>BSDZ01000010.1:1325000-2550000 GCA_030268105.1 Volvox africanus | reverse complement strand
GGCGAGTGCTGGTCATTGGGGCCACCAATCGGCCTGAAGAGCTGGACGAGGCGGCGAGGAGGTGGGAGAGCGAGGAGGGACTGTGAGTGGTTGTCGCACTTGGAAACGTATGCATCCGGTGTCTTAGTACCTGGTACCTGCAAGATAATGCCGCACAGAGTCAATTGCCCGTTTGTTCATTCCTCAACGGATAAATACCCCACCCCTCTCCCCGCAACCCTGTCAGGCGTATGCCAAAGCAACTTTATATCCCGCTGCCGTGCACCGCGGCTCGGTATCAAATGTTGGTCAACACCTTTCGGCAGGGCTGTACGTACGGGCTCTGAGGGCGTGGCCTGGATTCCGTGGGGCCTTTTGCATGCTTCACAGTTATCTGGCATTAGCAATGGGAGTGCGATCCCTCCAGACGGTATCTGGTTACGAAGACCCTAGTCGAGACCAACCGGTCCATCAGCTTTGTGCCTATCGAGTCGCTATCTAGTCGTTGGAACCGCCTTGAAGTAGGCCTAGCCTAGGTTCCTGGTTGCGCCCAACGGCTTTGGATGTCTGTGCGCTCTTGTGGCACGGGCGCATACCCCGTGTGCCAGGCAGTTCAGCAGCTCATTTTTGTCGGGCTCTCCTTCCCCCTTCCCTCCCTCGCGTTGACCTGTAGCGGAGGTGACAACCTGCCTCAGTGAGTCCGACCTTACTAAGATCGTGGAGCGTACTGCTGGCTACAGTGGCAGCGACATGAAGAACCTGATTCAGGAGGCCTGCCAGGGGCCGGTGCGGGACCTGTTCCGCAGCCTCGGGAATGTCACCAACGTTACTCCCAGCGATCTGCGGCCCGTTCACCTGAAGGACTTCCAGGTATGGTGTGTGGGGGGGTTACCGAACAGCGCCGTGGATCCAACTAGTGGTTGTAGTGGTGGTGCTGGCAGAGGGCGAGGGTTGGGAACGATGTTTACACCTTTTGTAATTTAGCTCGGTTCCCAGCCAGGACGCGGCCAGGGTACTGCAAAAGAGGGAAGGAGACTACGCAGGCGTATCTTACGACTCGGCAAAGGAGGTAGGAGGAGTACGAATGTGTGAAGTGAAGCGGTGTAATCGGAAATATAGGCTGCATCATTCTTCCCCATCGGCTCCGAAATTGGCACACGGCTTCCTTGGACAGATCAAGGTAAGTGGTGTCATCTGTCCTTTGCTCCTGTCCCGATCGCGCTGCTCCCGCTCCTCCCTTGCGACTGGCTCCGCACAGATGGCTTGCAAGGCGCAGAAGCGCACCGTATCTGATGCAGAGGTCGAGCGGTACGAAAAGTACGACAGTCAGTTTGGCGCCAAATACGTGGGGGAGAACGAGGCCAGTTGTCGCACGGGTGGTGCCGGGGACGGCGGCTGCGAGCCCCCCGACGAGGATTGGTAGTGTGCTGATACAGTCATTGTCGTACGATCAATATCCATAAGCGGACGGATTGAAAGATAGATATAGCTGGTGGCGAGGTGCGCGCTGGCTGGTGTGGCCACTCTCGCTGAGGATGTCTTAATGACGAACCATTATGATATGGTGACGACTTTCTTCGGAGGCGGGTGATGAGGGACTAGGAACTGGGGAAACGGGATAGCGGAAAACCCACGGTTTGACATCCATCCCCCAATTTGGACTGCCTTCGAGCGGCTGTGCGGCCGCCGACTACCAGCATTCGTCGTGAAATACCTGTCACGGAAAACCAGTAGACCCGGCGGTCATAAATGGCGGCCGTGCCTGTCAGTGCGACCGCGCGGATAGCTTAACAAGGGAGGTTGCTCGTTCACCGAAGTCTCAAGAGAATGGTCATGCGTCTGCTGTATATAATGAAGAGCCTTTTTAGAGTCTTTAACGAAGAGTAATGATATGCAGTTTCGCCCCGTTTTTGTAACGACAAAAAACCTCCAGGTAGCTGCGCTATCCCGGCTAATGAATCGCGGCTTATGAATGGATCCCCACCTGGTTGAGAGTTCATAAGCAATAATCTGAATGTACTCTTGAGACAGAATGCTCGTTTATCCAACTTTTTTCCTACTTCTTACCTTCTAGTTCGTACCATCTGCAAGTGGCAAACATGGGAATGAATCCGTCCAATAGATAGGTAGGCCCATACATCTTTCACAACATTGGATGTAATTGCGATATTTTCAGGACGGGCAGGATATGACACCGTTTTTAAGCGTTGAGATAAAACAAGGGCCACACTCATTACATTCTGAACTGCGAACTCATCAAGATATTAAAATGACATGCTTATAACCGTAATGTGCGAATAGGGCCGGACGAGACGACTCACTACTACGATTCAGCAAAGCCATATCATAGGAACCCTAGCCATGTATTGAGGCGTTTAATCTCCTCTCGCTCACATCCTATGCTTCAGCGACATAAATTGTATTGTTGGTTAAAGTTGAATCTGCTAAGCATTTGCTCGTCGACGTTCGTCGCGTTCGCAAACGATACAGGTGACACGTGGGATCCACCTTGGATACACGTTGCCAGGAAACGGGGTGAAATCAACGACATCGAATCGCCCGCCAGCAGGTGGATCTCAACGGAATTGTAGGGGTTTCTTTCGGACGGACGCAGCCTCCCGCGCAGGCCCTAAGCTCCTAAATTATTAAATGCAGGAAGGCAATACTAATCCTCATGAACCGCCCCGCAAAGATCGCCAGTGCTCATGACACATCGCCGTGTTGGCATGCAGGTCATTCGGCACGTCAACCCGCCATGAAAGGAAAGACCATTCGCGCTGCCGTATGTTTTATGACCCTTTCCTTTCCTGACGTCCACGTCCCGTGCATTCGAAGGGGTGAGGGTTGGTGAGAGTGCGGTGGAACGGACGTAGTGGGACAATAGGAGGGGCTCACAGATAGTTCTGATGGCCGCGCCGTCCTGGCAAGATGTTTTGACATGCACTTGGCGGCACCTTGACATGACATGAATGAAAAGGCGCCAAGATGTGAATCAGAAGCAACACGGTGCTAAGAGCAGCAGTGTTGTATGTGTTATTTACATGTTGGTGATGTACGACGTACGACCGTCTATCCACCAGTTATCTTCAAAGATGACCGCAACGGCACTCAAACATTTGCCGTCCAGGACCCGAGCTGGTCAACCCAACGTCACGCCACTTTCCGCATGCATGTCTGCGACAACCTAGAAGGACCAGAAGTTCAAGATACTCCATTTGCATGGGTATGAGTAAGAGTGGGCCTGGGTCTCCGGCTGGTTACGGGCGCCACCAACCCGCCAACAAACCCCTGGAATTTCTCGTACAGGTACAAATACATATAAGTGGTATGCGTACGGCCTATAGTCCTCTTGACACGCATATAATCATCACAGGACACAGCGGCATTTGTTTTTCTCCTACCTCGTATCCACAACTCCTGCTTCCACAACACAAACACACGATTGGTCAGCACGTGCCATTGGATCCCGTCTTGAAGATGTGTGTTGAGATGATGCGCGATGAGATGGTGGATTGCCCAAATGGGCTGATGATTATGTTACCAGCATAACCAATCACTAAACGCAACTCAATGAAAAAATCAACAATCGCGTACGAGTAACGAGGAACTATTCAACTATTCAAAATATAACTGAACATTTCAACTACATAAACATAAGTATATACTTTATCATTTGCCCCGAGGGATGTGGTTGCGGACTGCACTGCAGCTGGAGATATAAGGGGAAGAATGACTCGGCGGTCGGGGCGCGTTATATGACTCGAAGGGTGTTTGTTCATATGGTGCCGGCCTGCTCCAGCACTGCGACTTTGTACAAATGAGTACATATGTGAGCAAATTATACATCGCATTCCTAAACCTTACTAAGGGTTATATAATTGCACACGGACACTATCATCTCCCCGCATCACATCACATACCGGATGCACCAGCACATGGAGTATATCTACTCCTGCTCAAATGTATGTACATCCGGTACCCAGCACGGCGACGGTTGGCGCCGTATTATTTGTTCACAGTATCCATGTGTGTGTTTGTGAACATGATCGACCGCACACCGATATTCGTAAGGGATTGCAACGTATCGTAACTCTCACTCTCATAGCATTACGCATCCTGTCATAAGCTGCCTCCGTTCCGGCGCTCTTCATGGCTTCTAGGACATGATTCACACTGGGAATCCGGGATGGGCACTATTGAGCGGCTTTAGGCTCCGTGCAAACGTTAGCTCACAGTGCCCCTCATGTACCCCAAGCAGATAGTGCCCACAACATCCCTTTCCATGTAACCCATCAAGTTTGATGATAACCCGGGGGAAGGCTTGGGGGGGCTGGGGAATACCCAGCAGTAGCCCACCGTGTGTGTACCGTTGATTGTGGATCCAATCAGATCCGCGTTAGTAATTGCAGTGACCACCAATCGTAGATGGTTTCAGAACAGCCATCTCCAGCCACTCCAAACGATGATGGAGGCTAGCTGTTCCCTTTTCGGGGAAAGACTGGGTATCCATGTGGGTTTTGGGAGGGGGAAACATGAGGATGAAGTGGGGTACCATTGCTGCCACGGCGACGCAGGTGAAGCGAAGCAACGGTCGGGCTTCAAATAGACAGTCCTCACAGTCAGTCAGTTGAAGGCTTGCCTGATATCCAGAAAGGCTTCTCGGGGGATTCGGGACATCTGGTGGATATCTCGCCATGACTAGTTGAGCTGTCCTTTAGGGTTTTTTTTTTCCCTTGCAGTAACTCGCAGTCCTCCGCCGCACACCGCACCCCGGAAGAAATGTACGCAGAAGATTAATACCCACTAATACGACGTCGTACACAATACGAGATGAAAATCAACCCCTCGTACTGTACTGATACTCTTTCCCCGTTGCCCCCAGGTTCGGTGTCGGTGATGATGGCCACTCCATCCGTCAAACAAACATTAGGTCGAGGTCTGGTGTACAGCAGCTTCCTCGCCAGGACCCCGGATAACCCCCCCCCGGGTATTAATCCTTACCGTTTTGTAAAAAGGCGGTGTTGCTCGCTTTTATGCCGCTCTTGTATCTACACACCACGACCTGCGGTTGTGCATGCATGTACGTGTGTGTGTATGTGTGTGTGAAGGTTGTTGATGAGATAATCAATCCTTAATCCCTGTTGATGAGCTGAACCATAACGCGCTCCAGGTGATTTCGTGGTGAGTCTCGTCACTGGGCCCATCTCCCTGCCTCTTTGGTTCGTCCAGCGTATAGAACGTACGGGAGCTCCGCAGCTAGTGGGGAGGTGCTATCAGTAATGTGCACTGCTACAGCCCGGCTCTAGCCTATATGCGTACGATAACGATCTGTCGAGCGAAAAGCCTTCCCCTGCCGCCGTGCTCTCGTACACCTCCCCTCACCTTGCACCCTCCGTACCCTCCCGGCATGCGGCTCATGGGCACATCCGCCTTGCCCACGCCGCAGCCGAACACGGAGCTGTTCGACCATACCAACTGTGCAAAATGGCCCGTGCCGCGAGGAACATTATAGTCGTACGGATTGGGTACGGTAAAGTCGTACGCCTTCACTTCAGAGTACCAGGCGTCAATGGCACGCTTGCAGCTCCAGTCCGGCTTTGGATACCTGTACGGCAACGTCGGCTTTAATAGTTTGGCTAGTACGGCATTAACTGCCAACGTTTTGGGCATTGGGGAGCAAACAGGTCAGGTCTAAGAGCGGCGACCCTATTCGGCAATATTACTATTATCATATTATTATATTATTGGTATTCAACAAATTATCTTCACGGCTGATCTCCACTTGGTGGCATAGTACGAATCATGAATCACGACACGGGGTAATTTGCTTGCAAAAAAACAGTAGGCAAATAACTCACATTTCAGTGCCGTACAGGCACTCTCCTCCCACCCCGGCGTGCTCCAGGTCGCACTGCTGCGCCGCCAGCACCTCCGCGTAGGCCTGCGCCTCCGTCGCGATGGCGGAGCTCCAGGCGAGGGGCGGGGACTGGTGCCAGGCGCGGTACATGTTGCTGGTGGAGACCAGTGAGGGGATGTCGGAACAGTTGCCGCCTGCAGATGGAGGAGGGAGGGACAGGAGGGGAGGGGTTAAAGAGAGGGGACATTCAGCCACCGTATGTAAACGCGCTCGGGGTTCAAGGTGGCGCGGTGACTGGCTTGATGGACAAAGCCGGTTATGCGGTATCTCGAGGAGCAACATAAGAAACAGGTTAACAACATAATGCACAATAGACCCCCCCCCTTGTTATACAACTCGCTATCCGGGAAAAGCTACCCCGAGGCGCAGTTGAGGGACATCAAAGCGGCACTGAGAGCAATCTAGAGAGCGGTCTCCGGAGACGACATCCTACAGGAAAGGCAGCCATAGCTTGGCAGCTCTTACCAGCCTCTTACCAGTCATGGCGAAATCAGCGGCATCATTGCCACCAGTCTCAGAGGTGGGTCCAATGACAACTTCAGCTGGCGTCCCGGGGCGGGGAGGCGACGGTGCTGGCGGAGGCGGCGGTGGCCGCCGCGGCGGCGGTGGCGATGCACGAACAGGTGGCGGCGCTGTGGGAGATGGTCGCTTAGGCGGTACAGGAGCAGGCGGCGGCGTCGGTGTTGGAGGTGGTGGGGGAGACGGTAAGGGTGCTAAAGGCGGCTGGAGGCGCACCGGAGGCGGGGGAGGTTTGAGTTGCGGCCGGGGAGGGGGTCGCGGTGGTCTTGGCAACGGAGGCATCGAAGGCAGATAGGGAGCCAGAGGAGCTGGTGGAGGTTCATTCGGTTGCATGGGCTGCGGGCTGGACGGCGGTGGATCCGGCAACCTCCACACGCGAATTAGTAGCTGTCGTCCATAACGCGTCAGAGCTGCGCTCCGTTGGCTGCTTGAGCCTTGGGCGCCAATCGTTGTACTATCCAGCACGCGCTTTGATAACTCATCCTCGAGTTTACGCTCTAGTCAAATTCGCGATCATCAAGTTATTCGATTTAAAGGAATGGTATATTGAATAGATAACGAGAGACTGACCTTACCGGTATTAGGGAAGACCGTTTCGATTACCGTCCGTCTGCTTGGCCACGGACCTTGATCACTGGATAGGAGCTCGGCTTTTACATGAAGAAAACAAGCTAATACAGCTGATACAAAAAACCTGCGAATTGTAACCATCACTGCCGGCTAAGCCCACTGTCGCGAATGTCTTGAGGCCAAGGCGTTTCAGCTTGGCTTGACTATATTTATTGTCAATCAAATAGTTATGAAAAATATAAGCAAAGAAAATTTACAGTATCTGTAAAGCTTGTTAGTTTTCTCGCCCACCCTGCGACTACAACCATGCGTATGCGCAGACAACCTGTCCGTGATCAGTTGTACGGTTTTAAAAGTATAGCATTATATAGCTACTGGACATAGATTATGGTTGGCCGAGCTTGTCGTGCTGAAATACAACTGTAACGTACAAGAGCAAGAGCATAGTGCACGAAACTCGGAAGTCCTGGACGGAAAATACAACTTGATAAATACTCTAGTCGCTATAGACTTGATTTCCTGAGCCAGTACTTGGTTCAGCTTAATAATGGTAATGCCCCATATGACGTTTCTACCGTGCTACTGCCCTGACCGCGTCGCTCTTGGAAATTTGAAGGCCAAATCGATTATGACACTTATATTTTTCCAGTATTGCACATATTCGTTTGCATAGGATAAATCAATCAACCATGATACGCCATTTAATGACTCTAAGGACTCGGCATGGCTGCGCTTTGCGCTAACCAACAAGGATGATTCCGTAACGCGTAATTGGTGGTGCAGGAATCTTCACTTCGCTTATCTAGCAAAGCAACGGCTGACAAGCCGGGTGCCTATATGCCATGACTGCGACTGCGAGTCCTGTTCCGCCATCGCACAGGCAAAACGAGTCCCCACTAGAGGCTAAACGAGGAGATGTCCTTTCATGTAGCAGCCAACACTCACAGCCCTCAGGTTTCGAAGGAGCAGAGATAAGAATTCCCAGATGGCATGCGCTCTGATGGACAGTGCTTGGAGCATCGCCCATTATCGGTACCGAATGACGATGCAGCTTCAGGAAACGCAATTCGGATTCAAGTTGATTAATGACGAGCTCATGTAAAAGTCAAAGAGACGCTGAAAGGCGACTTGAACGAGGGACCAGCCAAGCCCAGAGCGGCCCAAGCCAGGCCTCACTGAAATTCATATCCAAAGCCAACAGGAGCCGGAATGGTCCAAACCGTTATCATCCAGATATTAATAAATTTAATATAGTAGCTTTGAGGCAAGTAGTCTTAAACATCTATTCATTGTCGAACTTTAAAAGAACGTTTCTTATCAAGACACCCTGCCAATTCTATGGCACAGCCCAGCAACAAGCCTGACCATTTACATAATTAAGTAGATAGTTTCTAGCTTCGCGGTTTGTACAGCTTTCGATGGACTGAGCTACGGTTGCAGTAGAGAACCTTGGAACCTGGTTCGTAGCGGCCATAGCTAACTGAAAAGCCGTACAAACTGATTATCACATTTCTTAAAAATTTCAGCGCGCAGTATCGCTGTCTTTTTATTCATTTTATCTTTATAGGATCTGATCGGTGGCTCTTTTCCCACACAGGGAGCCGCACCGGGACGGCCACGACGTTGGGGCTCCGAAAGTCAAAATTCATGTATCCTCAATATAATAATAATCCTCAAATACTGAATCTTTTGATCAATCTTAATTCATCAGATTTAAATGTTGGAGTTGCGGTCAGCCCAGCTCAGGGCGCAATAGGTGCTACTGCCACACTTTCACCTGTCGAGCGATCCCAGACCAAACATGTCCACGTCACGTAGCGTAGCTTTTACGTTGATAATTCTGACCTTGCGACACGTCGTTGGTGGCTCGGAAAAGGTGACTATTAAAGGTAGGCGGAACTTTTTACGTAATTTGCTTGCGTGTAAGTGTGTACAGGACAGGACCCAATGTACACCCAATACCTCATATTGATGTATTTGTAGATATTGAAGGCAAGATGCGCCACCGACGCTTGTCGGGCGCGGGCATCGGCATCCAAGCGCACGGTGAAGCACCACGCAGACACAGTGCAGCAAGCTTTCATTCGAGACGTCTTTGGTCAGTCGGCGGACTGTCCTTCCCGCCCATGCCGCCATCACCGCACCCACCGCGCCCACCGCCGCGCACTTCTGCGCCACCGCCTCTTCCATCTGCAACGGTAGCTACTCAGACTCCTAATGCAGCTCCATTCCCATGGCCAATACAGCTGGTCCCCCCATTATCCCCATCAGCTCGCCCATCACCACAGCTTCAAATGCCACCGCCGCAATCGTCCCCTCCTCTTGTGGGCCCCCCCTCATTGTTATGGCGCCCCCCTCCTTATCCAGCCCCGTTACCCTCACCGCCAGAAACCACATCACCACCGCCTCGCGCCCTGACTACACCACCACCACCACCCCGGCCACCGCCTTCGCCCTCTCCTTCCCCCAAACCGAGACCACCGTCTATTTCCCAGCCACTAAGTCCACCTACGTTGCCGCCATCGCCCTTACCCCGACCCTCCTCGCCTTCACCAATCCCCTATACGCTATCGCCATCCCCACGATCATCTCCACCCCTTTCGCCCACGTTAAGGCAACCACCTCCACCAATGCCCTCGCTGTGCCCACCGCCATCTCCACCCCCATCCCCACCCCCATCTCCACCCCCATCCCCACCCCCATCCCCACCCCCATCTCCACGGCCCCGGCCGCCATCCTCGCCCCCTTTTCCATCACCTCCACCGCCACCCTCGCCACCTCCACCGCCATCTCCACCCCCATCTCCACCGCCATCTCCACCGCTATCCCCACGGCCTCGCCCACCATCCTACCCCCCTTTGCCATCACCTCCACCGCCTCCACCCCCATCCCCACCGCCATCTCCACCCCCATCCCCACGGCCTCGCCCGCCATCTCCCCCCCCCTTTCCATCACCTCCACCGCCTTCCTCGCCACCTCCACCCCCATCCCCACCGCCATCTCCACCCCAATCCCCACCGCCATCTCCACCGCCATCTCCACGGCCCCGGCCGCCATCCTCCCCCCCTTTTCCATCACCTCCACCGCCTCCGTCGCCACCTCCACCGCTATCCACACGGCCCCGGCCGCCATCCTCTCCCCCTTTTCCATCACCACCACCGCCTCCCTCGCCACCTCCACCTCCATCTCCACCCCCATCCCCACCCCCATCTCCACCCCAATCCCCACCGCCATCTCCACCCCCATCCCCACGGCCTCGCCCGCCATCCTCCCCCCCTTTTCCATCACCTCCACCGCCTCCGTCGCCACCTCCACCGCTATCCACACGGCCCCGGCCGCCATCCTCTCCTCCTTTTCCATCACCACCACCGCCTCCCTCGCCACCTCCACCTCCATCTCCACCGCCATCCCCACCCCCATCTCCACCCCCATCCCCACCCCCATCCCCACCCCGATCTCCACCCCCATCTCCACCGCCATCTCCACCCCCATCCCCACGGCCCCGGCCGCCATCCTCTCCCCTTTTTCCATCACCTCCACCGCCTCCGTCGCCACCTCCACCTCCATCTCCACCGCCATCCCCACCCCCATCTCCACCCCCATCCCCACCCCCATCTCCACCGCCATCTCCACCGCCATCCCCACCGCCATTTCCACCGCCATCCCCACAGCCCCGGCCGCCATCCTCCCCTCCTTTTCCATCACCTCCACCGCCACCCTCGCCACCTCCACCTCCATCTCCACAGCCATCCCCACCCCCATCTCCACCCCCATCCCCACGGCCCCGGCCGCCATCCTCCCCCCCTTTTCCATCACCTCCACCGCCTCCCTCGCCACCTCCACCCCCATCTCCACCGCCATCCCCACCCCCATCTCCACCCCTATCCCCACCCCCATCCCCACCCCCATCCCCACGGCCCCGGCCGCCATCCTCCCCTCCTTTTCCATCACCTCCACCGCCAACCTCGCCACCTCCACCTCCATCTCCACCGCCATCCCCACCCCCATCTCCACCCCCATCTCCACCCCCATCTCCACCCCCATCTCCACCCGCATCCCCACCCCCATCCCCACGGCCCCGGCCGCCATCCTTCCCCCCTTTTCCATCACCTCCACCGCCTCCCTCGCCACCTCCACCGCCATCTCCACCGCCATCCGCACGGCCCCGGCCGCCATCCGCCCCCCCTTTTCCATCACCTCCACCGCCTCCGTCGCCACCTCCACCCCCATCTCCACCGCCATCCCCACGGCCTCGTCCGCCATCCTCCCCTCATTTTCCATCACCACCACCGACCTCGCGTCCATTGATACCACCACCATCACCATCACCATCACTTCCACTGCATCCACTGCACCCAGCCTGGCCTTATCCATCTCCACCGCCAGGCAGTCCACTTCCTCCTCGCACAGTGCAGTCCGTCCCCTCTCCGACACTGCCAACGGTTCCCCTCGCAGGGCTGGCTCCGCCCCTTCCCCTTCCATCAGCCCCGGGCCCAATCGAACCCCCCTCTCCGAAACCATCATTCCCGCTTGCTCCCGCCACGCTGTCGGCCCCTTCCCTTTCACCAACCCCCCTCCCACCGCCGCAAGCGGCCCCTTACCCCGCAACACCCATCAACCTCCCGTACCTGCTGGACAACGCCAGCGCAACATCCCCTCCTGAAGGTGTGTACGCTCCATGCACCTTGCATGGGGAATGCATGACACATACGGAAGTAGAGTGTGTGTCTCCCGTACGTTCTCCGTGTGCGTCCAATTGCAATGCTTACCACAGCGGTACAGCAGTACAGCGGTACATTGGAAATAGAAGTCCTTACTCCCCGTCCACACACAAACCAATGCCCGAATCTTAACTCCCACTCCCACTTCCATCCGTTTTCCTCCCATGCACATACACACATACACATACACACGCGCAGACATTTCCCCCAAGTACCTTCGGATGTGTTCAGAGCGGCGGCCAGGACTCTCATTGCAGGTCACGCCCCTCAGCCTACCCAGGCCCTCAGTTGTTTCGTTGGAGGCCTTCCGGCGGCGGCTCCCGGCCTACGAACTGACGACCCGCTGCGCACTCGACTCCTTCCCGCCCTTTACTGATGACACTTCCATTTCATCACATTTTTGTTTCTGACGCCACTCTTTCCGAAAAAATACCCCCCCGTGCATCTCTTTAATCCCTCCCCTCCTGTCCCTCCCTCCTCCATCTGCAGGCGGCAACTGTTCCGACATCCCCTCACTGGTCTCCACCAGCAACATGTACCGCGCCTGGCACCAGTCCCCGCCCCTCGCCTGGAGCTCCGCCATCGCGACGGAGGCGCAGGCCTACGCGGAGGTGCTGGCGGCGCAGCAGTGCGACCTGGAGCACGCCGGGGTGGGAGGAGAGTGCCTGTACAACATGGCATCGTGAGTTGAGATCGTTGTGGCCACGATGGGGGAGCCGGGGGCAAGGAATGATCCCTAGGGTTTGGATTAAGCGACGTCATCGTTCCAAAGGCACGACCCACGGGTCTCGTATAACCGAGTCGCCTACCCCCATACATCCCCCCATTGAGTGCCTGAGTCGGCATCCTGAGTGGGGATGATGAGGGGAATTCGCCCTCCTCACGATGCCGCCGGTGGCGGTAGCAGGGGGTCGCAGTAGAGCCTAAGTTGCCATGCAGTTGATCCGTTGTTGCAAAGGAGTCCGGCGCGGGGCGGGTTGGGGCGGGGGGGAGTTGCCGCGACTCAAGTTTTCATTTGAATTTAAGTTCTTCAAGTTGAGTCGAGTTGGCGAAAAGGGAACAGAGTGTGCGATGGGTATGTGAATGGGGGCATGTGGGTTCAAAGAAGGGCTAACAGGTGGATATGCAATCTGGTGTATTGTGGTCTGATGTGATGTATTCCGTTGTCGTACAGGTATCCAAAGCCGGACTGGAGCTGCAAGCGTGCAATAGACGCCTGGTACTCTGAAGTGAAGTTGTACGACTTTACCGTACCCAATCCGTACGACTACAACATTCCTCGCGGCACGGGCCATTTCGTACAGCTGGTATGGTGGAGCACCTCTGTGTTCGGCTGCGGCGTGGGCAAGGCGGATGTGCCCATGAGCCGCATGCCGGGAGGGTACGGCGGATGCAAGGTGAGGGGAGGTGTACGAGAGCACGGCGGTAGGGGAAGACCCCTAGGTCTTGTAGGACATTAGAAGTCGTAGATGACCTGGGGGGGCTGGTCATTGGGGCCGGAGAGACGCTGTCGGCTGTCGGAGCCGGGTTGACCCCCCTGGGCGCAACCTGGCAGTCCCTACCTTCCCCTGTCTTTCGGGGCTCCCTCATCCGCTCACCCATGCCTGCATGCGGACATCACCGAACTCAGTGACTTTCCGGTAGGTAGGTGGTTCAGCACCCACCACCAGTATCCAGGAGAATTTGCCGAGTTTACCAATTAGCGGCCTCAACTACACTCCTGGTCGGCTATGAGCCTAGTCTAGTCATAGGTCTATACATGACCTGGAACCCCACCCTCCATCTACATCGGATACACTGTACGTCTTCGGCCGACTAGAATTTTATGATAATAGTGGGGACTGAACCCTGACATTTCACTTAACTCTTCTGAAGTGATCGTGACCAGTGCTCGTGTTATCTGGCCCCGAATTTCACACTGGTCTGTCCCAGATTCACCAACTCATTTTGTATCGGGTTGTATGTTTCCCATCAGGTGGTTGTGTGTCGGTTCCGGAGTGGTTACAAGGCGAGCAACGAACAACTTCTGATTAACGGTACGCAGGAAATTATAGGATTTGTACAATCAGTAACGCATCAATTTTATTACACATACACACACATACATACGTCCCCTTCATGCGTTCCAGATTTGGATTGGTGGCGTCCCGTGGCTGGCATCGTCCTTTTTTTTCCCGTGAACAACTTAATTCGCTCTTCTTTCCTTTTTTTGTCAAGCTGTAATTCTCTGTATGCATTTATGCTGGCGAGCGCATCCTTCCCGTCCCGGACCGTGCACGTTTCGCTCACCAGCTTC
The DNA here is from genome assembly GCA_030268105.1 of Volvox africanus. Taxonomy (NCBI): domain Eukaryota; kingdom Viridiplantae; phylum Chlorophyta; class Chlorophyceae; order Chlamydomonadales; family Volvocaceae; genus Volvox; species Volvox africanus. The sequence goes on along the minus strand of BSDZ01000010.1, from coordinate 2,535,998 downwards.
AGCAGCAACACGCCCTGCCCTGTCCCCCCGGATCCGCAGTATTCCCGCGAACCAATCACTAGGCATCCGCCTCTCCAAGAGAAGGAATGGGGAGCAGGCAGGGAAAATGCTGCAAACCTGTCGCTGCTGTCTTGGAGACTGATTCGGGAACGCCACTACAGTTACGAAGTATAATATATATATATATATATATATCGTGCCGTACATTCATACATTTTGCCTTTTAGAAAGTTGGTGCGCCGTTAAGGGTCAACTCGCACCATTTTTCAGAATGCGCTGACGAGTCCGTCCTGTCCCGGTCCGCTGACTCTGCACTGCTAAGGTGTACGGAGGCCCAACAGTTGTACCGCATGACGTACACCTGGGGGCATCACCACCAAATACATTATAACGACCAATAGTGAACTGCGAAGGGAAGGCGTGTGATGGCAATAATGGGTGCGACGAGCGCCCAATGACAGGGCCCTGCGTAACCGTTTAGATGTTTATCCCACATATTTTTATGATAGTGGCAATGAGAAGGGCCGAACCAGAGGATTCATATAGTAATTTCGTGGATTTGTTTGGCCAACGTGCTTTGCTCGCTAATAATTGAGTCTGCGTTTTGGTGCCCTTGCTGTACGGAAGTCGCATTCACTGCTTGGTACGCTGGGGGGCTGGCTGAGGTTAAGAGTTATCTCCCCTCTTCCGCACCCCCCTCCCAAGGGTCTCGTGCTCTAACCCTTTCTCGGACACCAGCTGCACAACTCTTGCGTTCCCAATTTTCCTCTGTGGGTCTCGCTCTCGGAAGTTTGGGGTCTCTAATAGCTTCCTGCACGAGAAATAATACCTGTTCTTTTATCACGACCTTCTTTGTGTCAACTACTCGCGAGCATCTTAACTTCTCTTCTCTTTTTCTTGGAGTGCCGTATATGTTTGTATACCGATAAAGCAGCAATATGTTTTCTGGACTTTGTCGTGCAATGGACTGAAAGGGGGAGTTTTGTTTCTTCCGGTAGCGGTCTGAGCTGAACTGTTGCTGCCGCTGAAGGCGCCGGGAGGTGCTGCCAGCGTGTACATGTGTGCGCTTAGGGCTGCACCTGCTGCGCCCGAGCGCTTCCTGAACTGGCCTGCATATAGTGACCTAGTATACGATTATTGCATTCATGTGTTTAGATGCTGAGTTTTGTGCCTTATCAAGGTATCTCTCTATTTTTCCAATTGCCTTTACTCCCCGTGTGTGTTTGTGTTTGTGTGTTGGCGGGGGACAGGGCGGGCCCCTCCGGCGCTGTAGGGGAAAGGGAGGAGGGGAACTCCCGAGCCTAGCGGTTGAGATGGGTAACCCCCTAACTCGGGCGCTTTGTTGTGCCCACGCGGGCGCCTAGCTCTGTAGCTGTTTGTATACGTCGTGTGTATATTTCGTTCGCCCTGCGTGGGGTTGAGGGGTTGTGTGCCTGCCCCTGTCGACCTGGACGACAGACCTACATATACATACATACATACATACGATTTGTACAAATCTTCTTAATTTCTTACAACTTTGGGCGATTAGAGTGCCGATGCCCGTTGCCAGCCAGGCGGTTGGAAGTGGCCTCTGGTACACACGCAGAGGAGCGTGGGGCACGTACAGTGAGCCATGCATGTGTGTATGTAGTAAACGAGGTCGGGGTCGGATCGGGGTAAGGAATGCTGCCCACAGAGCCTCCTCCTCCTCCTCGCTATTGGTCGGGCAATGTGCGATCACGATCACGAGCGTGTTGTCGCGGTGAGGTGGGGCGAGGTGTCCGCCCCACCCATGGCTCCTTGGCTCCTTGGCTGATGTTTTGATGGCAGATCGCACGTGGGAGGTGAGGACGGAAAATTGCGGTTGAGGTTGTGGAAACCTCTTGACCCGGAAGGCACTCAGTGGGAGCGGAACGGATGGATGTCCCGGCGAGGAGCTGTTATGGAAATGATGTTATGGAAATGATGTTATGGAAATGATGTTATGGAAATGATGTTATGGAAATGATGTGTCAACTCAGTGGTGCCACATGCGGCGGCACGTGTGTGAAGCAGCGGACTGACGACGTCGGCGGCGGCTAAGGGCTGCCAAAGGCTGCTATCCGTTTTTGGGAGGGGGTTTCCCCTATAAGAGCGCAATGGAAGCAGCGGAATAATCGTCCACATATCCTTTTGTTGATATGGTGTAAATGTTGTCTTAATAGCCGGCTACGCCCTCATTCGCCCCCCGATACGAAAGGGAGCGCGGGTGCGCTTGAAGGGCGCTGTTGCGAGGCGAATCGGACGCGGGGGGAGAGGGTTGCGCAACAATAGTACCGGTCTTCCGGTAAGGTTATTGTGGGCGAGTACCACGGGCACGTCGTCATACAGCGGCAGTAATTCTCTTCCATGCCATTTGAACGCGCTGCCGCCAGCGCTGCCTTCGTTGCTCTTGTTGCGTGTGCATGTAACCGTCCACAAGCAGCTCAGGGATTTTCATGACATGACATGACGTGTATCCACCATCGATCGCCAAACCGGCACTGTTCCGTACCCCACCGGCAGTTCGTTCGAATGAAGGGGACAACTGAAACGGGTAAAGCAGTTGAGATGACGCAATTCGGTGGCTGCAGCCTCCAACCGGCCAGAGACCAGCCTGTGGAATAAGGCCCTTCAATCTCCTGCTGTAACGACGCCTTGCTTCAACCCCCAAAATACCCCCACACACGCACACGGTGGTGAACAACTGACAAACTCTCGCCAATTTTGCGATTGTCCCTTCCAACGATATCTCGCTCATAAAAGTCCCAATGTCGTAAAACAACTGGACGGTTTGGAAGAACAATATCAGTTAAAAAAAGGACGATGTTCTCTATCAAGACAGTACACTGTACGGACGCGCTTAGTACAGCAGTTTGGGGAACAGCACCCTGCACTGCTATCCCCCAATAATACGGTGAGAGAACGTACCACTCCTCCATGCCGCGGCCGTAACGCCTTCCCTACCAACAATTCTCATCTTGTTTCCATCATTCCCAAGCGACTTTTCAGTTGGCGAGGTGTCCCTCCAGCCGCCGTCAGCACCCAAGCAGGTATACATTTGGAAGTGATGCGGCAAACCCCCGCCATCACAAAACGACGTTTCCACGGGGCCCCAGACCTCTTAATCCCCTGGTTGCCGGGCTCCCCATGTCAGGCCCTCCTCTGCGGCACCGGCCCCCTCCCTCAGGCAGGTGGCCTTCCCCAGATCTCAAAGCCCCTCAGAGCTCCGTCTTGCTGACTGACGCCATCCTGCGACAGGCCTCATCCATCGCCTCCTCTCCCCGTGAATACGCGTCGCGGGTCGCTGTGCGGAGGTCTGGGTGGGCCGGCCGCAGCCCGGGAAGGGGGAAGAAGGGGCATGAAAATTGCAGTACAGTCCCCAATATAAATCCAAGACTGTGCTAAACACGTCCGTTGATGTCGCAGTCTTCGGGGACTGACGGCCGGGTTCCGCGCCACGTCAACAGAGCCAAGGATACTCAGATCCAAGCGGTGTACAACAAGTTAGAGAGAGGATGTTGTTGCCGCAATGTGGGGTGGGATGCGGTGGTAGTGGTGCGGGCAGGAAGAGAACAGGCGGGGTGGGCCGGTGAGGCGTCATGTCATCTGTTCGGTGAGTGTCATGAATTATTCGTAGACCAGGTGTAGACGTAGCACCCTAGCCAAGGCAACTCGCTGATGCGCATGTCCGTGTCTGTCTGTCTGTCTGTCTGTCTGTCTGTCTGTCTGTCTGTCTGTCTGTCTGTCTGTCTGTCTGTCTGTCTGTCTGTCTGTCTGTCTGTCTGTCTGTCTGTCTGTCTGTCTGTCTGTCTGTCTGTCTGTCTGTCTGTCTGTCTCTCGGTTTGTTTTCTCAAGAACATCGCGTCACCATCGTGACGTGAAAGTGCAAGCAATGGAGCTGCTCTGCCGCTGATGAGTGCGAGAGAGGTGGGAGCTGCATACCGCCCCTGCGTCCCGGCTGGATAGAACCCGCATGCTGTACGGCACGATCCTAAGGCTTCTTTCATTCCTTTCTTTGCATCCAGCCGACGCACCGTATAAACCGCACGCAACACCACGTGGCATTAGTCATCATCTTGCGCACCCCCATTCACATACACACACACATATCCGTGCCCGTACACACCGTCTGCAGCCAGAGAGGCCTTCGCCGCGGACTTCTCAGCGATGTCCCACACAGCTCCAGCCGCTTTGTCATGCACGTCCTGCGCGGTGTCATGCGAACTGCTGACGGCGGCCCGGGCGCGGTCCACAACTGCGGCGGCGGCGTCATGTACATGTTCCGCCACCCCGTGTATACCCGACTTAATCTGAAGCAAAGGGCGGAGGGTTTCGAGACCGGCGGGTTGACATCAAGCTGGAGACTGAGGAGGGGACCGCCCCTCCTCAGGCGGAGCCAAGTTGGGTGAGGGTGATAGTTGTGGTGGTGATGGTGGTGATGGTGGTGATGGTGGTGATGGTGGTGATGGTGGTTGTGGAGGTGATAGTGGTGGTGGTGATAGTGGTGGTGGTGGTGGTGGTGGTGATAGTTGTGGTGATGATGGTGGTTGTGGAGGTGGAGGTTGAGGCGATGGTGGTGGTGCAGGACTGTCCGATTGACTCCAGGACCTGAACTGCCGTACCCGGGATCACAAACTGATGGAAAACGAGACATACATGCAAACGGACATCAGTGGACCCGGAAGTGCTGAAAGGCTGAAACTCCCCGGTACCAGATCCCCCTCCTCAGATCCGCACTTTCTCGCCGATGTTCGAAGTCTTATCCGCCGCCGCCTCGGCCGACCCACGGGTCGCTGCCTCCATCGTGTACAATTCATCGGAGATAGCGCCCTGGGCCTTATGCGCCATCTCCCGCGACTCCTCCGCGGCCGCCGACGCCGCGCTCTTCACACCGCGAAACGCACCGACGGCTTTGTCCCGGGAAATTTCCCCCCCGTGCTGGGCACCCTCCACCGCCGCCGCCGCGCCGCTCTTGGCACCGCTTACTGCACCGGCCGCACCGCCCTTGACAGCCTCCACCGCTTGCTGGCCCTTCTCCGCGGCAGAGGACGCCGCGTGCTTCACACCGCCTACCGCACCGGTGGCCGTGTCCCTCACGGACTCCGCAGCCTGCTCGCCCTTCGTCACCGCCGTTGTCGTCGCGTCCTTGGCCCGATCCACTGCATCAGCCGCAGTCTCTTTGGCAGCCCCAACGGCTTGCTGAGCCTTCTCTGCCGCCGTCGACGCAGCGGCTGTGACGCCGCCCACCGCGCCGGCCGCCACGTCTTTGACCTTCTCGCCCGCGCCGCTGACCTCCTCCTTCGTCGCCGTGCCGATGTCCCCAGCTGCGGCCTGCACTTCCTCCTCCGCACGGTGCGCGGCGTCGGCCGCCTCCTGCGACTCCAGAAGGACGCGTTCCGCACCCCCCTCTAACGCGTCGCGCGCACGTCCCTTAGCATCACCAGCTGCCTCCTGGGCCCTGGCTACGGTATCGGAGCCGGCCTCATGCAGTCGAGTCGCGGCCCCCGCAACTGCATTCTTTGCACATTCGACATCGTGGCTGGTGCAGGCCGCCTCGCCGGCAGCCCCGGCAGTGTCTTCCGCATTCTGCAGCCCGTGTTCCCATTCGCGAGAGCGATGGGCAGGGGGCCGGGCAGGGGAGCGGTGGTGACAATCCCGGTGCATATCCCCGGACACGCCAAGGCTGCACGAAAAGAGGAGCTACGAAATGTATCTGCCGTACTTTGGTCAACTCCCCGATAAGTTGCAAAACACCTTACCCATGGTTAGCCCCCCCAATGACAGGGGCCGGAATTGTGGCACCCTCGTGTCATCCGCGGCCAAAGCGCTCAACCGCCCCTTGAGGCGGGTGGAGGGGTGATCGATGCCGATTAAAAAACACCCTCTTATTGGCAAACTCGCTTTGTGAGGCTCCAGGGAGAGCGACCGCCCTGCCATCCCATGCCCTGGTCCCGGCCCCGCACGCCCCAATAGCTCTTTTCCGCGCACGTGGTGATTGGCTTGGGGGATAACCGATTACCTTCTTGCTGCTTCGGAAAGCCGTCTCAACGGCCTCCTTGATGCGGGAGCCCCAGCCGGGGTGCGCCGTGCTGGGGTCCAGCGCAGTATCGTGCAGCGCGGCCTCCTGGTCCTCAGTTTGCACCAGTGGCGTCTGGAAATGCAGCTCCTCAGAGTGGCTGGGATTGAAACTCTGCCGCATAGGTCGGTCGTCAGTAAGGCAGGTTGGGGGAAGACGGCTCGTCATCAGCGCTGGACCCGAAGTCTTGGACGCAAAATATAAAATGGTATTGCGACACGCACTGCATTTTAGAAAGTGCGTACATAGCGCCATTAGCTTTCGACAAGATGGGAAAACGGATGGGTCGCTGCCCTCTTCTCGTCCTCGCCTCATGCGACGAGAGTGACCTTGAAATGAAATCACGCCTTTTTTGCAAGCCGATGCGACATGGAAAAAAATCAGATACGGGGCCATCGGTGCTCAGCAGGGGAGAAAAGGTGCACATATAGGTCGCTGTGAAGGGCAAAGAGAACAAGCGACCCTAGGGACGGTGCACCTCAGAACAAGTGAGGTGCACCGCCAGCTTCGCAGTTTACACGCTCCTCGCACACCTGTACCGGGGCGCCTTTGGAAGCATGTGCGGTGATCGCTACAAGAGCGACAAGCAGGAACGCGCCGAGGAGGAGCTTAGAGCCGGTTCGCGCCATCTTAAGCAGATGATATGCAAAAGACTACCTGTTTGTTGTTCCTTGTTTGTATTATTAGTCGCGTATTAGCCTTCCAGATAAATTGAGGCGTTAAGATAATGGTACCAACGCCAGCGAAATTAAAATATGGTCTCGGTCAGACGGATCTTCTATGGAGCACGTCCGCAGCTGCATGATGTCATCTACCGAGGTCGCGGCAGTATCGCGGCCGATCGTCCAGCCCTGTCCACCGCCTTTGAACTGTCCTACTGAGCGTTCGAAAATTTTCAATTCGTAAAAATACACTCTGCAAACATGACGTAAACAAGGCCATCCTGCAGCTAAAGAGCAAACAAAGACCAACTTCAAATGAAGGAAGCAAAGGCATATCAACTAGATATCCTGCGGCAGTAACCTGCAGATCCTCACCCTTGCCATAGTTTATTGTTTCTAAAAAAATTCCTGCCATGCATTAACTGCCGCGACCGCCACGTCCTCTTCCCCAGCCACTTCCCCCGTGCCCCCGTTTTCCTCCACCATCCCCGCGTCCTCCGCCCCCATGCCCTTGCCAACCTCCCTGCACCCGCTCCACCCTACCGCCCTCATCTACCGACCCAGTGTGCTGTGGGCCCCCTCGTACGCCGCCGCCGCCGCGCTCCGCACCCCTATCCCTGCCTCCACCACTGCTCGGCCCCCCGAGAGCGCTCTGCGGCCGGTATGCTCCGCCGCCGCGGCCACCGCCCCCACCCGAACCATAATTGCCACCACCGCCACCACCTCCTACTGATCGCGGGCGGAAATCCGGCATATACGCCTCCCTGGACCTCCCTTCCGGTCTACCGCCACGATCTGGCACCTTCCCGATAATCACGCTCTTGATGCTTGCAGCCAAAGGCGCGGCTCTCTTGCGGCCTGACAAGCTTGCAGCTCCACACAGGTCCGTGCTGGGGCTGTACCCGGTAACTGTTGCCGCGGCGTCCAAAGTGGCAATCGGAGTGGAGGTGGGGACAGAGGTTAGCGCCACCGCGTCCGCTGGCCGCAGGGACCACACGTCGTCCAAACAGACCTGCAGGGGCGGAATGGAGTCCCGGATGTGGCGACTCGGGAGGGTAAGCGCTAGAAGCAAACGATGTGTGTGTTGCTCAGCATTTCCCCGAACACATGCAGGCGCCGCTTCTCAGACGCAACCACCAGACTACTGGTATGGGTCCCGGTGGGGTCCAACCGCATGGCTGCTGAAAGCCGCAACGCACCAGACGGCATCCAGGGCCATCCAGACCTATCAGAAGCTCCTCAGCTCTCCCAGAAGGTGGACCTCCTTTACCCAGCCCCCCTCTCTCCCGAAAGAGGATGAGCCGAGACATAACCGCGCCGGATGGACCGATTCAGTCCCGCAGAGACCACCCCACGTAATTTGAGGCCGGATGGACCGATTCAGTCCCGCAGAGACCACCCCACGTAATTTGAGGCCGGATGGACCGATTCAGTCCCGCAGAGACCACCCCACGTAATTTGAGGCCGGATGGACCGCTGATGGCAGCGAACGACGATGCATGAGATGAATAATAACCGCATAACGGAGGGATGGGGGACATACGGATAGCTCAGCCATCGCGAACACCGCCAACATACATGCAAGAGCATGACAGAAGTCCACACGACCGTCACGACCCGCTAGAAAGGACTCTTGACCAGGCATCCCTATCCCTCCCAGCATATGAACGTCGACGTTCGTCCCTTCCCTCCTCGATGACTCCGTTTCCGCTGCAACCGTTTCCCACCTGCGGCTGCACCGCCATAGCCCTCCTTGCAGCTGCCGCCACTCCCCCAGCCTCCTCCGCAGTGCCCCTCTCCGCCAGCCGTCCCGACCACTCGAATGCCTACAGCGTCAAGATTACATGCAGCGGAAAGGGTCAAGACACAGATAGCGAGAGGTGTGAGGGAGGGCCGCCGCAGCTGCAGCTATCGCGTCGACAAATCATAACTACGGAACAGCCAGGGTCGGCTCTGCAGGTTAGCGTTGCTCTAACGGCTCTTAACGGCTTTTATGGCCCAGTTCACAAACGAGACTAATGTAATGTCGATTATAGTGTACATGTTAACGCCGGACCGTTCAGCAATTCAGAAGAGAAGCCTCTCGCAAAAGAGGGCGCCGTACGGTCACAATGCACCGCACCGTCCGTACTGAGTTGCACGACCTTGCGGCGAATTCCCTCCCAGCCGTAGGTGTTACGTGGTGCGTGTGACGACAGCGCTGGAGGGCCAACAGCCGCAGTTCGGCCCGTTGGTGCTACATCTGGCTGAGCGTTTCTTTTTTCTCTTCTGCCCGTCTGCTGTTTCGGAACGAGGAACGGAAAGACCGTCCCAATGAACTTTGTTTTCAGGCATGTCTCTGCCTCGCACCCCGGGCCCTGCCCACTATTGCTACCCGGAAGCCCCACGCGCCCTTACCTGCAGGGTCACCTTAGCGCGCTCCACCAACACCGCCCGCCGCAGTTCGTACTCCTCCTGGAAAGCCGTATTAATATCCGCAAGCACAGCGAGCTGCCGCGTCGCAGTGAGGGGAGCAGGTGGCATCATCAAGGGCCTTCATCAGTCGGCGAACGCACGAGTTACTGTGATCGAATGCCATCACATCACATCACATCACAATTTTGCTGAAAGTCACTTGAGTGCCTGATTCGTACCTGCCGGATGATGCGTTTGTGTTTTCTTTGTTTGTTTGGGAGCTCTCCTCCTCTCCCATTCGTCATAACACGACCACCAGCCAAGATCGCATTGACTTCATAACTGTGCCGCCTGGTGCTCCGTCGATGCATTTCCCGGATTAATGCAGCGGACGGACCTCCATACGCACAAAGTTATTTCGCAACCCTCAAGCTATTGAATACCATCACGACGATAATAGCAACAAAATCCCGACCAAAGGAAGCAACCCAAAGGATGCATATGAGAACAGATAAACAACCCTCAGCAGCCGGCGCTGCGGTACCGGATCACTCACACACGCTACTGCTTGCGTTCCTGCAATGAAGTACGACGTATCGCAACGAAGGGTAGTCATCGAAGCGTCCACACCCACGCACGATCGAGTCAACAAATGACGTGCCGCCTCCAACACCACACACCTGCTCAGTTGTCAGGTCCTTCCGCTGGCAGATGGGCGCCAGGAAGGACGGACCCAGCTGGTCGAGGGCGGCCTGCACCTGGGGCACCAGCCGCTCAAGTAGAGGCAGCGACCTGCGGGAGCCGCTGCCAGGGTCTGCCGCCAGAGGGACCTACGAGTACGGCCAGGTGTGGGATATCGTCCTTGGTACGTGAGCTTCAGCAAACAACATCGAAGGGATTCCAAACCAGCTTTATCTGAAGAGCGGAGAAAGCTGAAGCGAAATTACATATCAACCGCCTGCCTAGAAGCAGTATAGCTCATGGTAATGCCATTCACGCACACGCTACCGTCGGGACATTGGGATCTCAACGGCGACGACGGCGGTGTCTGATGCCATCTCCCAAGGACCCACATTAGCCAAGCAAAGCCCCTACTTGTACGCTATGCATCTGGTCATCCATGCGGCTCCGTTAGGGAGCCCCCTCGCGCGCTATTTGTTCATATTGAATAGCCAGGGTAGATGATGCCGTTCAGAACCAGCAGCGTGTTCACCTGCAATGCCCCCGCCGCCAACCGCAGCGCTCGGGAGACATCCACTGTGCGCGCCTGGAGCTCCTTTCCAACCACTGCTGCTGCCACTCCGCCACTGTTTCCATCGATATGGGTCGCAGCAGCTTGTGACACCTTCGTCGTCTCCTGCTGTTGCGGCTCCTCTTGGCGGTCTGTGCCGAATGTTGGTTTCCCTCCGTCACGAGACACGGCAACAAGACGTGCGGCCTGGAGGCAGGACATCAATTGCTCAAGAACTTCCACGCGCTCCTTGGCCTGCGTGGTGGCTGCGGGTGGAAACGAAACACCAAAAGGCTCCTGAGCTCTGTCCATCGATCCTTCGTGCTCTCAGAATGCCAAATGCGTAATAATATGTTCGGGGATTCAGGGAAATGGCGTTTACAGTGTGGCCATGCGCAGGGCCGGGTTTGGAGGAAGCGTATATAAGCGGCTGTGGTGGCGCGTTGGCCACGAACCCCACTCACCATCGATCGTTTTGAGCAGGGCCAGCAAAGCAATATCAAGCCGGTTCATTTGGGCATCGCGCTGCGAAGCAGTGGCTGCTCGAACTGCCTGCGCTGCCGCACTGAGCTGGGAGGAATCGCCTGCAGGTGGTGATCCGCAGAAACGTGCAGGGTTAGATGGCCGCAGACGCGTTGGGAAGAAGTGTTGAGAGGCCATTTTACTCACACAGCGCTAGTGGCGTCACCGTGAGCTGAACAGCGTCAGCAAGGGCCGCACATAATTTTCGGAACACCTCACGCACATCTTTGCTGTAGAGGTCGAACGAGTTCACCCCAGTCTGTAGCCTGCAGACAACAAGATATATGCGACGCGGTATAGAGACCATCCCCGTAAGATGACCTAATTTCACCATAGCAGCGTGTGCGTTCGTGCCATAGCCTGAAAATGTCATGCGGGCCTTTATGCTTGCAGCATCGCTCCGCTGTAGCATCAAATGAATTTCCGCATGTCGTTTTTGTTCCTCCCGCCTTACGCCGAGGCCCAATGACTTAAGAGCACCCGGAAAGAGAAGAGAGGGTGCAATGGAACGAGTACGGTGCCATCCAGGCTCACCCACACAACTCTATGCGCGTCAACAAGTCCGCCGCTCGCCCTTCACGATCCATGTTGGCCTCTGTTTAGATAACTATCTACTTGCATGCTGCATCAAGGTATCACATTCTCTGCAACAATGATAATGAAAACTGATAGCACAGTGATCATGGTGATGTGATTTCCAAAGTCAAAGAGCTCGCAAGGCCCGGACGATCATGGGAGGTCAAGCCAAAACGATCGAGGAATTGATAAATGCCAAAGCAAATTGGAAAAGAGAAGAAAATGTCCTGTAAAATCAGAAAGGGAAGGAGAAGAACAATAAAACGAAGTCCTAACCGAAGTCGTAGGACTACCGCTGCCGCCACTGCCACCACGGTCACCGGATTTGCCAGTCAGCGCAGTGGCCCAGCTGCAGATGGGACAACCCCACGTATCGTGCGCGGGGCAGTGCTCCTGACCAAAGTTAATCATCTGCAGGTGCATGTCCCGCCTGAGGACTCAGGGTAATTCCGCCGAACGCGACATGCGGGTGGTGGAAGCGCAAGGAAACATGGATCGGGCGGGATTGGGGTTTGGGGTGGGGAGGCTTTTAAGACAAGAGAGGGCTGCATAACAGCAAAGGCCTCCGCCTTTCTACGCGGAGAATGATGACGGCAAGCGGGCGAGCCCGCGAACGGACGAGCGTTTTAAGGGGCTACTATGGATAACCTGGGCAAGTCCTAGTTGGTTGTTTATTGTCATAAACTGAAGCATAGTAAGGCCATGCCCCACCCCTAAGCTAGCGAAACCGGCACGCACTTCAGCATCGGCGGGGCATTCAATCACCCCAAGGTATTCATACATTAACATCCAGGGGTAATAACATTATCGTTACTGTCATCAGAATATAAGCTATTACTATGCTGCGGCATACCCATCCAGCGAGTGTGCCTACACATTTTCACGCGGGATTTACCACCATCCGACGTGAACTTTCGCGGTTTGGGAAGAAGACGGTAAGATGACGTTCAAGATGGATTACTGCGGAGTACGGACTTGCGTTCGGTAGTCGGTTTAGTTGGGTGTAAGGCCCATGCTGAGGCAGTTGTACAGATGTCTCACACCTCAGCCCTGAGGACACAGGCTGAGGTGTGAGACATTCAATGACACGCGATATTTAATCGCTTGCAGTAGCTTTGCTTCTCATCTTGTTTTTCGTTGTTCAGCAGGCATTAGGTCTCGGGTATACATCCCAAGCCTGATCTAGCACAGCGTGTTTGCAACAGATTTGCAACAGAAAGAGGAATGGCGGGCCGTTTGTGAACAACACCAAACAGCTTGATCTGGAGGACCACAAACATCTCTATAACCTCAACAACAATAGGAAAGAGGATTTTCTTTGTAAATCAATGAAGACAAGCTCCACCCTTCTGTGCTAGCCCTAGTCCATTTCCTTGTATCTAGTGTCGCGGGAGAGGGGGAGGGCTTTGCTTGTTTGTTCCGTGAGAGAGGGGGAGGGCGCTTCTTGACCTTAGTACGTTACATCGTAAAGATGACGAGCTGTGGCATAGATGCAGCACTCTGGCTCTCAATCAAAACCCGTGCCGCTCCGTTAGATGGCTTGAAATCTATAGCGGTTGCAAAATCTTTTTACCAGTGGCCATCCCTGATACATTCCTCTTGAAGCCACCGAATGGGGGAGGGCGCATATCTGCTCGGCTAACAGACAACCGTTGCCGGTTCCAAGTTTGCAAAACATTCTCCGGTGATGGAGAACATGCATGCTTCGGAATAGTGACGGCAACGTCTTAATTATCACTTTCATGTATACGATACTATGAATATCGTCAAAGACATTCGATGCAACCTGTAACGCTCTAACACATGCAAATTCTTGGGTTTATGAGAACGTTCAATTTAGTCGTCTTAAAAGCGAGTATGCGAATATTTCCATGTGAGTAGGAATGGCTTCTGCTGGCCAAAGCGCTAAGGTCGATCAGGACGACGGTGGACTAGGTATCATTGCAGCAGGTACGTATGAGGCTTAGCTGGACTGTGGGATTTCGTAGGCTGCAGAAGCATCAAATTGGACGCAGATTAATTAAGTTGTTGGCCAAGTGCCAACCCACCTGTCCTAAAAGACATTGCACATTCGCACGTTACCCTTTAACAGGATCAGGACGTGTTAGTTTTCATTAGCTTGCCTGTAATTATATTGCTTTCACGCCTTCCCTTCCCCGTGACCAACGACAGCAGCTACCGACCCGCGTAATCAATAGCAGCTGAACCCCAACCGGTGAATATGCAGGCCCTGGATCTTATTTCATCGACTGCTGCCTTCGTGGCGGCCTTATTGTTAGTCCCTGCGCACACACTCATGGCACTATAGTTTAGGCAAGCCCCTCCACCTGCCGCTGCCACCGCCGCTGCTGCTGAATCAAGGATAACAACCAACCAGAACCAGCAATGCCGTACAGCCGACAGACCTTACTGTTCGCACTAGGACTCTTGCTGCTGCTACAGCCGCCGGCGATGGAGTTTCTGTCGCCCACTGCTGATCGTCCCTTTGGGGGTTTGGCCATTGCGGCTGCACGCATCAACAGGCCGTTTAGAACTCGTAGCGCCGGCGGGCATGGTGTCGCTTTCGGCCTTAATCGCGATGTTGACAATAGTAGCGATGACGACGGTGATGCAGACACCACCGGTAGCGCTGGCGCTGGCACAAGTAGAGGCGATAATGCCGCCAGAGGTGAAGGGCAAGTCTGTGGCGAGGCGTGCTATAAAGGCATGTTGGCGGGTACCTCCGGCGCCTGCAAGGCTCAGGAGTTTAACCCGGGGCTGTTCCAGATGCTTACGGACGCGCGCACCCGCCGTGCTGCACAGTCCTCCTTCGGCGACCGCTCACGGTTTCAGGCCGCACTCAAGCGCTACCAGGATGGCGCCAACCTGACCGTCGTCACTGTCGGTGGCAGCATCACCGCAGGCCAGGGGGCGGTGGATGCGCCGCCGTACCCCAAATGGATGCAGTTCGTGTTGGATGCGAATCTGCCAGATAAAGACCGTGTGAAAGTTCGCAACGGCGCCGTGCCCGGTACGAGCAGTCAGTACATGTCGTCCTGTCACAACGTGCACGTGCCCCGGGACGCGGACGTCATCTTTGTGGAGTACGCAGTCAACGACGAAGAGATGCCTATGCCGCACATGAACAATCAGGTGTGACATGACGGGCGGGAGTGGAAACAGGTTGGAGGGCTTGGCGGCAGGATGGATCTGCTCTGACCCAGTAATTGCAAATAAATGCATTAAAAAAATTTAGATATTGTATTTATATAATACTTTAAATAAAATAAAAACGTGTATGTATTAATAAATTTAATTTTTTCACCGTTATTTCGCTTAGCCGGGGCTTAAGGGCCAGGTTGACTCGGATTATCAATGTTGGGATGGGTGAGGTCGGGGGAGGGGGGGGGTCGAGAGAAGAAACGAAGGGAGCAGCTTGCAGAAGTACCGCAGGCTGTGTGGCGGGCAGGCTCACTCAAAATTAGGACGGCTCATGTTCCCTTCCCTTTTTCCCCAAGGGCTCCGAAGCGGCTGCAATTATTGCCACAATCCCGAAGTGCACCAGCACCCTTCCCCGCCACGCAACCGCTGGATGCCTCTCTCGCGTCTTGGCTTCTTCCATGCTGCCCTCAAGGTAGCGTTCCTTTCTTCCCTCCACCCCACCCCACCCTACCCTACCCTATCCTACCCCACCCTACCCCACCCTACCCTACCTTACTCTACCCACCAGACATCTATACACACACATCCCTGCGCACAAACGTAAGAATTACGCACGGGCCTTCGCAAAGCAGCCTTCCGGCTTATTGATATGCTGCTGTAACAGATACGGCGGCCGTACGAGCGGCTGCTGCGGAAGCTCTTAGGCTATCCCAACCGGCCCGCGGTGATCCTGATGCACGCCTACCGGTGGTTCCAGCTCCCCGCGGACACTTCGGGGCAGTTCTGGATGAGCAGCGAGCGGCAGCAGTCCGAGTTTGGACTGTTCTACGGCCTGCCCCAGCTGTCTGTTAAGGCATGCTGCTACCACTACATGGCGGAAGGTGCGGCGGAGGGAGGCTGGGAGGGCTGGGACTAAAAGGGCAAAACACCAGGGCAACTTGGGAGGGAAAGGGCGTGGAATGGTGAAGAGCCTTTAGCGGCATAAAAGCAGCTAAAGAACCTGGGGTGCACGCGCTGCTCAACATTAGGATGTACGTGAAGACCTGTCAGGATAGGCCGGCAGGGCTATGCAGTTTATGCTGGCGGAGTGGGAAGGATTGGCGAGAAATTAATGACGCATATGCGGGTGATGGCAGGGAAGGGGATGCGCACATATAGGCGTTGGCCAACCGCACCCGGGGCTCCATGGTTCCGGTTGGCCAACTGGAAAGGATCGCCATCGTGCGCTCCGGCTTCCACCACCCGCTTGCACCTTCATTGTCATCGCGTCATTTACCCGCAACCCTCCCGTTTCCCGTTACCCAACCCGCACGTACTCGCTGCTGCCGCCGCCGCCCCCCTAGGCAAGAAGGGCTTCCAGGTGAAGCGGCCACGAGCTGACCGTCACGGCGTGATCCAGCACGAGAACTTTATAGACGCAACACTGAAGGATTTTGCCTTCTATTACGACCTCGTCCATCCAGACGGCAACACGGGCCACCGGATTATGGGGGAGATCGCGGCTCAGCTGGTGCTAGACGTCTGGGCGGATGTGAGCGCAGCGGGGCGTGGTGGAGACCCTAGGGGGCAGGGATCAGCAGGCATTTCTCTCTGGTGAAGGCATGGATGGAATGAAAGCTGTACGAGGAACTCCCACCGTTCAGCCTTTTTAAGGGGGAGAGGGGAGAGGGGCCCGACGACCGAGTGACAGGAAAACGTAGGAGATGCGTCGGTGCTTAGGAGGAGCATTCGTTAAAAGGGGGTCCCCAGCACTCGGTACGAAGACCAAATGCGAACCCCCTTTCCGCTCTCGGTGTTATGTGTAGCTCCGGTGACCGCCAAAGAGCTTTAAACGCTTCGGGACACCCTCTTCCAGAAAAGGATGTCGAACCTCCCTCCTTCGTCCCCTCTCCCTCCCCCTCTTGTGAGGTGGAGCAGCTGTCTTTCTCCGCACCTTGCGCTCTTCGTTGGGCCCTTCCCTGAGTGATTAGGATTCTCCGTGCCCTCCCCTGGCGCCCGGGCCCGCAGGTTGCTTCCGGCTCCCAGCTCAGCCCGGAGGACCAACAGGCCATAGACGCCCCGCTGCCCAGCCCCATGCTGCCGGACAACCTGGAGTCCAAGGCGGATAAGTGCTTCATCGGACCGGCCTTCCAGCGCACGGTTGGTGCGGGTGGGGTTATGGGGCGTGGGGCGGGAAATAGAAAGAACGCATTCACTACGCGAATTCCGACAGTGCAATGCAGTGCAGTCCGTAATAAAGCCCAGGTGGGGGATCTCTCGGGCTAGGTGAGGTATGCAAGGCGGCTTGTTAGTGGCAGTTGGTGCCCGTTAGCGGCCGTTGGTATACGTAGACAGGCTTGACGCAGCGGTATGGCTGAAGAGATGTGTTTCGATTTGCCCGCTCAGGGATGAGGAGGTAAGATTGATAGGAAGTTATTTATATAAGATTATATATATATGTATATTTATATTATATTTTTTATTTATGGGGAGTCATTTGCCTCGTGACCACCTTCGCCAAGTGCCTAACCGCCTTCCTGGAGACTGATACTGGTGGCGGGGCTCCCCGGGGGTTATTACCGGGATGTAGATGTGTTGTAAAGGCAAACAGTATCAAGCAGACAAGCAGCATTATATAACTACGTCCGTCTCGACCATCTCCACCTTGTAGATGGTCGAGACGGACGGCTTCCAATGGGTGAACGAGGGCAAGTCCGCGGATCTGCCGAAATGGGGCTTCGTGTCTGACGTCCCGGATCAGTACATCAAGTTCAAGATCAACACCTTGAGCAACCGCACGCGGAGCGATGCGATGGTGGGTCCATAGAAGTAGATGTTTCTACCTTCTGCCATAGATATTTCAGGGGCGGGCTGAAACAAGTTGGCCACCTGGTACCGGAATTCTGCATTCATCAAACACATTCCCGGAAGTCTGTTCTCGGCATTACCTGTATTTTAGTTGCGGAGGCCTAGAGCCCTGCGCCACTACTTCGGCTTCTGGCTGCTGACGGGCATTACCGTTCCTTACCCCCAGAGCAGTGCGTACATGTCGGATCTTCGCCGCATCCCTCCCCCCCCGGAACTGACATCGGTTTCGTGCCCTCAATCCTGCATTCTTGATCCATTTACCTCTCCTCTTCTCTTTCGTTCGGTTCGCGCTTTCGTGCAACCCGCTTGCCCTGGGATGGGGCGAGGGTTATGGCAGGTGACGGCCGAGCTGGGGCACCTGCGCTCCTACGAAAACATGGGTCGCGCGGGTGTGCAGTGCGAGGGCGGCTGCACCTGCAATTACTGGACCCTCGACGGCCACCAGGAGTCTCGCACCAGTCAGACCTTCCTGCAAGCTTTCATGGTCACTCAGGCGGAGGACTGCATCATCTCAGTGCGAGTGCTGAAAGTAAGGACCAATGCGAAGCGAGGGGCCTGGGGAGAGCCTGGGTGGGGAGGGTTGGTTTAATAGTAGGTTGGGTTGGGAGTGTGGCAGTTTGGAGGTAAAGTGAGGACGGAGCTGAGATTGGCAGCACCGGCAGGAAACTCCAGAAAGCTTGAGCAAAGGAAAAGGAATGGGGACGCTGCGCAAGGGGCCGAAAAGCGGGTTGGGACTGGACAGCAGGGCCTGAAGTTCGCGTTCTGCTTGTTGGATGTTACCCGTGTTGATATCACCCGCTCGGCCACCCGTTCGTCCTTCTCACCCTCCACCACTGAATGTCTCTTCGCCTCGGACCCCTTACCCCTCACCCGTCAACCCCTTACCCCTCTCGTGTGACCTCCCTTGCACACAGGAGACAAGCAGTGGGAAGCACAAGGTCAAGATTACGGGCATCATGGTTTCGGAGGATCCCGAGGCGGCCGCCTTCCAGGACTGGGCCTCCTTTGACTGGGTGTCTATCGCCGCCTCTAAGGACCCCAAGGGTGTCTTTGAGATCGGCAATATAGCCCGCAGGGCGCTGCTGGAGTGGAATGCCGCGTCCTCCGCAGAGATCATGCGGGTTTACCACGAGTCGCTGGATGGGGGCTCCGCTAGTGGCGGTAGGGGAGCCACCAACCTTGACGAGCCGGTCACGCAGTCCGTAGTGCTATAGACGGACTAGACGAAACTAAGCAGCACTTGCAGCAATTGCAGAACTAGCAGCACTAGCAGTCCGCAGCTTCGTCAGCCTTCAGGTCGATTGGTATGGGAGGTGGAAGACGGGAAGCAGCTGGGTAGGGACGCCGGAGGTAGAGGGGGCTTGTGGGCGGCCGCTGTATTCCTGGGGCCAGTCTCCGCTACCTAGTCTGGTATTTATGTGCAGCACTGATGATAAGGCACCGGTATGTGCGAGATTAAAGCTTTTTAACCGATTTACTGAATTTGCAGCAAATAGAAACGGATTGTAATTGATCCCCCCCACTCACCTATATTGCACGAGGCTGACTACATGTCTACATCCCGCCAAGGCAAGCGGCTGTGCAATGTGTGAAATGCATTCTGCTAGGCCTGAAGGCTTATGGTTGCGTGATCCTACTACAGGTAGAGGTGTTTTCTAACAGAGGTTTGCGGCTACTTTCAAGCAGATGTCTTGGGGCTGCATTGCGTATCGACTGGATTGCAGTGGACACTTCCCGTCATTATCTTGACTTGGGGCGAGGTGTGCAGAACTAGGGCTGCAGGAGCTGGCTACTGAGCAGTACACAGAGGGACGGAGAGGGCTGGGGAGAGGGCAACTGGAGTCACGGTGTGAGGAGAAGCAGGTGGGAAGCGCACGGGCTTTCTTTGCGTACTGTGTGCGGCCGCCTGTTGGACGATCCGTCCACGTCGGCCAAGAGAAAGAACGGACTGGGAACCTGGGGTTGCCAGATCATATGAACCATGCATCACCATTGCGTCTCTCTGCTATATCGCAGTGTGAGACATAATCCGGGGCCATTTATTGTAGCGGGAGTACCATTCTTCTGAAGTATAAGTTACTGAGATGTGAATGATTCACCAGAGGTTCATATGCCACCACGCGCCCTTGACTAATTAAGAAGGCTTGCATTTTCGGCCTGGCCTTTTCAGTCCTTTACAGTATTTGCTGCAGCACTGTTGGCACTAAACTGTACTCGTGATGTGTTGCTACGGCGGGTTCCGAATCCCTCGGGAGCCATTTTTTACTACCCGCATCGTCTGACACGGCACGGGACACAGTGAGGAAAGGGAGTAGATGGACGCAGAAGAGAAACAGACAACAGCTCACAACCTCCCCTGTCTCATGTTATCATGCACCCCCGCACTTCCCTTACTCCCCGGGCCGAGTAGCCGGCCGCAAGGAGTCCCAGCCCTGCTATTGCTGCTGGAAGGCCGTAGAGGGGGGACGCCAAAGGCGTGGGTCGGAGCTGCAATCAGGCTTATGAGACACTAGGAAAGGTTTATGTGACGCACTTGAAAAGAAACGAACAAAACTTCCTGCGCAGGCAGGGAGGCAGCTTACCACGCTCACGAGAGAGGGAAGGAAGGGCCGGGGGATAATCAGCGGAGCCGTGAGTCGCAGGAGCCTATTTAAGCCGCTGACAGTCATGTCTCACAACGCCCCGGAGGGATTGGAACGAGGGCAGGAATGTAGGCCTTATTTGCTACCGGGCATATATACATAGCCAGATATCCGCTAGATACATAGGTCCTGTTGAGCTTGTGTTGTGGGGCAAAGTACGTAGTGCAAAGCGTTCTCGCGTCGTCATGGGACTCCTAGATGTAACGTTTTAAGAAAACCCTCACGACACAACGAACAAGGTAACTGGGCGTGATGCCTCCAGCGCCATGGTAAGTCCCTCCCCGTTGAATGGAAGTCGCCTCCCTGCTCCCTTCGCATCCGCAGATTACGTAATGCACAAATCACAAAAGTGACGGAAGTGACCACATGAAGGGTATATGTAGTTCACAGATGCAGTCAAGAGTACATCACACACATTACACAACCAACGCATGCTGCACTCCGTTCAGCAGGATACAGCGTCTTTACTATACTCCCCAAGCAATCAAGGAAAGCTGGATCCAGATCCGGATCGGATTCATTATTCAAAAGCCAATTGCGATCCGCTCATCAAACCTTCATCAGTTCATTCATACCGGCGGCATTTGATTAAATAATGGTTTCGTTCACGTGACGGCATGAGGATTGGATCTCGTAATTGCATCCCGCCTGGTGCAACAGCAACATCTGGCTGGTGTCCGGACCCAGCTCTACAGTAGTAGAGTGAAGGGGCGAACACCAATGCGCGTTAAACCGGGACTAGCCATCACTCGCACCGCAGCAGAACGGAGAGTAATACGTACGTACATGCCGGCCCCTGACGACGAGAGCTTCGCCAACATACGAAGTTGTAAGTTATTTTGGGCGCCCACGTTGTCGCGTCGCGGTCGTCGTGGTAAACGAAGGGAAGGAGGGGTCAACGGTTACTTAACGTACGACTTCAAACGACTATAACGCATGAGGCATGACGGATGCAGTCCGGTGCGGCGTACCCCGTGCAGTCGCACCAGCTCTACAGGCACCTCGAGGAAGCCTGCAGATATACCAACACCCGCCGCACATGCGTGGACGTGCGGACGAATAAAGAGAGGGGCACTCTTACCGGGATGCCGCGTGGGCGTGTACGCGCCGTGGGTATGTTCCGGGATATTCCGGGATTTACAGAAGCGCAAGGAAGTGTGCTGCAGGCTCTCTCATTAAACAACTAGGCGCAATGCCCCATGGAACATGTGGCTGTCAGCTCGCGCCCATCCATCCACGCACGCCAGCTTATCCCAGCGACCTGCAATGCTGTCACGCTATCAATCAATCCGTTGGATGTCCCGATAACCCAAACCTGAGCGGCTCAAAGGCAGTTGTCGCAGAGCAAGGTGAATGCAACCCCGCCATCCCCACGAACTCTCATCCCGTCCCCGCGGACCCGTCAATCACATTCCGGGATGGATGTCCCTGCTGTCGTGTTGCCCGAGTGGACATTCCTACTGCACCTCTCGTTCTAGTTGGTGTGAACGACTGAGCAGCAGTCCTTGTGGTCGGGAGCAACCCCGCTGATGATTGCCCAGTCGTATGCAGGCTTGTAGATCGCAGGGCCGCCCTTGGATGGTCCGGTTGATGAAGCGATGGCAACAAAGAGCAGCGCCAAGAAACGATCAGGGAAACAAGGGGTAAGTTCCCGAAGGCCAGCGGGTATATGCCAGGCGCACTCTGCGGAACTGATACCATACCATCCATACCCTCAACCCCCATACACTGATATTGGCACGCAGAGGCATGTATGCGCGCACAGGGCCGTAGGATGGCGTAGAGACGATCTAGGCGGCGGCCGGATTGACGTGCCGCGGGCATGAGGGAGGGGTAGAATTGAGAATTCATTGATGTGCTACAAATTATCAAGAATCGAGATGGCGCAGCGGAAGCGTGCGGGGCTCATAACCCCGAGGTCCCAGGATCGAAATCTGGTCTCGATATTGCTACGTTAGCTTGTGTCTTCTCAACTCAGAACTGGGCCCCACAGACACATCTGTTACAGTACAACCACGTGCGACCAGAATGTGTGACCTACCCTCTTCAAGCCACGAACATCACATGTACTGAGAAATGGCACATGGATGTAATGTGCGACCGACAGCAAACGTGCTGAATGTGCGGGGGGGTGTTTGCATGTGCGGGTGCAGGGTGTATAGGTACGGTGTAGGCCCATCGATCCCCACGCTCTGCACATCATCATCGCCTGCCCCACCTGCTGACCAGCGCAGGCTGCTGCTCGAGTGCGAGACAGCCGCAGGTAGAGCCGTGATGTGCATCTGCTGCTAGCTAGCTCGGCACGGCACTGATACCATACCATCCATACCCTCAACCCCCATACACTGCTACTGGGACGCAGAGGCATGTATGCGCGCACAGGGCCGTAGGGGTGGGGTAGAGACCATCTAGCCGGCGGCCGGATTGAGGTGCCGCGGGCATGAAGCAATCTCAGCAGCAGCTCGGGACCGACCAGCAACCTGCCGTCGCGCACCGCCTCGACTCCAGAGCTGGCGGGGAGGGCCATATGCCAGCAGCCACCTGATGTGGCGGAATGCTCTCTTCGTGGCGGCAGCTGCTGGGGGCAAATGACCCGACGTCGCGGGCCACTGCTGCTTCCTAGGAGGCCGACACCACCACCACCGCACCGAGCAAAAACAGGGCTACGACGAACCTTATGCCGCAAAATTGACCTTGCCCGCCAAGATATTCAGTTTCAATAATCCACAAGCAAGTCAGGCAGGGTAGGCGATGACGGCGCACAGCGTGTGGACTTGTTTGAAAGCAGAGCAGGGAATCAACGGTAGGTTGAGCAAAGACGTAAGCAAACAACTGCAGGAGTAACTGACAGGCAGGTACATAGCGCTAGGTGATGACGCACATCGACGTGTGTCCCTCTCGCTGTGAGCCGCCCCTGGTGGGGGGATGTTGCTGCCGCCAGGATGGCTTCGGCCGTCAGTTCTTACAATCTGTAAGCTACATCAATACGTATATATATATGTGTGTGTGTGTGTGTGTGTGTATGTGTGTGTGTGTGTGTGTGTGTGTGTGCATGTATGTATGGGTGTTACACTGTGGGCGACTTGCCCTGAGAGGACATGCACCGGGGGCCCTGACCGGGCCGAACCACAGCGCAGGGGGAAACATATGGCTTAGTCTGTCCGTCCTGCCGTGCACTCCTCCCCTCGCTCAGCCAGCAAAGTCACACAGACCTCCCGGCCTCAAGCCTGGCTACTCAAAGGAACAGAGCCTCAGCCAACCCCACCAGCTAGGGGGCAAGCGAGCACCCCTACCTCCCTAAAAGCAAAAACGCCCCTTCTCCTCCACCTCCACTGCCTCCCAAGCAAAAAGCCTGGTCCTCCCTCCCAGGGACACTCGAAGAGTAAGGGGCAAAAAGCTCGGACCCTCCCAAACTGCCCAGCAGAAAAACTAGACACCTCTGAAGACGGGGGGGATAACAAGCCACCAAGGCGCTCCCCTGAAAAGTTCAACGGTTACGCCCGCTGAGAGCCTTAGCTTTCCTACCTGCAAGACAAGCTGGGAAGCCCTCCCTCTCCACCTACTAAATCCCTCCCAGTCCCCAACACCAAGGAAAACACATCCCTACCCAGGAGCTAGCCTCCCTGCCTCCTCCCAACACCCAGCCAACTCTGGCCGCAAGGGCACTACTCACCCTGCTCCCCAACAACTTCACTCCTCCCTAAGTTCCCCGCCCTCTCCTCCTACCGGCTCCTAAACAAAAACTCCTGAAACTGCTCGCTCTGACCCTTAATCTGTCAGGTCAGCTGGTGCTGCACACTGGATTTTCCCACCGGCCACTGGACGAGGATGGGGTGTTGTAGCCTTACCCGGTCCCAGCCTCGCCGGGGGATACCTAGGGCTGCAAAGGAGTGCAGCCGAGCCCAAAAGTTCAGGCACGAGCACGGTGAAGGGGTGAAGTGGCACTGTTGCTGCTGTCTCCTCCGTTTGTGCCGGTCCCCCTATGGTCGCCTGGGTCAGGGGGATGCCTAGTTGAGTGTCAGTGGCTTCCTCCTCCGCCTGGACTAGGGGTTTCCCTGACCGTGTGAAGAAGTCCGTGATGGCCCTATATTTATGTTCACAGACACACACACACACATATATATATGTATATAAAATATACGCGTATGTTATTGTATGTGTAGCTCAGCAGCAACCTACGGCCTTAGGGTATAGTATTCTGCCGTATTCTGTATATCCCATATTCTGCCACATTGTCTTCCCAGTGGGATGATTCCTCTTGGCATTTGTGCTCTGTACACCTCAGTACCACCGAACCCCCAGCCCCTAAGCCGCAACTCAAAGCAGGGTGCACTGATGGAGCTTTTGTTGTCCCATTGATGACCCAGCGGTAGCTCTTGGTGAAAAATGGGGCCGCCCGTGGTCATGGTCAAATGGAGCCGCGGTCGTGATGACGTCTGGCGGCCGGTAAGGGTGAGCAGTCTGTAAAGGGGACCTGGCCACGGCGCGTTGGCGGTCAAGGTGGTGAAGACGATTCCGCAGGCAGGGGCGACGTCAGGAGCACCAACCGTGATGTGCGACCCGTGGGTCCCATCGGCCCTATCGGCGGCAGCTTCAGACTATATAATGCTGGGTTCGATCACGGCGGCGTACAGAGAACACGAGCGGTTGTTGGGGATCCAGGCGCTACCGTGCGCTCATCACAACCTACGTAACTCAGTATGTGCCAAGAGTGCAATGCTCGAATCCGACCTCCACCGTTCTGGTTTCGTGTGTATATATGTGTACCATATTGTATTGTTTGTCGCTCGTTCAACTTGCGCCCCATCACTTGGGCACGATATGCACCTAAGCAAGACGAGTGCATGTATGTACGTGCACACGAGCCGCTGTGTGCATGCTTTGCTCAGATGTATGTGGGAAGATGTATGTGGGAATTACCATGCTGGTTTGGGTACGTACCGGGATGGCTTCGGCCACCTGCCTGCACCATGACGACGAAACCCATTCGTAGCCTTGTAGCGGTATGGTATTAACGTGTTGATAGGTGAGTTGGGTCTTCCCCCCGCATCAGGGTAGGGAACCTTTACCAGCCCCGCCCCGCCCTGGGACAGGGAACGCTGCATTGGCGCGTGCCGCTCGTTCCGAACACAAACGCAGGGGCTGTAGTGAGTGCGTGTATAAGTGTCCCACAGGAAAATCCCATGTGGCCTTGAGAACAACACCCAAGAAGCGTGCGCAGTAGGATGCGCAGATCCCTGGAAGCTCTCCATTCGTTCCCAGAGGTAATAGAACTGCTTGCGCATTGCAAGCTATGTTTACAGAATATGACTGCCAATTGCCCCCACGTACGGACGGACGGCACTTACGGCATTTACGGCACTTACTGTATTTTAGAAAGATAATTGTTAGATATCGACAAAGGTTTTAGCCGAACCCCGCCCCCGTCCTCACCTTGCTACTCGTCTCCCAAAGCAAACTTGTAGACTTGCCTTTTAACACTTCCTCCACCCCGTATATCTCCTGTATATGACTTTACAGCGGTGTGTGGCTGTGCTCCTGGTGTGCAAGCTCAAGGGACGCTTGCGTCCTTGAACTAAGCGTTGTCGACCAAGGGCCAAACGTTGCCGTCCCGCAAGCTAGGGAGCCCTACCACTGCAACCTGCATTAGCTCAAGTATCGCTGGTAATACTACAGGAGCATTATTGCCACATCCCCTTATTCCTTTCGTACCGTACACTTTTTGATAAGTGCACTCACCTTTCCGCACCATGCCCGGCTTCCAACCTTGGCCAAGTCTCCCCCAAGCGCACACTTGAGGGCGAAATTGCCGTATTCATTTGCAAACCATCCTGCAATATTAGTTGTTGAGTTCGCACGGTGACGAGAATGTCCCCAAACCTAGGTTTTTGGAAGTGAACGCCCGCTTCGGCGCTGTTAATTGTTTCAGGAACTTTCGTTATGTCTGTCAACTTTGTTCTAGGAAACATGGCATAGAAGGATAGCATGCATATGATAAGCCCAACCGACACTACAACAGCTGCCAACAGCAAGGGTATTACGCGCAGGTAAAGCTATGCAAAGCAAGGGAACTAGATTAACAAAGGATTCCCGCATACTTAGGAAGGTCGGAACGGGATGGGCGAACCCAGGTACCCAGCGCCAACTTAAATGTGCCGTACAGCATGCGCAGGTTTTATCGAACTTGCTACCTGGTTATGTATAGTAGAACGGGGTCCTTGAAAGTATTGAGATTTCGCAAGACCTTTGGATGTTTTTTATGGCAAGGAACTCCTTGTTACGGGAACTAAGTTCTGAACACAATTGGGATTGCTAGGTCATCGGCGATAAGTACATAATTATTTTCAGTTCGGAGCGATGTCGCGGGTGTTTCAACCCGTCGGTAAGTGTCGGGGATGGGGCGTCGGCGGAGGCAGAGAGAGGGAGCCACTGCGGCGGGCGGCAAATTAAGTAAAGACTGTCTCCTATTTTTGTATTAATGATACCGATGCATACACCATCACTTTGTGTCGGTCGGCTGTCAAAAGATGACTTCTGCCATCTGCCTTATACCGGCCGTAGGATGGAGCTACAGCGGCACCAAGCTCCAATCCGTTTCGCTCTTACATGTGCCGCTTTGCTTGAATCACTATATTATAGCTGACATACACAATGAAGAGTACTAAGACCCGAACGGTGTGGGCGGACTAGGGTGTTGTGGACACTGCAGCAGCAGGGGTGCGACGCCCGACTGTATCCATCATGATGTTTTTATGGGATGCATCCTCGCGTTCACTGACATGCACATATCGCAGCAGTTACCAGGCATTGGCGTGGCCTTCCCGCGTGCGGAGCGTCGGGCTGGGTATCACCTGCTGCGTTTCCAGCATGCCTACCTGGTGGCGCCGCCCCTTTATCCAAAATCCATCGATGTCGCATAAGATCCAAACAGTTCCTGTCCAACATTAGAAGTCAACCTGTCTACTCGCCACGGACGCTTTTGGCACCCTCGCTGTCCATCTCCGCTACGTCCACAGGTCAGAAGCGGCTTACTAACATAGCGGTCGTGCGGCTGAAAAAGAATGGCGAGCGCTTCGAGATTGCCTGCTATAAAAACAAAGTCGCAGACTGGCGCAATGGAATGTAAGTACCTCAGGCGGCACTGCTATCGCAGCAAGCCACCTGGCACATCTTGCGTGTGGTTCCCTTGTGGAGCCAGGATATCTTTAGGGCGGATCCGTGGATATGGAACTCTCGGCAATAGTGTCCTCACTAGCTCTACATTTTTCTATAACTGTCCCGCATGCGGGGGCTGCATTTCCTCCTATTTCCCGTGATGTAAGGCTGCCGGCGTCGCTTAGGCCCGCCGGAGCTCGCTCGCTCGCTCGCTGCTGACGCTTGCTGACTATCGCCATCCCATGCATGCATGTGCCTGCGCTGAGGGCCGTGCCCTTTACAATGTCCTTGTTCGTTACGTCTTGCAGCGAGAAGGATCTGGATGAGGTCCTCCAGACTACCACTATCTTCCACAACGTAGGCAAGGGGGTGGTAGCCAAGGACAAGGAGCTGCAGGCGGCGTTTGGAACGTCTGACCAGAAGGCCATTTGCCTCGAGGTTCTTGCGAAGGGGGAGTTACAGGTGAGGGGCTGCCTGGACCCGACACCTGGTTACACGGCGGACACAAACTTGAGCCGCCCTGGGCTAGCGTGAACTATTGGGGTAGCCTGAATCAACGCCATTAGGAAGGAAAGAATTCCGCCATAACCCTGCCCTGCCCGTCCGGACGCAAGACGTTTCCAGGAACTGTGCACGTAAGCATGTGCATGATCAAGCAAGTGATGAGGACGCTTCGCGGGTTGCACTCTGGAACTTCTGCGCGACGTGCAGTGCGGTCTAGGGGAAACCAGTATGGTCTAGGGGAAACATGTATTGTTCGCTAGCAGGGGATGTGAGCTGGTTGAATAGGCTCAGGAAGATGCAAAGACCGAGAGATTGGATTGGGCAGCGTTCGGATACGATGTCGATGTTGAGGCAAACATATTGTGAAGGTCATTTCCTGAAGATTTTAAGGGAGGAATGCTTTGCCACCGCACGTCATGCGGTACTCGGTTACGGCAGGTGTCCGACAAGGAGCGCAAATTGGAGTACGAGCACCTGTTCAAGGACGTGGCTGGGGTCCTGATGGAGAAGTGCATCAACCCCACCACCAACCGACCTTATACGCTGTCTATGTTGGAGCGCGCGCTGAGGGACATCCACTTCAACCTGGACCCCAAGAAGTCCGCCAAGCAGCAAGCACTGGAGGTGCGGAGCAGAGGAGGACCACCGCTCCTTTCCCGGGAGGTCAAGTCGGGAGGTCAAGTCGGGCACAATTCCGTTGTGGAGTGGCGAAGCGCATTCTCATCGGGGACTCCCAACACGTGGTCCGGGTGCGGCCCAACTCCCTTTAGTGGCCCAGTCTCCCCTCAGACCTTCATCCATAATGTCGTCGCCTCCCGACCTGCGACATATCGCTTTCTTGTATTTTGTGCAAGGCTGCCCCTCTCTGCTATGTAGCATCATTCCGCTGTTTCACCATTGCCACCCCATCCCCTCCCTCTGCCGCTGCCACTGCCCAGGCGCTGCCGCTGCTTCAGAATGAGTTTCCCATCGAGCGAGCCCGCATGCGTCTGAAGCTATCAGTGCCCGTAGAGGTGCAGCAGGAGTTGGAGCAGCTGCTGCAGACGGAGGCTGCCGATGTGCAATCACTGGACGTGGGGGCGGGAGGCTTATGCACTGTGGTGGCGCAGGTAGGGACCGGTCGCTTTGCCTGGTACCATTCTGAGTACGTGGATCGGACTGACTTTGTTTGATTCGTAGTCGGAGCACTTGGTTCGTTCTACATAGTTGGCCGTAGCGCAGTTGTCGATTTTCGGCAGCCAGCGTCGTGGATTGCTGCTCAAGTGCGAAAAGCCAAATCGGGTGCATGGGGAGGGGAAGGGCGGGGTAGGGTTGCGAGAAAGCAACAGATCCTGTCACACAAACCGAAGGGCTGGTGATGTGGCCAACATGGTAAGTTAGTTTGTATTTTCAGGAGGTAGGTTTAACTCTGCCACTGGAAGGATTGGTTTTGGGTTACACCATCCGTTAACGCGTCGCCCACCCGGTATCTTAAACGCAGGTGGAGCCGGGGGCCTTCCGGAATTTGCACAACTTCATGCAAACATCGACCCGGGGGACCGGGCGGCTGGAGGTTCTAAGCTTGGCGGTGATGGCGGAGGGGGCATCTGCGGACGAATTTGCAAACTGGGGCGCGCCGGCTACCGGCATGGGGACAGGGCGACATCAAGCATTACCTCCTCCTGGGGCAGAGGCTGCGGTCGAAAGGTCAACGGAGGGGAGCACGTCAGGTAGGAGAGGGCGGCTGTGTATGGCGGTGGTATATGCGATGGTGACATCAACCGTATGTTCCGTTTCTGTGCCATTCCAGTAGGATGCTCGTGGAGTATGTTTTGTGCTCGCGAGACAAGCCACCAGTTTGCAAGGACCCGGTTGCACACGACAAGATGATTTCTGCCTTTGTGACGACTTAGATTTCGCGTAAGGTGTAAAGGCCTCGTGCCGCATCATTCCTATCGCGTAAGGTGTAAAGGCCTCGTGCCGCATCATTCCTATCGCGTAAGGTGTAAAGGCCTCGTGCCGCATCATTCCTATCAAGAGGTTCACGATCATGGAAAGGCATGAACTAGGTTGGGTCGTCTGATTTGCACGGCAGCATCCCCCTATTCTGAATCGTTGCGCAATGATCAGTGATCGCCTAGCAATCAACCTGTTCGGTACTTCGCAACTCACCCAAGCTCGTTTTCTTTCCAGGACCTTACGCGGCGGTAGAGGATCGCCAAGCTGCCGGTGCCGCGGTCAGCACAAACGGTAGATCTGCACCGCCGGCTATAGCGGCTGCGGCTTCGGGACGCCGAGGAGGCAGCAACGTTCGAGATGCCGGCGGGCCGGGAGCAGAACAGTCGCAGCAAGTTGTGTACCCACGCGGTCCGGTTAGCGGGATACCCGAAGAACATGCGTCTCGGAGGGAGCGGTTTGCGGAACTAGATACCCTGCAGGTGCGAGCCTAGGATTCCTCCCACCACCACCCTAGGCAAATAAACGCATGGATTATGTCCTGCTGCGAATTTATTTATTTTTGGGTACACAGTTTATGGTTCCGGAGCCACAGCTGGTAAATGGCACGAACAGGAAGACAGTCATTTCTATATCGCCCTGGGGATGTTCTCAGCGATCAGGGGAGCGATGGTAAGAAACGCGGGCTTCTTGTCGCGGGCGCAAACACCCGTGTGCTTGTCTGGTGTGCTCGTTCTGCTTCAGGCATGTCGCCTTGTCGGTTGTCCTTCCAAGGAGGAAGTTGGCATTCCATTACTTGAAGAACGTATTGCCAATGAAGGCCGTCCCAGCCGCCTCGTCGTAGCCGGCGCGCTAGTTCCGTCAAACCCGTCTCCCAAAAGCCCTACTTTTCCTGACAGGCGGGCTGGACTGTGGAGCTGCGGACAAAGGGAGACACGGTGGAGGCGGTGTTCTTCCACCCCAGTGGGGAGCGCGTTGGGGCATTCGCTAGTGCCCGGAGACTGGCGCTTCAAGCCAGCAAGACCGCCGCCGCGTGAAATGACCTGTAGTGCAATACCCCCTGACACAATATGGGAGCTAGCAGCGTTAGCTTCTGTGTTGTGCGCCCTGTGACAGGCCTGGAGGCCATTATGGAGATGAGATGATGCGCAAACTGACGTGTATTATGGGGTTGTTCCAGCTTTTGGCTTGGCACGGCCAGCATGACGTGTGTGTGTGTATGGGATGAAGGGGTAATCCGCGGGGAGGAGGGCCTTGAAGGTGTCCACGGGGCCGGTCATCTTAGTCAATTGTTGTGGAGCGTTCCCGATTGCCGTTGGTAAAGTTGCTTCGATGCCCGAAAGCTTCTTTAGGTTTTCAGTTTGCAGGATGTTGCGGTCATTGTCGACGTGATTTTGCTGTTGTTGCTTGTCGTTGGTGTCGTAAGCGTGTGCATTTGGTGATGGCGGCAGCAGTGCTGTTGCGCATTTGGCATGTCCTGTTATGTGGACTGCCATGGTAGCGAGCGGTGGTCCAGGGTGACTATTTGCAGTGCTTTAGGAGATGCTTTAAAAACTCGTCTATTGGGTATGGCACCCATGCACAGCAACCATATTGTCCATGTCAGGAAGGCCACCAAGACGTCCGATGTTGACGAGGTTTGGATACCACTAAGTGATGGGCGGCGTGCAGCTGGGGGTGGAGCGTCAAGCACAGTGACAAGTTAATTGGCCTTGGCTCACTAAGGGGGGGCTAGGGTGAGATTTACGTCTACTCTTCTCGCTGCTCCCGCGGCCGTGGCAGGACGATAGGCACGATAGGCTCCTTTTGTTGACAACACCACAGGGGGCCATCGTGGAGATAAAGCCAGATATTTCGAGCACAGCCAAGTTCAATGTCCACGTAGCGGCCGGGCCCCTGAAGTTGCATCCTGGATAGTCACCCTATCACGCTGCTCCGCTGCGAATAGTCTGACAGTACCTCCAAAACATCTGCAGGGATGATCTTGTAAAGTGCAAGGGCGCCCCAACTCCAGAAGAATTACCATTAGCTTATGTATGAAGCGAGCTATCGACGGCTAATGCCAGTATTGCAGGACTGCACTAGCTTAGAGTGAAGCAACTCAGAACAGACACGAATGCCCATCGCATACTTTTATGTATACATTAAGAAGTTGATTTAGAATATCATAATATTTTATGAGATTTAGAAACTGAAGATTGAGGTAGCTCGCCTGTGCTCACTTGCTTGCCAAGGGCTAAGGGCAGT
This sequence comes from Volvox africanus, assembly GCA_030268105.1. Taxonomy (NCBI): domain Eukaryota; kingdom Viridiplantae; phylum Chlorophyta; class Chlorophyceae; order Chlamydomonadales; family Volvocaceae; genus Volvox; species Volvox africanus. The sequence goes on along the minus strand of BSDZ01000010.1, from coordinate 2,504,063 downwards.
GCGAAGGGTGACAACCAGGATTCAAGGTAAACAATTGTAAGTAAAATATGCCGTATCAATATCACTTTTCAATATCACCTGACACTAGCCCTTATCTGCTACACTGGAAGATCTGCCGCGGAGAAATATGCCCGTGTGGTACGGATCCCTTAAGCGACCTGAACTAAGCAGGGCATGCGGATCGTAGCAGTCGGGTGCTCGAAACGCTTTGGACGAACTCTCGGTAAGCAAGGCACCAAGGGCACGTGATCTGCTGTGGGGTTCTGGATCCAACTGGCAAGTCCCTTGGTTGTCCAGATAGGAACATTGCTAATTTTGACATGGTTCGCGGTTGATGCATTATTGCCGATCCATTCGGTATGCTACGGTATAATGCATGTGCCATAATCGAATCACCGGAAGCGCACGTAATGGCTGCATTCATGAACATGCTACGGGGGCCCTTGCTTAGACACACACACTATGCTATTCGGGAGAAAAAGGAATCAGAAATTATATCGACAGTTTGTCTTCAGGCAAGCCTGGGAGAAAGCGAGAGACACCCGACGACCCGAGAGGCAGCAAAACTGTGTTGGCTGTGAATGTACGAAGGTCGATTTGCTGCCTCCTATCCAGGATTTAAAGATGTTTAAGAGTTAAATACGTTCTTGATTTCCATTAATCTTCAAGCAGGCCGGCGTTTCTGGATCGGTTTTGCGTATTGCATGGTCTACTAAATCACCTCGAACATCGTACGTGGGTTGCATCGTACACATACACGTACCGAACGCGAAGGAACTCCTATAGCGACAGTTTGTCTGTTTTTCGGTGGACAATGTACGTATTAGTACCATGTATCCAGCCTCATTGCGTGGTGATGCGATTTTGACTCTAACTAACAGCGTGTCAGCTTGCTTTGGCGCATTTTCTAGGGTCTGTGGTTTTGAAGTCGTCAATAAGCACATTTTCAAGAAATGCATTTTCAATTAGTCTCTGCATCATCGCGCGTTAGTGGACTTTTTAGGGAAAGGAGTACAGAATGGCCGCTGTAGACGCTGATGTTACATCTCCAGAGATTTTAAGGTTACGTGAAGGTAATTATTCTGTTCTGTTATTGCTAATTGTTCAGGTTATCACAGAATGTTGGTTTCACGAAAACGTCTGTGTGTACAGAGTATAAAGCATTGGCTTCTCAGCTCCCGGCTGCGCTGCACTGTGGAAATCCTGAGCGCTTAATTAATTACATCGGTTGCATCTTCAATGAGTCGGACGCTGCCGTGGCCCCTGGGTAAGTCGCCGCTAACAAGCTGTCGAGGACGCGACAGTCGACGTGCAAGCCGAACGATATCGTCGCGTCGCTGACAGCTCACCTGCCCCTGAAAATCCCTGATCCAGGATCTCTAAAGCTGGTAGCGGTACTATGCTAAATAACACTCACGACACGCCAGCGGCACCAGATGGCTCCAAGACCGATTCAGACGCTTGCCCCTCAAAGCCCGACTCCCCCACCAAGCGCCTGACCCTCGACCAAGTCTCTAAGGGACTGGAATTAATCGAACAGCTTGATCACGAGGTACAGATCTCCAAAGATACCGTCACTACAGCCAGTAGCGAGCTCGGATGGCTTGGTGTCGTCACTTCAGCCCTGGCGCGGCAGCGCGACTCGGTCGCACTGACGAGGTGTCCCGAATGTCGCCGCATAATACTCGCCTGCCGCATGCCGTTTCACCGTCCCCACTGCGTTCCAGCGCCAGTGCCCAGCAACATCAGCAAGCCGCCGTCCGGTGCACCCAGGGCGCCGCGCGGCGGCCCTAGCGGCTCTCGCGGCAGCGCCGGCGCCCGGTCCAGCCCCGCCGCCACAGCAGGCGGTGGGAGATCCGGCAGCGGGCGCGGCGGACGCGGCAGAGGGCCGGGGCGACCGCCTGGCGCGGGAAAGTCCAGCGCAGGGCGGAGCATGAAGAACCTGTCATTGCTTTGCAAGGAGCTCCCAAGCGCTACCGCTCCATGGGTCGCAGCCATATCGGATACGATCCCATTGGCGACGACACGTCACGTACCCACGAAGCTCAATAAAGTCACGTTCCCTGCGACGCCGGTGGCGGTACTTCCCGATGAGGAACTCCTTGTTTCGAACGAGGAAGCGACGGCGGTGGGGGATGGGGATGCCTCCCCGACTGCAGCTTCAACGGAGGTATCGGACCCTGAAGACGGAGACGCACCGGCTGTGGGCGAGAGGGCTGGAGCCGCTACGGTTGAGGCTGGTGGCAGCAGCGGTGGTGGTGGTGCAGGTGCAGTCGGCAGGGAAGGCACTGGAGCGGACACGGCGATCACCGCTGGGTCTGGGGCCAAGGCCCTGTCAGGCGGGGGACGGGTGGGCTCGGGCCTGTTGTCTCGCTTCCTCAGCGGTGTCGCAGGCGCGTTCGTCTTCCCCGCCCTAACGAGACGGGCTCGGTCATCTTGCCCTGCCAGGTGGGAGTGGTCCAAAGGATAGCAAGTGCATCTGGGGTGCATCTAGGGGGACTCCCAGTTGCGGCCGAAAGGGGCAAACCTTGCGTAGCTGCCGCAACTGTTGCTGCCGCTGCGCCGCTGCATTCGTTTAGGGCATTATGTCCCGCAGCTTTGGCTTCGTGCCTGCTGCGCGGACAGGCTTTCCCTCCTAACCCCGCTGCTGCTGCTGCGACAGGCGCAGGCGCGCGGTGTCGTCCCATGACCCATTCATCGTGGCCTTGGAGGAGGTTGCGGCGGCGCTCCACGCTGCTTCCAAGCTCACGGCCATGCTTCCATCCTCCGCCACTGCCCCCAAGCGCCTCATGAAGATTAAGAACTTCACAGGTGCAGCGGTGGCGGCAGCAGCAGGAGCAGGTGGCTCCAATGTCCCATCTGCGTCGGCCGCTGCTGGTGCTGGTGTGTCGGGTCCGAGGGGAACATTGGGACCAGGAGGCCGCGGTGTTTCGACAGGGAGAGGGACAGCGGGGCTGGCCGGGCGTGGGGCGGGAAGCACTGGACATCTTGCCGTCATGGAGGGCTCTGCCGTAGCAGGTGGTGGTGCAGCTTCAACGCGAACGGCTGCGGCCGCAGTGCCTGCTCCTGCCGCCGCCGCGGCCGCCAGTGGCACTGGTCATCCCTTGGAAGAGAACGGCCGGCCCTCCACACGTGGCAGTCCAGCCTCAAAGCGTAGCGCACAGCCACAGTCACTGCAGAGCCTTGTGAAACGGCAGCAGCAGCAGCAGCAGCAGCACCGACAGGCGAGTGCAGCTGCTGCGAAGCTGGACACATCGATCCTGGAGCCCCTGGGTACGAGCCAAAAGACAGATACGCCAGCGGCGGATTCGGGTCGAGCAGCAGCGGCGGCACAAGGTCCCATGTCGGTAGCCAAAGCAGCCGCGCCGTCCCAGGGCCTGAACCCCACGGCTGCAGGTCAGGCAGACAGGAAGGTGCTCACGGGGTCGCCGAATGCCTCTACCGGCACCAAGGTAGAAGTCCAGCGTCCCGCTGCTGGCACTGCGGCGGCTCCTGACAACCCGCAGTCGTCCGCAGCTCGGGGTAGAAATACGAGTGCACATCCTACAGCTGCTACCAATACACCAGGCAGCTCGCAGCAAGCCCAAGAGCGACTAGCAGCACCAGCTGGGGAAACTGGTTCACCTGGCTCTCCGTCCAGCGCCCTGGCTGCAGCAGCAGGAATCGCAAACAGGAAGCGGCCCGCGGGGCAAGAGCTTCAGCGGCCCGGCTGCAGGATACGGGGTCAGGTCTGCATAGGATACGGGTCAGGTGAGATGCCGCCACCGGAAAGACCGCCGCCGTCTGGCGGCAACAGCGGCCCGGGGAAGGCACCGCCGCCGACATCGGGGACTCAGGTACATCGAACCACGCAAAGTACATCAGGTAGATCATCCGGTCCTGGGCCCGCGGTCCGCTCGGGAAAGGGTGGCACGGGGACATCAGCAGCTTTGGCAGCGGCGGCGGTCTCGCGCGTAGGCAGCTCCAGCTCCAGGCCCCCTGGTGTAATGGGCTCCCCCGCCCCGCTGAGCAGCGCGCCCCGACTTGGCTCGAGTGGCTTGCCGCCAGGTATGATGCCCACACCCGGACCGGGGCTCGGCCTGCCGCCCACAGGGGCCGGGGGAGTGGTCCCCGGTTCGGGCGGAGGCACCGCCCTCGCACACGTGCCCGGGACGTTCATGATGGTTCCAACACCAGGTGGCGGTGGTGCACCTCAGGCGGGTCGCGCCATGATGCCCACGCCAGGGGCATTTCCTTCTACAGGGATGATCCCAACACCCAGCGCTGCTCCCCAGCCACACCCCCCTGGCAGGGGTAGCTCGGCGCCGTTGGCGGCAAATGGGCAAGCGCCGCCAGGGTCGGGTCTCAATCACCACCAGCACCAACCGCAACAGAGCAACCAACCACAACAGCACCAACCGCCACATGGTCAGCATTACGCCTCGCATCCTCAACCGCAAACCCTTCTTCAACAGCAACCCCGGCCACAGCACCAGCAGCAGCAACAACAACAGCAGCAGGGGCAGCCCCATGTATCAGGATCACCTCTTTCGCTTGTATCCAGCCATCATAGCGCCACACCTCCTCCTCCACCTCCACCGCCTGCACCACCTCAGCCGTCGCGTCAGTCGGCTGGGGCTCTGCCGCAAAGCCTTCCGAACCACCAAACGGGGCAGCTCCATCATAACCAGCAGCAGCTGCAACAACACAGCCAGGCATGCGTCGGCGCCCAGCGCCACTACTTAACGAATGACCAGGACGGCGCCACATACCAGGCGCTACAACAGCAGCCAGCAGCTGTGGCCGTCCCCATTCAACCCCTGCGGCCAGGGGCCGCGGCTGGTGGGTCTGAGACCATCCCCCCCAGCGGACCTGGAGCCCCCAGCCTTTACAATCTGCAGCAGCGGCCACATCAGCAGCGGCAGCAACAGCCAGGGATCCAGGGAGGGATGCAGCCCGCAGTGCCGGCGGGAGACGGCACACCCAGAAATGTAGCTGGGGCAGGGCAGAATCCGGCTGTGGCAACAGCGGCAACCCAACAGCTGCCTGAGCTGCCCCTGCTTCCGCAGCCGCAGCAGCAGCAGTACGTGCTGGTACAGGCACGGCCACAGCAGTCGGTTGCGGCTTCTCAGTCCTTGCCGCAGCAGACCCCACCCCCGGGATTCCAAGCGGCTGCTACTGCTGCTGTAGCAGCTGCCGCAGCGGCTGCGGGGGCTCCGGTGCTGGCGCATCCACGGGGACTCGTGCCAGGCACCCTTTTGACGCCTGCACAGGTGCACGCCACAGCCCAGGCGGTATTGCAGGAGCAGCAGCACTTACAAATCGCTGCACAGCTGCAGAAAGCGCAGGAGCAGTTGCAGCACGCGCAGCAACTGCACCAGCAGGCGCCGCATGGCTCGCAGGCTCAGAACGCGCAACAGCTCCAGCAGGCACAGCTGCAGCTTCAACACGCACAGCAGCTCTTCCAGGCGCAGGTGCAGCTGCAGCTCCAGCAGCGGATTATTGCGGCCTCCCAGGTGTGGGGGTGTGGGGGTGTGTGGGTGTGCGGGTGTGTGGGTGTGCGGGTGTGTGGGTGTGGGGGTGTGTGGGTGTGCGGGTGTGTGGGTATGTGGGTGTGTGGGTGTGCGGGTGTGTGGGTGTGCGGGTGTGTGGGTGTGTGGGTGTGCGGGTGTGTGGGTGTGTGGGTTCGTGAAACCTCCCATTAATGAATTACGACGGTCGTCCCATTCTTGCTCGTTCGTCGTAAGTCGCACAGATGTAGGCTCGCTATATTTCGTCCCTCAAAAGATTTTGAAGACTGTGAAGACGACCGCGCGTTCCCAGGTCCTGCTGCATCGTGCTTTACCATGTTGTGGCCCTGGGTTTTGCTCGTTGACGTTTCGAAACCCCCCCCCCTTCCCCCCGAATCCTGTCCAGGCACAGGCGCAGCAGCTGCAGCAGCAGGCACAGGCACAGGCACAGGCGCAGGTGCAACCCCAACCGCAACCCCAACCGCAACCCCAACCGCAACCCCAACCGCAACCCCAACCGCAACCCCAACCGCAGCAGGCTCACCCAGGGCAGCAGCAGCAGCCGTCGCAGCAGCAGCAGCAGTTCGTGCCTGTGCATGTGTCCGTGACGCAGCAGCTGCCGTTGCACGCTCCAGTCGCGGGGACCCAGTACCCCGGACCAGCCCCGCACATGGCGCCTCAGCTGCAAAGGCCGCAAGCGGTGCCACACTTCCAGCAGGCCCAGACGCAGCCGTATCCACAGCAGCAGCAGCAGCAGCAGCAGCAGCCTGTCTACGCGGCCCACACGTACGTGCCAATGCAGCACCACCAGCCTGTGCTGCCACCCGGCATGATCCCCGTGTCTAATGGGATCGTGCCACAGCAGGCGCAGCAGCAGCAACAATAGCGCACGCAGGTCTACGGTGCATGTCTTGAAGAAACGACTAGTCTTTTGCTCCCAGGGGAGCAAGGCGGCTTGGAAGGTAAATGTGCGCATCTAGGGAGTTTTTCTCCGGGATCTCTTGATTTGGTGCGCTCAGACAGAGGGAGGCGTAGCCGATTAGAGCCGTAGTCTCACCATTTTACCTGGTCGGGGGCCGCGCAGTGATCTGCGGAAGCGATACTTGGTAGTGAGTCGAGGGCATGCCTTCAACGGCCTTCGTGACTCGGACGTTTGGCAACAGAGTGGCTGCTGTATCGGAGCCTTGCATGCCTTACTTAGAATCCTGATTTTTGTGTCGGCCGGAATTTGGGTCTCAGAAGCCGTAGCTGGGAGAGGCCATAGAGCAGCTTGGAAAACCGCAGGCAGAATTCGGATGTGGAGGCCAGGGAGGGACTGCCAACCACAAGGGAGAAAATTACTGAATACTGGAAGTAACGACTTAGGACCGATGTGTCTGATGGGCACGTGCTGAAGAGACTTGTAAGCTTAGGGCTTGGCGGAAGCATCATTTGCCCTAAGCTAAGTTATGTCGATGCAGATGCAGATGGTAATCACTTGAAGTGTGGGTTAGCGACCTAAGAGTGTACGATAACTGCTAGGTGGTATGTCGGCCCCACGAGTTTACTCTTCACAAGCCGTATGAGTAAACTCGCTTTACCGTTTTCGTATGTGGCATGGGACCCCATGTAGGGATCTCTTGATACATCGTTTTTGGGGGGGGGATACCAGGACCAGGTTTAGGCACGGACAGGACCCGAGATGTACCCGTCGGTCATTTCTTTTGCATTTTCGCGTCCCGTGGGTCAAACGTGAGACTGTTTGGTGACTGCCCATCTGATGGTGGTGGTCGAGCGGTGGTTTTCGAGGATCGGGTTGAGGTCTGGGTTGAGGTCGTAAACAGAGGAGACGAGTAGGCGCTTCAGGGCGGGGTCTCTCAGGTGTCGTAGGGTGGCAAAGAAACCCATCGTCACACATACATCGTTGTTATAAGGTCTTTTTGAATTGAAAAGGTGCTCTCATGAACATATACTGCGGTGTGCCGATTGCGGAACCAGCGCCGGAGCTCCCCGGCCGAGGCAAAGGAAGGGTAGGGCTATAGCTCTCTTCTCAAGTCACATTTTTAGCGGCGGCGGCATGGTTGCCATCCGCTTCCTTGCCGGTGCTCCATCGTGTTCTTTTGCCCTTCCCATGATGGGTTTCTTTTTCTTCAGAAGTGTGGCAGTTGATGAGGGGTTGTGATGGAAGGTGTGGGGGAGTTGCCGGGAAGCTGGGACGGGTCAGGAAGCACTCGTCCGTTGTCATGTTTCTGAAGGTGTAAGATATTGTTCATTTTGGGCTGTGGAAGTGATGACGGACCGCGCGATGCGATTGCATATACGGCCCTCTTATGAGGCGGTATGGCGTAGATGGCTTAGACCTTATGTCCATTGTCGAGGATCGGCGATGCAGCGGGGCCGTTTGCCAGGATAGACGACGCTTCAAAACGGGGGAAATTTCAGAACTGCAGGAACTTAGAGGGGGTATCCCCGATGGAGGGGAACATTTGCAAAGTCAATGACACGCATGGATGAATGTTAATGGATTTGGATGCTATGGTGCAGGCAGACTGCTGGACAGGTTGAGATTGCGTACGACTGGCTCAAAGTTGGGGAACAGACTGTGTAGGGTACGCTGTATAAGGTGCTGTGTGCATGGTAAACCATGCCCACAAATCCTCGGGATGTTATTATTCCAATTTAAAACCAAACCTCATTCGGTTTGCCAGGTAGGGTTCTGCCCCGTATTGTAAGTTTTTTCGGACCTCCTGCATTGCGGGAGGATGCGGCAGCGATCTTGAGTTTAACACAGATGGCGCATTTGGCTTTGTGGTTGCACAGCTTGGATTGTTGGTATTTTTGGAAACAATAACTCCTGGTTGGCAACTTTCGGGGAAAGTGGATTTGGGGAGAGCTGCGGGCGGCAAGGGGGGACCCTACGAGGGAAGTTCCCCAGCCGAGTAATCCGCAGTCTACCTGCCGTACACCGAGTAACGTCTTCTCAACCTTATCTGCGCAGACAATACCTAGATTTGTGCTTGTACGTGCTCGTTCCTTCCACGCAAGGAAAATTACCCCTAGGAAAAGGTCCCGCTAATTAGGACTACCAGATGAAAGGCGCTCCACCACAGCCTTGTTGCTATCTCCTTCCGCCGGCTAATGCAGCGGATCAGTAACCAGGCTAGAGATGGGGAAGCGGCAATAGAGGGGGGCGTAGTCGAGGCGAATCCTGGCCCTCGTATGCTATTTATAAGGCAAGGAGCCGGATGGGATGGGAACCGTCTAATACCCATTTGGTCAGATTCATCCTACAGCCCACACAAAATTTGGATGAAAATGACCCCGTTTACTTGTGTCCATTCCTCAACGTGGCTTCCCTCGCTAGCCCTCGGGCCACATTCCACATTCAATTATTCAAAAAAATCTAGACATTTTCGAGTAACGAATTGAAATAACCAACGCGCCAATCCACGTCTTTGACCGCAAACCCCGGAAGAGATCCAAGTGAAGCGATGGCTATCAGGGTAGTTGTCCATTTATACCTAGGACGCGTTAGGGATTCATGTAATTGATGGAATGGGGAATTGCATACACATCTGGTCATACAGATGTCAGGTGCTTACGGTGTCTGCATGTTGACTGGTAATGAAAGCAGGGCAAAGGCATCGTACAGAGGTGACCAGGGGTGCAACCCTGGTACCTATATCATCGTCTTGCAGCCATAAGCCCCAATTACCTATCCGCCCATCATTGTTTTGAATGTAAGCCGTTGCGTCCCAATATAACCTGGCAAACTTGGACCTAATCTTTCAGAAAACGCAAATGCAAGCCAAGCAAGGAAGCACGTGACGGCATAAAGACGTGAACCCTTGCGCAGTGCGTGCCGGAAAAGCATAAAAGCAAGCCTAAAATAGCAAGCTGCTGTAGACAGCAATCGGATACGCCATCCTGCCCCAGCAATACCTTTGAAGCAACGCGGCTATCCGTGAGCGGTTTTTCCGACAAACGACGTGCATGAATAAGGTTAGCACAAGGTTCTGCGTTATAGCTAATTCCGATTAGCTTTCACATTGAACTAAGGACGCAAATACAGTGCAGAAGCGGGCCCCAGCCCACCAGCCGTCAGCAGGACGCCATGAGCTTTTGACAACCTTCCCAAACAACATGGTTTTAGAGATATTTTTGAAAGAGAAATTATTTGTGAATGCACGATAGCGAGGCCCTCGCTCTGCGAATTTCCTGTTCAAATTGGGTTTCCAACCTAGATTCTGTATTAATTGGCTACTTACGAGGTTCCATTCACTCAAACGAGTTGGCATTCAGTCTGAATGTTGTCAAGGTTTGACGTCAGAAGTATCGTCAAAGTTACATGTACTACAGAAACAGGTACTTCGATGCAAGATTATCATAACCGCCTTGAGATAGCTGCATTAAGAATTACACAGATATAGCACTCTCCTTGGTGAATTACCCTATCCTCCAGTTACTTAGGTGATCGTCTCTACGGACGCGGCCCAGTATCCTTCCAATACGGTGAATCCCAACTGTTTGCCTTAATACTGTATAGCTTTTAGCTTGATTCATCGAAACAAATTTATTTTAGAGGCTCACGAATCTATCCCCCAGGGGCTGCCATCTGGCCCTTGCCATGGGGCACCGAAAGTTCGGCGCTCATTGCGCAATTTAATACTTTGACCATCGATTCTTGGTCTCTTCAAAGGTAGCCTGGATGGGTTGTTCCTCTTCAAAGGCGCTTGCAACCGCACCGGCGCCAGCAGGGCCATTTCAAGACGTCCAGCAGCGGTCGGATGACAGCAAGCCTTGGAAGAAGAACCAGGTTGTGCCTGCCGCACAAAAAGCCGGTGCGGAGGAAGGCGCGGCTTCCTGGCAGCAACGTCAGCTCGGCAAAAATAGCTGTGCGAATAGCGGGAAGCCTGCCTTTATAAATAGCAGCAAAGACGTAAAGCTTCCCTTGGACCAAGGTCCTGCGGACGTACTCGGTGACTTGAAGGCGCTGTGCTCCGAGCGGGTTGAAGGTCCTGGGCTTGCGAACCTGGCCGAGTCCCTCTTCGAAATCCTTAAACAGCATTTGCCTGGTGCATTGCGGCGCACAACCTGTTCAAAAGGATTTACAACAATTGTGGAGGTCACCAAGCGGGCGGTCCTTTGTTGTAACTCAATTCTCCAGCCCGTCTTGGCCCACATTAACCGCGTGCTCAGCAATCGCCAAGCAGGCTCGTCATGGACAGAATCAACCAGCTGGGAACAAGTGGAATTTTCAGATTTCTTGGGAATGCTTGAGGATGCATGTAACGTTGTTTACGACTTGGGAATCATGGAAGTGGGCAGACCCATCGTCTCGCTGATGGAGCTCATCCATGAACTCCGGCAGCATTGCCAATTGCATAAATTCCATTTAGACGAAACCACCTGCCGGGTACGTCGGGTCTAACCCCACCGAGGGCTATCTCCATGTTCTCACAAACATATGTAAAATATGAACGCTCACCCCATCATGTTGCTTCAGGTTCTCGCGCTCGATGAGTTAATAGGCATGCTTGGCATCATTTTCTTTCGGAAAGTGGTGCTGGAGACGTCCGAGTCAGCGCAGAGCAAGCTTGAACAGTACCAGCAGCTTCAGGAGCAGATTGGGTGGTCCGACTCCCTGCTGGCCACTTGCACCGGGCCGGAGGCGCGGGTCATGTTGCTCTACCTCAATCAGGTTTCCGCTTCAGGTGGGAACCAGGAAGGTTTTGTTAGTGAGCAGCGAATGACTTGGGGTGAAAGCTGGGTCACACACGGGGCCTGCTGCTGTCAAAACCAGTAGCACTGCTGCCTGGTTCCGCTCTGTGTTGGTCAGCTGAAGATCCAAATTTCTGGTCCTGAATCTGGGTCGGTGACGGTGGCAGGGGGCCTGCCTGCACAGGACTTATCTGGGACCTCAAGATAAGCAGCATTTGTCGCAGTCTCGCCTCTGTGGTTTTGCTTGATGTGAAATTACGCCCGAGCTTTATTTGAGAAATGGTCGACACTCTGCAAGGGGCTCCTCTAAGGGGGCTTCCTCCTTACGGTGTGGGAATCTGACCTGTCGGCTACTTATGGGGCATGACACGCAACAAGATGTCAGCTGGTGGTAGAAGAAACAAGCGCATGTGGCAACCAACGAGGGTAAAAATACCGCAAATTTCCGTGGAACTTCTGAATCACATCATCTCCTCCTTATCCGCAAAACATGACTAAGCAACTTTCCTCTCGACAGACCCTTAGGTGTTCCTTTGTGGGTATAAAGTGTACGTTATCTTGGATCCCGGGATTGTGGGCTGCGCAGGCGAGAAACGCACCAACGTGACCGTCCAGCGCTCTTCGGCATTTTGGGACGCCTTTCTAGCCTCCCGTGGTACCGGGCTGTTCCTTCCATCGTCGGCACAAATGTGTCATAAATATTTCCCAGCCTTCGTGGATACTTATGGCCAGGTATGTTGAATCGCTCCATTTTACGTCCATGGGTATGAAACACTGCTGGGCAATTCTGTAACGCGAACTGGGTCACGGGGTTATGCCATTTGAATAGCGGCACATTGATGATAACTTCTTTCATATGTGGTTTTGATTTTGAGAGGGATTTTGAAGAAATATAAATTGATGGCCTTTTGGGGGTTCTCCAGGCCTCACCGTGGTTTTTCCTGGCTCTGCAGAATGGCAGTGGCAGGGGCGGGACTAGCCGCAAACCGGCTGTGGAGGCGGGTGAGGGTCATGGGCCCCGCAAGGAATTCTTCGTCCTTGCCGGGCAGGACATGGCGGGGCAGGCCTCCGAGGAGCAGAGACAACAACCAGCCGAAGAGCGGTCCGCGCCGCCGACCCGTGACAGCCGCCGCCCGCAGCTGTGGGTCTTCAACCGCACTGCCGGTGCTTACTGGTATAATACGACGCTGGAGGAGTCTTCCGAGCTTCACGACGCCTACATCTTCGCTGGCTGGCTTCTTGGGCAGTCGCTGCTCAATCGTGCCCCGATGGGTCTGCCTTTCCCGCCGGTGCTGTTTCGCGCGCTATTGGAAGGCACAGGTACGGATTGTGGCAGCGGAGGCAGTGGCTTCGTGCCGACGATGGAGATGCTGGCGGAGTTTGATCCCGACGCAACGACTGGGGTAAACAAAGTGGCGGCGCTTCCTTCGGACCAGCTGCGGGGCATGCTGGAGCTGGAGGGTCTTCCGACGGATTGGTCTGCAGAGAGGTACACACAGTACGCTGTTTCCCGGATCCTTCGCGACGAGGTGGCATGGCAGTCGGAGGCACTGGCATCTGGTTTTTTCACAGCGGTGGATCGCCGGTTGCTGCGGCTCTGGCAATTGGGCCCGACAGCCTTAGCGGTGCTGACGGCCGGCAGTTGTGCCACTGCTGGCGAGCCGCCGTCTGATCTATCTTCTTTATTTCGAGTGGTGTTAGATGACGAGCTTTCCGGAAACAGCGCAGTCCTAATAGAGCTGCTTTGGGCGGTTATGGCTGAGTGGCCCCCAGAGCGGCGGCTGCGGTTTGTGGAGTTTGTGACGGGCACGTCACGGCTGCCGCTGCCGGGCAGCGAGCTGTTAAAGATACAGGCGCCGTTCGTGGCGATGGGAGTGGCGGAACACCGGGCGACGCTGGGGATGTTGCCACAGGTGGGTTAGAGAGGGCAAAGGGGAGTTGAGAGGCGGGAAGGACTGAGGATGGGTGCTCATCGGGAAGGGAACACAAGTGGGCGGGCAAGAGGAGGGCCGGGCGTGTGGGGGATTCTTCATGTGGGTTGAGGAAGGGTGGGAGAAGAGGAGAAGAAGAGGGCGTGATCAGGATCTGCAAGGAAGGGTCGTGTGAGTTATTAAGGGTTGCAACATTCCCTACATTGTGTACGAAGGAGCAATACACCGCAATGTACGGACCCCCATGCATGCAGACACCCAGTCTCCGGTGACAGTGCACGGCGTCCATGCGACCCAATCATCCCGATCTGGCCCTTGTTAAGATTGCCATAGTCGCGTGAACCTGCACCATGCTGGACGCCAAGCCTCATGCTGGACACACTCTCTTCCGACCCAAACCCCTCCAGGCCCACACGTGCGACAATTTGTTAGAGCTTCCCAACTATTGGGAGAGCCTCCTGGCGGTGCGAGGAGTGCGCGGCGGCCCGACTGCAGTAGCGCGCGGTACGGCACAACTGACGGAGGAACAACTGACGGATCTGCGCGCGGAGACTCGACGTATCCTGGCAGATCGGTTGGAGGTCGCCGTACTGAATTTCCAGGGGTATGGTTTGGACGAGCGATCCGGCGACGGCGGCGGCGCTGAAGGTGCTGAAGATGAGGATGACGACCAGCGGATCAAAGGCCTGTGAGTATCTGCGGGACTGGAGGGCGGCCTGGAGGGATTTGCCCTTCATCATTTGCTTGCCGCACACACGATGGCGCATGTGTGTTGTTGATTCATCTTTCATCGCATGTAAGGCCCAACTGTTTGCCAGCACTCAGCCAAGGGTAACTAAAGCCCGTAGATGATAATATTTCTGGGCTTACAGTGAAGGGCTTTTCAGGACCCTCCAGACCAAACGATTACCCCGTTGTGGTATCCGAAGCAGAAGCCTAGTCTTCGGTGGCAGTTACTGTTGCAGTGTTCTGTGCTTTTGAGTATTGAGTTTCCTCGCCCCCATCTATGAAGGTGGTTAAGATTTTTCTTATTTTCTCGTGATGTAAAGCCATGCATGGAGATAAGTACGCCTTATAACAAGTAATATTTTGATGTTACAGTGGACGTTGCGAAGACGTTCGATGTTATCGCTGCACATATATCTACCAGTTAAATGTGAGCGAATGAAATGAAGGAAGGAGTTGTAAACGTTGAGGTGGGCCCACTGCTGCCCCCGCTAGCCCTTTTCGTTGTGGCCCCGTACGGCTCGGTCCGATCAAGACGGTGTGTTCAGTTCTCTCTTGTTTCAGTTTTTACAGCTCCTGGCGCCCCTCCTGCAGTTTAGCTATCAGTAAATTACAGATTTGGGGTATTCAAGCCACGGCGTGGGGACCGCGTCGTGGTCTTCCCTTATTACCCCAAGGGGTTAGCGGAGCCGGGGTTTAGGCGGTGCTTTGATGGGCTCTGCTCTTGCCCAACGCCGCCGCATGGTGGTGGATGGGTGGTGTCGCCGCCGCTTCCAGGTCGAGAACTCTCCCTCAGCATCCCATAGTTCTCATTTCTCTCTTTTCACGTATTCAGATCGCGACGTTCGCTTATTCTCCAATACACATTCTCCAACGCCCCAATGACCGGTCGTTGTCCCGCTGGTTTGGATTTCCCGTTCAGGCCGGGTCCCGACCCCTCGCCGGAGCCCGAAATCCCATCACTTCGGCCCGCTACCCTGACGGCCGATAGCCTGGCCTCCCTGGCGCGGTTCTCAGCGGCCAGCAGCTCCGTGCTTCATTCTTCTCACCCTCTGGCTTTCAGCGCCGCAGCTGCTAGCGCCCCGGCGCCGGGAGGCCAGCGAGGCAGCGGCGGGCTGGGCGCAGCCCGGGCGTCTGGTACCAATGTTGTGAAGCCGGGACACCGCCCTCAGGCGCCCACAGCAGGGGTTCCGTCGCAGGCTTCGCAGCTCCAGGTGGCGAAAGTGAGCTTGGAGTACACGACACCATCTGAGCAAGAGCGGCAGGCTTCCATCCTGGCAAGATTCGACATTGATACTGTGGGCGCCGGGGGACGTGGTGTACGGGCAATCAGTGGGCCGCCTGCGCGGCCCCCAGTGGGACGTCAGTCGTCATCGGAGGAAAGCCAGGACGTTTTCAAATGAGCGGCAGGGAAGGGGAGTACGCGCGCTGTGTGTAGATGGGACCGAGCAGGTGTATGTATGTGTGTCTGTCTGTGCATGTGTTTCGGGATGGGGGTGGGGGAAAAGAGCCCTGGGTGATAATTTCTGCTTCGCGCCTTGCTGCGTTCGCAGATGGATGTGGTCGTATGTCGGTGGATGTTTTGCCCACATGTAAATACACACATGTATTCAGTTCAAGTGAAATCCGTTCCGGGTTGGGGCCTGGGGCAAGTTTAGAAGGTGAGACATTGTTTATGAAATGTAACTATATGTCTGTAAGGGGGTGGAGGGAGGGAGGGTGAAGGAGGCGAAGCAGTGCTCATGGCTCGCAGCAGGTCAGTCTCTTTTGACGGAGATTTTGTCGATGGGTTGGCATCTTTGCCTGGCGCGTTGATGTGTTGGTGGATTGGTTTCGGAGCTGTTTTACAGATCTGTAGCGTGACTAGCAAGAAGATAGGGAAGCGCCTGCGTGGCGGTCTTGTTTGCGGCGTCTGTCATGGTCGCTGCCAGGCCTGCGATATTGAAGTCGTTGAATTTGGGGAAGGCAGAGGACATGGTGCGCTGTTCCCATCCGCGAGTGTTTTCGCAGGGTGTGCATACCAGCTGTCGTGCGAAGGCCGTAAAGGGCTATCGGCGGGTTCAGGGCGGTTGGGCGACTTGTATTGGCTGCACTGGTAGCTGGTCTGAAGTTATGGTGGCCACGCCATGGTCATAAGGGCCCCCTGCTATGCAACAGCTGGCTACTGGTTAGGAATCCCGATGCCAGCAAGTAAGGATCTGACAATGGTCCATGCGCTGAGGGTCGTCGCTTGCGCCGCGAGCTTTGCCCGGATAGGGGCTAGCCTGGATTGGGTCTGATGGCCTCGCACGTGGTGCTGGTCGCTGGGTTGCGGCACGATTGCGGGCACCCGTTGCGCCGTGTGAAATGATAAAAAATCATCAATTGCTGTCATCTGTTGCCGAGCACTAGCTCCTCCGGTTGCTTAATTTAATACATTGGCGCTAATGGTTTTTAAGCCATTGAAGCACGGGTCCTTTCTCCTACTCTGCCCACTCCTCGCAATGCTCCCCTTCCCAGCCGTCTGTATTTATTTGTGACCCCACCGCACCGCCATGCAATGCAAGCTACCTAATTCACTGATTGCTGGGCATCTAAGATGCCGGTTGTGCTTGTGCAGGTGATGCCCCGTATATTGTTGGTAGTGAGCACAACAGCAGCGGTAGGATGTAAGCGCGCGGGACTTGAGTTTGAGTGCGATCCGGTGTACAGTGAGAATGGATGATTAGGGCCCATGGTCAGTGGCCCGCTGCAGTGCCAGCGCGTGGCGTGCATCCAAGGCTCCTGGATGGGTCTACTGGAGGTTGAGCTTGGATGTTGTGCAACGGTGGCTTGTGGGCTTCCTTATTCTTCGGGCCAAACTTGGTCAACTTTTGGAAACCGAGTACGGTGTCCTTTTGACAAGGGGTGCTGGGCTAAAGAGTGTTATATTGGGCAGAGGTCAGGTCTGTATAGTGGTTCGAAATGGGTTTAACAAGGCGGACGTTTTAAGACATGGCGGGCCCGCGTGAACCCATTTAAGTGGGAATTTTACGCATAAATCCATCCTGCCGGCGCTTTTGGCTGCGTGGAAAGCACCCATATAGTGTGGGAACCCTGCTCCATCCTAGGTGTTTCCTAATGTCATCATCGGCTTCAGGCGCTTTGGGATACGGATCGCTTTCTGCAGGTCTGGATCATATCTTGCATGTGCTTGAGTTCAGGAGGCGCCGGAGAGCAAACACGCACAGCAACCCTGACGTGCATATTACTCTCTATATATCTATAAATTAAAGGCATATCATGCCGCAATTCCTTTGCCTGGAAAATCGGGGCCGAAGGAGCAGAAAAGATATATAGGGGTTTAATGTCCTGGGGGCCGAACCATGTCGTTGCAACGGGAGGTGTGTCAATTTCACGATAAGGAACAGAACCTTGCCTTCCGCCCTTTCGGATCGGTCTAGAAAGGAGTTCCTTTGAGACAAGCTTGGTTAGCTGGTATTTGAGGAGTAATTAGCTGTAGGGTGCTGTTTGTTTTTGGGGGGATGGTGTCTTTTGTTGGACTGGCAACTACCTCGCGCGGCTCAGCTCGGCTTCGAGCACCCCGCCGGTGTTCTGATGCATCTGCGGTGTGGTGCCGCGGGCTATAGCACCAGTCAGGTGTATACTGATGGGTTTTCACTGATCATTGAGAGTGGGTTCAGCGTTTGGCGTAGGTTCATTAAGATTTTGGCGGGAATATCTTGACTAGCTCTCAAGAAACGGTTTTGCGTGCACTGTTCAGAATTGTTGCGCATGCACAGGTGTTCGAGGCTATCTTGGTGACCAGGTTGTGCTCATATGTACTCAAATGCCTACTTTACAAGGCGTATTCACATCTGTGGCCCTACATCAGGATGCCCTATTTGCTCAGTTCATCCTGAACTTAACTTGTAGACTAACTAACTAAACACGAATGTAGACCATTCCCCAATGCATTTCAGTTTAAGTTTTGTTGTTGTTGTTGATGGCCAAGGGTGAAGAGCCTCCCCTTTGGCCTCATTCGGGCTTCACGTCCGATTGGACTCCCAAATAACCCTAATAACCGCAATTCATCTGCATCTAAGTACGACCTTGACGCTTGACAATGCTTCTGCTGCGATGACCACGACTGGTATTTGTAAACCTGCTGTCTATTGAACCGTGGTTCAGGATCTGCAAGGGCCGCAACCGGGATTGGGTATTGCGCACTTCATGTGTATGTGAGGAGGTGGGAGGAAAGCCGTTCTAGGTCCTGGAGTGTTCAACCACCTTCACTCCTCTGGCGGCGCCTCAGTACCCTGATGATAACCAATGCAAACATATTGCCTTCGACAATTCAAAGCTGCAAAAAGATGTCGCCAGTCCAGCGTTTTGCGCACGTAGTATGTTCGGTACCATGCCATGTCGTGACACGGCTTTCCACAAGATTTCCACCCCCAAGCACAGTCTGGCGCCCTTTATTATAATTTCGATGGTAACAGTGAGAATCTTGCTCTCGACTTTTGAAAACCGACAACGACGAAGAAATTCTAGCGCCTCTCCTGAGATCGGTAACACAACAGCTCTGGTCAGTTGGGGCCTGGACAGGCTAAGCGAGGCTGGCCCATACAATAGCAGCGATCTCAAGAGCAGCATTTACACTCACCCTATTTGAAGGAGGAGGTCCCCAGCATTACCTTCTCGTGCCTTCCTAGGCTTACGATAACATATTGCCAGACAGTCCGTGGAGAGGGAGCGCACCAACAACTGGACAAATTTATCCACAAGTAAGAACTACCAGCAAGAACAAATGGCGCAGAGGCACGGAACCACGACGAAAACTCCCGTGCGGTATAATGAATGGATGTTAGTGTTGGCGCCTCTGCCCCAAAGCTCGACCGACAGCCCAAACACCTGCCCGGATCCACATGGCTTTGTACGGAAAACGCACACATCCGCAAGCATGCGACCGTCCTCATTTACCGAACTTTGTGGCCAACAAAGCTCCAGCCCGGCCACTGATGTTCAACGCGGGTGACTAAATCCACATTAATGATATGTAATAATGCAACAGGACTCCAGGCATAGACGGCCCCCATCCCGCAACCCCCACCAAACGCGTATGGATGCACCGCTAACGAGATACAACTGTGAGCATGAGCTCAGCTTTTAAAGCAAGCAGACGCATCCAGCGCACAATCCACAGGCCGCATAAGTATAGCTCTAAAAGATCCCAAGGTAGGCCAGCCGACCAGTCCGACATGCTTAGCCAGTTCCATCCCCACGCCACAACCTGTGCCCGTCTGCCCAACGCGGTTAATAATTGCATTCAACATCTCCCACCACGACGAAACCGTTGAGTTCTACCACATGCGCGTCTCAGCCCCAGCTTTACATGTACGTGGTTCGACGGACAGGCGATCCTCATCCTTCTGACAAGCAACGTACAACAGACGATATAGCCAAGGACGTTTTAGGCGCCACTGGAGAGCGCATATAAGCGCATATGCGTCTGCATCTAAAACGTGGTCGCGCGACACCTCCATCACGCTCGCGCCCGTGCCTGCATACCTACGCATACACACATCCGACCCACGGTGGAGGCTTTTTCCATACACACAAATACAGGTATCAATCGAAAACTCACGGAAGAAGTGCCCGGCACTAGAAGGCATATCCCTCCTGCATCAAATGACATGTGCACGTAAACACAACCTGGGCTGCTGTTTTTCTCGAAAGCAGTACACGTCACGCTCACATCATGTTCACTTCATGTCCACATCGCGCGTTACGTTACGTTACACGTTACGCGCGCCACATTGGCACCGATCAATATAGGTGTGAAGGCAGCGCGCGCACTGTGCATCCCGCTGCGCAGCAGTTGAGGAGAAAGAGCATGAACCAACTTCCAATGCCCTTTCCCATACAAATTTCCGTTGCGATGCCAGAAGGGGCTCATCCGTAAGGGCCCTCACAACCCCATACATCTCTGCGGCAAGCTGGCGCTAAGTTGGCCGGTGCGTCCAGCAATTGCTGCTGCTGCTGCTTGGCGCCGACCGCCCCACCCTAGGATATGGGCACCCGGTGCGCAGGTGTGTCTCATCCGTTCATCCCACACACAATCGATCCACACGCTTACAAGTGCCTCCCTCCCCCAACCGCCCACCCCTACAGCATCTTGCCTCCACATTGCCATACGTAATTGGTATATAGGCAACGTCAATTGGTTACTTAGTTTAAGCCATTTCAAGCGACCGCGGAAAACAAACGCACAACGGAGTCCAATGCAGATGGTTATTGCAGCAGCTGGGCGACGACAGCAAGCAGCCCTAGGACAAACAACTTAAGACTACACGGTAAACTACATCTTTTTAGTGACCGGAAGACCAAGCGCAATGGCGCGGGCATCCTTCTCAACGCAGATCCCAAGCCCCATCGTCCCTACTCTCGACAAGACTACATCGCGTCCGCCTCTCGAAAGCGTTGTCCCACACGAACCAAACGTCCCTCCGCCTATCTCGCCTGCAGTCAGATAATAGATTGAGACCACTCAGCACATAAATCCGCAAATATATTCCTTATGCTTGCTAGCCGAGAAACCTGCAAGGAAGCCGTAACTGCTTTTCTCCGCCCCCTCAGCGGAGCCTTCAATCAAATTCGCCGCCGTCTTCAACCCGTCGTCGCCAGCTTCGTGAGCATTTGTAGATATTTGGAGGTCGCCCCATGGCAGCAACTGCCACCATTTCGCTCTAATTGCGCCGCTTGGCACATGCGCCTGTCCTTGCACAGTACACGTCCCCCTCTACTAGCAGTGAACCCCCCCCCTTCACACAACGTGGCCTTGCCTTGCTACCACAGAACACAATAGAAACGTATATTTTAGGATGACCCCGAAGAACCCACGACAGGCCAATCCAGGCCTTGGTGGTTGCACGGGCGGTAGCTCGCAAGGTGCTGAGGCTGCGGAAGGGGTGCTCGCGCTAGACTTCAGTGCTAACTTCTGAGGCAAGACTTTAGAAGAGCGCCATGAAACAGCCGTGAAGATGCGATCATGAAGGTGAGATGAAAAATCTCCACGCATGCGCGAACGGTGACAGAAACACGCTAGTCCATCGAACCTAGCCCCCAAGCTACCGGACCCAAGCTCCATCGCACCGAATATACAACATGGGGTACGGAGCCCTGCCGCGGTAGTACCAGCGGACGCAGCGGATAGCGGTAGTAGACATTATGAGGCAGCTGGTGATAGATTGCTGTTGTTCGGGTGCCACATCCCGGCGACCGGCTTCATAGAGAGGCCTGCGGTGTAAGCTGCGCCTCTGGGCCATGGATCCGCAGACTATGGATCTAAGAATTCCCGGAGTTCTGCAAAGCAAGAAGCAACAAGCTGCTACCGAACCTATACATGTTCGTACAGAACATTCCCAAAACAAAGCCAGATGGGCGTCCTAAGGAAGTTTGGTGGGCTGTTGAATTCCAGCAAACAGACATGATTTCAGGTACCGTGGACCTTATCGAGGGTTGGATAGGGATGATGCAAACAACCGCAGCTGGAAAAGCAGCAGCAAGAACAAAATAACAATTGTAAACGCGCAACCCATGTGGCATCTATCTATCTAGCGCACCTCAGACGATGTCCAATTCCGTTCCGGTTATATACAACACACCCTTACGTTCCTTACGCTAGGACGCCCCGCACCCTTCCGGCCCCATCCGGCCCCCGGCCCCCGGAGATACTCTGTTGCAACTTCCTTAGCATCATATGCGCCACGAAGGACAGCTTCCACGAGGATGCACAAAAGTGATGTCATCTGCGTAGGGTCAATGGATAGCCTTCCCAGTCATACAGCTCAGCGTCGCTCGAGGCACAAACATTGATACTGGTTATGGGGCTGTGGCAACTAACTTCCACCACCGCCATACCTGTCACCGGGAGGCGCTGGCGCTATTGCTGCCGCCGCCGCCGCCGCCGCCAGCACGGGAGCCCAACGGGGTTCGGAGGTTTTCCCCAAGGTCCTGGGGCTCGTGCTCGTGCTCGACTTCATACACGATGGGTGGTAGTGCACCCGCTTGCATGACGGGTTCATTTGTGGTGACGCCAGCGCCGCTGTCAAACAAAAGCCCCGACGGGGGCACAATAGCGCTGGAGGATACGAAATCTGGTCCCAACTCCGTGCGTGTGGTCTGTGCAGCGAAAACGCTCACCCCACCGTGCGACTGCGATGTGACATGCAGCTGTGGCGACATGCCAACACCGACAACACCGACACGCGCCCCGGTGGCATTACCCCCGCCAAGCAGCCTGTGTCCAGCTGTCATGATATTCACCACCCGCACATCATGGGCTGACGGGAGACAATCACCATCCGGGTCGATGGCGGTGGCAGTCGCGGCCGCTGCAGCCGCTGCTGCCGCGGCGGCAGTGATAGCGCGCGAGGGGTCCACTACTGGTGCAATACATGGCAGCTCCCCCGCCGGCGCAAACGTGCGGACCAGCGCATTGCTGGTGGCAGTCTCGGCAGGCGACGACGACAACACCGTCGATGGCAGGCGGAGGTATCCAGAGGTGGTAGCTATCGCCAAAGGTGGTGCACTTGAGGAGACGGCGGTGCCCGAGGCCATGCGGGCGTTGGGCGATGCGGGACCAGAAGAACCCAAGCCACCACCTCCAGCGGCGGCGATTGCGGCAGCAGCGATGCTACCTGGCGGCATCAACGTGACGCTGTTCGGCAGGCCACCAGTGCCGCCGCTGGCGGCAGCAGCAGCAGCGGCGGCGACAGCTGCGGACGTGGTGGTGATGGCTCGTAAGCTGCTATTCCGCCTAACGCCAGATCCCAGACGCCGTAATGCAGAGTGACGGTTCGCCGCTGCCGGCGAGGTGGGCGCTGCTGGCCCAAACGCCGCTGCAGCAATCGGTGCGACAGCAACGTCTGGGCCAACACCAGATGCTGTGACGATGCCTGTTGCCGCGGCTGCAGCGGCGACCATACCCCCAGTCCCATGCATGGGCGGGGATGACGGCGACAGAAAGCCGGACCCCATCCCGATGCCGACGCCCACCGGCCGGCTGCTGCAAAGGTCGCTGACGGCGCCATCATCAGCCGATTCGGGTGTGGTGGTCGCCGGGTTAGTGGGGCCCAGCAAAAATGTGCGCATCATGCCCTTGCCTTTTGCCTGCAATCAAACAGCGACCGCAGCGACAAGAGACGTCGGGATTCCAGGTAACTCTGCCGGCGCCCGCTGACGCCGTGAAAGTGCAGCGCCCTGTTAAGCTAAAGTAGGTCCTCCTGTCAAACCCAGCCAATTATATTCCACTTCCCAACCCGAATTCCTTTACCGTTACCATCCCGTCCTGCCCTCTAGCGTCTGCGCTCACCATCACTCCCCCAGTCGCCACCCACGGTTCCTCCGGTACCAGGTCCCGGACTGCTGTGGTTGCGTGGATGGAGCTCGGGGGACATGTGGACTCACAGCGGGAAGCGGTGTTGATGGTGTCCCCAAAGAGGCAAAAGCGCGGCATCTTGGTGCCCACGACCCCGCTCATGGCGGGACCGCTGTGGATTCCCACACGGACCTGTAACGGCTGCCCGTTGGGCATGTGCAGCTCCCTGACCACTTCCAACAAGTCCTGAGGGGACAAGGGTTGGCGTGCCGTGAGTGGATCGGAATTCCCACGCCGGGCGGAGTTGCTTATTGGTGCTCCGGGCAAGGACTAGAGTTTGCGTATGTGGTGCAAAACGACTCGACTAACCTTGGCAAAACGGACCACCTTTCGCGCATGATCTGGATCCACCTCCCCAAACTCCAACAGTGCCGCTACTCCGTCTGAGCCCTGGCGCACTAGGCCGCCCGCCACCATGTAGCAATCGCCTGGTGTGGCAGGAGAGAGGCCCGTGATGAGGACGGCATGATGCAGATTATCGAGGATTAGCGCAAGATTATCGAGGAGGGACTGGCGACCGGAGGAAAACGGTAGCGATCGGAAACGGTGAGGTCACACCGGGGCTGGTGGGACTGAAATGGAGGCAACGGCACGGATCTTCAAGGCTGGCAGCAACACTGGGTACAGAGGCAAAGGCGGAGTCGCGTCCGCGAGGTCCAAGAAGGGGCTAGGGAGGAGAGCCCATATCCCACCGAGTCTCGTGACAAAGGCGGACGTGTCGTGGCGACGCTGAAATGAGCATGAGAGCATGAGGCGGCAACCGGGCAACAGCCCCAGCACGCCGCCTAAAGTCCTAGCGCCTTTCCACCCCTCTGTGGGGAAGCCCAAGAAGTCTGAGGGGGAGAGCTTGGTACGCCCATGGCGCGGCAAAAGCTCACCGATAGTTTCCACTGATTCGCCGCAAGGACATCGCAAGTAGCCAGCCCCAAGCGAGCCACATGCCGCAACCATCCGGAGTCCGTCAGTCCGTGCACCCATCAGGTATCGTCCGGCAGATGTTCGTCAGCCGCAAATGGCCAGTCGATGGTTTTGTTGCGAGGGACACAAGGGCGGAGGTACGAGGCGGCCATTGAGGCAATAGTGTATTGGAATATTGGAACAACGGAACCATGCGTAAGGGGAATGTGACGGGCGATGGAAAGCGTCAACAGCCCAACAAACAATGCTCCCACCCAGAAGCCCCTGCCTTCCCCCTCCTAGCATATGGAAGCGCCCATGCCCTCACTTCCGGACACGCATAGCAGCGCCTATACTATTTAAGACCTGCATGTCTTTATTCCAGGTCCAGGGCGATCTGACACCAGAGAGCCTGTCATGGAAAGGGAAGGAACATGACCGACCCTCTGCTCGACCTAAGCCACAGCCTCAGGCACGCACCTTTGTAAACGTCGTGCACGTGCAGCAACGAGTCGAACTGCGTGTAGAGCATGTTGAGGAAGGACATGACCACTGCGGGCTCCACACTGGAACACATGGCCTGTTTGCGGGCGGGTTTTGGTGTGGAGATGTTCAAGAGGTGGGTGTCATTAAATCGGTGCCGACCCGTTTTATGGTTTTATTGGGGTCAGAAAAGATTAAAATTCCATGGGTTTACGCAATTGCTGAGTAAGCGGAAAGCTCAAGGTTTCGAGTGGCGGATTGTTTTGGAGTCTGGGTTCTGAAGGGCTAGATAGATTGTATTGGAGTGCGAGATGAGGAAGGCCGATGCAGGCCTCTAGCCAAGAGAGCATTATGGACCACATACCCCGTTTCGCCTTCTCCTATCTTCTGGAATCAACAGAATCCCCAGGCCCCTTACCGTGAATCCCTTGACGTCACAGAAGAGCACAGTTATCTGCGACAGTGCCATTGCCGCATCCATGGAGCCAGAGCGCGAGTCATGGGATCACCCCAAAAATAAATGGACAAGGTGAGTCAGGAAGCAAATCGAGAGCCCGGAGGATAGTGAGGAACAGAAATGCCCAATTTCCCGCGTGTTCGTATGCACTGGCCTAACTGACTCGCGCACCCTGCTTCCCTTGCATGTCCTATGAGCGATCCTCCGTGGGCACTGCATAAATTGTTCGTGCCCGCTCACGCACTGTCAGTCTGGCAAAAGCATAAATAAAGGAGAAGTAGTAGGTCTTGCACAGCCCTGCTCGCCAGCCTCCCTCAACATAACCCTTGCCTGTTCATGGTGGTGCGCCAGCTGGCTGCAATCCTGGCTTTTAAGCAAGTCAAATTGCGACATGCGCCGCTGTTTACGACCGGCCCCGGAGCCTTGACTGTGCTGCACGGCGGCGGCACCGCTGATATTTTGCATCGCAATATGCTCCAGGACGTGGCGCGGAAAGATCTGCCGCACAACGGATAAATGCAAATCGGGAGAAAAGCGCTATCAACCCAAATCACAATCAGGTGGTTATGGATGACAGTAGAGAACAACGGTAGGCTTCTGCTAGGGCCCTCAAGGAAGCGCTCCCCGCGCAATCAACCCTCCTAGTACATCCCTCAGGCCTTGCATCCACCAGCCTTGATCTTGGATGCTAACACCCGCCGTATCATTCAGCCTCACCCGAGGCTTTCCCGACATACACTGCTTTCTAAATACAGTAATGTTCGCTCCTGCGTTCCTTTATCTGTCCTGAACTCTGCTAATACGCACAGTTTATACTTTGCGTGTCAAGTACGGAGGTAAGTACGGAGCTCCAGGGTCTGCACCCTGGAGCTGGTACGAAAACAATCTTGCTTACGTTCCATGTCTAGCTCAACAGACAAGAGGACTGGTGCTTACGGCTCAAAACCTGGACCTGCCATATGCTTCGTGTTTTTGTAAACGGCAGATTGCCATCTCACTACCATGCGGCCCCTCGTGCGCAGGGCCGCACAAAGATGGTGGTTCTCATGGCAACACTGCCCGCTGCCCCGGCTGTGCTGCCGGCTTACTGACGATCCATGGCATTCCTTCGCCCTGTTGGCTAACCTGCTCGAGCAGCCGGTGCTCGACCTCCATCAGCTCCGTCAACTGCATTTCAGTTTCCACTTTTTCGCTCACGTCGTTCTGCGGCAAGGGACGTGGGGACAGTTGCAGGAATTTCAGTTGCAGAGACGCGAATGAGTGTGAAGAGGATAGGCCCTTGTGTGCACGTGCGCATCGTGTGGCATGTAAACCTTGATAGCGCAAGAGGATCTGAATTTCATGCGCGTTTAAAATGACGCTGTCTTTCCCTCCCAGTCCACTTCAGGGTCCTCCGTCTCCTAACGTCCGCCATGGGGAACGCCATGAACCCAGCCCCCAAGCACCGCGGCACCCTCCCCGAACCCCGGACCTGCACTAGCGCCACCACCCGAGCGCCCGTGACGGGGTCCGTAAAGCTCGTCGCCGCCACCTCGTGCCACGCCATGCCTACGCGCCGTGCCATGTCCGCTGGCGACATCTCCCGAGGCGACATTATCCGTACTCCCACGCCGCCTGCGTCCACCCAATCCTCAGAAGCGCGCAGCCGGGTGAGCTGTGGCGGCATGAGCGGTGGTGCCGAGCCCCGCGACACACGTTCTGCCCCCGCGACGGATGAGGGTGAAGCAATCGCCGCCGCCGCCGCCGCCGCCACCGCAGGGCCAGGGCCTGCGTCTTCACTTGACGACGATGGCATCCCCGGCCCTATTATCGCCGATGCCGGAAGTGGCCTTGGGGGTGACGTCACCTGCTCTCGCGAGCTTTTATGCAGGGGCCCTTCAGACGTGGCGGAGAAACTTCTAGCGGGAACTTCTCCCATGTGCGCCGCATTGGAGCCCGACGGCCCCATAGAACTGTCCTCGTACGCCGTCTCCAGCCCCACCGGTGACACAACCGGTGTCAGCCGTTGTGGGTGGCAACCTACCGACCAACGGGGAGAATGGCTCAGGCGATAGCCCCCGCCCCCACCACCTGCGGTGTCGTTTCCACTGACGCCGTTGATATTCAGCGGTGCTAGCTCAAATGTGTGCCGTCGCTGCGGGGAAATCGCGATAGGAGCCGTGGAGCACGCCTCTCCGCCGGTGCTTCTGCAGCTAGTGGCGTCCACCTGCTGCCCTTGCATCTGTCGCAGCATGCGCTTCGATGCAGAGCGCATAAAGCTGAAAATGCGCGGTACGGCCATGCGTGGCTCTGCTGCCGTCACGTTCAGGGAATGTGATTTTGATCGGTAGACGGTCGCAGTGCGCGTGCGTCGCCCCAGGGCAGCAGTGGTGGTTGATGCGCGCAGCAGCAAGCCGCCGCCACCTATCCGATCTTCCTGACCCCTTGTGGCGTCCCGCTCGCAGTCAGGCTCCCCTTCATACTCCATCTGGCGCATTGAATGAACCCGCCCCAACACGTTCAGCGTTGATGTAGGAATCGCGGTCATGAGGTAAGTCCGAGTGGAGCTCCGGGACAGTGGCCGCTTCAGAGCGTGTAGCTGCCGCCGCACACTGCCGCGCGCGTGGTGTCCGCCGCTGCCCGGCTGCAGTCCTGCACCGTTAGCACTGTGATTACGCGCACCCCAAGCCGGTGGCGGAGGCTCTGCCGGATACTCCGAATGGACGACGTCTTCGGTGCTACAAGCCGCGTCAGCTTCCAAGGGTTTGATCGGTACGCTGTAGGCCGGCCGTATGCCACCGAGCGGCGATGCACCATTGGCTGAGGGGACAGCATGCCCGTCAGTAGCCGTCAGTTCCGCCATGACAGCCGTTTTGACAGCCGTTTTGAATGTCGGCGGTGACGCAGTTGCTTCCATGACTGCCGATAAGGAGTCACCAATAGAATCTGCAGCCGAGTTTGCAGTACCGTGATTGCGGGGCTCTGCAATTACAGTTACCTGAGGAAGGGTGGGATGGGCAACGGGATCTGACATCATCCGGATCTGTCTCTGATCTGCCAAGCTCAGCAGCAATGGCGACGGCGTGACCCCTGCCGGGCGCAACTGCGGTGGTGTCAGTCTGCCCCTCTCGACACTTTGATTGCCACCGCTGCCGCAGCCTGGTGGAAAAGTAGTAAAATCGGCAGCAGGCGACGTGGCTGAGCCTGTGTTGTGGGAATGCCCCATCCACACATCCATGCCGCTGCCGCTCTTTAGCGAACGCAACTCCGCCTCCCTGGCAACCTGCCCGTCGCTCTCCGGTTCCCAGGCTGTTTGGCTCAAATCACTTGCGGATGGGAAGCCAGCAAGCCCAGCAACACCATCGGATTTCGCATCAGGCTGCGCGGCAACTGCGCCAGGTGTTGCTGCCACCATGACAGCCAAGCCTGCCTCAGTCCCTGCCGTGGTTGCTAATCCTGCCTGCGGGTCAACTTTCATTTGTTCGCCTGCGGTTGCGGCACTGATATCGGATTGTTCCACCTCCACCGTCTGCAATGCAAAGTCCGCGTTCGGCTCTCCAAAGTGCGCCGTAAAGGGACTGCCTTGCGACCCTGGCAGCGGCCCGTCGGGACCAGATGCCAGAGATAATCCACTTCGCAGCCGCCGCGGTGCTGGTCTCGCGCCCGGCAACGTCCCGCTGCCACTGGAGCTGTTACTACTGCCGCCGCTGCTGACTCCAGGGAGGCGGCCGCTGCGCAATCGCTCCGCAAATGCCAGTACAGACGACCGCGGCTTGCCAACGGCTCCGAAGTTTGGGCTCATGGGTAGTGTGCCACGGTTGAAAGGCTGTTGCTGCCCCTGTGTCCCGCCACCACCGGGGTACGGAAGCCCCTGCTGTTGTACTCCTCCCATCAGCATATGCTCAGAGGCCTGACGCGATGGTAGACCGCGGGCTTGGCCAGCAGTGAAGCTGTGGAAGTGGGGCTCTCCCAAGGACGACCTCTCGCACACGCGTGTTGGTGGGCGCCGCCTGGGCATCCGTGCTGGTGGCGACACGACCGCCGCCTCCAGCACCTTCGCGTCCTCCGCCTTAGCTACCTGTGTAGCCGTCGCCTCTGGCGCGCGCGTGCCTGCCGCCTCCAGCGTCCGTGCGGCTGCCGTCTCCGGTGCCCGCGCGGCGGCCACCAACTGCTCGGTCGAGGCTGCCGATGCGCCGCAGCTGCCATCACCCAGGGCAAGCCGATGCGGTGCTCCCCCTCGTAGGGATGGGCTGGCATACTGATTGCTAAAGCTGCTCACCATGGGTCGTATGAGGCCGCGTAGAGAGTAGCTGCGAGCCGGTGGCCGGCGGCTTGGCCCCAGCCGTTGCGGCCCTGTCCCGCCGCTGCCGTTTGCATCAGCACCGTTGCCTTCACCACCGGAGCTCCCTCCCAGCCTCTCAGGACCCTTAAGGCCCATGACTGCCATGGATGTGGCGAGGCGCCGTAATGGCGAAGCCACATTCACGCTTGGCCGGCCTGAGTTGAAGCTGCGCACATGCTGCAGGGGCTCGTTAGCACCAGCACCAAGGCACGTTGCATTGGAGGCTGTAACAAGTTCCATTGAATCGGAGGAGCCTGAGTGGCTGTTGCGGGGGACTCCAGAAGGTTTATGTGCGGCGGGCGGTCCTGCATTGGTTTCCGTGTTCATTTCCAGCGGCGTGGATCCTGATGCGCAAGGCTGTTTCACCGTCTTGCCAACGGCAAGGCCGCCACTGTTCTTTGGGATATCAGGTGCTGCTGCAGCGCCACGATCTGCGAGGCAAGAGGCTGTCCCTTCTGCCTCCGTCGCCACCGCGGCGACCGTGGAACCCTGCGCGACAGCAGCCTTACCCGCCGCACCCCAGCGTTGCGCAGCGCGGATACAGGGACGCATCACGCGCGGCACCTGTACGATCCCACGCCACATGTTGCCACAGATCACCTCCTCTAGCATTTCATCAAGGAGGTCCGGACTCAGGCAAAATAACACCGACAATACATCCACCTCCGATACATCCATCAGCGGCATGCCGCCAGCAAACCCCACGCTTGTGCCGCCACCAGGGCCGCTGCCGAGTCCGCTCTTGCCGGACGTGTGTGCACCCGCCGCCTTCGCCCCGAACGTTGCAGAGGTGCGCTGCTCTAAACCCGCGCTGCCACCGGCCGCTGCGCCGGCGGCAGCGGCGATGGACTGGTGCTGTTCCATGGGATCGCCCGTGATCTCGCCCATGAAGTCCACAGAGCCCTGCTCGGAGCCGGTGTCAGTTCGTCGCTTTAGTTACGATAGGCACTTGCACACTGAACACCGTTTCCTGACCCCTGCGCCATAAGCTTCTTGGGAAGGCTATGAACGCATAGGTTTTCTATGAACACACCGCCACCTACCCCAGATGCTCAGCGTGTACATGCTCTCGATGGACTAAGCAAGGGCCCGGTGTCCACTTAAACATCCTGGCGTGGGCAGCCCGCCAATCACTAGCCAACAGACAGCACATCTCCGCAAAAGCACGTGTAAGCGGCCGACATAAGCTCTGTCACAACTGACCTAACAACCCGTCACAGCCATCAAGCACTCACCTGGTTCTGCTGCAAGACCCTACCCTGCGAAAGAAATTGCAGTGCAGACAGCACAAGGCGGCGGAGGGCCGTGAACGCTTTTAGTAGCTACATTGCCAAGCATTGTGAAAGCCAATCCTTAGTTTTCATCCCGTCCCTCATACATTCCGCGTCCATTCATAATCCATATCTCAACTAAAGAACCAAGTCCCGTGCAGGTTAACTCTTCTCCCGTGTCACCACGTTTCTTCCTTCCACAGCCCGCGCCCCTATCCCGACGATGCTCGCGTACCCCACAGTCGAAAAGCGTGATGGCGTACGGCACGGACGCCAAAAGCAGATGGTGCCGTTGCCAGGTCTGTATGACATACAGCAGCTCCGCTCCCGCCAGCGGCGCCAGCTCCCCTCCCGTCAAAGCCGTGGGCTCTTCCATGGCGGCAGCTGATGCGGGACTCCCGAACGGGCCGCCTGTCACATTGGCCGTCGCCGGCCCTGACTCAACAGCTACTGGCCCCACAGTGCTGGAAATGCTTGCCATCCCAAGCGACAGAGACGGCATTATGTTTGGCACTATGAGCTGAGAGCCGGCGACCGGCATCTCGATCGGGACTTGGCGCGGAAAGCCACCAGCGCCTGACGCCAGCAGTCCGACAGCAGCGGCCGGGCCTGGACCCTCCAGCGTCATAAAGGACGAGGACTGAGGCCGGTCAGCGTCATGAAAGACTGACCGATGCTGAGAGTGGGGAACAGACGCACGTGCCATAGGTGACAAAAGCGCCGTTGCGTTGAATGCAGAGGAGGTGCCGATGGCGATTGGTGGCGGTGGCACAGGCATCGGCGGGGTCGACGACACCGGCTGCGGCCATTCCAGCACGACCGCAGGCAACCAAGCGGCCTGAGGGGCAGACGCGGCGGCCGATCCCGCTGACACCATGGTGTCTACCATACTCATCGCGCTCGCTGCCTTGTCCGCTGACGCCGTCTGGAATACGCACACGTGCACTCGGACCTGGCCCATGTTTACCGCTGCCTGGAGCGCCGAGGAGCCCAGGATAATCCGACGATTGCCTGTTCCCGCTGTTGTGGCCCCTGCCACTGCCATTACCGCTGCAGAGAAACGGTCACGGCCGGCAAGAAGACCAGAATACGCAGATGGCACTAGTGAGTGTGTCAATGGCGGCACGTGCTCCGGACGGATGGCAGCCTGCCGCAGCAGATCTCGCGCCAAAAGCGGTAGGCAGGGATCCTGGTCGAATAGTTCCCGCAAGCCCCATAGCACCACGCCCACCTCGCCCCCTTCTGCCAGGGCTCCTGCCGCAAGTGCTGCAACGCCTTCGTCGCTGACGTCGCACTGTGATTCCAGAGAATCGCTGCCGCCGGTGGGAACGCCGCCGGTCCTTGCAGTTGCGGCCGCAATCGTGGCCGCTGTCGTTAACAAAGCCCCTGCTGCGGCATTGTGCCACGCATGGACCAGTGCCACTTGCCGCCCCGCCGCCTCCTCAAGGGCTGACACAAGGCACGCGTATGCGCGCTGCCGCGCCTCAGCCTCAGCGTCTCCCGGGTGTGAAGTCTGAGACGGGTTGGACGGCTGACGCCCAGAGACGATGCGCGAGGCGTGAGAGGCATGGGAGATGTGGCGCTTGGCTTCGATCTGCTGCAGCGTGGGCATGTCTAACTTCATGCTCGTTACCACGGGAACCCCTGGCGTCTGCACTGGCCAGCTGACACCTCCATCGCAGTCGTCGCCAATGTCCAGATTGCTGCCTCCCGTCGACGCTGCTCTTCGTCCCACAGCTTCGCTTCGCTCCCCTTCTTCGCCATGACCCAATGCAGGGCTGGGCCCAGTCCCGAGCCCACTAACTCCCCCGCCGTCGCTGGCGCCCGCTGCCGCTGCAGCCGACCGCAGCACTAAAACTACCAATGGAGCCGGCAAATTCTCCACGCGCTCGCACACGGCACGGCTGAAGAGAGGCACAGGGTATGAGCTATGCTGCGGGTGCAGCACGTGCTGACCGTGTGTTGCCGCGGGCGAATGCTGGTGGATCTGGCTATACGATGAGCGTGAGGTGTCCCGGTCACACGATGGCCGCCCTGCATTGGAAGGGTTCTGCCCCAACCCAGCGGCGATCGCCGCCATGACGGATGCTGTGGCAGGCAGCGATGACGGCATGAAACCAGTGTGTCCTCCGAGGGGCCCCGAGGGCAAGAGGTAGGGAGTGGGATGAGCTGCGGCCGCCGCCGGCGGAGGGGGCAACGACGTCTGGCGCAGAATATTCTGCAGCATCCATGGCTCCGGCGGTGCACCGTGGGTGCTAACGCCGCCGGCGATGCTTCCGCGGAGGAGGGACGAGCCCAGAGCCAACTGCAACGACGCCTTCGTGAAGTCCACGTCCAGTAGCGATGCGCGGCGACTGAATCCTCCTGATGTGTTTATGGCGCTGAGACGATTAACGCTGCGCGCGAAGTTCATGCTGTGCAACAACAAGCAAGACCACAAGGGCGTAGGTTCATATGAAACGGCTTGCGGCAGGTAAGAACACCGGAAAGCAGGGATACGGGACCAACGCCTGTTCCGACGTGTACAGTCGGGCCAAAAGGTCCGACAATGCAATTAGCCCGCGGTGTGGCTTTCCACGTTAACATGAACTCCACAACAACTTGCGTGAGGTTTACTTGCGAGGCCACGGGGAGGTCCGCTCTTCAGGTGTATCCTCTGACTGTGTTCATGCAACAATGAAATGGATTGCGAAGGCTTTCTAACAAGCCAACCTGCCTGGAGCTTTGGTGGCCACCTGCGCCGGTGTGTGGTGAATTGATTTGGGATGTAAGGCTTCCATAGGTTCCCGCAAGCCTCGAGGTGGAAGTTCCGGCGACAGGGTCATACAGGGGTTTTACCTCCTGCGTGTGGGGTACCGTGGCAATGATGTCACCTAGCTTATCCCCCAGCACGCATTCTTCAAGCTATCCCAAGTGAATTATAGCCCTGTTGCTGTCGTTGGCATGAAACGCAGGGGCAAATTCGCAAAGTTACGACAGATAGTCAACATATGGTCATGCGGCGCAAACTAATGCCTGCCGGGTCACTGACTTAAGAAACATTAGGATTAAATTGGCGTCCTGCTTAGGTTATGGGGTAGTAACCCGTCGGCTGGCGCCAAGCTATACCTGCAACAATAAGCCACCTGTGGCGGTATTCCCGTTGTAGACTGGGCCGTCAACAGTTGGTCCATCCAAGTTTGACACCCAGCGCTGTCCCACAGCTCCTCCAAATGAAGCGCCCTGTAACTTTTTCGACTTGCTTGGCTGGCGCTCTAAAAGATGCTTGGCAAGCCTCCTAGCTACAAGCTGTAATGGTTGTTCTTCTTCTGGTGTTGAAAGTTCCGTGGATGTGCAAGGCGCGGGAGGTCTGTCATCGTCTGAGGGCTGAACTGCGGGAGTCGCCTCCTTCTGCACCTGAGTTTCCGCCGGCTCTGCCTGGATCTTATGCTTAACTTCTTCGGCGTCCTCCTTTTCCGGCTTGTCCCCACAGAGGCAACAGCTGAAGATTCCCATCGCGAGTGCCCTTAGGAACAGTAATGTACACTAACCATAATCCATTTTGACAGAGTAAGTATTTGTTCGAGAAAGCCTAAATCAGGCGCCATCACTACGGTATTATAAAGTACATATGCAAGTTGATGGCCTGTTTCCTTGCATAGATAGCCTCGGGATGTACATTTGAGCTTTCCATGAATGTATATCTTACGTGATTCATGAAGTTGACGAATAACCTTCAAAATGAAGGACTTCTTTGTACCGTACTACCGAACATACGGCGATGGTCACGATAGACCCATCCATTGGTTCCCATAGGAACCAACTCCAATCTTTTCTAGTCATTATTTATCCAGGCTCTACTAGAAATGATATATAAAATACCCTGGTACTTCCAACCTGGGCCCACAGGGACCCTCACCAGCAGGTCAACGTGACTTATTGGAACTGAAGAAACTTGGGACATTAAATAATTAAACCCACTCGCAAGAGCCGTAATTCTAATAAAATTTTGCAGGTGTGTCAAAGTTATGGCGCAAAGTTACAGAGACTAACCCCATCACACACACCCTCACCATGCGGCGGCCTGAGGCGATATGCTGCATGTATCACGGCGACACCTCGTACCATCCCATCAGTTGAGCATAAAGCATCATCCCTGCTTCAAAATGTCCAAACCTGCTGGAATGCCCGCATGCACAATTTTGTCCTGCTGAAGTTGGGCCCCTAAAGACTGCACGACGACAGTTGAGAGCCGAATGGAAAGACATCGGCGTCAGTTCGGGAGCGTCCTGTTTGCTTATTGTCAGGAGTGGAAGAGAGTCATGGAACATGTCAAAAACTTGCGATGGTGGTGCTAGTTCACACTGTTGCTGGTGCGCCGTTGAGCTGTGTGAGACTTTTTTTCTTGGGAGAAATCTATTTCCCTTGGACGACAGTGTAATTGGGTTATTGACGGCTATTCAGTGGTATGTGTGGCTACTTCTCTGCAGGGTGCATCTGGAGACAATTCAACCTTCACACCTGCTTAAGCAGGGGCAGCAAGGAAGAGCTCCCCGTAGTACAAGCGTGGTAAAGAAGGAAGTTGTGATGATGAAAAGAACTAGCCTGATTAGGATCAACGCGTAGATCTTGTCTGATGCGTAAAGGTTTGTGTTCAACCCATTCAAGCCTGTCCATGTGTTGGCATCCTCTCATGAGGAATACTGCACCCGCACAAGTATGGCAATAAGCGGATTGAAGCAGTAAGCCCCATTGGGATTGATGGTGGTTCTTGTGGGCATGGTTTTCATGGGCAACAACCAACTGTAGCCGCCGGGCAAACAAGAGTCGTGGAAATTAACACTCCGTGACATTCAGATGTTTAACGAAGTGTAAAATTCTTGTAATTGTTACGACCATATTTCACCTCATCGTTTGGGCTTAAATGTGTTTGCTTCCAACTTAGGAATCATGCTGCAGTGCAAAGAGGCAGATTTGTAGGCAGGTCGGTCCATGCGCGGCCGTACAGAAACACCACAATACAATAATCCGTTACACTTAGCCGCCTTTCCTGCATCACCCTTGGCATTTGGAGTCTCTGCGCGGCAGTCTTTAAAAGACACCGCCTAGTTGTTTGGACTTAAATTGAGAGGCCAATCATCGAAACGGTACCGCCACGGCTGGGGCAGCTCTCAGCAGCAGAGGATGTGCAAATGGTCCGTTCGGAGCAGACACGCATCTACACCGAAGCCTCGACCCGACCGCAGCAAGCTGCCTGAACATGGCAGACCTCTGGAGGACATTCAGCTGCTGAATAGCACCTTGGTGCCAGAACACGTATCAGACGTTGCATGACGTCAACGGCCTGCAGGTGGCGGACGGTGGCAGCAACTGCCCCAAAACCCTAAGTTGACACAACAACAGCCGAGAGGCATCACGGAATGATCGGAATCGGCTGGCTGGCGATCTGGAGTCAAGGCGCAGATTGGATGTTAAGTCGTCCTTGGGAAGGGGCATTAACTAGGGATGCATGTAACCTGCAGTCCCTTGATATGGCTTAGCAACTGCACCACCCTCGGGTGTCTGCCTGTATGTGGCGTGTTCCGTTCTAGTGACTCCCAATAGACTGGACTGCGCGGGTACGCAGCCTTCTGCTGGGTTCCGTTCACAGTGTTTGGCGACACGCACTAAGGACGGACTTTCTGATTTGGGTCAGCTCATGCTCATACGACATTAGCCACTCCAGATTCACCCTGCGATTGCAGCTACGGCGCATCCTTGTTGCCAAAGGGCTGTGATTTCCCACGTCTCTTTATGACGTCCCTTCACAGGCTCAAGGTTTCTTGCTTGGCGATCAGTGTACCACCAGTGACGCAATCAGTTCTATTCCGACCGTCACAAACCTGCCGACAAGGTGCGCAGTGCATGGCGCGTTCAACTCGGCCGACATCATGGTGCGCTTATACGTTTATGACCCCTGGCGGGCCAGTTCTTCCCCAGCCTTGCAAGCCACCCCACAGGGGCAGGTGGAGCGGGTGCGGCGTCCTACGCTATTGGCCTTGTGTGCATGTTCCAGGCGGTACGTTATAACGTCTCCCGCTGCATCCACTGCCCAGACAGTATGCCATAAGGCAGTGCAGCGTGGATGGGCGCGCTGGTGTAGGCCCTGAGTAAAACGTAATGCATTGCCCAGAGTGCGCCAATACGCTGGGCGTGGTGGCATCGGCAGAAGCGCAGTCAGGAAGGGCATTCCTTGGCACGTCAAGGGGCAAACAATGTGATTTCTCTCCAGGAATGCTCAGGCGACGCCCAACTTTCGGTCCCAGACAACGAACTCCCGCTTTCAGCGGGGACACCCTACTAGGCTTGAACGAAGACTTTGCGCAGGACACATCGATAAGACTCTCCAGTCGACGTGTCTCTGATTAAGGCCGATGATATCGTGTGCATAGAGCGAATATGACCACAGTAAAAGCATCCCACGGGGATGGAGGCCCCGTCCCTTGAACTCGTCCTCGAGGTCCCTCGAGCCCCCCAATATGGGCCATCCTTTTACCGGGCTTTGTCACGATTCTAGACAGAGATGCATACCCTTGATGGTCAATGGGGGGAGAAATATCACGCCAAGACTGAGTAGGGTAGCCAGAAGCCCGGCGAAGGGGTAGGCGTGGACATCAACTTCAACAATTGCCATAGGAAAGATTGCGATGAAAATCTTCCAATAGATGCTCTTGACCATCCATTCATGACGCAGCTTCGTCGCTGTTAAGCGGAAACTGGGCGAATGCATTTAGGATTAGATAAAATCTAATAAATGCGATGAACCAATCCTAATTCAGATATCAATTTTGTTCTATTCGCAATTGCAAAGCCTTAATCCCAAAATGGGAGTCGGTTATGGCCAACTGCCAGAAACGCTGGACATAAGGCCCTGGCAAGCTCAGCCGCGCCTAGACAAAGTAGCCTCGCCGACATCATGTCTTCATTTGGGCTGTATGCTCGGATGAAGCTAAATATGCATTATACTTATGTGAATGCGTTCGCCTTCGGCGGCGAATAATTGCTTTTGATTACGCGCACCGGCTTGGTGCGGCATTTCTCTATCTTCTCTTCCTCTGAATACGAAAATGACGTCTATATTGGCGAGCCAGCTGCAAGCGCTGGCGCGGCTCCGGCAGCCAGCACTGTCGTCGGTGGTCAAGAGGGGAAAGCCCTCCTTGCTATACGACTTCCAAAAGGCTGCGGATGTAGACTTGAAGACGATATACGATATTGCTTGGCAGGGTAAGTTTTTGGTGGTGAACCAGTTCAGGCGGCTTCAACGGTGTCGGCGGCAGCCGCCGCCAGTCCTCGTCATCTTGTGTCCTAGGTCCTTAGGGCTACAGGGATAATGCTGTAGCTCCTTGGGCCTCCCAGTATGCGTGCGTATGTTACAGCTATTGTTGTGGTCGTGTTCGGGCCTACATGACGGTTAGCGTACTGCGGTCGATGGCCCCGAGCGCTTCATGGTGCCGACATTCTTTGCAGGTCTTGCAGAGTTGACGCAATTGGAGCCCCGGTTCCGCCCTTTCCGCGAGAGCTTGTTCAGCCGGGCTAGCTTGGATCTCAACCCTGATATGCAGACGGTTGAGTTTCTGTCCAAGTTGGGCGAGTCCATCCATGGCTTCTGCTGCGTGCTGAGCAACCACTTCCTCTTGCCGGGGTCGTTCAAGGTCCTGGAATATCTTATTCGTCGATATAGGTACGTGGTTGAGTGGTGCCACCGCACCACCATAATAACTCGCTTCCACGCCCGTGACTGAGTGGTGCCATATAACTTGCAATTCGTCTCGTTAGTGACTCAGGCATACCTTAGTGGATGTTTCGCGTTTCGCCAACCCACTTGCATTATCCAGCTTCATGTATTGCCCCTTACTGTTCTGATGACCCTGTGCCTGCACAGGGCCAACGAGAGATATGTAGACTCCTTGATGACAGCCGCTTTACCTTACCATTCAACCAATGAGTTCGTACGCCTCGTTCAAACACTGGCTCTCGGCGCGCCGGGCAGCCTGTGGGGATGGCTTGCGAAGATGCAGACTTCAGGGGCCTCGCTACCGCGTGATCTCCTGGCACAGCGATGCGTTAACGACCGCCAGCTTTTGCTCTTCATCTGCAAGGCTGCTGGCCATCTAGGCAGCGCGGACGCCTCTGGCGCCTCTCACCTGCGGTTGCACAGTCGCACATTCCTCTCCTTTTACGCCGTGCTGCTCTGCGAAGTCCTTGCAATTCTTCCTGAGGTAGGGGAGGACCTCCTTGCGGCATTGTTACCTTCCCTGCTGGAGGGTCTAGGCAAGGGCGCAGCGCAGGACTACAGGGCGGCGACAATGATGGTGCTGGCAGAGCTGTTCAGCCGGGCTACGCTTGGGAGGGACTTAATAAAGGGTAAGCCAGAGCTCAAAATGGTGCTGGCGGCATTCTCACTAGATGTTTGCTGTGGTTGCGCTGTGCTGCTCTTTTATTGAGTGTCCTGTGTGGAGCCAACCCTGGCCTCACAAGAAGGGTGATGCTGTAAGGCCGTTGATGAGAGACTCGTGGTTCGCAAGGCCATTGGCGCTGCGCGACACAATAACAGTTTGTATTCCCTGAGGCCTCTATCCTTTGCCACTCTGTTGACCGTTCCATCTGCCCTCTCTCACCCGTGCCCGTGGTTCGCGTTACAGTCAGTCAATTATAGGTCGGAAATATGATCCCTTAGTCATTTGCTTTCGGAAAGTTTGCTTATGACCTCTTCATCCAATGGGTGCTGCCCGTGTAGTTATTCTCAACACAATGCTGAAGCATACGGAGCCGGTACTGGAGCATATTCGTACGGTACTTCTCGTTATGGCGCATATGGCCGTGACGCAGCAGCACATTCGTTCTTTACCCGACAAGACGATGAAGGTAAGATAAGATGCGTTTGAACGTTCACCTTTGTGCGATAGTCGAAGATATGAATCCTTGACATGATACAGTTTGGTTAGGTCGTCGGTTGTTGGGCGGCACGGTCGGTGGGCGTGTCATGGCACACATGCGATGGGCTGCGGGTCGACATGCCTCGTAGTTCTTCAGCGGGAGCACCCGGCGCCAATTCCGGTGCCATTGTGGGTGTATGTTCCTGAGAAACATCGCAGAGGGATTGTGCATTGGCTTATCCATGTTCCCTCTGGAGCCCTAGTTGCCCCAGGGTTGAGCGAGGCACAGCCGATGTGTCTCCAATGCTGATTCCATCGCCTTGGGGAGCCCCGTCGGGGCAGTTACCTCTTGGGTCTTACCCAGCAATGGACATCAATTGCAGTCCTGCAAGTATGGACTTAAATTAGACGTAATCATATTACTGATTAGGTGCCTGCATAGCTTCTTCCATTGAGGGTTTCAACCTGGTTCTGACCCGACCCCAGCAGTGCTCCATGATCGTTCGTGTTTGCTGCCGTGATCCTGACAGATCCTGTGCAAGCAAGTGCCAGCCAAACGTCATTGATGATACTGGATTTTCCTTCGTGTACATCCCATGCATGGTAGTATTTTATGGCGCTCCCGAATGTGGTTTCGGAGCTGGCGACCCTGGCGCAGCGGAGCAACATCCGTGCTGGGCCGTTACTGGTTCTGCTTGTGCGCTCGTTTGCAGCGTTACTGGTCAGTGGCCGCGCCGCGGGCGGCAGCCTCGAGTGGCCATTTGAAGGGGAGCTACTGGCTCTGGCGCACTCTGGGGCGCTCCATGGAGATCCGGCACGTGTGCTGGCTTCATCCTTGCTTGAGGCTGGAGGCGCCGCCGCCAAGGACGATTCTGTGTTTCGTGAAAGATGCCAGAAGATCCTGAGGTACGCTGCGCACTCATGATTTCTACGCCACGCACCTGAACCTTGGTGGATTGCTGCATGGCGACGTATTTCATGAGAGATGATTTGGAATCTGATGATGAAAAATATACCCTTTGCGGCCTGAACTCATGAGGGCGCTTACTTCCCTTATCTCTGAGGACTCCAGATCATTGGTGTTGCCCCAACCTGAACTTGCGCCACCTTGCTTGCGATGCGTTTTCTTGCCGTGCTGGTTAGCGTATTCTGTTTATAGCGTCATACTGGTGCGTATTTTACGTCGCAGGGTCCTGGATCAACGTTACCCCATCTCGATGGACGCGGCCGTCAATGCTTTCCTCGAGCCCCTGCGTAACCAGCATAAGCAGAACCTCAAGGCAGTTGCTACCAAGGTTGCTACCGACGGCAAGGCTACGCACAAACGACGCAAGGTGCACTCAAATTCCAACGACAAGGATTTGTCCGATGATGACGACAACGCCATTGAGACGGCAGAGCCGGCGTTAGTGGACCTAACACCTGAGGATCGCGCCCGCTTCGACTTCGTCTGTGCCACGTTTATCGCCGGCAGCTACTCAGTGCCATGCGGCGGAAGCATGCAGACCCTATCAGCAGCGCTGATGGCACCGCAGGCAGCTGTACGGCGAATGGCCATCCTGCAGCTTGACTCTGAGTTAACTGCACACACGGCGGGTAATAAGAGGAACACTGATTCTGGGATTGATGACAGCGATATTGCTGTTACATCTGAGTCGCGCATGGCGCTGATTGTGGCTGCAGTGGGTCGTCTCTGCGATGATGACCTAGGAGTGGTAGTAGCGGCGCTGGGCCTCTCATCCCTCAAGGAGGTCGCGCCAGCCGCTCTTCTGGAAGCTCTGGTGCCGCTAGCGAATCGACTTGGGGAGTTCTTATACGGCAGTGCAAAGCTGCCGCAGCTCAAGGCAGCGCGCAAGGCGGCACGAAAAGTAGTCGGACTTCTTCGTCACGTGGGGGCAGTGTCAAAGGGGCTTAGACAGTCTGTTGCCCTGCACATCCTTGGGTTCATCCTACCGAGTGTGCGCGATCCAAAGGTTGCAATTGAAGCCGCGCGTGCCGGGTCCAAGCTTGGCATGCCGCTATTTGCAGAGCTCAAGAAGGCAATGGAGGATGTCGAGGTGCAGCTCAAGGGGTTGAAGGCTGACGTTAATGAAAGTGCGCCCGATGAGGATGCGCATGTTGCAGCTGGTGGCAGTAGCAAGAAGTCGCATCGAAATAAGAAACATGCCCAACGGGAGAACAAGTGCAGGGTGGCGGTGGCCGTCGAACGCAGTGTTGTTTTGGCCCTAATGAAAGCTCTTACGGCTGAACCGTCCACGTGCTCTGACATCATTAAAGAACTTGTTTCTGCCAGCACAACAGCAAGCACCTCGTATGGCGCTTTGGGGGAGGCTGCTGCAAGGCGAGTCCAGCATGTTCTGCTTCTGGCCTCACATGCGGCTGCGACAAAGGCATCTGTGTCTGAATCGGACAACCTCTCTAGCACAGCGCTGCAGGTACTTCGCCATGCCGTAGGATTGGCGGAGCTATTGCTGCCCTCCGTGCATTTCCAAAGCCTGGGAGACCACGATTGGTTGTCAAGGTTCTCTGAGCAAATTGCGACTGATGGTCTGCCTACGGAGATGCATTCCCAAACACTTCTTAGTGATGATGCCTCTTCACATGGTGTTCTGGTCTTGGGCGTCCTGTGTGTTAATTTGGCACGGCTTCCGGAGGCGACTGGCGATGGAGGTGCTGATACGGTTGCAGCAGCGAACTCTTCAAAGCGCATTCTGGATCGTCTCGCATGTTTTGGCTGCCCCCCTTCTGGACTTGGTAGTTTGCCCCTCCTTGCCGTTACTCGATTTGTCCCGAGGGCTGCACGGAGCAACTTCTTATCGGACATCTACGCAGCGCCACCACTGGGGCCTCAATCAAGTTCGGCGCAGCTGCAGTGTCTTGCGCTGCATATACAAGCGAAGCTGGCCGTGGCAGGCAACACTGGTCCTTGGCTGGTAATGCTGCTAACAGCCCTGGCGAGTCCTGAGGCCAATGTCCGTTCAGCTGCGTGTGACTGCCTGGTGGCGGCGGCTGCGGCTGCAGCGGCGCAACCCGATGGTGGTGTGACTGCAATTGCGCCAGCTGCCGGTCTCTCTGAATTGGCGACATCACAGCTATGTTCTGCCCTGCTGGTGCATAGTCAGCTGCTACTCCGCGACCCTGAAGGGATTGTGCTGCTGCTCCAAAGCGCATTGCATGGCAGGAGCAGCGATGAAGATGGTGATGCTATCGTGGCGGAAGCTGAGACGCTGGTGCTACCAACGGCTGCTGCCGCCGAGTTCCCT
The DNA here is from genome assembly GCA_030268105.1 of Volvox africanus. NCBI lineage: Eukaryota > Viridiplantae > Chlorophyta > Chlorophyceae > Chlamydomonadales > Volvocaceae > Volvox > Volvox africanus. The sequence goes on along the minus strand of BSDZ01000010.1, from coordinate 2,461,231 downwards.
TCTTATCTGGCGTCCAGCCTTCGAAGTCTAGGCGTTGAGGCAGCTGGGGTCAATACAGCTTGCGTGGTGCTGGCCTGCCTTACGCCCGAGTGTGGCCTGTTGGCGACAACAGTTGGCTCAGAGATGTTTACAGCCGGCACCGAGTATCTCGCGCGCCTCACCTTGAGGCTCAAGGGCAATCCAGAATCCGCCACGGCCCTTGATGCGAAAGCCTTGGAGCAACTGCTATACCTCCTCTTCACTCCCACGTCTCTAGCTGCAGCTGCTGCCAGGCGTGACAAGCTGGGTCTTGGCAGGCTTGCAGAGGTGGCTGAGTTGTTGCCTTCGCCAGCGGTATGTACGCAGGAGGCAGTGGCAGCGTTGGCTTCTTCACGGCTTGCTGCGATCCGGCAAATGTCCAGTGACCTGTTTGAGGCGCTTCCAGCCGATGGCCTTCACATTCGGGAATGCTTTGCTGTGCTGCTGAGCCGATACGAAAGCGACCCTGACGAGAAGGCCCGTGCAGCCGCAAGAACAGCGCTGGAGACAATGCCTCTGCCTGCAGAGGTCCTAGTCCCCCTCTTGAACCCGCCTGCTGCCGCTGCTGTTGCAGTCACTGACCCCGACCCTATCGCAGTCGCCAATGGCAGGAAAAAGAAGCGTAAAAAGGTAGATGAGTGTACAGCTGACAAGGTCCCAGCCAGCACAGAAGCTCTGGTCTCTCCATTCAATGTCGCGGCGTTGAATGACGCTGTGGCCGTTTTGGAGTTGCTGCAGTGGCGCAGCGGGATATCCTCGGCACATCTGTTGGTCGATGCCTGTCAGTCGCTGCTTCGGCGGTTGATGCCCATTGTAGGCAGTATTGTCAGTGTCATAGCTACACAGGGTCACACGGCAGCTGAGGAAGATGACACCCTCGCCACTGCAAACAGCGCCATGTCGTCGCTTGCGGGCTATGCGGCAACGCTCACATTGCAGGCGCTGGCGTTGCTTGCCCGGGCTGATGCGGCTGTTGGGCATGTTAAGTTCGACCTTGAACTTGCCGTCCTTGTGGCCCGGGAGGCCCCGGATGCGGTAATACGGAATGCTGCTCTGGGCCTGCTCGTTGTGCTGGCGAACAGGATGCCCGATGATGCTCTGTCGCACGTGCTGCAGGTGTGTCCCCTTTGTGTTTGTAGGTCTCTTGTTCAATTCAGCGGATGTCTCCTCCCTGCAACAGATTATTCGGGACCAATGATTCAAAATATATTGACATTGCTTTCACAGTTTCTGAGATGCTCAGTGCTGACTATTTCTTCATATGAGGTCCACCCTAGCTTTGCATGCCTCCCTCGCTTACAGCTAGCGTACGCACAATCTGGTCACTGTCTGTTCTTTCGCCTGTATCTGGTGGCCCTATCCTTGCACTGCACTGGTGGTGATTCGTTCAGGTCCTCGCGCTCGTCAACCAGTCGGTCGCTGTCCAGGACGACGAGTACAGCCGAGCGGTTGGCGCAAAGGCACTGGCGGCAGTAGTGCCAGCGTGGGTAGCTGCTGGGCGGCGGCCTGCAGCACTGTGGGAGCAAGTGGTTTCGTCATTGCCGTCACTGCCATCGCATCGCCGTCTGGACATTTTGCTGGCTCTCATGCGCGCGCTACCCTCGGTACGAACAATGTACTCCAACCGGCACCACACAACTTGCACTATGAGGCGCGCTTCTGTCCGAAACAAATGCATTCATAAACTAGGGTGATGGCGGCCGGCTGATGACGACACTGATGACGAGTCTGAGCGGCGCCTTTGCAGTGACTGGCGTTCTGCCGGTGCTGTAGCTGACTGCGACGACAATTGAGGCATTTGTCTGACGGCTGCTTCACGCTGTGTTGTGTTCGCGCTAATGGAATGTGGAATACCCCATTCATTGGGAGCTGTTCCGCAGCAGGTCTAAGGGCTGTTTATGTATCTTGAGGAACTCAAGGTCCCATCAGGAGCTTAAGATTGTGTTTTGTTACACCCTCACCCCCCTGCAGGTAGAGGACGGGCTGTCGGATGGGCTGCTGGTACTGCTACAGCATGCAGCAGATTTCTCGGCGAAGGGGTCTTCCTTGAGCACGTCTCGAAAACACAGCAAGACCCGACTCATTGAGGCTCCTCGGGCTGACGCTGACGACAGTAGGAGCGCCGAGCCTTCGCCTTCAGAGTGGCTTTCAGACTTGGCTTCTCAGTTGGCGCTGCAGGTAGGTGGGAATATGCGGAGGTGTATCTTTGTCTTGCGACGCTAACGGGAATGTCATAACGCGAGGCCGTGACGACCAGACTTCCAATTTGCACGTCATTCTTAGATATATCTCATGTTGATCGGTTACTACGGTTGCTGAGGCCCCGCTCAAATCTCTCACCCTATCTGCACTTCGTTGCACGTCCACTAAGGGTTTGGTCACTATCAAGTTGATTTCCTCCGTCTGACACGTGCACTGAAAGTATACACAGCTGGCATAGCTTGGCGCGTGTGCATGTATGCATAGCATCGTACCCAAATACGCCGGTGGCTTCTTCCCTACGCAGGTTGCTCTCCCTACTCGGTTGGCATGTTTTGCCCGGGTCATGGAAATGGCGCTAGCTACCAGCGATCAAAAGCCATATATGGGCCTCCCGCGGATGGTTGTGGTCTTCGTCACTGCGCAGCTGAAGGTAAGCAGTACGTCCCCTCATCCACAGATCCGATTAGTCCTGGCCTGTTTATACCCAGCCCAGCTATAAATACCTAATGCGCGCTGTGCTCTTCGCTTAAGGTGGCCGATGATATATATATTTTTTGTTACACACACTGAAGCAGTGACCCCGTGGGGACGCTGCAGCTAGTGCTGACAAAATTGCGGATTTCTCTGAGGCCACTATGGGGGATTGGTTCCTGCTAATATGCCTGCACCGTAAGCCTGGCGCCGAAATGCTTTTGGTGTTGGAAATGTTTGGTAGCCCCTGACCTTCCCGCTCTTTCCCCACCTTTCCCCTCCTGCCTTCAGTTGAAGGCGGCTGTGGCTTCTGCCAGCGCCTCCCTCCGCCGACCCGAGCCCAACCCAGCTTTGGACCATGGCTGTCGCCTTCTGATGGAGGCAGCCCTTGCACAGATGCAGCTTCTTCAACCGGATGCCGTTGCAGCGACGATGTCGTTACCGAGCTCGAAGTCTAGCAGTGCTGGCTTCAAACGCACAGTCCATGCTGCCAGCCGTGCCTTCTACAGTCTCTTTGCTGCACTTCAGGGCGTCATGGCTGCGGATACGTACCTGCAGGCGCTGCTGACGTTGGCAGAGCACCCCGCTGACAAGGTTCAGCGCCGTGCTCTGAAATTGTTTGTGGACAGAGTTCGTGGGTTGCGGTTGGCTATTGAAGATCAGATTGAGCTGCCGAAGCGCGTCCGTGAGGCTAAGTTTTCGCAAGCTGGCGATGCCGCTGTGCGGGCATGCACTACGCTGACTCGATTGCTTCAGCCATCCAGTGGCGCATCGCCATTGACGCGGCAGCTGGCGTTGGTAGCGCTGGCGGTTATTGCGGCTGAGTTTGCAACATATGATGCATTGCTGACGTGCGTTCCAACTGTCCTCGAGGCGTCAAAAGACTCTCATGCTAGCATCCGCGCAAGTGCAATGGCGACGATGGCAGCATTAGTACGGGCTCTGGGGTCGCGGCTCGTGCCCGTGGTCCCGGCAACCGTGGCAGCCGCAGTAACAGCGGCTAACGTAGCTTTGAACCGTCTAGCCCGCGCCGGTGGTGTAGCGTCTGGGGGCGCCGATGTGCAGCTCCCCAACGCTGGAGCAGGAGATGACGAATCATCAGATGCCATGGACGACGACGATGATGCGGCAGGACAGCGCTTGCATAGGCGGCGAGGTGCTGACGACAAAGAGGAAGCCGCATTGGAGCTCTCGAGCGCGTTGGCATGCCTGGACGCCCTCGTGGAGAAGCTTGGAGGCTTCATCAGCCCGCACCTCTCTTCGGTCCTATCCATCTTGCTCAATCCACGTGTCCTGGCGTGCAAGACTGCAGGGTGCGACAAATATGCTGCTAGCATCCGAGGTCAACTGCCGACGGTGGTCCCGCCACGGCTATTGCTGCCGTCCTTGTACGGCAGTTTTGAGTCGTGTGTGCAGTTTGCGGCGGATGCCGATATAGATGCAGCAGCAGTCGCCTCTGCGCCAGTGGTGTCGTTGCTCAATATGGTGGCGGCTGCGATCAGTGCGTTAGAACCGAAGCTAGTGGCTCAGTATGGTGAGACCACGTTTGTCTTTTTGCTTCGAGCCCTGGATGTCCGCCAGCGGCGGCCTTCTGCCCTTGTAGTACATGGTGATGTGGCGATTGGCGCCGTCGAGGCAGCGGCAATCTGTGCCATGGTAGCCTTGGTAATGAAGTTGAGTGAGGCACGGTTCAAGCCGCTTTTCTTCCGGCTACTGGAATGGGCATCAACTGCGACAATATCTGAGGAGCCTGGAGCCAAGGGCGAGTTCTCGTGCACTGGGCGCCTGGTGGCAATGTTTGGTGTGGTGAATGCACTGGCGGACCGATTGCGCTCAGTCATTGTGCCGTACTATCACCACTTAATAAACTTGTGCGTTCAGCATCTTGGCGGTGTGGAGAAGGCGGAGAAGGCTGGACGCAGCAAGAAGAAACAGCGACGCAGCACTGCCACTGTGGCAGATGAGGCCGACGCAGCAGACCCGGCGGTGGTGGTTTACCGCAATCAGCAGGTCTGCCTGGCATGGCTCCTCCGTCTTCGAATCGTCCGCGCATTGCACCGCTGTTTCCTCCATGATTCGGTTGGCTTTGTGGACGCGGAGCTGTTTGGCCGGTTACTGGACCCCCTGGTATCGCAGCTTGCTGCTGAGACACCTGACGTATCCGTCCCCTTCCTGCTCAACTCCCATTATGCTGATCCTGACCTCTCGGCGTACCTGTCTCTTGGCGCTTCAACACATCTGTACACGGCCCCGGATGGGGCTGCATCCCTCGGCCCCCTTGGCGCTGCCACGATCGGCTGCTTACTGGCTTCGGCGGTGGCGGCCAACAGTGATACGTTATGGAAGCCGCTCAACCACGCAGCACTGATGCTGACCCGCAATTCTGTACCCCGAGTACGTGCGCTTGCGCTGGAAACTGTGGCGCAGCTGGTTGACCGTTTGAGGGAGGAGTACTTAGTGCTTTTGCCTGAGGCGCTGCCATTTTTGAGCGAGCTGTTAGAAGACACAGACACAGCTGTGGCGGCTCGGGTGCGGGAGGTGGTGGCTATGCTCGAGGAGATCAGTGGCGAGAAGCTGGATGAGTATCTAAAGGTCTAAGGACGGGGCCGCAAATTTGGGGGTGAAAATCAGACCGTAGGAGATCTTTGTACTAGATGATGAGGCTGAGCAGGTGTGAGGACACGAGTAAGCAGAGCAGTACGACGGGGCAATCAGTCCATATAGGTACGGAAGCTTTCAGGAACGTCTTCATATAGCATGCAGTATCGAAAACATTGATGTGGGTTCGTAATGTTTACGTGGGAACCATTGCAGGAGTTAAGGCGCTGGTAACATAGCGGTAGCAGAGAGGATGACCACATTGACGCTGGGTGAATGGCTCTTGAGACGCATGTCAGGTCCAAACGTAGGACCACCAGACCACCAATTACAAATGTCAATTTTGAATTATTTTTAGTTTTCTGCAAAGACTCCGTTACAAGCTAGAGCCCAGCCAGGGCTATAGTATTACAATGATGGGATGAAGAGTGCAAGAACGCGCCGACACTAGACAAAAGGCAACAGCGAAACAGCAACTAAACAGTCATTCGCGCTACATAAAAATTACCGAAAAGTTGACACACCGTCCAATGCGTCTAAATGGGAGCCACCCAGGCACCATAACCATGGACGCTCCATGCAGAAAATCTTGATTTTCTACGCGTGCTGAATACGACACGTTTTCCTCAACCTGAGGATCATCACATCGTCCAGCTACAAGCAGAGGAACAGAATCACGTCCTAAGGTCCTATTCTCTGTGCACCCCTATCCTCCTGTTTGCCGTTGCCACGCATATGGATTGGGCCTTACACGGAGATCTTCATACCCTATCAAAGCGGAAATGACGCCGCTGCAATTACCTCGTCTATGAGATTTAGTCCTCCGCGCTCAGCATATGACGCAGCCGACATCCGCCAGCCAGCCCAACCAGCCCCGCTCCGCCCTGGTCACAAATTCTACTGTGATACAACCCTCGTTTGGAACACCGGGCGTCGCTCGTACATTGAAGCGCTGCACTATCTCCTCAATGGCTGGCCGCAGCTTTGATACCCCGCCGGGGCTGTGCAGCCCCTTCCCCACCACCAGCACCAATTTCTTTTGACCTAATGTTTGACCGCGAGCCAGAGCCCGCTGCACCACTGCAATGGCCTCCTGAACTCTCAGGCCGTGCAGATCCAGAAATCCACGGGGGTTGTCTGCGCCAGTAGCTGTGGCGCCAGGGTTGTTGCGCTGGAGGATTAACGCGGCGGCCTTGCTATGTGCCTCCTTCGACTACAGAAGGGAACCGTGTGGAAAAGGGATGTATCAGTGCAAAACGCTGAAGTTGATGTCGTAGTAGCAGCCTGGTAATACAACTGCACATGCGGGAGGGATGAAGCCAAGCTGCGCGCACAACCATTCTCGGTGGCACCAAACAATACCTCACCTGCCGAGCGTAAGTTTTTCCTTGCAGCGACAACTGTTTCGCAAGTGCATAATCACCCCGTGAGTATGCCGCCTTGCTAGCCATGAAAGCCTCATTTCGCGCCCTTGCCAGCTGGTTGCCCTGCTCGCGCCAGTCCTCAGGGGAGGTGGTGTCGGCGATGAGGTCAAAGGCCCCGGCATCATTGTTATTACTTGCTGAGTTCCCCATAGATTCAAGACTAGGATCGCCCCGCTATCTGCAGGAAGTGGTCACGTGAAGAAGTACCTATGAGGTGCTCACCCTGCTAAGCGCAAGGGACACGCTGATACAGGTACCAGGCCTTTTCGGACTGCGGCACAGCGCGCAGATTGAAGACCATCGGAGCTAGGGTGTTGGGAAAATGGCGCATACTGGGTTTACTGGGAAAACGGTTTCCGCAGAAAACGGTTTCGACACTTCCTTGGAAGGTGATCAAGAACTTGATATGGAGTTTGGTCTAGCTAGTCGCGTTCGCTGAGGGTTGGCCGCAATGATGACAGCCGACTGAGCTTAAGCCATATTGGAAAGACAAGAGCCAAAGGTGTAGCTCCTGTATAGCATGCATGTGACCCGTGCTCACGCTTACTCGTCATGAGCCTTGGTAACGGGTGATTACCTAATTCAAAAACCTTTGCGGCTTCCTGAAGCTTGCACTGCCCAGACGAGTCAAGGGACTGATGAGCCGCTGAACTGGGAAACAGAAATAGAAGAGGTGATTGGATCTGAAAGGAAGGGAGAGCAGTGAACATGTCGAACCTTTGGAAATTGAAATATTATGATACCAGCAGCATTCGTGGGCAGCAACCTACGGCTCGGACTGTGGCAAAGGCCCTTGATGCCCATAAACACCGCCATACGACATTCTCATAATGTGCTCCTCTTGTATTATGATGCTGCCGTACAGTAATTGGACGACAATATTCCTCCGTTCTACTCTGTGTTTGCATGCACTACATCAGATGTACATGTATTAGAACCTGATGTCAACAGGAGCGCCTCCGCTGACTTGACTGCGCCAGTATAACACGGCGATGGGGGCTAGGAGCGCCGAACGAATGATGCCTCCGCTAACCCAGACTGCTTCTGAGGCTCTATGGGGCCGATCGCTTACAGCGGCTGGCGGCCAGGGACCTCAATCCCGTGTCGATGACGAAGACGTCGTGGTTCTCCTGAGCGATGAGACGGCTGCAAGTGAAGCTGCACCACTTATATCTCATAATGCGACAAAACTAGCATTTTGCGGTGGAGTTTCAGGCGCGCTAGCGAAGACTTGCACGGCGCCGTTGGCGCGCCTCACAATTCTCTACCAGGTCCGTAGACACTTCGCGCTGCCTGGAGTTGTTAGAAGGCTTACGTGTCACCCGTATCCCATAGCTACCGTAACGTGTGACTTCGTTGTGCAGGTGCGAGGCCTAGCCCTGGCTGGTCACGACGCCCTTGGGCGGCAAATGGGCGTGCTCACAGCGCTTAGGCACATCTCAGCTACGGAGGGCATTTGCGCTCTCTGGAAGGGCAACCTTGTGACAATCATGCATCGAATACCCTACTCAGCAACAAATTTTTTCACGTACGAATCTACTAAGCGGGCGCTGCAGGGCCGGCTGCATAACGAGTCGGCGCGTGCCTGGGCAGCTGGAGCCGTATCCGGGCTTGTGGCGTGCACGGCGGTGGGTTGGGCAAGGTTTTTGGGGATTTAAACATGTTGGCTCGTTGCGTGGCAACCATAGCTTTTGAGTAAATAGCAATCGCCCGACGTGCGAATTCTGGAGCCGTGCCATGAGGCTCACAATTTCAATGTGCTGGGTCAATCCATATGCAAATTTGTTGTAAGGGCTGGCTTTGTACTTACCGGAGGCCTCAGGCGGCGCCCTCGCCTTTCCCGCCTATCCGGTGGTTTTGCTGGTGTGGGCCGCCCGTTGTAGGCATACCCTCTCGATCTCCTTCGGACCCGCATCGCGGCGGAGACGATCCCTCGCTGCAGCAACAATAGCAGCAACAGTGGTGGTGAGCCCCACGCTCAGCAGCAGTACCGCCGGCTTCCCTCAGCGTTTCGGCGTATCCTAGCGGAGCATGGCGTGCGAGGGTTATACAAGGGCCTGGGGGCAACGCTTGTGCAGGTGGTGCCGGGTCTGGCCTTTAACTTTTGTTTCTACGACACCTTTAAGAGCTTGGCCCTGAAGCAACAGCAGCAGCAAGAAGGCAGGGCGCCCCATCAGGGCAGCAGCCATTCGCCGTCAATCTTTCGGAACTGTCCTCACCCTCAGCAACAGCAGCATGTTGAAGGTCAGCAGCAGCAATGTGTGCAGCACCAGATGGAGCTCCCAGCCATGAGTAACAGTTATAACTGCAGCAGCCCTGTCTGTGGCGCAGATAGTCCTACGGGCCGGTGCCGCGGTCATGGGGTTGATCCAGAAGCTGGGTCACACCCGCCATCGCCATTAACGAGCGCCGTGTGCGCATGCCTCTCTGGACTTTGTACGTCATCCCTAACCTTCCCACTGGATGTGGTGCGGAGGCGGTTGCAGGTACGGGGCTTCACGGCACTGGTGGATTGCGTCCGTTTATCTCCACCTCCGCTTCACGTTGTCCTCTTTCTGTCCATTCCCGCATTCCTGCTCTCGGTGCGCAAATCGTTCACTCGACGAACCTCCTCCTTCACACCGCCAACGCTGTGTGTGACAGGTATACGAGCGCGGCGCGTTGGGACGAATGCGCTACCTGGATGTCGTCCGCGCGGTGTACTCTGAGGGCGGCCTGGCAGCCTTTTACAGAGGTCTTGGTCCGGAGTTTGCGAAGGTGCTGCCAGGTATGGCTATTGCCTTCACCACATATGAGACCATGAAGCGACTGACGGGCGTAGCATGATTGTGGCGTATCACCGATGCTCTTTTCCAAACTCGCGCCGACGGCCTTGCACTGGTACTGTCAAGGTGTATGAGATGCTTCTCGTCTTCTCATAATGGCTTAGAAGGCACAGGGGCGCGCCGCAAAGGTTCGTCGATACTCTGCGAATAACGGCCGCTATTACAAGGGTGAGAAACGGCTGCGGTCATTCGGCGCATGCCCGGTGCGTGCACAAGTCTTCTGTGGCCGAAGATTTACTTTTGATATGGACTTCATGCATTTGTTGTGTTGTGTGTTGTTGCCATCGTATCTGGCTTCATGCTGCCATCCGCACCGTAGCGTTTTAGCGATGGGTAGAATTCCGATGCCTGGACGCGAGGAGTGTGTGCTTAGCTCCTGTTTGCGGTTGGAAGGATTAGAGCGGGAGGGGGGTGTGCGCAGCATTGGCGCCTCCTCTTTGGCGAGGAGCCGCTGAACGAATGGCTAAAGGTTGGGGGCCGTAGGAAGGGGTCAGTCCTTGGGCGTCTCCAGGGGCTGGGGTTCCGATACCGCACGGTGTTCATACCGTTCGGTCCAATTCAACGCTTCAAGGCGGGATTTTTTCTCAACAGGCACAAACGTTGAAATGGGATTAGCCGATGTGTACCCATAACACGCGTTGTTTACTTGTCCCCACTTCGTTTGATCCGTCGTGATGGCTTTTAATGAACTGGCATATTGAGTGTGGAAAGATCGGTCACACGGAAGAAGAGTCCCCGGAGGAACATTCGCCCTTGGGATTGGTTGGGTGGTTTTGACAACTACTGTCCTGGGGGCGTGTTGCGGGGTTTCCAGGTCCACTCCAGGATGGAATCCTGAAGATGTTGAAAGTGGGGAGAGCGATTGCAGAGAAGACGGCGCGCTTGCGACTGAGGAGGCCTAAGGTAAGGCGCAGGTTGAGGATGTTGTCGGCTTTCATAGCTCCCTGGCACTTCCATGGTCGCGTACCGGTGAAGAAGAAGGCCATGCGTGCTTGTGCTAGTTGGAGAATGAGGTGCCTCAACACGATTTCTTGATTTGCTCCCCCGTCAACCAAGCACTGCAGTTGGTATGTTAAACAACGGCAAAAAGCGACACGGCTGGCTAGCGGAGGACGCCGCTACCTATCATCTGCATGCGTTTACCTGAGCGCCTTGCTGTAGTAGGAGTGCATCTGAACGGTTCGAGAGGATGCGGCACCTTTGCTGTGCTCCGTCGTGCGTTGATTGAGTGTGCTCTGTTGGAGAGGAGAGAGGAGGGGAAGGTGATTGAACAGATGCCGTCTTCAGCGTCGGAAGTGCCAAGATCCTGCTGCATCATATGTCGTTCACAAATGCAGGTTGGTTGAGCTTTCCCCTCAGCAAATGGATGTTTGCGTGTCTTCCAACTTCTCCGTGTTTGTTTTTCGTTCATTTGATTGAATACTTAAGTGTAGGTCGATTTTTGTTCCTGTTATTTTCTTGTACGCGTATCCCGCGTGTCCTCAACTGCGTATAGTTTTAATTTGTGTGCTCCTGTATCAGCAGGCTATCAAGCGACTTGCTTGCCAGCCATGCAGGGGTTGTGCGACATGAATGAGCGCGTTCATCTGCATGCTAGTGATCGCTCGAGGAGGGCGCCGGCAGAAGGGGCCGGATGCTCGTTGATACGGGGAGGTGGGGTTACTGCCACGGATGGTTGAAGCCCGTACATTCAACAGCACGTGGTGGTAACTATTGATTTGGGAACCGAATTTGCAACCCGCAGCGGCCTCCGGTTTTCCGCCTGCGGCAACTTTGCGCACTCCTGAGTCTTCGCGCTGCAGGTCCACTGATAGCTACTACACTGGAGGGTGGCGACCGCATCCGGCCCTTCTCACCATTTGGAAGCTATGTAGTGCCGATGAGCTCTTTCGCTTGCTTGTTGTGACACAGTAAAAAACAAAAAAGGAGGAGCCAGCCGAAGCCTATGCCAACACCTACCTCGGAAAGTCCAGGGCCTTACAAGAACATCGCGCATGAGCTTTCTCCTCATTGCCTTCCTCATCCGCACCTGGCGCGTCTGGATATTCCCAGAAACCGTTTCTCAGCCGCCCCTTCACTCAGCCGCAAATTCGCCTATTCAATGATAAGGCTTAGCATGTGGTGATTCAATAGTGCGAGCTAGTCGCCATAGAGGTGAACAGCAAATCAAGGACGAGGTCGGACAGCCTTCCTGCCAAAGCATCCCCCTCCCGGCATGCGAGTCACAACTGGCCTCCAACGAACAACCTGGTCACTGGCACGCTTTTAGACGTCTCGGTTATCAGGGCTTCAAATCCACCGTGCTCTGGAGGGCGACGACGACCGGGTCGCCCAGAGCAAGGAGTTGCTCACCACACCCCACACTGTGCTCCCACCACAGTGAGAAACCATATATGGAACCAAGGATCCATTAAACAGCCTCGTATGCACCAGAATCGAAGATAGCAGGGCCAGGGCCTTGCCGCTAGGCAAAGGACCCCCTCTCGACCATCCACCCACCCACCCACCTGCCTAACGTCGTCCCGAAGGATAGCTCACCAGCCATTTCCGACCTGACTCCCTGACTCCGAAGTCGTCGCCTGGTCTGTCTGCCGCATAATTGTAACTTATATATATCACGACCTCGGCATATATCACGACATCGGCTCTATTGCAGGCTTCCACTGCTGAGCAACTCATTAACCCGCTGGATGCGGTCGTGGTCGGAGGGCGAGGTGCAACACACGTCGCAGCCGTCTCGAAGCATCACTGTCTCCACCACTTTACATCAATGGATGGGAGAGGCGGGGGAGGGGCCCAGGGCGATGAAAAACGGGAGGGTGGAGTACAGAAAAATGCAAGAGTGCAGGCAAGCTGGACGTGAAGCGGCGATGATGATAAGGACGGCAAGCTGCATAGGTCAGGCCTGACAGGCACAAAGAGAAGATCTAAGCAGGACAACGGACAGGGAAGGAACGCGCCTGGAAGGGAAGGGGTCAGAAAGTAGTTCTGCTGTCGTTATGGTTACCCCAGAATATGAGGGAGAGAAGACATGGGGGAAAATATGTAGGGGCAAAAAGATCAGGACAGGGTGTCGGAGTGGCCCTCCCGCCTCCCGCTGCAAGCCTCCATCCCGAACCTTCCGTCCTTACATTTGTTGGAAACCTCGAACGGGTCCGTGAACGACGCTCGAAAGGCCGCCGTGAGCTCCGGCCGCAACAGCTCAGAGGCCACCGCCAGCACCACGGAGCCCAGGTCGTCCTCCCCGCGCCGCCGCAGCCCAACGTAGGCATCGGCAGCCGCCTGGCCTACCAGCACGAGTTGGGAGGGGGCCACCGCGTATTGTGGATATATGAAAAAAAGACCGACTCCTCAAGAAGTTCCAACTGATTCACAGCAAATGAAAACCGGGCCGGACCAAGACACGGGTGCATTGACCCAGATGGGATGGTACCAACATTCCCGACGCGGCCTGCCTCCTTGAATTCCTCCGTGATGCGCTGCAGCCAGGACATCAGCTGTGCTCTAATAAGTAAATCATGATGCCTCGGTACGCATGTGCTCACACACACAGACACACACAGACGCGGGGTGGAGCAGCCAGTTCATGGGGTGGCGGGGCAGGATGGCGCTTCATGACTTCTCTGCTGTCTTCAGTTTTGTGCTTCCTACCGGCCTTTTTTGGGGGGAGGCACACGTAGGTTAAGCAAGGGTGCCAGGGGGGCGTGCGAGGCAGCAGGGGCTGCGCCAGGTTTTGGAGGCCGTTCATCGGGGCGCCGTCCCCAAATCTCTGTGGAAGGGTGACATCCCTGGGTGGACTATCGGGACACAGCAGTGGCTCCTTGCATCCCTCTCCCCGTTGCGAGGGAAGAGCGCTTCGACGCTTTTTCCGTTAGCGCAGGGTTAACTGCCCTTTGCCAGAGTCAGACCCGCCATACAACACATCCACATCTACATCCACACACGCACACCTCATGGCTCTCACGGCCCATAAAAACAAACCGTTTTTACTAAGTAACGGTCCGTGTGTGTATATCTATATCTATATCTATATCTATATCTATATCTATATCTATATCTATATCTATATCTATATCTATATCTATATCTATATCTATATCTATATCTATATCTATATCTATATCTATATCTATATCTATATCTATATCTATATCTATATCTATATCTATATCTATATCTATATCTATACCTATATCTATACCTATACCGTCTGAATGAAGTCGGCCATGTGTGAATTGCAGCTTCGTTTTGAATCCAGATGCAGATGATGCAGACATCCAAATACACTCGGACCATGACATTGCGGTACGTGATAATGGGCTGCACACGTGTACACGTGATCTGTGTCACGTGTACCATTCCAACACCCAACTGAGCTAATCTATTTGAAACCAAGACCCTGTCAACAGTTATGCCCATGCCCTCCGTAACCCCCGTTGTGATCCGGCCAGAAACCACCACCTAAATGTAATAGAGCCCAAGATCGCTCCCCCGGTCCATAGCTGACGGCCCCTTCTGTCTTTTGATTTGTAGTTGTAGCGGCTCTCACCGAGTTCTTGGTGCTCGGGGAGTGCCGTCCACTCCTCATCTAGCCAGGTGGTCATCGCAGTTGCCAGCCCTAACGAGTAGTGGCCAGGAAGCCGTATAATGGAAAACAAGGAATGCGAGAAGGGCGGATGTTCAACATGATGAGGGCGTTAGGGCAGTTCGGGTCTCTATCTCTTACGCCAGGCTTTCAGGATGCCACAGTGTCCCCGCGGTAGCACAGCGGGGACACACGGTTGAACCGCGGGGCGGGAATTCCGGTTTAGTTCGATATGGCATCTATGCCACCAGATTTGCTAATTTTCCCCATTTGTCCGCACGCAGGCTGAACCCGTTTTCACACAACCGACTTGCACGCACTACCCGCACGCGTACTGCGCTCAAGCTAGTACGGCATTCGCAGGTTGGTTCCGCCCGATGGCTGAGATTACATATGTTCATTTGATAGGGATGACTGAAATGAGTAGGTCGCATACGAGATCGCACAAATTAAGTGATTCCAAGGCAACGATTCGTGGGCTAGGTCAGACTCACATATTCGTTCTGCCTCTAATTCCACGTCACTGTTAATGGGCTTCATCATATAGCCCTCGATGTCGCTACTAGAGCGTGAGGTATGCGGACCGCGTGGACGAGGGCGCGACGGCCATATGGAACGTTGAGGTCGTCTTCCAGCGCATTGCCGCGCTATCCTTGGAAAGAACAGCGAAAGCATCCGATGCGTCAACATAGTTCGTCCAGACTCAGGATTCTTCACCGCGTGTAAAGTGGGGTTCGATTGGTCGTAGGTTTATTGTTTTGAGGATCGCGGTTAGATGTGTTGCCGCGGTCGTGGGTCAGGGTACGCGCTTAAGCAAAATATGTGAGATATTCACTCACAAACATGCAACATACGCGAGCTGGGCGGTCACATGCTCACATCATATTACCGCATCCGTACTAACCTCCTGTCGGTTAGATACTTTTGAGTCAAAAGCTCAAAAGTCAAAACCTTCAAAGGACTCAAACACCATGCGAAGCAAAACCACGATAATTTATCAGGCTCCAATTGAAATCGCTCACCTTGGCCAACTGCTACCGGTTTCCTTCTCCACGCACCAATCATTTTGGAATATATAGCCAATGCGCTGGCTCAGAAGAAAGCTCAGCATACCATGATGATTATGGTACGCGCATTCCTCCAACGCCAGCGATGGGGTGGAACTACTACAGGTGGCGAACCTGGCCGCCAGTCACATGTACAAAACCCGTCTGTCTACCGCTATTTGGCCTCCGTTTGTTCGTCGATCAGCGAGTGAAAAAAATCGCCGCCACGCGCACGAGTGCGTGTGACAGCAGCAGGCAGTCCACCGGCTCAGTGTTCCCTTCCGAGTGTTCCTTCTCTTCTATCCGTCCCTCTCCTTCCATCCACACGCCCCACCCACATCCGACCGCACGAGAACTGCCAGGGGCTCAACGCAGGTCACCATCGGGAAGTCGCAGGACATGTTAAGAATCACTTCGTCCGTCCGTCTATCCGTCCACGCGCTTATCTGTCACGTACTTCCATCTCCACAACGGTCCATCTTGCAAATCACACAATGGGCAGCGCGTCGTTTCGGTTTGCCGCATCACTCTGCCCATTTGCAGATCTCAGTCGTCTTCGCTGTCATCCACATCATCGTCGTCGCCATCCTCGGTATCGCTTTCCCCGTCGGATTCGACAGGACTGCCTGCCACACACCGCCGAGCCGCCATCCCATTCCCCACATCCATCTCTCCATCATCTTCCTCCTGTTGCTGCTGCTGCTGTTGCTGCACGCAACAGCCATTCGCAATGCCCGCCCCTGCTGCTGCTGCTGCTGTCGCTCCGGCCACTGTGCCGCTGTGTTGCCACTCTCTGGATGCCGCCATCGCCCGCCGCAGTTCGTAATCGCGAGGGTCCCAGGGGATGCTGAGCCCGGGCTGCGGGTCCAATGGCATTAGCGGCATCAGCGGTTCGAATCCCCCTCGGTTCATTATCTCCTCCGCAACACGCGCAATGACAGCTGTGTCGGACGTGGGCTGCATCTGCTCCCGCAGCCTACGCGTTAGGGCGGCCGACGGCTTAGCAGCTGCGGCCGCCGCAACAGCGGCTGCAGCTGCGTGGCTACCGCCGTTGGATGCAACGGCTGCGGCGGCTGCGGAAACAGCTTGCTGCTTGGCCTTGGCGGCAGCGCGCAAGGCCGCATAGCGGGGCTTAAATCTCTCGCGAATCCCTAGGAGTGACATCAGATCCTGCAGGGAGGGTCGAGAAGGGTGCGTGGATGCCATGACGTCTACTACCGGCGGTCATGGCTGTGGAATAGAAATACGTTGCAGCCTAGAGTTTGCCGTACCGAGGTCGTACCCTTGCATTGCCCCCTCATCTTTATTGGATACCAGGAAAGACCAGCATTACTTCTGGCAACGATGAATTGTGGTTAGGTGGCCATTCCGGTAAAGGGGTCCGGAAATCGGCGGAGCGACAGGAGGGTTCTCACGTAAGTACCGAGAGGTCGGAGGAGGGCAGCGGGGGGCAATGACGAGGCGGACAATGACGAGGCGGACATCCTGACACTGTCATCCTCACCTGTACCATGCCGTACTTCTGGTCGTGGATGAGCTGCTCCACACGAGCGTCCTCATGCTCCACCTGCAACGGCGGCAGGAGTCAGAGGTAGAGCCGGAGTCAGAGGCAGCGGCCGAGGAGACAGAGCGGGAAGTGAGAGCATTGGCGAGTCTGCGGTGGAGAATGGGTCAAGCGGGTTTTGTTAAGGCCCCTCCCTCCACCGGGTACTTAGCCCCTACAATGGATCTGGGTCACACGAACCCTTTCCGAGGCTCTGTTCCGTTTCTCATCCCGCTCTTCGCACAGGTAAGCCCCGGTGGAGTTCGTCTCCTGAGGTCGCACCTGCAGGGAAGGCGTTCCGTTGACCTCCAGCAGCCAGGGGTGAAGGTCCTCGTCTATGAGGTAGTCCAGACCAACCACCTGGGTCGTGGGTAAGCCGGCGCAGGGCGGATGGGACCCGAATGAGGAGTGACAGGCGGCTCAGGCGAGGGAAGGGAAGGGAAGGGAGGGGGAGAGGAAGAGAAGGGGGGCCCGCAGGGGGGGTAAGAGGAGGTAAGGGAGGGAGACGGGCAAGGCAAAGGACTTGAGCGCGACTCAGGGGAAGCGAATAAACAAAACCTGGTACTGCGGGGGAGTGAAGCGGTGGTATCTAGGTTTGGCAATAACTGCAAGAGAAGGGGTTTATACTGGGAGTGGGGTTTGGGCAGGTTTAGAGCACATGCAAGCCGCGTGGCTGAGCACCAAAAGCAAGTTCATTATCGTAAAGTACAAATTACAAAGTCGCTTACAAAGTCGCTTGGGTTCAGTTAACGAATTGTCGGGAGTAGCTGAGACGGGTCTGGCGTGGCCCTATTGGACTCTCCTCACACAACAACCTGGGAGCATTGTCGACTTCCAGTTTTGGATCGATGACCACCCCTACGTGAACACTATCGCTCTTCGTCCTTTAACCAGTTTAGGTTAGCTGATTCTGTGTGGGTGCTCACCTCACACGTCATTCCGCTGGGGCACTTGAGCGCCTCGTGGTCAGCCTAGGAGGGGGTGTACGGCACAAAGAGTGGGCAAACAGAGCGGGCGCTTCGGGAACCATCAGGGAGGACAGTCCACTAAGGACATGTGATCCTGGAATACTAAGATAAGGTGGGAAAACCCGCGACGCAGAAACCAAACACGGATACAGCTGTCATATACATGGAACCCCCCCCCGCTGCTCCAGACATGGCCGCCCCTGGTGCCCCCGGGGTGGTGAAAACCCTAAAACACCCACGCGCATTCAGTCGTGCGCTTACGGACATGGCCAGTCGCGAGGGCGTCCCACCGCCCCAACCTGATGCACCGCGCGCTCGCGCCGGTATGCTTCCGCTAACTATATGTCCAGCCCGGGCCCTCTAAACCCCCCTCCTCCGTCGCGTTGTCATGTCTTATCACATACCTTGATGTGTTTGAGCGCCGCCGCAATGACCAAAGCGCTGTTTCGCTGCACCTGCCGCCACATCTTCCCGTAAGTCTCCGTACCTGTGCGTGGTGATAGCGGGGGTGACAAAAGCGTGGCAAGGAACCCTACACATCCCAGCGGGGCCGAGAAAGACTGGCACTGCGACTGGCGCACGTTGACCCCACAGACGCCATAACCCACCCATATGCCCCTCCAACTGCTGCAGATTCCAAACAGTGCCGTCCATGTTCTGTGCGTAGTTCGTGATGTGTCCGAGAGCTACATCGCCAGCCTCCGTACGCCAACTGCTGTTGTCGTACCTGCAGAGCGCAGTAAGTGTTGTACGGCATGACCTTTGGATCCCCTCTCTCAGAGGACGCAACAAACACTCGTGTCACATTCTAATACGTCCCATCCAAAGGAGTCCAACCCAGAAATACCGCGCCCTCACCGCCAACATGAACCGCCGTTGGTAGCTGTGACCCATCTTGGTTTCTTTTCTACCCTTCCCGAGGATCACCCTCACCCTCACCCTCACCCTCACCCTCACCCTCACCCTCACCCTCACCACTTCGCCAGTACAGGCCTTTCACCCACCCGTGAGTGCTGAACAGGACCAGTCCGTTAGAGTGGAGATAAGCCCTCAGCGGGTTGAACCCAGTCACTGCAACCCACACCCGAATGCCGAACTTCCGGCCATCCACCAGGAGCGGTCGATCCACGTAACGCTGCGCCAGCACATAAGGCTTCTGTGTAGGCCTGTTAGCGTCATCATGGGAATGCGAACACGTGCCGCAAGGGGCGGCTCAGAAACTTCGGCCCGGATCAGGGTCACATCCTCATCTACTCCCCAATACATCTAGCCAGCTCCTGCCCACAACACTTGGGAAACAGTTAATACAATTTGCGATTTTCCACTCCCACGGTACTGGGAACAGCAATAATCATATGCTTGCCCCCATATGTTATCAGAAGTACGAATGCCTAGGACAGCGCGTCTGGCAATTCGAGGAGCATGTCCCACATCCCGCAGTCGTCCGCATTTCGGGCTCAGTCCACCTTCACCCAAGGCCCTCGCCCCTGCCGAGCCGGCCACACGCCTCAGGTCAGTCCACACAGCTAGCGAGCTGGGATATACTGCTCAGTTTATCCACCCGGGTTCAATGCTCCCGTGTTCTACACTCCCTCCTCTCCTCCCTCCCCCCTACACTGAGGCTTGCAGACGATACTCAGAGACACCGGGACCGGGCTCACCTCCTGCGCGGCCTGCCCGCCTCCACCGCCGCTGCCTCCAAGGGCACCAGCTTCAGACCCTTGCCAAGATGCTGCGCCGTCTTCAAAATCCACAGCTCCTGAGTCCGTGACGATGTAGCACCAGTTGCTGCTGGTGCCGCTGCAACCTCTGACTCCCCCTTCGTGCCATTCGCTGTCCCTGATGATACTCTCCCAGCCTCCGGTGAGTAAGAGGAGACTGAGGCTGCGTGGGCTGTGAGCTGCGGCAGCTCCTCGGGCAAGCTAAATGAATGAGGTACGATGTCCCAGGCGAGCATATCACCCAGGGCTTCTTTCAGGGTGGCTGGTAGGCGGCGCTACAGGAAAAGAAGCAATGGGGACCCATGTGGAGGCAAGCCCGTAAGTCAAGTACGTGTGGTTTGCAGCGGGCAGCATCCACTCTTCCTCGGGGTCAGCGCCCATCATCACCACATAAAGTCAATTTTGAAGCAGGCGCCAGCCTCGCCCCAGCAGGGCTCTCAGTATGGCTTGGTAACGCTATCTCAATGAGCGCTGTATGTGCATTATGGTGGCTCCGCTCGGAATCCCGTTATGTTACAGCCTTATTCCAGGGCTTGCCTTTTTGGTGATGCTCATGAGACCGGGGCAGGCCGACACCAGCTGCCCTGGCTTCAGGTGCGGGATGGCTCTGAGCGCCAGTCGTGCTGGGGCCCAAAGAAAGTCCCAATCTCCCGGGCGCTGCCAGCCCAAGGGACCGGGGATGGGCGCAGTTTTGGGGTAACCACCGGTACGTACACCACCTAAAGGCAGGCAGGCGAGTGGTTCACGAGTAGCGGGCATGGGGACGAGATAGGGACTCACATCACATACACAGACATTATTTGATGACATGAACAAGAAATACTCCTTTTCCAGCGTCCACGAGGGAGCTAACGCGATAAGCTTTGATATTCTAGCGCGCAACATGGAGAATGTGGGGGAGGAATGTTATTAAATGCAACCACCCCAGCCTGCATAATCGGGTTTCGTTTGCGTCAACGAACAGGAGCTCATCGAGATATATCCCTTTCGAGACCTCTGCTTGCCATGACATTTACCGTGTTCAAACAGTGCCCGCTGCACAATGCAGCGCTCGCCGATCCCCTTAAATCTGCGCTCCTCATGCCAGAATCTAAATGTTCCTTTTGTTGTGCTTGCACTGGTGCTCGCTGTAGGGACCTGTAATATAGTATCAACTGTTCAGGCCTGCATGACACATTCCGACCGTCCAGTTACACAGGTGTTAGGACATCCTACCTCTTGTCCTTCAGTGGGGATCGGACCGCCAACAGCCGATAGAGGGTGTCGTGGCATGGCTGCTCCCGCGCCGACGATAATGCCATCATGCTCAATTTTGTGCCGTTTGGAACGCATTATATTTTCACTTGTATAGCTTACTCGAAGGGGTGTACCTATGGCCCTAGGTTGACAACGAAGGAAAGATGGGACAGCAGGAACAGACCTTAGGGGCAATGGACCGGCACGGTGCATGTCGAGTCTGTGGAATAAAATATAACATGTTATTTTTATGTGTACATCTAACTCCGAATTCCGGGCGGTGCGTTTCACAGTTAATCAAAATTTGGCGCGATGAAAGGGGCCCATGCGGCGTTACTTCGGCAGCGAGAACGCGAAGCACTTAGTGCTCTCATAATTAGGAAAGCGCGCGATTGCAAATTAGAGCCTATATATCGTTAACTTGAAAAATCGGCGGGGGGCCGTAACGCAATCGGCGTTGATCTGCGTGTGATGTAATGGCGTCCCGCAGGCCACGGGGTACGGCTATCGGAGCTGCCACCGGGACCACAAGACCCCGGTGACACGTCTGTTGTTGTACATTAGCGTTCTTTTGCCAGGCTCGGATTATTGCATGATACACCTATAAATTTACTGAAACACAGACCCGCCTGCGGTGAACAAGTCCCCCCCACAGGCGGGGTGCGTTTTGGCATTTAATTTTGGACCAGCAGCAAAGTTCTCAGTAGGAATGAAGTCTTCCTTGCAAAAGCTTGTAAGAGAGATGATACGTTATGTGGCACAGGTATGCATAATTTTATGCGCCAGCGACGTATGTTTCTGCTCAAGATTTTGAAGTAAAGCACCGCCATTATGTCAGTGTGTATGTTTTACTGAATTGTGGATGGAGCTCATGACCTCGATCAGGGTGGTATATGGGGTATCAAAAGCATCAATCAGCTCGTGATGCGGCGGGGTCAGGGGGGGGGATTCAGGTCTGCAAGACCTGCAAAGAGCAAAAACAATCAAACAACCGGTACCTCCGCAGTCCGTTGCGGTATTTGACTTGACTAAACTCAGTGCACTTACAAAAGAAGTATGCCTCTTCCTCCTTTTAACAGGCCTCCTCTTACCAGCTGCTTCTGCTGCTGACCACCACCTGACTGCCAACCGGCCCCTTCCCCGCGACTGTCGCCTTCGAGCCAGCCTGCTGCCACAGCAGGCTTGATCGGAGAGGAGAAACCCAGCGGCGGTGTCGATAGCAGCAGCAGCAGCAGCAGCAGCGGCTCCGCCAACGCCAAAGTCCCCGATGTTATCACAATAGCGGCGGGGGCGGTCGCTGGGAGTCGTACGGCCCTGAAGAGTTGTTGTGGCTTGCGAAAAGCATCTGAGCAGCAGCTTTCGAAGCCTCCAGAACCACTGCCCGCTGAGACGTAACTCACGACGTCCGCCGCAGTGACGTCGGCGGCGGCACTGCCGTCAGCATAATCAGGGTCATCAGCCGCCAAGGGGTCGGGGATTGCTGCGGTCCGAAAGGCGAAATCTTGATACCCGCCAGGGCCGAGCGGTTTCGTGCCCTCGCTCTCACTCTCGTTCTCGACTTAAGCCTCGCCCTACAGAGGAAGCTGTCGCTCCGCCTCCTCCCACTGCAGATGCTGCTGTTGCTGCTCCGTCGGCGGCGGCGGCTGCAGCGCCTCCCCGGTCTCGGCCGGACTAGGCTGGCCGGCGGGGGCTTGTGCCTGCATGACGAGATTTGCAGCTGCCTGGGACTCCAAAAAGCGTACGATGGATTCCTTGAGGTCCTGCGGGAGGCGGGAAAGGTACAGGTGGCAGGAATGAGGTAACAAGAGGAAGCTGGAGGCCAAATGGCTCGAGGGGTTTCGGGGCTCAGAGCTTTAACAGGGCATCGCAGGAAAGGAGGAGCGCTAAGATCAGCTAATGCGCAGCTCCTCTGCTTGTGGCTCCGAGGCCTGGCGGGATTCCGGAGCCCCCAGCTGCACCGCTGGGGAGCCCTGGAACCCTTCAGCGTCACGTTACAAGCACTCGGCACTCTGCCGTATGCGCTTGACAAGTTTGACGCAGTCACAACGGCACCGCCGCCACCAATGCATCCATCGGCTAGAGTGCTGGTTCTTAATCCTTACGACGCAACGGTCCCGGTGGCATAACGTCCGTCGGCAGCGCTACAGCGCTGCTCGCAGCTGGCACCCTAGCGTACGGCATGGATGTCAACAACAACTCGCATCATGACACATACACACACACACACACATATATATATGTGTGTGTGTGTATCAGGTTTTTGCGATTTTCGGATGCTTTAGCAAGTTCTTTCTCCGCTTCTCCTAAATCTTGTTCATTTATTTTAGCAGTTAGAATTACTCATATTCCAACAGGGTTAGTAGTTTGCCAGCGAGATGAAAAGTCCCAACATAAACATACAGCAAAAGCTCTTAAAATCTTAAATATAATATATACATAGTTATGTACGGGACACCGACCCGACCCGGTCGGGTAATTGGCACGTTTTCCACTTACCTGCACACAAACAAACCCTCCCACACACACAAAACAAAATAACACCTCTTATGAAAAACTTCCCTCCTCTTGCACTAGAACAAAAAAAACTGAACAACAATAAACGTAATCAGTACGATTTGCAAGAATAGAAAGGTAGTTAAATCTAAATAGAGACATTTGTGCCATGTCCTGTTGGGTTGTCATCACAGTCCTTAAAAAAGGACCTCTAGAAGCCCTAAAAATCTCCCCCGATCCGCACCTGCCAGGGGGGGAGGAAGGGTCAGGAAGTGGGCAAGGTGGGGAATCGGGAGGGTGTTAAACAGCATGAAGTGTGAAGAGGAGTTAAGGAGGCCGGGGGCCGGCGGCCTGTGGGTTCAGGGATGGGAGTCCATTTAGGAAGGCGCCTCTTAGCTGGATCGCGGCTTGGCAGCGCCCATCTGAATGTGTTCCCCCTTTTCACCAGGCATTGCTCTAAAAGGCACCTTCTGCAGGTGGCCACTCAAGGCGCTCCGGGCGCATAAGCGAAGCGTCCCTGGCCTGGATGTGCTGCCCGCCAGTGGGAACCTGTCAGCTGCTTGTGCAGGATAATGTGGCTGGACAGATGCTACACGTGGTGCCATAGACTTCAATGTTCCAGGCATCCACATTCCCCTGCCAGCACGATGCCCGGTTCTCTCCATTAACAGGACAAATATTCAAAACTGCTTTACCGCTATCCTTACCTAGCTTCTATGCAATTATATGCATACAGGTCTTCGGGCGTGCGCTTTGTTGTAACCAGAACTATTGGAGGCATTTTGGACTCCCACTACGCCCACCCTTCGCCGGTACCCTGGCCGTTTGTGCGTGCAATTTCCCGTATGAGACAGCGAAGCGACGTTGGCTTGCCCTGTGCTACGACCTACATGAGGTCCTGGTGGGCACCCTGCGGGCCAATATTTTACATACGGTAAACCATCCACGACCATGCATTGGCAGCGCCCGGACTGGGGCGTGGCCTAAGCAAGGGAAGAGGGCGGCCCACCGCAGCAGATGTGGATCGTGACTGCATGGTACTATGAAGGAGCTAACCCTTCACGCCTCCCGCGACAACGGTGCATGGTTGCATTAGGGCCAGATCTTGTACGGCAGACCATCATGGCCAAAGTTGAGGACCATTGCTGTTCCAACTTTCGCTCTTTCAGCGCATGCGTTGATGTTCCGGGCCTTGGACGGGCCTGGGACATCGTGCCCTCACTTAGTGACATCTGTCGACTAGGTATCTAGGTATTAGGCAACACGCTCCAGCCGTCCTTCAGCTCAGACGCAGACGCGCATCTTTAGATATATTCGGTCACCAGTCATAACTTGAATGACAATCGCCTGCACAACGAAATTCCATGGATTATAAGTCCCTTATCGCACAAACCTAATCTCAGACATATCGACCTAGTTGCAACTAGAATTCCAGATTGCGGCCATAGTAACACACTATCACGCCTGCGCGGTCGTGGTTGTGCTGGTGCTGGATGACTTGGCCATTCGCAAAAAGCTCTGAAGCGCATGCAGTCGAGAGTCAATGTCCGCAATCTCTGCACTAGCATCCTCAAAGACCTGAGATTTGGACGACTGGCTCACGTGATCTCCTTGAGCGCTGCTGGCGTCATCTGCATAAATGGGACAACAGATATCTTAGTCCTGTGGCGGTTTCGCAAGGCTGCAATCTAGCAATCACACGCAAACCTAGGGGCATTACTCTCCATGATAACAAGTACAGTGGAGTTACTGGAGACCTACCCGCTTTGGTGAGAGATCATGGGCACGGAGGTACTAAGTATCCTGACCGGTGCCACAGGCATAGGACGAGCAGGTACCCCCCTCACCGGCAGTTGCTGCAAGGACTCGACCCGATACGTAAGTGCTAAGCTTATGTTTGACTTCCATCAGTGCACGGCCGGGCGACATGGAGCGAGGCGAACTGCCTGAAAAGCGGTTCCCGCCACCTGATGCTCCTCCACCTGCTGGAAACTTCGACCAGCCGCCCGCGCCGCCGTTCACTGGCTGTTCTCCCCATGCGTTCGTGGGGTGCCCACTTGGTGAAGCTCCTCGTGATCGTGGTGCGACGCACGAGTCGGGCAACCGAGATCCCGCTCGGTCTGCA
Organism: Volvox africanus; assembly: GCA_030268105.1. NCBI lineage: Eukaryota > Viridiplantae > Chlorophyta > Chlorophyceae > Chlamydomonadales > Volvocaceae > Volvox > Volvox africanus. The sequence goes on along the minus strand of BSDZ01000010.1, from coordinate 2,435,976 downwards.
GCACCGCGGCTTGCACCTGCGCTGGTGCGGCCAGATGGTCTCCCGACCCCGCCGGAACCTTGCCGAAAGCGTTCCTCACTGCTCGGCCTGCTACAGCTCGGCGACGCATGGCGTAGGACCGGCAGCCGTTCGGCACTTTCGGGCCGGCTCCCTGTGAAAAATGCGCAGCGGCGAATTTAAGGTCAGTGCAAACATACTTGACGCGAGCAACATACAATACAATTCAATCACAAGGCTCCACCTGCGCAAGGGGAGGCAAGTAGAAAGCAGCCAAAAGATTTTGGAAAATGATGATATGATGATGATGATGCTGCAACAAAGAGCCCCCAAAGAGCTCAGGCACCTCACTGCACTAAAGGCGCTCACCTGCGACAGATGGAGCGCGAGATGACTGCCCTGAACGTGGCGGTGTTGGTGCATTGCTACGGCGAGACCCGTACCCTGCTTCCCGTTCTTTTCGTTGTCGTACATACTCGGTTGGATCAAACCTGCGGTATTTCGTTTAAATTCTGTGACTAATTGACCAGATTGACTAAAGGGCACGCTTACAGTGGCCTGTTTGAAGAGTGTTGGGTCTTCTAATACTCCTTAACCATTAGCCTACCTAGGCCGAGTTACCACTGGCGCGGAGTTTGGCCGAGAGTGCTCAGTGCTGGAGGCCTGACGACCCCGGCTATTACTCCGACTGTCAGGGCCACGTGTGGGTGGCACGTAGCTCGGGCTTATCCTGGACGCATTTACGGAGGGAGCAGCATATGGTAAAAGCCTACCGCCACACGTGCATATTCCGCCACGAGAATACCCTGACATTTTGAAAGTGCTGTACCTAAGGTACACGAGACCGTGCAGGATATCCCGTATCTATGGTGTTACATGACAGGGCGTTTCGTTCAGACCCTAGGAAAGCTCAGACATATGTAACATTGGTAAGATGCACTTACCCGCGTCCAGTAGAACTTGCGCGGCTGCCAGCCCGAACACCACTCCTGCCTTCTCCTGTTCCCCGCGTGTAGACGGACCTGTACATTATAGTGGCGGCGATGACAGGCAAGCGTCAAGCCAATAATATCTCTCCACTTCAAACCAGCTGTTGTTAGAAGGCAACCATGATTACTCCGAGCATCTCTCTACACTCTTAAGGAACCGCATGGGCACCTCTTCTTACCTCATTTTGTCTACTGATGCCAGACGCCGATCACGCGTCTCGAGGTCCTCCGTAAGCTGCCGAACCCGCATCTTCAGCTCCCGTATCACTTCCTTGCACCGCCCTAACTCCTCTACAAGCTGTGGGACAGGAAAGCGCGTCACGGGACGGCTCTTTGCACACAAAAACGGGACGACCCGTCATCACAGCAACACAGCAGACTTGCGTGAACTGCCAGTGCGACTTTAATTAAACTGGAAAATGACAAGCTGTACAAGCCACGCAGCATGCCCACCTCTTGCTGCTCTTTCGCTCGTCGCCGCAGCTCCCGCCGATGAACTCCACGCTCCCGCTCCAGTTCAGCCTCAGCTGCCTCCAAACGTGCTTGCAGCAGGTCCCGCTCCTTCCGTACCTTGCGTGGTCCAAAAGGCAGTGTCGTGTGCCATGAGTCTGAGCTGGGTACCAGCATCCGCGGGACATTGTTTTACCTAGGTCTATGCAACGGAAACCCACCGTTTTCAGATCCCGCGAGAGTTCCCGAGCTTCTGATGATTGATCTGTTCCTGCCCCGGGTGAGGCCCCGCGTTCTAATTGCTTTAATTGGTGCTTAAGAGCAGTGTTCTCCTCGCGAAGCCTGCGAAGCTCTGCAGACGCCTCACTGCCACGTCGAGTCCCGGCCTCCATTTGAAGCGCCTCCACCTCAGCCCGCAACTGGCTGATCACCCGCTTCAAATGTTGGGGGTCGGGATTCTCCTCATATAGGAGGGGCAAGGGGTAATGCACCCGGTCGAACTCAGCTGCGTACGTCATAATAAGGTACCGCTTGTTGTTGGGTGGGTTTGCGCGCTGCGGAGCCGCCTGAGTACCGGCTTTTCGGCTCTTCAAGACCTCCAGATCCTGGTATGTCAGCAAGTCCACAAACACGCTGTCTGAGGCCTGCTTAAGCGCTGACAGCAGCATTTTAACGAACACAGGGAATTTCTTGAAGTTTCCCGTTTTCGCCGTAATATCTTCAATATCTGTTGAGATGAAATTACCATAAGTTGAGTCGTCGGAGTGTGGACGGGGTTCAAAACGCATATGTGCAACGACCAACACGTTTCTAGGTTTGCTTACACCGCGAAGTGAAGTCTCCTCGCCATCGTGAGCAATCCGACTTCTGTTCCACCTCCAAACAAAGGGTTTCGCTTTCTATTGTGGATACAGTGAGCAGATAGGCGACACCGTGAAATGTCACATCCACCTGGGGCGAATGAAGCAAGTAAAGATGCCATATAATTAGTCGTCCTAATCTAATCTCCACTTCGGCTGCCTTAGACGTCCTTCTTCACACTCACCGTTTCGCACAGGTCCATGACTGTAGGCCTATCCCTATATTGTAAATATTATAATATAATTATATAATGATGTCCCATAATTTTGAAAAAATATAGCAGACAGGGGCCATTGTGCTCAAGTCGTTAGAAAGCATAATTGACCAAGGTCAACTAAAAATATTTTCAGTAAATCCTTTCAGAATGCATTTAAACGCTTACGTTTCAAGAGCATTTGCCACATGCTTATGCCTGGAGCCGTCCCGGGAACTGCCCAAGCCGTAGTCCGCCGTACGCGGACACCAATCGCTTAGCGCATGCATCATTTACACATGCCGCTAAGCGAAAAAGGCATAGCTGAGCGGCAAGGCAAAGCTTAAACATGTACTGAATATGCCGAACGCCTCGAGTTTGCATAAGAACACCTGTAGTAAAGCCTTTCCAACCCAAGCTCCCAACCGGAACACTGTACGCTGCCCACAAGGAGTCTCCCATGCGTGACACCCCAATCAGAAATTAAGGTCATGATGGAGTGCGGCTTTGGCAAGTCATCGTGCGGAGACTGCGGACTGGTCTACAGTTATTCAGCAGATGGTTAACTGATTAAGCTGGCATCGTTTCCAGGTTCTTTTATAGGTCAGATGTTAAAATATATGACCGGTTTTAATTTCTAATGAAATCCAGATCCGACCTCGTCCGTGAGCCGACTTAACAGTCCACATGCAGGAGAGCAAAGTTGGTGCTCACTAACTGACTAAATGCATACACCAGCAATTAATTTTTTAAGTGCACGATTTTTGGCACAAAGGTCGCGCTAAGGCGGGCAAACAAGGTCCACTATACCAACGTGGTGAAAGGGTGGGTTAGCGAAGGCCGTTAGCTCACGTTACCCCAAGTGGAGTAACAAACTATTTATCTCTACAAAAGCAAATCTATATTGTATTGCGTTCAGACTCGCGAGTTATGACCTATGGACTTTTAAGGGAGATTGTCCAGGGTGATGCGGTTGTATTTCGGTTTTCCGTTGCATGGGAGGGCTCGCCGAGTCGCTGGGTTCAGCCACCTCCGTAAAACTTTGTGCACGAACTCTCCGCACGCACTCGTTGCGTTCTCTCCGACTCTGCTCAACTCTGCTCGGCCCACCTCGTACGTCCCTTTTACGTCAGTGTTCCTTGCGTCTTCTTCAATCGCGAGAACCATCACCTCTATACTCGCCGCGTTGCTCCATTTGTGTCCAGCGACACCATCCATGGTGGGATCGCTCGATCGCTTAGCTTCATCAGGGTCAGTGTCGCGGCTCATTTGTTATCCCGACCGCCTTTCCCGCCAACCATTTCACATTTTGACGACAGTAACAAACAGCCTTAAGAAGCAGTGCATCGGGCCCCAGGGGCCATGACTTGGGGGTGTCACAGACCCCAAACAGCTCGCTTGCTCCCCGCAGTCCCCACACCAGTCCTTGCTACCGCGAGTCGGAATTCCCGAATCCCCTCCCCGCTACTGCTGCAGCTGCTGCAACCACTTTGGCCTTCTTCGCCAGTGGGTTTGCGTCGCCCTGCCTATTCCCCGCTGCTGCCCCTCCTGCAGCTGCGCCGCCTGAGGCACGCTCCATCCGGACAAGGCCCCCTGCTGTGGTGATTCCTGCTGAGGCTGACTGGACAGCAGCGCTGAGCTGATGAACTTACCGACGCCGTTGCGTACCGGTACTGGTGTTTAGGCCATCCTTCCTCCGCCGTCAGGGTTGCTAACAGCAGCGCTGAAGACCAATCTGTTGGGGGAGAGGTGGCGGCGGCAAACCAAAGGGTTTAGCCCGGGGAGGGCGGCGATCAGGCCGGCCGAGTCCCCCACATCTCCTCTGCCGCCCACCCGGTAAGCCCTACCCTTCATGCTTACGGTCACCGCGGGTCTATCCTCCGGGTCTGTGGGCACCTTCTCCATCGCGGAGAGGACGTCCAGGCCTCCGACCACCCGCCCGAACACGGCGTGTTTGAAGTCCAGGTGGCGGCAGCTCTGAGGGGGAAAGGGGGAGAAGGGAGGGAACAGCGAGAAGAAGGGGAAGAAGGAGAAAAGGGGGGGGAAGACGCCTTGGGTCACATGGCCAGACGGGATGAAGCCAACGCCGGGGGCTGATCCAGGCGTATGGAAAAGAAGAAGGACGGCATGCGGACGATGTCCCCATAGGTCAGTGCATCATCGCCGATGGTGGCTGGGGACCTTGCCCCGACCTTGAGGGGGGGGAAGAAGCACAGCGATGGTGACAGCGGTCCTGGGGACTCTGAGGATGATGGGACTAGATGGCGAGAACGTCGTTGCGGAGTCACCAGCTGGGGCCGCTGCCACAGCGACAGCGGAGAGGTCGCGGCGCGGCGGAGAGGGGCCGCGAAGGTAACGCATAGCAACAGCGAGGACAACACCAGCGCAGTCGTGGCAGTGACGTCAGCAAGGGGGCGGCAGCAGTGACCGATGGTCAACTGGTGGTCAAACTATAGCTGCTGTTGGCGGCAGAGGTTTGGAAGCTTTGGGCGGCATGGGTGGCGTCGACGGCGGATCCGCTGATGTAGCCAACGGACCTTCGGTGACGCCGCTGCACGCACCGGCCTCCACTTTACTGGCGGATGTGCATCTCGTGAGTTTGGACAGCCACGATGAGTTCGTAATTTGGCGACTGAAGCCGTCCTTCGTAATTAGTTAGGACCATTTCCCCGCCAGGTGTGGTCAGTCTAGGGAGAGAAGGGTGTATAGAGAGGGAGCGTAGGTAGGGGAACACAAAACATGGACCCATGGGTCACCTCTGTCGATCGGATTTTATTTGGGGGGATTATGTAGCGGTATACACAGCAACAGCCGTCCCTTCCTCTTCTTTAGGATTACCTGGCCATCGCTTCGTGCCCACATCGCCCTTTTTGTGGTTGTTCGTTGTCACGACGTGTTCAGCTAGGAAAAAGTGGCGGGGCGGGGAGAGCACCAGCTGAGATTTCGGCTGACTCTGAAGTCTGCGGGGACGTGGCGGTCCTGTGATGGCTTCCCTTACGTTTGGTAGGCGACTGGGTACGGTTCGGACTACACGTTGGCGCAGTACAAGCCGGACACTTTGAGGGCCTTGCGCACATCCGGCAGTCGCGTGTCGTCCAACCCGTTTCCGGGTTATAGGAGGGTGTCTTCGGAGCGGGGATTGGTGGCCGCTGGCCCCGCGCACCGTACCCTCTGCTGTTTTCCCCCGACTCACTCACATTTACATTTCCCTTGGCCTTATCTTCCGTCTGCGGCCTTCCCCCTTTTCCTCTCCCTCTGCCTCCGCCTCTGCCTCCATCTATAGTCGCCTCTTTGCCTCACCCTTCCTCCTCAACGACTTCATGGCGTTCATGCTTCTAGTCTCCCTCCCTCCTGTACCCTCCCGCCCCCGCAGGAGACGGTGTCCAAGATGATGGGAGGTGTTCAGATACCCCGAGGAGCTGCGGTCGTTGGACTTCCCCTACATCACGAAGGGGCTCAAGATTGACTAAGGTGCCGGGGGCCGCTGCAGAGGGGCAGGGAGCGGGCACGTTGTGCACTGACCCTTAGAGGGGCTTATGTCGCAGACCGGGAGGCGAACGTGCTGAGGGTGGTGACATATTGGGAGCCTAAGGATTTAGAGGGTGAAAAGGCTTCGCTCCGCCTCGGGCGGAGCAGAGTTTTGTTGTGGAAACCAGCTGGGATGTAGACTGCTCTTCCAGCACACAGTGACACAGGAGTCATTTAGAATCTTGAGAATGCTTCAGAGTGGAATCTGAGAGGGTTTGGAGTTTGATATTATTATGGCGGCTAGATTGCGGCTGGGTTGCTGCCCCTATTAATGCTTGTAGCATGCCCTCATCGTGGTCTCGTCGTGGTTTATATGTGTGTGCGATTTATATGCGCGTGCACCTATACTTTAGGGCGATCGTACGGGTCTGATATTGGGATGCTGTGGGAAGGGGTCCCTGGAGGTCCCTGGAGGTCCAGCAGCTCAATGCAAGGACTTCAGCGATGTGCGCATATATCAACATGTGTTCCATGCGAGGCGCGAGGTGTATTCACAGGATTCGAATTGTTCTTGAACTGGGCAATTTTCTTTAATGTCTTCGACATCCTTAATGCATCAGGGTACGTGTCCCTGTGTGTCCCTACCCCAGCCGTGCATGTCCTTGTGGCTGCCTCAGCAGTTTTGGGCGATGGATGCATCGATCATATGTAGGTACACTCTAGCTTCATCTAACGAGGAGATCCAATGGTATGGCTGGAGTTTTTGAATTTCCCGGAGTTTAAAAAATGTTATGTCGATAACTAATGTCAATCTTTGCTCAGCTGTCCAATAGTGCCGATTTTGATGCAAAAATAAAGTAGGGGTGAAGCACAAGACTCACTGACCGGATGTAGCATGCTTCGACGGGCGAAAGGCTCCGGTCGTCTGGTGGCGAAGTGTTCGTGCTCACGGTTGATGAGGTTTCTGTCACCTAGATGTTGTCGGTTGCTCTGTTCAGCACATACGATCGCGAAGCAATAGACCCAACGAGATGAAAACGGACTTCTACTATGGGTAACGCGTTACAGCAATTGGGGTGGACAGCTCGGAGAGGCTTGACAAATGCAAGCATAGCATCCAGGAAACTTCAAAGAACCCAAATGCAAATCACATTAAAATGCGAATCAAAGTGTGTTTATGCATGCAAAATGTTGCACGATAGCTGACAGCAGCAGCAGCAGCAGTGGTACGAACGCCAAAGCGGCAGCAGCAAACCCTTTTCATATGTACTTGGACGAGAGTCATTCATGCGGTTGAGCTAAAGATCCTATGCAATTGTTTATGTAAAATCGGGTCTTTACTTGACTGCTTTGGTGCCTGCGAAAATGGACCTGGGGAGCGGCCCTTCGCTGCAATATGACATAGCTGAACAGATTACCCAATTGTTGCATTGCGAGGTAACTATTAAGTCGCTTCGTGGGGTGTCTAGGGAATGGAAAGGGCTTGCAACCAAACGGGTGCGGCACCTGCGACCGCGGGCTGGACAGAAGGGAGGCGCGCTGGACATAGCTATGCTTGCAGACAGGTGAGATTGCTTTGGTTCTATCATCGTAGACGCGTTTGCAATCTCGCCCGCGCGTGGATAAGAACCACCTAAAGGGTCGTTGGAATTGTTGTTAAGGTGGTGCACTACATCTACCAAGTGATTGTTCCATGGTCGCCTTATGCAGATTCCAACATGTTGAGACGCTAAATCTTAAAAGTGTCAGCGGTCTTGTGCGAGATGAGTGTCTCGCATCATGCTCGAAAATGCGGCATCTCCGCAGCATCATCCTGGACGGATGCAAGCACATAACTAACAATGGATTAAAAAACATTCATACGGGAATCCAATGCCTTAGCTTGAAGGATTGCTCCCAGGTGAGGCGACTCCTAGAGTCTACAGCCGCATGTGGATTGTTAACTCTCCCAACACCCCATTTGAAGCTCCCCAGCGGCAATCCTTGCACAATACGTATCTCATCCTCACCCGTGGCATCTAGAGCATACCTTGACTATGTGCGGGGCTCCCGCGGGACTCCAGCATATAATTACGATGCTCCTAATGTTCTAAAGACCCCGCGTCTAGAAATCGCGCTTCATTCCTCCAAAAGTTCGCCTCCTTGCACTTAGGATCACAAGATAGCACAACACCCACCTTACCTGCTGCGTTTTGCAGATCACTTGGAATGGCCTGATCGAGCTAACCAACCTGCCAAACCTGACCGCCCTCAACGTCGGAGGAATCAAGCTCGCAGCCGGCCCTGGAGCGCCAATTGCAGGTCCGGCTGACGCAGCAGGGCACGGGCACCAACATCTCCAGAACGCACCTGCCGCACTTGTGGCGCCAGTGCACGCAGGCGGGGGCTATGCAGCTAACGCTGGGGCTGCAGCAAGCCCATCTTCCGGTCCCGTGCTATACGAGCTGCTTCAGCGCCTGGAAAGTCTCACCCTGGGGGATCACATGTCACTTAGCTTCATTGCTGACCGCATGGTTGTGGAGGAACTGGCGGCAGTGCGGCCTGCGCGGCTCGCACATCTGGACCTAAGCGGCTGTATCGACCTGACGGACTGGGGTGCGTTACCAATGTGCGCATCTACGTGGGCGCATAAGTCGCTGACGCGGTGTACGATAACGGAACGGGGCCAACTTGTACAAGCAGACAGATCCACAAAGAATCATTTCACCACCGCATGTTTCCTTGAGTCTCCTGGGGACTACTATCTTTCACGGCTTCTGATTGCACCGTCACGCATATCACACATTCGCGCCGTCCCCGCACATATTCAAGCACTGCACATACGCGCCCACCCAACCCACGTACCCGCGTCAAGACTTGTCGTCTTACCTCCTCGTCCTCTTCGCGTAATATTCCTCTCTTCCTTCTCGCCCCTTCCGACGGGTGCCCCTTAAATGTAATGCGCCGTCATCCCTTCCGCCCGCCCGCCTCCCCGCCCTGTGCCTCTGCCCTTCCACTTTCACTGCCTTCCCCTGCACTTTCTCGCCTTGGTTGTGCAGCTATCCACGAGCTCTGCGTAGCCATTCCCTCGCTGACCAGCCTCAGCCTACAGTCCTGTGTCCGACTCACCAACGTCTCTATGATGGAACTGGGCCGCCTGCCCCGTCTGCGCGCACTCAACCTGCGCGGCTGCCTGCAGCTCAATGACGCGGGGTTGGCGACGGGGCTGTCCTCCTTGAGCACTCTGGAAGAACTCAATCTGCAGGGTTGCACCTCCATCACCGGTGGGTGGGTGGGATGGAGGCCTGGATGGGTGGGTGGCTAGGTGGGTGGCATGGCGGCCTGGATGGGTTAATACTCGCGCTCTCGTGTTACGAATCTTAGGGTGTTGATCCTCTTCCCCCATTCCTCGCTCCCACTCTTCACGGCCGTCTGTGAGCCTGGTTAGGGTTAGGGGCACGGAAGGTCATTCGTCCTCTCACGGCATGTCTTTCACATGCTCATATCTTCCTCGTGCGCCCTGTCCCCCAACGTGCCCAACCCACATGCACCCGTCACCCTCAGGCTCTTGCCTCAGCCAGCTGGGACCTTGCAGATCCTTGGCGGTGCTCAACGTGTCCCACTGCGCTGCGTTCAGCAGCCTGGAGCCCCTGCGTTCTCTCCCGGGACTCCAGAGGCTGGATGTATCGCACTGCAACAAGCTCAACCCGGGACGCATCGCGGCGCTCACAGCCCTGAGCCGTCTGACGGAAGTGCGGGTGAGCTAAGACGGCTTCGAGGGTGGAAAGGGGAGTCCCAGGAAAGGAGCCGCGAGATCAGACCAGGGCTTGAAGCAAATGTGTGATAACTGCAATAGTGCTTGCATGCTTGGGACAATGTCTAAAAAGTCTGACGCGCCCTTAAGTTCCTCTGCTGCCTTCCCTTTCCACCGCCTCCTTCCCTTCCCTCCATCACCTACTCTAGGGGGTCGGTAGGTGGTTTCTTGGCCTTGGCCCGCTTCGTTCCCGCTTATTCTGAGCGATTCTCGGTTCGCAACCCATCCCCCTGCTCTTCCAGGCAAGCCATCTGCGCCACCACTCGGCTCCGGTACACGTTCTCGCCCGGGATCCAGCAGCACCACTGGCGGCGCCGCCGCTGGCCCTGGACCAGCTCTCCGCTCTGGCCTCACTGGAGCAGCTGCAGGCCCTGGATATGTCGTACATGAGCAGCCAGGGCGGTGTTCCTTCAGGGCTGCTAGATGCCGTTGCTGAGCTGACCCGGCTCACCCGGCTGAACCTGGCGGGATGCGGGGGACCAGGCGGGCCTTACGACCGTGGTGACGATCGCAGCGGCCTGGGCTTCCTCAGCAACCTGCGCCGCCTGCAGGATCTGGATCTCGGTGCCTGGCAGGTGCGTGGGGCAATCGGGAGGGCGTAAGCTTCCAATTGAAACGACATCTTGCACATAGCCTGTATAAACATTATAGCTTTATACGCACCTAAGTGAGACGCGTTTAAAAGGAAAAGAAAGAGTGGCTCTGGTAGATGGGGCAGTTGAGGAAACCGTACACGATAGTGTGGGTTGAGAGGTGGACGTAAAAATGGTGGTGGTAGAGGTGGGAGCCTCAGTCCTTGACAAGGTGCCACAGGCTCAGATCTCCTGGAGAGGAATAAATGGGCGGGGTAAATATTGCATATATGCAAACCATGTGTCAATGTCGTTGCAACGTATCGCAGGAGGTGGATCCTCACGAACTGTCCTGCTTGGCGAATGCAACTGCGTTGCGACGGTTGGTGGTTTCACGGTTGGGCAACCGCCATGTCAATGCCTGCTTCGACGGGTGCGACTGCGGCGGCTCCCCTTCCTCGTCGCTGTTCCCGAGTCCCTTCAACAGCCCTAGCAGGGGTAGTCCTTGCAGCTCAGCAGGCAGCAGCCCACCGTTCGTTTCTGCGGAAGGGGTGGAATCATCACCACTGCTGGAGCCGGCAGCTGTGCCAGCGAAGGCAGAGGCGCGTGACGCGCTGGCGGTACGTGCGCGGGCGTGCGGTGCGGCCATTGACGCAGCGGCATTGCTGGTTCCAAACTCATGCATGGAAGGCCATCGGGGTAAGTGCAGCTACAAATCGCTTCGGTATCCAGGCAACAAAATGATGACTACCCCCTCAATAGCTCCGCAAAACCAGTAATTTTCAATCAATACACTTATTTATTTATAAGGTATAGTAAGAGATAAGGGTAAGATAAAATGGCCTTGTAGTCGGTACCCTGGAGGTTGCATTGAAGGGTCGGGTTGGGCCACTCAAGCCCGGGTAGCATGCATGCTCATGAGGAGTGGCCTTCACCGCTTGACCCCTTGATCCCTTCACCTATCCTTAGCCCTCCTTCGTCTTCCGGGTTTTTGACCGTCTGGTTTGGTTCTGAATTCTTCGCGTTAACAGTAATCTCCCACACTCGTATTGTATTGTCCTGGGCTCTATCGTACCATCTTCACTCAGGAAGCGATGGCGGCAGCAGCGCCAGTTGCAGTGGTAGCGGCAGCGCGGATTGCAGCCAAGGTAGCACGAGCACGGAGCCCTCCTGCTATCTCGCTACCTCTCCAGGCGACAGAAGCTGCTACTCCGCCGGCGGCCTCAGCTTTAAGGACTCCCAGATGCACGTCTTGTCTACCGAGCATGGCGCAGCGGAGATATGCGAACTGCTCGGATCCTCAGGACTGCAGCAGCAGCCGTCCACTGCGTGTTGTCTGGCGTCGGCGTCGTGTTCCTCGGGTGGCGGGTCCACCACCACAGAGACAGATCTTATCAACACTGTGGACGCCCTAACACGTCAGATGGCGGTGGTGGGCATTTCCTGCGGCGGCGGAGCCTGTCGTGATGGCCGCTGCGCTTGTGCAGGAAATGGTACGTCCTGCGCAGCCGCTGTCTTGGGACTAGTGGCGGCGGCGGCGGCGGCGGCGGCAGTGGCATTGCCCGCGTCAATGCAGACAACGGCCAACAGGAGCTTTGAGAGCATACTGGCAGCTGTGCCGCCAGTGGCGGCGCCGGTACCGTGTTTGGCGGAGGCAGCGACGGCTTGGCGGGACGGTCCAGGCCTTCTACCGCCAATGCCCATGACGCCGCGACCCGGCCTCGACGGCGCGCTCGGTCACCTGACAGGCCTTACAGCTTTGGCGGAGATTCGCCTGGAAGGTAGGGCTGTTGATAACCGCATTCCAATTAACTGCTTCATAACGGTCCGTGTCCGTATTTTTCCGTTGTTCATGGCTACGAGGCGGGGTTCGTTTCGGCATGAGCTACCTCAGGGTTATCCCAGTGCATCTGGCAGTGCTGACTGTGAAGTTCGTGGAACGTATTCGGACTCTAGGGTCAGGTTTGCCTGCGGCCAATACCTAGCTTACACGTCCTTTCAGCCTGCGACCAAAACGCTATGTTCTTTCCAGGCTTTGCCACTGCGTTATGGCGCCTGTTGGGACAGCACAACTGTATGTCTATACCTCATACTCAGACACAGCCGGCCATCTCCTGTTCGCTACATCGTATTTAATTTGTATCTTAGACCGTACGTTGCGTAATCGTTCCAAACATACAAAACAAATACTTTAGCCAAGCTTATTTCCAAATGGGAATGGTTCCTACGGACTGCTGGTACCTCCTGCACCTCTCGGGAGGAGGTGGATCGTTTCCTCACCTTTTCCTCCGCCCGGTCGCCCTCACCATTCCTGCGGAATTGGCCCGCACGCAGCCTGCAACCATATCACCGACGCGGGTGTTGCTCGGCTGGCCCTACTGCCCCGTTTGGAGTACTTGGACCTGGGCGGCTGCAACCGCATCACGGGGCGCACATTGAGCGCTTTCGCAACCCACGGCTCACTGCAGACGCTCCTTCTCGGAAATTGCGCCAACTTCACCGACAGTGGCCTGAAGGCTGCCTCGACCGTCGGTTCCTTGCGCGTCGTGGACGTCAGTGGCTGCAGCAGACTGACAGATGTGGGGGCGATGAGCCTTGGATCGCTGCGGCGCCTAGTGCGCCTGTCGCTGCGCAGTAACTCCAAATGTTCTGACAGGTGCGAATGCAGCTTACGGCGGTGGGCGCCGTGAGGGTGTGGACTGTGGGCTGCGGCGGTCGTGAGACCTGCGATTTGCGACTTAACATGTGGCGCAGTGCGGTGCAGAGGTGCTGTAGGTGTGCGGACGTGTGGACATGTGGACAGTGCAGTGTAGAGCAGGCCAGGTGTGTGTCTGCACGGTTGGCATCTGGTGTAGAATCATTTGTTACGTGTGGGCTTCAGGGTTAGTGCTCCAGGACAACGCAGCTGAGCAGGCCGGTGATGTTATTTGTGCTCTGGTGGTAGACCACGACCCCGGCTCCATCACCTCGAAGGGTCCGTGGGTGGGTACCTGGGCCCATTATGTGTACCATCGTCTCTTTTATTACCACACCACACACTACCCGGGCGCCCCACCTGGGTAGTCACCGCGTAGTTTACCTGTTACGATGTTGACTCGTTCCTGCAAGCACGAAAGCGTTTTTGCCCTGCTCCAGCTTACACCTTTCGCCTTTGCCTGTGACCACTACTTCTTGGCCCATCATATATCCCATACATCCCACTTTATTCCACTGGCGGCGCCTCAGTACCCTAGTATTCGATGCAAATAATCGCATATCAAACGGTGTGAGACGTGTAATGAGTGAGAGTGAGATGCACTATATCTGCACTGTGCAGCAATATTGCACTGGCACTTCGGCGCCTGCCATTGCAATAAACCCACGATCTCCATCTACTCGAAACGAAAAATCGTTCGACAGGATACTGCTGGACGAGCAAGCGAGGAGTTAGTGAGAGTCGAATTTCACTCTTGGCTGTATATTTCTCATATACTGCCTGACCCGTGAGGTAACTATTCCATGTCCTCTCTCCCTCTTTGACGAAGTTCTGCGCACTGTGCCACTGCCTTTCCTTCCGGATGACCCCCGCAGGACTGTCGAGGTCCTTTCGTCGCTTCCTTCGCTACAGTGGCTGTGCTTGTCCCTGTGCGGCGTCACGGACGAGTCACTACGGATGCTCGCAACATCGCGGTCGCTGACGTGGCTAGATTTGAGCCATTGCTGGCGCCTCAGCCGGACGGGTGTGCGACAACTGGAAGCGGATAGGTCGCAGCTCAAAGTCATCTTCAGTGGCCGCGGGTGAGGTGAAAGAGAGCATCCGCGACCTCGCGTAATTGCAGAAAAGCATGAACTCACCTCCTTTTGCGGGTGTATATGCTGAGGCAGCAGGGGAATAATGCAGTGCCCGGGCGCTGGCATCCAGGGGCTTCGCGGCACTGGTGTGACACTTGTATGAGTCCTGAAGCGGGCCGTGGGAATGATCATGTGCGTTGTCAGGGTTTTCGTTGAGCCACTGTGGAGTGCCTGTGGTAGATCCCGAGGTTTCGGAGAACCATTTTTGCGGATCCTTGCATGGGGGAGCTTACTTCTCCGCACTTGGGTGTTTTTTTGGAGAGTGATGGATACTTGAGACTGGCTCGGCTCGTCTGATTGAATTCCTGGATGGCTGATCGACGGATAGACAGACCGACCGACTAGCTTATGACTGGCCCATTTGGATGATGGACTCAGTAGGAGGATTCCAATCGAAGAGTGCAAGGCAATATCGTGCATCCCGAGGAAAGCTGCGCCATGCACTGCATGAATGTTGATGGAATGTTGAGGGAATGAGTGGTCGACGATATAGAAATTGAGCGACCGTGGTAGCAAAGCGTCGCTGTTGCTTCCTCCTCACTTTTCAACCCGACCGTCTGACTGAGTTCTTCTTCATCTTCTTCCTGCTGCTGCTGCTGAGACGCCCATTCGGTTTGGGCGACTCTTTGATCTCCCGTGTCCCAGTTTGATATGTACACGAGTGTAGTAGTGCGTTCGGGATTTTTCCTCCATGTGAATAGTCGTATTGCTGTACAGAGAGCTACAGGGAGTGATAGCACTTGGTAATTGCCTCCTGACTACTGCTTTCTGTGTCCGTGATCAGCGGGAGATATGATGTCATGTCCACTGTTAGGGCGTTGCTGGTACGGCACCATACCTTCTGTATCTTTTAGGATTATCCGCACACACATGAGCGTTGATGTCACATACCAGTACTGTTGAGGATTGCTTTGCGTTATTTGGATCACCCGTTAGCTGACAAATTGAGACGTTGCAATGCTATATGCCCATCTCAATCGGGTGGCGACGTGGGCATCGTGTTGGTGCCGGGACTGGGCTTGCTTGGCGTAGGTAATAAGGTTTTAAGCTGAGCCTGCTTGCCTTGAGAGTACTTTTGGCGCCAGGGACACTTTTTCTTTGGATGCATTCATTTTCGTGCACGACTTGAGTGTTCGTTTAAGATGGGGACCGCGCTGTTGCCATGGAAAATTTTCCGTGGACCCTTGTACCATAACTTGGCTTGGCAGCGTATGGGTCCCAGCTTGGACACACCCCGCCTTCAATACTACTAAAGGCATGCATTGGATAGAGCATGCGTGTTGGCATTGTCTGTATGTGTGTGTTATATATGGGGCCGGGCAGATACCGCTGCGAGTCCCTGCGCCATTCCCTGCGCCAGCAGGCCGCGCAACCAGACGCTGCGCCCATGCTAATGCGCCATGCCAGGGAGGGGCCCTGGACCCTGGCTTCCAGCCGCTCATCAGCCCGCTAAAGAGCAGCGAGATGCGGCGCTTCGGAATCTCAGACGTGAAGGTTGTGGAAGGGGGCCTTGTCTGTCCTATCGAGTCTCCTGTGACAGCAACTGCCTACACGTGTTGCATCTCTGGGTGTGGCATTTCCGTACATGAAATGGTCCCCTTTAACGGTCCATGC
This sequence comes from Volvox africanus, assembly GCA_030268105.1. Lineage (NCBI taxonomy): Eukaryota > Viridiplantae > Chlorophyta > Chlorophyceae > Chlamydomonadales > Volvocaceae > Volvox > Volvox africanus. The sequence continues at coordinate 2,420,208 of BSDZ01000010.1, read as the reverse complement.
CTGATGTTGGCAACGCGCAATAATGTTGAGTCGCGTGTTTGAGCTGTTCCTCGTAAGCACGAGGAGCGTGGTGACAAGGTTGGGTTGGAGCGCTGCTTAGTTGAGAAACTTGGAGAAACCGTGGCGGGTTTGTTGTGTGAAGCATGTGCCTCGCTGCCGGCTTGACACGCTCTCACACTGTGCACGGCATGTGTGTGCAGCCAGGGGCCTCTTGCCGTGCGGCGCTGGGAGCCATCGTGGACAAAAGCAAGGAATGCATTAATTAAGAAGTCATTACTTTCCCTCTGCAAATATTCCTTTATATTTCTGTGTGCGGATTTGGAATATTCCTCCAGGCCCTTCCAGGCAGCCGTGAAGTTGTAGGCTGTGGGCTTCGTCGAACTCCTGCTTCAATGTGCAACCCAGGTGGGTTAGAAATGATAACGATGGGAAAAGGATGGAGGTGGTTAATGAGCCGAAACGCGCGTATGGTAAAGAAAGTTTTTAAAAGAAACGTAGTGCATACCGTAACAGTGTCCTGGATGGAACATCAATAATTAGCAGCTAACAAGATCCTCGAGAACGTATCCAGGGTGCATGAAAGGAGGGAGCAAAGATACAGTTTGCAAGATTGCAAATTGCGAAAAGAAACGGAAGCAAGAAGTGTCTGCCTCGAAATTCTCTACCCTTAAATCCACCTACTTGGTAAGACCTCGCCGTGAAGCGGGGAGACGGTGGGCTGACGGTGGGATGCGCTGCATCATTATCAGCCTGCTTGTCGGCTTCAGGAGCGGTGGCGATAGCCGACAGGGGGTCACGGTGTTATTGTAAACTGCACCTGTAGGTGGAGGTGGTGAAAAATCAAGTCCGCAGACATTGGGCTCATGGCGCAGCTGTCTGCGACGAACGCGGCTGGCAGCGCGAGTCGAAGGTGACTAGGGCCTGATCTGCGCCTGATCAACTGGCTTCCGTGGGTCGATCGTACGCTTATATGCATCGCGGTTAAAGTTGGAAAACTATGAAATAATAATATAAAGTTTAACGTTTCAGAGGATCTTGCAACGGGATGAAACTCAGGTTACTCCGCGAATTTTGTTAACGGCTTTTGTAACGGTGGAAGACCGATGTTCGGGCTATACTGTCACAGTGTAACGTTGTGTCGTGCGAAGGATGTTGTTATAACTGGTTCTCATGTATCGCTTTCTAATATAGCATTTTCTCATTACAAAATAGAGTCAGCAAGCTGCTCAGTTACCCGTTCTGGTCTTCTGTATAAGCTGTATCAAATGTAACATGAATATTATCATAGCTTAGCATCCCATTAAAATTTTCCAACGGGAATCATATTTTGAAGATGGGTTGCACAGACTCACGTCCTGAACGGTTTGAATCTCCCACGTCGGCAGCCCTAAACTCTCCGCCTCGGGTCTTTATCCGATGTCCTGCTAAATCAGAGTCTGGTCTGGATAATGCTACTTCAAGTACGATCATTGAACCTCCAGGAGCGCTTTCTGAAGAAGCGAACACAGCGGCTTCGAGCCGCTTGCGCACCCACCTGCCTGAAAGCTGCACGCGTAACTTAGTCCAACTGGAAATCCGCCCGGAGGAGCAATCCGTCAGAATTATTGGGCCTTCAGAACCTGTCAATGTCGAGCTCCCGAACATGGTCTGTGATGACCCCGTTACGTCGGGTCGTGCCAGGGACTTACAACCATGCAACCCACCATTGCCCGAAAGTAAAGCGGAGTTGGCATCTCTTTTCGTCGAAAGTTATCGAAGGACTACGGACGTTTCTCCAAAAGGAGCCAAGGCAGCACCCGAGGAACCGGCTCCGACCCTATCGAACAACTTGCCGCCCGTTTCGGAAGCTCCTAGCCCCAAGCCGACATCACCGCCCTCACCGTCGCCGGCACTGGAGGATGCTACATTAGCAACCAAAATTGCAGGCAAAGAGCAGAGTGATAAGGTTCTTGTCCACTTGAACATTCCGCACGGTCCTGTCGTGGCTGATGGGCGCAAGCTAGTCCTCCTCGTGTGGGATATCGAACATGTCCGATGCCCTATTGTGGAGAGCATCACCTCATTCAATAAGCCCTGGAGGCATCCCCTATCACCGCAGAACGTTCTGGGGTAAGTCCACATACCCGATGGCAGATCAAACGCACAGCACCGGTTGAAGCGATTCACGTTGCCGCCTGATTGGGGACCTCATTTCTCGCAGCGGCGATGGCAAAGGCTCGCACAGGACCAATTTATTACTGTAGCTGTAGTCGGACGCTGTTGCTTCAGTTACCTGGCAACATGGCATGAGGCACTTACGTCCAGCGAGGCTTTTACGCCCGTGTTGTTTCGGTATTCCTGCTTTCCCGCTCCTGTTTTTAGTTGGCTGTGGGTTTCGGTGGCCAAGTGGGTTGTTTCTTGCACCGTCTGTTCCTTCATGGCTGAGAAAAGCCATCTATGTGCTTTACGCAGCGCAGCTGCATCTGCCGGCCTCGTACATACCCAGTTACCCGCCACCCACACGTTCGGTCAATGGGTATAAAATGCCCGGGTTTACTCGACGGACGCAGGCGCCATTCACCGGGTTATCTTGGCCTGCCCTGCTGAGCCCCATCTCTCAGGTACTTAAAACAACATTTTGTGTACGACAAGGGCCGCATCGAGTATCGCACCGTGGCCGCCCTGTCAGAGGGATCCCTGCGCAAGCTGCTCAGATTTCACGAGAAGTTTGTGGAGCTGGTGAGGTCGTCTTGTTTCATAAGTGTGCCAGGAAAGGGTATGCCGTGCAGCAGAGTGGATAAAAGAGTACCAGTGTAAACTGTATAGTCCTTGCCTTGAGGACGGTCGTGTTGAATGTGTGGACGCGATTGTGGATGTGTGGCAACCTTATTCAGTTATCGCCGTTTCCGGGTCATCCTATGGGGTGCCTGAAATGCAACAGCACACGTGCAAAATGAGAAAGCGGGATGTTGCCAATCTTCCTTAGAATCTTCGATCTTCCGGTTCCTTTACCCCTTATCCCTGAAGATCCGCTCTCCGAATCTCATGCACTCTCCAGGCGGTTCCTAATCTCAGCATCATGCTCGCCGCTAAAGGGAACGTGGGAGCTGTGCTGTCGAAGGTACGCAAACGGAGGAAAGCAACCGGAATGCGGTCAGGGAGCCGGCATGCGGAGGAGGGGTGCGCGGGGCTGGAGCTGGGCAAGTCCTGTGAGAGCGACGTGACGTTAACAAGCAGGGACATCATACCTGCCTAAGAATTCGCGGGAATAATACTCCGCAGTTATGGGGCACCTCATCTCGTGACGTCATTCCGCGTTACACCGACGCAGTCTCTGCCGTGCTTGAGCGCATCTGAGGGAATTAGGTTCAGGTGCACCGCCTCTTCCGACATCATTGCTGTTTTCGCAATAAAAATAAACTTATAAAAGAGCAACAAATTCCCAAACTCCCTTCCGTGGGGAGGCCAGGAGGTGCGCGGCTTCATAAACGATCACGCACACATCGCCCAGGGGAGCCCAGGCCAGCTGACCGTTGTGTTCATCGCCCGTGAGGACCATTTCACGGACGTCCGGCAGGTGGGCCACATTACCTCTCATCCTCGCGGGTAGCTTGGGTGAAGGATACGTAGAAAGCAACGAGTGCGGTAACAGGGCAGGGACAGCCCCATCTGATCCTCGGATCGTTGCGGCGCATTTACGGTTACCAAAAAGCTTGCTGGGGATGACCCGTTGGCTATTAGCCGGGGGCCGGCGGGCCGAGGGACGGGGGCGGGGCCGACGGCACACTCATTTCTGCACATAACAGGGCATGGCATGATGGCAGCACCGCAGGGCCCGCGGGATGTGTGTACGCACGCTAGTTGGAAAGTTGCACTACGTTTGTTGGATTTGCTGTGGTTATGTACGCGTACGGCAGTGAATTTAATCATTGCCATTACGTGAGGAAATCTGCAAACGATTGTCAAGGAAATGTTGCCCAGACACTGGAAATAAGTTTAGTCGATCCGTCGCCAGCTAAAGCGCTTAGATTTCAAGGGGTGGCTAGTATCTCCCCGAGCCTACAGCAATCTACTTACAGATGAGGTCGGGGGTCGGTGTTGGTTTCCTTTGTCTTCTGCAAGCTAGCTCCAGACCTAGGTACCTGACGTCGGTTTCCCTGCCACATGGACGCAGGAAGCGTCTGAAAGGGGATTCCGTGTGGAGCTGCTGACCCAGCGGCGATGGGTGGATTTTTTGCGATATTGCAGCGGCCAGCGGACCGTGAAGTTGGTTAACTGAGGTACGTACGTAAGGGTGGGGTCGTTTCATGGGGGATGTATGGGGGATGTGAATAAGCTTAGATATGGGCGCTTAAGGGGCACTCAGGGACTTGGATGTATGCGGACGTGGAAGGTAATGGCTGTGCACCTGCCTACAGCAATATCTTTACTCGTTTAATGTAGGTTGCCAAAACAGCCTCATGCGTGCGCACGGGCCTCTAGGTTCCTGAAAAACATGTATGTGTGCATGGGATACTATTTCCAGGTATTTCTTATCTACTTTCCCATACTTGAGATATAATCCCATGCGAAGGTCTGTTGCCTATTCAGGCGTCAGAGTAGTTGATTCATGTCATCTGCTAGGCAGGGTATTATATTGCATCCAGAGCAATGAAATTTTTGGATGTCCTGAAGTGCCTTGTACATTGAGTTTCTATGGAGGAGTAAACCTGACATATCACTCGCACTGACGTGCACTTAGCCTTCAACTCATTATGCGAATATTGGACACATAATATAATCATTATTTCAGCTTATTTGAAATGTGTTGGCATATCTATATGTCGTACTTTGAAGTCATTGCAAGGAAAAGGCAGGTTCAATTTGTGCCCATTGTAAACAAGTAGTGCGGAGGCTGTGTAAGGATATCAGCGTTTTTAGTGTGAACTTGATGGCCTCAATAGAGTTGTCGTCTTCGGGGTGCTGACCCACTCAACAAAATTGCCCAAACCGCTTTCTGTATCCTAGGCATCTCACCCGAATGATATGTACATATCTTTAAAATGGGTTGTGTACACTCGACACCTGAGATAGTGACCTTGGCAACAACGGTTGATGAGCTCGCGAGACCGGCGAGAGAATCCATTGAAAGAGCTTCAAGGGAACAATTTCAAGAACCTTCTGGACCATCAAATGCCAACTTGGAGCACCCCAACGCCGTCCCCGACGGCATTGCCGTAGCAACTTCGAGCGAAGCGCGCACCGGGACGCATCGGAACCATACGCGCAAAAGATCTTCCAAAAGCTTCCGATCCGATACTTCCGCTGGTCCTGCTGCTCCGGTTCGACTGGTCGACGCGCCCGTTTTAGTCGCCGAGGTGAAATCCTCCTCGGAATTCACATCGGAACCAACCAACACGGCCGGTGGATTCACCGCTTCCATTGAACGGCCCCCCTATGATGCGACACAAGCTTCCTTTTCCACTGGGCTGGCGACTGAATCTATACTTACCAGCAATAGTGCACAGCAGCAGCAGCAACCCGCCCAATCGCCAGCGGAATTAGTGCAGACCGTGCTGCCGGTCATGATAAAAGACCTACTCACCCGGATCAGCACGCCACAACCGGGGGCTGTTGCTGACAATCGCAAGCTGGTGCTTATCGTATGGGACATCGAGAACGTTCGGTGTCCGAGGAGCAACGGACAATCGGATCCCCTATTGACGCCGGCCAAGGTGTTAGGGTAGGTCAGAAAGCCATACGGGGGTTTCGCGTGGATCACGGGCGGAACGGCTAAACGGCTAACGGGCGACTGCGCCATGTGTGGCAAATTAAAATCGAATCAAATCAAATCTGTATGTCCATGTCTGTTCTTCTGTATGCCGACATGTCAGTGCGGCGATGGGAGGCCAGCAGGGCAACACTCGCCGAGGCCACACAGTACACGATCCCATAAGGCCCTCCTGCAGGGCAGTTTAAAGCCCTCCATCTCAGGGTATGAGCACTATCCCCTAAATGCTATCTCCTCGAACCCGTTGATGAGCTGGGGGTGGAGGGCCCAGCTGGGCAAACCTTGGTATCCCCCGAGTTCCTGCACTACCACCCGTCCCACTTCCTGTACGACAAGTGGCTATGCCTTCCCTAATGTGACCCGCCCGGCCAATTCACGTCCACTCCTTCTCGGTTCCGAGTTTCACTCGGGAAGCCGATGTGCTGTTGAGGTGCAGCAACGGGTGAAAAGGACCCGCTTTCCACCGCACCCGTGAACAAGTCCGGGCGCCGAGCTCCTCGCAAAGCCCAAAATAATACACAGACTGTCATATAAGTTTTGTACGTTGCGTCCTTCGTTGTCCGCCAATAGGTACATCAAGCAACACTTCATTTACGCGCTGGGACGTATGGAGTACCGCACCGTGGCGGCGGTAACGCCCAAAAGCCTCAACATTATTCGGAAGAAATATCCGAATTTTGTAGAGCAGGTGACATGTTGCCGAGGTAGCCTAAAGCGTTGTAATGGTGGGCGCACCCCACGTGTATGATCACGTAGCGGGCTGCAAGGAGATGGCCGCGAAGCCAATGCAGATAACAGCCAAGGGGGGAAGGGGTCCCGCGATGTATTGATGTGGCCGCTTCCATGATTTCCCATGGCCCTCCTTGTCCCGCCCTTGCGCCCTCACTCCTCATCGGTTCTACAGAGAACCCTTTCTTCCTCCCGTCCATGATATCCCATCCATACGATGGTGCAACAGGTGGTTCCGGAGTTGACCCTGCTGGTAGGGAGTGCGGCGGAGCCGAAGCGCAATGCGGATGTGATGCTGAAGAAGGTTGGTGCGGCTGCGAGTTGATGTATTGATAAGTGCGGCGGGGTTGTGGGCCCCTCCCTTGCAGATGTGACCCTTTTCCCACGGGACCGCTCGTGCCTCGGCAGCAAAGAGTACGCCGTACCAGTGTCACCCGTACATTCACATTCCTCTGGGAAGCCCGTGTGTGTGTCTGCGTGTGTTTTGGGTGAGGGAGTGCGGCAAATCCCGCACCAATCGATTGCCGAAGAGAGGCGGGTAAGAAGAAATAGCCGCCTGCATCGCCATAGCAGCGTCCCTATTGTTTAACTTGTTCATATGAAATGTTTTTTATGCGACAGGAGCTTTACCGCTTTGTTTCCGAGCACGCACACATTGCCCGCCACAGCCCGGGGCAGTTGACGGTGGTGCTCATCAGCGGCGATGAAGACTTTCTGGAGCCTGTGCAGGTGCGATGGAAACATAAAGGTTGGAGTATGGGATGAGCATTTTAGTATGCATAAGATGTGGGGCAAACATTTGAACAGGCGTGTGATATAGGAAGCTTCGGGAACATCACCCTGGTCCGCCATCGGCTCTCTCCGGGTTTCTCCAGGTTCTGCGCGGATTGGATTACGGTGGGTTTTTCCAACGAACGAAGGAAGCCAATGAAAAGGCGTGTCTAGGTTTGGTTGGGTTCGCTTGACAGATGGCTAGGGACACAGCTGTACCTTCTGCGTGCGGTACGATGTTGCGTGTCCGGGTTCGCATGCAGGTGGCGCTTAATGCGGGTTTCGCAGTGGAACTGATGCACCACGAGGAGCCTAGTTGGGCCCTACGCAGCCAACAAGGCTATGCGCGGCCCCCGCTTCTGTGGGCGGATTTCCTCAAGGAGCAAAGCGGCGCCACGCAGGTAAATCTGCCGTACCAACGAAAACAGAAGTAGCCAAGTGTCTCCCGATAATGCCAATGACCAATTGACAACGACTCACGCCGAGAATCGAGTGTTAAATTTACGGGCTTGTCTTCGGCATATACACTCGTCGAACTACGTGGAGCTGCTGTATGTGGAATTGCGTTTTTTCGATTGGTGCAGGTTTCGCTCCTCATTGTGACGTTATTGGCAAGAGCGGTTGTACAGTATTTGAAAGGCGCTGCTTGAGATTCAGGCGGTTGCCTGTTGCCAGATACTAGGCCAGTTGTTGGTTGTGAATTACTGTATCCGATGTTAACAGGTACGCGACAGGTTTGGACGCTTAGGGGGTGCGGCTTTTACGCTATAAGCCCCCTTGGTAAGCGATGCGGCTGGCGGTGCCATTAGCCATTAAGGCGCGCAGCATGTACGTGGTATGTACCGCCGGTAAGGCTCCAGGAGGTGGGAGGTGAAGCACCGGGAGTGGATTCCTTTTATAACCATGTTTTAAAGAAATGGAGCGACGTGTCTTCAACTTCCTGCCTATAGGTGAGGCACGAACGGAGCGGTTTCATTTGTTGTGGTGTGTCCTCTGGTGTGTATGTGTGTGATGCAGTTAGCACCTTGCCATCGCACGAAGTAATGACATACCATATGTTAAAGCACTCGTCGGCTTCTGGGACATGCTGCGTAGCAATGCGCGATACGGCGGCCACGTAGACATGTCTACTGGGAAGTTGGTGCGGGTTTTAGCTTTTGAAGGTACAAGCTTACAAGAGGTGACATCAATTTTGGTAATGCGAACATGCATTGGATACCTCCTGATGACAGCCGCTTGTTCGAAATTGTTGTATGCCCTGATGGTGGTGGTGGTGGTGGTAGTAGTGGTGGTGGTGGTGGGAATGGTGGTGGTGGTGGTGGTGGTGGTGGTGGTGGTGGTGGGAATGGTGGTGGTGGTGGTGGTGGTGGTGGTGGTGGTGGTGGTGGTGGTGGGAATGGTGGTGGTGGTGGTGGTGGTGGTGGTGGTGGTGGTGGTGGTGGGAATGGTGGTGGTGGTGGTGGTGGTGGTGGTGGTGGGAATGGTGGTGGTGGTGGTGGTGGTGGTGGGAATGGTGGTGGTGGTGGTGGGAATGGTGGTGGTGGTGGTGGTGGTGGTGGGAATGGTGGTGGTGGTGGTGGTGGTGGTGGTGGGAATGGTGGTGGTGGTGGTGGTGGTGGTGGTGGTGGTGGTGGTGGGAATGGTGGTGGTGGTGGGAATGGTGGTGGTGGTGGTGGTGGTGGTGGTGGTGGGAATGGTGGTGGTGGTGGTGGTGGTGGTGGTGGTGGTGGTGGTGGTGGTGGTGGTGGTGGGAATGGTGGTGGTGGTGGTGGTGGTGGTGGTGGTGGTGGTGGTGGTGGTGGTGGTGGTGGTGGTGGTGGTGGTGGTGGTGGTGGTGGTGGTGGGAATGGTGGTGGTGGTGGTGGTGGTGGTGGTGGTGGTGGTGGTGGTGGTGGGAATGGTGGTGGTGGTGGTGGTGGTGGTGGTGGTGGTGGTGGTGGGAATGGTGGTGGTGGTGGTGGTGGTGGTGGTGGTGGTGGTGGTGGGAATGGTGGTGGTGGTGGTGGTGGTGGTGGTGGTGGTGGTGGTGGTGGTGGTGGTGGTGGTGGTGGTGGTGGGAATGGTGGTGGTGGTGGTGGTGGTGGTGGTGGTGGTGGTGGTGGTGGTGGTAGTAGTGGTGGTGGTGGTGGTGGTGGTGGTGGTGGTGGTGGGAATGGTGGTGGTGGTGGTGGTGGTGGTGGTGGTGGTGGTGGTGGTGGTGGTGGTGGTGGTGGTGGTGGTGGTGGTGGTGGTGGTGGTGGTGGTGGTGGTGGTGGTGGTGGGAATGGTGGTGGTGGTGGTGGTGGTGGTGGTGGTGGTGGTGGTGGTGGTGGGAATGGTGGTGGTGGTGGTGGTGGTGGTGGTGGTGGTGGTGGTGGTGGGAATGGTGGTGGTGGTGGTGGTGGTGGTGGTGGTGGTGGGAATGGTGGTGGTGGTGGTGGTGGTGGTGGTGGTGGTGGTGGTGGTGGTGGTGGTGGTGGTGGTGGTGGTGGGAATGGTGGTGGTGGTGGTGGTGGTGGTGGTGGTGGTGGTGGTGGTGGTGGGAATGGTGGTGGTGGTGGTGGTGGTGGTGGTGGTGGTAGTAGTGGTGGTGGTGGTGGTGGTGGTGGGAATGGTGGTGGTGGTGGTAGTAGTGGTGGTGGTGGTGGTGGTGGTGGGAATGGTGGTGGTGGTGGTAGTAGTGGTGGTGGTGGTGGGAATGGTGGTGGTGGAGGGTGATCCTAAAGCCGGAAAGGTTTTGTGGAGCTGAAGGAGAATGACTCTCAGATTTATGTGAGTGACTTGCATTCATCCATATTTTCAACAACTTCGCTGAGGGGGCCTTATGCACGGAACAGTGTCAATCTCTTCGGCGGAGTTGATGCGCCTCGTCGAGTATTGAGAAGCAGCCACACATAATCCAGCTGGGTGATCCCGCGGTCGGCTGTGCTGTGTGCTCGAGGCCGCGGTACGGCGGTACGGCGGTACGGCGGTATTCCTATCCACCAATTAGGCGGATGGGTTGGTAGGTGGATAAACGTTGTCTGCTGGAGACCTGATGCAACATAAAATTATTTTGTAATTGTTAAAGGGCCCCCTGAAACTGCCGCATTGAAGCGCGGCTGTCGTAAAAGTTTTGTGGTGGGGTTCTGATGGCTTAGGTTTGTAGGTGCGCGAGTGGCGGAGAGACACTACCGGCCGGTTGGACGACGGAATATGTGTTTCTTATGTGGCGGTGAAGTCTGGATGTCCCGTCGAAAGGCACAAATAGCCTAGGAAAAGCGGACCACCAGTAGTGTAAAATGTGTACCACCACTGCTCATTTGGACGCACCATCCCCCACTTCGGATTGATTTGTGTTCGGGTGGGGGCTCATCCTGGACGTCATTGCACCGGTCATCACAGCTTTAAATCGTACATGCATCCCGGCAACAAGTCATAATATGCCCCCGCTACAACGCACACGTACACGAGCGCATGTTGCTGGGCTTCCGGCAAGTGGTGACCAGCGCGGGGATGCTGTGACGCCGCGGGGCCCGCAGCCCAGATTGGACGGATAACCAGATGGGCCTCTTCCACAACGCGATTTTGACGAGCTCCTGGCATGCTCGGTGTTGGCTCGGTGTTGGAAGGCTTGAAAACAGGGACAAGGCTTCAACCCTCAGAGCCGCTGAGTTATGAAGCGGGTGACGTGAAGAAAGAAATCCAACGAATCCTTGCTTGCAAGCAAGCGCAGGATAATCGAACACAACGATCTATCCAAGCTGGCCCATGTGTACCGTGGCCTCAAGAGATCTCTTAACCCGTGGAACCACTTCCAACCACTTACGAAGGAGTTCCGTGAGGCGGACAGAGATGGTCATAACCTACTTGGACAAGGCGTATAATTACCTTGAGAAGGCCCAAGCCTTCTGCTGCCGTACTGCTAAGATTCTGTTATCGCCTTGGGAACGCCGGCGTGCATAGAGACATGCACGTTGATTGCACTTTCTGACCTGCCTATCATCGGACTTCATTGATTTCAATTTGTGTTTGTATGGTCTCGTGCTTGTATGTTCATCTCCATGTGTCTGTGTGTTCATGTATGTGCGTGCGTATATGTGTTTCTTGAGTTTGCGTGTGTGTATGTGTCGGGAGATGATAAGGAACCGGGCAGGTAAGCGGAGGGAGCAGCGGGGGGGGAAGGGGATACCATATCTGGGTTCAAGCTGCAGTTATTAATGTTGCTGTTGTTGTTTGGACTCATCTCACATATCCACTTTACAGGGTTAATGCAAGCACGTACCTCTGCACTGGATGCCAGTAGTTCAGTATTGAGCTGCTGAATGTGGCTGGAAGTCTCATTGTGCCTTTCCCCTTTCCCCTTTCCCCGCGGGTCACCACACTACCACCACTGCCCTCCATACCCACATAATTTACTTATTACCAGCTGCAGTGGAGTCAACCGCATACACAGTAGAGTGGGCAAGATAGAAGAATAGGAGCAACAGTCCTTACATGTAAAGCCTCACCTTGTAGCTGTGTATATATTTATGCACTCATGACAGGCGCCTGTCAGCCGTCCATCTATCAGGTATTCGTACACACAAGAACCTGACCCTAGACCGGCCATTCAGCAATGACTAGCCGATGACTAGAAACGAAATGCAACTTGGTAAGCATGCATATTACTTGTGAAACGGAAGACGGGGAATTCACACAGGGACTGGCTTGAACTTCACCCAAGATGTTCATAAAATGGCTTGAACTTCACCCAATTCTTAGGATGCATTCAGGCCAGCCCTCAGACTCTTTCAACGCCTCAGTCCATATCCACCTGGCTGGCCTCGACTCCATTTCCACCCCTCCTCCACCAAGAGCATGCACAGCCAGCTGGTGCCCTCCCCTCAAATTCGGTCTCTGTATATCACAGCTCCACATCACTGCTCCAACCAACCTCTGTGACCCCCAATGACCCCTCCTCGAACACATTATTGGATGAGAGGTACCCGATGGTGCGTTCCCTGCAATAACGATATCACATCAGACCTTCCAATGGCCCTGCCGCATTGATGCTTGACACCCTGGCGGTTCACAGTCGGAGACGGTTTTAGGTAACGGAGATGGTTGGTCAGTTCCCAGCTACCGACCGCGGCAGCCTTTCACATAAAACCCGGCAAACGCAGTTCCTGCTTTCATGTCCACCCCAAAGGCCCCAACCCTCATCACCTTCTTTTTCACGCCTTTCGTAAATACCTCCCAACGCACCCGGCGGGCAGGCGACACCCGGCAACACGCCGGTGCGAGCTTGCACTCACAATGTTATGCAAATATACATCGGACTCCGCAAACAGTCTACGTGCAGCTGCATTGCGGGGCCGTTATAGGGATTGTCATTATTTGTCTATAGAACAAATTGAGTCTTTAAGTCCGAGAATAAGAAAATTCAACGACTTTGTAAAGCTGCGAAATCCTTTAGCTAGCCTAGTAATGGTGTCTGATCCGGCTCATACAGTCCTTTACCCCCGACCCCTGAGATAGCGCTGCTGCTGCTGCAACCGCAGCAGCTTCATTTGATGGGCTCCGGAACTCCGAGGCGGGGGGCTACGGCTGCGGCGCCTCGAAAAGCAAGCTGCAGCAAGTCAGTGCGCCGTCGGCCTTAGCCAGCTCGCTCATGGAAACGGTGTGCAACTGCATCTGTCGCATGTCACATGCCGCACGCACGATGGCCTCGCTGGCGGGAAAACCCGCCTGCATCACCACATGGCGCCCTGCACTCAGCACGTTAGCGGCTAGGGTGTCTGGAACGAAGATCAGCTCCAGGGGCCCAGCAGATACTGATGAGGAGGAAGAGGAGGACGGGGAGGACAGCTCTGGAACCGCACGAATCTGGTCAGCGAGGGCATGTCCGATGGGGGTGTCGGCGACCAGCAGCGTGTGGGTGTCCTGTGGCGTGTGGCGTTGGGGGTGTGGGAGTGCGGCCGAGTGTCAGGCGAGTTACGGTTGTACGGAAGTTGAACATCAACATAAACGACAGAGCAGCAGAACCCAGGTCAGATAAGCCAGGTGTGTGTGGGTCAGGGCAGTCATGCTTGGTAGGTGATGGATGCCATAATGGGATAAGGGGAGGGGTTGAAGTGTCCATGCGGCGTAGTGAAAAGCCCAAGCTTGGTGTAAGTGGAGGTGCATAACAGACGTGCCCCAGCACAGGACGCACCAAAGCCGACAGAACGCTCTTAAAATGTAGCGTATTGTTGTGCGCGGCGTCGGAAGCAGCGGCCCTCGTAACGTCGCAGTTGTCATCCGCGGCAGCAGCGGTGGCCGCGGCAGCGGGTACGGAGAACACGTACAACGGTGGACCATTAGTGTCTCTGAGGAAAGCGCGCAGCTGAGATACCGCCTCATTGTTCGTACGGCGACTGATGCCCACCAGTACGGCCCAGGGTAGCACCAGCACGTCGCCACCGTCGAGTGTTGCCGGGGCTCGGAGGGTATCAATTTGTGGGATCCCAAGACGGTGAATCGCGGCGGCGACGGGGCCCGGCTCTGGCCGCCGTGAGGGCGCACCTGCAAGTATGCAGCGGTACATATTACAGTGGGCCGAAGACAGGTGAGTATGTGCGTATGTGCGTATGTGCGTATGTGCGTATGTGCGTATGTGCGTATGTGCGTATGTGCGTATGTGCGTATGTGTGTATGTATGTATGTATGTGTATGTAATAATAGAGAGGCGACATTGAAGCGACATGGCTTTCGTAGTCGAAGCCGGGCGATGAAGAGAGCAGCGGTTTGCCACGGTGTTGGGGAAACTGCACTCTGATATTCTGCCATGCCTCAGCCTTAGAGACTCAGCCGCCGCGACGAAAGATGAGAGGCGGCTAACGTTTAACGGAATCGAGTTCATGCGTGCGTCTGCGTGGTGGGCACAGCGATTGCGGACAGTTGGACGGATTTGGACGGATAACCAGATGGGCCTCTTCCACAACGTCATTTTGACGAGCTCCTGGCATGCTCGGTATTTGAAGGCTTGAAGATAGGGACAAGGCCCAGTGAGAACAACACATGTTAGAGGGGAGAACCAGGCCGCGTTGCGTTTGCGCGCAATACGGCATACGGAGAATCGTGTGATCATGCACACAATGTGCATGCACTCCTAGCGTGAGGGCATCACTATCTTTTGATAGCTCTTGCAACAACACCGTCAGCCGTCACAACACAATTATGCTCTGCCGTGTGTCTGTTTGCCGGGGGCCTTACGGGGACATTATCTTGTACGCAGGCGTGGGGCACTGACTCGGCGCAATAGGCGGAGGAAAACATCCCGTTAGCTAGGAGGACAAATGAGCATATTTCATGTTGGCCAAGAAACTTCTTGGATGGGCACAAGGCTGTTCAAATATGGGGACTTTGACGGGTTGGAATGTGTACTGCTCAAAATTACATAGGCGGTAGGGTCGAGAAACAGTTCATGGACGCCCAGGCGCGGCTAGTACTGGTCACGACTGGACCGGGCCGGGCTGGGCTTTGTAGCGTGCAGAAAACTATGCGGGTCCCGCATACACTTAAATGAATTGTAAGACAGTGGCAAATTTCTTGGGAGTTCACCTGGGCGTGTGACCACCGCGTGCGACTTGCCGATCACGAGGGCAGTGTCCTCGATGAAGACACAGTCGGGGCAGCTGTCGTCCGCTGGAATCTCAACAACATTCGTAACTATTGAACGTAATAATTCATTGTACTTTTTATGCTGATTATGGGCAACTGCGATGTTGATGGGCTCTGGCGGGGGCTCGAGTGCAAGCGCGTCCTCAAAGGTGCGTGCAAGCCCACGTGTCAACGCGTGTGTAACATTAAAATACCTTATCATTTGGCAAAAGCCTATCAAAGTGACGTCTTTGTGTTTCGTTGCAAATAAACCAGGCCGAAAAGAGTAGGGCCGCTGCAATATTTCGCTAGGAATAGCAAGTACAATGTGGCGTTACATAAGCATATAACATATAGAGCATACAGGAGGATGCTCATGCACGAGAGGGACATGTGCGGAAAAACCACCCAAGGCCCCACCCAATACGTGCGTATATTTCATGAACTGCGAGAACTTGGACTGCTGGAAAGGTTGGGCGGGTCGGGGCTGCAGACAAAGCTCAAGATACCGCAGGTATCAAGCAAGCAGCAAGAGGCACACATCGTTATTGAGTAAGTATCGCTGGGTCGATGATGACTGGCGCACGCAATTTCAAGGTGGCCTCCGGTTCATACGTTTACATCCGCGCACGCACACGGAGCAAACAGCTTTTCCCTTCCTGCACACCCGGCATGCCTTACCAAATTCCCGATCAATCATTCACAGGGTCACCACATTAGGTTATACCGCACGATGAAAGATGTTTGACACTGCACGAAAAGGCGCTATTTCAAGACGGGCCCAAGTGGCAGGTACGCCAAGAATATACCCGTTTTAGCCTGAACTAGTTAACTGACTAAGATATTTATTAACTAATGACATTCAGTGGAAAATGGTCAGAAAGGACGTCTGCGTCGTACTCAAGGGACGGCAGCACCAGATCTTGCAATTACGAGGAAGTGCTTGACACCTTCCACCGGTACCGAGCGGCACCGCAGGTAGGGACTTGGCGCCGCCGTTGACAGGTACCAGGCTGCCAGCTCCTACGGTGCGAGTCCGTGGTTTGTGGCTTCTGAAGATTGCGGCCGGCCTCGTTTGCCCAGCTGGTTTTCCTGCCTGTGCATGGACCTCAGGCTGGTTGGGCCGCCGGGAACCATATGTCAACTTTGTAACACGCAGCAGTCGGTTGTAAATCTCTTACGACAGTTCTGCCACGCCGTCAAGTTTGCCATTCATTTCGGCGCAGGCAAGTTTAAGACACGAATGGGCAAACAGTGTCCCCAGTCTTTATCCTTAGCTCGTGTGCCTCTGAGAACACTGGTATCGTGCTGGTATCGTGCTGGTATCGTGCTCCAGGAGGGCTACAAATAATTTTATGATGGCGTGATCGCATCACGTTCCCAAGAGTCACGCAGCTGCTATTTAAATTCAATTATGCGCCAAGTTGGTGGAACGAGCAAGCCCTGGTCCAGGCCCTGGTATTGTATCGTATCGTATAGATTTGTCGCTCGTTACATGTACGTCGCCCACCTGTATGCGGTGTTGTGTCGTTCAAAAGAAACATAGGAGGGTTCCTATGCGCGAACAAGCACGAAGCAAGCATGTATGGAAATCCACCAGAGGCGCCGAATTCCCTGCGGGCCGGGACGGGGGGATAACCATAATCTCATAACCTCATAACACCCTATCATCATCTACGCGCGGGAAAGCGCACACGCAGCTTCAGAGCTAAAACTAATGTAGTGGTGCCTATAGCGCTGATCGCCGGGTAAGACAGGGTGCTACATCTATGTGTGCTACATCATAAAAAGGCACATCACAAAAGGGTAGCGCTGAATCACTATCCGAGATGGGCTGATTACCGCTGACTTCCTTCTGACCTTCACAACGCAAGAACATGCTTGAAAGGAAAGTTCGCCACGCAGTGTCTTCTACTGGTCCGTCAGGATAAGGCCCATATGGTTGCGTCCGCTATTTCATGGTTGCCTTTCGAGGTCAACCATAAATTACGTGTACGGCGACAGGGTCCGACCGACATCACGACTTAATGTCGATTCACGTCGACTAATGACTTCCAATCTGCATGTAAACCCAAACATTAATGTGTGTAATTTATTATTGAGGCGTAAAAATGCGGTTTGGAATTGACCTAGGACGCAGTACGTTCGAGTGACGTATACTTGTGTTTGCCGCCATTTTTAATGTACCTACACATACATGCAATTAATGGATATTTACGCCATGTGATCGGCTTATAAAACTATTTTAAATTTCGTCCGATTCAATTGATCCAGACGGTCGCCGTTTTCAATTCTCAACGACTTGCAGTACCGGCTGGCAAAGATGACGTTCGGCCAACGTCGCGCTAGTATAATTATATATATGCGTATTTATTCTGTGTTAAATTTGATAATAAATTGCCGGCGTATGTCCAGACCTGGCAGGCTAACAAATCTAACGGTTTTAGTGTCAGAGTTCAAAACGAAGAGGTTAAGTACCTATCACTTACGTTCAAAACAGTTGATATATTAGAATTGAAAACTCTGGCATTGCTAATGTATTTCCTGCGACGAGTCTGTGGGACTCGATGGCGGCAACGATAGATAACTTTATCCGGAATTTTTGCTGAAATGTGGAAGGCAGGAAAAGGCACAATGAATTTACAGCTGTATCGATAATACAGAGCCATGTTAACAAAACGAATACTAATCACCCCATGATAAATCGCCGTACAGACCTCTGAAAACATCCCCCGAAAACCTGCGAAAGCGTACGCAGAGAGCCGCTCTGGTTGGAGTCCACTTAATGATATGTTCCATATTCCTAAGATTAGGAAACTTCCTCATAAATCAGTCTTATGCTTCGCATACGTCTGGAAATGAAGCTGTAGAGACCAATGGGCGCTTGTGCATTGCAACATACTCTTGATCCCGGGCTAAGCCACACATCTTGAGTAGTCTACTGCCATCGGCATTAAAAACACTTTGCACAAGCAGCGCGTGTAGCATACAGCGCCTCGCAGTTGCGCGTCAGGATGAGTCGCGTGAAGTCGTTACTGACCGCCTGCTTCACGGCCGGTGAGCATGCTATCCTAAGACAAAATGCTAGCAAGCACGACACCGTACAAAGCAAGGTGCAACTCGAGGCTCAATGCGCGGATTTCAGTGCCGAAGACTGCTTCATAAGTGAGGTCGGGAGAGACCCCTTCACACAACCGGGCAGTGCTGAATACTCCCTCATCAAGATCAGCTCTGTTGGTACATCTGGTCGCTCATCCACATCTTACTTAACCGCTGATGATGGCAGGGGATCGAAACGCACGGGCTCCTCAATTCGAACCTCAGATTCACGAAGTCATCTATCAAGCCGCAAACACTCCATAGCAGCAAGCACAATTTGCAATGTGTCCGTTCAAACTTTGGCGGTGGGCACTAACGGGGGGGAGGTCACGATGAACCCCGCATCGGATACAGACACGGAGGGTGGCACACTTGGAAGCTTCCATGCAGGGTCATTTAGTCCTTTCCACTCAGCTGCAGCTGTGCCCTTCAGATCGCGCCAATCACGCGATGATGTCATCGTGGTCATTACGAACACAACTCACACCACGACCGGTGGTGGCGGCATCGACGGCGGGAGCGCTGCCAGTGGTGGCGGCCTCAATCATTCTGCGGAGCAAAGCGCCGCGACGCCATTCGATTTCTGTGCCTCCGTCACCACAACACGCCATGGGTCTTTGGCATCCAGCATCGCCACTGCTGCGGCTGGTCCGTGTGCCAAACTTGGCCGCCATGATACCACATTCAGTCCCCATCACCGTAACTGCCTCAACCAACATAAAACCCATTGCCATGATCATCACAGCTCCCACGCCTACCCGCTGCTCAAAAATCAACCCTTAGGCAGCGCCTTCACTTGCAGCCCCTTGCCTCTTCTTGACAGCAATTATACGATAGCGACGCCCTCCCTGGCGCATGGAGGCTCCGTACCGATTTCTTTTCCTCATCTCCTTGCCTCCGGCGGCGTCAGCGTCGGCGTCGGCGGCAACACCTTCCGCAGCCTCTCCGGTTGCTCGGGCGACATTTTGGAAACAGGTTCCGACATGCCCACCTTGCCTAGTGGGGCCATGTACGACATCGCGGCACATGCGATGCTACTGCCAAGTCGAACCGGCAGCGGCGCCACAGAGATCTCACCGCCTTCTTTGCTACTGCCAATGAAGACGTATCCTCACCTGCCGCCGCCACAGCTGCAGCTCAGCCGTGAGGATTACCCCCCCTCGCCCTTCCTTAGCGGGTCCATCGCCTTGTCACCCAGGATGGTCTACCAGTTGGTGGCGGCGGGGGCGGGGGCGGCGGAGGCCAAGGCCACAAACAATCCTGCGGATAAGTTCCTGCGCTTTGACGATCTGGAGAAAGTCTGTACGGAGCTCCGAGATCTGTCATTCGTCGGTTCCGGAGCCAGCGGCAATGTGTACAGCGGAACGTGGTGCGGGGTAAGAGTGTGCATCGGTGTTTGTGTTTTGGTTTGATTTGAAATTCACCCTCCATTTCACCCGTAACCCCGCGTATTCATTTATTTGTTTATTTTGTAACCGCGCAAATACACATGCACACCTTCGCGGGCAAGCACGCCACTCTCTAGACAGTAGAAACTTCGAACCCCTTGCCATCGTCATGTCGCTGCCGCGGTCCCATTCGCATGTATGGACGCATTCGGATGTTGCCGCCCGCCACCGCCTTGGCCGCCGCCTCTCAACATTCGCCTTCCACACCAGGTGCCAGTCGCTGTGAAGTTCATGTTGTCGGGGGACGTAGGTCAGTTGCAGCGGCAGCAGCGGGAGGCGGCCCTGTCCCGACTGGCTTCGCACCCCCACCTGGTGCAGACGTACGCAGTGGCGGCTGCGGAGCTGGCACACGAGCATTTCCACCCAGCTCCCTCGGCGGACCCACGGGTCAGTGCCCTTTCAAATGGCGATCTGTTCAGCACCTGCGTCGCCGGTGGTACTGCAGTTGACCTTTACGGCATGTGTTGCTTCTCGCCGTCGCCATCGGTCGTTGCGAGTTGTCCGTGTACGCTGTTGCCGCCACCACCCGCCGCCGCCGCCACCCCCGTCGCTGTACCCCGCACAGCTGGTGCTGCCAGCGCCGCCAGCGGTAGAGCGTCAGCGCAGTTGTTTGGTTCAAAAAGGGGTATCCGGAGCTGCGGCGGCAGCGGCGCCGCTGCCGCCACAGCCGGAGGTGCGATATTCCATTGCACCACGGATGTTGACTACCCACTACGGAACAACCGCATTGCGCCGAGCAATAACATCGTGGAGTCCGCCGCCACCGCCGCAGTTAGCATCAGCAGTGGTGGTGGTGGCGGTGGTGGCGACAGCAGCCGGGGGGCGCTGCAGAAGCAGGGATGTGTCTTATGTCATCATTATCGACCCCACCGTACCGTTGGCACCGGAACACCTTCCGTACGGGGTCTCTGCAGCTTGCCAACACCGATCAGTACGGTGGTGGTTTCGGATGATTTGCCGTATGACGGCTGCATTCCCTCCGCCGTCGCGGCCCAGTTGGCGGCGGGACTTCGAGTGGACCATCGGCCCTGCACGACGAAGACTTTGTCAAGGTGCGGGTCCGAGGAATCGTACTCAAAGCCTTTACGTTGAGCAGGCCGCATGATTTGAGGTATCGAACATAATATGAAAGGATTTTCTGACTCAATTGTGAATGTTAAGATTTATATAAAAGATTTAAAAACTTCCTGTTATCCCCACCCGTGCACCGTATTTCCTTAGAACACAACAGCAGCAGCCACCCTGGAGCAGCCAGAGACACTCCACTCCTGGCGGCGGTGAGCAACTGCATGTACACGCTGGCGGAGCCGCCGCCGCCGCCGCCATCGCCGCCACCATGTTGGCGGAGGGCTCCCAGATCAGCTCCGCCGAGATTGAGGTCAGCGCGGCTTTCCAGGTACATGTGCCACTGCCGGGACCTCCCCGCCGTGGCGCCGTTCTGGGGGCCAGGGGTGAGGAGGGGGAATCAGCGGGGTGGGTGCTCAGCGGGTCGGCGCGTGTCGTGGGAGTCTAGGGACGGCGGGAGGGGGGGAGAAGGGGATTTTAGAATGATACATGTATAAAGAGAATGAGAAAGAAGAAAGAAGTAATACCGCCAAGTGCGGGGCGAGGGCGTTTTTTTCTTACAGTTTGGAAAGGAGAAGCCAGGGGTTTACGGCTTCACCGTGTGCAGAAGCACCGGTGAACCCGATGAGTAGCACCGGGGGATGTAGCACAAACAAACATATCAGGTAACAAACAAGTCGGCAAGACGGATGAGTCGTTGATTCATTGATGCAGGATGATAGCCTGGGAGGCCGATCCGTTCGTTCATTACTTGATGTAATCGATATCGAGGACGGAGGGGTGACAGAGGGGCCAACACTAGTGTCGCATGTGGGCCTTCCGGTCATCTGGAGAGAACGGATCGTTATTCAGCAGTAACGGTTATTTTATCGTTATTCAGCAGTAACGGTTATTTTATCGTTATTTGGTGCAGGTGGAAGCCAAGGCGGACTCATTCGTCATGACAAATCAGGAATCGGCCAACGGCTTGTTGTTGTTCCAACCGTCGGACGTGCTCGCTCACATAGGCGCCCGGCCGGGGCAGTGGCTCACAGTGGTCATCATGGAAGGTGCGAACCAGAATGAAAAACACAATATAAGGGTGGCCACTTTTCGAGGGACCGAGAATATATACATATATATGTTATTTATTATATATAATATTTTGTAATAAACATTTTTATTCATATTTATATATTTATATATAATATATATAATAATAGGACAATCATATATTGTACAATTAATTAATTAATTGACTATAATTATATATCTTACACATTATTGTTGTTGTTGTTGTTGTTGTTGTTAATATTTTATAAATTAAAATAATGAATGTTGATGTTTCGTTCTTGTGTTCACGTGGGCATCGGAGGTGGAGACATTTGACATGGGGCAGATGTATGCCGCCATAAGGATCGGCCCCATATGTTCATATTGGACGAACTTCTCCACACCGGTTCAAAGCACATAAGGCCCTTACTGGGGAGTACACGTTCCTCTCCTTAATCCGGCTATTGGGGGGAACATCATACGCTCCTCCCCCCCAACATGGGGTTCTGGTCACTTATCCGCATATACCCACCCCACCCCAAGACCCACCTCACAACCATTCCACGATGTCTTTCCTACCCCACGATGTCTTTCCTACCCCACGATGTCTTTCCTACCCCACGATGTCTTTCCTACCCCACGATGTCTTTCCTTGTGGCGGCAGAGATGGACCGGGGCTCCCTTCACCAATCCATCCACGGCGGCATCTTCCACCCCTCCAACTCCGCCCTGCCCAAGCGGCACTGGGTTCGTGGCATCGTGCGCACCCTGGTGGAGGTGGCGCAGGGGATGGCACACCTGCACTCGTCCGAGCTCGTGCACGGGGACCTCAAACCAGGTGGGCACCTGCTTGGGGGATGGGCTTATGGCGGTCTGCTGAATATGGAAAGATGAAGGAAGCGGGAAGGTGTTGATTTATGTGTATGTGTGTGTGCGGGAGGGGGGACATACGGGTATTTTCTAGTTCGGGGCTTTGAGTGCAGCAACACTGGCATCAATGAGTCGCTGTCGTCCGTGGTGGTGATGCCGCTCTCCCCATCTCCCCATCGCCCCATCGCCCCATCTCCCCATCTCCCCATCTCCCCATCTCCCATCTCCCCATCTCCCCAGCAAATGTGTTGCTCAAGGCCAACAGTCGTGACGCGAGGGGCTTCATCGCCAAGGTGTCTGATTTCGGTGTGACCCGCGCTGTGGACAGCACCAGCCAGGATACCGTATCCACATCGGAATGGGGTACCGTCATCTATACGGCACCTGAGGTAAGAATGCATGGACATACTGATGTACGGCATCGTTGCCCCAGATTGACATGGTACCTTGTATCATCAGAAGCCTATTAGTATGGGACACGCTGTAGCCCTTCCTCGTGGTGAAGAGGCCTCGCCATTGCGTGTGTGAGTTTGCCTGCCCTTCATAATCTCCCTTCCTATATTACTACTATCACCACCGCCATAACCACTACCACCACTAACAACAACAGCCCCACTACACCTCCCCGCCTCCCGCCACCCCGCCTCCACCCTCCCGCCTCCGCTACCCCGCCTCCGCTACCCCACCTCCGCCACCCCGCCGCCACCACTGCAGGTATTTAACGGCAAAGCGGGAATGCCCTCCGACGTCTTTAGCTTCGGAGTGCTCACCTGGCACCTCGCCACCGGCCAGTTGCCTCATCAGGACATCAACCCCTTCGCCGTCATGTTGGCGGTATCGCGAGGGGAGTTGGAGCTCGAGTGGCCTCCCACTGTCCCCAAGCCGCTGCGCAAGTTAGGGAGGATGTGCATGCAGCACGACCCCGTGGCGCGACCGACTTTCTCAGAGATTGTTCGCGCACTTCTGCGCTACGAGGATAAAATGCGGCAGTGCTCTGCTGCGGCGGCGTCGGCGGCGTCATCCATCACGCTGGGAACTGGTACCACGGGCTCTCAGCCGGCGACGCCAGGTGGTGGAGGCGGAGGCCGCCGCTGAGGGAGGGACGGCTAAAGCTTTCGGACTGCTAAGCGGGAAGGCGGGGGCAGGTCTTAGTTTTCGAGTTAATATCGCGCGCGTGTCTGTGTGTGTGTGCGTGTGCGTGTGTGTGTGCGTGTGTGTGTGTGTGTGTATACGCATACACACGTCTGGCTTGACGTGGGACCACAAGGGGGGCCTCTCATTCCCCTCTCGAGCAGACTGCGCGCCCTGTCTTATGTCGTGAGGGGCTCCAGGCATTCGCCTCCTGTTTCGATAGGGGCATCCCCTCCCGGGAGGAGCAGGAGGGGGCGGAGGATGGAAGAATATGTGGAGGAGGACGAGGAGGAGAAGACAGAGGCGTCACAGGAGCAGGGGGAGGAGAAGGAAAGAAGGATAGTATTGGAGAGCAGCTTTCTTCGAGAGTGTAGTACGTGTGTGTGTGTGTGTGTGTGTGTGTGTCACACACAGGCGTTTGGAATGCTATTTGGTGATTTGAGTGGATTTAGGGTTTCGGAGGGAGAGACCGCGCACGAGAAAGGAGAAGGGAGAGGAAGGACCGGGTGTAAAGGGGGAACGGAAAATGAGGTGGCGGGGGAGGTCTGGATCTGCTGGCATTTCAGCATTCCCCCCTCCCCTCCTTTAGATCCATCCGCCAGAAGGGTTCGAGTCGCGACTGCGTGGCGAAGTACCCACCATCGACAGCCGGTCTTCAACGGCTGCGGTCGCGGCGCGAGAGAGGCGGACGAAGAAGGCAGAAGACAAGGCAGAGGGTGAGTAGTGTGATGAAGAGGCTGAGGCGCAGAGATACGCGGGCGGGCTCGGCTGCACGGAGTGATGGGAGATGGGACGGAGATGGTTGAACGACCCACAAGCCACCAAACCGCGTGGTGGACAGTTGGCTGTATGAAAGACAGCTGAGAGCCGCTGAAGGGGTGACTGGAGCGCAGCTAATGTTCGTAAGGCAGTCCTTGAGAAATCAAGGGGCTTTGAAAGTCCTACATAACAATTGAAGAGGCGCAGTACAGCATTTCGTTATCACAAAATCACAATTTTATTATTTTCGCAGTAATTCGGCTTGCCCTGTGAGAGAAGCACGAGGGAGCATTGCGCGACGAAGAAACTGCCCGACGGTTTTGACATAAGGCGATGGACAAGCAAGCGTGGGGAGCGGCATCACATAAGGGCTTGGCGTGATGGTGCGGGGGAGGAGAGCGCCGGGGCTTATGCGGAGGAGGGGAGAGTTGGGCATTACTGCCAATGTGTATAATGCCGTACATTCACATTATTTTTGGGGTTGTTATGAACTGTGGATGGAATTGATTCCTTAGATATATATGCTATTATGGCGCGGAACGGCAGCGCCGTGTAAATTAAAAAAGCCGTACAAATGTTCGCCGCACGGCCCTTCGGTTTTCCACCTCCGAGCTGAGGTTGGGCGCGAGATGGCGTCCGTTTCACGCCCCGCGGCAGCTGTTGCCTATATTTCTTAGAACGGTGCGCTGCCGGGATTTTGACGAGCTTGACAGAATCTCTAACTACCTTAATGGAAATCTCTCAATTTGTCGTACAAGGCGACGGCCCAACGGGTGACGCGTCACGGTTTCCCGTACATTAACGTACCCGCGTACGAGCACCTAAAATCGCCTCTTTCTATAGCGGGGAATCTTCTTGTTGCCCCTGTCGTGTGTGTCTGTGTTTGCGCGGCGACACACGCCCATTCTAGGTGGGGGAAATTGTTTCGAGATCTGGCGGTGAACTCACGATAATAATCCAGGATAGTTGGAGGTTAGGAGTTGGTGGTGGTTGGTGACGAGTTTTTATGAAGCGACCTGACGACTTGTCGTGTGTTGGCGACGTTTGTGGACAGATCGGCGCTTGGGACCACCTGCATTTGGCACCGTCCCTCATGGCACCGGAAATAACTGGAGAACAAACGAACTTTTCGGGGTGATTAATAGCTGATCGATGTTGGGTATGGTAGTTAACGACGACCGACGGTAGTTACGTCACATCACATCACACAAAAGGGGAAAAGGGATGTCCGGGCCGGCCTTGTGTACGGACAAGTTGCAATAACAGACTGTATGGCGTCGGGTCCTGGCAAGTCAGGGTATGGAGATGGGGATGCGGCTCCAAAACCATGATTGTTGTCCCAGCTGTCACTTGTTGGGTCTTGATATCTCGTCGTACCCATGCGGGAGGTTGGAAGATTCGCTTCCCTTCCCTCGATGCAGTTTGGTTTGGTTCAGCAGAAAGCTTTGATGCTTGACGGCGTTTTGACATCATCCACGTGTGTTTGCCGCTGAAGAAAACTGCTTTTCATTCCATTTTGCTTTGGATATTTTCCCATGTCCACTGTCTGTCTGTCTGTCTGTCTGTGCCTGTCTTCGTCTGTCTTCGTCTGTCTGTTTGTTTGTAGTCGTATGTGGAGAGGACCTGAGAGGATTGGTCCTTCATCTCTACGAGTGGGCTCTCTTCCTTTTCATCAATTTCAAAACTGTTCAGGTTAGTTCAATTATGGTTGGTAGCGACGGTTGGTGGCTAGCGAATGGGGAAAACAAATCAAACTTCGTGACTTTGGATGACAGGGCTCAGCACGATTGAGAGGGGGACGGGGACGGGGACGGGGACGGGGAGGCGGAGGGGGAGGGGGAGGGGGACGGGGAGGGGGAGGGGGAGGGGGAGGGAGAGGGGGATGGGGAGGGAGAGGGGGATGGGGAGGGAGAGGGGGATGGGGAGGGAGAGGGGGAGGGGGACGGGCTAACAAGTATCGGCATCACGTGCGAGATATTCAAAGAAGGACTTGGGTCGCGTGCGTTGCCAGCCAGTTTGTTAGCACGCATGCGCATGCACATGCAGAGGCGATGGGACACACGCCGTTGGGCGGCACCCGACTGCAGTGTGAGAATATCAATAAAAATTACCAACTAATAATTCAACGACGGACAACTATCCGATCCGGGAACGTTCCGTTGGCTTTGCAAGCTTGCATTTTTGGGCGCTGCAACGAACACGCACATTCCTTTCCTCTTTTTGGTATTGTATGATGGTCGTTCCGCTTGAATAAAAAAATTCACAAGTAGAGCGTTATGCGCAGTTTGGATCTTCGAAATGCCGTATTCTCACGTCTTGAACTTTGTCGGTGAGACTCGTAATGTGGAAATCGCGTTTTGCTCAGTTTCACCGCATAATTGACATCGCGAGTCTTGTCGCTTTTGGAAGTCGCTGAGATTAGATCTACCTAGCCAGCCAGATCGTAAACGTGCAAGTTTTCATAATACCACAGTAAATATCACGACACACACACACATGCGTTGTGCAAGTTTTGTGTTGTATCGTGTCATAGAACATCAATCAATCGGCACATCGTGGCACCGTTGAATGTGCTTTCTTTACCTTTATTTGTGTCATTTTTTGTTTGCCGTATGCGTTGGCCGAGTAAGGGCTTTGAAATAAGGGCTCGCAGGGTCCGTATGGAATCAATCTGCTGTGGTGGTAATTGCGCACTGAAGCACGCAATGGCCTGGCCGTAGGTGGCACGGCGGCAGCTGTGCAGGCGGTTGATGGGTTTGATGCATGGGGTGAGATGAGGTCATGACACAAACACACACACACTCACGTCTGCCTGGGATGATTGCCGATGTCCGATGTCCAGTAACGGCAACCGGTAATTATTATGTTAACGAAAGTGATGTGCAAGTAGCTTCGCCAACTGGTTTCAAGGTGACCGCGGCCATGTTATGAATGGTGTCAACAGGTAGGGAGATACGAACGCATCATCGCAATCGGAGAATCGAATTGTATATATGCACCACACCTCACCGCACCGCACCGCACCGCACCGTATTGCACCGCACCGCACCGCCTCTGACCCGCCAAACCAGAGCAGCCTGCTCTGCTCCAAACAGATCTAAACGTCCCGCAGCCTGAAGTTATCAAGAAGCTGTCTGCACAATAACCAGAGGGTGAAGGCCTGAATGGAGCTGAACTCGCTGGGTTCACGGGTGAATTCGTGACTACAATGAACTAGCTTGGAGCCAAGTGGCGTCAGAGGCGGTGATATGCGCGGCAAGCGCTGCATCATGTGTATCGCCCTTTCAGAGTGTCAGTCAAGGCCGGTGATCCTGCTCCGAAGCCATTCAGCTTCTGCCCGAGCTGCTCACTTGGAGGCTGGGAGCGCGTTAGCTGATACCTCGCTACTAACAGGGTGAAGAGAACAGCGTTAATCTATATTTGATGTACGCTGGTAAAAAAATGACGTCGCCTTTGCACCAAATGTTTCTCCAAAATCGTGCCCCAATACTGTCTAGCCAAAGGACCCTCAGATTCGCGTGCCCACGACATCAAACAACGTATTTTAAGACAACTGAAATTCGATACCGTGCTCAATCAAATGATCGCTTCGGTCTTATACAACCAGGATTGACGACAGGGGATTCACGGTCGGCATTATCAGGGGCGGAGCAGTTATTGGAGGAGCAGATGCGACTTCTAGAAATGGAGCGAGAAGATTCTCTCTCAATAGGTTAGTAGCTGGCCCTGAGATTTGGCACAGGAAAGCTGTCAGCCCCGCTGGGCCCTCGCCGCACCTTGCTTACCAACATCAAACCACCATCCCTACCTCCATTCCGAACATCTCAGCCCGCCAGTGCAGCGCGCGAAGTAAACGTCTGATAGCAAGGCTGGATAACTTGAAGGAGTACCGCTCCAGGGCGGCAGCACGTCGGGGCTTCACTGGCGCGACCCAAGCACCTAACGGCAGGGGCGCAAGTCCCCGTCGGAAGTCTTTTCGTTTCGATCAGGATGTAGGGGCAGAAGGAAAGACTCGCGAAGAAACCGACGCTGCTGCCGGCACCCAGTTTCGGGGGTTCAGCTACCCGCCTGAGCAGCAGCTCACATCCAGCAGAGACCGAATGAAAGTCGCTGCCTGCGCCATCGGGGATGAAGGCCAGCCCGTGTCGGGGCCAGCCGGTGATCTGGAAGAGGGGCAGGTACATCTAACCAAAAGTGCACTTCACGATGCGATGATGCCCGAAAGCGGTTTTCTATCTGTGGTCCTCCTCGAATGGCTTTCTGATGGTCCTCCTTCGTGTGCCGTGTATGTACACGCTCCGTTGCGATTTGCTTTTCAAGTTGCCAAAGGTTCAAGATGCTGTTGGCATCTGGGAGGCACTAACCATTACCGAACTCCGGCATCCAAGCAGAAACAACATGCATATAGACATACACACGCACAGACACATGCACCGAACCTGTCGTTGGGCTTCAAATGATCCCACCTCCCGTTCTTTGCCCCTGTCATCATCCTTCATCCTCTTCTTTTCGTACTTCCCAGGACCCCGCGTCGTAATCTGTGACCTGGTTTTTCAAGAAAGGGTTGGGGGGTTCACGAGCATGACAGCAACAGCGCGCGGCTATCAGATTCCGCGTTTCCCATTTCAGTGACCCCAGTAATTCTTACCCCGTACCTTTTCGCCGCCACCAGCAGCAAGGTCAATCGTAAACTTTATTACGCATTTTATTGCGTTGTTTTCAGCTTTTATTCGCGGTGGCCTTGGCGGCTAGCTAGCTTACGTCGAAAAGTTTTTACCGTCTCTACGTTGGACGGAGCTACAAGTCGCCTCGAGCATCGCGGTTAGCCATGCTGTACAGCAGCGTCTACAGCGGTATCATGTCTCGTTTATTCGACTTCCCCCTCCCACGCCCCCGGGCCCTCCCCATGCACATACACACATACATACATACACACACATACACACAGGCTCGGCGCCTAGTCTCCCAGGCCTTACGCCGCAACATCTCCCGCGGTGAAAACAACTTGGCACTGGCTGAGAAGCTTCAACAATATCTTGGTGCGCAAGAGATGAGTGGTTGAGGATAGGGTTATTCTTGCACCGTTCAATGCTGGCAGGGCGTGCTGGTGTGTGTGTATGTGTATGTGTGTGTTTTATAACCGGGCGTGAAGATTATGGGGCCAAGGTGGGGGGGCATGTATTTCTGTGCTCAGATGCTGGAGGTGCACCTAATTCCCGGGAAACCATTGTGGGCCGTGTTGGGGGTTCCCTGGAGGAGTTGAGCGGGGCGGTAATGGTTGCTGCAACCACCACGCCGGGTCTGTTTCAGAAACGGCATGAAAAGGAGAACCGCTGCCGGGGCACGCCGCCTCCGTCGCGGCACATGCATTTCCCCATCCTACCCCTACCTACTTATGCGGTCGTAAAAACCCTACGTTGTCGGTGTGTGTTCTTCTGCGTATTTATCGTACATGTGACATGTGGGTCATGTGTATCATCAGGCTTGCTGCGGAACGAGCTGGCACGCGTACGGCAGGGCGACGTATTACTGGCTACCAAAATCTTGGACGCGCACCGCGCACGTACTACGGCTGCAACTTCAGCCGCAACTGGGGCCGCTGTCGCTGTCGCTGTCGCACCAGCGCCTGTACATTCTTCGGCTGCAGAGCTGCCGCTGCCGTCACCGCCGCCGCCCCGGGAAGAGCAGCGCTCCGTGGGGAGCCTATTCAGCGGCCAGGTACCAGGTCCTCCTACGGTCGTTTCCGGAATGCTGCCCGCGCCTCCAGGAGATGTGGCGAAGGTCAATCGGAAGCCGAGTTCAGGCGGCCGAGGTGGTCACGTTGAAGCAGTGACGTGTACGGCTACGAGTGCAGTTCACGGTGCGGCGGGCGACTCCGGGTTACGAGGTCCGGGTTCCCCGGCCTTCACCCCCGCCGCAATCGCCCTTAGCGCCCATCATGTTGGCAATGCCGTTGCTGCAGACGCAGCCTCGAGTACCAGCGGCAGCAGCATCTCCACCTCCAGCCCCACCTCCAGCCCCACCTCCAGCCTCACCGCCAACGCCAGCAGCAGTCGTGAGGAAAGTATCCAGGGAACGACAGTGCAAGACCAAGCGGAATGGGAAGGCGAGGTCTGCAACGGCATTAACGGAAAAATGAGTGACCATGGCAATATCGTTAGCATTAACAGAGGAGGTGGCAGCCATGTTTGTAGTGGCGGCGGCGGCGGGGGCGGCGGTAGCGACTGTGGTCCCGACGCCGCCAGTGGTCTCAGTCGACTCTTCAGCCGTACACGAGTTTTGGAGCTGCCCGGAGACGACACGGCTGTAGCAACGGGCCCTCAGCACTTTGCGCCCCCTCAACCGAGTGCGTCTACGCCCCTCACGTCCCCCCTCACGACCCGGTCTGCGAGCTTGAGCTCCACAGCTGATGTGGACCCACCGCTCTTTGTCGCCATAGCAGGTTATGACACGGTCTGCGACGCCGACACACCTACCGCCGCCGCAGGTAGAGGCATAGGGCCCCCAGGGCCTGACGAGCCCACCCTCTCCAGCCCCGCCTTCCCTACTTCATCCTCCTCCCCTCCAGGAGCAGCAGCAGCCGCAATTGTTCAAGGCCATGATGGCGGTGACAGTGGTGGAGATGGAGATGGAGATGGTCGTCCAACTGCCGCCGGGGTCTCCGGGCCCAGCTCCGAAACCACCGCGGCGGGAAGTTCCTGTGGCGGCGATTTGGGCTCCGGAACTGCTGCTGCCTCAGGAACTCAGCGACTTGGTTTGGACGCCGTTCGCCGCCTGTCCGATGATTCAGAGAGCGCACGGAGCACTCTGATGGGGCTGTTGAGTCCAGCCGGGGCCATTCCGGGACCCCTTCAGCTCGCTGCCGCCGCCACTGCTGGCTCTGAAGCTGTCTCTGGCTATGGATCTAGCCCTGGCTATGCAGACAGCAAATGGCGGGGAGGAGGCGGAGGGGAACACAGTGGCGGCCGTGAGGCGAGGGCCCACAGCGGCCGCGGTGGAGGCAACGACGACACCCAGGGAAATGCACGCGCTGTTGTCGGCGGTTGCTCTGGAAGTCACCCGCGAACTGGAACAGAGCGAATTCATCCTGACGAATTAGCAGCTCCAACAGAGCCAGTACCGCCATCGACATCACCAACGTCACCAACATCATTATCATCATCATCAGAGGGGCTGTATGCGCTGGCAGGTGAGCGAGTGCCGTCACGCAGAATGCGGATACAGGCGCCGTCAGCATCGGCCGCCGCGACCAAGGCGGCAGTGGCCGCAGCAGCGGCCGACGCGGCGGCGGCAGCAGCCGACTGCGTGATTGGGCAAGGACCGCCGCACGCGTCGGACAGAGCCGGTGGAGAGCCCGCGACGACAGGGCGGGAATTGAGGGCGCTGATGGTGCTGCTGGCTTCCATGGTTTCGGAGCTGCGGCGGCGGGGTTACGTCGGATGTGAGGAGCAGATGGACCTGGCGGCGGCGCAGTTGGAGCAGTTGCTGGCGCTATCGCGTGGTGAGGTGGCAGCAGCAGCAGCAGCAGCAGCGGCGACGGCACGAGGGCGGCGGAGCTCCCCTCGGTAGTTTGCGCTTGCGGACTCGCTCGGTATCTTTTGTTCGTTCGGGTTGTATAGCCCGTTGTATGTTTGCAGGATGGCCTCTTCCGCTGAGGCGCAGGAGAAGGGAGGAGGAGGGCGGGTGCGGGTGCGGGGCAAGCAGCATTTGCCTGAGGGCTGTTACGGTTGTCACCAAATCGTGGGAGCATTCCGTTCGTCCTTGGAAGGTCCCTCGCCGTCATTTCACCGCCAGGAGAACACCTAGCTATAGTGTGGGGGGCAGGTTGGGGAGTCGACAGCTCTCAGCCTGGAGCTACACAGCGCGCGCATCAAGCAGCAAGAGTCTGGTCTACGTTGTTAGGATACGTCGGCCCACGCTGGGCCCGCACTGGACCCCATTCTATGAATTTGCGGCGAAATGCCTAATAAGCTGGAAGTTAAGAAGTCCCAATTGTAACAATCAAGTTATCGTAAATCCTCATGTCCGGCTGCGTCTGCGTACGTTTCTGTGTATGCGTGTGGAGGTGAAGTCGAAGTTCCGGCTTCCCGGGTTCCCATGGGGAAGGTCACATTCTGGCCCGTGGACCCGTCCTCTGTCTCTCCTCCCCCCTACTCCCCTCTCCCTCCCTCTCACCCGCTCCCTCTTTCTCATTCTCGGGCTTCTTGCATGCCCAAAGATTTGCGGTGTTGTAGTGCACATCGTTGGGCGTTCAGTGTTCAGTGCTATAGTGAGCCGGCAGACACGTGGGAACTGGGAGTGGAGCTGGAGCTGGATATAACACACCCGATAGGGCCACAGCGATTGACTCGGTATCACAGTATCTGTCGTACATGAATTATTACATAATCACTCCCCGATCGATACCATACCCTCAAAATAGTCTAGCGAACAACCCGTGGGCCCTGGGGCTCGGATTGCACGGTGTGCATTGCCGTACAAACACGGGATCACATAACCTCCACAACATTTGTGCATTCTTGATCCCAGTGGGTGCTTACAGATACGCGAGGAATTTCAGCCGCCCCTCCCCGGCATCAGTTCAGCTGCAAATCCGAGGGTCCCCGGTGAATGTCGATTGAACACACCATCCGGACATGCTAATGAGCACGCGTGGCAGCGAGGAAGGCGACCATCCGAACAGTTGCTGCCTATACTGGGTGTGCTAGCCTTGAAGAACGCGGAGATTTGTAGCAAACCAGACGCACACTACGATACACCTCCCAACTGCATGATATGCCTAATATACACAAGAGGTGCATGGCTGCATTTCCAGCTGAGCTGAGCGAAAAGCGCAGGGGTTTTCACCTTGCAGAGTGACGAGGGAGGCAGAGACGAGCGAACGGAAATTGCCTCTCGGCCGTAGCACCCATGGCCAGATCACAACGCTTGAAGCTCGGCTGTATCAAAATTTTAAACAGGCGCTCACAATGATAAGGTGTTTTTCAACACTCCGTCAGCCAATGATGTCAGCTGGTCATCAGTGACCCGAAACTGTATGTCTTGGAACTCCAATTGCATGTCTGCACGGTGCGGCTCTCCCTGCCAACAGGCTTCATGCATATTTAATCCCAAGCAAGGGAGGCGATCAGAGATCCCAAGCCCCTCATTATTATAACGCCATGGGCATATATACATGCAGATGGACGCCATCCAATCCCTTTTTCCTTCACTCCAAACCGCTCTGGAGCCCCATCCTCTTCACCGGGCCCACCTCGGCTGCGGTTCCCTCTTGCCACTGCGGCTTTCTTCCCACGTTATCATCATTTCTGCAACCCCGATTACAAACGCCACACCCGAAAGCCTTGGATCTCCGTACTGGTTTTGTGCCTCGTGAGTGAAAGACGGGATGGATGGATGGCTGGATGGCGTGCTCTACAGTCCAGGAGGCCGCAGAGGCTCCGGAATCAGCTGCCCCAGGGCCCCCACATCCAGTGGCAGCTGCACCAGTGACCTGAACGGCTCCTTCATATCGGCTCGAGACCTCCAGGAGCTCCACCAAGGTCCCCCGCCCACCTGCGGTGTGCACATGGGGGCTGGGTTTTAAGGATATAAGATAGGGAGGGGTCAACCCTGGGCTAAGGGAGAGGGGTTAACAGATATTCCTCGGGTGCAGGAAAGTTCTTCTCGAGCTTTCGATGAGGGAACGGACGCAGTGAATACATGCGAAAAATGTTAAAAGTAACGAAAAGAGGTTAAAGCTTTGCCCGGGGACCAAGGGAACTGACGGAAGCGCGGGCGGGGGCCCCGGCCCGGTCTCACGGCATCTCCCGCATTTCGAAGGTTTTGAAGTACAAAATTTTCTCTCCACCCCTCCTTCGTGTACCCCTTGTCCGAGCAGGACCCCACCTCCAACGCGGCGGTGGTGCTGGTTGCGTCCACCAGCGGTGCGCCCTGCTTGGCTCCCCCAGCCCGCCGCCACACCCTCAGGCGGCACTGCCCAAAGAAGGTGTCCTTGCAGAAGGGAGCCAGACCCATGGACGTCGTGGGCGCCCTGAAGCGGTCGGGGAAAGAGGAGACAGAAGAAGCAGACGCAGTGCCAAAAGCAATGCAAGGCAGCAGGAGACAGGCAGCTTCGAGAATGTGTTGGCGAATGGTGACTGCGAAGAGCAGAGCCCTTAAGCTTCATGGAGCCCCGGCCGGAAATTTTGTACTGATGCAATTAGTGCTCGGGTGAGGGAGCCATGGGAGTCCGTACGCATTAAAACACACCCAACCACCTAACCCATCTACCTACGTATGTACCCTTTCATTCTATTCTGTCCTATCCGTCTTTTTCTCTCGAGCAGTCGCCGCCATTGCATCATCCATCCACTCCATATGCCGCACCTGAGCACAGTCCCCGCACCGGCTGCACACGTGGCCTCCACCACGGCCTCGTAGCGCTCGTTCACCGCCCGCAGCCACCAGCGGCCCCAAGGGTCAACATCCCACTCCAGGTCGCTGCAGAGAGGGGGCTGCGGGGCTTAGACAGCGAGGGAGCCTAAGGCAGGGAGCCTAAGGGAGGGAGCCTAAGGGAGGGAGCCTAAGGGAGGGAGCCTAAGACGGATAAGGGTGACAAGAGCCACGCCACGTGAGGCCGGATGGAGGAGTGGGAAAAGGCGAGTAGTTTAACGCCGACGAAACGGCGCATCTATAATAACCCCAAAAAGCATCTCCGCGCGCGTGTATATGTCTGTTCGCGCATGTATGTGTTTGTGTACATATGCGTTTGTGTGTCTGTTCGCGTGTGTATGTGCGTGTGTATGTGGGCAGGTACGTGTGTTTGTCGTGGTCCCTCAGGGTTACGTCCTGCATTCCCCACCCCTCCCCTGTGTCCCCCCCCGCCCCTTCTCCAACCCCCAATCCTGATCGACACCGAATGGATACCTTCAAGCCCAATGCCCATTCCCTCAAGAGCGGTTCCCCACACCTGGTGAAACTGGATTTCTCCTTCCCCCTGTTCCACCTCCTGTCCCCTACCCCTACTTCCTAGCCTCCTTGGGCCCCCACACGTATTCCTCACTCTGCCCGGCTCCGCACCCTTTCCCCCTCCCATCGCTGTTTCCCCATCGCCATCGTTGCCCCCTTCCCTCTTCCCGCCTCCCGCCAACCCCTCCCACGCACCAACCTGTTCCAGGGCACCATTTCCACAAACTCCCCGCTCGTCAGGTGCACCCCAATCAGCCCCACGTCCTCCTCCGCGCCCTGAAGACCCAGCAGCAAAGCTCTCCGGGCGCCCACCGCAGTCACACTCAATCCGGGTTGGCTGCGAGTGAGCGGTCGAAATGGAGCCGGGGGTGGAGCCGGGGGTGGAGCCGGGGTGCACCCTTCCAAAGCACATAAACGGACACACAATAATAATGTGTATGCCCAGCCATAGAAGGAAAGACAGCGAGGCATAGGGACAGACAGACAGACAGACAGACAGACAGAAGAGTTTACTATTTCCTTCCTCACATCATCGTTACGTTTGCAAAGAGCTGATCGAAACTACAGCCTCTTCACTGCTATAGTTAAAACCTAAAATCGTAAAAACAGACTAGAAGGGCGACGGAGGGACAGACGGAGGGACAGACGGAGGGACAAGACATACCCGTCGAAGGTATTACACTGTATCCAGTGCCACTTCGATGGGAACCCGCCGCCCCAGTTCTTCTCCGCGTAGGCGGGAGCTCCGGAGAACTCGAACCGCTGCCCGCCCCACTGGAGCCAGCCGGAGGCCTCACCGTGCGCCATCAACACCTGCTGATGTGCGGTGGGGAAGAGAGAGGGAGCGAGAGAGAGGGTGGGGAAGGGAAGGGGAAGAGATAGGGAGCGAGAGAGAGGGTGGGGAAGAGAAGGGGAAGAGAGAGGGAGCGAGAGAGAGGGTGGGGAAGGGAAGGGGAAGAGAGAGGGAGCGAGAGAGAGGGTGGGGAAGGGAAGGGGAAGAGAGAGGGAGCGAGAGACAGACTCCCCATGGCCCACCTGCCAGTGGGGCTCGAAGATGGGCAGCACTGATAACCAGCCCGCAGTGGCCTTTTGGGTGGGCGTGTTGGAGTTCCCCCAGCCAGCCTGAAGTATGGGGTGAAAGAGCCGGTGGCAGCGGCGGTGATGGTGGTGATGATGACGATGGAGGGGGGCGGGAGGAAGCGGCGAAGGGGTGGGCAGATAAAACCCGCTCGCCCGAATGGCTGGCGTAGGGGAGAATGAAGGCGGGACGGCACAGGAGGACGATACCCACCGCGATACATAGGCCCTAAATCCGTGTTAAAAATTCAAGTGTGAGCCTTCCTGTACAGTACCGTACAGTACGTCATACCCCATGCCAAATAGCTTCATACGTGTCACCTTGGGTTTAATTGTGAGGGCCCAGGAGGCGTTGGGAACCGAAGATAGGGGAGGACCTGCCGCATCATAAACATGAATTGGGGTTGACATAGGGCTTACGAAAGGAGGGGGAGGACAAAGCGGGAAAAGGGTCGTAAGGTGGAAAGGAGGGGGAGTGTGTGTGTGCGCGGACATACAGCCATTGTTTCCGTACGGTAATTCGGCTGTTTCCTCACCCGCAGCGCCCGTCTCATTTGCGACCATACGCCCCGTGTGCATCACGTCAGTGGCCTGGAAGCCATGCTCCACATCTCGGAAGAATTGGTCCTGAGGATGTGAGTTTGCATGTGCCAGGAGCAGTTGGGATGACAATCGAATTTAGTGAACCCCAACGTTACCCCCGTCCCTCCCTTGGTGGTGGATTTCGGCGCAGCTGCACGAGTGCAAGCAGTGGGGGGAAGGCGAATGAAATGAACCAACTGGTGCTGCCGGTACGGAAGGACTAACGAGGACTAACCACCGTGAAGGTACGTCAGATGATGGCTGACATCGTTTAAAGCAGTGGGGGCTTGGGCTTGTGACAAACTACACGCACAGCTTACGGAAACCCAGCAGTGAATTCCTGAGGGGAGGGGTGTGCGGGAGGGGGGGATAGATCCCGAATCGTAATGACCTTGCGTTCCCCTCGTAACGACAGGAAGTAGATTAATACGGTATGTATGAATGCCGTATTAAATACACACACACGCATCCACGAGATGAAGACGTGCATGCGGCAATGCGATGAGGTTTCAGAGCCGGTGAGATGTGAGCTGCTGGGGACGCACAGAGCCGCCTAGTGCTTTCGGAGCTTCCGTGGAGCGCTGCTGTTAAGGGCACGCTTACACCCCAGGTGAATTTTAGGGGCCAAGGACCGTGATAAGCTGGAGCCGTACTTTGCACGGCAAATGACCATAAACACGGATTGCCCTTTATATGCCCAGCATGTGCACATGATGCACGTATAGGGTGATTATTCAGAGTGGTGCTACGCCGTCTCCCTGCGGTGCCGTAACGCACGCACCTGGGACAGCACGCTCTTCGGCGCCCCCTGCGCTGTGTTCGAGGGCTTAAAAGTGGCCCCCAAAGCGGGACGATGCAGATCCGCCCAAAAGGATGACACGTTGGAGTTGAACTGGCAGATGTAACCATCGTTGGGGCCCATCACCTGCAGATAACCGGAAGGGCGCAGCAGAGCAGCTGACCTCAGAGCCTGTGGGAGAGCTATTCCGGGCTGCATGCTGCTGCTCCATTTCCTGTCGGCCCGCATCCTTCTCGCTTGTACAACCTGTCTACAGCATTCTGCGCCAGAAACGACTTATAAAAACAATTACCCTAACTTGGTTTCCAGTGAAGGACTCTAGCACAGAAGTCTCGGAAGCCACATCAGTGGCATGTATCACACCCCAAAATGCTAAAATAGTTAACCGACGCTTGTGAGCGTTTGCTTAGCAGGCGTCCGCACATGAAGAAGAAAAAATGACGGACTATGGCTGACTTTACGAATGGCTGGCGGGTGACAGATCTGTTTGTATGTGGCGATGGGTGAGAATGAAACCCTGCGGTGCGAACAAGCCCAGTTATCCGAAGCCCAAAGGTTGTTTTTTCACCTGTAAACCAACTCCAGCTTGTTGAGTATTGCCAAGTGGGTCCTCAATTGAGTAAATAAGCGCAAAACTCTGGCCAGACTCCGGCATCGTCACCTAGCAACGCCAACCCCAAAATATAGGAATGGCTGAAGTTTCCATGTCGGAAAGATCAATCAAATAGATACACGCTTAAATTTTATTTGGTTACCATTCATCAAGCCAGTTCACCACTCTCGCACCTTCCAATACCATCCTTCAAAAAAGCGCCGCGGTGTGCCATCAAAATGGTATCCACTATGTGGTGTTGTTACAGATTGTGCGACTGGTAAATATCGGCTGCGACAGACCCTTTCTCGACCGCTAGCCAGGTGCTCAGAGCGTTGGAATCGTAACGCAAGCATTTGAAGAAATCGGGTGAATAGGAGTCGCAATTCCTGAATGCAGCGAGCGTTACACTAGCAAGTTTTCTCCGCACTACTAGTGATAACACATTCCATACGATTAACGGGACCAGGCACTAATGTCTGGCTAGTATATATGCACCGTCAAACACTCGACCCAAACATGACTTGTAAAATTAGGATAGTTCCCAGTCCGTCTAAGCTCCAGCGCCCACAACTCCACACAGTGTCAATGTCCGTTGTTTCGGTTAGCTGTACGGCAGGAACGCCTCGCGGCGCCTCGCAAGGCGTGAAGTCGTCAATACTGCCAAAAGCGCCCTAGTCATTCAAATCGTTATTTAAACGCATAACTACATGCAATCCTATACAGCAGCCCGTTAGCGTCGGTCCTAAGCACGTCAATGACGGTGACACAAAACTTTCGTGACCAATCACGTCTTGCCGGGAATGCACCGAGTCCTTCCTGCGCTTCAGAAGTCCACTTGTCCAGAATTGTCCTACCCAGGCCCTTTGGAGGCGCAACTAACCTCCGGCCCTCCGTCACATCTACTCTCAGCGCTCTCAACAGTCGCCAGGAGCGCAGACTAAACAATGCTCAGGCCACAAATACAGTTGGTTGCCGGTAGCGAATGCTGCTAAGGTGACGTCCACAGACACAGAGAGAGATCACCGCACCCGTACGGTATCAACCCATATGGTATCAACCCATTATACGAAGGTTCGCAAACCCCCCTACCCCCCTACCTCATTACCACGTTAACCAAACCCCGTACTTCACCGCAGCATTACCAACGAGGTGTTTTTGTCCTGCGTTCTTCGTAGTGGTCCATGGCGCTGGCCCTGCCAGCACGGGGATACGGCTCGGGTGAAGAGCGCCGATGGCCCCGGCTCCCGTCACCGCCTCCAGCTCTCCTGCGTCAAAACACCGCATTGATGTTGTGCGGGACGTGAACCCACCATCACCATTCACCAAAGGCGCTATGCCCCATACGAAACCACGCACGGACTATGACAGCAACGCTACATGGGGACGGCAACTGCGTCGTGCGTCCATCCGGTGGCATTTCATGCGGTTCGAACATCAAGCTAGGTGCGCGCTTGCGCGGCGGGCGCCAACTGGGAACATACACGGCTGCACCCACCTGTCGTCCCATCGTGGTTCATAGACTGGCCAATCCATCTGTGCATTGCGGCCGCCGCCGCCGCCGTAATGCCACTGATCCGGTACATAGAAACCGGGAGCGATGCCGCCACCGCCGCCTCCGTCGCGGCGTCTGTCGTAGCCAACGCCGCCCCCGGGGGCCCCCCCATAGCCCCTCTGTGATTGTTCTCGTCGCCGGTTTTCATCATATTCTCTGAGCAGAGAGCACCCACCCGGGCGGAAAAGTCAATCGCGTGACCCAACTTACCGAACAAGCATAAAACGACAAAGGAATGAACACGATACGATATAAAATTTTTACCTTTTTCATATAACAGGCCTAGCTGTCCACTCCCTGTCCCCCTGATCTTGTGACCCAGGCCTCAATGACCCCGTAACGACTCCGCCTCCAGAACATCTCCTTACCCAGCTACAGCGCAGAATGACTCATGAATGCGAAAACGATTATGAATACGATATTTACGTACTACAGAGCTGACTGACACCCGGGTGGGTGCAAGTAATGGAGGCTTACGTCCACCCACCCAATATAACCAGTGGCGTATAGCAGCACGCTGCGCACACCCGCAACCCACTGCTATTTGGCTCCCTTCCCGCAGCCCCACCTGTCTAATTGCATCTCGTACTCCAGCAGCTCAGTCGCTGCCCGCTCCTCATCACCTCGCCGCTCAGCCGCCAAATGCGGTCGGGTGCCCGACGGACAGCCTTCGCCGTAAT
This sequence comes from Volvox africanus, assembly GCA_030268105.1. NCBI lineage: Eukaryota > Viridiplantae > Chlorophyta > Chlorophyceae > Chlamydomonadales > Volvocaceae > Volvox > Volvox africanus. Next base: position 2,379,739 of record BSDZ01000010.1, on the reverse strand, counting down.
GCCCCATGCGGCCGCAGTTGTAGCAGCTAGGCAAGGATGATTCCTAGGGGCAATGTCATGAGTGCGCGATGCGATGAAAGAAATGCACATTTTATTAACTCTTATGTAACAAAAAATTATATGAAAATGAAATTATAGATCAGGCAGACCCAATGATAGAGAAAGGCACAGACTCAAAGCAAGCGGGCCAGGACTTCGCCATTTATGACAGGATGCACACAATAAGCTGACACGCACACTACGAGTCATACCGGGCCGCCTACCTTGGGTGCCGGCTTACACATCAAGTGTCCGAAATCGCCGCAGCACATGCAGCGCACGTGGCGCAGGTCAGCTGGCGTGTAGGCCTTGTTGCACCCACCCTCGTACCTGGGGCAGTGCAGCCCGGCCCGGAGGAGCGACAGGAGCGCGGTAAGGCGATGGACCACGAGCATGAGTCGGATGCAAAGACGTTAGATTCGCGGAAGGGAGGTGAGAGGAAGCCCACACAGTAGGCAAATTCGCAAAACCAAGGTGTGAGGAAAAGGAGAATAAGCGACAGGTATGCGGCGGGAAGGCAAGACTCGGATAGTGAGATGGGTCGCTCGGTAGTTAGGAGCAAAGCACACTATTAAGTGAGGGACTCTCCTCCCTGGAATCGCAGCCGGGAAGGGCTCCTCCCCTAATCCTCCTTTCTAACTTTATGATCCCTTCCAGGTCAAACTACTTCCGTCCCCCTTTCCCCATACACACACAAGCGTACATACACACACAGCAGGCCCGACCAAGCAGCTTTGCTCACCGGAAATAGTCGCCCTTGCCGGCCGCATCGCAGTCCCCGCGACCGCACCGCAGACATGGTCGCCCTTCCACACCAGCTGACCCCCTGCAATCCCGAACCTTGTGACCGGTCTGGCCGCAGCGATAACACAAGCCTGATCAGCAAGGGGGAGGGAGAGAGAGGGAAGACCACATGAATGAATGAATGCAGCGAAATCAACGACCAGTGGGTGGGGAAGAAAATACACGGGAATAGGCGTAACGAAGGTACCGATAGAGGGAGGATGGGAGGAAACCAAGTGCGTCAGAGCTGAGGCTCTGAAAAACAATAGAACACCATCAATGCATGGAAAGAACCCATTCAGGGGCGGGGCCGCAACACGGGTTTACTGCCTTCCAAGTTTGTACCCCCATGCGAGCAGCGGCCCTCGCTGCTCCCTCACCTAGATGTCCGACCAACAAGGCACACGTTCTCCTAGCCAAGACAACAACCGGCCCACCTTTCAGAGCGTTCCACTGTTCAGGGATGGTGATATTCTTAGTTATAACGCCAACGAATCCTGCACGCAACCCCCCTCCACCGCGCACCCTCCCTATGTTCAGAAGCCGCACGAAGAAAGACACCTCAACCTCCTCGGCCCCCCGCCCATGCCCTTGGGGGAATCCCTGAATGAACCGTTTACAGGCCGCACGACGGACGACGGGCCTTGCACTGAACGGCGACTAGCAATTCAAAAAGCCGCACCAGGAGCCGGAGCCGGAGCCGAACCAAAGTAAGCATGTGCACTACGTCCCTATGGGGGCGACCCAGATCTCCCCCTTCTCCTGGAGCCGCATGGCCCTTCCCTAATTCCTTCTCCCCCCCTTCTGCCTACGCGCGAAAGAAGACTGGTGGCTCACGGTTGGGGCAGTTGCGTCCATCGTGTCCGAATTGCGCACACAGGTGGCATGGCTTAACGCGCGCCTGGTTGGTGCACTCGCGCGCGGGGTGGCCTATCTGGCCGCAGTTGAAGCAGCGATGCGTCTGAACCTCGGCATAGTCATCGAAGTAGCGTGGATTGCGGAGCAGCTTGGTGAGGCCGTTGTCACGAACAATCTCCGCGGCATCATCCACCAACACGACGCCTACAAGCCTTGCAAGCGTCTGGAAAGCGGCGTCCGGGGCTGTGGCTGCTGCGGCTGTGGCCTCAGCGGCTGATCCAGCGTCAGCTAACCCGTTGAATGCAAGGTCCCGTTTGTCTGTGCCGGCTCCTGTTGTTGCACCATTATCTTCCCCCAGTGCTTCTCCATCCTCTGGTCCGTCAGCCTCTTCGCCCGCGTCTTCCTCCCCTTCGTCCACATCTCCCGGCCCGTCTGCATCATCATTATCATTTGAAGTTATGCTGCCGTCGTGACTGCTGCCAACACTGTCGTCATATCCGTCATCGATGAGTTCAACATCTGGGGCTTTTTTATCTGGGACCTCAAGTATCTGCGCCCCGCCTTGCAAGTCAGCTCCACCGCTTTCGTCATGTCCGTCAGCTGCATCCTGTTCGGCCGCCGACCCAACGCGTGGCCGTTTCGCTGCACGGGCTAAGTAGTCGTCGATAGGATGGCCATCACTATCGCTATCGGCTTCCATCCTCAACTACCTCTGCTCAAATTGCCACCGGCGCGGTCAAGAACATATATGAATTCCTATCGATGTCTATGAGATGAAAAGAGACATTTGATAAGATAGGCAATAACGTCATTCTATTAAAAGGAAAAACTGTTGCCGGACCTGAAACCGCTGTTTGTGCTCGCAGCCCGTACTGGATCGTGTGTTTGAGCGGAAATTAAGCTACCGACCATACCTGGTTATGGTGTTACATGTTGCCAGTACATAGTTAAGCGTCATGGTTCCTGGGAGGTCTTTTCCCGGTTTCGTGACTGTGGCAATTGATCAACTTGAGGAGTTGTCGCGCACATCTGGCATCACAGGTTACTGTCTCATCACAGTAAGTATCTCCAATTCCACTTATATACCACAGGAACCTAGCACATATTTTTATCAGTCTGCTTCGTTCGTTTGTGTGACACGAGCCAACCAATCGGTCTCCCGCCGACACTATGCAGACCAACGGTCACGTTTGCACACCTGCCAGAGGCCCGCTAGCCAAGGAACTTGGCGCCAGTGCGGTGAGGACCTTATTGCCCGCTGAATTGGACTAGCAACACCTGGTCGGGGACGTGTCTGGGCTGATGTGACGACCCCAAATGCATCCTTTGAAATCCTGCATCGTAACGACCCTTCCTGCCTGATCAAGATCCTTTGGGATCGTTATGCTGCTGCCGGCCCCAACCCGCCCCATCACTGTCCTACAACCTCTTGCACCTCCCTCCGTCCCTCCCTCCCTCCCTCCCTCCCTCCGTACGGGTATGTGCATTTGCACTGCCGCCCTTCTGTTTTTCCCCGTCTTCAGGACGCCTCCCTAGTCGGCAGCTCAGCCGCAACACCAGCCCCGCCAGTCGCCGCCGTGTCCCAGTTCCTGCGGCCCTTCAACTCCCTGCAACCCGCAATCAGTTTTACCGTCCTAGGTATTCTGCAAGTCAATTCTGTCCGAAATCATTGGCATCCTCCATCGCACATGCAGTGAACTTAACACAGGATGCAATGCTAGGTAGGGTTAAGGGTACGCACGCGCCCACAAAAGGGCCGGCCGATACGCACTCGACAGCCAGCCCTATTGTGTGCGCGTGCGTACCCTTAACTCTAGCTTAATCACGACCCCTTCCCCGTAAGACGTGCGGCTAGCTGGTTGTTGTTTAGCACCTCCGGGGCTCTGTGACCAGGCGCAATGTATTTCGACGTACATCCTTGTCTCCCGTGTCTTCCCTTACACCTACACGGACCCTCTCCCTCTCGCCTTCTCCCCACCCCGTGCCAGGTAGCAAGCTCCAACTCGTACACCAGGCAGAGGGCTGCGTCTTCGCACTCGGACCTCGCCGCCGAGTGGGCCTCGGGGTTTGCCTAGTGCCGCAAGTGGGTAGGGTGAATGGAGTGGGGCTAGGGAATGAAGTTGGGGGGAGGGCCAAAGGAAATTGCGGGATACCGGCAAAGGAAACCCGAGTCGCGTGGGTCCAGTTCTCGGCTTCCCATCTGTGTCCACGTCGGCATGCAGTGTTCAGAAGCCACAGCAACCTAAACAACCGGACCGCCAACCTTCTGCATACCCCGCCTCCCTCCGCGCCTCTCGCCAACCCTCTGCGCTTTTCGCGAGACTTCCAGGGCGTTGCTGTGGTGACCTTCGACCGCTCGCTGCCCCTCCCCGCTGCTGTGGCCGCCGCCGAGCGCTGTGCGGCCTTGATACGCGCTCGCTGCGCCGCGGCCTGACATTTCATTGAAGCAAAGGGCCGCCACAGCTGCAGCAGCCCCTTCTCTTCCCCTCCTCCACATCTCCTCCCATCCCTCTTGAACCTCAAGGTTCGTAGTTTTTCTTTTCGCAGCTTCTCTACAGCGGCAATATCAGGCATCTCGTGTACTCGCTTTCCCCTCCCTCTTCCCCCCTCCCTCCTCACTCTTCTTTCCTTCTCTTTTTACTGCGTCTCATTGTCCTCATGGTACAAGGACACCGGGCCCAACCACACGGAGCTAACTAGGGAGGGGCCCACCAGAGGGCGCAGCAGCAGCAACACCAGCAGCAAAGTCCCGTACAAAAAGTATTTGTGTAAGCAGCAAGGTATAGGTGTAAGCAGGGAAGGGACAGGTAGAGTTGGTCGAAGCGGCCAGCAAGGAGGCGGGGGAGAAGCGCAACAGACGCGGACGTAATCGGGTTAGTGGAAATCCGACAGAGCGAGACCCCGCGGAGGGGTTCCCCGGGGGGAGGAGGGAAAGAGGGGACCTACACACCCGCGCACTCGTATTACGTGAGGAAGTGACGCGAAGTGGAGCGTGAGGACGGGCCAGGCAGAGGCGCCATGTCCACTTTGGCGCAGCGGCAGTGGCGTCAGAGGGCTCGAACGGCAGTTCGGCGGGCGGTCACAGCGGTTAAAGAGGCGCGCAGCCGGTTCCAGGTGCGATGGTGGGTCCGATGGAAGGCTTCGAATCAAGTAAAAACCGCAGGCAGGATGGCGGGCGGTCTTGTCGCCGTAACTTTTACTCCTCGCTGTGAGCGGGACGCGCGCGTGAGGGATAGAGAGAACGAGAGAGAGAGAGAGAGAGAGAGAGAGAGAGAGAGAGAGAGAGAGAGAGAGAGAGAGAGAGTGAGGAGAGAAAAGGTGACAGGCAGCGAAGATCCGGTTCCTCATTCTCCTTCCGGCCTGTTGCTTTTTCTTAGCCTACCTGCCCACTCACGTCCTAGGTCATAAGTAATTTAATTATTCCTCATAGAGCTGCTCTCTTTGTCTGAGATGGAGGGTCCTAAACCAGGTAGTCATCTCCCTGTCACCGGTCGCCTATCCGACCACACGACCAGGCGTTGAGTGACGGTGGCGACGCGGCGACCTCCGGCTTGGCCAACCTCGCGCTGCAGCTGAGCCACCTGCCCAACCTGCACTTGCCGGGTGCTTTGGGCGGGATCAAACCAGACGTGCGGACGGCGGCTGCGGCCAAGCTGGCGAGGCAATTATCTACATTCGTTGAGGGGCTCTGGGTAAGCGGAGGTGCGGGGTAGCTGGCGGGGCGGGAGGCGGCGGCGTTTAGTATTGGTTGCGCGGTTTGGGCCTAAGGAAGTACTTGATATTCTCGTTTAATTTAAATACCCGGCTTCCCGGCGTCTGGCGGCGGTGGCGCAGGACCGGATACGACAGCTGGAGTCGTGCGTGGCGGCGCTGGGTGGGGCACTTTCTCTCCTGGATGGTGTCGGCGACCAGGTTGGTCCAGGTTGGTGAGGGTACATGACCAAGTGTCAGAAGGGTTAAAGGCGAAGTGGCGGACGGCCACCGGACCCCGCCCTTGCAGCGGTATTGGACGGGCATGATGATACTCAACCCACGACGTATGCATATAGAGTACTTAACGGCATGGTGCCGTGCCGATGCACGACACTCTAAACCTCAGCGTCGTACTGAGTCATACACCGAACCCGACGTTCTTCTCCTGGTTTGTCCCAACGTAGGACCAGCCGTGGATGCGCACCGCCGCGATCTTCCATACAATGCCCTTGCCACGGGTACGACAGCTTCTTTCCAAAGTGTACGATATGTACAAACTAGAGTACGACAGCAAAGCTGCCGTGGCAGCTGCCCTGGTTGAGCTCGTTGCCCGTCCGCTTGCAGCGGCGGAGGCAGCGTTGACGGAGGCGGGAACTAACGGCGGCAGCAGGCCCAGTGGGCGGCAACGTGACGCGGTAGGGGCGGCGGTGCTGGCAGAGGTGACTCATCAGGGGGCCAGCGCTGCTGAGCGCTTGCCGGATTTCTGTACGACGTACCTGTCGGTTTGGATGCTTTCACCGTACCTGGAGGACGAGCAGGCGGACGAGGTGTTGGTCGCGCTCGATGAGGACATGGTGTCCTTCTGAGTCTGATAGTGTCCTCTAGTGGACGAGGGGTGTCACGCCCCGGCTGGGCGGCCTCTCTACGCTGCTGAAGAAGGTTGCTAGAAGTGAATCAATTGGAAATTCGAAGTGTACCAAGCGGGAGGAAAGAAAAGGACAGGAAAAGAGGAATAGGTAGATACCAGGAAGCGGGAGAGGACACCTAGGGCATGGAAAGGCAGGCAGCGGGACAAAGAGGTCTCATGGCGGTGTAAGAGGTAAACCACAAGTTCAACATAGAGTGCGGGAGGACGCAGCTGCGTCAGCTGGCCGTCAGCCTTACGGATCCACGCAGCCCGTGTATACACAGCCAGCGAAGGCCAGCCAGCGATACCATGAGCCATTCCCCGACCTCTCCCCCTTCCTGGTTAAGAGTCTGTGTATCATGGTACGGGGCGGGGAGGAATGAGGGCCCCCTGTCCGTTATCCTCCGGTTAGTACGCGTAATTTACAGCGGCGTCTACAGCGGGATGTCGTGTCTCGTTTATTCGTCTTCCGCACCCCTGTCTCCGCACATGGCGATGAGCGCCGTCGAGGGGGTCTCGGCAAGGCAGGTGGTAGTCGGGTAGAAATCCAAGCTGTCTTGTTTGTTCACCTTCTAATTGCCATCGGTTGTTTGAAGGGACTGAAGGGAACCTGAATTTACCGCTTATACCGCGATTGTGTACTTGATACATGTTGATCGATGACGTAGTGCTGTTTTTCCAGGTATTTTAAAAACTGGAAGCTAGTTCGTAATAGGGTACAGGGACCTGAAGTGCCCACGGATAAGAACCCGCTAAGGATGGCCGGGGAGAAAGTGGCGCTAGCAGCATTACAGAGCAGTCAGGGGAAAAAGGGAGTCGCCACCTCAACAATACGATGTGCCACACAGCGAGAACGACTACATGCTTTTCCACCGTCAAAATTCTTGCGTTAGGTTGCGTTGCATTTCAAATTCAAAATGGTTAGCTGCGATTAAGTCTAATTTCTTACTAATATCAACTGAACGAAGTTCCTCGCGGTCTGCACGTATTCCAGCGTGCCTCATCATGGGATATTGACAGATTGGAAGACAATATCGCGGATGTGATGAGAGAAGGAACAAGTCCTCAGAATAAATCCGGACTTCTATTAATTCCATAAGCAGCGCCCTCCGCTAAAGAAGGCCAAAACTTGCTGATACGTAAGCGCCTTACGTTTCCAACGACAATTCTCCACGTTTCTTCCAGCACCTGCTCGGAAGCCGCTGCTGCTGCGCCCCTGATACCCTTACATATTCCGACATCGACAGCGCCCCTTCCCCACCACACCCTGCCGTCCCCGAAGCCAACGTGCTAGACGCTACAGACGCCACGTCCCTTCAACGGCACAGGGGCTGTAATCAGATCCCTCTCATCCACCTCAAGCACCGCTAGCAACAACTCAACATCGCCACGCTCCTCCAACATCTACCCTATGCCAGGTCGAGCGCAAAGCCGTACTTGGGACCCTTGCTGAAGTCCGCCACCTGCAGCTGCAGGGAGCCCGTAAGCTTCTCCCCGCTGGAGAGCTTCCGGCCATACAGCGCTGACAGAGTGCCGGCGCTGTCCAGCTTGAACTTGGCCACGGCAGCGGGCGACAGGGAGCGGGCGTAGGCAAGAGCAAAGCTCGAGGTGCCCGCGTCGGCACCGCCCACCTTGCGAGTCAGTTCCGCGCCCACGATGGTGACGGCCGATACAGACTGCGCGTAGGCTAGCTTCAGAGTGGTCAGCTGGTCGGATAGGGTCGCAGTGGCTTGGAAGTCCGTCGCGTGGTAGCCTGATCCGGGATAACGAATGGAGGTCGATATCAACAATCAGCGGCGAAGAATGAAAGCAGGTCCAGGCTATGAATCCGATACATACATCCGTGTGCGTGCGTGCGTGCGTGTTTATGCTACAACAGCAGATCAGCGATATTTGCCTTCCCTTCCCTTCTCTCATCCAGTCTTCAATTTCAGTTCTTTCTACTCAAATAGGTCTTGGCTGTATTCGGTTCTTTGCAGATTTCGCGCCCTTAGCTGCCCCTGAATGAACGTACCGAGCACGAAGTTGTACTTGGTGAGGTCCGCCTTGCCCGAGTCGTACGCTGTCTCTCCGCCCAGCAGCACACCCTTCACCGCGCTAGCCACCGCCAGATCCACCACGGGTGATGCCGACAGGCTGACTGTGCTCTTTACGGACACCGAAGCGTTAGCATATTCGGCTGTAAGCTTGGCAGAGGCCGCGGGCTCAGGCAGGGCGACAGCTGCGGTCAGCTGCGGTTGCCCATCAGAGCACAAATAAAGGGGGGAACTTGGTTAAGAGGTGTTGGCACGGTTAGCAGCTTTCAGCTCGCCACACGGGGAAGGGAAGGCAAATAGATAAGACATCACATTGATGTTGAGGAGCGCAAATAACTGAACATGGTCTAATTGGTCTCATTGGTACGAAGTTCTATGATAAGGCTGGGTGAATGCCTTATGTCTCAAGACGGACGTCGCCATAGCCCAGATGACGACAAGGGCGAGAAGGGGGGGAGCAAGCAACGTAAAAGAAGGAAGCGTAAAACACATTTTCAGTACAAATTGGTAGTCCTCACTGGGAACTGGGGAGCCGTACATCACTACAGTTTGCTCATCCATGCGCGCGGCAGCTCCAGGACATGATGTGGATGGGGGATTGGTGTGGGTTGGAGCAAGACACGGCCAGGCAGTCAACTCGCACGACGCAGTTGTACCTTGAGGCCCGGAGCGACATCAGAGACGGACGCGTTGACAGCAATCTTGCCAGCGGGGTCCGCGGTCGCATCGACCGAGTACTTCTTAGACGGGGAGGTGTACGCAGCCTTGAGGGTAGCGTCAAGCTTCTCGCCCTGAAGCCATGGTGGGTTTTGGCGACAGGGAGAGGTGTGTGGGTCTTAGCTATGCTGTGATAAGCTGTGCTGTGAATGTAAAGAAGGCATGTCAGGAGTCCACGCGCGTAGAAGCTTGCATATCTGAAGGAAAATATTCAACGCGGCATCGCGGATGCTGTGATCTGATCAATCAAGTATGAATGAAAATTAGGATACTCCTAAGCAAAATGGCCGCCGCATACCGTGCGATGGAAGACCCGATGAACAGCGTTCCGGAGGTCCCTACTGCAACCTGCGAAACCTTGCCAGAGCAAGCCGCATCCGCACCTTCTGAACGGCAGTCGCTGTCAATGCTACGCCAGACTGGGTGGTGCTTGAGACAGTAAGCTTGGGAGTGAGAATAAACGTGCCTGTCGCCGCGTCGCCGCCAAGCAGGCCCTGTCACATCACGTGACGTTTCCCTTCTCATTGGATTTGCAATAATAAAATAAAATTTTCATATAAAAATCAAGCCATACCTTGACCTTCTTTCCGATGTCTGCGTAAGATACAGCTGACATTTTCTTCGACGAAAAGATCACAAACAACGGAGATATTTATGTAAGAAATTAATAGAAAAGCTCTAAGACTGCCATAAGATAGGCTGTATACCGACTTGCAGAGAGTACGACTCGTGTTTTCGCGAAGTCCTTCGCAAAGCCCAAAGCGCAGGTTCTGAAGATTACACGATTCGGTTATCCAATAAATTTACTCCCGAAATGGATTTTGGGTTTGGCAGAGGAGCTGTTTGCAAACAGCTTGTCTAAACGTCGGCAGATCATTTAGAGTATACGCCTTGCCTAACATCACGGCGTGTTGCTGAACTGTATGCAAAGCCTCAGAACCGAACGCATCTTATGATTTCAGCGTTACGGCAGGGCTACTTTCAATCTTGTGTTTGAAATGACCCAAGGGACGTATTACAATTCCCGTTACCTGGAGTGATGCTTCAGCTTCTCGTATTAGAGCGGCCACATACATACTGTTGTCCTTTAAATTGCGATCAGTCTTCAAGACTGTGAATTGTGTCTAACACACAGGTCCGGTTGGATCTTAGAGTTTGAACTAAACCCGTCTATACCCAGTGCACTGTCCCATCCATTTCAGATCTATTCCAGATCCATACGGAGTTGCTATCCAACTGCAATCGCAATTTGTCGTTGCGATAAGACCATCAAGCTGCCCGTTGGTGACCGGGGGCTTGTCGTCTTTATGGAACCCACACGGACTTCCTCTACCAGTGGCCCAAACCAAACGCAATGCTAACAAAAAATACATAACGTACAACAAGAACAACACGGTATGCTCTGTGCTGCAGACACCCTAAATCCTGGACCAACCCCCAATGCATTAAATATCGGGCAATATATATATATATATATGTTCTCATGACTCATCAGCATCAACAGTAGAATGCTGACAGCTCCATATTTGACCCCTGTGCCCGGCCCCCGTGCGTGGGTCCCTGGCTTCCTGTTCCCAGGGTTCCTTTTGCTTACCAACCCGCCCAGCTCCAACACGGCCACAAACCCGACATCCACCTAAATCCCTAAACCACACGCCGCGACGCACTCTCAGCGCCCAAACAGGCCTGCCCCCGCCCGCCCAGACTGCAAAGGCGGCTAAACACAATACCTGTGCGTTATAATTCCGTCAGGCGAAGTCCCTCAAGGTCTGACACACATTTTAACAACAGTCAGTACCCTGCGATATAAACCCCATATTGCTACCTGTTTATTTGATCCCTTAGCAGCCGTTCCAAAGGCTCCGCTTCTGCCCAACGGTTGCGTTGACTGCAGCAGGCAGCAGCCCGGTGGGGAGCATGGAAAAGCTGAGAGGCACCACCCACGTGTCCAGCCTCCGTATGCACCAACAAACCAAACTCTCATCCGCACATTACCCAGTTTCTCGTCTGCAGCCTCCTCATAGACAGCCTCCTCATAGACAGGGCTCGTGGAGTGGTGGCCGACCACACATCCGGTGAAGGCAGGTCACCGGATTGTGGGGGCCCACGCCTCACCCCATCGTGCCATCTAATGGTGTGTATCCCAAATCTAAATGCGCTTGCCCTTCCGTACGTGTCGATTGCAACTGCGCATTCCAACTGCGCATTGGTATATGGAAAGAAAGGCTTATTGGGAGCAGATATTTTGGGGAAGGCATAGCAGCTAAATATAGGAGTGCCATTACATGCACGTCCACTGCAACCGCACCGGAGGATGAATGGACCACCCAACACCGTTCTGGTTCTGGCGGGGCTTCTGCTTCGCTTGCCGCTGGTAACAAAAACCCTCATCAGACAGGCTGCTGGGACTGAAGGTGAATACCTGCTTATCTGAGAACCCGAAGAAGTAGATGTATGTGTGTATATAGACCGTGTGGGGAGTATAGCAGCTCAGACACGCGCGTCCGAGAGCCCCGCCTCCCTCCGGGTTTGCATCCCCCTTCGTCGACGTACTTTGTCTCGTGCTCCTCCTTCACATAGACGTTCCTGGGATTGTGCAAAATCGGTGAATCACACAGAAGGTAGATGTTCTTTCGGTAGCACCCCTTGAGACCGGATCTAACCGGATCTTACCCAAACCCAAGGGATACCACTCGTCGCAGCACCATAGCGTCCCAGTATGTTGCACCGCGGCATTCATCGTGTTGCCATTTCAGCGACTTGACCCCAAAATCCCATTTGCAGTAACCATCCCGAAATTGCGCGAGCTGCCGCTCCCAGCGCCCTCCCTGCCGCTCCTTAGGGAGCCACCCTCACTGCAGAGTGGATTCTGATGCATATCACCACCATTGAAATGGAGTCATGCACACCGCCTCCCTCAGGGTGAGGACGCGCGCCGTCCCCATGGCCAGACAGCCATGACCGGTGCTGCTCACTGACCAACGGCGAGCGTGCTAGACTCCCCAATTTAGTGTGGGGCAATTCCCAAGGACCCCGACCCTCAGAACCCGCATGGCCCTTAAGGACCACTTAGGGTGCGCAGGGGACGTGGGGTGCTATGGCAGCCATGGTGTGACCTTCCCTGCACCACCCATGACTGCAGCGTCTCAGCGTGCTGTGGACAGGCTGGCGGCTGCCCCTGCAGAGGTACCTGGCGCCGCGGCGGCAGTGGCAGGGGAGGCAGAGGCAGCAGACGCAGTTTCCGAAACCGCGACGGGTAGGTGCATTCCAGTTGCCAACATGGCCGGAGATATGGCTTGTTCCTGCTGCAGGAGTTGCTGCTGCTGTAAGAGCGCAAACTGTTGATGCTGTTGTTGCTGCAGCTGCTGTTGTAGCAGAATTTGTTGGTGCTGTTGCAAAAATGCCTGTTGCTGCTGATGTTGGGCATATAAGGTCAGCGCTGCCGTTGCTGCTGCAGCTGTTGCTGCCGCAGGAACAGCAGGTGCCGTGGCGCAATGCTTTATCAAGCCAGAGTATGCTGCGGCGGCTATACCAGGCGTTGGGACAACGGCCGGCACCACGCTCGGCACCGCCCCAAGCATCGTGCACCCTGCGGCACCCTGCGCCTGCGCCGGCACCTGTGCCTGAGCCTGCGCTGCAGCTGCCGCTGCAACCATCTGCGCCTGCGCCGCCGCCTGAAACTGCGCCAGCAGCTGCACCTGCATCGCGGCCTGCGCTTGCGCCACCGCCTGCAGCTGAGCAGCGTGCATCTGCGCGGCCTGACTCTGTGCTGACATTTGTGCGTGCGCCGCCAAGTGTGCCTGCGCCTGCGCCTGCGCGTGCGCTTGGGCCGCTGCCTGAGCTTGCGCTGCCAGCAGCTGCGCCGCCGCCTGCGCCGCCTGCAGTTGCGCCGCCGCTTGAGCCTGCGCCGCCGCATGGGCATGGGCGGCCGCCTGAGCCTGAGCCGCCTGCAGCTGCTCCAGTGTTCGAGCTTCCTGAATTGGAGGCTGCGGCGCCAGCGATGATGCCGATGTCGATGTCGGCACCACCACGTTTGATGCAGCTTCCAGAGAGAAATGTGGTTGCTCCCCGGTTGCTGCCTGGAGCCATACCGGCATTTGTTCGTGTCTGTGCTCCGAAACCGGCACCTGCTTTTGTTCCGACAGGGCCACTGACGCCGGTAATGGCATGGGCTCCAACCCCAGGACCTGACGCTGCCCAGAGGCATCATCCACACCCGTGGGTGTCGGCAGAACCAGGGTCTGCTGCAGCATTTGTTCTGATGCAGACACTTCAACTAATCGCACGTCCGTCAGCTGGTGCTGCGGTTGATTCATACTGCCTGCCATGGCGTCCTGCAGCTGCGCCAGAGGTTCCCGTCCTGATGCCACCGCTTGCGCCGCGTCATGATGTGGCGTCGGATCCCATACTGATGCTGGTGCGATTTGGGTATGCGCCACGGCTGGGACCTCCGTAGCTGTGGGACATAGCCCCAGCCGCAATCCTGGATCCGTTAAAACCTGCGGCACTGTAACATGCTGACCCGCAGCAGGCGACGGATCCTGCACATCCGCCGAAGGCAGCAGCACCTCTTGCGGCACTGCAGGCGGAAGCGGAGCCGACGCAGTCAGCTGGACCACCTGTCGAGTATGCACCGCCAACGTGGGCTGCTGCAGATCACTTCCACTGCTCTGGCGCCTGGGCGATTCGGGTACCTCCACCGTCTCCACCACCTGTACTGTTGCCGCCCCCGCCTCGTCAGGAAGCGTCCCCTGCTCGCCTACATGGGTCGGTTCCGCCGTCAGCGCCGGCCTCGCGTCTGCGCTAAGTTCAGAAAGCTGCACTGCTGCTTGCACCTCGTGCTCCGGTGCAGAGGGCCCTTTCAGCTGCGGCGCCGGCAATGCCTCCTGCAGCGCGCAAGCGTCTGCCTGTGAAGGAGGGGGCAGCTCCTGCAGGGGGCCCATTTCCCGGCCTTCCATTTGGTCCTCTGCCTCCTGCTGCGGCCGAAGCGTGTCCACATGTGACTGCTGTTGCTGCTGCTGTTCCACTTCGGTCGCGGCTGCCACTATCGACCCTTTCTGCTCCTCCGCCTCAGGTTGCGCCTTGGAAGGCTGCGTCCCAGAGACCGTCCCCAGGTCCGTAAACGCGTCCGGCTGCTTGAGGCCCTGACATCTCGCCCCCGGATCGTGCAATCCGTGTGCTGTATCAATTGGCTGCTGCAGCTTGGGTGACGATGCGGGCACTGGAGGCGTCGCCAGGTTGTTGGAGCCTGCTGCTCCTGAGCACTGAGCATCCGGGTCGGTGACTGGGCCAGGTGCTTGTCTAGCTTCCTGCGCCACAGACGTCCTTTGTTGTTGTTGCTGTTCTTGTTCTTGTTGTTGTTGTTGCTGCTGCTGCTCTTCTTCCTGTTCCTTTTCCTGTTGTTGTTGCTGTTGCTGCTGTTGCTGCTGTTGCTGCTGTTGCTGTAGTTGTTGTATCAGCAGCTGCTGCTGTTGGAACAGGGCGTGCTGCATGAGGCCCAGGAGGATCTGTACTTGCTGCGGCGGAGGCAGGCTGAGCACCTGTTGTCGTTGCGCCGCTGGCATCCGCTCCAGCAGCTGCATCGATATAAAATCATACGCAAAAACATCACCAGAAGGATGATGTGGATTGATCAATGATCCGCTTTGACAACGAGCATGCCTCACACGATTTCCGCTGTGACCTCCCCATGCACCACTCACCATCTGAAACATCGCAGCAGATGGTGTTGACACTGCCGCTGCCGTTGCAGCTGCAGCTCCCTGCGGCGGCGGCGGCGGGATTGTAGCAGCCGCCTCGGGGCGCTGAGACTCTGCTTGCGTGCCTATTGTCTGCAAGCTGCGCTTGACTGGCCGCGGTACCAACGCCTTCGCGGGTGCAGGCTCAATGTTCGCGCCAATTACACCGCCCCTGGGCAACAATGAAGACGATGAGTGCTCTTGCTGCTGCATTAGAGGTGCTATCCGCTGTAGCATCTTGGAGGTGCCGGCAGGTGCAACATCGGACTCGGCCGTCTCCTGTCCGTGCTCCTGTCCGTGCCCTGGCAGACACGCGCCGTGCGGATGCTGCTGCGTACTGCCCGCCGTCCCCGTCAGTCCTGCAAACGCCGCTGAGCGCCGACCGCCTCTCCCACCGCGGCCGCCACCGCCACCCTCCCAATCATCATCCATGTCATCATCGGCCGACATGGCTCTCCGGGACGGCTTGCAAGGCCGCCGCGGCCGCCCCGGAACGCACGGATGCTCCGGCTGACCTTCCCGGCTCTCATCATCGGCCGATCCAGCGGAGGGATCGGCAGGACCAGAGGGCGGCGGCTGTGGGAGCGCAAGCCACGCCGCCGCGTGACGTGACCCCGCGGCTGCCTTCAACGCCAGCTCATACAAGCGCGTAGAGGACAGCGGCGGCGGCGGAAGCTGCTGCTGCTGTTGCTGCTGCTGCAGCAGCAGCAGCTGCGATGGCGGCAATGATGCCTCGTAGGGTGGCGACGGCGGCGGCGCCGGGTAGTCCAGCGACTGGGACTCGCGCACACGCATCCTGGCGGCGGCTCGGCGGTCTTCCTCGGCCATCCTCTTGGCGGCCCCCGCCACGTAATACGGCAGGTCGGCAGTGTTCCCGCAGGCCACCTGTGTGCGCGGCCACGGTGGTGGCAGGGTCCGTCCGCCAATCCAGTGCCAGACCCCGCGGAAATGTGCATGTTTAGAATGTTTGAGCTTCTCACGTTTTCTTCCGTATAGCGACTTCTGATGTTTAACTCCGGCCAGCCTGCCATCCCGATTTACTGGGCAGCGCACCTTTTCGTTTTGCGTATCAAGATGGTTTATACTACAGCACTTTTGTCTTCTCCTCAAAATAAATCCTGTCACTCACCTGATTCAACACGCCAATCCTGATCCTAGGCCGGAAAAAGTCCGCGGTCCGCACGCCCCGTGTCACCGCTGCACCGACAGGCGACCAGCCCTCCCCGTGTTCATACCGCGACCGCTTCCGTACTGGCGATAACTTCTTCGCCACTAGGACTGGCTCTGCCGAAACTGGCTCTGTCGAAACCGGCTCTACCGAAACCGGCTCTGTCGAAACCGGCTCTACCGAAACCGGCTCTGCTGAAACTGGCTCTGTCGAAACCGGCTCTACCGAAACCGGCTCTACCGGAACCGGCTCTGCCGAAACCGGCTCTGCCGAAACCGGCTCTACTGAAGACGACATGGGTGGTAACATTACTGAGGAAGGCCCACGGGGCATGGGCTCCACAGAAAGCTCAGGAAGCAGCGGTTTTGCCGCCGGGGCTCGCAAGGGCAGTTCCGACATCGAGACATCTGGCAGCAGCGGCGCCACCACGTCGGGCCCGAGCGTTGCTGTCCCTGCCGGCTCCGTCTTAATGCGCTTCGATGCTCTACGTGGATCCTGAGCTGGTGACCGCTGGATAAGACCTTGCCGGGGCCCCTCATCGTTCGAAGCTCCAGGGGGGTTCTCCTGTGCAAACGGTCGATGTCTCGGTGCGTGCTGGGTCTCATCCCCGTCTGAATCGAAGCCACGTGGCCTGCGCACCAGCCTGCCACTGCGGGACATCCTTACACCGTTCAGTGCCGTGCCCCCGGCCCCGACGTTTCCCCCCTCCGGGGTCTTCTGCCCTCTGCCGTCAGCTTCTTTGTCGTCACGTTGCTGCTGCTTTCCGCCGTCGCTGTCGCGGCCCCCGACCCCTCTGGCTGCTCCTGAGCCGGCCGCCTCTAGGCCGCCGCGCCTTTCCTCGCCCGTCACCTCGGCTCCACCAGCACCGGACCTGGGCCCCACGTGCTCCCTGGAGGCGGACTGCGACCAGCAGCATCAGCAGTCAGGGTTGGGCGCGGAGCACGGTGATGCCGTGGCCCAAACCGCGAACCTTAGCCCTGATACGGCGTAAAGGCGCCAGTGGAGAGGCGGACACTTCCAAACCGTCATGGAACACCCGCCGCACATCCCAGCTTATCTAATTCTCGTCAATATGCCCTCCCAGACCCCTGGCCTTAGAAGCTGAACGCTGGATTGCCCCAGGCCCAAACGGCCTGGACTGGGAACCTCGGCACACCACGCCTAAGAGGGTAGCTGCGCCCAGATGGTCCGTAATAGCCCATGGGCTTATGTTGCCCACGTACTCAACGCTTATGCACAGAGCTATGATAATATATTATCATAAATATATATTAATTAATTATTATATTATATTATTTACATTATATTTAATAAAATATTATTTTAATTTATATTTATATTTTATATATATTATATTATATATTAAGCAGATGTGTGGGCCAGCTTCCGCGCTGCTAGCAACCACTACAACCACGTCAAGGGAAGCAATGCCACCCTTGCCCTCAACCTCACCCGCAGCGGCTCCTCAGAGCCACGTCGCTCCTCTCGCAGCCGCATGCGCTCCTCCCGTGATGGACCCACCGGCGGGGACGCCGCTAGGCCCAGGAACTTGCGCCGGGCGGCTTCCATCTCCTTGAGCTACGCGGCGTGCGGCGAAATATTAGATTCGCCGATGCATTTGAAATCATCATGGACAAACATAGGCATAGGTACGGCATGTCCATGATTACATGCGTATGTCCTTGCGTGCGCTCGAGCGTGTGCGTATATGTGCGGTACGCCCATGTGCGCGCGTGTGTGGTATGGAGCAGTTATTATAAAAATTGTAACCGGGCTTAGAAACCCACAGCCGCAGAAAGACGGGGCGCATTGCAATCGACAAGCCCACCGATTCATGCGCAATCGGACCGGTCATGTCTGGTCTTGCCGGTCTAGCCTGTAATTCTAAAAATCTCCACCAGTGTACCTGGCCCGAGCGGGAACGGTCCTCCCTCACCGCACATTACCAGACCACTTGGGAGCCCCTGAGAGTCCTCCTCAGGAACCCAACATGGGAGAACCAAACATGGACACTTGGAGTCGCGGACGAGGACTGCCAGATCTCTCCCGTCCTATCGAACGCGAGACAGCTACCTCGTTGCCTTACATTTCTCCGCGACATATGCCACTCAAGTGACCGAGTAAAGGCCAAGTAAACATATGAACAAAGTTCGATGGCACCAAATAAACCGGGTAGCAGCAATGGATCCGGCAAGGCTGCGGATTTCTCGGTCAGTGCCACCCACCACGTTTCCCAGGACAAGCCACTGCGGCAGCAGCCTTGCCCCTTGCCATTGGGACTGTATACATGGTTACCTACCCGCTCTTCCTTCTCCATTTCCTTGCGTCTACGCTCGCGCTCTTTGGCCTCGTCCTCACGTTTCCGCTTCTCCTCCGCGGTGCGGGCCTGGGTCGCATCGGGCGGCAGGTCAGTGACAGTGGGATTGACCCAACATTGCGAGAGGGAAAGTGAGAAATGCGGACCCGGAAAAGAAAACAGAAAGGGATGCAGAAGCGTGGAGAGATTAGAGAGATGCAGCTGGGCATGGATACAGTGGCCAGTGAGCGTTTTCCCAACGCATGCAGCTCATGAAGAGGACATCATAACATGCAGGAGAGACAGCGTACAATAAAACAGTGGGGAGCCAGATGCGAAGGCAAGGAGGTGCATTATCGCAGGTGCACCGCGCCGCCCAAGGAAAAGGCCCCAAAGGCATATGGAAGCCCACACGCACGGAACTCGGAGGCCACCTGTGGGCCGGCTGAAAGCTCAGGAGGCTGCCTCTCCAGGGGGACGGACGCCGTATAGCATGGGTCAGGTCAAGTCTTGGGGCCAACCCCGCACCAGCCAGTCCAGCTGTAGGGCATCCGCAACACATTAAAGACCTAACCAACCTTCTTAGCCGCATCTTCCTCTTCCTTCTTCTTCTGTAAGTTATGCAGCCGGTCAGAGCGCTTCTTCGGCATCGACTCGTACAGCACCGCGCGCTCTTCTGCCTTCCTCCGCGCCTCCACGCTAGCAGTTAGTTTGGGCAAAATCTGTGGGGAAGAATGGGGGGAGGATCGATAGGATGGGTTGGTTGGTGTAGCTCTGGAGTTCAGGCGGGACCTCTGGCAAGCCGCCAGACGTTTATATGTGTGATGTGGTAGTGTGGCGGTGTCACGCTCGCTTTTCAGTAGTCAGCTAAAAGGGCTTCACAGCTTTTCGGAAAGTGTGCTGTGCCCGTTTTCGGTGGATTTCGGTGACTGGGCCTGCTATCTTCCCATTCGCAGCTCCCACTTTTCCATCCCACGTTTTCGTATCCAGCCACTCCGGCGACTTGCAGAAGTCTGCCGGCATCGCCACCTCAAGCGCCTGCTGCAGACACATACTCCCGCTTCCCTTCTTCCATGAAGCCCTGCACGGAGGGAAGTCGGTGTTGTGTGTCGCATAATGCGGCACTTCCCAGCCCAGCACAGCCCAGTCCCCTTATCCTTTCTCCCTCCCGTCCACCCCTCCCACTGCCATGCCCGCTGCACGCCTCCCTTCCGTGCTCACCTCCTCGAGTGCTGCATGGAGCGCCCGCTCGTTGCGATTGCGTGAGGTGCCCATGCGGTGAGACAGATCCCGCACCTCCTCTAACGTTGTGCACTCCGTGCACCACTCTGCCGCATCAGCCTCAGCTGATGCGTCCCGACCGCCCTTGCCCGCTGCCCTTGGCGGCGTCTCCCTGCGCCGACGGAGAGTGCCGGGCCATGGCCAGTCACGTCCACATCGAGGGCGACCGGGTGCATCAGGGTTGCTTGCCACGATCTTCAACAGATCGTGTCGACCACCAAATATACTGCAAGCAGTACTGATCCATGAATTCCCTGTCTGACGGCACTGCGTATTTAAGAGAGCGCCAACTGGCCCAAAAGAAATGACGTATAAGCTGTTGTACGGCTGGTGGGTTGTCCTGACATTATTACCTCTGTAAACCTGATCCATTACCTGAACAGGAAGGAATCTTCAAAACCAGTGCCGCTAAAGAAGTAGTACCGGCGACCACGGGAATCCTCTCCGATGGGCCGCTGCCGCAGCGGCCCATCCGTGTCCGGGTCGTCCGCCTACGCGCGCCGCAACCGGATCAGCCACGGCAATAGGCAAGGCAAGGGATTGCGTGCCATCGTGTTGACGATATCGCCAAGTCGGCAAAAAGAGGTGCAACGCGACGCGACCACACACAGGGAATGCGAGGTGCAAATCATTCTGCTCCCTCTAGACCAAGCAAGGAAGTGGGGACCTACGAAACGACATCCATGCGAGATAGCCCCTCGCAATATGGCTGCTGCATCAGAAGGAGCTGCCGACCTACAGACCCCATGCATGCATGCCTCTCGACTCCCAATCGTCCGCTGCCCAGCCCTGTCAACACCTCTGGCCTGTCCCCCAATAAGGCTGGCCGCCCGAATTCCGCCCCTGAACTCACCAAGCTGCGAATGACCTCCCTGACCGCGGGACACTCGTGCACCCGCCATTCACACAGTGCATACAACAAATGCACCTGCGGACAAGCGTGGGGAGTTGCAGCGGAGCAGCTGACAATGGTGCGGCAAAATTACGTGGGCTTTGAGAACTGAACCAGGAAGCGGTTGAAAAAGGTCAAAAAGTCAAAAATGACCAATGGTCACCTGGACATGAGCTAACACTGCCCCGGACGACTCATCACAATCCCTAAGCACAAGCAAAACCCTTGCCTCCCCGGGAGTCGCACCCGCTGTAGCGCTGTGAGCTCCAGGAAGCCCCTTCTGGAGAGCAGGTTCCGTGGGAAGTAGTTTCGCCACTGGCGGTGCAGCTTGTCGTGGAGCATTGCCTGCCACTGGCGTGCAGCTTCACACTCCACGTATGGGGCATCGGCGTCAGGCCTTAGGAGCTACAAAGCACAATCGTTTCGAACAGATGTGTGGCCAAAGGGGATTAAGCCAGAGGAAATGAATGCGGGGATCAATCGATAAGAATGGGCAGCATGGTGTTACATGAACCCAGGGTGTGGTCGCTGCGGCCTAGGTTAGAGCAACGGCGACGATGACGTCGGCGGGATGGGAGGTGAGACCACGCAAGGCATGCGCGGCGGTGGCGGTATTTGATGAGATCTGCGTTTCTACACATATAGGGTGGAGTCTCTCTCTATGATGACGTTGCAGCGGTTGCCTAGCTAACTAATTTGCACGTATCACAAAACAACAAGCATTACAAAACCAGAGTCCTCTACCACCGAGAGCTTTCCAGCACGAGCACCACCATCTGACTGATACTGGCTTTGGGGCAGCGGTTTGCATCCTGAAGAGGCAAGCACCATACACTTCGTTTTCATGAGTACCCGCCCTGGGGCTTCGTACATGGATAGCGCAGCATGCAGCTATGCGAAATGTCACCGTCCCCGCGCTGAAAGCTTAGGATCTTTGGGATTGCTCCTAGTCACCGCCAACAGTTCTGGCAATGGTGGGCGCTTCTGAACCATGATGTAGCGGCCCCGGGGTCACCACCTCACCTTGAACACCAGCTCTGCGAGAAAGCTCTGGCTTTCCTCAGGCTTCAAGATTGAACTCTCCAGCTGGTCAGCGGAAAATGGCTTCAGCTGTAACGGCTTTGCAAACACCCGCGCGCACTGTACAACGCTAGCGAACTGCCAGCAGCTCCGCAACGCTTCCGTCGCCTCTTCCTCGGTTTGCGGCTGCGGTGTCTCATCGGATTCAGAGGTCTGAGATACTCCTTCGTCGCTCTCCTGGGAGGAACGGCCCGAGGCCTTCGGAGACATGCTGCTCGCCAGTGTGTTCGACCTCCACGAGTTACTACACAAACCGCTGTCATTGTCGTCACTGTCGCTATTTGATTTCAGCTTATCAATAGAATCACCGTCCTGGTCTTCAGATTGGGTCACCTGGGTCGTTTTCCTCCCTCTGGCCATTTCATGCAAGTAACCCAGGTTGCTACGGTACAGTCGCGTCAAGCGGCATCACATAATATCCTAAAATGTTTTAAAGTCATATTTTCAGTCATTACGCTGGCAAAATGCCTGTCCAGCGTGAGTCAACTGACAAGGCCGTCAGTTATCTAGGGTCTTTGACCCAGGCTGCATATGCCCTTCGAAAGGCGATAAGATTGAATAAGGTAACCATGTAATTTATCCAATGCACGCCGCTCTTGCTGATCGCAAGATGCCAAACACATACTTTTACAACAGAACATAACAGAAAAGAACCCACTCCGGGGTTCGAGGCTCCGGGCACAAGAAATGTCGCAGCACGGATCTCTAATGGACCGAGAGATACCTTTGGTCGCTTTGCTCGTTGTGATGTAGCTTTATGCGATCTTTGTGATGTAGGGCTCGGTAGCACCAGGCAGCACACCAGCACCAGCCATCTCGGAGGATATCACAAACTCGCGCATCTCGCATCTGGAGGGGGGTTACCTGGCTACCATCTAGCTTGCAGTGGCGTCTATGTACGTTCCTAGCCGCATCAGATACGTTGGACCCCCCCTGTTTTACGCACCGGATCTAGGTACTTCCCTAGCCGCATCTACATACTGACCAAACCGCATCTGCATACTTTAGACCCCCCTTTTTACCCGCGTCCAGATGCTGCCAAAACTGCATGTAGACATCCTCCTGACAGCTGCACAACCGGTATAGTCACGTATACTCTCCCAGGATTCTCTTGCTTAAAGCAACAGGAATAGCGAGAAGAGATCACGATACCGGAAAACGTACGAAATATCTGGCCACAGACGTACGTTCCATGAGGCTCAGCAACCGGGTAAGGTCCTCTAACACCCACAAACCAGTCTATGTGAGCCCTGTGCCTTTGCAAGAACTCATGGCAGAAGGCTCAGAAGCAAGGTTCTGTGATTGGTGGCCCAAATGTGGTCTAGATTGGGTACTGTTGGGGACAGGCGGACTGACAGTAACAAGGTCTGTTAAGCGTGGTTGAGCTGAAAGATTGATTCGTGGTGTCTAGCTCGTCCTACGAAGGAGGCTGGAGTATCGTCACCTTGGCTTTGGTGTCTGTATCAGATCCTCTCCCGCTGGCAGATTTGCACTCTGTAGTGCCACTGGCACGCTCAGAAGCCCATGCACTCTCAACCCTCCCGCCCTCTGCACCCTCCACAGCACGGTCACGTGCAAAATTATGCCAATGACATGGTCGCCATGGGGGCGTATGTATACTACATAAGTGTAGTATGCACGCTTGGAGTGGACTGTGAACAGCTGTGCGTGGCGGAGGTGCAAATAGTCACCTTTGAGTTTGGGATAAACTTTCTGAGGCAATACAATCACCAGTCAGCTCTGTTATCTGTGTCATACAACTAAGTTAGCTCAGCTTAGGCCCTGCGCTCTTCCAACGGAGAGGTGAGCGGTCACGTCGCAAGCCTGGTCTTGGTGCCACCATTTCAAGAGTCCTAGCTTGAACGAGGAAGGTACCGCTTGTTGGCCGATGGCCCAGCGTAACATGTCATCCAAAACAACATACTTAACGTCATAGGCCCTCGCGGCTCTGCAGGCATATCTTATAGATTGAATCTTAAGAAGCATGTATTAAATCAGCAATGTAATGATTATTGATACCAAATAGGCCGAGGTTTAAATGTGCGAGACATTCTGCTGACGAGACCTGTTTTAATATGTTAGAGGCAGCATGCTGCACCAAATAAGATAATTAAGTAAACTGGTCTCACAACTTGTGTCGCTAAATAAATACGATCGCCGCTTGTATGCAAGATGTAAACAGCGGCACAGTTTTTTATTTCGAGTGTTTTGTACGTTTCCATTTTGATTATATACTTATCAAGGTCACCATAGGTTCACCGACCGGTGTGACGAAGCTGTGTTAACGCTTATTCCAGGGGTAGCTTCCTCGGAACCAGGCATTTCCGGCTGGCGTTATCTATAAGGTACGCTTCCTCCTAAGTCTAACTACACTTAGCGTCTGATGGCTTTACATCATCCATCTCCCCAAAACATCTCTGTTCACGGGCCATAGTTGTCTAGCGGCTGTAAGGAGGAGCTATGCCTCAAACGCCCCTCTACGAAACGAAGAATCCTTAAAGCAGGCTGAAGTAATTAGTCGCACTAAATGTGCCGTTAGATTTGCAGAAGCCTCCACCACCTGCATCAGCCCCACCGCCCACATTGCCCGCACCTGCCCACATTGTCCACACTACCTCCACTGGCCTGAACATGTATGGCTTTGAATGTTGCATAGTAATACCCCTCACAGTTTCTGGCTTCGTAATTGTTAAACTCACAAACCTGGTATGAGATTTGGGCCTTGTCAGTCATCTGTTGAGAAGACGCACTATGCACACATGTTGCTGTTCAAACCCTAGTGGCAGTTGGGGTAGCAGTGGTTGCAGGGAATTTCAACTGTTGGACAAGCTGCTTGCAGGGAGTTGCAAGTGTCCGAGTTATAATGGGGAGTGCAAATGTATTGGGGGTTGCATACTTGGTAGAAAAAACATGAGGACAATCGGCAGGCCTTTGGTTGGCCTGAGTTTATAGGTGTATAACCATCAGATATGTATGGTTACCCCAGTGTAGAACGTGTCCTCTAACCTGTCTACCGGAGCCTTGTTCTGGGCCTGCTTCTTAGATGTGTGCTGATGTGTGCCTATGTGAAGCATGTGAGGTCTTCAGCAAGGTCTGTTAAGCATGTTTGAGCTAACAGAGTGATACGTCACGGCGTCTAGCTAATCAAAATTATACCGAGTTACGTAGGTGTAATTTCAGGTTTTACCACTGCTTCGTTGTTGTAACCCGCCACGATGATCCCGGGATGCTCGATAACGACAAAGGCTGTCGTGGCTTCAGCTTTAATGGCCCTGTGCTAAATTCCTTAACCCAGGTCCCCGTTATGCGACCACTTAGAACTTCCTCTCTCCTCTCCCCTCAATTTTTTCCCTGACAAGTACATCATTATAAAGTGCCTCCCAAGCTTCCCCGGCGGAACGAGGCTTGGCAAGTAGATCGAATATAGAGCAGCTGATTTCTGATGCACAGTTGGCTTACCACGATTCATACCCTGTAAGGCTGTCGCCTGAGTGGCAAACAATAAACACAAAAAATATTTTGTCCTTACTTGACGTTCTCTGTTTGCCCTTTCAATGATTTCGGAAAGCACCCCGTAGCATGGTATGAGAGCTTGCCGAAAGAATGGGTCGCAAAGATGTTCAAAGGTCTGAGTTGCAATCCTGCACCCCGTCCGGCAAGAGCGCCTATATTTAACAGCTTCTTATTTATTCGTGAAGATGAAGACACTCACAATTAACCTGGCCTAAGAACGGGTTCCCGCGCAGACTGTGCCACTTGCGACGACTGTTCTAACACAAATTCGTCATTGCCACTGTTAGCTGTGAACACGAACAACGTACAGCAGCTCTGCAAATGAAAGAAACAAGAGGTCCTCCTGCGCAGTACTTTTTCCGGCGGTCGGTACGACCCTTGGCAATTTTGCCAAACGTGACAGCAGTCTGATAATCTTGGAGTTTCGGTCTTGACCTAGAAAACGGTTTGGCTTTTGCTAGGCTGATTGTAAACGCCACCGATGACTTTCGCGAACAATGTCTTCATCGTCTAGCAACAAGAACCAAACACAGGCCAAGTATGCTAACAGCAATCTCAATGCGGTATTTGCAAAGCCGACGGCCTCAGCTGCAGCCCAGTCATCAACAAGTGGCACTATCAACAGGAATGGGATGCTTGTGCTCTCAAAGGTAAGTCCGCGTACCAGGTGCGACCTGCCAAGTTCGTAAGAAGGAACGCATAAGAAAAAGTATGGTAATATTGGTTCGTGTCTTTCTTAAGAGTTGCATTAGGAAACGGGGTTCAGATCACATCCTGGCCACGTTGACGCCGCCTCTTTCTGTCGGGGTTGGTACCTTTGCAGCGCACCACCCGTGCTGTCTCTGGAGCTAAAGTTGTGGTGCCGAAGCCTGTCAATCTTCCTTCGCTGAAGAAGGTATGGAACCGAGCTGCTTTAAAGTGTGGGCCTTTCGTGTGCAAAAGTCCCATTCCTGAAGGATGCGCCCCAAATCTTTTAGGAACATGCTGGTAACGACCCAACTACACAGCTAGTCCCTGCCGGTGCTAGCGCGGGCTGGGCAAAGCCTGAAGAGCAGGCTCCTCCCACACAGCCTCAAGAAGTCAGGTCCGCGCTTACAGCCGGAAGCAACTGGGCTTCGCAGCCTAAGGTTGGCTCTGGAGCTTGGGCATCGACTGGGACTTCTTCTCCGGCCCACGGCCGGGGTCCTTCCTTTCCGGTCGACCGCCATCTGAATCCGGACGAGTATCCCAGCCTCGCAGCTACAGCTCGCAGTAACTCGCAACCTCAGAAGCAGCGACCTGTTCCTTACGAGCAGCCACAGGTATGTGGCGCACCCGACCGCTTCCCACAGAATGTTGGGCTCTTTTATGTTAAATTAAGTCGCTTCTTCGCAGGACCCGAGGGGGTGGGCTGATGACGAGCGGGCACCAGCGGGTGGCCTTCGGCACGGGGACTGGTAAGATTGTCAAGCTAGGGAGTGTTACGGCTGGTATTGACTGGACCTACGTTACTGCAGGGACGATGAGCGGGGACGCGACTGGGACCGTAGTAGCCGCGATGCACGGTTCGAGTCGTATGGGGTGCCACAGCCCGGGCACTTCGATGATTACGATGAGCATCCTCGAGGTGGCCGTCCGTATGATTCTTTCGGGCCGTCCAGCCGCACTGCTATGTACGACTATCCTCCTCCTCCTCCTCCCCGTCGGCCAACTTATGAACGGGATACCTATGAGCGATATGATCGTCCAGCTGAGCGGTATGAGCGACCGGCAGAAAGGTACGAGCGGCCGGCGGAAAGGTATGAGCGGCCAAGTTACCCTAGCAGGTTCTCGGACTACGATGACAGCCTCATTCCACCACCACCGCCGCCGCGGCTCCCTTCTCGAGATGGCCCCCAACCATCACCTTCGGCTCCCCCTCCCGAGGAGGAGGAAGAGGATCCTGAGCGGGCCGCATTTGAAGCGGAGCTGCGCAACCTGCAGACGGAGATCGGGAAGGTGCGTTGGAAATAGGTAACTCAGACCAAGTAGACTTTGCAAAGTTTTATCTATTAATAAATCAAAACATCCCTTTGAAACGTTTTCATTTGCTTGTGCAGAAAAAAGCGGAACAGAAAGACGGCAGTTCCTTCCACGCATCGCAGCCGGCGCCAGAAACACCTCAGGAGCAGTCCGGAAGTCCTGAAGATGCTGTACAGAAGCCACCAGAGAATGTAAGAAATTTGGTAAAATGTTTGGCGGTTTCATTTTGTTTGGCGGTTTGAGCTGATCTCGCTGCGCGCATGTTACATGCCTGCTTTTTAGTTGTTATATTGAGACAGGCAAAGTATTATGTATGTGCTCAGGTCATGGCTCCATCGAAAGCACCTGTTGTCGCTACCAAGTTGGTTGCGCGTGATGCTGAGGAGGAGGAGCGACGACGTAAGCAGGCAGCCGCAGAAAAGTTGCGTGCTCTGGAGGAGAGCATAGCCGCACGGAACGCGCCGGCTGCGAAGCCTACAGAGGTGAGTTTGACACTCATTAGGTAGGGAGTTGCATGTCAAGCATCAAGCTGGTTGCGTTGACAACATATTCCTACTTGCAGGTGGAGACAGAACCCAAGCCGCCGTTGCGGACTGAGGCCCCTGCGGGTGCGTTGCCACATTACAACCTTCCCCAGCGTATGCACAACTGCCAATGCGTTTTTACTAACCTTCCCCGTCATTGACAGCTTTCCTCCTGTCATGGTAACCTCATCCAGCAGATGGCGTGCGTATAGCATCGAAGGCTATCGACATCTCAGAGCCGCGGACAAACGCTTGGGGCCCCGTTCCGAAACCGGCAACAACGGCCATGTTTGGCTCCTTCGACGAGCATCTGCTGGAGGAACTTCATCGAACACCTGCACCACAGCCACAACTTTCTCAGGGGATCCAATCACAATTGCATCAGCAGCATGGTACTGGGCTTCCCGGGCAACACCAATTCCATCAGCATCCGCAGTCCTATCCACAATTGTACACAGCACCACCTCCCGCGGTGAAAGTGCAGCATGCGTACGGTCAGCACCCTCCGCATGCCTACCTCCAGCAACACGCCACAGGGCCGCAGCAAACAATGCCGGTGGCAGCGACCCAGTCGGCATCTCCAGATGAGCAGACCCGTACGAAACCCTGGCGGCCAGGTGCGGTTAGCTTGAGTACTACATGGAATAAGAATATTTCCTTGCGTTGCGTCGTCCTGTCTAATTGGAACTCGCTGTCCCACAGTTGAGGGTACCACGCCCGTACTGCTTACACACGCCAACGCTCCAAGCCTTACGGGTCAGCAGGGAGCTCCAGCGCCGAAGGATGCAGCGCCAGCGCCCGTATATGACCCGAACAGGTGTGAAATTTGCTGGTTATATCGTAGGAATGTTCGTCCACATATTGCATATTCTTGCGTCCTATTAATAAATACGGTTTATATGCGCTCTGTTTTGCAGCTACGACCGGCGGGCACTGCCGCCAAGTGGCCGCGGACGGAGCCGTGGCGAGCCGGGCCGTGGGCGGGGACGTGGCGGTGGAAGTGGGTATGACAGTCCCGAGGGATGTGAAGCATCTGGATCAGATGCACCTGTCGAGGGAGGGAGGGGTAGGGGACGTGGTCGGGGAGCCGTGGGTGAGCGTGGTCGTGGTGGAAGAGGAGGCCGGGGGGGACGTGGGCGAGGTCGCAGTGATGATTCCAGTGTCGAAGAGGATCCTGGCGTGTCTGGTGCAGAGGCTGGGGAGGGCGAGCAGAATGGCAGGCGAAGCAGTTCGGCTTTTCCGGTCCGGCAGGTGGACGCTGCGGGTCTCGGAGACAGGCTCTCAGGACGGGGCCAGGGGCAACGGCGTGAGGGCCGTGGTGGCCGCGGTGCAGGGCCCCATACCGCTGATGGCAGTCAACAGAACGTTGCAACGGAGGGCATGCATGGGCAGTCTGCGCCTGCCACCGGTGACATGCGTGCTGTAGGTCAGGACCGAGCCACATTAGTGATCGGCCGCACTGTGCCGCAATCCACTGTGTCAGTGCCTCCACCGCAGCCACAGGCATTGCCACAAGCACAGCTTCAGCAGGCACAGCACATCCAACAACAGGTCCCTGCTTCGGGGGCTGCAACGGGCTTGGTCGTGGCTGCTGCTGCCGCAGTGGCAACAGCGGCGTCGAATACCTCGGATCCTAACAGCAACTCCTTGGCATGGGGGAGCAGCATCGCCACAGATGTTGCAGTGCGGACGCTGGAGGATCCAATTGTCCCGGATTTGAACTTGCCGGTGACTCTGGATCCCACACCGGCCATGAAGCCGCCCGTATCATTGGTCGGCCTTGGTCCCCAGGCGTTTGACCGCTCAATAGGCCCGAAGCCCTCACAGCCCGCACACCACCAGGCGCCTCAGCCCGTTGCTATGGGCAAGGTGGAGATACCGGGGAACCAAGTCCAGCCGACGCATTCGGCCACAGGTCCAACGCAGCATGTTCATCAGCAGGCGGCCCGCGCGCATCAGGATATTTCAAGTAAAAGTGTTGAGATGCTCGACAGCGGCATGCCGGCCTTGCCTGCCGATTTAAATCTCGATATCCTGCCTGCGAAGCCAGCGGGGGTATCCTCGAGGCTTGGGGGATTTACCGTCGGCGCTAATGGCGATGTTCAGGGTCAGGATGCTCGTGGTGCACTCACTGGCGGTTATGGAGCCTTCGGTGCTGGTACGGGAGAGCATGGCAGTAGCGGAAGCAGTGGTGGACAAGGGCCAGCTCCGGCGGGTATCTCCGTTTGGAGCCGGCCCAACACCTTGGGCGCCTTCGGCCAAGCGAGTAGTGCCCTGCAGGCTCACCAGCCAGGAACGGCAGGATTCAGCGCTGGATTGACCTTTTATAGTGCTGGGAACCCCGGCTTCCCAAACGCGGGTGCAATGGGGACCAGCGCGGCGGGGAATAGCGGCAACAACACGGGTGCTGGGCAACCCAATCCGCAGCTTATGCTGAATATTGGTCAGGGAGCGTTTGCGCCAGGCCCCTTTCCATTTTCCCCACCGGTGCGGCCCTTTCCCCCTATGCCACACGGCGGTCAATTTAGTGGCTTAAACACGAACATCTTTTTACAACCGCCTTTTGTGCCAACTGACAAGTTGCCTGACTGGTCAATAACTGGCCAGAACACTAACCTCGCGCCCGCAGCACTTCCGCGTCCAGTGGATCTGGGTATTCCCCCACCGCCCTTCGTGGTGCAGCAGACGGGGACAGGTAGTCAGGCCGGTGCAACAGCTAGTGGGACTGCAGCTGGCGGGGCTGACGGAAATGCAACGGCGACGGGTACTTTCGGTACCTTGCCGAATGCGTTGCTGGGTGCTGGTCTTCCCTCGCTGTCGCCCGCGGGTTTTATATCAGGGCATAAGCAGCCAGGGGCTCTTGGTCACCCGGGTCTGAAGCCCGCTGTTCAAGGGGGATATGGCACAGTTCAACAGACGGCAGCCCAGCAGCCACAGCAGCAGCCATCGATGGGTGCAGGCAGCAAGGAGGCTGTTAAGCCTAACTTGCCGGATGATATTTTTGACGTTAAGCCATCAGGTCAGCTGCCGCCGCAGCAGCAGATGCCACAACACCCACAGTCTTTAGCCCGACTCCCAAGCGCATCCATGCCCCCGCCGGTACCGCCGGCCTCCGGGCCAGCGCGCCTTGGCCACGGAGCTGCAGCAGGGTTGCCGATATCCGGGATGCCACAGGCATCGGCCAATATAGTGTCAGGAGCTCCCCCTGGGACTGGGAGTGTGGTGAAACCAACCCATGCACAGGGGCCTGCTGCTGCTCCTGCATTGCAGTCAGTTGGTCCTCTACCAGGATCTGGAGCGATAGGTGGAGGGCGTGGTGGACGCGGCCGCGGCGAGGGGCGTGGGGGCCTTCGGGCAACGATGGTGGAGGGCGGACGAGGCCGGGGCTTTGCGGGGCGGGGTGGTCGGGGCGTTATGAAATCTGATGACACTGTTTCCGGGGGGGCCGCGTCGGTTGGCACATCTTCAGGTGCGGTTCCGGCTGCTGGAGTGGGCACGGCAGTGTCATCAGTACAAACCGTCCAGGCGCACACGGCGATCCTGAGCAGTGTTGGGCCCTCGCACGGTGGACAGGCTGGGGGTCCGTCCGGACAGCATCATGGCGGGTCAGGCGGCAGGGGCGAAGGCGGGAGGGGCGGGAGGGGTCGGGGTGGCGGCGGAAGGGGCCGGGGTGGTCGAGGAGAAAGTGGCCAGCCGGGTGGTGGGCGTGCGGGTGGTCAGCAGTCAGGGCGCGGCGGTAAGGGCGGGCCTGGAGGTGGTGCTGCTGATGCCGAAAAAAGCTGAGCGGGCGGTCCCCTTATGCCTTGTTGGCAAGGGGCCATGAAAGCGTTTGTTCAGAGGACCGCAGTCAAATGTGCTGTCTGGTGCTCCCATAGGAGATACAGCATGGCCTTTGTGCACGTAGAGTGCAGTGCTTCACCAGGTTAGCAGTGTACTTGACAGGCGGTGAATTGAAGTCGAGAGGTTGGGGCACACGGAGTAACGTTTAGGTCAGTGGATATGCAGCGGTAAGCCTTTCATACGTGCTGTGGTGTCTGAATGAGGTGGATGCGGCTCATTTCCCATTAAGGATTAGGATGGAGCATAGAACAACACGTTAGTTCCAACGTGAGGCACTTGCTTATCCTACGAAGCGAAGGCAGGTCCGTTGCTGTAGTGAACAGCAGCAAGGCACGCATGCCTTAGGCCGTGCAGACAAACTACATTTCAGGCTGTAGTTCTGCAGTGGTCACTTTTGCGGATGCCATTACACTATGCTCGGGGGTAGGCGGAATCGCATGGCCGGAGATGCATGGCCGGAAATTTCGAGGAAGTCGAAATAGAAAGCAAGTGGCGCTCGTTGGTTGGGCTTGTTCAGGCTGTGGGATTTCCGGGGACATGGCCTGCTACAATACATGATTTGCTAACCATCGTCCCCTGTCCAATGAGGCAGATTGGGCACAAGGTATCGAGCCGCAGGAGATAAGTACATCGACAAACGGAACGCGGGCGTTTGAATGAGCAGGAGAAATTGATGCTGCTGAGTTGTCGGTGCTTTGCACGCACACAGTGCTCCTGAGGTGTGGAATAGCACGGTGTGAGGTAGGCATGGCTCTCGACAGCCCTCCCGCACAACCGTGGAGATAGCCGCCTCGTGCTACGCACATGTGTGCGGTTAGGGCGATCTGCTGGAACGATTTTTAGCAAAGGCTGGACTGTATCGGGTCGCGGACATCAGTCAGACAAGGAGCGTGTGCGAAAGCTTGGGCGCGGCAATAGTATATGGCGAGGA
Organism: Volvox africanus; assembly: GCA_030268105.1. NCBI lineage: Eukaryota > Viridiplantae > Chlorophyta > Chlorophyceae > Chlamydomonadales > Volvocaceae > Volvox > Volvox africanus. The sequence goes on along the minus strand of BSDZ01000010.1, from coordinate 2,347,442 downwards.
AGTGGTTTGGGGCCAGTTGTTTCCCTTTGACACGGTATATCTGCTTCAGACAGTCATTTAGGTGTATCCCGGGCATATGGCACGAATCCCGTCAACGTAGCCGCCTAGGACCCGTATCAAATGAAAATATTGCCCGGATATGCAGTTTGGGGCTCGTCATCTGGGCGTTGGACAGGCTTGTTGTCATGTCCTTGTCCTATCACGTTCTTGTTGCGTGTGTATTCGGCAGGCGGAGGCTCACTGCTCAGTCGGTGCAACACCCACACATATGCCGTTGAGCACCGAATTTGTAAATGGCATGGAAGGCCAAGTACCAACGGTTCCGATTCATAAAAAGGAGCAGCTTGACATCTACTCGTACGGCAGTCCTTAAAGAAATTGAAGGGTGTTCTTCGACTATCAGCTGTTTTTATTGTTCGTTCTGACGATTAAGGTGTGGTGCAATAGAAATCGTTGAAAATGTCAAGCTTAGCACCAAGGATAGCTGAACTTGAATCAGCGTTGCGCATAGTGGAAAAGGAACGAGATGACCTTGCTGCTGATGTTGAACGACTCTGTCTACAAAGTGGGTCAAGTATGTTTAATCCGAATTACCTGTTGACGGAAAGGCTAAATTGTGCGGAATCCGAAGCCAGGCAAGTTCGCCAACAGTTGACTGCAGCCAAAGAAGATCGGGAAAGACTACTGGAAGAACTGCAGCTGGCACGCTCTGCAAAGATTTCAACCGAGAGGTGTGCGGCTGAGCTGTCGGAGCGTTGCAAATCGCTAGAGCGTGACGTCACCTTTTACAAGGAGCGCGCGGTCAAAGCCATGGCGGAGCGAGACCAGTCTATTGAAGATCTGCGAGCCGATGCGTTGAGAACACAAGTGCAATTCGACGAGTTGATGGGTTCGCTTGAGCTGGCCCAGGCTTCCAAAAAGGAGCTGGAGGTGCAATTGCGTAGTCTTCAGGTTGAATTAGACCAGCTACGTCAGCAGGCTGTGCGGGAGCAACATTCGGCAAACGCAGAGGGGGAAGCAGAACGCCGGCGCCTCCAAGACACAGTTCAACACCTGGAGGACAGCACTCAAAAGCTCAAGGTTAGGCAACATCTGCTTGTAGAGGGGCAGAATGGCGTAACATGGCTAACACGCTGTAGCTGAAACCGTATACTGAGTGGGTGGGCCTAGCAGGAATGAAATAAAATGCAGTACCCCCGACCGAAATGGAGCAGCGCAAGCTTGTCGATTTAAAAAACAAGCCATACACCATTTGTTTTGGTGTGGTGGGTGCGATTGCGTTGGATTCCCCACCTGCCACATACCTTTATCCAAATGCACCGCAATAAGACCGATTCGTGCAGTGCTGTGTCAGCATTTTATTTGTGCGCCTTGCTCTAAGACCGTTCCGCACGCACATCTACTTAATGTGTCTTGTGTCGTACGTTATCCGTATCACAGACGCAGCTGATGGAGGTTCAGGCGGAGGCGTTGCACACGCATAAGCTACTTAAGCAAGCGCACAAAATTGAGGACCAGCTTAGCGGCCAACTGCGGGAGCTGCAGGTTTGTGCATGTGGCAGAGACTAAGACCGCATGGTTAGGAGCGCAAAATTTACGACGGGTGTGACATAGTGATTATTTGCCGTACAATACCTGGAGCGGAAGGCGAGGGGAAGCGATCATTGTCAGTTACGATGATTGGATGAATGCAAAGCAACGGTGCGTGTAAGTGTAATCAGGTCACCGGAACTGGCCCACGCTGAACTGACTCGTTCCGTGGCCGCGTATCACCCCGGACTGAACCTAGGCGGAGCTCGCGGCAGAAAGACGCCAGCGGTCGAGCGGGGACCAGGTGCGATGGCTCATGTGATAGGTCGTATCCCAGAGAGACTGATAGAAACCGTGCGCCCGTAGCGCCCCACCACACACCGCTTATGCCGCCGCCGCCGCCGAGCAAGGACACTCCTGCGGGATTTCCCTTTTCCCCAGTGCCTCTGAGACACGCCTCCCCGCTTGACGAACCCGAAGCCATTAGGACCCCCCAACCCGCAGTTTGGGTCGCTTTCTGGGGACGAACGCCTCCTTTCCATGGTGCTGTCGGTCGGTCGGTCGGTAGTCACTGCTCCATGCCGCCTTCCTTCCCGCGCTTGAAACCCTCGACTACCCCGCCGCACTCCAGTCCCCGCAGACCAGCCCCTCCGGGACGCGGTCCTCTCCAAGTTCAGCAGGCGGGGCTCCTGTCGCCGCCCCCACCGGCGCCACTGAAGACCGATTTCTGAGGACCTCCCCGGGTAGCAGGTCCCCAGTGGCGACAATACCGCTACATCCCGCATTACGGGTATCCACTTCGTCATCGCCAATGTCACCATCCTCATCGTTGGCAGTAGTTGCCACACGGGACGCAGCAAAGAGGGCGCCGTCGCCACGTCGAGCTCTCAGCGCCTCTACCACCGTGACAGTTACCGTGACCGCGGCCGAGGCGGCGGCTCCGCCACTTCAGACAAGCGCACACCCTGACTGCGGGGAGCCAGACCAAGAGACGCCGAGTTCATCGCGATTGGAGCGGCGATCGGAACAGCGAGAGACAGCGGGGGCGGCGGTCGGTGTGTCCGAGTCAGCCCTTGAGTCGTTGCCAGACCGCGCTCGAGAGCTGGAGGAAATGCTTGCGCAAGTCCGAGAGGAACTTTCGCGGGAGCGGGCCGTACACGAGGACGAGCGCGAGCAGCTGCAGGTCGGGTGGGGAGTAGGGTTATCTGGGGGCAGCACTTCCGCAATCTGTCTTAACGGGCTAGACCTCGGCGTCTCTTCCAGTCTCTTCTGTAAATAAGTAAATAAGTGGTTAGGACCACATGTGTTTCCGTTTGCTTACGTACGTTTTCACGATGAATTAATCAACATATGCCGTACATGTCTTGAACAACCAGCAACCGACACGATGGGGTGATGTCCTCCGTAGTCTTATCTCCGTCGGTGTCATGCGTTGACGCCGGTCGGGTTGATTGTCTCTCGCCGGTCGGCCGTCATCAACCGCCAACCATAAACCCCCAGGTCCTGCGCACCATGGCGCATGATTTCAAGATCAAGTTGGCGCAGGCGACACAAGAGAAGGTAGAGGCGCTGTTGAAGGCCGCACAGCTGGCGCAGACCGTTGCAGACGCCCAGCAGCATCACAATCACAACCACAACCAGGTGCAGCAGCTGACGCCGGGAGCCGGCCAGCCGGGGGCGCCCTTCGTGGCGATGCAGCGGCAGGGCTCTCTGGCTTCGGAGCGCGTCAGCCGGGATTTCACTCGGAGCCCAGGTGGGAGAGGGGCTGGCGGCCTGGGGTGGAGTGGGGATTCTATGTCCTATGTCCTATGTCCTATGTGAGGAGGGCGAGAAGTGGAAGCTTTTTTGGCTTTTCCTAACGAGCCTGTGTGCATGTGTGTCTGTGTGCCTGGGCAAGTGGGATGACCGATGGTGCAAACGGTAAAGCGGTAGAGCTGACTGTTGGGTGTTTACATCTGGTGTTACAGTATGTGCTTCACAGCTGCTCTTGACCTGTCCATTCATTTATCGCTCCTGGCAATGCGCATTGCGATCTTCTGCCTCGTGAAATGGAACCTTAGGAAGCTCTTCCAACCTATTGCCAGCGACTTCGGCGCCGTCACCACCAGCAGCCGGTGGCGGCCAGACATCAGCCAGGAGCCTCTGGGCCACTTGGCTGGGCGGCAGCGGTGGCGGCTGGTACGGCTCATCCGCCGCCACCGTTACCGCCACCGCCACCGCCTCCACGGTCCCGATCACCACGGCTTCTTCCACTGCAGCGGCGTTGACGCCGCCTCTGCCATCTGGACCTCCTGGAGCTCACGTCACTGGTGGCGGTGGTTTGCCGAGCGTCACATCTGAGGAAGGGTTTGACATTGATGGTGTTGGGGCGGTCAGTGGGGCTGCAGCCGCTGCTTCCACAGCGGCGGTTGTGGCGACTGCCCATGCTGCGACCGTGGAGGCAGCGGAGGGACGTAGTCGGCGCCTGGCAGCGCAGCTGGAGCGGGTGCGGTCACAGCTGGCGGCAATCGACCGCCTGACGGGCCACGTGGGCCGCTGCGAGGCACGGTTGAGGAGCTGTGCTGCGCTTCTGTGGAGCTCCAGTGAGGGAGATGCGCCGCGGCGTTGGGCGGCGTTGGGGGACCTGACCCGACTCTCGGAGGAGTGCATCGCGCTTCGCACGGAGGCTGGCCTTTCGTCGGCGGCGTCAGCGTCTGCATCAGGTGCACCCCCGCCGGCGGGTCCGCATTTCCACGACCTTCCCCCTGTACTGCCACTGGCGCTCGCAGAGGCTGACGCACTCCGAACCCTTCCCCACCTGCACCTTCCACAGCACGGTCACGTGCGCAATCATGGCGATGGTGCGGTTGCAATGGTTGCGAGTGAGTATGACAACAGTGTTGTATGCACGCGTGAAGCAGGCGGTGTGCAGCGCCGCGTGGCGGAGGTGTTATTGAGCAGCCTGGAGTTTGGGGTGAGGTCCCTGGAGCAATACAATCACCAGTCGGCGCTGTCGTCTGTCTTATACAATTAGCTTTTAATTGCCAAAGCTTTAGGGGTCCAGATTGTGGACAGGTCGGTATGGGAGAGGGATTTAATTGAAACCCAGCTCCAAACCAGGTCGTGGCGATCAAGGGGGTGAGTTTGTTCTGTGGTGGGTGGGCTCCTGGGAGGTAAGCGCAGGCATGGCTTCGCCGGCCCATGGAAGAGGAATCGTGTGCGCTTGGGGAGGGAGTGGGGTGTCACGGAGGTGGCCTACATTTCCTCAAGGCTGGTGAGTGTAAGGGGCGTAGCCAAGCAGGCATTTACGGTGTCAATATAACAGAGGCGCTGTGCATTCTTGTCCAGCTGGTTTAACGTACTTTCCATTGACTTCGGGGGCCCGAAGGAAAATGTATCTGCTCCCTGACTTCAGGACTGAATGAATACTTAAGGCATAGCAAATGCGGTTTAGTTAACGTAGCTAGCTAGGTATGGTTTTTGCGGGTTGATGCACACAGCGGGTGGATTTTGTTGAGGTCTTGCAGGTTGAAGTCACGGACCTGCAGCCACGGCTTCTGTCCTCGGTGTTAAAACATAGTCGTGCAGTGAGAGCAAGTAGCTAAAATAGCTAGATAGCAGCGGCGATGGTATCTGTATGATGATGCATTGCGCATCGCTCAGAGCTTACATCTCCGCATGACTTCTGATATACGACACCACATGACTGCCGTACAATCAGGCCACAAGATGCACATCTGCAAAATGGGCGTCATACATGGTGTATGTATGCATGGACCAGGCTGAAATGTTTTTTGCGGTGACCACGCGCAAGGCCGATAGCCAGTGTCTTTCAGTTGTCGATTTGGTGGTAAGGCCCTGTTGGTGTTCTGGGCCTTTGCCTGTTTGGCACCTTATCGTTTATGGTAGTCTTCTTCACCTTAAGTTTTAATCCCTCGTCCTTAGCTTCTACCGTTATCACGTATATCAAACCATCGTCAACTAGTCATTCATCACTTGCCACGGCCATATCATCTCGAAGAAGCTTGCGTTTACCCAGGTACTCCCCATATACAACTAAAGCAGCAGCTGCTCGGCGATGCAGAGTTTGATTTCCCAACCGGTGCCTGCACAATTTCTATCGACATAATGAAATGTGGAATGCATTCTGCATGGAAACATCACGTTGTCTTCTTGGGAATCCCCGATGTACCGCTTCCTTTCGTGACAGTACGACATACCGGCCAGCAGAACCATTCGAGAGTCGCTGCAGGCCGGTCGGCAGCACGAGTGGAATTTTGAGTTCAGGAAGGGCAGCAAGGACTGGGTCATACGCATGCATCCGAATAGTAGTGCGGATCTCTCTTGTCGTTCGCGGCCCGGCAAAGCCAAGGGCCGAGGTTACCCTGCAGCACACCGGGACCGGCAAAGAGGTAGGTGGGGAAGACAATGAGGCGGAGAGGGTTGGAGTGACAATACTGAAAGCCGAAATTCCATCTGATGCTGGAATTAGTTCAATAGTTCTTGGATGAGGAGGTGAGCTGGGGGGAGAGGGAAACTGAAAGGGTCCGGGTCGAAACTTCGCAGCAGAATCAGCGGGGAGTCGAGGTCTGGGTGGGCACCGTGGGCTTGGCCCAAACGCCTTCCTATCTTTTTAGTCATTTTGTTGGGCCTTATGCCTTGGTAACTTGGTATCAATCTCTCACCGATGATCTTACAAACCTTAACCCCAAACCGGAAACCGAACGTCATTTATAACCGTCCTCAGCTCCGGAACCCAATACCCAAAGCCCTCAAACCCCTCAACCCGCGGGATGACTTCCTGCGTCGTGTGAAAGAGCCGGAGCTCGTGTCACCACATAACGCGGTACTCAACCGTCATGATAGTTCTTTAAGTGGTAACTTACAAACCGTGCAATGGAAAGTGCATTCGGCGAGAACAGAGCCACAGCTACAGCAACCCCCGAGTTCTGCAACCAAGCGAACTTTGTGATATTTGTGTGTGTGTGTGTGAAAAAGAGAGAGAGAGATGTGGTTGGTGACATTGCATATCTCATTGAGTGAGCTCTGCGCACGCTGCTGTTGGCCACGTTCATGCATACTACTGAAGCTGGCTGCAAAGTCTTTTGCACTCTGTATATAAAGATAGGTAAGTAAATAGATAGATAGAGAAATAGATAGATAGAGAAATAGATGGATAGATAGATAGATAGATAGAGAAATAGATAGATAGATAGAGAAAAAGATAGATAGATAGATAGATAGATAGATAGATACCCGGTGTGTTTGATGACGACCCACAATTCAGCAACTTGCAACGGTATGTAGCAGCGACGACAGAGCTTGAGATGGTAGTGGTTGGTGGCTTCGACGGTTTGGGGCGACGGTGGCGGCGGTGCGTGGTGGTGGAAGTGGTGGCGTAAGTGCGTGTTGATAATGGTGTTGAAGGTGGGGGTGAGGGTTTGGGTGGGGGTGATGGAGGTGCGTGATGGCGGTGGTGGAGGTGGCAGTGCGTGGTGGGAGTGGTGGTGGAGGCGGAGTTAGTGATGGTGGCACAGAGGACTCATCACACTGCAAATCAGAGGACGTCCCGAGAGGCGCCAGTGGGAGGAACGTCTACAGGATTGTAGGTTTTCGCACTATTTGATTGGGCGGTGGGGAAAGTGCAGAGAATGTACAGCGTGATATAACATTCCGAACGGACTGCTGGACACCCTGAGTGTGCTAAAAGATGTTACATGAGCCACACTGTACCTACTTTTTTACGTTATCTGGATGCGGGCATTTGTTCGTTGGAGGAGTTATAAATACCGATACCTGTAACGGCATGTCTCAAACACGGCTCATTTGGAAGAGCCATAAGCGTGTAGTTATGGGCAAGCTTGCAAGATGTAGCCATATGTCGATTGGCTATGTATCTGTCGAATCATTTGGCTTGTGCAAGCAACTTGAAACTGCTCGCACGTGTCACTTCGTACGTAGATGGCTATTCCTCTAGGAAAATATAATAATAATTTTCCCGTCAGCAAGATCCTGTTGGAGGCACCTGATTAGGTTATTTGCCTTATGGGGATCAGTATTGATCGTGGATTGTGTGCTCACTTCATGCCTTCATACGAATTCATGCTTTCTTCTGCCTTCCATCATTCATGGATCTCGCCTATGCCCGACTGGGTCAGGTATTCACGTTTCGCTGCCGTCTCATAATGGCACTGCAATGCACTTTGGAAATCATAAAAAAGTTGTTCGTTATCTTTGTTTGCGCCGAGGGCTTGCCCGGGAAAGGGGGACTCACGACAGGGCTTGTGCGCTTCATACACTCGATGGTGATTGTCGTTACCTGCGAGCTGTTTTGAAATACACGGCACGCATTCTCTACCCTCCTCCTCCTGCCGCTCCTCTTCTCCCCAAAACCCTATGATCACATGCCCGTGGTTCCTATGTGGATTCTATCCCACCCCTGGACCCGACCCCAGCCCAGCCCAGCCCACCCGGACCCAGCTTATGTATTTGCGTGCCCCACCCCCCTCACTCAGGCCCATGAGGCGCTTTGCAATTGGCAGCCGAGGCTCGTAGAAGACCTTACTGGCAGGTGTCCCGTACGTCATGGAGACCGATCCACATATGGGTGTACGGCAGCAGTTTGAAACGGTTGGGTTCGGTAAGGCTTGACGCTGTACATAGCGGATGCGTTGGCTGCCGGGTGCCTTTCAAGGGTTGGCCTTTCAAAAGGGGACGGATATGGATGGCGTGGACACCCCGCAACGTGCGCCCTCCACGTCTCGGTGCTGATTTCCATACGATCGTCTTTTTCCCCATCTTGGACGGACCCCGATGGTGGGAGCCGCTATTACCAATAAATAACATCTGATGTAATGACATCTGAAACTATTCTGGTAGCCTCGACTTGACTCATATCTGTATACATGTGTTGAAACCCTGAGCACGCAGCGTGCACTTGTGGGCTTAATACATTACTCAATGTGTGTTGTGAATGAAACAAGTTCACCTATTCTTCACCATTAATACACACATACATGCACCTGGCCCTGCCTGGCTCAATATTCAAGGCGGTCAACCACAGGCCGGGTTGGATATCGCCAGAACACACGCCACACCCTCTGAGACTCATTACACATATGCTTATGCAGTCCTAATAGTCACCAGCCGCTGTTCAACAAACCGTTTATTCCACACTCAATGTCCATCTCACATAGGTGGGTGACCTACTGCTGCTGAATGCTGCTGGAGCGTCTGAAACATACGTATCACTCCATGACACCCCGCCTAAACCCCTCCCCCTCCTGCGTTCCTGACCAAAAGGCGTTGTTTCAGAATACTATCATGCGGGGATAAATAAGTCTGCATGAGGCCATTGCACGGAGTTGGAAGTAACCTCGCCCAACAAGCATATGCATATCCGTCACTTAACACTAATCACGTCGTCGTCATCGTCATGGGAACAGCTCCACTTTACATACGGCGAATATCACGTCAGGTCGCACCATAACCATGTGATATGCAATGTGATGTACAATACAGTGGTGCACTCCGTCTGGTGCGCGCATGAGGTCAATGTCCAACACTGAAAGCTGAGTATATGGTTGGCTGCTGCGTTGAGCGAGGAGCGCGCGAAGTCTGTCCGCACCTGCCTCCAGCCATACACCCATACGCCACCAGGTGTAAGCAGCTCCAAGGAAGGTTAACGAGCGTTGGGCGGCCTGTACCGCTACAGTCCCTATTCATAAAGAGCTGGGCAGCAGGTCAATCAAAGTCCTCGATCTATGCTAGGTACAATCTGCAATCAGTTCGGAGTCCCAGTAGCACGTTGCGCAAGCAGGTCGTTATTGGGTCCTCAAGCTTCCACCATCGATTGCCTACCCAATCTGTTATACCTGAAATTGCCATCCAATGACACCGTGTGTATGTATCCAATATTTTGCAACGTGCAGCTTGCATGCAAAGACACGCACCACGCACACAACTGTGCAGCAGGGCTGCAGCCTACGAGCCCCCTTATGCGTAATGTATGTGTGTGCGTGTTAAGTGGGTGGATGAGCAAGGCCCATGTGTCCCATGCACGCATACATATGTGTATGAGTTATGTCCGCTGAATTCCAATGGTCATGAAGAAAACCGGACTGCAAAACCGGACTGCCACGTACGTGCTATCTAATCACTGTCAGCCCCAGTACTTGAGAGCTCGGAGGTGCCCGGAATCACGGCTTTCTCTGGGTACACCAGCACGGGACACGGCGCGGACCGAATCAGCTGTAGTAGTGTGGGTGGCAAGGACTTGGTGGAGCCTGGTGCCAGCTGCACACACAACAGCTGGGCTCCATGGTCCCGGGCGGCGATGCACAAGGCACTGTTCCACTCGCCCTGGGCGAATGCCTTACTCGGTGTGTGGAAGTCATTGGCTGCACGGGAAGAAAGGTAGGAAGGCGAAAACACGCACACACGAAATAGCGAAAAAGGTGATGTTGTTAAGGACACACCAGCCGGCCAATGAAGGGACCAGCCAGCACCTACCGCGCGCAGTCTGTGCGACCCACCAGCGCAGCACGCAGGGAGCGGGCAGCAGGGAGCCAAAACGACCCAGGCAAAGTGGGTAGCTGGAAGGCAGGAGGATGCCGTATGTACGTACTCTCAACATACAAATGTCCACAATATGGCATCGCTCGTCATAATGATAACCCCGTCTGCATCCGCAGCAGCAGCCAGCCAGCGCAAGCAGAGCCAATATTAGCAATATCCAATACCTTAGAATTTTTAAGGAAACACAGCTGATGAGTCTGCACAATTGATATACATAACAATATATAGCTGTAGCGTACAGTTGGCGGAGAACAGCCAAGCGATCGACTGCTTGCTCCTTACCAGCTATGCATGCATGCATCCAACCGACCTGCGGCAATGCTTTCGAAGTTCACCATTAGCGTCTTCAGCGCGACGCACTGAATGCAGCTGGGGTCGTAGCCGGCGTTGCCGGGAGCCATACCCGGTGGCAGCACCTGCAATAGGGGCAAGCAACGCCGGGGGACCAAATAACCAAATGCATACGCACGTAGCGGGGGGGAGGGGGTTCAGTGTGCGCGCCAAACACTTGGTCTTGGTTGGTAGCAGTGATCTATCAGGACACTAACAGGCGGCTGCTGCGCCCTACCTCAGCGCATATTTGCTTCAAGAATAGATTTTAATGCACATAGTTTCAGAACCTTAGGGAGATTCCTTAGCCCGCCGCTGCGCACCTACCTGCACCAATGTGAGCGAGTCCTGCCGCAGCGACGGCTCGAGCAAAGAGCGAGCCAAGTGATGCATCATAGGTCGGCTGTGGCGCTCCACCACGGTCATGGCAGCCAGACGGCCCGAGGTGGCGCCGCCCACGCCACCTACCGGATGTCGAGCGGGGCGACCACCGTTCACACCCGCGTCCGCCGCGTGGCGCTGCAAAGAATGAAATAGCCCACCCGGGAGGGGAGGGGATTTTTGTCGCTTAAGAAGAGTGCACCCAAGATAATTACCCTTTGCAATAACGCCACCCGAGTACAGATGTAGATCTCTGTAGAAAGGTCTTTGATACTACTTACAGGCCCTACTTACAGACACCGCCTGAGCCAGGCACAACACGCACCGTTAAGTCCCCATGGGTTAAGCCTCATAATTCATAGAGAGGTCCGCGCTACTTCCCTCATTTGCCCGTGCAAGGCTCGCTAAGTATTACTAACCTTGTGCGGGCACCCCGACACACGTTTCCAAGGTCTACCTCCCCCCTACACACACACACACACACACAGCAAACTGCAAAGATCTCGCCTCACTTTGAGATAGGTCTTCGTGTTGGCGGTCACGAGGATCGCTGGCAACTGGAAAGTTCGCAGGATGGACAGCGCCACCGACGACAGGAGCATCTCTGACGAAGCTTCATCCAAAACGCCTCCGTTAGCGACGGGCGCAAGCGGAGCCCCGCCCCCGCCGCCTCCGCCGCCGCCAACCCCCCCGGGCCCCCGGCCTACGCTGCCCTGCATACCCTGTTGGGGGTTTGCTCCCGAGGCCCTTGTCCCCGGGCCCACACCAGGCAATATCAGCGGCATGGTTCGCGGAGCTACGGTGGCGACGGCGGTGATGGATGTGCTGCCCACCACGATGAGGCCACACCGCTGCTGAGTCACCACGTCACCGAGGCACTCCAGCAGACCCCGGCCGTCCTGGCTCTGTGAGCTCGCCGTGACAAAATCCAGGCGAGTTGGAGAAAATGAGACAGACAGACAGACAGACACAGGCAGACTGAGGAATGCTTTTTCGGCACCTTAATGTTGGGAGATGATGCGGGAACTGTGAGGGATAAGGGAAATAAACTTCCAAAAGCTTTAGGGTTTTATAAAACCCTAAAACCCTACAACCTGTGCGGTATATGCCATGTGTGTGCAAAAGGATCGGAGGAGTTATCCGGTTAGGGGGCACGCAGAGCGCAGGTGGACTGAAATATGTCTACTTATTATTAGCCTTTGTGCGCACCTGCGTGCCGAATCCTCCTCTACCACCTACCACCTACCACCTAACCACGCACTGACTGCAAGCCTACAAGAGGCTGCCCAGATGAAATACCTGTCCCACCTCGCACGCCTCAATCGGCCTATATCCATGTGACCATCCCCATTAAAGCGCTATGCTGTTTTCTGCAGCGCGTTCATCCGGGAAACGATACCTGGCCCCTTTGGCGCCCCGCTCCCCAGCGCTTCAGCGCCTGTTTGGTAAGAAACCGAAACACCCACCATCACATGCGTGACAACGTCTGCATGTGTGCGGAAGGCCTTGAGCAGTCGCTCCATCAGTCCATTGCCCTCGCCACGCTGCGCCTCCGAAGGCACAACGGTTACGAGGTGCACTCGGTCGCCCCGCTCGCGCCGCACCAGACCTGCCGCCACGTTGGTTGCGGTTAGACTCACACTGTTGTCCTGCGAGGTTGTCAGGCGGGATGGCCAATTCAGATAACAAATGATATATAAAATATGTATTATAATATAGTATTGTTATTTATTTTTATCTTTAACAGTAGTTGTAGTACGCCGGCCGTAGCCTGGCGTGGTTAAGGGGGTGGGGAACTGAGGGATGGCATAGCCTACCCTGTATGGCTCTGTACCGCCGGAGGATCGGAAGACTTCGTTTATAAACCAACATGGTGGTTAGGTAGAGTAATGGTGGTCGTCGTGATGGCTGGGGAGGTCGGTCAACAAAACTCTGATCGAAGTGACTGAAATGGTCATATGTTTTTTAAGCAAAGCAGGCTGGCGGCTGGGGGTGCTATTACATTGGCCGCACATAATATGGGCCGCAAGCCTGCTTTGCATAAACCTTTGCATATGCGGCCTTGTGATTTGTGAAATTGCACAAGCCCGCAAGAGCCTTGCCCAAAATTGTTTCCTGAGACCGGGATACCGAAAATCCTCCAATCACCTCATAGATATTGCACGAGAGTACGCACTTAGCGGGATGCGGTGATGTGAGCTGGTCCCTCTTGTGAGACCGTTGACCCGTTGACCCGCGCGTACATATGCTATGACACAAACTTCAGATGCGACCATGCAAGACCTTGCATGTTGCAGTTTTACCCCTTAGGGGTTTAGTCGGCTGCCGGGCCCCCCCTCGTCATGGTCACATCCGTGTCAGTGGGCGTGCGTTGAGTAGAAGTTGGCACGCTCGCGAGGGTCCCTCTGACCTCAGACCACGGGAAACAAACGACCAGAAGTGGTAGGTGTTGCCAAGCGTCTTTTCACCCACTCCTCCGCCTTCCCCACCCGACCCCACACCCGACCCCACCCGACCTACGCCAGGAAGTCAAGGTAGAGTTGCCTACCCAGGTGTCCTACCTGTACGAACACAAGAATGTTCTGGCCGGGCTTCTGCAGACGAGCAAAAGATGGCAACTTGGCTGCGATACGCTCGGCCGCTCCACGAAGATCCTTATCTGAGGCCATCAGGACCTCCACCAGCTTCTGACCGTCCTGCGCAGCAGCGGGAAAAGACAGTACTTGGCAGAAAAAGACCCCTTAAGGATGTTTCAAGAACTTCTTTTGGCACCTTCCTTGTCCAAGGGGTGCTCACATATACACAGACGCACAGACGCAAAGATGCGCACAGACGCACAGACGCACAGGCACTCGCGCGCACTTGCCTGTGGCCCGCGGATGAAGACTGGCAGGCGATGCGCCTTGAGTGCAACCACTTTACTGGCATGGTGCATGGTGAGGTCCGTCATGGAGAGGTGCAGTCGCAGCAGCATCGTATCCAGTCCCTGAGACGCTGCGAAGGCCAGCTGCTGCTCGCTGAGGCCGCCCGGCGTGGGGAAGGGGAACATGGCGCCCGCAGGCCCGCTCGCCAGCGCCGACCAACCGGCGGCGTTATCATCATGCAAGGCCACGGAGGACCGCCGCCGCAACAAGTTGGGCGCGACGGCGCGCAACGCCTTCACGTCCGTGAGTGGCAGCAGCTTGGGGCGCAGCACGGTGGGCCCGGTCAGCAGCCCGGAGAGGACCTCGAACCTAAAGACATACCTGTACGGGTGCGGTTTGGTACCCAGGGATCAGTCGATAGCCGGATCAATAAGGCCCTCAGTTGGACCAAGCAAGGACAAAGGAGTGTATTTGCATTTACTCTTATTTACAAAGGAGTGTATTTTTCTTCCCGTTGTTTAGCACGGCGAGAGACCGATGGAGCGGCGAGAGATGACCCAGACGGACAGGAGCCATAATGGTAGAGGCAGGGGAAACTCCCAAACGTAACCTGAATCGTGACGCCAAGGCGTAGCAGCTTATCCTACGATACATATATACAGACAGACAGATGGATGGATGGATGGATGGATGGATAGGTAGGTAGATAGATATATCAGGTCGTTCTGGTCAACCACACGCCCAGCCACCCGTATAATGTTGTAAAAAGTTACTTCCGACCGTCTTGGGGCCCGTCTTGAGAGCTGTCCTCTACTTCCCCCAGCTACGCTGTAACTCATTTCCCAAACCAAGCACCTCAGTACGCCGTACAGTTTCTGCTGCAAGCTCAACGTCAGCCCAGCTGCGTCTTTCTTCTCAAGCTCGTTCAGTGGGTTTTCCGTCCTCCCGCATGTGTTTTACGATGCCGAAAGATATCGGCATATTTCAAACCAACATATTTTCAATATATTTTGAGTGCATGTATAACAGAACAAAACAAAATATAATGTAATGTAATGTAATATAATATAATATAATATAATATAATATAATATAATATAATATAATATAATATAATATAATATAATATAATATAATATAATATAATATAATATAATATAATATAATATAATATAATATAATATAATATAATATAATATAATATAATATAATATAATATAATATAATATAATATAATATAATATAATATAATATAATATAATATAATATAATATAATATAATATAATATAATATAATATAATATAATATAATATAATATAATATAATATATAAATGTTTATGTATAGACAAAATATATTTATAATACAATATATATACAATAAGTTACAAAATACATTACAAAATATATAATATATACAAAATATATTTGTAATACAAAAGATATTACAAAAGGTATTACAAAAGATACACAAAACATATTAAAAATATTTACAAAAATATATGCAAAATATATACAAATTATATTACAAAATATAAGATTTTTATATTTATTCATATCATGATATTCAGTCAACCAGGAAGAGCCATGGCGGCCGCGATGGGCACCCACCTGCCAATCCCCACTGACGTAGCTGTGGCACGCGCCCCTGCAATTTGGTTCAGCTCCTGTTGCATGTGGGGGCTGTTAAGCTCGCAGGTTAGCAGCTCCACGACCGGCAGCTGCGGCTTGCTCACCCCGCTGTACCGATCCACCCGCACGGCGCCATCGAGGCGGCCCACCACCATGCCTGCCACCTTGGGCTTGCGACACAGCAGCACACTACCGTGCTGCAGGATCATGTCCCGGTGTTTGACGTACGTGGACGCCGCCTCCACCACCACACTGTACCGCATGTGGGGCGTATTCCACTGCCGGAAAGACAACGGGCGGGGGAGGAGTGCAGGAGGGGATTTAAGCAACAACCGGATGAGTGTGGCCCACAGCAAAAACCCACAGCAAAAGCGGCCGAGTTGACAGGTGGTAAAGGTGAGTGGGCCCCCGGGGAGGGGGCCGAGGAGACCGGGGGGACACATGGATGGGCAGAAGATGGAGATGCGCATTAGCCGGAAAAGCTGAAGCTAAAAAGCTGCTTGGTGTATTATAATGCAGGGATACCCCCGGGACCTCCCTTCGACCTCAAGTTTGGTAGCTAAGCCCCTCAACAGCGTCGAACTTCCTTTCCCCTCGCAATTCGGTCAGTTCGCTCCACCCTCTCCATGCCAGAGACCCCTACCCACCATGTAGGAAACGTGAGCCAAGCTCCGGATGTCCAGTGCCCCGTCTTCCAGTAGCAGCGACAGGTCCTGAGCGTTGCGACTAACAAACCACCTGTGAAGCGGTGGGGGAGGGGAGGCAAGGGTAAGAGGAAACAGAAGCACACAAGCCGAATCGAGGGACGGAGACAAACGAGCTGCACAACGTCGAGACGAATGCACTGGAACGTAGCCGAGCCGGGGTATTAGGAATGTTGCCGGAAATGCGGCTCAGGAGCCGCATACATGAAGGGACTTTGGGAGCTGCAGTGCGTGTCGGGATGAGAAAGAATGGTACGAATACCCAGTACGAAATCAACAGTCATGCCAAGGCATCCCACACCACGCCATACCGCGGCACCCCAAAACCAATATTTCCCAAAGCCTTCCCAAAGCCTTCACGGCCGCATCTCGATCTTACTCCGTGGATCTGTCTCGGAGCTCCTGCATGAGACTGTGGGGCAGCCGCTCCAATTCCCCAGATTCATTCATGCACAAGGCGTGTCCTGGCCACAGAAGCTACAAAGCAAATTAAAGAACAGCCCGTCACGAAAAATTAACTTGGCGAAAGTAGACGGAACGAAGTGGCCGCAGGCGCCCCTCGCTCGACGAAGATAGAGAGTGCCAGCAGATATCCTCCAGCGGGGGGAGGGGAAGTCGAATAAAACGAATCCTGGTGCTGATAAGGAACGAGGACTAACCGTGAATTTCGGATGAGGGGGGGGAGGGGATATCCTCGGTTAAACATCTGGACCTCCTGCAATACTAGTGCCAAACCGCACGACAGGCACTCGCCTCCCCACGTACAGAAAACGTAAGCGTGGGGACCACATCGCACATCGCCGACATCTCAAGATTGAGACCTTGTCGTCAGTCACTATTGCATCTGCGGAATAACCGGCAGCAAGACGCACATCCAACCTGAAGCATGGAGTATCCGGTTCCGGGGGCGTATTCGGGTTGGTCAGGTGCCGGCAGGTAGGCGTGATCTGCGGCGCTGTAACGCATGACTGGGTAGCTGCGCTGCACCACGATGTAAAGGTTCTTGCGGAGACGCCTGGCTTGCGGAACCGCATGCAGCGAGCAACAAAGGAGGGCGTGTGTGTATCTGTGTGTCTACACGTGTGTACATTGTGGCGTGTGTGTTTACGTATGTGTGTGTTCGTATGTGTGTGTTCGTATGTGTATGTGTATGTGTATGTGTATGTGTATGTGTATGTGTATGTGTATGTGTATGTGTATGTGTATGTGTATGTGTATGTGTATGTGTATGTTTGTGTGTAGGATAGGGGGGTACATCACCCGTGGCCACTAATCTGGCAGTCCCTACCTTCCCCGGTGTTTCGGGGCACCCTCATCCAGTCTCCCATGCCGACTTCTCCGAAATCAGTGGTTTTCCCAGGTTCAGCACCCACCACCAGCATCCAGCGGAATCTGCCGAATCAACTAAGGCGTTAACCCCGTGTATGTGTATGTGCATGTGTATGTGTGTGTGTATGTGTGTGTTGAATAACCTTCCTTCTGCATACACGCACACACATACACTACACATACTATTACAGAGCCAGAGACCGGGAGGGGACCCGCAACGAGGGATTCAAACGAATGAGGATGCATGTAAAGGAGGGGCCAACAACAGCCAGTCAGGAGAGACGCTTCAGGGTCGAAAAAAGCGTTAGGGGAACCCTCCTGCTATTCAACGACAACATGGAGAGGGAATGGCAGCGCATGGCGGAGCACGTGGGAAGCAAATCTGGACATCTTGAAAGCGCTGCCCTCAGCATCGCCATCATCATCGCCGTCATGAGGTCTGGTGCCTTCTGGGGGAGCTACCGCACCCCCCTCCCTGAAGGTGGGCCCCGGACCGCGTATCGCCACCACTCAGCCCACTTCATCAACATGAACATTCCTCTGAGTAGGCCGAAATACCGATGTTTTTTTACCTGTATATGCCATATTGGAGGAGGTCTGCCGCAATGACCTCCCGTTGTCGTTCGTTGATGTGCAGAATGATGGGCAGTGAGTCCAGTGCCTGAGGCCCCGCAGCCTCCACGACACTGTTAGCCAGCTGCTGAAGCACTCGCACCCCGAGCGGCATGCCCACAATGCGCTCCGAAGCCGCCCGTTGCCCCGTCGCCTGTGCCTCCGCAAGCTGCGTGAAGGAGGGTTAGGAAGCGGGGAAAGGAGGGCGGAGGGGGCAGGGACACGGAGGTTTCAGCTCCGTAGACGTAGGACTTGCATTCTTCGTCCTGCGTTCTGAGGCTTTCTCGTCGTCAGGAGCAATAACAATCCCTCCTGTCCCCGCAAGTACGCGGTAAAACATCATTCATAAGAACAGCTGCATCTTCAGCCGCACGTTTGAGCTGGTGCAGACCTTGCCGGTGTGGATGGGGTTTTAGGGTTTTAGGGCTCCAGGAGCACTGTCTTTGTCAAATACACCCACAGCAGGAGGGATTGAAAATGACGCTTTAATGGCGGACAGTCAAACCAATCCACAGGCCACACTCTGCCCAGCCAACAGTGCCTGACTACATTCCGTTGACCCTCCTTCATAAAGCACCGTGCACGGTGGCCTCAGCGCAGCGCCCTTCCCTCACCCTATCAGGTGCCAGGTCCGCTGCCACCTCCCATGGGTCGCTAGTCCACAGGTCGAAGTGGTTGCCAGTGGGCCCCATCAGCGTCTCGTCGGAAGCGCATATGAACTGGAAGGCTATCGATCCCGCCTTGAGACAGCGCACGATGTCGGCCCGATGAACCACGTACTCGTCAGAGGCTGGGCAAGAGCACGGTAGCAAAACAACACAGACCGGCAAAGTTGTGATTTGTGACGAGATGACACGACGTAAAAGGGAAAAGGATCGCGGGGAATGGCGACTCCAGGAAAAGCCCTCGCTGCCATAGCCACCGCCGCAATTCCAATGTACCGCCAACCCGTACGCACACGGACATGTGTCACATAGACACATACACACACACACACACAATCACAATCACAATAACTCACAGGAAGTTTGTGTTTGACCGACGGCGGCACTTCGCCCCTGCGGCGGGCTCCCGCTAAGTCATAGCGCTTGCCAGGTATGGACCGCTCAGCCCGTGAGTTCATAGGACTGTGTGTGCCATCCTGACCACGTGATGACTCTGCACGTGATGACGGAAGCCTTCCCCGCCCCGCCCCTCACGGTCAGGGATTTGTGTGCTTGCAGCAGAGCCGAGTCTCTCCTGTATTCGTCTATTTCCTCCCTGTCATCCATCCACCACGCAATGATGATGGAAACATCAGCCAACCTCTTCTTGTCCCAGCGGCGCCTGATCCCATGCGACATGCGCGGCACGATCCCCATACCTCCCACACGCACCTGGCCACGCGTCCAGTGCTGCGTCGTCCTGTGTGTGCGCCGACAGCCACCAACGCTGATCGGGCCAATAACTATTGCAGAAATCCACAACGCTCCGAAACTGCCGGGCCGTGTCCACAAGCGCATTCCGGGTATCCTCCGACAAAAGTTTAAACCTCGCCAGGGCCTGCTCGATCGACTCACCGTCCTCAATCAGCACGGACGGCGCGGTGGGAACAGAAGTAGCTGTCGCTGCAGCTGTGCTAGCTCTTAGCACCGTGCCGTCGCCGCTTGCCCGTACGGGACAGAGCGTCCGCACCACCGCCAATGCCGTATTGCCTGCGGTGGATATTGTTAAGGGTCCGGGAGAGCTATGCGATAGAGGGCCCAGGGGCCGGCGTGCACCGGCAGTAGGTGGCGGTGCGGACGGCGGTGACGGTTCCACGGGACGCCCGCTGCTCACAGCAGCGGAACCGGTGGCGCCGCCCCCGGCCCCGTTGCTACGCTGCACGCCATTGCTGACACCGTTCATTCCCACTTCTGACTTGCGTGGGGTCCCGGCAACGGTGGCGGAGGGGCTTGTTGTGAGGGATGGCGAGTCCGGCAGGAGGACAGAGACGGGAGCACTGGTGGAGGTGCCAGCCGGTGAGGGGTTACGGGCGTCAGGCTCGAAGGGCACCGCGTAATGGTGGGGCGCGTTAGGGTTGTAGGTCGTGAGGTCCAGGTACTGAGTCACGCGAGGCAGGGTGCCCTGATTGGTGGGGCTGCCGTCACCAGTGAGGAAGGACTGTCGCACTGTGGAAGAGGGTGTGGACGTGATGTCCGGCAGGGCGGCATCATCAGTAACTGCTTCCCCTGAGGTGTGGCACTTACTAGCATCCTTAAAGCTACGTGAAAGCCCCTCCCGGCCTCCCCGCACTGCCCGTAACAAACGCAAAGACCGCGAGACTTCCAATTTAATACAAATAAGGGGAGAACGAAAGGGGAAAGAGAGAGAGACACACACAGAGAGAGACAGAGAGAGAGAGAGAGAGAAGGAGAGAAAGAGAGAAAGAAAGAAAGAGAGAAAGAGAGAAAGAGAGGCGCTCACCCATTTGGGCCCCATTGATTGGCGTGGTGTTCCGTGTCAACAAAGAGTCCCGCTGTGAAAGCCTCGGCGAAACCGTCGACGCAACTGGTCCTGGTCCTAGGCCTGAGACTGGGCCTGAGGCTGAGACTGATCCTGGAACTGGAACTGGAACTGGTCCCAACCCAGATCCGGGCGCAGACACCCGGGATGACGACCCTGCGCCATTGGGCGACGGCAGGGACACCGCCCCGGAAAGGATACCGCCACCCCCCCCAATGGATAGCCCCACGCCGCCCGTGCTAATGCTGCCGCCGCTGGCTGACAGACGCCGGTTGTAAAGGCCGCTGAGCGAGCCGGAGGCAAAACGCTGGTTGGAGATGGTGGGGACCAGTGCTGCCGCCGCCGCGCTCGGGGAAGTGGCGGCAGCAGCGGCGCCGCCGCCGATGACTCCGTCAGACCCGCCAGCTCCGCCTTTCTTGCCGTTCACCGGCGTACGTGCGCCGGCGGCCCCGCCGCTGGGCACCGGCGATGGCAGTCTAAGCACCATGGGCACGCTCTGTTGACCGCTGGCGCCCGTGCTGCCACCGATGGATTCGGGGACGGCCACCTGCCGGCGTCCGCCCCGCACCCCCGCTACCGGCGGCGGCGGTGGGTCCGCCGTCAGTGCGGCGCGTTGCTTGCCGCGAGAATTGATGGCCCCGGACTCGCTGACCGCACGGCCCCCATTCCCTTGCCCGCCCATGCGTCCCGGGCCACTCCGCAGGGCGCGCTGCGGTGAAGCGCGGCCAGCAGCAGTGTTCCGCGAGGAGCCCGGGCCCTTTCCCTGCCCCTCCCGCAGCTGTGCCAGCTGGGAGACCGCAACCTGCATGTCCAGAGACCCACGGATGCCTGATCATTTGCACCCCGCAAATTATGAGGATCTGCAAGCTTCTGAAAAGCGTGTTGCTCATTCAGTCGACCACCATTTGCAATCCAGTCCCATTTTCCCGGAATCACTCCCCACGCAGCCGGGCGACATATAACCCCTTTTCCAATTGCGATTCCCATCGCGCTATGGGGCACAGCTGTTGGCTGCGTCCCTCCATCCCATGTGGAGTTTTCGTCTCACTCCTCCGAGCCTCACCCCTCACCTCCGTATCCAGGAGCGCCCCCTCCAGCTGCCGGTACCTCGCCGCCAATGCCTTGAGCTCCCCCCATCGCTCCTGAGCTGCAACCGGTACCAGCCACCCCAGGTCGGTGATCGGAGCGCCGAGTCGCTTCACCTCCCGCTTCAACCGCACCATTGACCGCACCACAAGGAACGCCCGCCGCCGCTGGGCGTGTGTGCGCACGCGCCATTCCGCTGGCTCCTCAACGCCGCTGCGGTCCAGCTCCGTGGGCAAGCCATTCTGGCGGAAAACGACCAGCACCTGTGCCCCGAAACATGGGTCAAGTCCATGCCAAGGCGGTATCAGAGGGGTCAATAAAGCGGTGTAATTAACCTCAAGCGGGGGCCGCAGGCATTCAATCAACACTCGACATTGCACCTCAAGGTGGGCACCAAAAGATTCTTCAATTGGCGACAGCACCGGATTTAGCTTGAAGTGTCCGTGCTCTCAGCGGGGAGGTAAGGGAAGGTGTGCGCACGCGCGCGAGTGAGGCTCTCTCACCTTCCGTAGCACTTCCGATGCCCCGCTCAATGGTCCTTCGGCGTCGCTATGCTCCGTGGTTGCAGCCGTGGCGATTGCAAGCGCATCCTCATAGCGCTGAGCCAGCAGGCGCTCGATGGCGCGCTTCTCGGTATGAAGGATGCTGCCGCTATTGAGCTTTGCAATAGCAGCTTTGAGGTCATCATTGTCTTCGCCGTCGGTGATGAGAGGGACGGGGTCCTGTCATACGCAAACAACAATACTTCACTACGTACATCCAATGCATGGATCGATGAGCACACACAGAAGCGTCAGCTGTGCAACCGATCAAACCATCGTCAGGCCAAGACAATCGTACGACGTACACGTCTGCTATGGCGTCCGTACGCAAACCCAAACCCAAACCCGGACACGGACATGCACACGGACGGAAATCTTATGTGTGTCATGTGCGCACCTGTGTAAGCTTCCTCACAAGATCATCAAGATTAGTGAGGGACTGCCCCCTCCGTAGCGGAGGCCGCTGTAGACCTGAGGTTTCGGAGCAGTTAGGGACGTCGGGTAGCCGGGTCGTGTAGGGATCAATCGCAGAGAAGACTATAAAGTGCATGACGGAGGAGCAGCAAGTAATATTGTGACGGCAATACGTGTGCAGGCGTCGTCTGGGGCGATCTACTCTGCCGAAAACATCCTAATCCGGCGGGGTAGGGAACAGGTTGTCGCGGTTAAATTTCCGCCTGTCCGCCTGTCAAGCGGAGCAACGTATACTAGAGCTTCACCGAACCGAAGTGCAGATAGAGGACTTGAGTGCGCCACTGTACTTCCCCCTTTTAACTCGGACTCAAATATGTGCTTATGTTCTAGGTTTTGAAACCCGCAATTGTCCTAGAGCACTGCCATCCCAACCGCTATGGGCCCTTGTTGTATAATGCAGCTTGACATGGTGTTCATGAGTTCCAGATAGCTAATACGTTGTCTTCTTAATTTTGAATACTCATGAACAGCGGCGCGATAATTATAGCTACGCACATGCGCCGGTCATTTCAACGACTTAGGCATACCAGAACCAAGCCGATGATGGCTACTCACCGAGAAGCTCATCAAGCTGCTTGCTCCTTTGGCTTCGCCACTCGTTTCTGCAGTACGTGACCCACCACGCACTTCCTCCACTATTTTCATGTATGCTCGATCCGTTTCCCATGGAGCACTAAGCAACTTTAGTACATCCCGATTGGTTTGTTTGTTCTCTTAAGGACTCAAGCTTAACGATAGCAACACACTCTACATCTGCACGCCCCTCTATTGTGAACGTCATGGCACAGATGTTGAGGTCCTGTACATCATGATAACATAAATTTACTAACAAAATCGCGAATGATTGGTTTTAGAGTTCAGCAGCTAACCCGTACCACCAACCCGACATGAAGTCGAAGTCTGTAGGACGCAGCGCGGCTAGGAAAGTTCAGCACGTAAAAACATTACCACCAAAAGCGTCTTGGGTCATATAATTATATTCCATTCAGTTAATTTGTTGCAGGAGCAGGTGCTGACCTGC
The DNA here is from genome assembly GCA_030268105.1 of Volvox africanus. Lineage (NCBI taxonomy): Eukaryota > Viridiplantae > Chlorophyta > Chlorophyceae > Chlamydomonadales > Volvocaceae > Volvox > Volvox africanus. Next base: position 2,323,898 of record BSDZ01000010.1, on the reverse strand, counting down.
TGAGGCTGCTGAGGACGGTGTCGCTGAAAAAGCCGCCGCGACATGTCCTTCAATCAGATTTATGTTCTGTCTGACAACTAACAAAATACGCTATTTCAGTAAACGCAATAACCGTTGTCATGGCTTGCGGAAGTGGACAAGAAGCACTTCTGCAACTAAATCAATTTCCGGTAGTCAGGCACACGATCCATTAGCTTATGAATTGCTCCTTCAATGGAAAATCTTATAACCCACAGTCACCTGAAATAATATCTTACTCTCCATTCAGCCATGATTACTAATAGAACCGATCTTGACACCATCCATCCCCTGCGGCCGGTGACAGCAGCTGGCGTTGCAGCCTCGCGCACACGGGTGCCTGGGCCATTCTACAATTCTTCCATCAGCCCAAGTCTTATTGCTCAGCTTCGGAGCTGCAGTGGAGCTAACGATTATCTCCTCTCGTCACAACGTACGCGGCTGAAACGAAAGGCGCTTCATTGGATTCGACTGCTCATATTTCCAGTGTGGGTTTATTCCATGGCTTGAGGGCATACCCGGGGGACGGCTTTGATGCCAGATCCGCCGTTTCCACCTGGGCCTACTTTTGGCAGTAAGTCTTCTTTGCCTTAATTGCATTCAAGGGTAATCTGCCACCATCTTGCGGCGCGGTGCCGTCACGTCCATGCTCCAATCACTGCCGAGGTGCGAGGTTAAGAGTGGCGGTACATGTTCAAAAGACATAACACAAACGAAAACCAATTGCCAGGATCAGGCGCCCACGCCACAGGATTCCTCTTCCCTCCGTGACTCGATTAGTGACCTTCCATCCCTTGTCACGACATAGCATGGTAGTAACGATACGGCAAACGCTTTATACCACATTCACATCAATTTTGTGACCTCTCTCCCTGCCTCCTCCCTCCAATCCCAGCGGCGACTACCACTTTTTGCCGATTCAGAACTTCTGAAGTTTCCAAAGTTAGGATAGGATGAGAGCTTCACGAATGTAGATGAACTGGACAGGTGGTTTCGGAGGAATGGACGCAGGATGTTTATGAGGAACGAATGTGTTGGGTGCGGAGTCTCAACCTGAACGAAGGAATACGTTTGTGGGGCTATTATTGGGGAGCAAGCGACCGCCGTGTACGTAATGCCGCCAACCGCCGCATGCAACCAAGAGCTGCTCACGTGTACATTAAAACAAAATCACATCGCCTTCCTGTCCGCTTTACTCACGTACTGCCCTGGCCCGTATTGTTGCTCCAGGCCGCCATCAATGGCCTGCCACATACAACAGCCTATATCCCAGTCGTCATATATATTCCTTACCGCTTTATGCATCGTGTTATTGCATTTCAGCAAGCAACCTACTCGCAAGCTGCACCGATCAGAGGTACCAGCGATCGATCGATGGCTATCTGTCTGCACGCGGGGGCCACTGGTTATAATCAGCAGGTCAGAAAGAGCCGTGCAGCAGTTGGGACTTTTTGCTAGAGGGTAGGAAAATCTGTCAAGTAGTTCTTCTTGCATAATACGCCCCGGCTCTTGATTGATTGTATCTCTATGTCAATATCCGCGCTTGATTGTAGCCCTCATGTCTATCATGCCTTCGTTCGCATGCTTGTGAGTTGATGCAGGTTTTATGACATTAAACTAGATTAGACATCGTCCTTAACCATCATCACGCATGCTACTACGTAGCTACGTAGCTGTGTAGCTGCGGAGCTACACCGTACCGTTTACAATATAAACCGCTTCATCAACTAAACACACATCCACAAAAAACGTTTTTAGCCACATTCTTTACTTAGGCATGGTAAATCCAGCAAAGCGGCAAAACAGCAGCCACATCATCAACCTGGCTTTCCAAGTAAAATTGCTGTACTTGTATTACGGCGATGCAGTCATGCAGCCACACACGCAGCAATGTCCTACCCCCCCATCTTCTTCCCCCCTCTCCTCCGCTCAGAGGAAACAAAGCCCTTACGCCCGGCTCCCCAACGACGAACTTTCTGCAACGACGTGCTGACCCCCAGCCCTAACCCTACCGCTCCCTCTGACCGATGGCTCCTGTTAAGTTATGGATGGTGCAAACCGTCACAGTTGCATGTTGAGCAGTTGTGGCAGGCAGTTGCACGGTGCTCCAACCGACAATGTACGACCATCCTTGGCCTCATCGCACGATCGCTGCCTCATCCTCACTGGTTGATGCAGAGGGCTAAGGACCATGTCCACCCCGCAGGCATGGGTCAACTTCGTGTACCATCAGGAGGTACAGTCTTCCTTCCGACCCATCATCTCCCAACCATCCCCCAGCCCATTACCATCACCCGACACACGGCAGTCCCCTTTACTTCCAGGTTCTCACAAGGCTTTCCCCACTCCCGTCCTCTTCACCGACTGGCGACATTCATATTTTTGTCAAAATCGCTGGAGCTGCCAGCACCCCCAACACCGCCACGCACCCCCTGCGCCGGCTGCCTCCGCGGCCAACAGCCTTCCTCATGCCTCCGCCGCCGCTTCTCCTGCGCGAGAAGCTTCTTCAGCACGCGCCGCCGCTGTTTGCTGACCCCATCCTTATCCCGCACCGCTGCCCGAAGGGCCCCCCAATCCACGGGGCACCCCAGCTGCAGCAGCGCCTGCAGGGACGCCATACGCACAGGAATACGCCCCGGACCATTGGTCAAGGCGGCCTTGGTGAAGGTGTCGCCGGAATCGCTCCAGGGACAACCCAGGCGCCGCAGACATCGCAGTGAAGCCATGTCCATCATAGCAGCGGCACGGATATAGGGCGCGCCATCGTGCTGAAAGTTAAGGGAGTTGAGTCGGTTGTGTAAGTTGGGTCGGCGATGGGTTGGATGTGGATAATATAAAATATAATATAAACCCTATAACATAATATAATATAATATAACATAATATAATATAATATAATATAATATAATATAATATAATATAATATAATATAATATAATATAATATAATATAATATAATATAATATAATATAATATAATATAATATAATATAATATAATATAATATAATATAATATAATATAATATAATATAATATAATATAATATAATATAATATAATATAATATAATATAATATAATATAATATAATATAATATAATATAATATAATATAATATAATATAATATAATATAATATAATATAATATAATATAGGGTTTTATATCATACACATTGCGTCCGAGCAGTTGTCGTCTAATCCAAACATGCGACGATATGAAACAATAATTTGCAGCTTTGCAGGATTGCCCTCGAAAAATAATTTCAGCACCATTGAGACGGGAGATGCACCTCACGACGCGTTGGACCCCCTCATAAATCACCGAAGCAGATGTGGCTTTCCTCCCGCACTTAGCACCAGACTTTGCATCGCAAACCGTCCAAGACCTGACCCCTCCCCTCCTGTGGCACATGTGTCCCGATCCCATTTTCCCCCAACATCTCCTGGAGTTTCGCCTCACATCCCCCCCCCCGTGTTAATTGCCATACGAACGCGCATCAAACCGGTAAATTACATTCCACCACTGTCGCTAGGCGTGTTACCAGGGTGACACCAGTGCACTAGGGTGACACAAGCCCCGACACTCACCCCCATTGGGCATCCGCGTTCAGCCAGCCATTCCAACTGCATTTCGCCGCCCGCGTACGCCGCCGCCGCAAACGTATGAGCGTCCCATGGGCATCCTCGTTCGAAAAGCCACGTCATCATCCTCAAATCGCCGTACTGCGCTGCCAGCTTGAACACGCCTGAATGCAAGTCTGCCAGCCCCTGATCATACAGCCATATCAACAGCTCCAGTCGTTTGGCCTGTGGGTCGGATCCCGCGGCGGGACACTTGGACTGCAGCCGCGGCATCCCTAAAGGGCAACCGCTCATGATTGCAAAAACCGCGAGCTCCCGCGCCAGCTCCGGAACCGAGACGGCGCCTTCAGCGAATGCCGCTGCGAGAGCAGGGCATATCTGCGGGTGGCGTCGTACGGTACTGTCAGAAACTATGTCCCTCTCTGGTAGGAAGTCCAGCACGGGGTCCAGGCCACCGATTTCGCGCGGCAAGGGTAAGACGGCTGCCGGCGCTGCCGGGCCGCCGCCGCCGCCGCCGCCGCCGCCGCCGTCTGCGCCGCCGGGGGCAGCGGCAGCGATGCCATCGCCGCCACCGGCAGTGGAGACGCCCAGTTCCATTACCTGACCCACCAGCCAATCCACGACTGACAGTCGCCCGCCGAGTACCGCCATGGCTAGCACTCGCCGCCGTGTGATGGGAACGCCATGGCCCTGAAGCACCTGTGCCGTACACAGTGACGCACAAATGGAGCTCTGCGCTTGCCTGAGTTGGGGTGACCCAGGGATTCGCGGTCCATTACGATCCCACACTCATCTTGTACGACTGCGCATGTGTGTACGACTTCCTTTTAGCCCGTACCTTTAGAACCTCCAGGTGTCCGGCCCGGGCTACCGAGCATGCGAGATCCACTAGGTCGTTGTCCAATTGCTCGTTCAGTCGTACACCACATGGGCCGAGCAGGTACTGCAATGCCGCCATATTGCCAGCGCATGCCGCAGAGCGGACTGCCCCTACTGTCATGGGGTAACCCCGCTGCTGTAACCACGTCAATCGCGCCACGCAGGAGATATCAACCTCAGACAACGGCTCCCCATCACCCGTGCCGCCAGCGGCTGCGGCGCCGCTGCCGCTGGCACGATTCACTCGACTCGGCCCGGCGTGTGAAGCATCGTCCGCGTCGCCGCCATTACCACTGCCGCTACCACCGACATCGTCATTCCGTCGCTCACACACCCCCAGCACCCTGCATACGCGTGGTGGCGCATAACATGGCATCTCAACGGCCGCGGGGATTCATAACTGGCAGCCGGAGATAAACTCAGCTCTCAAACTTTCCACCCCCTTGTCCTCTCTCCGTACGGTCCTCTTGAAATCCCCCTCCCCCGCTCCTCCCCCACTTCCTCGTTGCCATTCATCATCGGTACCTAAATTACCGGAAAAAGCGAGCAACTGGAACGCAGAACGAATTGCCGTTTGTGGCTTTCCGCCCGCTCCTCCACTTGCCGGTTTCCTCCTCTCCTCTCACCGTTCCGAAACCAGCTCCGCGGCTCTGGGAGTTCGTTCGTGTCCTCGCTCCTCCAGCCACTCCACCTTGCGCCGCCAGTCGGGGGTGGGACTTGCGGCGGCGTAGGCGCTGACGTCGCTCCACAACCAGTCAAGCACGGGGAGGGGATTGGATACGATGTGCTACAGGGAGGGTTGAGGCGCGGGCGCGGGGGGGGGGCGCGCGGTGGGATCAGGAGCAATTGTGTATGTTGTACATGTGTGTGTACGAGGACACACGGTGACCCACTGACCGCGTTACACGAGGCGCTTTGTTCCCCTTCTTCAAAACACACACACACACATATTCACACGGTGGCACGGTGCTGCTTGCTTTGTTCTGTGGTATTGTTTCCATTTCCATTAATGGACATCATCTCATCACCTGTTGGGCGCATTCCCTGCTGTCAACACAGACACACAAACAGTCACACACACATAGACAGACAGACATAGAGGCAGATACAGACAAGGACACACAAGGACAGACAAGGACAGACAAGGACAGATAGACACACCTGCACGGTGCTCAGGTCGCAGCCCTCCGCGACCGACTCCAATACGTCGAAGATGATCTTGGGCTTGTGGCCATGACCCTTGCGGAGTTTCTGCAACGCCGTACCGCAGGTACAGATTGAATCCGTTAGCACCCGGAATCTTCCACGCAGAACATCTTGAGGCCTCCAAACTCGGCCTCTACACACGCGATCATCTCTGTCTTGGATCGATGTGAACCGGATGCTCCAAGCCCCCGTTGGAGTAAACCTAGGACAGCCCCCATTAGTGTGGAGGCAACCTCACAGCTATGCACACTGCCATGCACTTCTTCAACACTGCACGATGTCCAGTGCACATACCCGTATCCCCATCGCCAGGTGGAAGCCCCGTCTCCTAACTGCGTAAGCAAACAACAATCTTTTGACTAGTACAATGCTTTCCCGAACCCACGGTACGACACCGAAGGTGCGCCGTACTTCAACCTTTTGGGTTTTGTTTAAGAAGTGATACGGCACCGAAGGTGCCAAAGTTTGAGCACTTGTAACTGTTGATGGGGAGAAGGTCTGAGGCGTCGGAACAAATTACGCCCCCCCACAAACCTCCATTGCTGAGAAGACGCAACGAACCCTCAAGTACCACATTGGGGGCGGGATTCAACATGAAGTACTCGCGTCCCACAACATTTGCAAAATAGCTTTCCAAAAATGATAAGGAAAATTTGCTACGAGCATGTTTTAGCCGTGCCGTGCCGTGATGATAGCGTACCTCTAAGAACCATAGGCACAGGTCCGCATGTCCGGCAGATGCTGCGACACATAACGTCCCCACGCCCCATCCCGCGCCGTTTCCCACTGCCCACTTGACCAGTCGCATATTCCCCCGCCGAACTGCAGCGCAGATAGCGTTGTGACTCCAGGGAACGCCCTGCCGCCGTAACCATATGCACATTTCCATCTGACCCGCATCCGCCGCAAAGGCCAACGTGGCGGAATTGAGTGGGAAACGCTCTTTCTGTGATAATAACACCTGAACAAAACGTTAATGACACCGGGGTTCGGAATAGGGTTTCAGCAGGGGGTGGGGTATCCTATAACATCCTGGAAGCCGGGTATTTCTGGGGGGGTGTTTGTGTGTGTATGTGGACAAAGTGTTGCTGATAAGGCCGGCAGGCATGCCTCAGGATTTTTGTTTTTAAATGGCGTGAGCGATAGGCTAACCGCTAACGGACGAACAGATAACTGCCAGTCGCCGAAGTTTGACTGCCAGCAGCCGACCCTCCTTGCAGCACCGGTTCACACCAAGCACCTCACCACCACCATCACCACCACCACCACCACCACCAACAACAACAACAACATCAAATGTTAACTGTCGGGTGCCTTACCTGAATATTTTCAATGCTGCCGCTGGCAGCCGTGCGGACCAAGAGCGTTATACGTTGAAGACAAGTCAGACGTCGTACGTCGTTGCTGCATCGCACATCACTCTCAAGAATGCCGTCGCCGCCGCCGGGGCCGGGGCCGCCATCAGGGGTGGCAGAGACATCGCCACCGCTGCTGCAGCCGACGGCGGCCCCGGCGGGAGGGTCCCTGGAGCTAAACTTGGTAGGACCCCAGCAGCGTACGAAATAGTGGTGCGGTACGGGTTCCCATGCCCGTACAGTGGTGTATAGTGGCCCTCGAAACTGGTCCGCTGTGGACTTACACACCAGCCGGAGTGTACACGCCACCTCGTTTCGGGGAAGGTAGCCCGCATACTGGGCCACAAGTTCTGTCAGCCAAACCCCTGACGGGTCGTTGGATGCTGTCGGAGGTACTGGTTGCAACGGCGGTTGCGTTGCCGCAACGGCGGTGCTGGCGCTGCTGGAGTTCAGAGGGGAGCGACGGGAGTTCAAAAATGCGGGGATAGAGAAGCGACTCTGGCGATGGCTTTCTCCGCGAGAAATCTGTCGTTGACGTCGCTGATCAGCAGCTAAAATAGCCTGCGCGTGCGCGGGTGTGCTAGCGATGCCACCCATGCTGAGCTGCTAGATGGTCGTTGCCTCGCAGGGCCTGGCAGCGTCAGGAAGATGATGAAGGGAAGCCCTGACCTGCAGAATGATAGATGAAGGAAAGGTGCCTTAACATCTAGGTGTAAAGGATCGCGAATGCTCCGTGTAACGTAGCGCCAAACTGCGGGGGGTAAGGTAACAAGAGGCTGCGCGCCTTGCCTTATTTCGAAGGGCTCAAGTTCAGCAACCTGATGATGCAGACACCGCAATGTCAGTTGATTTTTAATGCAATGAATGCTGATATGGTCGCTAATATGCCACAATCTCCGATGGAAAATATATTGCGCTGAGCCGTCAACGCACATGCCGAATTCAAGGGGTCGGTTGCAGGCCAATTGACCGGATCCACAAAATCATGAGCAAAAATGGAAAGAGAATCAGAAAGAAAACTCAATCGATGTTTGTGTCCGGGTGACCTATTCTGCCGCAGCTTCTCTCAGTGCGAATCAACTGCGGCATCATGATGGAATACAGAATAGGGGAGAAAATTTTGTTAAATATTTCCAATTCAGCTTTCTGTAAAGTTCTCGTGCTGTTGGAAACACATCACCCTTCGCTTTTTTCGGGTCTTCGCTGCGTCACCTACATTAGTCAAAAATAGATGCCTGTACGTTAAGAGAATACACCATGACTTATTATAAAGCGTCCATCACGATACTACCTTGAAGCCTTACTTCACAAGTCCACGTGCGCACATTTACCCCATTACCGTTATGTCGTTGCACGTGTGCAGACCTTTTTAGCGGTCCGTCCCTGCGGCAACGAATGCAACTGTTAGTTGGTGATAATATTTAATTTTACTTTGAGTCTGCGGAACGCCAATTGCTCTTTGAGATTGCTCAGGCAAGCCGGAAGGGTTCAGCTTTACTTGCTGAATTGTTAAGTCTTCAAGCACAGTCATAATTGTTACTGTATATTCAATCAATTGTGGACACGAATCTGCAATGGTGGGCTTGGCAAGGATGCGGACAGCCGCCCGACGAATGTCGGGAGTAAGCGAGCTATTCAATAAGCCGCTAGCAAGCGTGCCACGACGAGTTATTGGCACGCTGTCATCTTGGGTGAGGCTTGTTGGTTAAGACGTCCAACTCAGTTTCGGTGATTGACCCGCTCGTCGTCCCGCCCAATTCCAGAGCCAAAGCCGTGTGCCGCCTTCTGGTGCCCAGCATATGCCATCAGTAATACAGCAAAGGTCGAAATCCTCGTCGTCAACTTCTGTGCGGATGCGGATTGCAGCTCGATTCATGTCGGGACAAGGTGACCTGCTTGACAAACCCCCTAGCGATTCTCCACAGCCACTTTTGTGCAAGCCAACCACTTTGGTAAGGCGCCAGGTTGTCGGCACTACAATACCTTTCGTCTCAAGGTACTCCCATCTGAGTTGCAATTTCGCGTTTCGCAGGGAACCAACGCTGGGGTCTCAAACATTCTGCCAGCTCCTCAGCTCCGATGGAAATCAACGACCGCATCGAATTCTAATTTCGTGTATCAGGAGCTCCTGGAGACGTCAAAAGCACAGGTCCCCTGGCGCAAGCTCACCGGAGATTATGTCTCTACGAGGGAGGTCGCAGGAAAGGAGATTTTGGAGGTAATGAGTTCTGGGTGGTAAACGCTTGCGGAGGACACCTGCGCCAACACCACGAAACATCGCCCTCCATTCCTATCACAACCACAACCACCGTTCCCCTCATTTATTTTTTTTCCTTCATGGGAACCTGTAATCTTCTTTCGTTATGTTATCAACACCCGCGCCACACACTCTTTTTTTTACATCCTTGCTCGGCAGGTTTACGGGTATTCGATACGTCAACTTTGACCTTGCACGGTCTATTTCCTGCGTCCTTCGAAAATACACGCATCTAATATGGAGCTTTCAATCAACACCCGTCGGCAGGAAGGGAAAAAAACGCCTACAGCAAAACCCAGTCGCACTTCCCCACCCTTGCCTTTCACCCTTTACGGTTTTGTTTTTCGTAATAATCTCAATTGCCCACCCCCTCCCTCTCTTACCCCGACCCCCTCCTTCCTGGCATTTGATGTCCCTCACTCTATACGTTTTAGCTGCTGATACATCTGGCTTCCGCCCTTTTTATCTGTCCGCCTGCTTGCATGGTTCTTGGCCTTGGCGGCCTGGCACGTGTGTCCGCCGTCATCCTTCTCGCAGGTGAGCAGTGGATTTGGAGGGCGCTGCAGCCGGTTGTCCCTTAGCTTGTGGCGTGGGAAACGGTTAGGGCCGTTCTCACGCATGCACGCGCTACGCGCAGAGCATGCTAGAGCGGCCGTTGAGAGGTTTACCTTGTCCCTTTCTCTGCCCCTTCTCTCCCTCTTCCCGTCTCCCCGTCTTCAGTTGCAGTTCCCCGTAATTTTGCCATCCCGCACTCCTCCCCTTTTAACTTCCCGCTCTCTCCTCCCCTCTCCTGTATCCCGTGTATCGTGTATTCGCCTTGCCCCCCTCCCACTTCCGCGTGGTGAAAGATCACCAGATCCAGCATTTTTACTCATAAGCTTCCTCCCTGTCCCTCTCTCCCTCTCTCCCTCTCTCCCCTCTATCCTTCCTATACTTGAGCTTCCTCTCTTCCCCTCTCCCCCTCCCTGGTAGGTGTCCAGTGAGGCTCTGACACTCCTTTCAGACACCGCCATGAGGGACATCGCCCACCTGCTGCGACCGGGACATCTGCAGCAGCTAGCCAACATTCTCAAGGATCCGGAGGTACAGCGGTTTGAATCCTAATAGGATTTGGCTTCGGTCTTCACATGATAATCTCGGTAAAAAAAGCAAGCACTTGTGAGGGGGGGGATTTCCGCCCTCTACGGGTGGATGAACTGGAGATTGGGAAACGTCCTCCGAGTGCGGGGAGAAGGGGCACCCACTGACTTTCCGCGTGGGGCCCCCCGTGCATGCCGCCTCACATTTTCCGATCCGCTGCAACTGCCAACTGCCAACGATAGCAGGAACGATAAAAGTAATGGAAACAACCGCAGGCGTCACCCAACGATCGCTTCGTGGCTCTGGAGCTGCTGAAAAACGCAAACGTGGCCGCGGGTTTCGTCCTACCGGGATGCCAGGTACGGTGTGTTCGGCTTATTACTAAGGGCTTATTACTAACCTCCGTACCTCAATGACCGAGGCATGACGATAAACTATTTTGAACCTAATTTTAATATTGATAATAACTAAAACACAAACTTGACTAAAATAGTAATGCCGATAATAAATTGTAAATATCACGGAGATTAATATGTTACTTTTGTAAAGTTGTCTGCTACAGGTAGCTCTAATTTGGATATTGGAAAAAACCTAAGCTAATCTAACTCTTAAAACTAAATCCAGGCATTGCAGATATCATTCCTACCCCTCTTGCGAGAGCTCATAAAGGCTTACACCAGAAAACATACATAAGAGCCGCTACACTTGAACCTGTAATTAGCGGGATAAAAATTAGCCCTAATGATTTCCCGGCATCTGCCATCAACCACGCTATTTCAGTTTCAGCAAATTTAGGAGATTGACTAGCAACAGCTAACGGGAAAGGGGCGGAGAGCTCCCTCCTCATTCTGCGACGTGAGGAATCCCCCTACCCGTCCATCTCCCCCCCTCAAAACCCACGAACGTTTTTCTCTCTGCATTTTCTCAATTTGGGTCCCCCGTTACAGGTCCGAGGTTCTGGTTGGGCCACGAACATACCACTCCACCACTTCCATCTAGAACCAAACGCACACAACTCACGGTTTCTCCGTTCCTCTACCCACAGGATACGGGTACGGCCACCGTCATCGGCAAGCGCGGGCAGTACGTGTGGACGGACGGTCGCGACGAGGAGGCCATCAGCCGGGGTGTCTTTCGGGCTTACACCGCAACCAACCTGCGTTACTCACAGGTGGACTGGAGTGAAGTGGAACGAATAGGGACTGGGCTGAATCCAGCTTCGAGAGATTGAACGAGCTGTTAGCTGAATTGAAATGAACTGAATTCCACGAGGCTGCCGCTGCTGCCCCCCTTACCCTGCATCTGGCGTCACCCAACCATCCTGTGGTCCGTAAAAGGCTCCGCCGTACGCCCGGATTCGGGACTTTGGGCTTTGGACTCACCCTTCATGTCGTCGTCCATGCTGGTGCATTTATTGATTGGGTTTGGTGCCGGGTCGCTCTTCGCATTGCACCCGGCTGTCACCCTCCCCGCTCCCAAACACCAGGTGGCTCCTCTGGATATGTTTACGGAAAAGAACACGGGCAACAATCTGCCCGCGCAAATCGACTTATTCGCGGCGCCGGGCAACGCCTACAACTTTTTGTTCATCGGTAGGAGACGCTTTTCTGTCTTCGTGTGTCTCTGTGTGTGTGTGTGTGTGTGTGCATGGACGTATATGTATCTGTGTATGGGAGTGTTCGTGTGCATGCGTGTATATGTGCTCCTGTCGGTGACGAGGAAGAAGCGGTTAGGGCGAACGTTAAGGCAGAAAGGACAGTGTCTTTTACTTGTTTTAAATGAAGGGGTGGACGCCCGCACCTTTTTGCCTCTCTATCTTGGACGACCTTCACGCGCCCTCTCCCTCACGCAGCACGTCGCTGGCTGCCCACTACCTCTTCTTCGATGCTTGCTCGTTCTTTCCCATTCCCACGCCCCTTCACTCTCCTCTCTCCTTGTCGCTCAGCCAAGGGAGGTGGATCTGCCAACAAGACCAGTCTCTACCAGCAAACCAAGGCCCTGCTCAACGAGGCCGCGCTCAAGTCCTTCCTGCTGGATAAGATCAAGAGCCTGGGCACCGCCGCCTGCCCCCCGTACCATCTGGCCATCGTCATCGGAGGACTCAGCGCGGACCTAAACCTCAAGGTGGTCAAGCTGGCCAGCACGAGGTGGGGGAAGATGGAGGAGAGGAAGCAGGAGGGCGGGCCTCGGGCTTCAGCGGACGGGGTTTGGGGTTTGGAGGACTGGGAGGGGAAGGCCTGAAACCAGGATAATTCTACATAACAGGCTAACCGCGAGCTCCAAACCCGCGCCTCACGTCCCCCCACCCTATTAATAAGAAAAGCGCCCCGCTCCCCCTCGGCGGTACTACTTCTTTCCTCCTTCTGATTCTCTTATACGTGGATCGTTCGTCTCAATATCCGTCTCACCCCTTACACCGCCAGAGCTGCACTGTCCATCAAGGTCACATGCGCTGAGGTCCGACCCCGGTCCAGAGGGATCCACCGCTGTGCGAACACTCCCCTATGAATCCAACCTGCGGTGTCAGCCCGTCTGCATATGGCCTATTTCTCTGCCCACCTGCTCCCCTGACCACCTGGTCCCACACTCGCCTGATTTTCCCTCCAGATACCTTGACAGCCTTCCCACGAGCGGTAACGCCTACGGCCGGGCCTTCCGCGACTTGGATTGGGAGGAGAAGGTCCTCGCGATGACGAGGGAGCTCGGTATCGGAGCGCAGTTCGGTGGCAAGTACTTTTGCCACGATGTAAGGGTTATCCGGCTGCCTCGGCACGGCGCGTCGTGCCCGGTTGGCGTGGGTGTTTCCTGCTCGGCAGGTGCGGAGGGGAGGGCGTGATGAGGAGAGAGTTGAACTGACGACGTGAGACAGAGGTGAGGGAGAGAGGGGGTAGGTAGGTGGGAAGGATAAGGTTGCCGAACATGTCGTGTGAAGCGGAAACGGAAACGTGCTGTCTAGTAAGACTGCATTCGGTGCGTGGCTCACGGTCCGGCCCCCATTCCGGGGGATCAAAGGAGGGGGCTGGAGGACAATAACGTGATGACGGGTGTGTGGCCAAACAAGAGCTTCAAATGGGGGACGGAGAGGTCTGGCAGGAGCATAGACGCCGCAGCTAAGGTCGTGGCGAAAGACCTTGGGGTGCAATATTTATTTAATCCTTAGTTTGCAAATGTTTATTCTGTGCGGTGTACACGGGACGGGAGGGGGGTACCATCTCTCTTGTTCTTCTCAACGAGGGAGTCCCTAGCGTGCACTTCTCACCGGCCCCGTTGGCCCCATCAGATTTCTCAGACTCCTTGGAGATACACACACATACATTTACACACATTCACATATAAAAATAAACACTCATATACACACACATACTCGAACAAGGTGTATTGACGTGACAGCGGCTTTGAGCTGACCACCTCCATCATCTTGCTGGTATTACCTCCATCAGCTCGCCCTCGTTGTTCTGCCTTTCTTTTCCCACCCACTTCCGCCGCCCCGCACGTCCCCAGATCGTCAGGCGCTGGGGAAGATCACGTCGGAGGGTATCTTCATCGAGCAGCTGGAGACTAACCCGGGCCAGTACCTCCCAGATGTGAGTGGCGGGGAGTGCAGGGTTTGGAGTTATAGGAGTTAAGTTATTGTTAGTTGTGCGGTTTCAGTTCAGTTAGGTTGTGCGGTTTAGGCGGCGGGGTGTCGGGAAAGGCGCTGTGGACGGGCGGTCTCGACGAGACGGGGATGCTCCCTGCGGAGGACCAGGGCCGGGGAACCGTGCATGACTGACACAACTACACCACTAGGCAAATGAGATTTACATGATGCAATGTACATTTTATTAATTAGAAATAAACTTATGTTCCTTCAAACCCTAGCCCTCCTCCGTGCACATCGCATCACATCACATCACGTCACATTGCATCACCTCTGCCTCTTCCCTCCGCCGACCCGCATTCTCAGGTGACCGAGGACTCCCTCAGCGCTGACGTGGTCAAGGTAGGCGACCCCGCACCTTAGATCATCAGGATTTTGAGGAAGAGAAGGGCTCGCGTGAATTTATCCGGTATTCTATTATTTTCTTAAAACGGTATTACTGTTATCATTACATTATATTATCATATCGATTTATCGTCTGAAGCTAATTCTCTCTCTTTAAAGCTTTAGCAGTCTTCATGGCCACATATAGTTTCCATCTTGCGGCTGTCACGATGCCCTCTGAGCGGCAGCTTACTGCCCTCCCACCCATGCCCCTTATCTTAGCTCTTCTCCCATTCCTCGGCATTCCTCGGCTGTCCAGCAGAGGCAATGTTTGTGTCCTGAACCCGTGATGATACCACTCTCATACCACATGCTTCCTGTCAGAGATATCCAATCTCTAAGTTGCCCCCCAAATAAAGGGATCAAATCGCTTCCCGGCTCTGAGCGCGCAGGTTGACCTGAACCGACCCATGAACGCCATTCTGGAGCAGCTGAGCACCTGCCCGGTGCGCACCCGCCTTAGCCTGACCGGCACGCTCATTGTGGCTCGCGATATCGCGCACGCTAAGCTGCAGGAGCGGCTGGAGGCTGGTCAGGGTTTGCCGCAGTACGTCAAGGACCACATAATTTATTACGCCGGGCCTGCCAAGACGCCACAGGGCTACGCCAGCGGCAGCTTTGGACCCACCACCGCGGGTGGGTGATCATGGAGAAACGGGAAAGGGGAAAAAGGGGCCGGGGAAGGGGAAAAGGGAATACTCGTATTTTGTATTGCGCAATTGTCCGTCGCATAGTGAACGGTTCGTGGGTTTGATATTCTTCCGACAACCGTTGCGAATTGGGAGGTAGTTGCCGACGCTTTGCCATGGCAGTGGTGGAAGAAGATTTACAAGTGTTTCCTCACATGCGTGTGACACCCGGAGAACATCCCCCCGCAGCATTCGCCTATTGCGGGCTTGACGGTGTACAGTGCACGCGTACCCATCACTTCCTCCTGCCTTGCACCTCGCAGCTTGCCCAGACCCGCCTCCCATTATCCCACTCTCGGCCGTATCCGCACCCTCGCTGCGTCTCTCATGTTACCAGGCCGTATGGACAGCTACGTGGACGCCTTCATGGCGGCGGGCGGCTCGCTCGTGACGTTGGCCAAGGGCAATCGCAGCAAAGTCGTCACGGACGCATGCAAGAAGCACGGCGGTTTCTATCTGGGCTCCATTGGTGCGTCACCTGCAGCTGTGGTCAGATCTTGCTACGTCACCTTATCTGCCGACGTTGCATGTGATGGCGGTGGTGTAGCCTAGATTCATAAGTGAAATGGATTTATTCGGGTCTTCTTGGCTAGGTGGTTCACCGGGGCCTCGGGGCGCGGATTGGCACTTCAAAACCATTAGCAGCGTTTTCAAAGATGCATTTTGGGATAAGAATTGTTCTCTGCGTTGTAGGGTGAACACGTGATCGTGTGTGTTTCGTGACCCCGAATAAGGTTCTGTGCACTTAACTGGCTGTTCCACTGTGATCTGTTTGTGTTTTTATTATATCTAAATGCGTACATCTATCCGTCGGTCGGTCGGTCGATCGGGCGTGATCGTATTTGCTCAACCAAGGTTGCCCGTTGTCTCGATGGTGCGACATATCTCCTGTTGCTTTACCTCACCCGTCCACCGCTCCCAACCGCGCAGGCGGTCCGGCGGCAATTTTGGCTCGGAACTGCATTAAGAAGGTGGAGGTGCTCGAGTACCCGGAGCTGGGTATGGAGGCCATCTGGAAGATCGACGTGGTGGACTTCCCCGCCTTTGTCGTGGTGGACAATAAAGGCAACGACTTCTTCAAGGCCTGGCAGGCGTGAAGGGGCAGGGTACTTATGTGGTATGCCGCTCTGCCAAAAAAAGGGAAGCCTGCTCTCCGCGGCGTCCCCGACTACTTGGGGACGCAGCGTGTCTTTGAAGTGTTCAGGGGCAGGAGCCGCCTGGCGCGTCTGGAGCCCTGATGAAGAGATGGCGCGTGTGGCAGAACAGGATACGGTAGCTGGGTGATGCGGCTTTATATTCCATGGGCTTAACAACGTGAGGAGGAGGAGGCGGTGGTTGAATTGGCGGTGCTGGAGGGTGTCGGGGGAGGTCAAATCGTGATTGGTACACAAAGCAGTTGCCGGGGCCGTTAAACATCCTTTCCATCTGTACGCTGTCCGGCAGGAGCCGGAAAGCTGTGGTCTTAATTCTGTGTGTGTTGGACGGATGGTGAAAAGCTGGTCTGACAAGGGCACCGCTTGCACCGGAATCGGTCTCTGTCTTTTAGGCAGCGATTGATACTTTGGTGATAGAGCTCACGCGCAGAGAAGGAGCAATGGGATTCGTTCTCCGCCCGCAGAGAGACGGATGGCTCGGCCGATTGTTGGTTGTGTGCAATTCAAGCGGCGCAGGGCCCACGAAAGCTGTGATTGCTACCACCCCGTGACACCAGGGTGAGGGGAGCGAGCATAAGGCAGAGCCGGGATGGAAAGCGAGAGCTATAGGGGATTGGATTACATCAGCGGCAATGTTATGGGGGCCCCGCTCTGCCCTTTCCGCGTTGGGCCATGTGCAGGAGGGAGACGTAGTTGGGGCGGGCATTCATTAGGAGGTTACAGCGCAATTGCACACTTGCAGGAGCCGGCACTGGGCCCGTCCGCCGCCATTACCTTGCTGGGCCGCGACCCAGTAACACGCAGCCGACTGGGTGGAGTGTGAAGAATGGGTTGGGGTTTTGAAAGGGGCGTGATATGTGCTAACCTGTCATCTGACAGTGTGTGGTATTTATAATACTGAAGGGACGCACCCTTCACGCACATTGAAACACAGCACTCTGCACTCCTACCGTCGCGCTGAGGAGTCTTTTCCTGAGGCCAAGGGCATTTGGAACTACATTTGTCGTGCACATGCTCGAGCAGCACTAATGCGGCGACATGTCTGTCCGGTCGAAGCTGGTGTATCCCGTCCCTTGGGTCATTTTTACCCTCTCTCGGGCGGCGGCGCGGCGTTCATGACAAGGAAGCACCACGTGGTTAAAGCAGATGCACCACGCGCGTGTCCATCGCAGTGATCAATCAAGGCATGTGCGCCATCAAGCAGTATAACAGGAGTGCATATAGGTTGTAGCGTGTGTAGGGTCCACATCAGTGGCCTCTGGGGGGACACGATGAGGGGTATGGATGACCAATGCATCTGGGATTGGTAGGAGGGGGGATGTGGGATATACACACCCGCATTTGTACTCCTGCAACACTTTTTAACATCCCTGCTTCTGGAACGCATGGTGTGCGTCTGCCGGTCCGTCGGTATGTCTATGTTTCTTGTGTGGCACTGCAATGTCGATGGCGGCCGTCACTTAATCATTAGCACAGGTAGCGAAGTAACCCTTCCCAAATGAGTCTCCAAAACGTGATTGTTTCAAATTGCGTTTAAGGACATGAAAGGTAAGCATTTAACATTATTCAGGGCGTGTGCCCCGATCCCCATATATGCAGTCTCGCTGATCGCATCCGCTTTCACTAAGCCGCTCAACGCTATCAACATCATCCTTAGAATAACCTATACCAGCGCCTTTACAACCCTAGATAACCACCGCCCCGCCGAACAGCAGCGCCACGACAACAGAAGCAACAGAAGCAAAAACACCTTTGGAAGTCCCAAAGATCCATATGTAGGCAAGCGAGGGCCGTACACTGAGTTGATAGCTGAATGGTACGTATCATCGCGTACGGGGAGCCCTTATAATCAAACTGTACTGCATATAGACAGTGTTTCGGTAAATTGAAACGATAAAACATATACAGTCACGCCCTCCGCTTCGCGCGAGGGCACCAAAGCAACTGTGATAAAGAGGCACCGCACATATGAGAACTGAGGTCATGGCCTCCAATACACCGAGGCCACCAGCCCATGCTCTGCAGCCTCCTGTGCAGGACACCAAAAACCCCCCTCCTGCCATCCGCTTCGTCCTCACGCGGCCTTCCCAGCTAACATGAAACTGTTAAGGAAACACTGCATTTTTCCCCCCCTCTCCATCACATCACCTCATCGCTATCCGTCTCGTCAATAAACCGTGCACCTGCACAGTAGCTGCATGCATCTTCGACCGGACCCCGTGGTTCGCTTGGATGACGCGGGTAGCCGGCCGTAAATGAGATTTAAATCTGTACCTTGGTAACGGTTACGACATGACACGGTTGCGGTGTTTCGCGCTGTCCGCTTCCCTGCGTGCATGCCGTTTCGCCGCGCAGTAGATTTGGTTTGAATCGGATTCAAAATATATGAACAGACAGCGCTGAGACAGCGGGGGGGGGGAGCAAATGCGCCAACCGCGAACCGACGCCGGGCCGGACCGCGGGCAGATCTTCACGTCCTTCGCCATTAGAGGGTTGGTAAGGTCTCTCCCGACAAAGAAGTCACAATCACCTCCCTGCTCTGACCTACTTTCCCAAACTCATTATGATTGCAACCAAACCATCCCAAGCGCCAAATCGCCCTCTAAGCGGGCACTCGGATTTGGAGCCAGCGTTGTTGAGAAGGTTGAGTTGGTGGTTGTATAAGTGTACCGTATATCTCGGAAGCGTCTTCCTCATATGCACATGACCAAACAATTTGGTCACGGGCAGCAGCAGCCACAGCAGCGCGCCGCTGAGCGCCGTTTCTATAGGGCAGTATCAATAGTGCTTGTTTAGGACACATTCATAATGTGCGTCCTGTCCTGATCAGGCATGCAATCCGTCTCGTTGTTTTCCTATCTACATCCAATGGGCCACATGGGAAAGAGGTGGTGCGTCAACAAGCGCCAGCGCCACCTCGCCGCCAACTCTCCACCTTGATGCCTGTGCATCCAATCCGTCAATGCTACAGATCTTCAGCTCCTTCCTGAATGCCCTCTCTATTGTTCTAACTTTCATGTATTTATTCGAATAGGACATAGTCGGCAGCCGACCGACTCCGTGCCAAGGCGCCACTAACACGACTAGGCTTTCTCGTCGCGATGTGCCATTCTCGTCACGGATCGACCGACTGACGGACTGAGTGACTGACTCTGCTGCAAGACACGCCTAGTGACGAGGTGATGTTTGCCGCGCAAGCGCAACCAATACAAGCACCGGCCCCTTGGGGAATGCGCAGCTGAAGCCCTTCAATCAGCTCGGGACAGGCCTCCCTTCCGCTTCGGCATAGCATGGACGTAAGACGTGCCGTACTGTCTACTACTGCTTCCGCCTCAGCCGCTCTCCTGACGCGAGCTCCCGGTGAGCTCGCAGCACTGCCCGGTCGGCTCGGCGCAGCGCTGGAAGCAGCACCAACGTCTGGACCAGACCCGGGATGCCCAGACGGGTGAGCGTCGCCCGCTTCTCCGCCTCCGCCTGATGGGGTACTCACCGACAGCCAGTGGGAGAGGTGCACTAAAAGAAGAGTCTGATGGAGAAATCAGAGGAGGTGCGACACTCACGGCCAGTGGTGCAACAGCAGTGGCAGCAGCAATGAAAGTGGCAGAAGCAGTGTCAGTAGCAGTTACGGCGTTTTAAGGCAGGAACGGGTGCTGCGTTTTGGGACGCCGCAGCCAGGAAAAGGCCACAGCCGGTTCAACCCCTTACAGAGGATGGGATCAAATGAACAGAGAGGGCGGGAACAACGAGCTTTGGACGCAGCAGTGACAGAGCGCGTCCCAACGCTACCCGGCCCCGCGTGTGGGCTTCCCGGCCCCCTCATCGCTGCCCGTACATACCAGCGGCCGCAGCAGCCATGCCAGCTCTGCGAACTTCATTTGCGATACTCGTTTCTTCTCCACCACGGCTGCCTCGCGGGCCGTGAAGAATTTCCGCAGCAGGGGAAGCCCCAACACCTCTTCGCGCTCCATCTGTTGCCGCATCAGCGTCCTAAGCACCATGAAGGCCGCGTGGAGCTCCCCCACCGCCATCTGTACAACGTTTCTTTATGTGGTTAACAGCGATTAATAGCGTACGGAATCGAACAGGTCCACTTGTCTTTACCTAGGGTCATGCGTCTCTTCCGGCGTATTTTGAGGTCATACCCAACCGCGCAAGACGGCAGTGGGAAGTGAGGGAGGCCGCTATTGCGGGCCGGTTCACCGCAGCCGTCATCACGGCGGATTATTGTCAGCAGGCATACGGGCACTCCTGACTAACATGCGGAGCAGCCAGTGACTCAGGATGGCCCCGGGTGAGCGTCCAAAACCAATGCGGCGGTCATGCATCCATAGGGCCCGCCCGTCGGCCCCCCCCTCGGCCCCCCGCCGCACACATGCACACACGCACCTTTACCGATGCCGATGCTCCCGGGTTGAGGTTTTCGCAAAGTGCGCGCACGCGGTCTAGCAGCGCCATCAGCGTGGGCTCGTCGTAGTCCATAATCTTGGGCGGTAGGATCACCCGCGTAGCGAGCCAGGGGAATAGCGTGCCTGAACAGCCCCAAGGGACGCAGTACGAATGGGACTCGTAACACTGAATCGTAAATCCGTACAGTCAATGATCCATGCAATCAAGGTACCCGAACAATCAAGGTATCAACAAGCAGGCACACCATTGCACGTGAAGGTAGTAGCATCATGAAGGCAATGATGGTGGTCGTTCGATAAATGGCTGATAGCTGATATGCCCTCACAGGTTAGCATCCGCTGTTGAAGCGGCATTATAAAAAGGAGTGGCAATTGTTGGGGGAGGGGAGAGAGAGAGGGGCTCCATTGACATGAACTACAAGCCGTACATTCCTGAGGAAGTACGGCAGAGCTTTGGCGGCCTTGACAACTTACATCGCTTATGGCGAATTTGTCGGTGCACGTGGTGGTAGAAGCTCCGCATCAGCGACTTGAGCAACTGCACCTGCCAGTCCGGGAGCGGTCTCCTCCGCGTGACCTGCGCGGTGGGGGGGGAGGGAGGGGACAGGGGAGGGGAGGGGACAGGAGAGCAAGCAGAGGAGAGCACAAAGTTTGCGATGTTGGGACGGGGTGGGACGGGATGTGATGCCGGCGTGCAGCGACAAGGGAACGATGCAAGTGTGGCCTTAATGTCGGAAACACACACACACACATTGCTGTAAATACACTGCAGACGGGCTAGCGGTGTGAAAAGCCTGATCGGAGTACCGCTGGTGTCATCGAAGCGCCCAATACGGCCTTGAATGCAACGTAGCCTGGCCAGGGGGTGAAGCTGCACGATACGGCACACATAATGCCGTATGCCGTAAGTTGCGGGCGGTATTCGGGAGGAGGGCGCACGACATCCAGCGGGGTGCGGCTGCCCAGCACTGAAGCGGCACATTGTGACGGGGATACGTTTGTGGGGGGTACGTGTAGAGCTCATCTTCGTCAGCTTATTCGTATGGCTTACGGAAGAAGATGGGAGCTTACCACGGATGAGTTGCTGGTCTCCAAGGCCGCCATAATGGCATCCATGTCGTACCGAATGGCGTCATGGGCAAGCTTCCATCCTGTGTGTGATACATGCAGAATATCATATTCCTTTCTGTGAATTCGGGTTTCTGAAATCATGACTGGAACAGCGTCACATGGGCACAACGCGTAACTTGCACAAAGAGTGAGAATGCAACTGTCACACGTCCGAACTAATTGCACCCGCCACACGATTCAAGTAGTTGCGCAGGTGTTTGGAAACTTGTGCAAACAGCGGTTACATGCATTATCATGTTAACGGGCGCAAACCTGATAGTGCTGACTCGGCACCGCGCACAAACGCGCACAAACACAGAACAGCCTTGAGGAGGTTGAAGGGGGTTAAGGGTGATTTTGCAACGCTGGGTGGTTATGAGTGCAACGGCGGAAAGGGTCAGGGGGTAGAAAGGGGTAGAAAGATCACGCAGGAAGCGCATTAAGAGGGTGGGAGGACTGCTTCGCAAGATATGGCAAGATGGTTTGCCGGCATACGAAACGTGAACTGCAATATCCCGATAAACGTTTTGGCTGTTGAATGCCCTTGATTTGTTAGGGAAAGAATGCCACCTGCATTGAAAGGGTCTGCATTCCATTACCATAAAAGACATCGGTGCATCGGCGCACCACCGCACGTCAAGTTGCGACTCCGCAATGAAGCAAAGTCAATTAACAATACTGAAAACTAAAAAATCACATTTCACGTTGAATTCGCCCAGATGGTGCGCACACATAGCTGTCACGTAACATGCCAGTATCCCAGGTGTCTGACAGCGGACAAAATTAATGCCTATAAACCTTCCAAAGAAGCATTAGCATCCGAAACGACGCCCTCTAGCGTGTTTAGAACGCCATTGCGTCACTCACCATCCAGTGCAGCTGGATAGGGCCATGCAGGCGAAACTTGCAATGTCTTCAAAAGATCAATGTGGCTCATGCATAGCGCATCCAGCGCTTGGTCCAGACGAGTGAACTCAAGAGAGACACCAGGAATCAGGGCCGGCTTTAGTCTTGTCAATGCAGCTTTCATTGCCTACCCTAAAATGGGTTATTTGCTAACCTATTCTTGTAACACTCAACATGCTACATACAGAGCCAAACTTGTTGGTTAAGATCTGTTTATGGCCAAAATGCAACGGTTAGAGCAGTTCAAAAAATCAAATGCGCCATAGTCTATACGGTGGTCCTGTAGCCCTATCCCACTGGCGAGAGAAGCTGCCGTTACCGGACTTGATTCCAGAGGGTTTTGATCCTGTAATGCAACTGTCTCATAGTCTGCAATGCCCGTTCGCCCGTCGGGCGTCGGATGTAATGTATCTTGAAACGGTACGAGACAGGAAAGGGTGCACTTGCGACTTGCCTAAGATGTAAGTTACTTCTTCTCAACCCCATCAACAATAAAAATATATTTTAGATATCTTATGCATTGTCTTCTGCTATCGCAAGATCATAACTTCTGTAGATCCGCGCGCCAACTCTGAGGCGGGCGGTCCGCATTTTATGCAAGCAGATGTAGAACACAAGTTTTCACAGACACAGCTTCCGTTTTATTGTACAAAGACATATTTGAACAGAAGCAACTCAATAATCTAGACAGCGCTACAATATATCTCTGGATGCTTTGTAACGAGTCTGATATTTCCATATCAAGAGTTTCCAGCACTTCAAGGAACACACAGTTATAATTAATAGTTACCTTGCAAATATAATCTAGCATATGACATTTGGCAGAAGGAGGGCTGCTGTGCCTGCTTTTTAGACAGATAGCTCCCTGTTTTTTAAATAAGATAGCTGACCCGATTACCTGTAAGCAATGAAGACACGCGCACTACATAAGCCAAAGGTACTGGGTCCTCTATAAAGCTATCCGATCTCATGATTCAGAAGTCCGTACATACACATACAGCCCATGGTCTCCGTTCGCATGCACATGCGTCCCGATCCTTCGCCCCTCGCCTAGTCCGTTTTTCCTCTAATGCAAAAGCCTTGAAGTTGACGCCAGATTATATATGAATACATGTCCATATAGGACTGTCACGTTGTGATTAAGGATTGCCCACCTCGCAAATCCTACCGTGGGATATTTTATGCTCGATGTACACATGCTCAGCTGAAGCGATTTCGCAGCAGTGCTGCTGGACCACCTTAACACAACCAGTGACTCAGACCGTCGCTGGTAAGTGACCACGGTCCATATTAATCATGTACTCCCTGACCCCACTCCGTTAAGTATCCCATCCGTGCTCATACCGAGTCACGACACCTTGGCCGTCATAACATACCACAGTCCTCCCTCGTGCGCTCAAATTACCCCTGCATCAAAATCTCATGCTGCAGGAAGTCCACTAAACCTCACACTGCACCTCCGCGCCAACGCACTAGTTGTCGCTTTCTAAAGCAACTGACTAGGGAAACATAATTGCATGCCCGTCTACGCGGCGCGGCCTAGGAAGTGCCAGGCCAGGTCCCACTATACCGGCCATGACTTTTGGTCCAGAAAGGCCACTCTGTCCTGGAAGACACTTTCACCCTCCTCGCTCGCCCTTCCTCCCCAGCCATACGTTCTGTTTGCGGGTACGGGATGACGCACACCCGATCATGTAAAATGCACACATACGTGCCGGGGGACATCCTATCTGAAGGATTTGCCAAGACCCACGTATTTCACCTGGCAACCTGACATCAATACGTATATTTCGGGGGCCCTATCGATCGAAATGGCGAACTCTCCATCAAAACAAGGCATATCAGAGATCAGACAGTATACAATAGGCTTCCTCGGGCGGCCACGTGCACAGCGCGTGAAACAGCCGGGAGGCAAACCAGCACCCCGGTCAAACAAAATCACACCATGCGCTGGACCAAGCGGCAATCAAACATAACTTCCTGGGGTGCCACTGGGGCGTACCTGCACACGCCATCCTGCATCGTAGCCTTCAATATGCCCTGGGTCACCACGGGGCTCTCCCGGACAATCCGGACGGCCGTAATGCACGGACACGCCGTGGACCTTTTCCCCTGGTCACCATCCACATCTCTGGGCAACTGCAAAGAAACCGCCATATGCAACTATCCAACCATACATCTGGCAGGGTCTTGTCGTCCCCAAGCTCTCTCTTCACTACACGCCTTTACACCGCACCCCGGTCCCCGGCCGAGATCTAGGCACCTGCTAACCCCGTGCCCCAGGTACAGATTTGTAGTTATCATTTCATTTCTTCGAGCGTATTTTTATTCCCTGCCTTGAAAACCTGCTCGGCGCGTCGCCACGAGTATTTATTTTGCTCTGATAATGTACAACATCCCGCCGAAACCCTAATCCCGACTTCTCAAAGGGGCATAAGTAAGCAAACACGCTTTAGCGGCGCCTCGCTCATGTCAAGGCCCAATTATAGCGAGGTGGTTCCTCGGAAGGTCGGCCATCCGTCTCCGTGGATTGACAACCAGGTTCTGCCCAATGGTTGCGCAATTAGTAGGTTTCTCACCCACGAGCCTGCACAATCGCCAGGGATGCCCTGAAGTGAAATCCGGCCCTCCAGCTCCGGTGAGCCTGAGGGCTGTAATTATTCCTTATACCTATGCGATTAGTGCCCGGGTAGTGTCCGCCGGGCATGAGACTATTCGTTAGTGTACAGTTCCACCATGCGCCGCACTTTGGCCCTGACAGCCACCAAGGAGCGAGAGGTGCCTGATAGCCAAGGCTATGCATTAACACACCGCTCCCATGACGTGCTGTTCGTACATCTTCACTGCGACGAGCTGTGGCTGCGGCGGTCCATTCACCTGCTGCTGCTGCTGCGAGGAGGGCGCATAGGTCTCCAAAGACGCGCCCATAACCGCGACAGCGAGCCCCGCAACGCAGCTGAATGCGGGCCGATCGCAGGCAGCGGCGCTGATGGCAGCTGCCGCGACCGCCGCATTCGCGAGATCGCTTGCAACCCCAGAGGGGACGCATGGGGAAGAGCAGGCGGGCATCATCAGCGCAGACGCGCTCGCGGTGCCAGCCGCTGGGGCGGCGACGGGGCTGAGATGAGACGGTGACCCCGGCGCCGTAACAGACGCGGCAGTGGTAGTAATTGCGGTCACGCCCACCGGTGCAGGCGAATCCGCCATCTTGGAGCTGTCGTCGCCACTCGACATCTTGGGCGTTACAATAGCACATGGGCGGAGCATTATAGCAGTAGTCGCCAAGCCGGAAGGTACGAACGAAGTGCACAGCACGCAGGTACCAAGTTGCCTCGGCAGGTGGTCCTCACGGGCCACTCTTTCCATCGCCGCTTTGAGTAAGGCCAGCTACTACCACGTAACGTCCCAAAAGCCCTCAATAGCGCCGAGATCACATCGCGGCATAAGACCGGTTACTCTTTCCTGTTAATTGCGAAGTAAAGAAGACCGGAGCCAAACCCCAAACCCAAAATGCTAAATACATTAAGAGATCTTGCTGGTTCTGTGTGCCACCCGGCACGATGGAAACCCTCCCCCAGGCCCTCCGCTCCTCGTACTCACAATGGACAGAAAGCAAGTCCAAATGATGTTGACGCAGTTGTTAAACAGCAGCCGGTACTCGTTCGGGAGGAGCGCGAAGTTAAGGATGCCAGCCAGTGGCCACAGTAGGTAACCACCCAAAAGAGTCTTGAGGTAGCTGCGAGGTCCCAATCAACCAGTTGGGTCTGAAGAGGAGAAAGGTCTTGGCGTAAAGAAAGGGTTTCATAACTAAAAATCTCTTATTTGCCGCCCACATGCATGCATGTGCTGTCCACACATAGCTCACCAAAACCCACATGCCGGACGGAACATAAATACCAGCCATGCGTATAAAAAGTCTTTTGTGGTCTTTTGTGGTCTAAAAAGTCTTTTGTGTAGGTGAGGTGGTCTCAACGATTCATTTCCGCCCGCTGCCTCCAGTGCTGTGAATCCACCTCCAGTACCTGCTTTGCAGCGTTTGAGGCAGATCTCGCGGCCGCCCCTCAAGGCACTTGATGACGGCGAAGAACATGAGCAGGCCTAGTGGCGCGAAAAGCACCTGGTCCGCCAGCATCTTGGTCAGCACGGCCGCGGGGCTGTGTGGATTGTCCGGCATAATTCGGCTATCCAACAGGTTGAACCTGCGAACACGGACACGGACATGGAACATTTCTAATTCCATCCGCCCGGTCGGAAAGGGCCGGGAATGCACGGAAGCGGGGGATTCGCTTTTTGGCCAGACCCAGACATGTGGAGTGGAAAGGGGTAAGAACGGCATGTGGGTCAGGCACGAAGATTATTACCCGTGCGTTTTGCAGGATATAGACCTAAGGAGAAGCGTCATGCTGCAGCGACAATTATCAGAAAAGGTCAGCAGCAAGCATGGCTCCAGGCATACCGGCCCTTTCAACCGGGGCATAACCGGCGCATATAAGGCCCGCAGCAGAAACCATCCCTAAGTCCCCAAATATTGGAGCTAGTCATGCAGGCTTTCCCCGTGGTAAACGGACAATTGAACATACCAGCTTTCAGCCGATGTGGGTCACAGCGCACACTTCCATTATCGCACTACAGCACGTGTTAGTTAGCCCCGCCAGAGCACAGCTTCATGGGATATGGCATGCTGCGACATTATGCGTCGTTAGCCCCAATAGCAAGCTCACCACCAGTGGGCCAGCGGTGTGCCGAACGCCGACGTCTCCAGGCACAGCCGCCCAGTGCGCATCCAGTCGACCTTGCGGCGGTTGTTTGAAGCAGTTGACGGCGTCGCACAGGCGCCATCCGCCGCCTCGCCGCCGTGACCGTCATGGCCGCCGCACAGACCTAGCTGCGCGAGCATGTCGCCCGTGACAGTGAAAAGATTGCCCGTCACAACCTTACAGGTAAGCGGGCTCTCCTGCAAGGTCCGGATGGGAAATCAAGGGGTGGTACATATACAGGGGGAGAGTGAACGAGCGCGCCAAGCCAGCCCTAATGCGCTGACGTATTGTATGTCAGTCAATACACAAACCCATATAGCCCTTCGTGTTGGAAACGCGAGAGCACAACCCGGGGAGGGCAATGCAGCTCTTTGAGATTATAAAATTTTGTTGGGATGCAGGCTGGAACCGCGCGCAGATAGATCCTATCCCTAAATACTAATGCACAAAACACTGACCCAGTTCTAGTCGGTCTACATGCGCAATGATTACACCATTTCCTGCGCCACAATTGTTCCCTGCAACATCGCAAAGGCCGACCCACATCAACTTCCTTTCTCAATCCAAGTACAAACTGTACGCAACTAAACTTTAATGCAAAAACACAGCACGGCCCAGCCACACTCGTGCCTGCAGCCATCGGTTGTAGTCGTCACACACGCCGCCAAGAGCACCGGTCACCACCGCTGCCGCGCCCTCCGCTGCACCGAGGGCTTCCGCCATGATAGAAGCCGCTGAGGTCCCATCGGCTATAGCGCCGCCGCCACCGCCGCCGCTGTCGGTGTAGGGGAGATGCAGCTGCCGTGCTACATCAGAGGCAAGCTCACGCAGCCAAAAACTCGCGGAGGCTGAGGCTGAGGCTGCGGAGGCTTGATGGTGGGACGATTGCTGCATTAGCGCCGCCCACACGGGGCGCGAGGGCCCAAAGCCCTGCAGCTTTGCGATCACGTCTGCGGGACCGAACTCCTTCAGCGAGTCGACAATGCTTAAGGCTGAGGCTGCAAGCACCGGATGATCGGGGCCACACACGTCCATCACAGCTGCGCCCAACAGGACACCGGCGCTCAAGCTGGCCAACACAGCCGGAAGCGAGGGCGAGGAAGAAGGCAATTTTGTGTCCGAGGGGCAGGTCTCCTTCACGGTTGAGCCCCCACCATTTGCATTTGCAGTCGAGGTTAGGTTACTGAAGGGTTGCAGCTGTGGAATGCGCGAACGGGTAACGATGTTGAGCGGGCCCGGGCGACGCCGGCTTCGCTGATAGCGGTGGTTGTGCTGCTGCTGATGATGATGGGAAACAACCCGTTGTTGCTGCTGTAAAGCGGACTGTTGTGCGGACGTCTGAACGAGGCTGTGGTTTATGACAGACATCTTGGTTGTTGGACCGTCGTTGGCGCGTGCGTGCTCCTTGCTTGATGCGTGGCAAAGTATTCCTGCGTTATTTGCCGCAATAAAATTGATATATATTTTATTATATTTTCATGAGTTACGAGTCTTGGTGCTTAAAATTCTGCGCAGAAACGCTGCTTCGCAGCGCGAGTAGGTTTCTCTGCCCCTATCCGCTCATTACAATAACCTGATTGCCATAATGGCCCGAATTAGGAGTCCCGCAGGAAGCAAATGCATTTTTGTGCGTCCTGTGGCTGCTGAGGTAGTCCGCTGAGCCTGCGTACCTTTATAAGCCGTCCCTTGTCCAAAGTGCGTGACGCTATAAGAGGACGAGAATAAAGTTAAAAATCACGATCACCAAAACGTATCACTATGAGCGATAAATATATAGAAGAGTGGAGAAGTGCGACGCTCTTATTGCGTTTCTTGGGTTTGCATGAAGGGGCCTTACACCCTCCGGCGGGCCCTGCAATGAATCGTGCACATGGAGCGGTATGAACATGCCCGAGATTTAGCCATCGATGTAAAACTTTTCGTTGAACGGAGCTCTATTGCCCAGTGTGCGACCCCTTATCGCAGCTGTCATTTTCGGCTGCGGCAGCCCTTCGGCTGCGGATCGCGAAATCGCTTACCACTCTTTATCGCACAATTGCATGTGGCCATCGTTTCACGATTAGTTTACAGTATCTTGCAAAGAAGTAATTATGTTGAGGTTATGTGCGGGCTGGGTCGGCCGGTTTTACTCATATCTGCGTTCCGCGTGCACTGGTTTCACTTCGACTGAGGTGATGCTGTTGTGGTGACCGCATCGCTTTCGGCAGTAGGAAAGCGGAAAGCGCAGCAAACCTTGATGTATTCACAGCCTTGATGATGCCCTAAATAATAGCGCGAACCAGGAATGGTTCCTGAGGTGACCATTTCATGCTGTCCACAACTCCTACCGCATGCACCAGTAAACGCAAATTTAATCCTGCTTACAGGAAATGACGACAACGAGACTCAAATCCGCACAGGAAGTTCAAGTCGCGTCTAGTCTCGCACACATACATCGCGATCAGACGCCAAGTAGGCTTCATCGTTCGGGACCGATCTCCGCGCTCCGTCCACGCACCTGCCTAAGCGCAACCACGGCGGTTTACCTGGACTTCGTGCTCTTCCCTAATGTTCTAGGAGCGAAGCAGGGCGAAGCTTGGGCCCCCACGCCGTCGCCACCACGTGGTCATTCATCGCTGTGTTGTGACACTTGCTTGATAACTTTATGCCAAAAACTGTTGAACCCCATGGCGACCCACTTCGCAGCGGTCTACTGGCAGTATGACCAATACCTATGCGATTTAAGTTAAGCCCAGCCCTTTGCGACTTCATCCCGCATAGCGGATGGCGTCTAATGACTTTTTGGACCTGGGTGGTTAAGGTATAGGACTTACAGTGGAGCCCGATTGGCTCGAGTGCAGCACCAAAGTGAACGTTTTCTGCATAACGCTGTGGGCCTTAGAGAGACTTATGCGGCCTTATGTAGCTACTCATACCTAAGAGGGAGAGACGGCGGGACTCAGTACGGGCAACATGAAGTGAAAGCATTGTGCATCATGCAAACCCTAATCTCCCCTTCCCCCTTCCCCCCGGCTTTCCCACCCACCCGATAATCACCTTGCATCCAAGTTCTTTTTCAGGCACCAACTGCCAACACCACGACCGCGACCGCACAAATGCCGACACCGCGACCGCTTGAGCTTGAGTGCTTTCAGGCGCTCAGTAGCTCTCGTACCCTCAGCGTTGTGTTGCATCCCGCATAACGTTTGCGGGTTCTTAATTTGGTGACGCAATTCCCATTATGAGATAGAAAGAGAGGAGTTATAATACGAGCTCACAGGCACCTCAACAAGCAATCACAGCTCTCGTCGGAAATTGCGGTAGGCCACCACCGCATAGAACGGGTCCGAGCTGCTCCGTCGAAAGAGCCGCGCCAACGGACTGTCCAGGAGGCCCTTAAGAAAGCCGCCGCCTCCAGCTCTGCCTTGCTGCTGTTGATCCGCTGGCCTGTTAACCGCAGTCAACACCTCTGGAGCAGTGAAGCCAGACACTGCCTGCTTATGTCGATAGTTGCAGCAGCAGCAGCGTCATCATGATGATCATCATCAGCAACAGCAACAGCAGCCGCGGCAGCAGCAGCCGCAAGGGCATCCGCGGGGCGTTAAACAACGGTGTCAGGCAACATGAATAGCAACGGCATGTTGGCAATAGTATAGTTGACAGAAAACTAATTCACAGATTGGTTGGTTCCTCCCCCCCTTTTTCGGGTTTACAGGGTAGGTGAAAATTAGAAAGCCGGCGATAAAAGCAGCGGTAGCAGAAGCCAGGAAGCCGCAGTAGTGTGCAGCGCATGGCTCCCCAGTTGTCCCCACGTTTCTGTAACTAATTTCAATCCGCGATTATCAATAATGCAGTTCGACTCTGATACAAGTTCTGTCGTACGTTCGTACCTGGAAGTATTGTCGTACAAGCTGGCACCGTGCGAAGCCGGAAGCGTCTCGCCAGGCTGCAATTGCCTGCAGTGCCAGCTTGGCATCGATAGGTTAAACAAAATTTCAATAAAATAAAGTTGCACGTTTGCCAATTAGCCGGCTTGCAGCCGCCGCTTTACACCCGATACAGCACGCAGGGAGCTTTCTTCGTGGGTGGATTTGAGCTACCTATTGCGTTATAAATCTCTGATAATACTAATAAATGCATCACAAGTACATATGCAATGTCGTACATTGATGTCGTACACAGTTTCTGGTCTGATAGCGGAGCGGATGGGAACACGGGACAAGGATTGAACGGGCCCAGCCTTCCCGACCTTGCCTTCGTGTAAAACATGCGGTTAGAGAAGGTGACGATGCAGACACCTCCTGGCTTGAGCACCCGGTAGATCTCCGCAAAGACTCGCTCGGGTTGCTGAAGGTACTGCACGCTGCCGTAAATGCACGACACACCACAAAAAAGCATGCATATGTTAAGTATATACGAGACTGCGCAGGGAACTGACCTGTTAGGGTAGGTAAGAAGGTAGGAATCCACACATTATACGACCGGTATTCTATACAGTAAAGTTAACACCGTGCGTTTGTCCTCAATGAGAATTTTTACCAACATAAGAAAGTAAGCGGTTGGTATTTAGTGAATTCCTGTTCTTTTTCAAAAAGTACTTTACCTTTTAAATCAAGAAATTGCATGGGAGTTCGTAAATGGTTAATCAGACAAGCGCAAAAGAATACATGGCGCAAGACTCCGTACAAGTGAGCTATAACGCGTGTGATCATGGCCCCTCCTCCGCTTTCCTCTCCATGATCCTCCTGTCGTACACCGACACCTGTCGTACACCGGCGCCGCGCATTCAACATCGGACTTAGTTACACAGTCCTTGATTCGCCGTGGCCGTGGCCATCTCACCACGCCACCAGAGGTCCGTTCGTACCTCACGCAGCAAACTACGGCATCCAAGCCCTGATCCGCCAACGGCCAACCGTCAGGCTCCTGATTGAGGTCCCTCACAAAGTAGGCTTCAAACCTTTGGTTCCGGGCGAGTTC
Source organism: Volvox africanus (assembly GCA_030268105.1). Lineage (NCBI taxonomy): Eukaryota > Viridiplantae > Chlorophyta > Chlorophyceae > Chlamydomonadales > Volvocaceae > Volvox > Volvox africanus. Next base: position 2,291,518 of record BSDZ01000010.1, on the reverse strand, counting down.
TGCGGCGTTCATTCCGTGCCCCAACACCTGCACGAGGCATGCAGAGCACTAGGCCGAAGGGTCAATGAAGGATAGGAACGGGCTGGTTTTCCTAGCACCAACGATGCAAATACGGGGCCTTCGATGCTCGAAAAACAGCGGAAGCAGTCACAGCGATGCGCGATTGAAGCGCAAGCAAGCCGTTACCATACCTAGGCACCCATCCGTTGTGGTTTCGGAGCCACTCCGTCCGGTGCTAAAATACCCAGAGCACAGAGCACAGAGCACAGAGAGCGCTGGCGGGTGTTTTCTCAAACGCGTATTGCCATACCTTGTGGCCCCGGCCTACAAAAGCTGTGAATGATGCCCCAAGCATCCCGGCATGCGGTCAGTGGTTATGTCCACAGGCAAGGTCCAATGTACTGCGACCGCTGCTCCTAACTTGCCGTAACTTGCCCTAACTTGTCCTAACTTGTCCTAACTTGCTGCTTGCCTCCCCCTCCACCATATCGCGGTTAGCCATGCTTTCCAGCAGCGCCTATACAGCGGTATCATACCCCCTTTATTCGACTTCTTCCTTCACTACCCCTCTCTTCCCCTGCCCTCCTCCTCGCCCTTTATCTCCCCGTCCCCCTCCCCCTCCCCCGCACCTTGGTGTAGTACATCTCCGCCGGCAGATGTGAAACCCAGCTGCTACACAAGTCCTGTTCGTGCAACCGAACTGAGAATAGTAAGGAACAGTACGGGACAGACAGGTGGCGGGAGGAGCATCGTAGCACATCCGTTGGTTCCTCGCACGTAGGTAAACATCCATCAATATCCATCCATCATCCAGATCGGTAACGGTTGCAGCAGTAGTTTTTGTTGCCCTAATGAAGATGAAAACCGACTCCCTCCAGAACCCAGAAGGCAGCGCCGAACTTTGGGATCCTTCAAATCCCCAATCCTTCAAAACAAGGAAGGTGCACCAGCTGGGCCTCTTTTCTCTTCCCTTCTTCCCTATCTTCCGTGCTGTCCGGCCGAACGGCAAAGCATACGCACCAGTACGGCGCCGCCCTCCGGAATGCGCTGGCGGTACAGCTCCGTAACCTGGTCTAAGAAGTCCGCATCCACATGTTTCACAAAGCGCGGCATATCTGGGGCCGGGCAGGAAATGGGAAGTAGGCGTGATGGGGACCAGCAAATGCTAATGAAGCACTTTCAGGCAAACAGTTGCGGGCGGGCGTATGAGGCGTATGAGGCGTGTGAGGGATTTTAACGGGTACACGGGCGACGCAGTGAGTGACGAGTGAGCGGGAAAGTGCCATCTCATCCTCGGCGGATGCGAAAAAGTCTCAGTTGGTATCTGATACATATACATGTATATATGTAATATTGTTAGAATTTCAATTACCGTATTGCTGGCAACGAATGGAACAACATCGTGTTGTGCAGGCCGCTTCTTGCTACAGATAGTACAGGTGCTGCAGATGCCGGAGGTGCTACAGATGCTCCAGCTACCGGGCTACAGCTACTACAGAAGCATGCAGATGCTACTTCCACTGCTACCGCTATTGTGGACGATATTGGTACAAGTTACAGTGATGATAATGGTGCAAGTAATACTGCAGGTGCTAGTGCTGCACTCACTGCTGTTGCAGCTGCTGTTACCCCAGCTGCTTTGCGCGAACTGACTCTGGAAAGTTATCGCTACGGAGCGGCCACTTTTGCCCGCCGTACACTCACCGTAGAACGCTGAGTCATCACCCGTATCCAGTTTGACCCGTTCAGGTCTGGTGAGCACCTCACGGAGTACGACACCACCACCGCCACCATTGCCGCCAGCGTCGCCGCGGCCGCTGGTGACAGCAGCGGTATTGACGAGCTGTCGCTTCTGTCGTACAGCCCTAGCACCAGCGACTGGAGTGGGCCGTGGCGTTGTGGGACTGCAAGGAGGGGGAATGGGGTTATCTCCGTCGCTTTATTCACACACCACTTAGCCGTGTGGGCAGTCATAAAAGCGTCTTGTGCAGCTTGAACCCGCGAAGTTAACACGATGCAAGAGTGTGAATGGAGACTATGAGGGGGCAGGGCGCCCTTGCTTTGTCTTCTTGACGTTACTAGTAATTGTTCGGTAAGCGGGAGAGCGGAAAGACACACGAGAGCACAGAGCGCATATGCCGTGTGTGCTGGCTTGGCTCCTTAACCACACTGGACGAATGAGAACGGAGTTCCCCCATACATTTCCGGCATTGTCCTGAGTGAAGCGTCACTTGCCAGATAGAGGGATGCGCTGTGCAAGGAGACGGCGTCCGCAGTCGCGCGCTGAAGTGTCGCTGCTCCTGGCCCCTTCCTGAGGTGCTGGGCGTCTGAACCGATGACCGCATAGTAAAGCGTCAGGAGGGGCCGCTTCTTAATATTAAAAATATTTAAATAATTTGAAAGTTGTGATTTATTAAGGCGATCTGAGGAAGCTTACGCAGAAGAATAGTAGGTATGTATTATATTTCAGTGGACAGGAAATATATTAATCCGGATCACGCAAGTAATTGTAAAATTCTTGGCAAATGTAAATCAACATCAATGTATTGAAAGTTTCCGAGACCAGGTAGGAGGGAAGAGGCTGGCAGATTGAAACATCCAGTTTAGTCAGGTAGTACGACACATGATTCAGGCTTTGCTGGATTGACCCAGTGAGGTTTAAGAGTGCTTATATTAAAAGGGATTTTTGCGTCCATAAGATCAGGGTCAGCATCTTACTTAAAATTATGGAGTCGTCTTGAAATCCGTACGGATGCAAGGTGTCCGAGTCTACCAGTGTCTCGCCAATTCATCGACTTGTTCAGCTGAACCATCGCACGACATCCATCATAGCTGCTCGTCAGTTTCAACGTTAACTAATAGAGGCAGCTAGCCATCTTGCATAGGTGACTGCCAGGATTTACGGGTATCTTCAGGCCGTAGACATGGAAAGCCTGAGCATGCGACGAGGACATCCTTTGCAACGGCGAATCGCGACAGCCTTGCTGCTGGTCGTTGCGGCGACACATCTCCTGCAAGGGCAGCCCGTCGCCCTTGCCGTTGGCCCCTCCTCACGCACGTCTAAGGGCCCTGCCCGACACTCCGCCGGCAGCCCCGGCGTAATACCTCCTTTATTCAAATCCAACCCATTTAAAGGTAACAACCTAGGTCGCAAGTCTCTGAAACAGAACATCATGACACGACTGCAGCTTGCCCACATCTTTCCCGGCGACTTATCCTGTAACCAAAGCTCTCCCAAAGCTCTAGGACCCTCTCCACCGCGCAGCTCCTTGGGATACCTTTGCTTACACCTGGCATCCATATCACATGCTGGGTGTTTTCCCTTCCCATATATCTATCTCCCGTACACTCGCTGAGTCAAGGAGGCGTCTGAAGACCTTCCCTCCAGAAAACATGACTGATTCCGTGTCACACCCCTAAACCTCCACACTTAGGTCAACCCCCTAACCATTTCGCATCCCCGGCGCAATCTTCTCTGCTGCACGCGCCGACGTTGCAAATTCATATGATTTTCATAGCATACTCACAGCAAAAGATCTTCCTTCATATCAGATACGACACGACAACCTGAGACAGGGTCTTTTTTCTATTCGGGGCAGGCAGTAGCCTCCTGGACGCGCTCAAGCACCTGCGTTTGGAGCGCGGCGACGTCACGGGAGCCGCTCGCGTGGACACTCTGCGCAAGTGGTTCAGTATCCTCGGGCTGTATCGGGGACTGCTGCCGCTATCTATGGACCTCTTCAAGAACCGCGGGTAGGGACTTTGTCCAGAGGCTTCCACTAAAGCAGGTAATGGAAATGGTGATCTCGGCTGTCTGGGTCACCCCCCTCCCCACTGGCAACGTAAGGGGGGTCGGTGTGAAGGCAGGGTGGCAGGGTGGCAGGATTTGTTATTTGCAAGCAACCCACGACGGCGTAAGGCGCAATCTGGGCGGAGTGAGCCTCCTGCACCTTGACTCTTAGCCACCGGGGCTCACAGACCTCCATTTGACAGCCTCCATCATAATGGCTGTTGCGCCCTATTAAGCGATGTAGTCGATGCCGATGTCGATGCCTTGACGGAGTCACAACGGGCCACGTGTGTTGGCCTCCGGCCTCTCTCCTCCCCACGTACAGGTTGGCAGCTGATATCGCCAAGGATTGGACGACGATGGTGGAGCGACTCGCTGTTAAACCTGTCCGGGGTGAGGGGAGAAATACACACACGCACACAAACACACACAGACACAGACACGACAGAAACACGCAAACACAGACACATAGACACACACACGCACATAGACATGCTCATCATGCAGTATATTGCCTGCGCTGCCCCCACACTTCTTGTTGAGAGCAGACGCCACATAACGTTATCCCCTCACGACGTGTCTCTCCCCCCTGCGGGTGGCAGGGGCGGGACTAGCACCTCTGCGACCCGGCTCCGCGACCTCGACTGGGCAGCTTCCGGAGCTGCTGGCGGCGAATCCCGCTGAGGTGCTTAATTGGGTGCGGGCGACCGCGACAAAAGCTCAAAAGGCGTTCAAGGTGAGCGAGTGTGAGTGTGTGTAAGAGAGAATGTGTTCGTGTGACAGAGTGAGTGAGAGAGAGAGTGTGTCTGTGTGTGTGTCTGAGTGTGTGTGCGTGTGTGTCTGTGTGTATGTGCGTGTGTGAGAGAAAGGCGTAGTTTGAGAGGGGTCAGGTGCTTTAGTTGGGTCAGGAGCCGGATTATAGTTAGTTAATTACTTATGTCCGTTGTTAAAGAGAAAACGTAGCTCGATTTACAAGGCCAGGACGGAGAGTACATTTCAGACATGCGGAATGCGCACGATATGTTTGGTGTCTCCTTCAACTACACACACCAACCATGCTACTATGGCCCCATGTTCAAATCGCACGGGAGCACCAGCGCATTGTGCCCATGCTCCCGGCGGCCGTCCCATAGGCGCGAAAAGAATTTCGCACGAAGGCGGTGCAACACACCCAGGCGGCAGTGGACCTGCGATCCTCCCCTCCGCCCCTTCTGACCCCTAGCGAAGACTAAGGGCCTCAACCAAACAGGCCCCAACCCGCCTACTCCCCTGCAACCATCATCATCCCTCCTAAAAATGAGCAGAGGAGGATATCAAATATCTCACGTTGCCGCCCCTTATGCGCCATCATCATCACCACCACTCAGTTAGGACTACAATCATGAAAAAGCTTTTGGACAGCGTAACGGGGCAGCACCGGTAGCCTTACACATGAACTCACATCCCTTCCTGGTACGACGCCCGCGGATGAGAAGTGTGATGTACGGTCCGTGTATGTGCCGCTGTCTGCCTTGAAAATTTCCCGGGGGAATCCCGATCGGGTTTTGCAGCCTGGTCACGGCATAACTATACATAAACATGGACTACAGCATCATATACAAAAAGCAACTGACAACGGTGCGCAGTAGTTCGTCTGGCGAAATGCCGGCGCAGCGATGAAAGGATTCGTACCTTCGTTGTACGAATTGAAGTCAAATTGTCAAAGCATAGCGCCAGGGTTGCGTCTCCCGTCCGGTATTGCAACTTTTGAAAACCCCACTTTGGTCAACTCAATACAAGGTAGGAAACGTGTTTTGGCCAAATTATCGATGGAAGACGGAGGAAGCAAAATTAGGCAACGGTGGCTGTAGTAGTGGGTATATGCTGGTAATGGTTGGACGACCCACATCGCGTCACATCCGGTCTGGTAGGTACTGGTACTATCCGCAGACGTACACCCCCCACACACCATCACCCGCTTAGCAGACCTGACGCACACCTCCAAGGCGGCGGGGACTCGAAACCTGAAGTCTTTATCCCAACTTTCGACCGATCAGATCCTGTCAGTGAACCAGCCAGTCCGCCAAGCACTGCGATCCGTCAAGGGCAATACTCTCGTGTGTGTCGCGCGCCCGACAGAAAGACATGCAGGAGGGAAAATATGCAACTAGGAACCCAGACTCCCGACTTCGGAGCCAACGCCGCCCCAACATGGCATTAAAGCCAAGCCATTAAAAACCCCTAATCTGGCCCACCACCACCATCGCTTTTCCCATCACCACACGTGAAAACCCTTTCTTGCATGCGTTTTAGGACTTGTAATACGGCACTATAGTACATGCTACGCGGCAGCGCTGCTGCTGCAAACTATCAGCGCTCCGACTCGCCCACGGGTACGGCAATACTGAAGATCTGCGTGGCTTACTCGTCAGTACTAGGATACACACACACGCACGCAGGATACTTTTTTAAGAGCACACCCCAAGTCAAGGTGCCCCGTCATAACGACGAATCTATTATACGGTATAATCGTGCTTCTTTCCTGCGTCCCGAGGAAGCTGCACTGCCCTACGGCATCAGGTAAGATGCTACATGTGATGCCCGACCGTTCACTTAACGTTCACACAACATCATGATCAGGTAAGTATTTTGTTCACCCGTTCCAATGCTTTAGTCATCAATAGCACTATTGCTACTACCAATCCTGCTAATGCTACTATACTACAATTTCTGTCGTATACAGCATGCTTAACAGGACAATGCACACGGGCCGAGAAAAAGGGGTATTGAAGTACAAGACGACCCGTCAGCCTGGTTTGCATGCTTGGGGGAGTGAGGGCCCCATCACCAAGACATTCCCCATCACCTCCATCACCTTCATAACAACGACATCTGGCTAATCGCTTCCGTCGTCGCCACCCGCACCCGCACCCGCGAGCTGGTGGTCGCACTCGCGCGCACACACACACACACGTGTGTCCTCGCCTGGGAAGTCCCCCCAGGGTACCCCATACCCCCCGCGCACTTTCACGCACCTTTGATTTCACTGCGCAACGATGTGTTTGTTTGTTTGTTTGTCTGTCTGTCTCTCTGTGTGTGTACGAATGCGCGTCCCGCCGTTGAAGCTGAGCTCATATGGCAGTTGACGGAACCTGCGCTCCAGACGACGACGACGACGCCCGCCCAGCAATGTCCGCTCCACATTTACACGTGACGCCCCCTCCTTCCACACACACGCACACGCCGCCAAGGAATATGCTGCAGCAGCCGACTTCCCAACGTCCCGGTCTGCCACTCAGCCTTCCGTGTCCCATCCAGGAACAATCGTCTCCCCCAGCGGCAGCGAAAAGACATCAACCGAAAACCAGCTAGAACTGCAACTTTGAGCCGCGGAAAAAATGTCCCTCCCAGCCAGCCAGCCCGTTCAATTGCAGTGCTCGCGTAAATCCCCCCCTGACCTCGACCGTTGGGCAAAGCTGGATTCATAACCGTCTCCCGTCGTCCCATGCCTCATTTCCAACCGCTGAAGTACCAACCCCCAATCGCTCCAGGGCAGCGCTGTGTCCCGTTTGCTGGCGGACCTGTATCACGAGCTCTCCGCCGATCCCTTCTTCATCACCGACTTGATCAAAGCCGCTCAGCTGGTTGGCTGGGAGATTTCCGCCACTGCTACTCTTCATGTTGGCAGTGGCAGCGGTTCCGGAGGCAGCTGGTTGCCGGAGGAGCTCACCAGCCTCGCCCAGCAGGTCCTTGACGTGCTCAGGTGGGGTTCGTTGGGTTGTGGGATTGAGGCGGACCTCTCCAAGCCGGGTCCAGGTGCAATCATGAAGGTGGCTGGGTGAGGATACGGGTCTATCCTCCAGGGAAAGGGGGGAGGGAGGACGGGATGTTGCCTATCCTAACATGCGACTGGATGAAAGAGGCTGGAGACTGCACAGGCTGCCGGTGCGCGTGTGGAGGTTGGGGGAGAGGGAGACTGAATTGTTGGCACTCGCTCCTCGCCGTGTTGCAAGATTCATGGCCGCTGTGGAGGAGGAGCAGGACCTTTCAGACGTTCAACAACCTCTTATTCGTTGGGTCGGATAGACGCCCCGGGCGCAAGCTGTAGCAACAATAGGAGGTTGGGGCCGGGTAATACCATCAACGCTGCGCTCCCCCCCCAACCGTTTCGCCACACACTCTGCATTAAGTTTAGCTACAGAGGCTGCGCTGCTCATCGGGCGGGAGAGGAAGATCTGAGTCGTACTAGGTGTGACTGCCTGGATCAAGCGATAGGGACGCGCCCTGGCTCGGAAAGGCTTGCAACCCAGTGGTGTAGCGCCGCCTCCGTCACCACCTCTCCGCGGGGCGGCTGCACCGAGGCCTTGGGAAGTACATCCCGGCGGGTCGTAATCTCTTGTGGGCATGAAAAGTTTTGGTTTGGCTGATTCTTGTCGGCGTTTCTCTGCGCTGCCCTCCTCCCTCTCAAGTCCCATGGGCGGGCAGGCGGCCCTTCCACCTGAGAGGAGCGCCGGCTCCACCGCACCGCCATCGCCCCGTGTAACCCCTTCTCTCATCTCCCCTCCCTCCCTCCTGTCCCTGGCCCAACCAATGATCGCCCGGCTCGCGCAGGGAGGAGCTATTCCCGGACGCTACGCCCCACCGATCTGGTGGTGGCTCCAAACCGTCTCGTCAGGGGCCCATCCCGGGTAAGGGCCTTGGCGGACGCGGAACGGAGCTCTGAAGACCAGGGGGAGGGGCGCCACGGGAAGACCCCTCCCTCACCCCTTCTGCCATAGCCACACTGGGCCCATCAGCTTTAGCTTCATGCCCACGATGGAGAGAGAGAGAGAGAGATCACAGCGGATAGGCCTGGAACCCTGAACCAGGAGAGCGGTTGCTGACAATTTATTTCCCATGGCCCTGCGGCTGCTGCAGCCGATTGGAAGGTTATAGCTGCTGCTGTGTCGATGTTATGTCTGTGTTGCCGCTTCTGGGTAGTGGCTGTTGCTGTTGCTGCTGCCGCTGCGATAGCTGACGTGCGGGGAGCGAGCGGCTCCACCTACGGCTTCCTCCTCCTCCTCCTCCTCCTCCTTGTCGGCTGCTTTGACAGCCGCTGCGATAGTGGCCGTCGGACAGCAACTATAAGCTAAGCAACTCTGAGCTCCACATATTAACTTAGGCAGCGCCCTGCTCCGCCTGAAAGATGCCTGCTGCCGCACCGCTTGACACACCGCGGCCATCACATCCAGCGCTCCAATAGAAAACAGTCCTACAGCCCGAAGGCGACAACGACACCTGCGACTGTGTTACGATATGCTGCTGCTCCCCCCAGCACCCCCGGTGGTGGCCGATGGCTCGGACTCTTGCAGCACCACGAGCCCGTCACAGGCATGACTATGCGCCGCAATGTAGCTGATGATCCTCCGCGCGCGGCTTTCCCAATAGCTTCCGTACGGTGTCAACGTCACTAACCTCAGACGCCGGTCAATAAACTCATCCCCCTCAGCTTCCGTGTCCACATCCTCGGGGACGTTCTTATGAGTAGTTGCGCTGACGGAGTGGGAAAGCCCGCCGTTGTCATCGTAGCTTCCATTGATGCCGAGGCCGAGGGTGCGGGCCGAGGCCGGCATGGCGCTACCGTTGGCGGCGGCAGGGCTGGCTAAAGGCAAACCGAGAGCCTGGAGTGCTGCTGGAGACTCATCCAAAATTTCAATTTGCACGGCCAAACAGTGCGGCGGAAGGGAAGGCAGGCGCTCGGGCCATTCCATAAGGCACACGGCATGCGCAAGGGAGCCCTCCAGGTCAAGTCGGTTGAAATCCTGGAGTGAAGAAAGCCGGTAGAAATCAAAGTGGTGGATGGGAGGGCCTTGATGTTCGTCATACGTGTTTTGGAGGAGAAAAGTTGGAGACGGCACGGGCAAAAAGTCGTCCTCGGCGACTGCGCGAATGAAGGCTCTGCTGAAAACGCTTTTGCCGGCTCCAACTGCGCCAAAAAGGCAGTAGCAATCTCCAGCACGGATGTGTGAAGCGAACAAGGCCGCCAAACAGTCCATAGCTTGCACGGTCGGTGCGGCCAACCGATGTTGCGTAGGAAGAGTCGCGAGCGCTGACCCAGCTGATATAGTGTGTGACCGCGCTAGTGTTAACTCATGTTGCCTTGCTGACAAAGGCCTTCGGATGTGTCGCGGCAATCGGTAATGCATATTTTGTTGATAACAACAAGTCCATGACTGAACGCTATGTTGTAGGCTTCCCATGTTGGCAGAACCCTCAATGAGTCCGGCAAACTAGGCTAGTTATTGGTCCCAATCCTCCTCCCGTCAACTTTGGATATCCAAGAGCGGCGTGGCTGTCAGCAAGCCATCAGCATAAGAACGGCCTTGGAATGTACATTATACAACGTTTGCAAGCGGTGTATGTTAGCGCGAATGAACGCCGTCCTGAGATTGGCCTGTCATCCAGACAACCGTTTCTTTGAACCTGCCGAATTCAACGCGACGTCGTATTTTATCGATTATGAAAAGTTATAACTTCAATTACTTTGCATCATCACAAATATATTCGTTGAGTTGCCGCTTCCCTTCGTCGAGCGCCGGTCATGTGGAGAATCACGTGGAGCCTTGTCGGAACCCTCCCGTAAATAGCTAGCTGCCAGAAAATGTGATGGCGGCAATTATGATATATGATCCGACCCCACAGCCACAAAACTGCGACCATGTGCATGCAAATGGCTTAATGCTGCTTTCCTGCATGCGGTGGCCCTGCAGGTCTATTTGCCTGAGTAGCTGTCGCGGGGCCTCCCGCTTTGCGGCACTTGTGAAGCGCCGCGATCAAATCTCCGAGGGACGGGAACCGACAGAGACGCTCGACATAACGTAAAGCACAAACCAGCCGCAGCAATGTCGGATTTGGGTCGTTGAGGAGCATGCGGCAGCTGCCGTACGTTAAAAAAGCGCGCTGAGAGATGAGGTTCTTGAGAGGCGGCGAAGTTCCCCTCCTTGCCGGGGACATCAATCACCTCCCGGGTTTGCAGCCTTCAAGGCCAATGTACCTAAATTTTTCCTTTTTGTGAGAAGCCTTATCCTGAGCTTCTGCCTCGCTGCCTGCTGACAACATCGATTTGGATCAGCCTGGACATCGCCTGAATGTGTTGGTCGCAGACTCTCTCATGTATACGGCACGGTAGCATCTTCAGAATTGAGAACTCAACGAGACTCAACCAAGGTTTCGTGAGATTGTAAAGCAACCAAAATGACAAACCATGCCCTAGCTAGTAACGCTCTGCGCTACGTCCTGCCCTTACTTTTTGCCACACAAGAAAAGAAGATCCGTCGTACCGGAAGCATGCATACATCTCTGTACATCCTTACCACAATCACGACCAACACGCTTCGTGGCTTTCTTCGTTCGAGAGTGTGTAACGAGCTAGGAAGCCCTTCGTCCTGAAGCATTTGGATATTGAATTCTTACACCGACATCTTGGTACCTGGGGGTCCCAAACGGGAAACATGTCGCGGGTGGAGGTAGGAACAGGCAGCACGCTCCGTTGATCTGTCTGAGCCTTAGTCTTCGTCCCCTCTGCCTTCTGCGAGGTCTGCTTCAGGGTCCAACCTCTGCCACCTCTTTTGATACGAACTCCGCTACTGCCTGCGCTACTACCCACCTATGTCACTGCTGCCACCACGGCCATCACGCACTGCACTTTCCATGGTACGGACCAAAATGCCAACTCCACCGCGAGCCTCACACTCTAGGCTTGATATGCGGCCTCCCCGTCCCCACCGCACACCAACCCACTAGTCTGGTTCTGGGTCCGATATGACCTTCCCGCCTCACGCTGCCGCCGCCTCAAGCACCCCCGCGGTCTTCTCCTCCACCGCTGCCCCCTCAGCATTTGCGGACTGTGATGTGGCCACCGGCGGCTGCGGCTGCGGCTGCGGCTGCGGCTGTTGGGTTTGTTGGAGCGGGGCCGGACGAACTTGCAAATACCTAGGTTGTGACGCCCTCAGCACGCAGAATGTGGCCCAATAGTAAAAGAGGAGAATGCGAGTCTGTGACCCACATCGCACCGTGATGGTGCTTTTGTCGAATGACAGCCACCGAAGCACCTGAGAAGAAGGGGGAGGGGAAAGGGGAATTTCCGTCCCTATCGTACGGAAATACACAACGTTTATCCCTGTCACAGAAACCAGGAGATGTCAGTTTTGTTTCATGCCGTACAATCCTGCGATCCGCATCTCTTTTCTCCCCTCACTACTACTCCCCCTTAACCTCACCTCGCCTCCTCTCCCAAACCCTAAGCATCACTGTCGTACATGTCGTACCTGATTACCATCGCGCATGCCGTTGCCATTGGCGTCCGGCTCAAACTGCGAAAACACGTCGCGTCCCAAGCGTTACCGTGACAGCGGAGGTAGTGCAGCGGGAAATAGTCGTACAAGTTGCAGTTGCGGGTTAAAACCCTAAAAATCTATTCCATGTAGTCACATTCCGGCACCGTCCGACCTCGTCGCTGCCAGTCCACATATATACATATATACATATACATATATACATATACATATATACATATACATATATACATATACATATATACATATATATGGCATTAGAGATCAGCCCATGACGTGGCGTTTTACCTACGGTACGACATGGCCGAGCATATAGGTTCACAATCAATACGGCCCCATGCCCGTAACATATATTTGTCATACAAGTATGTGAACGAATTTCGTACCACCAAGCCGGGGAACTCATTAATGCACAGCGCCTCAAATGACTGCTTGATGAGCGAGGCGCGGGGAAGCCACTTGAATATCGAGGGGACGTTCTCTGTACGGCAGGATTCGTTGTACAGTCGTACAGTTCAGTGAATGCGAGGGTTGGGCATCGGGCATGAATAAAAACCTCATTTTGGAGGTTTTCATTCGCTCCAGGGTGTGGGGTCGGGCTCACACGATCTGAGCCGCCGCACCGAGCGGTCACAGCCGGCCTGGGGGAAACATAGGGCCCTCCCGTGCATCATCAAAATTTCCCACTGACGTACGGACGTACAGACAGACGGACGTACTAGCAGACGAACGGACGGGCAGATGAATGCTGCCGCATCCTATCTGCTTGCTCCCAACCTTGCCTGACACGGTTTGCTCTGCCCCTTCACGGTCATGTCCAACCCCCTTACCCCCTTAACCCACCTCCTCATCCCCCCCCTCTCACTCCAATTTACTCACCGGCATTCACGTAATAGCCCCCAAACACAATCCACACCAACATCACCGCGGGCCCTATGGCCACCGCCGCCTCCGTTGTGGGCGCCACGGAGCTCACGGCCAGGCCCAGGGCCTGACGGCGGCGACGACGACAAGACAGCCAGAAACGTCATGTAATAAGCGAGACGTTCCACAGGGTCAGTACGACAGTACGGCATGACATACGACAACGCGAGTGCTGCCGATATGGGGGGAAGGGAGGGGGAGGGCCATCTCTATTCCCCAGGCGGATCGGGAAAACGGTGAGGGCGGTGCTGCTGAACGGTGCGTACGAATTAAAACCGGCATACGGTACGGCAGGGCAAATTCCAGAGGTGGAGACACGGACAGGGGAAGAGAAGGAAAGATAACACATACGTACAAGTACGAATTTCTGTTCCTTCCGTGGCTGCAAAACCCTACATGTTTTGCATGTCGTACACGTAACATACACAAGACACACCAATGCTTCTATCCACATCACCTTCCCCCAAACTCTTCTTCCCCCACCCCGTTTATTCCGGAGCAACACATCGATATCAGGTGGATACGCACATACACACCCGGCCACACCCCACACGCTTTACGAACATGCAGCGACCAAAGTCTCTCTCCGTTTATGCCGCAACCAAGAGAATGTTAGTCAGATGTCGTACAATCATGCTGTACCATCTTACCTGTGACGCGAAGGACTCGAGCGTCAGGATGCCGAGGAACTTGGCAAAACGGGCCAGGGAGGGGTGCAGACCGCATGTGGGGTAGACGAGGGCGCCAAACAGTGCGGGGAACAACGCACCTGGAGGCGGAGGGGGGACGGGGAGGGTCGTGGGGGCAGGGAGAGGGAAGGGACAGGGAGGGACCGCATGTACTGTACGAGGGGGGACGTGTTGGTGAAGTCGATGTGCCAAACGGAAACAAGTGGCCGTCGTCTTTCGTACTTTGTCAGTCACGTAATGATGTCGCGAGTCGCTTCCCACCTGCTCCCTTTCAATCCCCTTCCGCGAATTCTTGCCCTTGCCCCGGTACGGCACCTACCCACTGGCAACTCTGCCGCCAGCTTAGCTGACAAGTACGGCAGAATGCCGTACGCCTGGCGGGCGCGCTCCCGCGCCACAATGGTCCGCTCCCGAGGAAAGATGGTCAGGGTCTTCACCAGCGAGGACATGGCGGTACTAACAGCAACTACCTGTCGTACAAATTACGTACGGTTGTCATACGTACGTACGTACGTAACCATCAAGTTCAAATCGCACAGCTGCTAACATCCCTCCCAGGCGAACCTGCAGGAGTCCCATCCGGTCCTGGACGCTGGACTGGCCCCTCTTCATGCGGAAGAAGATGGCTCCGAAGACGAGGGCTGAGGACAGATTGGACATCGCACGAGCCACGTTGGTGGCCTTGTCCCGGACCACCTGTTGGCCGCATCAGGGAGGGAGGGAGGGAGGGAGGGAGGGAGGGAGGGAGGGAGGGAGGGAGGGAGGGAGGGAGGGAAGAAGGGAGGATGGGAGGGAGGGATGAGGAGGGGGTTCCGCGGTACGACACGATACTGCAAAAACAAGCATGTACAGCAGATTCTGGGTAAAATGCGGGATGTCTCATTGGAACCCAGCACCAGCACCAGCACCGTAGTTTGGTGCGAACAAACAAAACTGTAGGCTAGTGACCTAGGAAAATGGTCAAGACATTGAAGAAAACGGCAAAGATATGTTTTTTTTATTTTTTGCAAACAACAACCGCAGAGCGGGCCAAAGACCCAAAGTTGAGGGCAGGGTGCCCCCATGTCGATGGACGGTGACGACCCCAATTAAAGTGACCTGCGAGCTGACCAGTAGCGGAGTTGACGCCTTAGTTTATTCGGCAGATTCCGCTGGATGCTGGTGGTGGGTGCTGAACCTGGGAAGAGCACTGATTTCGGAGAAGTCGGCATGGGAGACTGGATGAGGGTGCCCCCGAAATACCGGGGAAGGTAGGGACTGCCAGGTAGTGGCCACGGGTGATGTACCCCCCTATCCCACACACAACCGCAGACTGTCAACGATCACCCAAAGAACCTTTTACCTGGCGCCATGATCGGGTCAGCAGCAACCGCAGCTGCCGTACTGGCCCCGACCGAGGCATCAGCGCCGCACGTCGCATCACAACCGCCACCTCCGCGCCCTCTGAGTCGTTCGTCCCAACGGTCAAACCACTTGACGGTTGCCGGTCGTCATAACCGGTAGTGGAACAGCTCTCCACCTCGCGCCAAGCAGCTACCAACCGCTCTAACCGGGCCCTGTCACAACCGAAAACTACCAGGTTTTAAAAAGTAAATTCAGCTGCCGAATTCCTAAACGAAGTCCTCATCTCATGTTTCCGCTGCCCTCGTCGTCTCCCCTAGCCTTCATCCCTCCGATACACATACACATACATATACACATGATATTGTTACAACACCATGGTCCTGGCTTCCTGCTTGCCTCGTACGGCCCAGTTATAGTGCGCCCCCCTCTCCCCCTTCTTCCCCCCCTCTCACCTGCTCTCTGCCTCCACGTCCTTATTGGTGTAGTCGATGGAGATGAGGTCCGCGAGGAACTCGGCCGGGTTGAAGTGCTCTGGACACACATGACCTAGGCGGGCGAAGTGGTCCAGTACCTGAGAGACACACACACACACAAACACACACACCAGGACGAGCGGAACAGCGACCGGAGAGGCCATGAGGCGGGAGGGCATGAGGCGGCTTTGAAACGTCCGATTCCGTATTCAGTCTTTTCTCTTAAAATGAAGTATTCTAACTATAATACATTATAATATACTATATATACAATACATGTTATATATGAAAAATAAAAACAAAAACATAGTATAAAAATATTTCATATTATGTTTCATTATATTATTATTACACATGTAATATATATAACATATTAAATATCAAATTATATTTACACTGCATGTAATTTACTTGGGGTTATATTTTATTTTTCTTTCCCCACCTATTACTTCGTATATCAGATACAATTTTACATTTACTCAACAATTCCTTTTATTACCCCAACAACTCCGCCTCCGATGGTGAGGACATCACCGTATTCAAACCCAATCCTGTCAGTGCCCACCTCCGCTGCGGGGCCCGAATACACGGGCTGGCCCTCAGATAACAGCACGAGGTCGTCGAACATGGCGAAGATGGACGAGCGGGGCTGGTGTACGGAAGCCACCACCGTGTGACCAGAACGCGCCAGGGAGGACAGCGTCGCCATCACCTGGTTACAAAATGCCGTACATGTGGCCCGTGAGGGATTGTCGTATCAGGGGTTATGTCGGTTGGGTTGCGCCACCCTGATGCTTAGATGGGCAGAAATGTGTATGTGTATGTGTATGTGTATGTGTATGTGTATGTGTATGTCAGACTGCACGTCCTTTGGCTCCCTACCGTTCATCACTCACATGCCTGTACCCTCCCCATTTGACTCTGTGGGATGGTACCTTTTGACCGTACCCTTGCCGTACACCTCAATAAATGCACGAATGTCGTACCTTTTCTGCCTGAAAGGAGTCCAGCCCCGTGGTGGGCTCGTCACAAAAGATGAGGGATGGTGATCCCACCAGTTCACAACCGATACTCAGTCGCTTCTTCTCACCTTCCCGAGGTCAACGGGGGGGGGGGAACGGGGAGGGGACCGCAGTAAAGTACCAACTGAGCCTTGTGGTTCTGAACTGGCCGGCAAAAAATCGTTGATCGTTACATGGTTAAAGGTTCATCGTTAGTGGTTGCTGTAATGGGTTGGAACTGCGGACGCTGCAAGAGCTCCCTCACGGGCAGTCAGCTACAGGGAGGGGGGATTGTTGTTCCGCTTTGCCCAGTACGACACCCTCTTTCGTACGAAGAGGGAGAAGCTTTCATGAACTTTGGTTCCTTACTTCTTGCGGCACTTACTTCACTTCATCACTTCACTTCACATCACTTCATCTTCAAAGCGAATATAAATAAAAACATGTGTGTGTAAAAGTGTATATGGATATGTATATGTGTGTGTGTTTGATACATATATACATACAATACACACACACTCATGTACGTGCATAAACACGCATACACACACCTCCGCTAAGACCGCGTGTCTTCTCATCGCCCACCCGGGTATCCGCAGCCTTGGTGAGCCCCAGCGCCCCGATCAGCTGCTCCACATAGCGGTTGCGGACCTCAACCGACAACTGCTGCGGCAACCGCAAATCGGCCGCCAGGGACAAGGTCTAGGCGGGGAGGGGGTCCATGTGGGGCAGGTGTGCGCGGTGTGACAGGAGCGACGGGAAAAACGAGTAAAAACATAACGCAAATGGGTAACGGGTAACCGGTAACGGGTAACTGATAACGGGTAACGGAAAACAGAAAACGTTGCCGCTAGTTTATTTTAAAAGTTAGGGACGTCACTTTTAATGGAAAGGACAGTAGTAGATATGTACCGCAGTACAGATGTACCGCAGTACAGCGGGAATCAACACACATCCCAGCCCGAAGGCCGCCTGACGCCGTGTTCCGCTGCTGCTGCTGCTGAGATATGGGGGGGGATGGAACGCCCGAGCAGTCGTGTGGCCGGATCCTTCGCTTTTCCCGCCCCGACCTAGACCCCGCTGGTTTCGTCGTACAATCATGCATAGGATCCACGTTGAGACAGCGGCCTCGTATATGATGATTCCGGAGCATAGCCCCTTTCAAAGTGCAGTGGCTTTGTCGTACGGTACGGCGCAGCCTTTGAGTTTGTATCCCCGTGATTTAATCCTAAAGCGCAACAGTCGATAGCCAGCATTGCCGTACCTCACGAACGCTGAGCATTGAATAGAAGAGATCCTCCTGCTGTACGAACGCCTGGTGGGGTTTGTGGGGTTTCGGAGAGTGAAGGGACGGATCGTACACCGGCCCACCAAATCGGTAGTTTCCACAAAATCAAACGGTGCGAATGAGAGAATGAGGGAGGGAGGGGGCAGAGGGGAAGTTGAATAAAACGAATCCTGGTGCTGATACGAGGACTAACGCCGCGGGGGCACGTGGGAGGAGATGTTTGTGGAGGCGAGGGCAGGTGATGGTGGAGGGAAACCGGCGGGAGGGGGGGAGGATACGGGCGGCGACGATTCTAATGTCGATGGAGGGGATGATGAAGGCGGAGGAGTGCTGTGTGAGGCGCTAGCGCTTGCGCTCGCAGGCACATGTTGGCAGGAATCCTAAGTACGACACAAAATACGACACAAAGTACATTATCGGCGAGGTTCCGCGGGTGTAGGTTTAACCTTCGGATTTCCCGTCAATGGCGCTTAGAGCGTAAACGAGCGTTAGACATCATCAACAGGCAACAGCTGAGATTGTGTGCAAGGCTCATGAGGATATCGGTAGTGGCCAGGTGTTATATCATCACTTATGGCCTGCTTAACAATGTGTGACAAATGTCACTTTGGTGCATGTAAATGTCACAGGCTGGCAGATTGGCTGCCCTTTAGACTGTTGTACGGAGCTCTGTTGTACACCACAGGTTTTGCAGGACAAGCCGTCGCCAGTGGACGGGAGTGGAGCTCCACCCAGGACTGATGTGAGCTAAGACTGCCAACGGGTTTTAGCTCATCACTTGAATTCCAAACTTCTTGGAAAATGACCAGAATCCAAATCGGATCCAGATAATCCTGGCGCACCTTGCGGTGCCCAGTTTCTGCAGCCGGCAGACCGTTGACCGTTAGCGAGCCGGTCAACTCCATCTTTGACGCCGAGGGCACGCATCCCGCCAGGGTAGTCAGCAGGCTGGTCTTGCCGCTGCCGCTGGGGCCCATAAGGCCCACCAGTCTACAGCACCGCCGCCATCATCAGCATTGTTGTCGCCGCGGCCGATACAAAAGCGCAATAGCCGTTAGTGCACAAAATGCGTTCATCTTTTCATGCTTCGTAATCGTACGACAGGAGGTAAAGAGGAATTGGGTTTCGGAGCGACCCCGGGTTCGCGCGTGTCGAGTATTTGTTGCTTATTCACACACATGGGTGATGTGTATATGTTGTGCTCTTGTTGTCTTGTGAGGTAAAGCTCCCGTAATGGTTTTTAATACGATGTTGCGCCAGTCGAAGTTGCGAAATGTCGGAAAACCTGTCTGTGTGAAAAGCTTTCCTCCGGCTGGGTGGGTGGGTTGGTGGATCGATTGAAGTGGCCGCAGTTGGAACACCTTCTGATAGCCCGGACCCTCCAGTCACATTAGTCAGGTTGGGCGCCTAAAAATAAAATTGAGACCACCGCGGGTTGGGTGTGCCTGGGCGTGTACCCCAGAGACATAAAGACCTGGCGAGATGAGACATCGATCAGCAACAGTTGACCTTACCGGCCCGGGCGCGCAATCCCCGAAACGCCGCGCAAAATGGACTTTGTAGTTCCATCTTTCAGGGGAAGGCCGCAGTGCAGGTTAGTCCACGACAAGGTTACCGGCTCGACCACATCCTCCGCCAAGAGGGCCTCGTACTTTGCTTCCAGTTTAGATGTGCTCGCACATTTGAGTTGATTTGCCTTCCGCTGCCGCCTGCGCTTTGCAGCGCCCAGTGCGGCACGCAGAACGGCCACGGTAACCCCGGCTGGGATGCCGATTTGAGCCGGCGCCACGATAGTCGCGGCGCCCAACAAAAATTGCAGCATTGCAAGGATATTCTACCGCAATTTAAAATTTTAATATATACTATGTAAACTTCTAATTGGTGATGTCGCGTTCTGTTTCGGGTTTACAAGCAGTTTAGCAGTAAAAACACCACAAGTAGCGGAATGCAATCTGAATAAACATTTCCGTCGCTTTGAATGGATGCTTAAGGTTATTTAATCCTGATCTGAATCAATCTTACGGAATCGGCCACTGTACGGAATCAATGTTACGTAATGGGCCAAATGTACCGAACATCGGCCCTGTGCGTGCTCGAGTCGGAACTCTTTGACGCAAATTGCGGCATAAAATCCAAATCGTCGATCTGAGGGTTTGTAAGATTTTATATTACAACAATTTCCGGCATTTCTGGTGGCATTTTATGATTTCGAGGGTCGGCTGGCCACATCCGTGTGGACGCACTGGCACGCACTGTTATGCCCTTTAACAGCTCCTAATTGGATATTGTCAAACACTTGCTCTATCAATTTTCGCGTCAGGACAAACTCCACTCCCGTCCAAACCTGCGCAGGAAGATGCGGAGATGCCTCAAGATCATCATACTGATGAACAACGTTACCTTTTTGTGGAATTTCTGCATAATGCTCGTACGCCAGCAGTCCTTATCGTCTTGGCTATTGCATGTATCAGCGCTCCGGATGTCAGTATGTACGGCTCGGCTGACAGGGTTCTGCAGTACGGCTGTACGGAACATACATCACTGACGCAAACAGCGAACACCCAATTGTATTAGGCATGCAGCACTGATCAGTAAAACCTTAAGTAAGAAATCCCCAGGGATTACAAGTTAAGAGTGTCATTTGGCACTTTGGTTCATCCCAAATTGCTCATTTTCAACGATAGCTTGGGTCAAGTTAATCGTTGACCAAGTCCGCCAAGTGCCTTACCCCCGTGACACATTGTGCATCGTAAGGTGTAAACGCCCGTCAGGGTGGTCCCAGCGTTTGTCCAGCTGCATCGTCCAATTGCTCGTCCAAACCACTTCCTGCTAGGGGGTTCCCTGGAGGAGTACGACTTCTCCTGTCTATTTGAGCTTTCCGCGTCCCTGTGGTGCACACCCTCCTAACGCATACACATACACACATACATACACACACATCCTCTCCCTCACTCTCTCGTCTCAGCTGCGGGTGAATGCTCGCGTGTAAATGCTGGTCGTACACGACACCTGCACCGATCTCATTGCGGCCCCCACCCCGACGAACTGGATCACTAACCACCAACTGATCGTCACGTGTTCCATCCATCCATCCATGCATCCGTCCATCCACCGTAAGCGTAAAACACATTTGCATGTGGGGGGGCGAGGGGGGGAGGCAAACACACGCACGCACCTGGCTCACACACGCCAACGCCCAGCCCCCAAACGACGTTCCCTGGATATGCCGTGCAAACCCGCCCTCCTCCTCCTCCTCCTCCTCTTCGGGGCATGGGGCCGAGTACCTCTCCCGGACACCTCTATCTATAGCGCGCACGCACGCAGTGGCAGTCAGCATATTAATCTAACGTGTACGACATAATCCTTCAATCGCGAAATGGAAAGCAGCAGCAGCAGCACGCGGGTGGTGATGCCCGTCTAGCCGTGTTCAGCGGCTCCGAGACCTGCCGTTTCGGAGATCACCTAGCGGTAAGGAAGAAAGAGAAACAGACAGCGGCAGGCAGTTTCCCCCCTCCCCCCTTCCGCCCTAAATACCCGTCCCTCTCTTGTCAGCTCGCTCTCTCGAGCCCAGTACCAGCACAGCGTAATGACACTCTCCACAGCAAGATGCGGTCGTGTTCCTCTGGTTGGTATTTCTTCAAACAACATTACGGCACTTCTCACAAGCCCCAAACACACACGGGGGCTGACCCCCCCTTTCCCCTTACGCGCTCTTCCCACCCTTCGCAAGTCGCCCCCATACACATACACACACACACACACAAACACACGTCGTCTCCACAACCCCTGCAATTTGGGAAAGCTGAAGCCCTTTTGCTGACCATCACTCACCCTAGTTACGGTCCCTCTCCCTCCTTCCCTCCCCCTTGCTGCTAACCCCCTCAAGCACCGCTCTCTATGACTGCTTACAAAACACGCACGTACGACGACATTCCAAAAGAGCTCAGCGGTCAAGGTTTTCATAAGCGCTCTACAATGTTCTCTCCGCTGTAACGTCGCGCTGCCCCGCCTCCTGCTGCCCCTGCTGCTGGCATCTTGGGTCTGTCTGTCTGTCTGTCTGTCTGTCTGTCTGTCTGTCTGTCTGTCTGTCTGTCTGTCTGTCTGTCTGTCTGTCTGTCTCTGTGCAACAGGCCAAATCTGTTATGTTGGGGGGCGTTCTCCCCTGCCCCCAAACACGCCCCCTGCACACACACACACAAACATACAAACACACACACGATACGTCCCCTCAAACCGTCTCCCAGTCATCCCGGTACCACTCCAGGCAGGGGCTGTCCTCGTGGTCTATAGCAATTAGCAGCACGCCCCCCTCGTACTCCTCCGCGCGACCCAAAATACCCTCAAACGAGCAGCAGCCCCCGCCCCCATCCCCGCCCCCCGTACGGCCGGGGGCGAACACCGACACCGGGTCCAGTTGCCGGCTGCGGTACCTTAGGGCTCTGCGACGACATTCCCGGATGAAGTGCTCGAACACCTGCGGGGGAGTCAGAGGGAGTCAGAGGGAGTCAGGACAAATGAGAGGGAGGGGTGCTGCTAATTGCTATAGACCACGAGGACAGCCCCTGCCTGGAGTGGTACCGGGATGGGTGCGAAAAAGGAGAAGAACGAGCGTCACGTTTTGCTGTTGTTGGTATTATCATTATTTATTTTATTATATTATAAATTAGTTTACATTATTTATCATAATTAATACTTATTATTTTTATTTTTATTATTACATCATCATCATAATAATAACACTTTTAAAAAATTATTTATTACCATTTCACTAGAGCTATTATTATGATGATAATGATGAATGTTGCCATCGTCGTCATTAAATTGTTATGATCGTTGTTCTCATTCTTTATCAAAAGGGCAACTAACTAACGACATCTTTGGTAATGTGGATCATCATCGCTTCTGAGTCAGTCATTAACTAGCACCTCACCTTGAGTTCGCGTACGGCACACTGCAGTACGGCACAACCCCCGGGTGCCAGTCTATGTTTTACCACGGCTGCCACCAGCTCCGCGTGCACCTTCTCGTACATGACCTGCGGGGCCAATCGGTGACAGGTGTTTGGGGTTTGGGGGCTTCCAGACAGACCCTTGGGATGCCGTACAGACACTGAGGATGTGCATTGCGATGCGGGATAAGAACCTGCGGGGGGCCGCGGGAAAAGAAGCTCACGACAAAACGATGAAGTGTTGCATGACCCATGGGTTATTGCATTCCGTTACGAGGTATGACATAAGGCCCTAAGGCCCTAGCTGGGAGCGCGGCGGGCAGTTGTGGTCAAAATGTTGTACAGGACCCGCAAGGGGGTGACAAACGGAGATAGAAAAAAGAAATATTTATACGTACATACAGAAAGCCATTATATTTCTCTAAAAGAATATATATATATATACATATATAATTGTTTGATCACAAACACATCAACATATGATGGAATCCCGCACGCAACCCCCAGCCACCTATATTTGCGTACACTTAGGTAGGTGCGCTATTCGTGTCTTCGCCTTCTTCCCTCTTTCCCCTTTCTCCCCCACCCTCCTGTACCCCCCAACCTGAGCCGCACCCTCCATAAATACACACACACATACACACACATACACGCATTACCCCCCCAACCCCCGCACCTCAGAGCCGATGATGACGGCGAAACGCTCCCACACGGGCACCCCTGGAGGCATATCCGCCTCGCCATCACCGGATATGCCTCCAGGCCCAGCGCCACCGCCGACGTCCCTGCTCTTCGCGTTGCCGCCAGCGCCCGCATCGTCCGCTGCTGGCGGCACCGTCAGCTGCTCCAGCGCCACCCCGCTGTCAAGCAGCGACCGCGACTCCGCCCAATCCAGTAACCTAACCGACGTGTTGCCGACCTCCCAGGCCGATTCATCATCGCCACCTCCCTGGAGCTGCTGCAGCTGGCGGTCGTCGTGGTGGTGTTGCATCATGCAAGCGCTGGTACTTGCAGGACCTGCCGCCGCCGGCGCCGACGACCCGTGGGTCATTGGTCCACGACCGCGGCCGTCAACGGCCATCATGTCCGCCATCATGTCGTCAAAGTCCTCCACCTCCTCCGCCTCATCGAAAAGCGCACAGTCTGACGGCAGCGGCTGAGCCCCGGCCGCTGCGGGGACCGCTTCCGCCGTCGCCGCGACGGCAGAGGTGGCATTATTACCTTCGGCCTTGTGATTTAAGTGCATGCAAGCGCGAAGGTTCCGGAGCACCGGACCCTCCACGTCGCTGAGTACGACATGTCCTGCGCCCAGCGCCGCCGCCGCCAGGCCGCACACGCCACAGCCGCTGCCCAGCTCCAGCACACGCTTCCCGGCCACAAGTTCCCGATTCGAGGCCAGCTCTAAGCACAGCATGTGTGCAACCATCCATACCTTGGCGCCCAGACCATCGCCCAGAGCCCCTTCGCGAATGTGTACGACGGCATTGTCGTACGTAAAGGCGCTGACCTGGCGGTATATGAAAGGGTATAAATTTCACGTAAGCGAGCCAAAGGAGATGAATATGGACACGTGCTTGGATTCCAAGCCACCAAATACTACGCACCGCATTCAGAACGAACCGAACGAAACCGAGTTGCCGTACTACCGTACCTTTCCGGCTGTCGCCATAGGGCCCGAGCAAGCGGCGATGATGGCCGAGCTCGCATCCAGAACTTCCTCGTCGTCTGCAACGTGAAGAGGGGGGGCGGGGAGGAGAGGGGTGCGAAACAGCAGCATGTGAAACCGCGTGAGGACACACGACTTTGGGTATTTGCGCGCGCGTGTGTATATGTGTATGTCTTTGTATTTTTGTTTGTGTATTGGCGGCGAAGTGCCTGGTTTCGCTAAAAGATGCGGAGAATACTTCCGAAATGCTTCGTGCCATGCATTGTCGTACACGTACGGGTACTAGCATACTACAGTGCAATACCTATAGGGCGGGTGACGAGTGGTCACAGCGAGGAAGCAATACAATGGGAGCGGGTGGTTTGGAAGGAAGGGTGGTTTGCTGTGTGTGTTTAACATAGATAATAACTATTCTTGTTTTTATTATCTATTTAACTATTGTGATTCAATGCTTTCAAGTACTGGTAGCCTAAGTAATATAGGCATAGGTGACGTGGCGGCGGGGAGAGGGAGGCGAGAAGGGGTGTGCCAAATGTGAGCCTCCCCCACGCGAGTTGGAGAGAGAGAGACAGACAGAGAGATAAAGAGCTGAGCCAGCCAACCACCTGCCTGCGAGCACCTGGTCCTCTGGGGGATGAGAACCTGGCGGAGTCAACGACCGACAGAAACAGATGGGCAGCAGCGGCACGCGGAGTGCACCAGGGAGGGGAGGCGGAGGAGGGTGAGGGTGAGGGATGTTGAGGTGCGTTCGTGATGGCGGCCGAATGCGAGGAGAGCGGAGCTGGCCATGATGATAACGACGACGATAGCGGTAATGATGCGCACCTGTCAGGCCCAGTAGACGCGTCAGTAACGGTACAACGCCAGCCTGTCGAGCTTCTTCAGCATATGTGCTGCGGCTCTCTACCGCCCGCTGCAGGAGCAACAACGCCTGCTTTTGCCTGGCATCAACGGCGGCCGAAATGCGTTTTACAGTGCAGACACCACGCGGTTAAGTCGTGTTAGGATTTCAATTCAATAACTTGAAAACCAGACAACCTACAACACACCTAGCTGGATTGCCATGGGCTCGAATTCGGTCCACCCAATCGCCGATTCGACTGTTAGCCACGAGGAGCTCCAGAAAGTCAGCCTCGTCCGCGCCAGCCATTTCTTGAAAGGTTTTGTTTTGTCTACTAACTCATATAAGGTGAGGTGGTAGCCCAAACGTTGAAACCGCGTCTTAGTCCTACAACGGTCGCTCGCAACTGTCACAACAATAGTAACAACTTTAATAAAAGCCAAAATGGATGCGTCGTTTCCGGAAGCGAATATCAAATTTTTGTGCGTGCCTTTAAAAAATATATATATTTGCTTCGCTCTATCTTTGTTTAATTTAGTGTCGCACTGTAGTTACTTTTTATCCAAACTTGCCAAGTTACTCACGGGCCATGGCGA
The DNA here is from genome assembly GCA_030268105.1 of Volvox africanus. Lineage (NCBI taxonomy): Eukaryota > Viridiplantae > Chlorophyta > Chlorophyceae > Chlamydomonadales > Volvocaceae > Volvox > Volvox africanus. The sequence continues at coordinate 2,265,646 of BSDZ01000010.1, read as the reverse complement.
CTGGCGATGAACGCGCACCAATCTTGGTGGCAGAATACCACCTGGGCGATGGCCCAAAACCCGGAGATGACCATGTGCCGATACAGGCGGTTGAAAGAAACGGCGGCAGGATGGCGTTATGGCCAGAAGCCAAGAGGTGCGTCCGTAGGTTTAATTATCTTCTCTTCCTATCCGAAAGTGATGCAAAAACTTGCGCGTTAAGCCTTCCAGATTTGCGGGGCTGCGACGGCCTGCGACTGACACACCGACCCTCGTGGCATCTACCATCGCCATAACCACCCGGATTTTGCATCTCCCCCCAGATTCCTCAATCCCCAATCTCTCTCGAATCGTTTGGTTCCACACTATCGAAGACTCTTTCGCTCCCGCGCTCCATAACGGTTTAGGTTTATAACTAGACCCTGGCAAGAGCTTGTGATGGCTGAATGGCGTGGCCACGTCATGCCGTGTTCGCTCAGCTCGCCCTGGTGACTGCTAAATACCCATATTTCATCATATTGTACTGCAGATGCGTTTTTCATTGCCAGCAGCGCCCATCCCCCCCCTTGCGCTCTTTTCAGCTCTCTGGGAAGGCGCAAATGATTATCGTTTGATAGTTCGTTGTCTCGGTGGTGCGATCCAAGTGTAGCTTAGCTGTCCCATCTGTCCCCGGTCTGGTGTACATGTCTTTGCCTTCTTTCCCCCCTTCCCACCCACCCACTGACTTGGAACCTGCCCCTGGCCCTGCCCCCTGGCGGCCCCCCCTTGACCTCACCTCACCTCTCCCCTGCCCCTCCTCCCGATAGGGTTCTCTCTCTGGCGGTGCCCATCTCCCTTAGCGAGGTGGTCTCATTCATCGCCTACCTCATAACGACCGCACAGGTACGGAATCCGGCTTCCAGAGTAAAGAGAGGGAAAGGGAGAGGGAGAGAGGAAGACTACGGCAAACACCCACACTTTTAGAGCCTCCGTAGCAGTGTAGGCGTGCAGATGTACGATGGATTTTATAAACGATGTACGGAAAGTACCTCTTCTTCTACCTAAACGCATCACATCGCATCGCAAGGTTAAGGTCAGAGAGCTTCGTCCCATGTTTATGTGCCGCAGTGGTGCAAATGTGCGTGCGGACATCCGACGGGCCCCTTGTAACCCTGAGAGACAGCTGGGAGGTGAAACTCGGGGGCAAGCATCAGCATCAAATCATCATCGTGTCCACCAGCGCCATACAGCTGGGCCCTGTGTGGCCTCCCTATCCGTTCGTACATTGTGATCCGTACATGCGGTCCGTTTGCACCTTTTTCGTTTTTCCGTTTGGGCAGGTGGGAGGTCTCGGTCGGTTGGAGCTCTCCGCCATCACCTTGGCCCGCAGCGTGTTCCACATCACGGGGCTGTCACTGTGAGAGAATGCCGTGCATATATACATATATATGTGTGTATGTGCCTTCTTGTCTGCTGTTCTGTCTGTCTATCTGTCTATCGCTCAGTCGGTCGGCCCGGTGCTCCTAACCCTTTCCCCGCCTCCCCCTACCCTTTCCTCTTCACTTCGTCGAAGGTTCACGACGGCAGCGGGAAACTTTCGGCGGCACACTTTCCCCGGGTGTATGGTTCCATAGCCTTGCTATAACTGTGTCTTGGACTTGCTTCATTCGCGTCTCCTTTCCTTTGCGCCCACTCTTCTTCTTCTTCTTTCTGGCCGCATGTGCACGTCTTTGCTGCCTGCACCGGTACCGCCGCCGCCGGCCCCCCTTTCTCAGGTGAACGGATGCAGGGGGGTGGAACCGCGCTTTGGTTGGTGCGGGGCCGCGCCGTCTTCAGGGTAGCCCAGGCTGGGTTGGGGGGTTGCTCGATCGAGTCAGAGCGCGCTGTTTTGAGGAAAAGGTGGGCGGGATGGGCATGACACAACATGACACGACATGACATGACATGTCAGGGGCAGCACCTGCGGTCAGCTATCGGTTTTCAACTTTTGCTCTTCCTTGAACCCAACAATCCTTCACACGGTATCGTTTCGCCGCGAGAAGCGCCATCACGGCCGGTAGTACACGTCATCGCGGTCCCACCGCCTTGTCTCCGGCCGTTACCCGGCTACCCGGGTCACCTTCAAAATGTTCCCACCTCGCCCGATACGTTGGATGAGGCCAGCCGTGAGCCGTCATCACCCAAGTTCACGGCCCGCGGCTCGCAGTTCGTCAAATCATATTCATAATCACAATCAGCGCCTCCACAGGGGCAGTATCAGGTCTCGTGTATTCGCGTCCTCCTACCCTTTCCCTCCCCCCCCACACATTTTCTCGTCGTCCTCCACCATATAGCGGTTAGCCATGCTTTCCAGCAGCCCCTCTACAGCGGTATCATACCTCCTTTATTCGACTTTCCCCCCCTCACTACCCCTCTCTTCCCCTCCTTTCTCCCCCCCGGCTGGCAACAGGGTAGTTGGCATGGCCAGTGCCGTGGAGACCTTCTGCGGTCAGGCCTTCGGTGCAAGGCACTACGGGGCCGTGGGCCTGGTGCTGCAGCGAGCCGCCCTGATGTGTCTGATCACGTGCGGGCTGCCGCTGGTGCTGTGGACGAGGGCCGACTGGCTGATGCTGCGGGTGATGGGGCAGCAGCAAGAGGTGGTGACGCTGGCGGCGCCCTTCGTACGGCGGCTGAGTCCAGGGCTGTGCATGTGGTCCTTGATTGCGTGCATTAAGAACTACCTGAGCAGTCAGGTGTGGGGAGGGATGGGGGTAGGGGGGTGAGGGGGTGAGGGGTTGGTGGGGGAGGGTGGAGTGTGTGTGTGTGTGTGAATGTGTGTGTGTATGTGGAGGGATGAGGGTGGGGGGTGGGGTGGGATGGGGGAAATGGGGGAAAATGAAAAGGTGTGTGTGTGTGTATGGAGCGGGGAGAGAGGCGAATACACGAGACTGAGGGGGAAGATGGAGTGGTGAAGGGCTGGAAGGGGGGTTATGACACGAATTTGCTAGCCTACATTGTTATGTGCTTTGTCGTCTATGGTGCGTTTCTCGGTGCGCTTTTGAGGGGTCGTCTTTGTCTTCTAACCTTCAGCTGCAAACCAGCACCAACTAACGAACTAACCATACCGGCCAACTAATACCCGCCAGGGCGTGGTGGCTCCGCTGACAGTGGTGGCAAGCGTATGTACGGCAGCAACCCCGCTGATTAACCACGTGTTCATGTTCCAGCTGGGTTGGGGCGTATTGGGGGCGGCGGTGGCCTACAACCTGCTGCAGGTGGTGGGGTGGGGTGGGGTGCGTGTGTGTGTGTGTTTATGTGTGCGTTTGCGTGTGTGTGTGTGTATGTGTTTCAGGATGGTATTCCGTACCATCTGGACGCCTAAACCCGACCTGGCGGGAGCCCCCTATTTCTACATGCCTTCCTTACCCTAAGAGGGGTTACCCCACGCATACGACGACAAGGACTTATTGGTTGGTTTTGGTGTTGGGCGATTTTCATCATTGTTTGTGGGTCGATGGCGTGCAATCAGCCCTGCCACGCCGGGGGGGGGAGATGAAATCGAAACACAACAGACACTGTGCTGGTGGTGCCGACCCAAAATATACTGCTAATAATGCGGTAAAATGATATGGGTGGGATGGGCACAGAGAGAGGGTGTGAGATGGGAAAAAATGTTGGGGACGAGATGCAATCATAAAACACACACGCTATCAAAACCGCACTGCATGGGGCCCCCACCCTTGTTGCCATTCACCCGACAGCTATTGGAGGTGTTGTTGCTTGTCGGCGCCATGGTTTGGCTTCACCTGTACGGCCAGGCAATCGGCTGCCGTACATGGAATGGATTCACCACACAGGCGTTCCGCGGCTGGGCCGAATACATGCAGGTGCGGTAGCAGTTTGGGGGCTGGGCCCTATGTGGATTGGACTGAGTGGACAGAGTGGACGGACAAAGATAAGCTTTAGGACAGGAGGGAGCAGGGGAGCAGGGGGGGAAGAATCAGCAATACACGGCAGGGGTAGGGGAAGGAGTGGATGGAAAGGGGATGCTCGGGTAGGGGCTAGGAGGGGAGAGGGCAGGGAGGTGATCGGGTAGGGGCCAGGAGGGGAGAGGGCGGGGAGGTGATCGGGTAGGGGCGAGGAGGGGAGAGGGCGGGGAGGTGATCGGGTAGGGGCGAGGAGGGGAGAGGGCGGGGAGGTGATCGGGTAGGGGCCAGGAGGGGAGGGGGCCGGGAGGTGATCGGGTATGGGCGAGGAGGGGAGAGGGCGGGGAGGTGATCGGGTAGGGGCCAGGAGGGGAGGGGGCCGGGAGGTGATCGGGTAGGGGCTAGGAGGGGAGGGGGCGGGGAGGTGATCGGGCGCCGTCATCCAGTTCCCTTCATATGTGTTCCCCACCTTCCCTTACCCAGCGGTATTATGCCTTGTTTATTCGACTTCCCCCCCCCCTCCCAGACACACAGACACACAGACACAAGTGTTGTTGTTGTTTGTCCTTATCCCGCTAATTCTTCGGCTCTCCCCCCTCCCCCCTCCCCCCACGACTTTCCTTCGCTCGCTGCAGATCGCGCTGCCCTCCGCCGCCGCCATCTGCCTGGACTGGTGGACGTATGAAGCGGTGGTGCTCATTGCGGGGACGCTACCGGACGCCAAGGTGCAGCTGGGAGCCATGGGTGAGTGGGGAAAGTAGTGGAGTAGGCAGGTCCATAGGTCAGTGGTGGGGGGGTGGGGGGCCCAGGCCCCAGGATTAGACCGACATCAATATACGACACCAAGATCGATGTCTTAAGATTACGATTACCTTCCCTTCCCCCTTTCCTCCCCCTCTTTTCCCACCCCTCCACCCCTCCCACCCCTCCACCCCTCCCACCCCTCCACCCCTCCACCCCTCCCACCCCTCCACCCCTCAAACGAAACACAACAGGTCTGGCCTTCGACACCCACGCGCTGCTCTTCATGGTGGTGGAGGGATTCAGTGTCGCTGCCGCCACCCGAGTGTCCAATGAGCTGGGTGGGTGCCGGGGAAGAAACCGACCGGGTGTGTGTGGGCAAGATCTCGGGTTGCTTGGCCCCTGTCCCGGTCCCGGTCCACGTTCGGCTCATTTCCAGTGGGCTTGGACTGAGCTGACGTCATGGCGTCTGGCCTCACTGTCCCGTCTGGTCTCCCGTCTGGTCTCACGTCGGGATGTAACCCGCTTCCCCGGTTAATCGGCTACACGCGGGCGGGCTAAGCCACTTCCTACTGGCGTCAGGCCTCGTGAACGTTTGGCTCGTTGCTCTCGCGCAATGTCTCCCGGCCTTTCGGAGGCCGCAGAGCCAGCTCGGGTTTTGACCTGGATGGCTACTCCAGTTCTGTGTGAGTGGTGCTACCCCCCACTGCTACCCTAGCTGCCATGTCACCTGGCGCATCTCACCTGATCACATCCTGCGCATTACTGACGCAGTCCACCTAAAAACCCCAATGCCCCAATGCCGAAGACTTAACCCCCGGCCCCGCCCCCGGACTTCTCGTCTCCGCACGCTTTGGTTGGTAAACCCATTTCCGAATACCCATCCTCCCAAAACCACCAACTACCAACTGCCAACGAATAACTACCAAACACCAGCTTCTTTCCTGTTCCACTTGAAACCCTTAAGCCCTCTTCTCGCCCTGGCAGGTGCGGGTCGGGGCCGGGTGGCCCGGTTTGCGGGTCTCGTGTGTCTGTGTATGGGTTTGGTCGCCCCGCTGGGGGCCAGTGCAGGACTGCTGTCAGCTCCTCGGCAGTGGGCCGGGCTGTTCACCAAGGACAGCAACATCACCTCCCTTGGTGAGCAGATAAAGATGGGGGGAAGGGGGGGTGCTGCTTGGCAGATACCGCGTGGAAAGGAGAGGGAGAGGGAGAGGGATTTCCATTGCCATTTCTGTTACCATTGCACTGTGCTAATAAAGGCCTAGGTCAAGAACCGAAGGCCTGACGAACCAAGGAAAGAAACCAGCAACACCTCGGGCGATGCGACAAGGGATGGGCGGGCGGGCGCGTGCTGAACAACAAAAACAAGATAAAAGGAACGACTACACACGCGAATAAATACAGCCCTGAGGACACGGGCTGAGGTAAGGCCCTTAGTTTAAATGCCTTACCGAGGCCTTACGCCTAACTAACCCGGCTTCCTAACGCAAGCCTGCATTAGTTGTTGCTCTCGGATCAAAAGCCAAAGAACAGATACCAGCGCTTAACGGTTGAAGTACTGAACTTCAAACGGCGCGACCCGGCCAACCGCTAGAGGGCCAAAAAACGCTAAGGCTTTAGGGCAGGCGCGAACACTTAAGTCAAGATGATGCTCCCGCAAAGCCGACGAATTAGTACTCCAACCACCAAAACTGACCAAGCACCATGTCGAACCAACGCTCTGCCCCTTGAGTAGACTGACGGACAGGCCAAAGACGAGACTGGTCCTGAGCTAAACGCTGCAACAAGGCAACTCGGAGAAAAGGAAGACCACAAAGAGGAAACTGCAGTACTGGGGCACGTTCAGCAGACACTACCCTACCTTTCCAGTTAAGGGGTTTGAACTGGAAAATCGGGATACCTCCCACCTCCACCACACGTGCCCAACAAACCGACAGGAGGCAATCCGGACGCAGGAACAAACAAAACCCCAAGACAACAAATAAAAGCGGCAAGAAAACAGGGGAGCTAACCGAAACTAACGGTAACGCCTCATACAGCACCCAAGCACTCTCCGCACTGAAGGCTAAGACTAAAGAGGAGGTGGGGGAATAGGAGACCTGAAGACGCTCCCAACCCTTTCTGAAGGCTACAAGCAAGGCATTGTCTCCAGCACAAGGCTTAGGGTAACCCAGAAGGTCGTAAATCGTGTTAACAGCACTGAAGTACGGCTGAGCAGTACGCGCCTGGACACTGCCGCCAGAAACTGACCCCACAACAAGCCTGCATATAAGGAAGCCGGAAGGAACTCCAGGCCCTCCATCACACAAAAACGCACAAAGGCCGCAAAATGAGATCCATAAGACCGCCAAGTACTAGCACCAACACGAGCCATCACGACCTGCACTAACTGTTGGAGACGGGCCGAATGATCTAACCCTGCAGCTCCCGACTGAAGATGAGAAACCAGCAGGTCCGAAACCACGGGAGGGGCAGCAACCAAACCCAGGTTAAGGCCATATCTAGGGGCCACCCTAGCAACGGCATTCCCCTCAAGAGAGCGAGCCCACTCTACCACTGCACCCGTACTGCTACGACCTGCCAACTCGGAGGAGGAAGGAAGGTGTTCGAACCTCCCATCCCAGGAGCAAACAGCACGGTGTTGGATGGGAGGAGAACCAGGTCCACTGCTAGCTCCATGAGTTGCTGCCACCAAGGTTGAGCTGTCCAGTAGGGGACCACCAGGGTGACACATGCCTGCTCTTCTCGGACCTTCTGCACCACGGCCATCAAAAAGTCCGGGTCCAGGGGTGGGCAACCGTAAGCGTTGTGCAGGGAGAGGGAGAGGGAGAGGGAGAGGGAGGATCATCTCCCGCATCCGCATCCCACCCCCTTTCGCTTCATATCAGCTATGTCGTATTCTATTCTGAGAGTCATTTCTTTGTTCCTCTGGCTTTTCCAAAGCTGTTCCACACACACACACATATATGTGTGTGTATATATAGCCTCCGCATATCAGACTACAACACTGAGTCGTCTGGAGGCACCGCCGACGGAAGTGAGTCAACAACACCCACCTCTCGTCCTCCATCTGCTCCTTCTCATAACAGCAATCGTCAGCAGCTTTGCTACAGCGGCAGTACCAGGTCTCGTGTATTCGCCTTCCCCTTCCATTCTGACCTCCCGGTTGTTTACAACCCCCTCCCCCCGTTCCTACCTCCTTTCCAAGATTGGAAGCGACATCCTTCCGGTTCGCACTTTCTCAACTACCGCGCGAACCCCTCCCCCTCCCAGTATCCTTGCGCTCACATCTGTGTTCCCCTGCCCGGTGACCCATGGGTCCGTTGGTCGGTTTTCCTCAGTGGTGGCGCTGATGCCGGTTTTGACGCTGTCCAACGCGGCCGACTCGGTGGTGTCAGTGAGCAGCGGGGTGCTGAGGGGCAGTGGGCGCCAGGAGCTCGCGTTCAAGGTCAACTTGGCGGTGGGTGAAGCATAAAGGAGACGGAGGTCCGGGCGGGGAGGTGGGGGGAGGGGATGAAGGAAACACATCTGAGTGTTGCGGGAGGGGGAAGTACTGGGTTTTTGAAAGGAAGTATCCCTCCACCACCACCGGGCGGAGATAAGACGAAAAGAGCCGCCATGAGGCAGACGGATGAAACCAAACTCCAAATAGGTTAATACGTGTAGCGTGAGTACGGCAAAAGACGCAGAACCAGCCGGAGATATGTCTGGGTTACTTGCATGTTATCATGTTGTTATTCGTACTTATTCAAAGGTGTCGTACTCGCAGGTTTACTGGTTTCTTGGGCTGCCGCTCGCAGCCTACCTGGCGCTCCGAAACCACATGGGCGCCATGGGGCTGTGGCTGGCCATGGGACTTGCATCGGCGCTGCAGGTACGACGATATGGTCTTTGTGCTGGCTTTGTTAGTACGGCATTCGCGTGTACATGTTGTGGGTTCGGGCCCTCCTCTTCATTTGGTCCTTTGCATCCGTACATTCTCTAACTTCCCTGCACAACTCCCTTCCACACCGCCGTACAGGCAGTTGTTCTGTTGGGGGGCATCTTGCGGTTTGACTGGCAGGAGGAGGCGCGAAAGGCGCTGCATCGGGTGGCGGCATCGGAGGCCGGGATGCTGGCGTCGGCGGAGGCGGCAGGGGCAGGCACTGCGGCGATTATTGCCGCGGAGGTTGCAGAGCGGGGAGAGGGTTCAGCCATCACGTCAGCTGCATCGACGGCGGTAGTAGCGGAGACGGCAGAGACCCAGTTCCGTCAACGGCGGGGCTCCCTGGACGCCGCGGCGGGACACGTGATGCTGCACGCGGGTTTGGGGAGTCGACACGGTGTGCATGAGCCGCTGCTGACCGCCGAGCACATCACCTGACGGCCCCGGGTGGGGGGTTTACGAACAACTGGAGGCACCTACTCAACTAAAGTGTGATGACGAACCCGGGGAACACCAATGGCACGAATGTTGCAATACACGTCATGATGTACATAACGTTACATAACCAGCTTCCTGTTATGAGAAATCGTACCTCACTTCGATTTTGTTGTCTAGTTTCGTAGGTACGAGGAGAAGTTTTTATTAAGAGGTGGTGTTTTGGTTTTTGTTTGTGTAGTGTTTGTCCAGGGAGGGGTAAGCGTTCGAAGTACCCGAGCAGATCGGGTTGGCGTGCCGGACATAACAAATGCGGTACAAATACGAGTTGTTGTTGACATCACTGCCGTACACTAGGATGCCAGCTGCAAGCGCTGGCTCCACGCCGCATTACGCCAAAGAACGAGAAGCCGACGGACGTCGTACCAGTGGGACAATTGTGTCTCAAAAATGAAGAGTAAGCGCTTTATTCAATGGTTTCGGCGCCGCTGCAGTCACTGTGTGCGCTGACTTACCACGAGCACTACGAGAGACGTAATTGCAGAATCGTAGGAGATTCAGGGCAGCGCTTAGCGTCTGACGACTTTAGGAATGTAGTCGCCTTGGCCACTAATGACAAGCAAATCTGAGACCTAATCAGAGCGTTAAGGAGCACTTGTAAATTATAAGCGCACTCCAGTCTCATATGAAATAAGGGGCACAAAATGACGTTTAGAGACGCAAAAAACTCTCACAAGAATTTTGGTTGGTTAGAGCTTCAGTCCTCCTATCCGGGCAAGGGCCTTTGCCCGTTTGAACTCACTGGATCGTGACTAGCCTTTCGCCTTTCTTCTTTAGCATGCGGTGTTGTCTCTTCGCTCGGCGGGGGGCTCCTCGGTTTTCCGTCCTTCCTCCCCTTCCCCTGGTTTGTGGCATCCCTGCGGGGGAGGAGTGTCCCTGCATGCATGCGGCGTGTCAGGGTGCGGCCTTGCAGACACCGGAGACCTGAGCGAGTGAGGTACGACCTCAGGGGCATAAAGGAAACAGCAAGGGCGGCTGGGCCTTAGGCATGTCTGAAAGGGCTGTTCATTCCCCCTTCTCCAGATGGCATCACCCCAGGGTAGTAGAACTTAGAGTCAGTAGCGTGGTGCGCCAGTCCTGAGGACCTTGGGTTTTCGCATGCTAGAGGTTTGGTGGTTTGGACAATCAAAATTACTGAAGGAAATACAGATGGACCGTTTCGTGGTCGAGAGGTTCGGCTGGTAACCGTTTCTTACCCCCAACCCAAATTGTACACTGCCCTGCGGATCGAAAGTACAAATTTCGGTCATGGGCTGTAAAGCTGGTGGACGAGCCGGCTCCTCTTTATGACGCGATTAAGCGACAAGGAACAAGGAGCAGCACAGCGGCACATCCTGGGACCGAGCCTACTAGGCGATCCCCTTACGGGAAAATGCTGCAGAGATCATAGCTTGTGATAGAGCAGCGGATTATGCTGATCCTAATAGAAAAATTATATATTTTGCGGCAACCTCTATATTCCTTGCGAGAGCTCATCCTGTGCCGTCCATGGGCCTATTGCCGTATTTGAAATCCAAATTCAGAAAAAAGTTACTAGCCGTTTGCGTCCTTGCAGTGCACATAGGTAGTTTTCAAATTTGTTCTTCATAATGAGACACTTGTCTGCAAGAAAGCTAAATGACTGCCGTAGGAGCTCTGTATAAATTAGGTTTCTCTTCTTTGCGTGGTCATCGCTTTTGATTACATCTGGAATCATGAAATTGCAATCAATATAAAGCCTTAATGTACATTTACATACCAGCAATAAATCAACCCCACGTGTCGGATTACCGGAAACTGGCGCAGCAGCTGTCGAAGCTGCTCCGACAAAATGGAGTTACGCCATTTCTAAATTTAAAGATTGCTCAAGAAGTTCCTTAAGGAATGGAATCAGCATCTGTTCCAAACGAGGTCACATCAGTACGGCCTGCCACCGGGCAATCGGCGAAAAGCCCAGTGCTGACTTTAGCTTGGAGAGAAACCATACGCAGGATAGTTCATATGCTGTTTCAAGCTGTCGCAAGGTTTCGTCGCTTGTTGGGGCTCCTGCCACGCCTGCCCCGGACCGCGCTCGTCGCTGCTCTTCGTGTGCCCGGCTCACTAGCGAAGCTTGTGCGGCTGCTATTTTCCTCTAGGCCCGCTCGCCTGCTGTTGGCGGCTGTGGCCTCTATCATTTGCATCACACTCCAGTACCATCGCCCGACAATTGCCGACGTACAACTGTCCTCGTCTATTTCCCTTCTTTTCGGCATGATCAAGTAAGCCTTTCAATTTCATATTGTTATCGGACCCTTTCTGACGTTGATGGTTTTATGTAACAAGTACAATACCGTCACAGAATGGAAACCCTAGCGCGGACGTTTTCATCGTACCTTAGGGTTGCGTTTGAGTATAAGGCCATGTCAACTTATGTCACGCGGTGCGATATGCGCTGTCTAATGGTACTACGTCAAACTTGTCAAACTTGTCAAGCACATATAGGTGGGCGCCTTGTTCTCCCAACACGATGTTGCAGGTTGCAGGGCTCCCTAGCGGTGCAGCTGGGGCCTCCAGAATCCCGCCAGGCCTCGCAGCCACAAGCAGAGGAGCTGCGCATTAATTGTCCCAAGGTGCGTGTTTCGCTCCATCTGCCTGCCCTGTCTCCTCAAACCACACTGCTGCTCGGCCATGCTCCAGTATACGGAGAACACCGTTATGATCGGGAATGAGCCTACATGCGCCAATCAATGCAACCTGTACCTTTCCCGCCTCCCGCAGGACCTCAAGGAATCCATCGTACGCTTTTTGGAGTCCCAGGCAGCTGCCAATCTCGTCATGCAGGCACAAGCCCCCGCCGGCCAGCCTAGTCCAGCCGAGACCGGGGAGGCGCTGCAGCCGCCGCCGCAGCTGGAGCAGCAACAGCAGCATCTGCAGTGGGAGGAGGCGGAGCGACAGCTTCCACTGCTGGGCGAGGCTGAAGTCGAGAACGCGAGTGAGAGCGAGGGCAGGAAACCGCTCGGCCCTGGCGGGTATCAAGATTTCGCCTTTCGGACCGCAGAAATCCCCGACCCCTTGGCGGCTGATGACCCTGATTATGCTGACGGCAGTGCCGCCGCTGGCGCCACCGCGGCGGACGTCGTGAGTTACGTCTCAGCGGGCAGTGGTTCTGGAGGCTTCGAAAGCTGCTGCTCCGATACCTTTTCCGAAACCACAACAACTGTGGCGGGCCGTACGACTTCCAGCGAGTTGGCCGCAGCCATCAGGATGGCATCGGTGGAGCCGCAGCTGCTGCTGCCATCGACGCCGCCGCTGGGGTGCTCACCGCTGGTTAAGGCCGATGTGGCTGCAGGGTGCCCGGATGGCGGCAGTCGCGGGGAGAGGGGCGGTTATGCCAGTGGCCAGCAGCAGCAAATGCAGTTGGTAAGAGGAGGCTTGTTTGGAAGGGGGGAGTGGGCGCATTTACTTCGGGTTAAGAGGCTTATTTATGAATTTAAAGAACGGACTGCGGAGGTACCGGTTGTTTGATTGTTTTTGCTCTTTGCAGGTCTTGCAGACCTGAATCCCCCCCCCGCTGACCCCGCCGCATCACGAGCTGATTGATGCTTTTGATACCCCATATACCACCCTGATTGAGGTCACACAACTCAGCAATACACACACACGAACTGACATTTGGGGGAATATGACTCAGGGTTTTTAATCTCGAGCAAAGACAGACGTAAGTGGGACTTTGGATTACGTATATTTGTGCCTGTGCTCTCCGCCTCTACCCACAGCCGCAGTCACGGACACTGCACAACACCGCCGTTCTGAACTCCCAGGGATCTTTTTCGGAGCCCGCACCTCCAAACCGCTTTGACTTCCTCTCGCCAATCTCATACACGGCTCTGTACAGGCCACGTGTGGCTGTGTTGGGCTCCTCTCATGCAGAAATGCCGACCCATGGGTCATCTTCTGGCTTCTGCGGAATTCCCTTCGAAGCGGGGTCAATCACACTGGAGGGTTCAGAAGCCGAGCCGGGGGTTGCGGGGGGGCTGCCTGCAGCGAGAGCGGCAGCGGAGGGTGTTCACCACGGCGGCAGCAGCAGCGTTAGTGGTGCGCTTCAGAAGAGCCCTGATAGCATTTTGGGGCTCCGAAACCTTGGGCTTGAGGGATGGGCGGCGAGCAGCCGCCGCTGGGAGAGCCGGCATCTGGATGTCTGAGGCGAGCGTTGTTGTGCATGAAGCAAGAACGTGTGGCCTTCGGGGTTTTTGGTGGCCGCTGGTTGTGGGTAAAAGACTGGGTCTGTGAGGACTTCAACTCCTCTTAAGCACCTGGGTGGAAGGAGGCAGGGCTCTATTCAAACACCTTAATCACTGGTTTCGGAGCAGTCAACATCCCTAGGAGTGAACGGATGAGGGTGCCCCGAAATACAGGGAAAGGTAGGGACTGCCAGGTGGCAGTGGCCACGGGTGATGAAGCCAACCTCCCCCGCCCCATCCCACACATATCTTTGGGTGGGCAGGGCTGCACCGTGGGGCCCGCCGGTAGGTGGGAATGCAAGTATATTTGGCAGGGGTGGTGGGTGCCAGGGATTATAGACAGCAGCATCAGGCGAATGATCTTGGTGGAGACTGGAGAGGGTGGCCACCTCTGAGGAACTCGGGGCCTCTGAATATAAAAAACAGTGATTTGTTTGGCTGTACATATTGGGTGCGGAATAAGTGTGTTCGGAAAGATGTTGGCTGCATTATGGAAGCACACGTAGAGGTACGGTGATGACATGGGGTTGCATGCAGATGGTGCTTGGCGGAATGATCTGATCCACGATTATGACTGACACCGGAAGTCCTCATTACTCATCCTGCTATCCGATGCACTGTTCTTTTATGTTTTTTCGCCCGCATATTGCTGCTATAGCAAATTTTGACTGTGTTTGTTTTCTTTCAAAGACTAGCGCCAAGGCCTATATGCCTGCTTGATTTTTAATTTTAATGCAATATCCAAATACATTATTGGAGAGTCTGTTCCTTTCATTTTCCACCAAACTGCCCAGGTGCTTACACATTAATCAGCAGGTTTGGCCTAATCTCGGTTGGCTAAATCTACTTGCGAGTACTTGCACTACCGTGAGCCTCGCACAATTGCAGATCCTTCGCGCCAACAAGGTGCAGTCTGGGTACAGCCTCATTAGTAGGGCCTGCCTAGAGGCCACGCGCACAAACACACATACACACAAATATATCAAAGAACTAAATGCAACACTCAGGATTTGTAACCTGAGTGTACGATCTATTAGGTGGTATTGTGCAACACCCACATGCAGCGATTGTCAACTTTTGTGTCGCCAGTGCGGAATTCTTCGTATTAGCTTTACAGAGGTAATAATGCCAGGACAGCCCACCAGCCGTACAACAGCTTGTACGTCCTTTCTTTTGGGCCAGGTGGCGCTCTCTTAGATACGCAGTGCCGTCAGACAGGGAATTCATGGATCAGTACTGCTTGCAGTACATTTGGTGGTCGACACGATCTGTTGAAGATCGTGGCAAGCAACCCTGATGCATCCGGTCGCCCTCGATGTGGACGTGACTGGCCATGGCCCGGCACTCTTCGTCGGCGCAGGGAGACGCCGCCAAGGGCAGCGGGCAAGGGCGGTCGGGACGCATCAGCTGAGGCTGATGCGGCAGAGTGGTGCACGGAGTGCACAACGTTAGAGGAGGTGCGGGATCTGTCTCACCGCATGGGCACCTCGCGCAATCGCAAGGAGCGGGCGCTGCATGCAGCACTCGAGGAGGTGAGCACGGAAGGGAGGCGTGCAGCGGGCATGGCAGTGGGAGGGGTGGACGGGAGGGAGAAATGGAGAAAGGGTAAGTGGGCTGGGCTGGGCTGGGCTGGGAAGTGGCGTACTATGCGACACAACACCGACTTCCCACCGTGCAGGGCTTCATGGAAGAAGGGAAGCGGGAGTATGTGTTAGCAGGCGCTTGAGGTGGCGATGCCGGCAGACTTCTGCAAGTCGCCGGAGTGACTGGATACGAATACGTGGGATGGAAAAGCGGGAGCTGCGAATGGGAAGATAGCAGGCCTAGTCACCGAAATCCACCGAAAATGGGCACAGCACACTTTCCGAAAAGCTGTGAAGCCCTTTTAGCTGACTACTGAAAAGCGAGCGCGACACCGCCACACTACCACATCACACATATAAACGTCTGGCGGCTTGTCAGAGGTCCCGCCAGAACTCCAGAGCTACACCAACTAACCCATCTTATCGATCCTCCCTCCCTTCTTCCCCACAGGTTTTGCCCAAGCTAACTGCTAGTTTGCAGACGGGGAGGAAGGCAGAAGAGCGCGCGGTGCTGTACGAGTCGATGCCGAAGAAGCGCTCTGACCGGCTGCAAACACGACAGACGGAGGAGGAGAAAGCGGTTAAGAAGGTTGATTGACTGAGTAGTGCGTCGTGGATGCCTAGCGATGGTACTGGCTGGGAGGCAAATGCTCCTTATGCAGCTAGGTCACCCTATAGTGGGGAGCAGTTTGTGAGGACTTAAGAAACGTTGAGAAAGTGCGTGCCTCTCAAAACGGCGATAGGAGAGGGCAATCCCCGTTTCTTATCCCTTATACGTTCCTGGCAGACCCGGTGAGACCCAGCAGCCCTCTTGACTTCACGCAGAACTCTCCGACGTTCCGTCTCCGATCACGGGGCCTTTTGCAGTCACGTTTTTCTTGATGGGGTTCCTGTACGTCATGTCCGTCCCGCCCAGTACGACCGTTGACGTCATCATCGCGAGTGCACGTTCCTTAGAATCGTTCCGTCTCAAGGTCACAGGCTTCCGTCAAAGCGTCACCGGCTCTTATATTAATTTTGCCCGTTTTTTGTGCGTCTTCCTCATTACTGGTAACATCTTGAAGACCTTGTTGTGTGTGGGATAGGGGGGTACATCACCCGTGGCCACTAACCTGGCAGTCCCTACCTTCCCCGGTATTTCGGGGCACCCTCATCCAGTCTCCCATGCCGACTTCTCCGAAATCAGTGCTTTTCCCAGGTTCAGCACCCACCGCCGGCATCCAGCCGAATCTGCCGAATCAACTAAGGCATCAACTCCGCTCCTGGTCAGCTCGCAGGTCACTTTAATTGGGGTCGTCACCGTCCATCGACATGGGGGCACCCTGCCCTCAACTTAGGGTCTTTCGCCCGCTCTCGGACGGGGTAGAACCTTGTTGTATATTGAAATGGTTTGTTCTCCAATGAAGTTGGAGTGGTTCCAGGTCCCTGCCACAGTATAGACGCCATGTGAAGTCCTTCAACGATGCATACGATGACGCGGTATGCTACAGCGACAACCGTTGTGCCGGCTTGGAGGATGATTGGCCGTTGGGGAAAGAAGGCTTTTCGTCCCCAGATTTCGCCTTCACTCGTACGCTCCGGTTTGCCTCTTTCATTTCTCCACCCGACCGTGTGCGCCCGCTTCCCGGTGCTATCAAGCCGGCTTCTTTTCCAGGCCTCTTTCATCCACACGACGGGCTGTTGGAAGAGTGGACTGGTGAGCGACTACGTAAGTAGATATTTGACGCGGGCGTCAGGGGGCACTGTACACTATACACGTATATGACGTTTTATGGATAATGGACTTTTGCAAGAGGAGATCCACTAATACCGCCCATCATGACTCGGGTTGGATATCTTCCGAGGGCTGTTGTGTAATTATAGCCTTCAAAAAGCGAAAATTAGTAATCGTTTTAGGGTCCAACACAGATGCCCCCCTCGGTACCTAGGACCCGGCAACCATCAGCAACACCATCAATAGAAGCACCATCAATCATTAACAACAAGAAGTCCTTCGGCGGATTGAGCGGTTTAGAGCAAGCCCAGCCATTATGCTTGCCGTAGGCATGACGGGAAGAGGGCGGATGTTCCGAGAACGTGCATATGCACGTTCAGCAGCTCCCACCACCCATCTCAGTCCCCAACCTTTTCATCAGCTGCTCCTACTCGGTCGCCTCTTGTGTTTGCTCTTGTTGGTCTCCCTTCCCTAGCACGGCGGCTTCCGTCAGCAGTTTCTGCAGCGTGCCATTGGCGGCGGCAGCGGCCGTGTCGTCGCCACCACCCAGGAACTTGCCGTTGATGAACACTCGCGGCACACTTCGTCCCCCAGTGATTTCCAGCAGCGCGTCCTGCATGACGTCGGTGTCGGCCCGCTGGTCCAGCTGCCGTCCAGGGCGGGAACAGCGCAAGCGGTTAGCAGAGCCAGGACGGAAAGGGGCAGTGGAAACGAGGGCACATTTACAGGTGACTTAGCTCAAAGATATGAAATATCGGCAGGGACACAGATGCGAGAACTGGATTAATAATATAATGCAATCTGTGTTTATGACCACGTGTATTAGGAGCCAGTGTTTTCTTCGTTTTGGTGAGTATTCTGGGTATAGGTCAAGTAACGAATAATTCTCCGCTACGGTGATTACAAACTTACAACGGCAAAAGAGACTAGGGGCTTTTTGCACCCCCGCCAGAGCATGGAAAACCCTAAATCACCTTGCCTCGGTTCTAAGAAGGCTCATTCAATGGATGGCTCCCTCTCATTATTGCTCTGCATGTATCCACTAATAGTTGCTGCTCACCATGTCACCAGGTGGAAAACTGGAAATGGTCTCTGTGAATGGAAACTTGCTGAGCGTCAATAAGTCTTGGGCATACATGCACATGCAGAGGGCCATCACGCTGGCGAACCCCACTGACCTTGTGGAACTGCTTGCCATTGGCTATGAACTAGCTTAGCAGATTGTTCTTTTGTCTTTGGAAGGGCAACAGCTTTGGGGGCTTCATATCATTTCACATATATCATCCACAAATGGTTACTGCTTCTGAAGCCAGAAATATTAATTAATGTTTCGAAGTAAATGGTTACCCCATAAAACACTGTTAGGAGGTACGGCCACGTAGGGCACGGTATCAGACTGAACGGCCCTAACAACGGCCGTACATAGCAGGGGCATGCAACACGCTACGTTCCCATGTGTACATGTTCACGCAAATAAAGAAGAATGGTGTGCAGCAAGCTGTGCTCAGGCGAATTCCTGGCTCTCACCTCAACAACCGTATATTGGTTAGGCTCGATGAACTTGTTGAGAGCATTCTTAGCCTTTAAACAGTAGGGGCAATATGTCTTGCTGTACACAATTACCTGAACATGTTAGGGGAGAACACCCGCAAGAATGAGTTTGGGTCGACAAAACCATCCTGCAACGAATTCTGGCCATGGTGACATGTATTACAAAACTGACATATATCAGCGTATGAACGATAAAGTGGCCTCAGAATTCCGCTGGGAACGCATGCAGGCTATGGAACGAGGGGTCAGGTTATGTAAAAAACAATTGATCAGAAAATAAGTTTGTGAAAGACATCCAATCCAATTTGCAATTGTGAAATATGGCTTCTGCGTCGCCAACCTTGTTCGCCGTTATCGCCGCATTGATTTCCTCAAGTGCATCATCCTTGCTCATTTTCCGACCGTCTTTTGCAGATGAGTTACCCGTGTTGGTTAAAATATTACTATTTCGTGCGTAGAGCACCTCTGCAAGTTGCTTTGGTGAGTGAACAAGCCAGAGGATAGAAAGGCAACACGCAGTCACAAACAGCAATTGAAGAATATCACGCCTTAACCAAATCTGCATATTCATAATGCTGAGCCACAATGGATTATACGGCTCGTTCATCCTAGGACAACCTTTCATCCCAAGTTTCGGAGCTGTTTGGAATCCAATCGACCCGCGTTGGAGACACGAGCCTAAAGCCGTTCAAAGCTTGCCTTGCAACAGCTCGCTCAGGGCCCCAAAGTTGGCAGACACTAAAAGGGACGATGTGATCGCTATAATCCTCGCTACTTCGCACCTGCCATATCTACAGGGTTCAAAACAGTAGTATCGGCGCTGCTCAGATGCCATGCCAACATGTCAACATGCCATCGAGATAGGATCACACGAGATGGACACAAAAGTCATATGCGACCAGACAAACAGCGTAACGTGAACCGCTAAGCCGAATTCGACTGCCGAAAAGACTATAGTGCACGCGGCTATATAGGACCACACCGCCGCCTCAGTTGTGCCACTATTAGCTGTGTGCTTCCTGCCATGTTGCCGTAACGACGGTAACGACAACCAGGAAAAACCGATAGACACCTAAAAATGGTGCTGCATTCCGACGAAGTCCTCAGTCTAACACCACACAGAAAAGTACTCCCTACATTCACACGCCGTCTTTGTTGAACAAGCCCATTAGCAATGAGGTATTGCTATACCACTCCGCCTGCTACGTCTTCTGGTCTGGGGGTTATTTGCGGCGCAAGCAATGCGTCATCACATAAGTGTTGGGATGCCACTGCAGCGGCGCCTCCCTACACTGCTTTCCCAGCGGCACCGCCGCCCAGTGCGCAAAACCTCAAAACCTAAGCGTCCATTAGAAATTCATCGCTTGTCAACATGGCAGCATCTGCACCTCCGTCATCTCCACCGCCATGGCCGTCGCAAACGCCATCCACAGGCACTAAAGCAACGCTGTTGTCTCCCCGAGAAAAACCCCCGATTGCAAGCCCCTCTGGCGCCGCCATGCCAGCATCTGCTGTGCCCTGCGGCTGCTGCTGGATTTCCCCGGCTGTCGAGACGTCGACGTCGTCGGCTGGCGCAGATGGTGCTACCACAGCTGCCGCCGCCGCTGAGGAATCCACCTCCAGCCCCGCTTGCGATGGGTTTCTCTGCAGCTGCGCCTGTTCTTGCTGCTGCGGCAGCTGTGATTGAGCCTGGTCCTCGGCCTCTTCCGTGGGCGGCTCCGCGAAGCCTTCACGTTTTTGCCGCATTGCTCGATGGGCAGCCTGCCGGCGGCCCTCGCTGCGAAGAGTCTCAATGAGCTCGTCCTGCGGGATTAGGATGCGCAGGACCGGAAGAGAGTGGCAAGAGCGCAGAGGAAACGCATTGTGAGAAGTGTAAGGAAAGCGTAAAGCACTGCACCGCTGACATGAAACGAGGCTTCCGCGGTCACCCAAGGTTGCGCCACTGCTTTTATAGTTAAGGTGACCATGGGCATCCCTTGTAAGTTTGCTTACTTCCCACGTACGTGCTCTTGCGCGCCCAAATTACGCAGACCGTGTAGCTTTGATGAAGCCGTGACCGAAGAAGCTGCCTTGCAAAGTGCCATAACGGAATGGGATGCAGCCTGAAGCGTTGCCAGATGCTATTCCTGCTAGGATGGGCAGTTGAAATTGCCTGTTGCCATTACCTGGCTGATGGCCTGCAGCCACGCGAACTCTTTTTCGTACTCGGTGGGATCGAAATTAGTGATGCCACTCTTCACCCCCGCGGCATTGTGCAGCTCACACCACAGCATCATCTTATCGTACGCGCGGGCCGCCTCCTCCTCGTTGTCGAAACACCCTACGTATTTCAGTGAGGCCGAGTGAGACAGATACAAAGCTGTCTACAGAACATCAAACCAAAAAACGTCTAAGATTATATGGCCTTAGGGTAAAGGAATGCTGTACTCCCGCTGCCACATCCTTCTAACTCTACCACTTACAATACCCATTTGCAACAAAGTCGTCTGCAGAGGGTTTAACCCAATGAGGTATGGAATTGACATGCTTGGCACCTGCTTCGGCCGTGTGGGCTTTACAGGGACACCAACGGATATGCTCCAGCATCCGCACAGGCGGATGTATCCTTAGACGGGTAACATCATTGGGAAAATGACTCCGCACCTAGCACGTCTTCTGACTTAGAGGCGTTCAGTCATTAGACTACAGATGTTAGCTGCGCCCCATTGTCTTTTCAGGCAAGGGCATTACCAAGTATCTGACTCGGCGGTTCCTCTCGTACTGAGCCGAATTACTATGGCGGAATCCATTCAACAGTAGGGTAAAGCTAATCTGTCTCACAACGGTCTAAACCCAGCTCACGTTCCCGTTTACTACTCCCGTTTATTACTCCCGTAAGACAAGTCCCGTTAGACAAGTCGAGATGCAGCAATGCCACCCAGGCTCATTCCCAAGGGCGCTGACCTTGCATAATCAAGGCCCAGAACTACCTACCTAAGGACGTGGGCTTGCCGTTACGACGGAACTGCGCCTCCCAGCGCTTTGTAGGGAAGGTCTGGTGCACGCCACGGTATTTGGAAGTGTAAGTGCGCCCCGAGCCATTTGCTTTGCTCTTCACAGCGCGGAGCAGCTTCATTGCCGTGCCGACTTTGCCGATTGGGAGCTGGTGCTGTGAGGCAACCCTCTGCACGGGTGGAAGCATTGAAAACCAGGTCGTGAGGTGCTTCCTCTCCGGCAACTAGCATCTGGCTGTTTCGTGACGGGCAGGTATGACGGAATATGGCAATCATCCTGAGCTAGCATGGCCTCACTACATCACAATCGCACGACTCCCTTACAATGCGTTGCTGGACGCGGAGTGCAGCAGTTGAGGAAACATGGGACGGCCGGTTCTTGGTGGGCCTGTGGGAACCCCAGTCGGGGACGCATAGGCCAACCTCTTGCAGGTACTCCAGCTCGCGGATAGTGATAGACCGAGGCCTGCATATTGTAGGCTGGAAAAGCACTCCACCCTGACGGAGGCGAGCCTGCAGGGTGAGCACTCCTCATGACTCTCAATGTTAAGCTCGACAATTGGGAAACAACAGAGCTTGCCTGCAACAAGTCTAGCTGTTCTTTCACAGCAATGCCTCCTCCCAGCTGTATAAGATCCGTCCTGTCCGACATGAGTGCAATTAAATAGAGGTAACTCTTCAAACATCAGCTGAGTCAAAATGCAAAAAGGTGACCCTACCAGGTATACCGCCTTGAAAGGCCTGGGAGGCTTCCAAGGAATTTGGATTGCTGGTTGGCCTGGCCACTGCTGCTAGCTTCCGTCGAAAGCCCAATTTCAGGGGAGCGCTCCGCCGTAAAAGTCCTACCTTGCTGCTCCAGGATAGATCCTTCCCTTGAACTCATTAAATTTAATTCACTTGCTGATAGGATATGTCGCGTTAGGCCAAGACAGCAGGTCGGTGAAAGATGAAAGAAGCAAAGCTTGCTAGAAGATCTTTCACATAATCCACAGAACCCTAAGATACTTTCAGAGGAAGAAACACGTTAAAAAGTACATTTTAGGTCATGCAAGGTTACTGAACGAAACCGGGACTGTACGACTACAACGCGCTCCCGCCGATCGGTTCGCGACACGTGCGCGTTTAAAACCAACTTGCTGTGGTCCAATAAAACCCAAGATTCACCCTTAGCCGTCCTCGCATGGCCCCCACGTATGCACTTCTTCTGAATCCATGCACTGTTGTGCATCAAGTACGGTTCCTACCCATAACACGCTCCGAACCTTTCGCGTCCGCAGGTTCACGGTCGCGCAGCATGGGCCACGACGACATGCTCGAAATTCGAAGAGCATCAAAACTATCCTGCACCACGCGTCCCGCCCGGCCCATACCGCTGCTCCCGCCACCAAATATCACAACGCCCTGATCCACCGGAACCGCGCTGCTACCCAGAGCACCGTACGCATCGGGGGTAGGCGTGTTCGGCGACGTGCACTGCATCGGAATAGGGACCTCCACCCCCAAGTCCTGATCTAATGTGTTTTCCGCATCGCCGAGTGCTCCAACGCCCTCCAACCTGCCGCCAATCTCAGAAACCACGCAAAAACCGGCAGCATCGGGGATGCTGACTGGCGTCGTCTCCTGGGTTGTCACAGTGCCGAAACCCAGGAAGCTATCGGCTATTCCCGGCGATGGGCAGGCGTAGACACCTGGCTGTCCCGTGGTCGCGCCGGTAGCGGCAGGGTCCCAAGAAAAACGAAGTTTTGCTTGGGGCAGAGTAGCGTCGCTGTTATTGGTTCCGTTGGTTGTCGCTTTCACTCGGTTAGCAGCGGCAGCTGTGAACTTGTATACCTGCGGTTGCGGAAACGGAGGGCTAACATCTGCGGCTTTCACTAACGTACAAAGAACCAGTAATGCGTTGCGAATTCGAACCTGTGAAGTCGATAAGTTGGGGTAGCGCCCACTTACACTTACACATACAGGTGGTCAGGCCGCACCTGTTGAGGTGCCCAACAGGTCCCCTGTCCTGTACGCAGTCCAGTCTGCACGATTCATAATGCGTCGGCAGCACTTACCCCTGGTCCGGGTGTGAGCTGTTGGACAGAACGGATGGAGAAGACGCTGCTTGGCACTGCGTTCGCGATCATGCCGCCTGGCGCGAGCCCTGTCGGAGGCAGGCCTACGGGATGTGCTACCGCAAACGTCGGCTGCTTGCGGACTACGGCCGTCGCATCGCCTTGACATGCTCCAAACGGGCCGGTGGGCTCGCCGCCTTCGCAGAGTGCGCTTGGAGACGCGACAAGCCGCAGCTGGGGTTCGCAAGGGCTGGCTCCGAAGACGTGGAAGTCGGGTTCCGTGCCATCTTCCTGGGCTGCCCCGAAGCCGAACCCGCTGGCCTCCGCGAAGACATTATGGACAGCAGTGAGAGCGCCCGGCGTGGCGGCAAGGCTCGTCTGTGGACTGGTGTCCACTAGCCAGCTTAAGTCCTACAGAACAGCAACAGACAACGCCACTATGAGAAGAATAACGCAAGACCTTCAATAATTGTAAGTCCTGACAAGCTAATTCACTTTACGGGGGAAGAATCACTTTTCATTTCAAAACATGCCCACTATGTGGCAACCGGATGAAATAGATGCCATATGCCCACGCTTTGCTGTTGATTTTCACTTAGGCTATCTTTCTGGCCTGATAGAGATGCCCCAGTGACGGCACTTGCCCCGCCCTAACCCTCATTCCCGACGGCGCACATTAGGATGCTTCGGTGTCGAACTTTCTTCGGCGTCTCTGCCGGCTTCCGCCTGTTTTGCCCCCTCGTCAATGGCCAAGAAGCCTAGTTGCTGCGTATCGAACGGCTCTTCCGAGGCAGCCGTGCAGGTAGCAGCCGCCATTCCCGACTGTCCTTCCTGCACGTAAGCACGTACAGAGAGCGATGGTGCGTCCACAAAGTGAAGGTATGGCACATGGCGATTACCATGTGATGTGCATCACGCCACATTTGGCGGTGTAGCTAAGGCGTTTGGCGTTTGACCGAATACATCTCAACAATCTAGGCTGGTGTTTTGAACAAAGCCACGGGTCAAAAGGCCGTAGTTCAACGCGGGTTTGTACCTGCACCACGAGTCATGTTTCAGGCCAGCGAGTAGCGCATACCTTCAAGCCACCGCAGTGCTCCATTGCATTGAACGGCACTCCGGGAGTCCGCACTCGAGGAGTCCGCGCATCAGCAGCGACGGAAGATGCGTCAGGCCGCCCACGCGCTGTCCTCGATCCGTTACCGGCTGCAGTTCCGGACGCCGCAAGTTTAAACGCTGGAGATGCGACCTTACCGCGCTGTGGCTGCGGTGCAGGGCAGCCGTCCCCCGGACCTGCGGGCTGCCGTGTAGAAGCGCGGGCAGGGTTGCCCTGCACCGCAGGCACCTTGCGCACGAGCACCTTTTCCTGCTGTGGTGCTGATGCTTGCATCGACATCCGGACGCCGGGTGGCTTCAACCCCGGCTTGACTACCGGTGCTGGTGCGGAGGCGCCATTGGCCGGCAAAAATGTAGCATCCACAGCAGACATAAGGAGCTCTGGGGTATGTGAGACGGGCGCCGAGCGGCCCAACAGCGCCTCGTACTGCCTGCGGCGCTGCGCTCGTTCCTGCTCTGCATCAAACCGGGCGCCACGAGAAGTAACCTCCTGCCGCGTGGACTGAATTGCGACACCGCGCGGCACCTGCCGTGGAGCGCTTTTATTGTCCTCCATTGCAGCGCTGGTGCCCTGTGGTTCTGCGACGCGGTTGCGTTGTGGAGCAGGATCGCCTGGGCGGTTGCCATGCGGGACCGTTGGTCGGGTTTTGGGCGCCGGTGCCGTGGTAGCAGCAAAGGCCGCAGACTTTGCGGATTTCCCCCCACCGGTGATGGACTGTGGTGGGACTGCTGCTGTCTTAAGCACCCCAGCGGCTGCAGACCCCATGGCTGAAATAGGCTTGTGGACACCACTGGGCCGAGCGGAAAGTGACCGAGGCGCAGCAGGCCCATGTGTGGATGCTGAGGCAGGCACGCGGGTGACGTGCCTGGCTGTCAAGGGGCGAATACCGTCGCCTGCAGTGGTGGGTACAGCTCCGGCGGCACGGTCATTGCTTGCTTTGGCCTTACCCGCACCGCCATGTGAGGGGTCAAGGGTCGGCCGGACATCTCGTCGAGGCGGGTCAGCCGGGGGCTCGCGAGCAGGGGCCGGGGGCTCGCGAGCAGGGGCCGGGGGCTCGCAAGCAGGGGCCGGGGGCTCGCGAGCTGGGGCCGGGGGCTCGCGAGCTGGGGCCGGGGGCTCGCGAGCAGGGGCCAGGGGCTCGCAAGCTGGGGCCGGGGGCTCGCGAGCTGGGGCCGGGGGCTCCTGGCTGTCCGGCTGTTTATGTAGTTCCACCACGATAGGTCCCTGCTTAGCGACGGCATTGATGCCTTGCACCTCCGCCACTGGCGCTGCGGGTGACGGTGCACCCGGGGCTGCATCCGCCGCAGCTAACGCCCCGGATAGGGACACCGCCGATGGCCGCCATGACAACGCTCCCGCGGCGCCAGGTAGCACCGGACTGCGCATTGATACGGGCTGCTGTCGCAGGGGAACCATGTCCGCAGCAACGGCTGCGGCGTTGCTGCGCATGTGCGGCGTTCCCATGGGCGACTTGCAAGCTGCTATGCTGTCAAGGTTTAGCTTGGGAACGGGCTGCGGTGTAACGCGCGTGAGCGGTTCAGCTGCTCTTGGCGATGACACAGGCAGCAACTGTGGCGCTGGGGCGTCCTGGCATGCGTCGCCCAGGGCGGCTTGCAGCGAGATTCGTGGTGCAACTTCTGCGGTTGCGCCAGGAAGGCCAGACCTGGGCCGGCGCGCATTCGCTGACTGGGATCGATTGCTCTTGGCTGCCAGTGTACCCCGCGCTGCGGGGCTGCTGACAGGACGGCCGGCGGCCCGAAGAGTACCAACCCTGCAGCCAACTGACGCCGGCCGAACGGTGATCACTGCCTGCGCTGTGACGGACGTATTCTGCTCCTGGCGAGGTCGCTTAGATGGAGAAGTAATTGGGATCGCTTGCCTCTTAGAGGGAGGTAGCTTGTCGGGGCTGTGGCAGGCGGCTCGGCTGTCAGTGGGCTCAGTCGACGGTTCCAATGCTGCGGTCTGCGCCTTGCCATACCTGCTGGCGGCTGCACTGGATGCGCCCCATACCCCGGCAGGACTCACGCGACCCAGCATCACGGGGGGCGCTTCTACTAGCCCGTCAAACTCGGTTTCCTCAGCTAGGGCCTTTGTGACCGCGTCCCCTGTATGCTTACTCCCGGTCTGCTTTCCAGTCTCCTTGCCAGGCACCGCTGCTGGAGCCGCCGGTGCCGAAGCCTTCGCCGCATGCTTTTCAACACCCGCACGGGTTCCCGCCGGGACTGGCCCCGTCTTTGCAGCCGCAGGAGCGGCAGGTTTCGTGCCAGGTACAGTCTTAGCTGCGCCGCTGGCCGACGAGTTGCGCCGCGTCTCACCACCGCGGCCGGCCCCCCCAGCAGCCTTAGCTTCCGGTCCCGTCTTGGCGTCTGGATCTACGGCCTTCGCGGTGACAGGCACCGTTGCTTGTGCCTTCACGCGGACAGAACGCTTTGCGCGCTGCTCAGGAGGAGGGGCGGCACCGGCGCCTAACGGCGCCACGGCAGCAGGAACGGCCGCGGCTGGAGAAGCTGTTGCACAATTGCTGCCTGCATGTCCCCGAACAGCCGGCGGGCACTTCATGGCGGAGAAAGGCGTCACAGGCGGTGAGGAACCCAGGGCAGGACGCACACGCTTCACAAAAAAAGGCGTCCCCGTCCCTGGCACGGCGGCCACCTGATTCTCGACGGGTACAAACGCCGCAGGCGCCGCTTTGACGTCGCCAGCCGCTGGCAACGCTGCTGTGCCGTTCTTGCCAGCGCTGTGCGGCGGTGTTGTGTGTGCCGCCATTTTTGGTGCGGCTTCCTTTGCAGCGTCGGTCCCAATGCTGCTGGGTCGCCGTGGCTTCTGGGAGGATTGTCGATCAGGGGTGTTGGCTGTAGTGGCGCTTACCTTGCCCGTTCGCGCCTGGGAATGCTTGCCTGACGTAGCCATCTTTGCGGAGGACGCCGATGTGTCACGCACATCATTGCGCTGACGATGCAGTGGTGTTGCTGAGCCAGACGCCTTGCGAGCAGTGCCGCCGCCCCCTGGACCGGCGCTGCCGTGTGCCAGCCGGGGTGTGCATGCCGTTGTGCCGTAGGCCTTTTCGCGCTTCGGGATAACTGGAGGCTGACCCTGTGCGTGTGTGGACTCAGCGGGTCCTGGTGAGGCCTTTCGAGTCGTGCGAGGGCACACAAGATTGGGGTTGCCGCTCGTCTCGCCACTGCCCTCAAGCAAGTTGTCCAACAAGTAATTCGCGGGAAGGAGTGCTTCCATTGTTAGGTCGTCCAAGTTCGCAGGGGACTGTGCGGCAGCATCCAATTCTGTCAAGCACGAGGAGTCGCCATCCAATTGCAATGGCCTGCAGGGTGATGTGCTGTCTGCAGGGGCGCTTTCCGAGCATTCCGGCTGGACGCCTATGTCCGTACTGGTCGGATCCAGTATGTCGGCATCTGCTTCGGCCTGGTCAAGACAGTCTGACTCCTCGTCAGACTCGCTGCTTGCCAGAAATTGTTGCACATCGGTCACTACAACTGGGTTGCTGGCGGCGGCTCTGGCTTGATGAGCAGCTTCTGCGGCTTCCCCGTCCATCACTTCTACAGCTGTTGCTGCTGGCTTGTCAAGGGCTGGAACATTAACCTGTTTTGACAGTTCTAACGCTGCAACGCCTGAGCCGTGCGAGCTTGGCCTGCTGCCGTTTGCTTTCAAACAGCCAGTCGGGATGACATCACCGAACAGGAGTGTTTTTCCAAAGAGTTTCCGTGACTGCACGCTGTGAACGTCCGTTCTAACGGTTTGCGACGAGCGAAGACCAGTCTCCATAGCCGTGTAGAACGCCACGCTATCCGTTACTTGAACGCTGTCATATGTCTTGTTGCTGAATGGCGTAAAAAATGTGGCTTGATGAGCCTGGTCAGCCAAGGCAGGTGTCAACAGCTGCTTCAAGTCTGCAAGCTGGGCCAGGGAGCAGCTGACAGAGATCCCAAGCGTAGGATTATTGAAGCTCTTAAATTCAGCCTGGACACCTGTTTCGTGCTCCATGTCGTTCCTTAGAGGACTCAGACACTGCAACGGCGAGTTTTCCCTTCCTGACATCATGGTACCCTCCTATCTTAACATTTATAATCTTTGTATGCAGCACGAAACCAAATTTGATAACTGTGCATTGAAGCTTAATGTTTACGCCTCTTTTGAAATGCCGTACCAATTCTGCGGATCTAAGAACGACCTCTAACGAGCAGCCGCATGGTCACCCTGACCAATAATGAAGTAATATAACCATTCTACTTGCAGAACCTACGTCTTTGTGAATCGCAAATGTGCAACCCTGATGGCTATCGTTACGCGTGTTGCTGATCGCTGACGGCTAGAGTACATCAGGCAAACGTTACATGGAATTGCATTCCCAGCGCCACACATGAAGCCGCCCTGGAGCAATCATGGCCGTATCCTCGATATCTCGCTTATGTTCTGGCAAATTATGAGTAAACTTCACCTACACCTAGTGTTTCCACAACCGCTGAAATAAGCGGAGAAACGTGACCTCAAATTTGTCCGTTTGCCATTGTGAGCTAGAAGGAGGAAATACAACTGAATTACATATAAGTTTGTGTGTGTTTTATATATGGTATATCAAGGCTTGCAATTGTGAAGGTAAGTGGACGGATACCCCGACCGTCCCGCCGGGTCGCCGCCTCTTGACCAACGGCGCTTTTGTGCTCGCAGTTTGCACACAAATGACGAGTATCCCAGTAATAATGCGCTGTAAAAGATTGTGCAGCTTAGCTGTCAGCGCGACGTTTTTTGAATTTTGAATCGATTTTAGACATAATGAGGCCTCCGCCGCAAGCCCAAGAGCGGCCGTCAGGAGAGTCGGCACCGATCCCGGAGCTAGTGCAGCGCTTTACATCGATATCAGCATCAAACCAGATTCCCTGTTTCAGCTGTGGTCCAGCATGAAACGCCTACATGGGTGGAACGGCTGATGAGATACATCACATAAATAATGTATCGTCTGGGCACAACTGGTAAGGCGCGACACTGTGTCCCTGGAATTTAAGGATCGATTCTGAATGGAGCGGGATACCAATCCTTTCACTGGTTGAGGTTGGATGTGCCCGTGATGTTGTTGGACGGTGAGGACCCCGGTTGTAGTGACTTGCGATCCGACCAGGTGTGGAGTTGGGGCCGCCGTTGATCCGCCAGATTCCACTGGATGCTGATGGTGGGTGCTGAACCCAGGAAAATCACGGATTTCGGAGAAGTTAACATGGGTGAACGGATGAGGGTGCCCCAAAATGTAGGGGAAGTAGGGACTGCCATGTAGTGGCCACGGGTGAAGCAAAGCCCCCCTATCCCACCACACACATATCAGGTAAGGGGCAAGTTCGCGTTGACGGGTTGTGAGTGTATCATTGACTTCAGTAGGAGTCGTCGGGGCGGGAGCCTCGTTGCAAGCTTTGCATGTGGTGTGGCAGCGTTGGTAAATCAGTGGAACGAGGAGTGTTCGAGATGAGTGAGGGAAGCCTGGGCAGTTGTTCGGCAATTGGTGATTAGACTGGTGTTTCTTGGCCATGCAGGGTCTCAGAGAGAAGTTTCATCTACATCACAGTCACCCGACCGAAATAAGGGTTAGGTAAAAAAACCATCTGTGATTTTGAGGGGGTTGGGCAGGAATAGGGGCCGGTAGGTGGCTTACAGTGAGCGTCCAGGCCGTATATATACAGGCAGGGTATGGGTGTGTGGAAATATTCAGCTCAAGGGCCTCAGCCTCAAAGAGGTCGGCTTCTAGCCAGCTCTAGCGGCGGGAGTATTGGTAGTATTTACTTCATCTCACAAGCGAGCTGAATTGTTGTCTCCTTTACCTTAGTGTTTCTGATGTTTATCTGGTGTACCGGTTTACCTGGCGCATGTCTAGGCCAGATATACTGGAAGGTCTCAACTCAAATGGTTAAAAAGATTCCACAACTTCCCTGGGGGAAACTCCAGAAAAACTATTAGGAAAATATTTCGGAGGTACAGCGCTTCCAGCATAGCAGCCACAGGTACCGATGCCTGATGGGAGAGAACAATTATAGCCGAAACACGCGGCCTCATGCAAACGTCCCTCGTCCAGACAAGAAAACTTACCCAACCATACCTTGTACAAGCACCAGTCCAGATTAAGCGTACCCATGGTCGCGTTAATTAATACAAGCCAAACAGAACACTTGGGTCGTGGCTGTACATGAATTAGAGCCACGGAGAACAACAGAGCACCACAGGGACCCATATTTCCACACCCAACTCCCTATGCCGCATAAAATGCCAGAGGCATACGAGTCACGACAGAGGAGCAAGTTGCCCCTTACGACGGCACAAGCTAGCTAAACAATAAGCCGGCTTCCGTAGCCGCCCAATGCCGTGAGTATCACCATGAGGGACCACTTCTGCGCCGGATGTGTGCATAGGGAGGACCAGGAGCTGGACCAACGCAACTCATACAACAATTTTGTTATAGCCTCGCCGATCTCCATCTGCATCGCGAGATGCGTTAATGAAATCGCACGCCAGGCTAGTCTTAAAAAAATCACCGAATATGTACATGAGCCTGTGGGATTGCAGAGAGAAAGGGGCATAGATAGCTTTGGTGGCTTAAGCAAGCGCCGATGCGACATATGCGTATCTAATCGCACGTCTACGGCATGTGCCCTGCTGTTTTTACTTCCCATAAATCGCGCACGTGCAGACTAAACCATGTGAGTAAATGCCGAGGTAACGGGTCCTTCTAAGAATAGACATCCTTTCCCTCTTGTTGCATCCCCTGCTTACCAGATACCAACTAGCATGCCGGGGATAGCATCTAGCCCTGTCCGTGTAGCCTCCGCCACGAGGGTCAGCACATCCACATCGCAAATGCAAGATGTAGTCACATCCGTCTGCATTGCAGTAGCCACGGGTAGCGACCCACCGGAAACAAACGCCAGGCCGATTTTGAAACGAGAAGGCTCCGTCTTTGAACAGCCAGATGCCACAGAAACCACCCCTTTCCAATAGCCGCACTCACCACCTCCACAGCTCACAGTTCACGCCCCTTAGTCCGCACCACTTCCAAAATGGCTCTTCGGTTCCTTCATGTCCTAACTATTCGTCCTTTCCTTACTGTTGAATTCACGAATTGTGTACTTCACTTTCGCGGATCTAATAATCACAGACGGTATCGGCATGTGACTTGCCTTCGTGTATCCGTTCTGGCATATGTCTACCCTTCCGAGCTACCACAACGTTTTGACTTATGTGTATCATATATACGCTTTTGCCCTTCCCCTTCCTTATTCCTTCCAATTTTTAGTCCCCTTCATTTTGCCTTCTCCATCCTAATTCCGTTCTTATTATCCACACTATGTTTGGTGAATGTCCATACGGACATACAGGGTCTGCTTCAAGGAGCATAATCCGGGGGAGATATGCCGGGCGAGTGAGTAATATGTGAAGCTAGTTCCTCAAACTAACCCTTCCGTTGACGCACCTGCACAAACGTAAACAGCCCCAAGTTGAGGCATGTGGACGGGCAGGCCGTAGCCTGCGGCCACCTGTTCTTTGACATCGTGGCCAAGACCAGGTCGCCACCCGCAGCAGCTATCTCCCCAGAAGTAAGAGTTACATTATACGGTCCACCTTTCCAGCTGCTGTACAGAGGCGATATAGCACTTCGATTTGCTAAAACCGCCTGGACTGCATGGTAGCTGACCCAAGTCAGGATAGCCAGCACCGCCAACCCCATCATCAAGACGACTACCCAGACCATGATGAGCCACCAAAGGAAGTGGAGGGTTGCGTTGACCGCACGGTATATGGTAAGGTGCTTCGGGTTCAAACCTGCCAGGAAGGAGGTGCAAATGCCAAACGGTTGGCTCTAAGGGCATTATCTCTTCATTTACATGTCTGAAGGTGGGTGGACGTGGAAGTTTCCACATTTGCCTGCTTTGCGTTGGTGAACCTTTGGTCAGCCGGTCGTTCCAAGAGTGTGAGAAACCTTTTTTCTGGTACCTGATAGATCGTGCTCCACACTCATCAGCTTTCGAAAGAGTCCGAGCCCAAAAAGCGCGCATGCGAAGAGCATGTACATCGAGGACGTTCCTTTAATCGCCTCCTCCACACGGCCCAGGTTGGGGGCTGTCACGGAAGGCCCCAAGACACTCAACGAGTACTCCACTTGGTGCAATAAGATCACCGTATAGTGCACCCTGCGCCGGAACATCATAAAACAGTTGTCGGGCGATACTCCCCTCCTATAAACTGGGGAGCGGAGCGGCTTAGGCGCCCTTATATGGTTACGGGTACAAACGGCCCGTGCAGCAGAAATACAGCTTACAGGCCCCGACCCATATAGAGAAGGTCCTACTCAGGTTCCATGACCTCCATCAGGGTCTCAAAGGGACTGCAGACCCGTAGAAAAGCAACAAGATGGTACGGTACCGTGTGTTCCCGCAGTTCCCACCACAGAACACTAGCTTACCAGATTGGAACGCCAATTATCATACATATTATGCATCCTATAGGTATTAAAGGAAGATAGCGAATAAGTGTCTGCGCTGACATTCTATCTTCCTATTACTCTAACTCGTCCAAACTGGAAGACTTGACAGTTCCTCAATATTTCGTATGAAGCAAGCTCAATAAGGACGGAGCCCACTAAAAGAAGTGCAGCCCTACGGTGAAAATGCCAAGCTACTTGGTTACAAAGTCACAGGGGAGAGAAACGTCAAGCACTAAGAAGCTGCTGGGTAGAATGAAATTGATTTCTATAAATGTCAATGCACGCATCACTGATGAAACTCTATACCAACCGAAACCGTTACCATCGTATGTTGCCGTGCAAAGTTCTGCACAATGGGCGGGAACACGGGACTTTTCCTACGCTGCAGCTCAGCTTCTTATCTAGACACAAGCCTTTGAGTTTGCGACGTAACATTACTTGTATTAAGTTATTATTTTCATAGGCAACACACAGACGACATCTTAAAATGAGCGGCTTTGACGGTGCGCGCAGCTTATTTAACACCGAGATTGAAAATTTTCTATAATTAAACTATTCGTACTTAACGTTTCTAAACTGCAGGTGGTCGGGTTTATTATAGCTATCAGGGTCAGGAGGCACCACGCGAACCTCATGAGCACGGTACAGGCTTAGCCGAGAAGGAGCTCATCGATCACTTCAAAAAATTCATTCAGACCTATCAGATTGGTACAACTAAGGATGTATCCGAGCGGCGCTTGTATGCGTAAGTGCGAAAATGCTCATCCAATTCACAAGCATTGCGGCTGCAGTATTATTTTATGAAATTCATGAGATGCGCATATAAAATTGCCAGATTGTGCTGGATGGCGGCAGCTGTCGGCTGGGGCAACCGACCAATTCTGAACTGCTATCTTCCCGTCTTTGCATCTTGCTTAATTCATGCCCATGCCCTCCTCTTAAGCATATAATTGAATTTCACCTTCCGTTTGCAACTATGTCCCTCCAGGGACGACCTATACGAGCATCGGACGCAACTCCACGTTGACCTCAAGGATGTCCGTGCCGCCTCACACCGCCTGGCTGACGAGCTTGAGGAACGGCCAGCTGAGGTGCTGCCAATGGTACGTACTGCATCATTAACGGGTTCCCAAAAAATCTATGCACTGTCGAGACCCATACCTGCGTGTCGCATGACATGGACGCCCTGGGCACGCGCACGGAGCATGTACCAGCCGGGCCAACCTTACCGCGAAGGTGGTGTCACTGCGATTGACAAGAGCCGTCTCTTGGCGTCGAACAAGCTCTATGCTTGACCATACACATTGTTGTTCCAAAAGAGGCACCGCTGCGAAGTGGCTTTTTTGTTTTTTCCAGACACGCACCATGTTGCACTACCATCGTCATGAGGCCACTGCAGGGCTTTGGCCTAAAATTCAGCCAATTTGCCTCGTGAGGATGATAATGTAATTACCTCAGTATCTGGGCTGGAGATTATGATTCCTCGTCTATAGCCGGACGTTTAACACGCCTCCCCACCATCGCTTATATTCCCAGCAACTATAACGATCATGTACAATTGGGTGTCGGCTACTGTTCAACCTATCATCACCCCTATCCGATGTCCACTTGAACTTGTACAGTTTGAGGAGGCAGCCTACCAGGTGCTCCAGGACATGGTAGCAGCAGATGAGGAGGGAAAGCCCGTCGAGGTGCAGGACGTGCAGGTGAGTGCCGTAATGAAACTGCTGTGCTGTACTGGTATGGATAGGACATCCTCCTATTGCCCTGTGAACTGGGGCCAAGACCCCTACCTTATACCCGATTGCACGAGAGTTCTCTGTGAGAATGAGGGCATATATGGGGGGGGTTCCCGAGTGCAGCATGCAGAAAGGGTGACCTGGTAATGGCAAATAATTGGTTAAAGCAAGAACAGCTTGGCTCAGAAGGGGTCAAGTGTAAAACTTTCGAGAGGATGAGGAAGGAGCACTTCTTCTAGTTGGGCACGGTTTGCTTGGTTGGGTCTGTGTATCCAGGGGAATACTTGTTTGCTAATGTAGTTTTCCAGTCCTGCGGCCTCTGGGTGGGTCTGTGCACGCAGTCGTGCTGTTGGAATTGTTTGACAGGCGCGTTTAGCAAAGGCGGGGATGAGAGTATGGTTCCTGAAAGATAAGCGGTGTGAGGATTGCGTGCATTTTTCGCTCCAGGTGAATGATCAATCCCTGGACGACAATTGTACATGATAACGACTCCGGCCAATGGCCTGTCTGGCTTCTGACACGATTACTGCTTAAGTGGCACACGTTCACAATCGTAAAGCACGCGCTCTCCCCGCTGTTGCGGCCCGTGCGCCGCCAGGGTACCATATGGACACACCGCCACAATACGTATTGTCGCTGGTACTTGGTCCCCCTGTGTTGCCGCGCAGGTCCTCCTGTATAGCTCCATTCCGTTGGCTCAAAGTCAGACCATGTCCATTCGCGATTTGGAGTCCTCTCGCGTATCGAAACTGGTGCTGCTGACCGGTATCATCACGGCGGCCTCAAAGCCAAGGGTACATGCCTAATTGGGTGGGGAAGACATCTGGGCGAGTTGGGGCAAGAGCTTAAAAGGTGGACGCGAACAATATTTCTGACGTGAGAGGGGGAGCATTTAGTTGATCATAATGTAAACTTCCGCAACAATACGCGGGATAATATACAATCTTTATGTTCATATCCTTCGTGTTATTATATGTATGTATAAATATGGTGGCATACTGGCTGTGGTGAACTGGGCGCGGAACAAATGTATGTCTGTCGGGCTAGTGATTGCACCCCCTCTCCCCGCTCTGCTACTGCCTGACGTCCGATTACCCTCCTGATCTCGTCGGTCCTATGCTACCCGGCTTACACCATCACAACACCGCCACTTGACTCGATGTGCAGCACAAGGCCACCTACCTGACGGTCCAATGCAAGACCTGCCGCGGGACAAAGCGCGTGTCCTGCAAGCCCGGCTTGGGGGGCGCCTTCATGCCTTCCTACTGCGATATGGCCGATCGGCGGGCTCCAGGAGCGGCAGGTTCCGAGGGCTGCGGCCAAAACCCCTTCGTGGTGCTGCCTGAGGGCTCCAGCTTCGTCGACCAGCAGACGCTCAAGCTGCAGGCAAGCCCGCGTTCTCCCTCCCCCCTTTTTATTTCCAGTTCCGGTATTCTGCTTGGCCCAGAAGGGGGGTCATGTGTTCCCGCATACATATACTCGCCTGAATCCTGGATCCGCGCTGAGGCCTGCACCCGTCCTCTCCAACCCGCAGGAGAAGCCCGAAGATGTCCCCACCGGCGAGCTGCCTCGCACCGTGATGCTGGTGGCGGACCGCCTGTGCTGCAACATTGTGACGCCGGGAACCCGCGTCACCATTACCGGCATCTACAGCACCTACAAGGTAACTTATGTAACTTAGAATACCTTCCCCCATGTGCGGAAATGTACCTTACAGGGGTATCAGCTCGGGGGAGCCTAGAAGGGAAAATCAGGTCTTTCTCCGGAAAGACCTAAGCTGTCGTCGTAGCGTTGCAACTCGCCCTTGCACCTAATTTGTGAACCGAACAGGGCAAGGCCATGGACAAGGGTGCCACCTCGCTGCAACAGCCGTACATCCGTGTGGTGTCCATCATGCAAGAGGCTGGCGACGCACACAGCCGCTTCAAGTTCAGGTGTGCATGTGTTTGTGCGTGTGTACGTGTAAGGGGGGGAGAGAAAGGGGGCGAACACCAGCTGCGACGGAATCTATACACGTAACCGAGTAAATTCCTTCGGGCCTCATCCCAAGTGCTCCTATCGTCCCAGCTCATTTCCTCCACCAGTTCATTTCCTCGTTTTCGTTTTGCTCTCGGTCCTTTGTCGCTTGTGCCACTTGCTAATTTCCCCTATTCTTTTTTTACCCAACTTTCTCCCCCTCACTTCAACTATATTTCATGTGACAGCAAGGAGGAGATCCAGGCCTTCGAGCAGTTTGCGAAGCAGGACGGGCTTCACGACGAAATCTTTGCGCGTATTGCGCCCAACATCTATGGCTCTCCGGATATCAAGAAGGCAATCGCCTGTTTGCTCTTTGGCGGCTCACGCAAGGTAGGGAAGCCGCTAGAGGGATGAGACAGAGACGCAGGGGCTTTGGGGTCCCCAGGAATCACCAGCCTGCAAGGAGGGAAGAAGGAGCGCGGGTGAATAGAAAGCGAAGCATTAAGGCGCGTGTGGCGCTTCACTGCTCCACTGACAACCGGGAGCAGTGTAAACCCCCTGCTTGCGCTGTCTTGTACCTCTCTGTCTCGTGTTCATGCTTGGAGACACACATATGTGTGTATATATACATGTGTGTGAGCGTATATCGAATCTATATATGTATACTCTCTTCACCCTGCCTCAACACCCACCCGCTGACATCATCTTGTGGCGAAAAGATTTGACTTACCCCTTACCTGTAATTTTCCTAACTGAACTCCACGCTCCAGTCGCTCCCGGATGGCACCAACCGCCGTGGCGACATCAACGTGCTGCTGATCGGTGACCCCTCCACAGCCAAGTCGCAATTTCTTAAGTTCGTGTCGCGGGTGGCGCCCATTGCCGTGTACACCAGCGGCAAGGGCTCCTCGGCGGCGGGTCTCACCGCAACTGTGGTGCAGGTAACTTGAGCTAGGGAGGGGGTCGGGGAGGCTAGAGGTAAGACAAGGGGGATTAATACTTCGTCTGTCTTGCTCTGTAATGCTAGGTGCCATAAATGCTCTGCGTGCAGAGCTTTTAATAACGCACTTCCTGCCTTTTGGCAGCTGCGAAGTGCTTTTCAAATAACAGTGTTCCCAACCCTGTGCCCCTATTATCGCCTGCAGGACGCCAACAGTCGGGAGTTCTATCTGGAAGGCGGTGCCATGGTGCTTGCGGATAATGGCGTGGTATGCATTGACGAGTTTGACAAGATGCGCCCCGAGGACCGCGTTGCAATTCACGAGGTTGGCAGTACTACTTCCATGGAATGGCTTCAACTGCTAGTTTATAGGTCAAGTTAGTTTAGACTCAGTGTGGAGCGTGCAGATTGCAACAGGAAGGTAATATCTGGATGGCTTCATCTATGCCCAGTACTGCCCAGCAATGAGGAACTTCACCAAATCGATAACACGGAATATGTGTTGCACGCGCTTGTTCCACTCAGGAAAGCCTTACCTCATATATTACCCCTTCCCGTCCAGGCTGCACCTAATCCACCGAAACGTAACCTGTAAATATCCCCCAGGCCATGGAGCAGCAGACCATCTCCATAGCCAAGGCCGGCATCACCACCATGCTCAAAAGCCGAACCTCAGTGCTGGCGGCCGCCAACCCGCCCTCGGGAAGGTGGGTGGCTAGCTGGGACTGAGGCTGAGCCTCCTTCCATGCCAACGAAAGGGTGTTTTTTGCCTCCCTTGTGTCTCGTCATGTGTTCCGACCTGCCACCTGTCATGTGTCCCAGCTACCGACTTGAAATCCGGAGAGTTTGAGACGTACGGATACAGACGCATCTGTCTGTATGTGCGTGTACGGGGGTGTTTTGTCATATATTGGCAGGTAGAGCTTGCGGTAAGACTATCGTAGCGGCTTATGGGAAAGGGTAACGTGGGCGGCCTTACTTCATTCCGCGCTCCCCAGCTGAATCATTTCGGGGATGACTAGGCACATCGTGAAGGTGTTTAAACGGAGCTGTCTAGCATGCTTGGGGGAAGCTGTGGCATCGACGTGCTGCTGCTCGAGTATTTGCCAACCGATTACCGTACTTAAGACTCTTATTACACTCCTCCGTATTGGTCTTATAACAGGACATTCATACCCGGGTTGTTCGTGGCTTGATGCTATTGATTTAGTGTCAGTGATTTTTGTCGTGGGGTGTACGTGCATTGTCCCGCCAGGTATGATGACCTTAAGACGGCTCAGGAGAACATCGACCTCCAGTCCACCATTCTGTCCCGTTTCGACCTCATCTTCATCGTCAAGGATGTGCGTGAGCACGACATTGCAATTGCCCGCCAGGTGCTGGACAACCACCGATTGGGAGGAGCGATCAAGGCCCGCCGTCAGGGTGCCGGCGCGGGTAACAGCGGCGGTGCTAGTGACGCGGGAGTGGGCGGGCAGGAGGCGCAGGTGTGTGTGTGTGTGTATACGTTACGACATGGCATGATGAGCTTGATGCTAACCACAGACAGCTACTCCTACTCCCAAATTTACAAGGGTGTAATAGTAACAGACGTGTAGGTTCGTCGCTCCTATGATTTCTGTAACCATGTCCCGTTCCCATTGGCGGAACCCCCTTTCGCGCAACGGGCCTGCAGGATGTGGAATTTTTGAAACGCTACATCCACTACTGCCGCAGTCAATGCTCACCGCGCGTCAATGAGGATGCGGCCAAGCGGTTGGCAGCTTTCTACGTAGAGATACGCAACGAGGTGAGTCCTACAGGCAAAGGCGTTTGAGCGCGTGGGGGTGGGCAAGAGAGTATTGACTATCGAGTTCACTTTCCTTGTATGTAAATGTATTTTACATAGGCTTTGCTGAGGGCTTGTGCCTTTATAAATAGGTACATATATCGGAAATGTGTGGGTGCGCGTGTTTATGTGTTGCTGGCCAAGGGCAGTGCACGCACGTGTGTTTTTCGCATCATGCTCGGGCGTGGCACGCCCTGGAACAGCTACCCCTTTGCCCATCGATGGGAGACCGCCGTACCACTTCGAACCCCTTTAACTTTTTATGTTCTCTATTTTAAATATTACGATTAAGGATTTCTCTTGATTT
Organism: Volvox africanus; assembly: GCA_030268105.1. NCBI lineage: Eukaryota > Viridiplantae > Chlorophyta > Chlorophyceae > Chlamydomonadales > Volvocaceae > Volvox > Volvox africanus. The sequence continues at coordinate 2,226,162 of BSDZ01000010.1, read as the reverse complement.
CTCATGATTAGTTAATGGTAAAATTTTTGGTTTAGATATTGGCCATCCCGCTGGTTGGCTCGCGTGCATATGTAGAGACTTCGTGAAGGTTCATCCATCCAGATAGTGCATTTGCCTATGTAGCCGAGGGCCCGTCTTCTTCTGCTGTTCTCCCATGTTCTTCTGTTCATGGTCCTTCGCGATTCGCTCCCATGTGCGTGTTGGCCCCCGATGGTTCCCCTGCCGCCTCTGCAGGCCCGCGCCCAGGCCAATGCCACTGACAGTGACTCACCGCCCGTCCCCATCACGGTGCGGCAGCTGGAGGCAGTGGTGCGCATTGCCGAGTCGTTGGCCAAGATGTCGCTGCAGGTGGGTGGGTGGACCAAGATTGGGTCGGGTAGCAGAGATTCTGTAGTCGTGAGCGGATGGGGGTTGTAGGATCGTGGGTTACGCCTTGGTGTTCAATTGAAGAGGAGGAGGAGGCCGCCCTGGGGGCCTCCTCGAAATGCGGAAGGCTAATCAACAAACGTGAAGGACGATGTGCCCTGTTCAGGTGGTGCAAACATAACCCTTGGCCACGTGCTATCCTCGCCATTCGCCGCCTAGCCGTTTAGTGCAATATCCGGTGAAAGTTGTAGCTACTGACGAATACATGGTCTCTCTAATCACCTTGGAACCTCACCACCCTTTCTCTTTTGGAGATTTCAAGTTGACGACCCTAGACGTGTAATGGTGCGCCAAATCCCTTCGTGCAGCCCGTGGCCACCTTGGAGCATGTAAACATTGCCATCGAGCTCTTTACCAAGTCCACCATGGATGCCGTCAAGAGCGGTCTCACGCAAACAGAACTGGGCGGGGAGCAGCAGGTGAGGACGACAGGAAAGGGGCCCAAGAGTAGGGGAGCAGCTCGTAAGACTGCATGGATGTGCCGTTTTATCAGGTAACACTGATGAAAACACTGCCATGGTCTCAGTGTAGCCAGCCAGTTTGAGGCGAGTGCCGTGGGTTTCTATGCATCGCATGAAGCGACCGTCTCTACCTTCACGCTCCTCATGCTTTCTCTCTCCCTCCGGTGCAGCTGGGCCATGTCAGGCGGCTGGAGGAGCGGATCAAACGTCGGCTGCACATCGGCGCATATATGACCACTCGCCGCTTACTGGATGAAATGGTGGCGCTTGGAGAGCCAGAGAGTCTGGTGCTTCGGGTGCTGCTGACCATGGCTGCGGCAGGTGACGTTAACCTTACCCGCGAGCGCACCATGGTGCACCGTCTCAGGTAGGAATCCGGTGGCCATGGAGAAGGGCTAGAACGATTGAAGAGGCTGCAGCTGCTGTGTCAGGGACTGCTGGGGACGCCGTTTTTGAGCGTCCTGCCAAGAGCGAAGTGATGGAGGGTACATGGAGGATTAGTAGGAACGGGCACGTTAGCGGCGCGCTGCTGGTCATGTGATACCGAATGATCGTTGCACGGTGAGCACGTTAGCAGTGGCTGGCGGCCTGCGTACGGTAAGAGCAAATGTTTTTTGCATGGTAGACGACGGGCGTGTGGAGATTCATTGATTAGGCCTGAGGCTGCATTCAGCCGCGTGATAGGGCCATCTGTCGGCCCATCCGGTGCCATGCGGGAGGTGGACCGGTTCAGGACAATGGTTAACAGCCATGGTTAATCCGTTGCAAATCTGCATAATGCGCGAGCGAATGGATTGAAATTTTTGAGGACATGCTAGGCCGGTACCGAATTACTTCGTTGTGTTGTGCATATCGATACGGCTCCTGTTCGTCTTTCGCTGACTTGGGACCAGATCTGGCAAGGATGGTACCCGTCCAGGTACTGGCACAATGTCAGGCGCCTTGTTGTACCAGCCTATAAAAGGTTGGTGACGGCACCGGCTGGCGAGAAGGGGCACCATGAAATTGACCCTTGGCTCGTTACTGGTGAAAATGCGAGGTTCAGTGTAGGCTCATTGCTGGTGATTGAACTTGACTTCTGACTGGTAATGGGAGGCTGTCAGTCACCCAAGGCCGCCTCCTTGACGTAAGCTTGTTGAATGCCGCACCTCCCTTGTCGGAAGTTGCGGGAGATCATTTTATCGATATGGCATGGAGTCGGGGGGACATTTTACATCAGACATGATCCATTTTTGTGCACAGAAATCCCCCTCAGATTGGGAGAAGGACGCCAACATCGCATTCATTATGGGTGCCAATCTCATTTTATCTCCTCCTTTCTCCTCCATCTCTCATTTCGGTCTTGGCAACGCAACAGTGCACCGGAAGCAAGATTCCATTGCAGGCAGCCTCTCGACAGCCCAAGCAACCTTCCCTACGCACCGAACACCTACCTGCAGCCAGAAGAGGGGTCTCTTAATAGAGTCTACTGCCGGTATCACATTCCAGCACCCAGATGCGACCAGGTAATGACCAGGAGCTGGGACCCGAGGCAGGTCAAGGCTTTAAGGAACATACGCTTCATTTTCGTGGCCATCCGTCAAGGCCAGGCATGAAGCGAGGAATGCCTTGAGTATTACCAGAAATTTCTAGGTCACCTCGCACCGGGGGGGGGCTGAGGCGACTTCACAGACGGTGTCCACCACCGCGACGTGCCGGGTAAAATTGGAGTTCAACACCAGAGAGCGGCAACATGTTAGGTGCCTGAAGCACTGCGTACATATCATTTGGGTCCTTTTCAGATACGTGACCGTTTTCCTCACCCGGTACAGCGTACTGCATGTTTGTGATAGGCAAACTTACTATATTAACCAGGACTGTCGTGACTTCAAAATTCTACAATGCAGTACGTCACTCAGGACATTCGTCCCGCACAAAGCCAGCAGAGGGTGAAAAACAGCCGAAAAAGCAACGGATAACGTCAAGGAGAAATCTTCCGCGCCTCGTGGCACGTACGTGCTCACGTTTCCGTTCGGCACTCATTAGCTCTGGAGCTATTTAAAGCCTCGTCCTTGCACACTGCCATCGTAAGATTTCATGTCTGGGGCCCGCCATAAATGTTTATAATTGATTAGTAACGATTCCCACAAGCAGGTTGCAGGGAGGCCTTCATTGCAATGGCGACCCACCCTCGAGAGGGATGCCGAGCCTTGGGCGCCAACAGACCGTACGGAACTCTTCAATCGCACGCACATGCGCGGAAAATGAACTTCCGGAATAACACGATTTCCAACCCAGATTACAAAGCAACCAACCGCACGTCAACACTCATCATCTAAAAGCGGCATTTCAGAACGAACCTGCACTTCAGAGCGGCTCGGAGACGCAACGGGCAAAGCACATGCAAGTGTGCTAGCTGAGCTAGAGCCCGTGTCCGTCCGCACACCTATTAACGGCAAGACAGGTACTGCAAGCATGCTCTCCATCGCCACTCCTCGTCCACTCCTCGTCCATTCGGGGCATCATTGGGCTGCAGCACAAACAAACACACTTTATGGCAGGAGGTAAACCCAACCTCCAATAGAGATACGGTGACGGTCACGCGGGTAATGTAAGACCATGGTCATAACTCCTGGCGCACTGTGCTGCCCGCTCCTTTATTAAGTCCCACCGCGATGGTCATAGCAACTTCGATGTACTGGCAAGGTCAGGTAACCGTACAATTGACCTGAAGTACTGACCCGCTCTACATGCATTGAATGCGGGCCAGCTCGCTCGCCACTGAATACGGACCCGTCCTGGCCATTTGGCTGGACATTGGCGCATCCTCAACGGCCTGGAGGATACACCAGATGTCTCATTTCCTGCCGACTTTGCCTGGCCCGCTTGCGCAGCCTACCTGCATACTATCATGTACATGCATTCCTGCTCCTGAAGCTCAAACTTAGCAACGCAAGGCCGTCCCCATGAACGGGTGCGGGTGAGACTGGCTACCACACAGCAGAGGCTCCCTGGCGCGGTTATACATGCTTAGCTACAGCGCACCTCCTGACTCCTAAAATACGAGGCGACTAGGCATGCGACAGAAGCCGCGGCATGCAGCGCGACTCTGCAAAGCCATACACATAGATTGCAAGCCTATGAGCGCCATACGCGCGCATTTTAACGTACGGCCTCGCTCGGCAGCTATGGCAGCCATCCTTCTCCGCAGCATCCCAGGAGGGCAGAAAAAAACGTTAAAGAAAAGGTTGAAAGAAAAGTCATTAAAGAATCGCCCTTAAGTGAAAGCGAGGGTCAGATTATGCCAAGGGAATGAAAATGCACATAATAGCACTAGGTCCCGTCAGAAGAGTGACAATTTGAAGTTTAGCGGCGTTAAGCGCCGTTCCCCATCATCCAGCGCTGATTAGGGGAGCGACCCATCCGCTCTTCAAGCGAGAGATTGACTCCTTGCTTAGACAGACACCCAAATTCCTGCTACTTGGACAAAACACGAATAAATATAGCCGCGACGCACATCAGGTCAGGTCAGCGTAAAACGCAATAAGTCCCCAGAACCTGTACCAAAAGAACTTCGTATCCCCAAAACGGCTCATATGTACGCCACCGCCTCCGCTCTGTTGCGACATACCGAAACTGAAGTATATACAGCAGCAGCAGCAGTGGTCTCCATAATGGAAGGAAGCCCACAGAGATCGCACCGGGAAAAAGCAGCCCAGCGCAGCCCTTCACTCGATCACGGCAGCGCGGCCTTCAGCCCCCAGTCCAGAGCAATCCACTCCCTATGCGTGCGAAATGCTCTCGACAGATGCCGAGGACCAAGCAACCACTGCCCATCAGGAGGCGGAAACCACGGGGGAAAGCAGACCGTTGCCCAAATACCCCATTATATCGTTCCTTACGCCGACGCCGTCAGGGGCTGCAGCATCCCCTTCCTGTACGTTCAAGTCCGGGCACTCCTCCGCTGAGCCCCCAAGCGCCGCCTCCGCCTCCGCCTCCGCCTCCGCCTCCGCCTCCGCCTCCGCCTCCGCCTCCGCCTCCGCCTCCGCCTCCGCCTCCGCCTCCGCCTCCGCCTCCGCCTCCGCCTCCGCCTCCGCCTCCGCCTCCGCCTCCGCCTCCGCCTCCGCCTCCCCGTCTCGAACGCGCATCTCCCCCAAGTCCTCACTAGCACTGCTGCTGTTATGGCTACTAGTACTGCTGTTATGGCTACGTCCCCGCAACGGCGCCGCTCGGGACTCGCTGTCACCCTCACCACCATTCGGGTCATCGGCGGCCCGTTGCTCGTATTCGCGGCTTGAACCCACAGCTGCAGCATCACCGACGTTCCCTTCCACGTAGCCGTCATCCTTTCCATCTGGGTTGCTCTCGGGCCACGGAAGCGCACCGGCGCCCTCCCCGCTGCCATCGGTCTCCCGTCCGTCATGGCTCGATACATTCCCATCCCCATCTCCATCTCCATCCCCATCTCCATCGACGTGGTCCCGCTCCGTCCGTGCGCCATCATCGTCCCCGTCCTCATCAGCGTCACCGCTCGCACCCCCATCACCACTGGCGACCCCGGCTGCGCTGCCCTCCCCATCCTTGGCCTTCCGGATGCGCAGCACTTCGATGGCAGCCTTCTTCTTCCCCGTGTTGCGAACCGCCAGGACTTCCATGCTCTCTTCCGATCCTAAATTACCGCTAGTGCCGCATGCCCGGCCTGATAGACCCGCTCGCAAGGAAAACACACCGCCTGCTGGTGGGGGCGGGGATGGCGACAGCTGTGCCGGTGAGTCGACCATGTCCTCGGGTGCGGCGCCGCCGGACGGCTCAGCATGCCCAGCCGCCTCCGCCTGGCCGACCTCAGTTTCGCCACCCGACGTGCTGACCTGCTGCGACCTATCCTCTAACTCGACTGCTGGGCGCTGCAGCGCCGACTCCGACTCTGATTCGGGCGGCGGCTGTTGTGGAGTTTCCGGCTCCGGAGTTGGCTCCAAAACCGGTTCTGAGGGATCTGCAGGTGGCAGCCCGCAAGCCGGCTCGAGTTCTGGCTCAGACCGATACGGCGACCGAACTGCGGTCCCTGTTGGGAGGCTGGTACTGCGTGGCGCACCGCCGCTGCGCTGAATGAGTGCCACGCTGCTGACCATGCCGGCGGAAACTGGCGCTCCGGGCACGGGCTCGGGCTTGGGCTCGGGCGCGGTCTCGCGCATAAATTGCTCCATCTGCTTTGCACGCTGCCAGTCCGAGTCATGGCAGAGCAGCTTACGGAAGAGGTGTTCGGATGGGGGACCCGGCGCGGGTGGCTGCGGGCCCTGTGGTGTGGCTGGCCGTGGAGCCGCGGTAACCTTCTTGTAGAAGTCCTGTAGGGGTCAACGCCAACAAGGTTAGGCACGACCGCGCATACAAAAGGTCCATACACGATGGCGCTAACATCTTTCGCGCGCGTTATGGAACTGCTTGGATGGCGTCTACGTGGCGCTTTTGACAATCAAATTCTGTCAGGTAGGATCTAGAATCATGTGACTAGCTAGCGGATAGAACTAAAAATGTGCTAGGTATGAAGCGAGGCGTCGTCCGCGACGCACGGGATACACGGGATATGTGTTGATTGTGCGGGGCCCTGCTTCGTGCGAAGACTCCTTCTGATCGCATGTGCGCGCCGGTCCTGGCCTATGGCCGACCCCTATGTCGTCGGCGCCGACCCATTATGCATTTGAGCCTTACAACCAGCTCACGGAACGGCTTCCGTCTCCTGTCCTGTAATTACAAGTCATTACAAGTCATCCCTGCCCTGTCATTAGAAAACAAGTCGCATGGGAAAGCCGTATGATTTCCGCCTCTCACCTCCTGCATCCGGTTAACCCAGTCCGGAGTGTGGCACTTAGTGCGCAACATCAGATGCTCGGAGGCGCCGTTCATCCTTGGCTTTCTACCCTTGCCACCGTTGGCGTTCTCGCCAGCGTTGCCAGTAACGCTGCAATCGCCGTTGCCATTGCAGTCCTCCGTCTCACTCGCGCCACTAGCACTGGTGCCCTCAGCCAATGGATAGGACTTGCGCACCGCGGGCAACGTCCCGCCGCCGCCGCCGCCGCCGCTGCCGGTGTAGTGTGAGTCGCTGGCAGGGCCACCGCCACCGCCGCCACCGCCGCTGCTGCTGCTGCTCCCAGCGGTGGGTCTGTTCCGGTTGCCATTGAGCAGTGGATTGTTTCCAGAGTTGACCAGCGCCGCCGCGTAAGGGGCTCCAGGGACAATAGCGCGCATTTGGCTGATTCCCATGGGCAGGGTTTTAAGCGCTGGCGCCGGCGAAGATAGAGGGCGCTGCCCCGGGACGTTCGGGCTACCACGGCGTCCATTGTCCAAGTAGCTAACACCGCCTGCCCCAGATGGGGACAGGGGCGGTGAGCCGCCGCCACCGCCATAGATCTTTGTTAGTTTGCTGGCGCTCGTGTAGGTCATCCGAACGGGGAAGTCCAGGGAATCGGCCAGGCCGTTAGCCGACGCAGCACCTTCCTCAGATGGGTAGCTGCCGCGGCGCGCCGGCGGCGGTGGTGGAATGGCCGTCAGCAGTGTTGGCTTGCCGCTACCCAGAGGCCGCGAGGGGTCTGCCGGCGCGGTGGCAGCGGCGGCCGCCGCCGCCGCCAGACCGGGATGCGTCGGCGCCGGCGGCGCCGTGGAACCCCGTGGCGGGCTGCTCGCACAGCGGGGGCCCTTGGATTGTACCATTGGCGCGGGTGCTGGACGGGGCACGGGTGCGCGCACGAGCATGGGAGAGGGCACCAGGCTCGGAGGCGCCGGCAGTCCACCACCACCACCACTCCTTGAACTCGGCACGCTTCCCAGATAGTTAGTGTACGACGACGTATACGGCGACGCACCAGATAAACCTACTCCTCCGCCGCTGCTACCCATCTCGCCGCGTGATGATGCCGGTGCACCATAACGCCGTAAATTGGGCATTCGGTCCGTGGCGTGTGTCATGGAAGGCGATACAGATAGCGCTTGGATACGTGTCTCTAGTTCCTCTGAAACCCGATTGCCATAAACCTGAAAAAGGAGTGAATCAGGTATTAGGTAACGGAGAAAGACCGTGGCTCAGCTGCAGAAATGTAAGCACTTATCCTATCGGTCGTGATATCACGTGAAATCGCCCACACTGGCGACACTAGCGATGTTGGCGTGTGTATATACACACGTGCGTGCCATACACTCTGTCGGGACACACCGTGCCGAACGGACAACGAATACGAAGTAATACACATAAACCAGGTAAAATAGGTAACAGGGTTGAGGATATGAAAGGGCTATCTCACATGCATACTCAGCCTGTTCTCCGCCGCCGCACCCACGGCGTTCCGGTTGCGGGCTAAGAGCGCCTCCGCAAGTGCTCTTAATCCGTAGCTGGTGAATGAATTGTAGCTCAGGTCAAGCTTACAGAGCTGCGAAAGTTGCGGAAGGGAGTCTGCAAGCATCTGCCAGGGAGAAGAGGAGCCAAAGGGCGGAAACCGATAGAAGAACACGACAAGACGGAAGTGTGAGAAATGGACAAGAGCGTCAGAACACTTGAGAAAGAGTAACTTGATGTGAAGGAGCAGGGATGCCATCTGCTAGTGCTTGGAGTCATAGGGGTAAGTACGCTGATAGTTTAGGCGGTAAGAGATCTGACGAAACAGGATGGTTGTCAAAAATGCTCTCGATATCACTGTCACTGGCGCGCTTGAGCGTGGGCTTAGGACATCCGCTTCCCGACAGCTGGCCTAGGCCTGCCATAGCCAACGAAAGCCAAATGTGCCCAATACGTAGCTTCAGCAAAATAGAAAAGATACGCAAGGAGAACTGGAGATTAACGCTTGAAGCTCTACGGAACAGCTTCACAGCCATCACCATTTAACATGCGCAAAGGCCATATAAGGATAAATGAAGTCCCAGGTGCAAATCAAATCCCTGAGAATGTCGTGATAGTTACCAGAATAAGAAGGACTTCCTGCTTTTCGCATAGAAACGTTGAGATTCTTATTCCAACCGGGCCCTCATAGTTGAAGTAAATAAATACCTTTCATCCTATAGCTAAACGCTTACCCATTGCTAGCTCCTGATCCAATCCGTTATCTTGAAATACAACTACATAAGCTTATCGCCACCATATTGCTTTATGCGGCCCACGGTTTTTTCCATTCAAGTACAAAGAATGCTACTTAACAATTCAGCTAAAATGAATCCGTCCCAAAACCAAGAAGTATATTGTCCTGTCTAGTATGAGTATTCATGCGAGTATAAGGACTTTAGGCCGTATCCCGTATCTACAATGTCCGTTTTTTCACGGCAGCCATTCCAAAAGCACGCGGCATCATATACTAAAAGCATCAAAACATGGAGCCTTATAAGTATTATATTTCACATTTAAAGGCGGGTGCACATGCAATCTGTAAGGCCTCCGTCTTCTAGCGCGCTTCCTACCTGGTGCCATCATGGCTTCGTTGTTCGTTCCCTTCCCAGCTTCTACTCCAATCTAAGAGCGGTTTCCCAAATATCAATAAAAATAAATTAAATGCCGTTCAATTCCTCACCTTGAAAGAAATTATTTTGGTAACGCACTAATTTGTTGTGTACAAAAACGCGCTGCCTTTCCTTTACTCATAGTCATTGCGCTACTGCTTCTACAGAAGCAATCCACAGAAGGAATCAAATCCCCCCCCCCTAACCTGGCCCACACACAGCGAAGCCGACTCGCAATTTAAATGGCTACCCACCAACCCACTGACTCACCCGGGCCGCGTTATCCGTAAGGCCCACGCCTGACAGAGACAGCTCCACCAGTCCTCGGTGCGACATCAGCGCCTCCCCCAGTGCCCGGCTCCCGATAGGGCCCACGCCCTCGGGCGGGTCTCCGCCTCCCAGCCGCAGCACAGCCAAAGATGTATTGTGCAGCAGAGCCCGCGCGAGGCGCCGTGCCACCACTCCGTCTAGCGGGCATCCAACCAGGCTGAGTACCCGCAGATTGGGACAGGCCGGCTGGCCAGATGGCACCCCTGACATCGACGTTGACAACGACGGTGGCAAGACGGCTAGTCCCAGCAGGTGGTCGGCAACTGCGAACATGGCGCCGGTGTCACAGGCGTAGTTTAGGGAAACATACGACAGGGATGGCAGCGCCGCCAGGTCGGCGAACAACAACGCCGCGCCCTCGGGCGATGAAGTGCCGCCGCCGTTACCACCCCCGTCAGATGTACCGGATCCGCCGCCGCCGCTAGGTGTGCTACAGCTCAGCGAATTAAAGTCCAGCACGATTTGCTCCAAGCATGGCAGGTGTCGAACAAACTCCGCCAGGTGGGGTGCATTATGGGAGCTGATGCCCGCGTCGGTTAGGTCCAGGGACCGCAGTCCCGGCATGAAGGACTGTCCGACAGCGGTCGAGTCCGACTGGCTGCGCGGTTCCGGAGCTGCAGCCAGGCCGGAGGACGCGCCATCCGGATTGGAGCTTGGGGACTGTTGGGACTCCAACCGGGCCAACCTTCGGACCGAAGTCGCACCACCATTGGACTGCGCCCAGTTTGCCGCCGAGATGTGGTGCGCCTGCCGGTACATTGCGAACGGGTTCGGCAGCGTCGGTGCCAGGGCAGCCGAGTAGAGCAGCCGCAACAGGGCGCGAGCATCGCGGGCCGCCGCCGCAGCGGCAGCCAGCGGACCGCCCTGCGCCGCGGCTGCCGCCGCCGCCGCGGCGGCGGCACCGGTGCCCGCCACGGGTGCCGGCGGCGGCGGCTGCACGATACCGTGCAATCCGAGGTGTCGCACGCCGTTAGACAAGCTCACCGCTGCACCCAGAGGCGCCCCTGCCTCTTGCGCCAGGCTGTTACGGCCAAGTGACAGGCTGGTCAGGCCGGGCACCTCGGCGCAGGAGCGCAGATGTAGGAATGCGGCGTCCAAGGCCCGAAACGCAGAGCTCGCGTCCGGGGACTGCATTGGAGACCGTGACCTTGCATCCGGCGCTGCCGCCATCCCACCTGCCGCCGCCGTCGTCGTCTTCATCGTCGTCGTCATTGATGCTGACGCATCCTTCTCTCCCTGGACGGCCTCCCAAAGGTCACGAAGTGCTTCCAGCACCGGTTGTACTACGGGATGTACGAGCAAGCAGCCCAGTCCCGCCAGGCGACCGGATCCGCTGCTGCTCACTATTGCCGCAGCCTTGCGTGCTGCCATTGAGTGCGGCGACGCAAACGCCGCGGCGGCCGCGGCGGCGGCGCCTGGCGGCAGCAGCAATCGCTTCAATTCGGCCGCCGCTGTTGCGGCGTCCATCGCCAACCAGGATCTCAGCAGACCCTCCAATGCCGTTCGCGCTGTCACAGCCGCGTCGTCGCCGAAGGTAACCCACGGCCGCGACCGGTCGCCCCATGCGCTGTCGTCCAGGCGGTGCGTCCAAGACCCCCGAGCGGGACCCGTGACACTATCGCCTAGGATCCTGCATATCGCCCCCTGAAGCGTGTGTACGACCCATGGCGCCACGTCAAACATGCCGGCCAGTACGCCCAGCTCCCGACCTCCGAAACCACATTCATCCAGAACGAGATGGCGTAGGCTAGGCAGGTTGACGGGCAGGAGCGCGCCCAGCAGCGCCACGCCCTCAGGGCCCAGCTTATTTCCCGTCAGGTCAAGGACGGTCAGCTTGGGCAGCGGATGCTGAGGCTTACCGCCGCCGAGCGCCCACAACAGCGTCCTTAAACCTGCGCCGCTCAGCCCGCACCACGACAATCGTAGCTCCTCTAGATTGTGGGAGTGCTGTAAGGCCGCCGCCAACGAGGACACATTGCCGCTGCTGCTATTGCCACCACAACGGCTGTTGCCATCAGTATGGTAGAAATTGGGCAACTCCGCGGATAAAGTGTGCCGCCGGCTGGGAGGAGGCATTCGCAGGTTTGCGCCGGACAGGTTCATGGCCCGTGGGCCGCCATTATACTGCGGCTGCCGTGCCGCTGTGGCCAGTGCTGCCAGCGCCTGCGAATCAACCGTGTTCCCAGACAAGTCGAATTCCTCGCTTGCCGAGCTGCCAGCGGCGCCGTCGCTGCCGGTACCGCTGCCGCTGCCGGTTTGGTGATGGGACAGCAGCACCGGTAAGAGGGCCACGAGCGCAGCTTCATCTAGTTGTGCTCCCGTAAGGCCCACCCGGGTGAGACGCCGGGGCCCCGAACCGCGTAGCGACCGCACCAGAGCCTCCGCAGTGGCGGTGCCCAGGCCCACATTGCCGCTGAGGTCCAGTGCGGTCACGCCAACGTTAAAGTCGTGCAGTAAAGTGACCATGGCCGCCGCACCGGCGTCCGTTAAGGCGTTGCGGTCAAGCCCCAAAGTACGCAATCCCGTCAGAGCACCAGCGTCACCGCCGTCGCCGTTGGTGCTGGCGCTAGCACGCCGCACAATGCTTTCAAATTCTTTCGTCACGTCGTCGCCAATGCTATTGCCGCCGAGCAACAGCACCACGATGGACGGGCATGAGGCCACCGCTGCCAGCACGTCCACCGCGCCGCCAGTCCCCAGGTCACAGTCGCTCAAGTCCACATGTGTCAAGGTCAGCATCGTGGTGGCAGTGCCATACAACTGCAGCCTTCTTCGGGACGGCAGTTGTTGCTGGTGCTGTTGGTGCCGCTGTGCGGCGGCTGCCTGCGCGGAGGCCACATCACGAATCATGGCCGCCACTGCGGCGGCTCCCCGGGCTCCGACCACTACGGGACCCTGGCCTGCAAGATCCAAAATGGTGGAGGGAGGCAGAGCGCCGCGCCGCGGACGCGCTTTGCCATCCCGGTCAAAGTCTCGCGATTCTTCCTGAGCTAATAGCGGCACGAGCAATGGCACGAGGCCCTCAGGTGCGGCGCGCAGCCAGTCCGGCATTGTGCACATCACGGGCCACGCCTCCAGCACCTGCGTGCGCGGAGCAGGAGGGGAAGGAGCAGTCCGAAGGAGCAGGGAGGAATGCTCAGAGCTGGTACCTACCTACAGGCAGCAGCCAATCAACTCAATCAATCTTATGTGGAAGGCAGACTGCATCACGAACCCTATGAGATCCAATCCCTCCTTCCCCGCCTTGGTATCTGTGGCCTAGGAAGCCTAGGAGCTTCCACAATCAGCTGAGCGCCAAGTAGCAGCAGCAGCAGCAGCACCAGCATACAAAAATGAGATATCGCTGGTGCATCTGATGGGACCCTAGCACACCTCCGTTAAATGTGATTATGCGAGCACTAGAGCTCGGCAGCCACCACCACCCGACAGATGCACCTTATCATCCGCATTCATCTCACTGGTCCCCTGAGCCCTTGTGGAGGCTGGGGAGCTGCCCGAGAACTCCAATAAACGTGCCGCGTGCTGCGTACGATAACTTGCGTACGTCAGAACACCCTGTCGCACCTACCTGAGTGACACGCTGGATCCAGCTGTCATGCCAGTTAAATGGCTTGCTACTCAGCCGGCCCTTCCGCAGGGCCTTTTCCAGCGTCCGCAGGGACCGGATGTGCCCCTCCAGCAGCGACGGGAGCCGCCTGCGTTCGGCATCGCCATCATCACCATCACCATCTTAAGCACCAGTAACAACGTCACATTCCAGCATCATACAATCAGGACCATTCCCATCTACCATCAACAGCCTGAATGGCGGTTTAGCTGACAGCACCTCCGTACCCACGAACAAACCCCATATCCCAACTACTTCCCATCAATACACGTAACCCCGGAGGGAGGAACAAAAGAGCGCTATTGGGAAGCATGAACCCTAGTAACTAGATCCCCCCATGCGTCGTCAAGCTGGCCATTTGGCGCTGTGCACTTATGGCCAGGACGGCAATCATTCCGCGTTTTATTGATTTTCATGATATCTGGTGATGATTTTGTTGTCTGGTTTGCAAGAAGGTTAAAGGTTGTCTGTCATAAAGACCTTTGATTGACACCTGATAATCGCCAAGCAACAGCCCAGACACAGGTCGTGACCCTCACGAGGCATCGGAACAACATGCAGACTCCAATTCTGCAATATCACGGCTAGTATGCCGTACCGTACTGCATAACAATACGATGTCAGGCGCGGGTTTCTTCCCTCTCCTGGAGCTCACCTGGCCAAGCCCGCGGCCCGCAGCACATCCCTCAGTCGCTTCTCCTCCGCTTCCGCTTCGCCGGGGCTGCGGCCCTTGCTGCCCACGCCGAGGACACCACCATTGCCACTGCCGCTGCCGCCGCCGTCGCTGCCGCTGGTGCCCATGACGACGCTGCCAAGGGCACTAGTCGCAACGGCACTGCTGACAACGCTTCCGCCGATGCTCCCGACGGCGTTGTCGGCGTCCGCTTCACTTTCACCTGTGTCCGTCGTCCGTGCGGCAGTCCCGAGCGCAGACACCTGCCGTATGAGCTCCCGTTGGTAGCCGTTGAAACCGTCTGGCAAGGCAGGGGATATGGCGTATATCACCCCAGCCAGGTGTATGCATCAGGCGGGGCGGCACAAACAGGCCTGATACGCAGCTTTAACTGTACTACTACAAGACTTTGGCAGAGAGAGCCTACATCTTCCCTGGCCGTTTGCTGTAACCACATTCCGTAAGAAATGAGTTTCTGCTTTTAGTACAAGCAGAAGCTCACCCAGGCGTCTAGATCATGGTCTTGCACGATCATGAACCCCCCGGGCATGTGCGCCAAACTCACCCCCTCCCCTAAATTCGAAAATCGGCAACGCGTGCGCCACCTTGGACAGCTCCTCAGTAGTCCAAGCCGGCTCGGAACCTGAATCGGACGTCAGCTCGCGCGCCGCCATCAGCGACGGCAGCGGGTTCTGCCCACAGTATGATGCGTGCATGATGGCCAGCAGAGTCTTGCCGTACTGGAGGGCCATTTTTATCTGACCAAATGAAAGAAGGGTATTTGGTAATGTATGCAGTCGAAATTAGACACCAGGTTGCGACTTCAAGGAATTTTTGCATTGGTGAACATGGGCATTGGCCGATGTGCACACGACCAGGGTATGTGCACGTGTGTGTTTGTGTGTGTATGTGCTTTCTGGGGGAGAGGTATTTCCGTCAGCGGCAGTGAAAATGAGTGCGAGTGAGCGCCAGGTTGGGATTCAGCCATTCGTCAGACCAGAGTAGCGACGGTGTCACTGCGAGTTGTTGGTTCTATAACGCAAGGGCTCAAAGGTTGGCCCAAAGCAGCTGGCAAAGGAGTATGTGCAAGAACTTCGACTTAAGAACTCCCCCACCCCCGAGTTTTGGAAAGATCCCGGAGACGCCATTGCAGCGCAGTTAATGCTACGCGGGGCTGCTGTAAGGGTGCTGAGAAACCCTACAACCTGTTGTGAACTTCGTGGTTGCGGCACGGGCAATTGTGAACGGCTTGATGTGGATCAAGTTCACTGCGGCCTGATGGGGACGGCCTGATGTGACCCCCTCCTTGTGAGCACTTATTATCACATTAGATGCGAAATGCACCTAATCAATACACAGAGAGATACTATAAGACCTGATGGCCTGGGGAAGTATCTAGCAGCATCTTGAGCCTCTAGCAGCATCTTGAGGATGCGATACGTGTGGACCCGTTCCCGTAGGCTTGGAAGTTATTCAGGAGCCGCAGATACGCTTTTTAATGCTGCAATAGGGTTATTCCACCGTTAACTTTCCTGGATCTATGCCCCCGATGCGTACCTCCTTTAGGGCTCTGTTGCCTGGAGGTTTATTCGCCAGGGCATGGTAAAATCCCGGGGTGACGAGCATCACAACGCAGCTGCAGTCGCGGATGAATTCCTCCACGTCGTGAACCTTTGCTCTGTGTTTTGCATCGTGCATAAATGTCGTCCCCAACGCTTGCAGCTCCGATGCGAGGTCGACACACCAGTCAGTGGCCTCTGGCCATTTACACGACAAGAATGCTGGCCGGCGAGCCATCTCCATCTCGTGCTTTTTAGGTATTATATGGAGTGCATTGGGAGACGGAAGTTCCTGCGGCTGCTCGTATGCTCCTCCGTCCGATGCATTGCGCGCGTCTTGGCGCGACGGTGAGCGTTCTGGGGTAGGGTCCTCCTCCGCCATTATTCAATTATGTCAGGTGTGTGATGTTGGTGGAATTGTTAGCATGTATGTTTTGTTCGCCCTTGCGGCGTTGTCGTTATTTTATGCCTTACGGAATCCGGCCCGTGACCTATGGCATGCTTGTCATTAAACGAAATACCGGTAAGATTCGGAAAACATTTTGTTGCAGCATGCCCGGTCCGTGTGTATGCCTCGACAATACATATATACCGTACAGGCAATTTGCAAGTAGGCCAAGCTCACACATACAGAATGCATGTTCGTTCATTGAAATTATTTGTGTTCATAACATAAACTATATAATTAATCGGGCTCTTGGCCGAAGGTAGGTAAGAGGGGCAATCCTACAACCAACGGCGAGCGAGCCACGTTACCAGTCATTGCAGGGGCGAATTACTAGGTTCGCAGCCATTGACAGGGACCATTTCCATACAACCACTTTTATCTTTTAAGCAAGCCTGCTCATCTTACAGGCACGCCCAATCATCAGGAAACAGACCATCAGGGACAGAAAGGTGTTTGGCCAGAGAGCGCAACTCGCCATCCACGGCGGTTTTCCCCATCTAATGCGTTTGGCCGCATTGTCTATCTAGGGACATGGATGGCATTAATCACTTGCTGGGTGAAGCCATAGGATCCAAGACTAATGCGCTGCTGCGATGCTCAACAACCACCCTGTCTGCAGTAGACACAAAGACGGTGGCTTTCCCTGACAATTTTTATGTAATGCTTTATGTAATGCAACTGGTGCGAACTTCGTTGTACACACGACGTACAGATGAGGATAGATGCAGGA
This sequence comes from Volvox africanus, assembly GCA_030268105.1. Lineage (NCBI taxonomy): Eukaryota > Viridiplantae > Chlorophyta > Chlorophyceae > Chlamydomonadales > Volvocaceae > Volvox > Volvox africanus. Next base: position 2,209,474 of record BSDZ01000010.1, on the reverse strand, counting down.
CCATTGTATTGTATTCCCATCAAAAATATTCCGGGGTTTCATGTCGTCAATATGTTGCAATCGTAAGAAAGAGAGCCGTGGCATCGATGCTTCTATCCGGCCGTCAAGCCGAAATCTATTCTGCCCTGCTGGCCGACTTGGCACCTACGATATATTCATGTGGTCCTTCAGAATTTTATGTTTTTTAACAGGCAGAACCCGCTTTACGTCGCATCATGCCGCAAGCCTGCATGCATTATTGCTCTCTTGTTGCTCTTTGTTGACGCTTTTGACGGTTTTTTGACGCTTTTAAAGCAAGCATTACGATTCTTTTGAGCACGCGCGGCTGATTAATTACTTCTCTTACTTCATTAGTATATATAGGCATAGGGTCTGAAACGACTTCGGTTAACAAACAAAGTTCAACCGAATCGATGGGTCTCTCAGCTGAGCCACTCTCTATTACCTCAGCCTGGCCACAATTCAAGACTTGAAACGTAGGACGGGATGGGACGGATGGGAAGGAAGCGAGGGGGCGATTCTATTAATTATATATTGATTAGCGAAAACGTGTTTGAAGTGATGTACCTGAGAGTAGTAAGAATAGTAACCGGCTGGTTCCTACCCTCTCTGTAACTATGTGCTAATTGGCATTTGCTGTCTTCATCAACCTTAGCCGCAAAAGTGTGCAGGAGCGTACACGTTTGCAGTCCCAGCTAAGAGACACCGACTGGCTCATTTGAGATCTCAGTCCTGTTGAGATTCTGAATTCTTAACCTGATGTATCGTCTTAGAACCTGATTCCCAGAGGGCAGGAGTGACCCCTGTCCTCTGCCCCCTGCCAGAGGGCATATATATGGGCCCCCTGCTGAGACGGAGGGAGAAAGGACCCTTAGGACTCATCCTTATCATCGAGGCCATCGCATAGGGAGACAGACAATAGGACCGGACTCCGTGAGTGACTCCTTACACGACCGCAGATAGAGCCAAGCCTGCTCTAAGTAGGCTTACCTCTACCTCAAGATGCAAAATACAACGCGCCCAAAGGTGCAGTCCTGATGTGGCCACACAACAGGAGACTAAGGACCCAAATATGTGCTGTAGTAGTAGAGTTGGCTCCAGCGACAACATTCATTCTGAGACTCAAATCTATATACCTGCTGAGGCATTTGATCAAAGCTCATGTAAAATTCAACATCCCAAGAAGGTCTATCTCACTTTAAAATGTTACGATGCTTTGAAAGAAAAGGACTCCAAGTACTAAGCAAGAAAGCAAGGTGAAAGGCGTGCGTGTTCTTAGCTCTTCACTCAGGGTCTTAACACGCTGCGTCTTCAACCAGCAAAGCTCTACAATGCAATGCCATCTTTACACCACTCCAACAAATGGCCAATAGCCCTGGCCTCCACCCCACGCAAAGCCCCTTCAAAACAAACCGAACATGATGTGTATAAAATGGTATACAAACCAATAAGGATGGGAAGGCTACATCTCACCCCGACCGCAAAGAGCCGAGCTCTGACCGATGCGCCATCTACATGCATGCTACAAAGCTTGCCCTTCTCCAACCATCATCCCTACCGGCGTCCCTTCCCCCCCCCCTTTCGCCCCCTGCCGGGCTTCCCAAAACCACTACCGCCTTTTGCCCCTGACTGCTTCTTCCTCCCTCCTATGCCCCCCTCGCCGACCCAGCCTCTCCCTCCTGCCCCGGATGCCCCTGCCGTTCCGCCGGCCGCTGCCGCTGCAGCCCCCGACGAGGGTGCTCCCAACGCTGCCACACGCGCTCGGAGAGCATCCAACGCGTTGGGTGCTGCGGCGTCTCTTCCAAACGCCTGAGGAATGACAACCATTCCCCGGTAATGCTTCTTCTTCAGCTGGTTGCGACTGACCATCAACCGTGGGTCAAGACTATGGCGTTTGGCACTGGCGTTGCCGTTGGTGGCGGCTGATAAACCTCCAGGTTTAACATTCTTGGCCTTGAGCTTCTTGGCCTTGGTTGCCGCCACGGCGGCTGCGGCCACCTGATGGCTCTGGTGTAGCTTGGTTGCGAGGGCCACGGCCTTTGGTACAGCAGCCGTGACGGCGCCGGGGACGGTGGGGGTGCCTTCCACCACCTTTCCAGTGTCGGCGGCCGTGCTGTGTGCCGCAACACCGCCACCAGCTGCAGCAGGCTCCTTCACGCGTGTTGCAAGAGCAGCGGCCAGGCCGCCCGTGAAGTACCTGCGTCAATCCGCACATTCCTCACCTCAATCAACACCTCCATATTATTGGCTCATTACCTGGGGTTTGCATGGTGCTGGAAGGTAGCAGCTGGAAGGTAGCAGCTACATATCTCGAACATGCAAGTGTATAACATTAAAAATAATACTGATGATTATAGCAATAACAACAATAAGAATAAGAATAACAAGTTTTTTCAATTAGAAGAATGATTACAAGAACGAAATAGTGTTCACATACAGCAAACGGATCGTCACTGATGCTTAGTATAGGCTATAGGCTTATAGGCTATAGCATATGCCTAGTATGCTCAGTATTAAAACCGCGTGTTACAAGGTCTTATCATTGCCTTAAAACAACCCCATAGGGATTCACCCAGGGCGCACCATCCCCCTGCAGAGCGCGAGCTTCAAGCTACCATGCCTCAGCAAGGTGCGGTGTCCACACTACACGATACCCGGGCTCCAGCCCTTCCATAATGTTCACGTCCCTTGACCCATTCCGCAGGTCCCACCTCCGGCTCATCTTGGGCGCCAATGGCTCCGCCAACAGTGCCGCCAGTTGCTGCCGCAGCGCCATTGCTTGGGCGCTGGGTCGTGCCTGCCGCCCATTACGGAGGCGCCTGCCGGACTCGTCGTCATCAGCATCAATGTCCAAGCCGCCCGCGCCTTCGTCTTCGTCAACATCTAAGCCAAGTGCCTACGAGGACGGATGGCCGTTTGAACGCAGCTCTAGAGGGGCGGTCCGGATGTGGAGGGAGGGGCGGCAGGAAAGACACCAAAAGGTAGATGGCATAGAATCGGTCATCACCATGATCATCATGATTCATATACTTAGGAGTGATCCCGGCGTGGCCTGAGGCGCGTGGCATGGAACAACATCGTCTCCATGAAGGCGGAATCACTGGACGTCGTTCTCAGTCACTCCTCCAGTGGTCATCGGCGACAAGCCCGGTAGCCAGCCGACGAAGATGCAGACGCTACTTGTGAATGCTTGCTCGGGCCAAGAAATAGTACGTAATATGACGTAATCACCGAGCCATACCTTGGCATTGGTACGGCGCCAGGTATCCTCCGCCCGCAGTTTGCGTTCCTTGCGCTCAATCTCATCCAATCGAATCGCGAGCCGCACGCGTGCCCGCACCTGCGCATTGCAAATTCGGAAAGCGGGTAACTAAATGACGCAAAATCTAAAATCCATATCCCGGATCCAAACAGGTCTGTAGGAATCTCTCTTGAAAGCGAAGCTGCATCATAGAACCCTGCGTGAGAAGGAAGCCCCATCTGAGTGCATACATGAACGCGAGGCACTAGGCCACGCTTCGATTCGGGCAGCGTGGTGAGACCAGCGCTAAGGGCCCCACTCTCCTTGCCATAGCCATAGCTTCCCACCTGCGGCATTAGCGACTGATCGATAGGGAAGGAGGGCGGTGGGTCCCGGCCTAACACTCGCGTAAGGCCGATGAAGCGAGCGGCCTCTCGGGGGCCCACCAGAGCAATGGCAATGCCGTCCCCGTCCAGCCCACGTGCAGTGCGGCCACACCTGGGTTGCAGCGCGGAGGAACATGAACCGTGAGTATGGAAAAGGAAAAAGGAAAGGGCGGATACCGGACATCGTCATCTGCTGGGGAGGAACTCCCAAAGTGCGCCAGACGCCAGTGTCACGAAGCGATCCGGGGCGGCTCACCCACCATATCTGTCCACCCAAACAACGACAAAAAACACATACACATACGCATACGCATACGCATACACATACGCATATAGAACCCCCCTAACACATCCGACACAAAAAACAAAAACTAAATTCGTGTGACAGGCGAAATAGCATATGCATAACACGCTGTTGATAGGGTGCCCTTAGGCACCTGTGGATGTAGGTGTCGGCCGATGCGGGCAGCTGGTAGTGTATCACTGTTGCGACACCGGGGATGTCCAGACCCCGTGCCGCCACATCCGTCGCCACCAACACTGACTGCGAGTCGGTGCGGAAACGATCCAGGGCCTGGAAAGGAGTGTGGGGCCGGCAAGGGGGGGGGGAGGAGGTGGAAAGTGCAGAGGATGGAGGCAGAATTTGGGCGTGCGCCGAAGAACTGCATTGAGTTCATCGATCGAGTTCAAAGAAGAATGCGTGGAAGCTCCGAAAACACTTCGTAGCGCCTCGAGACCACAACCCCACTCTCACCTTGAGCCGCTGTCGTTGCTGCTGCTGCGCGTGCAATGCTATTGCGGGCAGCCCCAGCACCTTAAGCAGTGCCGCCACTCTCCGAATCGCAGAGACGGCGTTTGCGAAAACTAGGGTGCGGCCAGGGTGCGCAGCCAGCAAGTAGTACAGCACCTCATCGCGCTCCTTCTCCAAACAGCTTACCTGGGGGCCCAGGGCGGGGATATAGATAAGGAGGGGACTCAGCCTTTCAAAGGTGCAGCCCAAGCAGACCAGATACCCGAAACCTCCAGTCCAAGCCCAGGAGAGGGTGCCGGGGACAAGGGGGGCGGGGGAGGACGTCGGTACAGGAGAGGGTGCCGGGGACAAGGGGGGCGGGGGAGGACGTCGGTACAGGAGAGGGTGCCGGGGACAAGGGGGGCGGGGGAGGACGCCTCAGCAGGCGCTCAACGGATCATATGTAAAAGACCAAGGACAAGGAAGAAGATCGGGCAGGCGGGGGACCAGGCAGGCGGGGGACCAGGCAGGCGGGGGACCAGGCAGGCGGGGAGGCAGGTAGGCATGCAGGCATGCACGCAGGTGGGGAATGGGAAATGGGGAGAGGAGAACCAATGCAGCATGCATGCATGCATACGCAATGGAGGGCGAATATCCTGAGCTCGGGAAGAACATGCGTGGCTCCTCTTTCAGCTCCCCGTATCTTCTCCACACTCACCGCCGCCTCAGTCACCCGTTCCGCCAGACGTCGCTGAGGCGTCAGGTCCACCACCCGCGGCTGCGGCGAAGTACGGAATGGGACTCGGTCCATAAGTGACTCCAGGGTGGCGGCGCTGCCGCCAGCGCCGCCACCCCCCCGGCGGATGCGGCTCTTCAGGAATAGTGGCAGCGTTAGTGTTGCAGAGAACACGAACGTCTGCATCAAGTGCTTCTTCCCACGCTGCTTTCCGTCTGCCTCCGTCTCGTCCTCTCCTCCCTCCTCCTCCTCCTGGAGCTGCTCAGGATCTTCGCCGCCTCCACCCTCCTCCTCTACGGCATCTAACCGCTCAGCGGGGTCACCCCCCCTCCGCTCCCTCTCCGACTTCTGCCCCTGCTGCTGTTTCTCCTTCATGCGGCGCTCTTTCTCCTTGGCCTTCCTCATTTCCGCGAACTCGGCGTCCTCTGTGTTCTCCCTCCGGTTTGCGGGATGGGGCAGCCGCTCCAAGATGCTGCTCAGCTCCTGAGCAATTTGAGAACGCGATGGTGGGGTGGTGGAGATTTGTGGGTGCTTGAGATGATGGGTTGGTGGCACGCGGGGTGTCAATACCCCTCAGGGTTAATGAGCCAAGCGGTAACGCTTCCTTGCAGCCTGAGCGACCGGGCAAAAGCCGTGAAGATGTGATGCACCGAAACCAAAACCGCACGGTAAGATAGACCTCCCCACCGCTCCCACCACCGTGTTGCGCTGCTTTCGGCTCCCTTCGTCCATGTTTGCCTAAAATGGAGGCAAACACCGCTGCCACTGCCGCCGAACCTAAACCTCGCCCCGTCGCTCTTAACATCTGCGTGTATGTATACTACGTATATGTGTGTGTGTGTATATGTATGATGTGTAGATGTAGATGTTAACTACATACACGCATATAATATAATATAATATAATATAATATAATATAATATAATATAATATAATATAATATAATATAATATAATATAATATAATATAATATAATATAATATAATATAATATAATATAATATAATATAATATAATATAATATAATATAATATAATATAATATAATATAATATAATATAATATAATATATATGTAAGGTGTTACGCTATGGCCGATTTCCCCTGAAAGGACAAGGACTGGTCACATCCATCAATCCATCTGTATGAATAAAGAATTAAAAGCAACGGATCCGGAGCTAAACCCCACTCCGATAGCTGCTCTCTTCCCGGCCCACCTTGTAGTGACCCTGGGCCACCATTCGGTCCGCCTCGTCTAGCACCAGGAAGGACAGGCGGCTCAGGTCCGCCAGGTGGGCTGCAGCCAGGGGGCCGTTGCGGTCCGTGGAGGGTGGTCTGGAGGGGAAGCGAGTGCGTATGAACCGGGATTGAGTGCGTGAGGAGGGCGGATATGGTGTGAGAATCTGGGGGTAAGGGTTAGGAGACGCTAGGAATCGTGAGCTTAAGAAATGAAGTCTCGTGTATCTGTCTGTTATTACTTTGTTAGAAGGTACGATGAAAAGGATAGATGTTGGGGACACATGTCGCTTAGCTCTCAGCTAGGGCTGCTGCATATTAGGTCCCATCTCCCTGGGGTTGAGTGTCGTTGTTTGATTTCAGTTACCAGTTTGATTTCAGTTACCCGTACATTCTCTTTTTGATCTTTTTTAAATTTTGATCTTTTTTTGATTTTACGTTCTCCTCTCCTGGTACCGGGCCAGTCCACACTTCCCACCTGCACATCAGGTCCCATAAGCGACCCGGCGTCGCGACCAGGACTGCGGGTCGCGCCGCCAGCAGTCGTGCCTGCTTGGGGTCACTGATGCCGCCCACAATGGCCGCCGCTCGCACCCCGCAAGGCCGCCCGATGGCTTGCAGGTGCGTACATACCTGCATTGGAGGGCACATGCGGTAGTTGAGGAGGCGATGTGGATGGAAAACAGAAGGGGTAGCGTGGAGTCGACATGAAAGCAGAGTCGTGCGGGCTTGGGGGAGCATCGGTAACCGATGAACGCCTAAGAAAGAACAGGTGCCTGCTGGCGTATAGGAGGTTGATGGGGGAAACGCAATGAAACAATTGATCAGGCCCCACGAAAAATATCCAAATGTGAAAAGAACAAGGAAGAGTGGAAAGAATAAAATGTATTTTTGAGGTATTGCGAGCCAGAAGAGAATCTAATGCGCATCACAATTGCATTTCCTCCGTACTTCACCTCGCTGTCCTGAACCACAATAAATGTCTCCCGTACCTGGAGTGCCAGTTCGCGAGTGGGCGTCAGTATGAGCGCTCGCAACGGACCCTTCTGTGGCTTAGGCCATGACTGCTTCTGCTTCTTTCGATTCCGTGCCGCCATCGGCTGCTTCTGCTTCCCCTGCTTAGCACCAGCAGCATGCGCTCCAGCCCCCTCCCTGTCAGGAAACCAGTCCTCTCCCTCCTCTGTTGCACCCTCTTCCATATCATCTGCCTGCTCCTCTGCCGTTGCCTCCAACGCCACAGCACCTGCAGCCGTCCGCTCCGACGCCAGAAGGTGCATGATGGGCAGTCCGAATGCAAGGGTCTTGCCTGAACCGGTCTGTGCGGCGCCGATGATGTCGGCTCGCGCCCGAATCGCCGGGTGTAGGCACTCTCGCTGAATGGGGGTAGGTGCAGAGAAACCACACGCCGCAAGACCCGCCATCACGTCTGAATGGAGCTCAAACTCCTTCCAGGCGCTCAAGTCCAGCTTACGCTGTGCGTCCTGTTTCTCTTCCTCTTCCTGCTCCTCCCCCTGTTGCTCCTCCCCCTGGTTCTCTTCCTCTTCCTGCTCCTGGTCGAAATATTCGAGGTCCTCCGTGTCTCCATCCTCGTCAAGGTCCCCGCCGTCTTCTATACCAAGCTTATCGCCACCGTCTCCGTCCTCCTCCTCCTTCTCCTTCCCGTGGTCTGATAGACCGTCACCTGCTTCCTCAGCCTGTTGCTTCTGATGATGCTGATGTTCCGCAGAAACGACGACCGCAGACACGCCCTTCTTGCACCATTTCGCGGAGGGTTCCGATGCACCATTGACCTTAGAGCCGGCGACCAAAGGTGTAACATCGGAACGCAAATTCTCGGCATCATTGACTTTGGTTCCAAAATCAGGACCCTTATCGCCAGCGCCTGCCCCTGGCCGCTGCATTCGCCGCTGTTTGCGTCGGGCCTTCTTTGCTTTCATTCGTTCCCGTTGTCGGCGTTTGTTCTCCTCCGCTGCAGCAGCCGCAGCTGCAACGGCCAGTGTGGCGGCTGCTGTATCAGCTGCCGTCTCCTTTTCATCCCTGACGCCGCTGCTGGCCACCGCATTCACCTCCTTATCCTTATTAAGTGATACATTCTTTTTCTTTTCCTTCTTACCCTTTCCAAACTTGTCGTTGCCATCGCTGCCGTTGACCGGCCGGAAGACATCCCTTTCCCCGGGCAGAGGCCCCCCGTCGTCGTCGTAGTCACCATGAACGTCGTCGACTTCACCGCCTTCATTCAGGCCCTTATCCTCGACCATGTACTGATCTAGTACGACGGGATTCTCCAAAACCTCCAGCCCGGCAAAGCCGCCTTCCTCGGCGCCCAACAAGAACTCATCGCCCACCTCGATCTCCCGCCAACCGGGCAAGCTGTCCCAAAAGGCTAGGCCATGCTTGCGTTTCTTCTTCGCAGGCACCTCCGCTTTAGGCACCTCTACCTGGGACTGGCTGCGGGCGGCTTTGTTGCCTATCGCGGCCTGGCCACGGTCGCCAACTTCACCGTTGCTGTGGGGCTGGGGTAACGTACCCTTACGTCCTTTTTTTGGGACTTGAGGGGTCTTCCGCATCGCTTTGGCAATAGGAAGATCGGCGGCGTCTGTGGCGTCATCTCGGGTTCCAGCCTCCGAGATTTTGGCGTGCTTGTGCCTCCGTGCCGGTGGGCCGCCGCCGCCGGCAAGGGGCCCCTTTCCCGTCATGCCGACAAGGTAAGAAGTGCTTTTAAATAAGCCTTGAACAGTAATAGGTTTTCTCAAGGATTTTCGGAGTGACTCGGGGTGGTAAGCAGTGCTCCGCCTTGCGAAATTTACTGCAGTTGGAAGGTCATCGGCTCCATATGTTTCCTATACCAATAGGTCTGAATCCGTGAAGGTAAAAACTTTGCAGGAAAATTACATGGGGTGATGTTCAAGCCTGGAATAGTAATGACGCGGTACCAGTACGACAAACACTGCCATTTCTTCCGGGAAACCTAAAGGCGCACTGGGCCGTCGGTTTACTACTCAAGAAATACATGTTGTTCATTTATGATAATTCATGTTATGACAGGCGCCCTGAAACTGAAACCGACTTACCAAGTGATTTGAAGCCATGGTACGGTTATTACTGGTTGGGTTAACTGGCTGGCCGTCCGAGTTTATGCAGACATTGATTACGCCTTTCATGGTGAAATGGTTTGATGCGATGTATTGCAGCTGGCGTACCGACCTTGTGTATACACGTCTAATAGCACTTCGCCCATCTTTTTCAGGCGTCAGCTTATAAACCTTGGAACAGGCAAATTATTATAGTTGGGTTCCGTCAGGCGTCCTCGTCATCATCTGCAAGTACCAGGCACGGCGAACTCCTGAAAGAGTTCGCACATCGTCTGCCTAATCGCCTGCACCCGGACGACCTGCATTATCTCTTGAAGCATCTGGAAGGGTTTGCGCCGCCGTCTATGGGGGTTGAAGCCGCCAAGTCATGCCGTGGTAAGGAAATGCATGGATGCAAGTGTATGCGGCACCAGATGGGCTAAAACCTGGCCGTCTGCAACAGTACCCTGCGAGACGTCGCGAAGCTCACGAGTTGTTATGCGAATTATAAGTTCTTACAGGTCTTAAAGGTTCATCGTTGTCCGCAAATACCCGGAGGTCTTTCCTTTTATTCCGTTGCAGGGACGACGCATCAGGGCACCACGGACGGTGCTGTTGCAGGTGCTGGCGCTGGCAATGCCGCTAACCTCACCGTCGCCGACACAGAAGGACAGTCTAATAGCAGCTCTGATCGAGCGCCGCTTCGCTCGGGTTGGAAACTCAATTGCGCCACCACGAGCACCAACGTCACCAACAACGGCTTCGACAGCGCTGCCGCTAGTGCGGGCAGAAGCAGCCACGCAACAGGCCGCAGCCATAGCACCACTTCGGACGCCAGTGGAAGTAGTTACAGAGCATTTAATATCGGTACGAGCAGAAGCAGCCATCGTCACGGGCACAGCAAGCAGGGCCAACATAACGTGTATGATGACATATATGACGACGAATACGACCACCTGCATAACATGGTGTTCCAGCGGCTGCCACGCCAATCCCACACGCATATCCGAGTGGAGCTCCACGGCTCCCCGTCTGCAGTCTCCGGAACTCCAGAACAGGGTGGTGGCGGTGAACAGGACAGCTACGGCCGTGGCCGCAGCGGGCATACTAGCAGCACTAGGAGGAGCCGGAGCTGTAACTGGCAGTTTTCGGAGCCGCACCTTCACCATCACACATCTGGTCCGGGACCCGATATGGGTCCCAACCAGCAACGCATGCCACGACGCTGGTGGCGATCCTGGCCTCCTCATGGAGACCGGATTTGGGAGGAAGGGGAGGAGGAGGAGGAGGAGGAGGGCGGGGAGGGGGCCAGGGGTCCGCGCCGCCACAATAGCCGGCGCCGTAGGTACGAGACGGTGAGACGGCCGTTGGGCGATGACGATACGGACAAGGAGGAGGGCGAATGGGCGTCCGGGGTCAGCACAACACAGCATCGGGGTCGGACCCACCGACACCGATGCAACGATAGTGATAACTCCGACACACGACATAATAGTTACCAGCAAACGCAAAGGCATCAACAGCAGAAGCATAGGGAGGAACCCAGGAGGCGGCAGTGCTCGGAGACTGTGTCGCAGCAGCAGCAGCAGCAATCTCGGCAGCAGCAGCACCACCACCACCACCACGCGGAACGGCGCCAAGGCACACGTGGAGTTGCCTGGTTCTCTAAGCGTTGGCCCAAGCACTACGTCAATTATAAGGAATATGTCGAGTTTATGTCCCAGGATTGGAACCGCGAGGAATCGCCACAGGCCGGCGGCGGCCGAATCCGGTCGAAATTCTATCAGTCCGCGTTTGAGGACGACCGGTAGGCATGGTGGTTGCAGATGAGGGCTTTTCCGTTTCCGAGAGAAGGCTCGATAGACTTCAATGGCCACAAAGCCGGGTTAGGCTCTTCATATCTACATATGTCCATCCTCCGTCGGCCGCTCTTAACGACCCACGTAAATAGATTCTTAATGACCTCTATAGATAGATACCGATGGCTCGCCTGGTGGTTCATGCACTCATTCGCCACCTCGAGAAGTGTCCCGCCTCACGCATTCGCGAAATCTCACAACCAGTGTATAGAGGAGAGAGAAAACTTTGCCATGCGTTATCCCGACTTCCATCCTTTCCGAACCCAATGCTCCTCCTTGGCGGGTCCCCCTGTTTATTTGGTCGCACAACGAACCGCGTTTCTCGGCGCTTTCCAAACGTTTCCCGTACGTCCCGCAGAGACTGGTTTTCTCAGTTTTGGAACGACGGCACCACCGGTGGTGATGGCAGTGCCAGCAAGCAGTCAGAGCCGTCCTACTCCCGGTCTCGCTCTGCGGAGCAGTTCACCTCTGGCTGGTGGCAACGCTTCCAAGCAGCTGCATCCGACAGTGGGGCCTCCTCTTGGTCCTCTTCTACATCATCCTCACGCGGTGCCACGGGCTTCTCGTCTGATCACAGTTACAATCACCATCATCATAATCACCAACGGCAGCAGCAGCATTCCTTCGGCGGCCAGCACAGTGGGCAATACGGTGGTCGGCAACCGGACCCGCAGCATTACCCGGAGCTGCACACGCACATGCTGGTACTCGGTCTGGATGTGGGACGGTCACTAGACGCGGCGGTCGTCAAGGCGGCGTTCCGTGCACGAGCCAAGGAGACCCACCCGGACCTGCAGCATGGGGCAGATGCGGCTGTCCGGACTGCAGCGGAAGAGCGGTTCAAGGCGGTGCAGCAGGCCTATCAGGCCTTGAGCCGCGCCGTGGGGGCTGCGGATTAGCAAGGGTTCCAAGTGTGGTGGCCTGCGGTTATGAGGGCGGCCGCGGCGGTGGGCGTAGAAAAGCGAGGAAGCTCGACGCATGGTTAGGAAACGTGTGCCACTTGGTGTTCGGCGCCATGTTACAATTAAGCAAGAATATAGAATGTCAACATATAGACTGCGAGAGGTGTTCGGCTAGAGGTAAATGGCTCGTTTTAAGGAACGGAACGGGAGAACAACGCACGGCGTTCTAAGGGAATTTTGGCGACTGAGAGGATGGCAGTTGAAGACGAAACCAAATGATGGCTTGGAGGGTGATTTTTGCCTGTACCGCCCTATCTAAGAACCTGAAGCGGAACGAAAGTCGGAAAGTGTGATTTCTCGCTAGCACCTCGCTAGCATCTCGCTAGCACCAGAACTGGAGCTCACTAACTGATGTTGCAGTGCCCCATGTACATTTGCCATGTGACACTATAGGTGCCAACTAGAAACGGAATTATTGTGTACCCCGTGTCAGGTAGCCAGGTGCAAACATAACAGTTCCGACTTGTTATGTCACAGCTTGTCGAAAAACATGTAACGAGTGGAACCATAATATTTGTATGCCCATTCGGACAGCTTCATAAAAGATCATACATATCGTAAAAGCAATGCATGCATGCTCAACTTATCCAAGGCGAGAACGCCCCGCATACACATACACATAAACATAAAACATCAGAACAAAATATAAATTAACATAAAACTACTTTATGCTTCTAATTTCCTTAAGTATCATGCTAGCGTCGGCAAGCTGTATGGTAGGCAGAAGGCGAACCGGCGAACAGCGCTTCTGATGACTGAATGAAGAATATTTTTTTAAAAACTTTGCAAATTGTTACCATCTCGCAGGCTTTCCCAATAAACATCAGCTGAAACGCAGTCGCAAATTTGCGATATCCAGATTGGGTCACGGTAGTTCGCGAGCAACGGTAACCAAGAAACGAATTCGACGCGTGCAATACAGACCACGGAAATCTCCACAGAAGGAAGGTTTGTGCCTTACCTTTGGTATTGTTTAATATCGTATTCCGAAAAGATGGCCGCTGACACCGTGCACGAGCAATATGCTTCGGTGTCCAAGTTGGCCAAGTATCCCTTTGAGCCGTATTGGCTCGAGAAGAAGAAGCTGAAAATATGCGTCACAGGCGCTGGAGGCTTCATTGCCAGCCATTTGGCTAAGCGCCTTAAGTCGGAGGGCCATTACATCGTCGCTTGCGACTGGAAGCGTAATGAACACTTCGAGGTAAGAAGTTTTAACTCACTGACAACTTCTACCTGTTTTATATCGCTTCTTAAGAACTGGAGGTGGGAGCAGCCGGGACGATCTGGGGACGTATCTCGTGTGCTTTCAGATGGCAACTAAGGAAATGTTCAAAGTAAAGTGGTAAAGTGCCTATGCTGATCAGATACCGACCCAGCATTCTGCTGCTGAGTCAGGCCCGAGTCAAGAGTGCTTTGCACGCTGAGTTTCTGAGGTCCAAATAGCTCATTGTCCCGCCTTTGATGGTTCAGGTTTAGCATATTGTTCCCTAATCGCATACTTGACGGGCAAGCCGGACCTTAACTGCCTTACATACTGACTTCCGGGAGTGCACCCGGGATAACCTTGATCCCTTTATCGTGACGCTTTGTCCGCAACCCGTGCATTTTGCTGTTTCTACAGGAGGAGGAGTTCTGCCACGAGTTTCATCTCGTGGACCTCCGTCTCTTTGATAATTGTAAGAAGGTGGCCGAGGGCTGCGAGCATATCTTCAACCTTGCTGCGGACATGGGCGGCATGGGATTTATCCAGTCGAATCACTCGGTCATCTTATACAACAACACTATGGTATCATTCAACATGATGGAGGCAGCTCGCGTCTGTGGTGCCACGCGGTGAGGTGAAAGCTCTGCCTTCTGGACAGGATTATGTTCCTCCGATTATGCCATCCGGAGGTGTAGGGGCACTTACCCGCGGGTACGCGGGTATATCTTAACTGTGATGAGTTTAGCCCCTTTGTTAATCCTCGGTATACTCAGGTTCTTCTACGCGTCGTCTGCCTGTATTTACCCGGAGTTCAAGCAGCTGGACACCCAGGTGGAGGGTGGTGGCCTCAAGGAGTCCGACGCATGGCCAGCGCAGGTCAGCATTGAATGGATCAGGAGGGGGAGCCTAACGAGCCCCGGATGTGCACGTGCACAGCTAGTTGCCTGTTAATGCCCAGTCAAAATGGCTTGAAGTTGCGTGCTTAAGGTTATGCGTATGCACAGTTCATGTTTTAAGCTGTGACATTCGGATTTCGTTCACTGCGCTCGTCAGCTTTGCCGCTTTTGTTGTGTCGACTGCATTTCTGCAAGCTGTGATAATTTGTTGTGACCGTCTGGGCCTGGATGGCTTACGCGATGCAGCCGCAAGATGCCTACGGCCTTGAGAAGCTCGTCACTGAGGAGCTGTGTAAGCATTATGGCAAGGACTTTGGGATCGATGTCCGGATCGCGCGCTTCCACAATATCTACGGTCCGCACGGCACATGGAAGGGTGGTCGTGAGAAGGCCCCGGCAGCCTTCTGCCGCAAGGTATGTTCTTGGTGTGACATGATAGATTTTCGCCACAGGCTCATTAACCTGGCCGAAGCCCTGCTTTTCCCTGCAAGAAGGGCGCTCTCATTCATTCAACCCAATCGACTTTCAATATGTATTCGATGATGTCAGCGTCAACCACAAGCGTCATCCAGCAGAATCTAGCAGATTAACGGCACAATGAACTCTGCTCCCAGTCAGCTCGCAAGCCATTACAATCACGTTCTAAACAATCTATCGACTAGAGGTTGACCACTTCAATAATCTCCCCCAGACAACTTAAGGGCACCCAAGAAGATATGAACTTCCAAAATTTCTGGGGGAGTTAGTCCCACCTTCCCTGCTGCCCTAGTTCCTACCGCAATCTTGTATAGCGTGGCCCATGGACCACTGGGGCCAAAGCAATACGTGCGGTCCAATAGTGACAGTGTGAGTGTGCATGTGTGCTCTCAGGGTTAATGGACTTGCGCGATTTAGAACGTACATCAACATGTGGTATATCGTGTGTGCTTGCGTCATTCCTGATCCTTCATCGCTATGTCACTTTCATTGTTTGTTAAACCTTTTATGGCTTTTTGTCGCCTGCTACAGGTCCTCACATCGACAACCGAGATTGAGATGTGGGGTGACGGCAAGCAGACTCGCAGTTTCACTTACATCGATGACTGCGTGGAAGGCATCCTGCGGATTACCAAGTCAGATTTCACGGAGCCGCTGAACCTTGGATCTACGGAAATGGTCTCTATGAATGAAATGATGGAGATAGCCATGTCGTTCGAGGACAAGAAGCTGCCAATCAAGCACATCCCGGGCCCTGAGGGCGTGCGTGGCCGCAACTCAGAAAACAAGCTAATCTTGGAGAAGCTCGGTTGGGAGCCCACAGTGTCCCTCCGCGATGGCCTCAAGTGCGTTTGTCGCTACAGCTAGGCTGCCAGAAATCTAGTTGTATGCTTGCATGCTTTCATGTCGTACCTCCTGGAGATCACGCCTTGTCGTCTTGGTGATTACGCCGGACTATCAGTTCCCACGCTGTATCATAATCTCACGACCTGATAAGAAGTTCCCTGGCGGATTGCAGGTTGACGTATTTTTGGATCAAGTCCCAGCTTGAGAAGGAGACGAACAGCGGTGTTGATGCCAGTAAGTACAGCCACAGCACGATTGTGCAGACCGGCGCGCCAGTGGAGCTGGGTTCTCTCCGCAAGGCCGACGGGCAAGAGGGCTTTTGAACCATGGGCTTTAGCCACAACGTTCTGGCAGTGTACTATGAGAAGGGGCACCATAACTCAGACGCGTGGCACCAGCTTTAGGGCAGCGTGCGGGCGTGATCGCCTGAGTGAGTGTATTGAATTTGTAGTTGACGAATATTGGGTCGCGAGTGGAAATGTATGCTTTTGAGATAGTACATGATGCACCGTGTTGGCACCCGGACCATGCAGCGTGCATATCCGGCGCGTGTCGTAACAAACTGCCAAAAGAAGTCGGGTACTTAGGGATTCTCTTTCTTGCGTCGCGTGCGGTGACAGCGTGTAATAGATGCCGAAGTAATGTCAGGAGGTGTTTGTTTAATGTGTGCTATCAAAGGTACATGGAAGTTGAGGAAGTGTATTCCAAGTAGCTGTCATGGCCTCAGCCAAGTTACACGCTTCATGTGCATCTAGTCTCATGTGCAATTAAAACAAACGCCCGGCCCTAAAAATGGAAACGTGTCATGACGACTGCTAACCTGGACGGGCAAGCATGAATAAATGGCATGTTGCAGGGCGAGCTTTGTAATGACGCTCGTCTGGAATAACATACCGGCGTCTTGAGGAAGCAAACACTATTCGTAACTTCGTATGCATGCAACGAATCGCTGTATCGCCCTCAAAACTGTGTACCATCACATGCGATACAAAGTTTAGCGCATATCTTAAAGACAGCCCCGGATTGCCGGATGCGCAGACACTGATAGGGCGGCTTCCTATCGTGACGCCCTGCGCTCCAGGTTGCAACTATTCATGAATGCACACCTAGACAACATATCTCCAAGCACAGAATGACAACCCAAATCTGCAGCACGCCCGTAGCTGATCTGGGGCCAAACACAATTGTGCCAAGCCACGTCCTGCTACAGCTAGCCGCTCCATGAGCACCATAGTTCATGGCAAAGAACCACTCCTCCTCAGCAGCCAACAGTCTCGACTCGACGGAAAGCTGGCCGACCCAAGCGTATCATCAATCAGCCAAGATCGTCAGCTCGACGCGCCTATCAAGTGAGATTACAAGGACACGGACGCCCGTCGCGAGGGAGCCAAGTGGATTTACGCCGTGTGGTTGGCGTAACACCTGGCGATGTTGCATCCTCCAGGCCGCACTAGCTTCCCCCTTCACTTCCTGCCCTCAGCCGTCTTGTCCAGCAGCCGTCCCCCGCCTCCTATGTGCATCCCCTTCACGTGTGCCTCCAGCCCTTCAAGGTCGCCATCGTCATCCTCTTCTTCGTCCATTAGCTCCTCCTCGTCATCATCGTCACCTTCGAAGAGTGCTTCCGCCTCGTCTGCACGCCGCCATGCGTAGGGAGTTTAGTTTATATGCAAGACCCAGCGGCATCCAGTCAAATTTGCTCTCGAGGAGCAATCCCCATGGCACGCGCAGCGGCCATGCCTTGCATAGAATGGACGAAGACACTTGGCTTGCCCTAGCTACTCGCATGCACTGCAGGCAGGCCTGACGCCCAGATAGTCTGGCGAGACATCGACAGTATTACCTCGCTGAACCCCGCAGCCCTGAATCGAATAATAAAACACCGAATCCTGGACAATCACCAAACCGCCCAATAAAATCTCCGAGCAAGTTCTCAACCCCTTTGTGTTTTCAACCTGACAACCTTACCGTCTTCCAGGTTGAGATGCGTGGCTGGCCCAGCGCCGTTCGACCCGGATGGCCCTGCGCTGTCCTCCAAGGGGCCAGCCCCCATACCCTCCGCAGCTAACTCGTCTTCCTCTGTGCAACAGCAGGGATGCAGGGAAAAGGACCACATCGACGCTATCGAAGATTGAAGATGTGTGCAGCACCGATCGTAAACATCGATTCCACACTTACTCCACCCCGTCCATACCCATCCTACGGCAAATAGAACGCGTTAGTTCCACGTCCCAAATGTACACCTACATTCACCATACAATGTGAATACAATATCTGGGCCATACACAGTAGTATACAACAGGCAACCAACTCTTCATCACCGGTTTACAAGCCCCAATGCTCGGTTGCCAACCCTCAGCGGCCCGGCGTGCGGCAAGGCGAGTGGCGTCCGGACCAAGAGTTCCGCGTCTACAGGCATCCGTAGGACGACTCACCGGGCGTCGGTCCCAGCTCCGAGGCCGCTTGCCGGGCTGCCTCCACGGCCGCTTTGGCACGGGCGATCATATCTTGAATGGCACTTTCCTCGTCCTCCTCTCGTGCGTACTCGTCTGTGGCAGATGCATCGTCTGTGGCCACGAAGCCGTCCTGCAGGGCCAGACGCGGAGCGGCAACAATGGCTAAGCCATGCAGGGCGGAAAGCAAAATATCATAAATAACCCATACCAAACTTTCGGTTATCCTTGCGGCAGGTCGAAAGTAAAAGTGATTCTGAACGGCCACTTTGCATTCAGCCAGCCCCGCAGCCATGTTTACCCAACCAGCCACATCCACTTTCGCACCTGCATGAAAATTTCGCGACCATTGAGGATACCCTTGCGGCGCCGGTCATCCTCGTCTGCCGCTCGTTTGGCAGCCCTGGCCTCGCGCTTGGCTCGGTGCCAAATACGGAACGACTGTTGCGTACCAGAAGGCGTGGCAGGCGATGTCATGTAATTGGCGGCCGGTATCACGGCGATGGTGAAGCGAGCGAACAGAGGCTCTCCCCGAACAACCAGAAAAGGTGTACGCGGTCGCGGTGAGACGTGAGCGCGACAACAGTAAGGGAGCGGGACACGGTGGCCGGAAGTTGCAAGCCGGCCGGCCGCCAAACGTACCGACATACGGAAACCCTTCAAGCGACCAAAATACACCAAAACCAGACGCTGACTGTACACAGCCCGCATCGAGGAATCTCCGCGGCGGGTTCATGGCTTCCTCACAGCTTCAGCTCAATTAAATTGCTGCAGCAGCAATTCATCTCGGTAAACTTGCATGCTTCATCTTAAACCCATTTTCGGGCCCCGCCTCCGAGGCTGCTCACCTCCTCCGTCACCGGCGTTCGAGCCACCACTCTGGCTCGCTCCTCCTCTATGGATTCAGTAATGTCCTTGGCGTTACGGGCCTCCTGCAGTTCGGCATAGCGTGTTGCAGACTTACAATACGACACGGGGCGCCCCCGGGGTGGAAGATGCCACCAGCTGTGGTAACAGGCACCGGGCTTAAGGCTGCGCATGTGAGGCGGCAGAGCGCGGGGGCATCCATACGCACGAGCGTCGCACCAGATTGTGTCCTTTGCTCATGAAGGTTTTGTTGAGGTTCGTAACAAGCGTATGGATATGGTTGACACCAAGGGCATATGAAGGTGCACACCAAGCCCCACCCGGGACTCCTTTCCGTTATCCCATATCATGCATCCGTGCTGCTAGTTTTGTTTGAACACGAATCTTTTGCCTGAACCCACACTGCCAACCTTCCCCCTCGCCGTAGGATGTCCTAGATTATCCTCGGCCCGTATTGACTAGTGACTACCCAAGCGATCCCAAACTGACGTCCGTTCCTTCCGTCTGGGTCTCAGCGGCCTCACCTCTTCCAACAGCTCCTTCATTTGGCTCTTAAGTACATAGCCTGGCGGGAGCGCATGCCGGTACTTGCAGTCATCGCCGTTAGGGCATTTCCAAAACCTGCATGCGATGCATCAGACAACGGCTCAGCCCGGCTAACAGTCGATGGGCTGACGGTGAGTGCGTATCTATGCGGCACGGATGCTGGAGGATGCCGCACCGCCTACGGCACGGCATTCGCTGTTGCCAGGGAAAATCATACATCCAGCCTTATGACAGTGCGCCTGCCTGAGCGCCTCCGAGGATTGCAAGGGATTTCATTACCCAACATCCAAAGATATTGCCGCAAGCTCTCCTGTCGCGCCCAGTACATCATATATGTCTGTCTTCGAGGAGCCCAACCCAGACCCAGATGTGGTGACTAGGGAGTGCGCACATTCGTCCGTGATACAGCGACGCAATACAGCCGTAGGACGAGCTCACCATCCGTACAACTTCCTCTCCACCGCGTCTAGGAAGAACCTGCAGATAATCTCGGTCGGTTTGTTCTCGTTGGCGTGCTTCTGCTTGATAGCTGCTTCCAGAGTAGCCTGATCCCAGTCCTCCATACCCTGCGCGGACAGTAAAGTAAGGATGCGTTCAAGCAGCCCCGACTCGGCTCCCGATATGAGCTTGCTTTCGACACATGGGAAGAATGACCGTATCGCGGCTGCGAGGGGCCCATGTTCCACGTCCCACATCCATGCCACAGTGCCCTCCTGCTGGTCCATCCCATGACCCCACCTCTTTGCTCTCCTCCCCGTCTTCACCGCCCCCTTTGCCGATGTCGCGTTGGTCGGTGTAAAGAGAGATCTTAGGACCCTTGCGTTCAACAGAAAGGTCATGGCTGAACTTGCACTTGTTACCCTTGGCACACTGATTGTGGCGAAAGAACTCGCACACAATCGACTTTGGGTCGACGCCTGAAGGAGTTTGGGTATTGAAGTAAGGGGGGTCGGCGTCCATGTAAATAGAGCCACCTTTCATTTGAGTACGGCACGGGAGAAGTCCATGAGAGATCATTGTGTACACTGTGACGGTGTGGCATACACAAAATTGTGGTACGGCTCCTGCTGCTGTTGGCCTTTGCAGCGACTCGCTACATGCGGTGAATAGTTCACTGCTCGCCGTTGCTGCGACTGCGATTTTACGGTGAGCGCGACAAAGGCTCACACGGTCTGCTGCTGGGGCATACCGAATGAACCTGTGGGGACGCTGCCACAGCCGTCGCTACTGCTGCTATCGGCTTCCCATCCCAGACTAGATAGCGTGCATAGCCACACGCTCCGTGCAGGGCTCGTGTCAGGTCGTGTGAAGACCATGGCTGCCGCTGACCTATGGCCCATACGGCTGACAGCTGCCACTAACACACAGTACGCGCGAAGCGCCCACGTCTTGAACAAACAGGCCCCAGCGGGTATGACTCCGCTTCGCAACACGCAACCTGACGCCTCCACTGGATGTGACCTTCACGCCTAAAGTGTTCTGCAGAACCCGGGCGCAGCCACCCTTGCACGCCGATGCGTCCCCATCAAGCCAAGCAAGGTAGCTGGCCCCAACCGATGCCCCACTGCAGTCCTGATCCTCTCCAAGCCAGGGTCCGCAGCTTGCTGCTGCAACATAAGGCGCGTTTTCCACCGCTGCTGCCAAGTCCGTTACGGTAGCTGCACCAAAGGTAGGGCACACCCGCGAGTAGTGTGCGCTATGGCAATTAGTCCTGCCAGTCCTGCACCTGCACACTGCCGCCACAACTGTCGCAGCTGCTGCAGCTCTGTGCCAATAATGTGGAACCTCGGGATTGCGTACACCCAACCATAGCAGCCGTAGGAAAAAGGCATTTGACCCGCCGTGTCCTGACCGAAACCCTGGGTAGCGATACCTTATACCAGCCAACGCCAGAACCATCCTACAGCACTGGGAAAGTATCAGCAAGCCCGTGTATCCTCCCGTGCAGCTGAAGCACTTAGTTTCTACCCCGGGCTGCAGAGCTGCGCTGTGTACACGCTGCCGGTACGCCATGCATCACTGTTTAAAGAAGCGCCACGTGCAGCGTCAAGCAAAACGAAGTGAGGAATACGAGGTCGCGGGACACAGCAGTTCTGTAGCGGAAATCATGCCAATCACCAGGAAATTACAACCTGCCCTCATAATCGAGCCACCTGCACTCACCCTCGGGCACTTTAGGCTGTTTGATCGCCACAGCGAAGATGTTCCCCACCTCCTCCTCGGGCTTCTTCTCTTTCTGTGGTGTTTCAACGAAGCATGTGCACGATTAGTCAGGCGGACGATCAAACCGTGGAGCGCCCACCCACCCACACCAACCTTTTTCACCTCCACCGGCTTATAGTTCGCCAAGCCCTGAGTGGCATTCTGTTTGACATTCTGAACATACCTAGGCATCAAAATTTCGGACATGACTTCGGCGTCGCGAATGTCCCGTGACAGCGCCCACGATCACTTACTTCTGAACCTTCGCTGACTTATTTTTGTTTTTCAAGCCAAATGTTTTGTCCTCAGCAGCCTTGCATTGAACACAAAAGGCACGCGCGGCAAACTTAATACCCGTGCCGTGCGGCGCCGACTAGTCAGGATGAGTTAATCGAGTGCCTTACCTTCTGCTTGGCAGCTGCTTTTGCCTTATCTACCGGTGCTCCCTTCTTAGGTGCCATTTTTCAGGTGCGGAATGTTTAGAGAAGGGATAGTATGCCTGCCAGTCGGCAGGCAACCAGAAAACAAATTACGCACGTTGCCCTCTCTTTAAAAAATGTAAGGGTTTGGTATTCAAGAATATCTGCTTAGATTGCCTGTCGCACGAATGCTCCATGCAGCAGTTGGCCAATCACGACACATGAAGACCCTTCACAAACTAATTTGCATAACACTGTATCCGTAGCATGTGAATACATGTGGCAACGAGCAAGGTTCCTATCATTAATCATTGTGTCCAGCCTTGTGGATGTAGAAACTGCCTTGCTGCAATCCTTTCGGTGGATCACATAAAACTCAAGCATTCATAATATGAAGGTTCAATGGGCAAACCTTCGGAGTTGCCGGCACACAGCTTTCTCTGGCCGTGCGTCTTTGCCGGCTCGAATTGCACGACCATCTGTGCGTGCCAACCAGAATTCAGGTGCGCTATTTAATTAAATTTATTTTATATTGGGAGTTTAACTTGGGGATCTTCACGGATGTGAGGGCGTCTTGACGCCAAACCTCCAACTTTCATTGTCTTTCCAGCCATTCGTATTTGCGTCATCTTAGTAGGTCTTGAAGTGCCCCTCGGGCTTTGACAGGCAAGATCTGGGGCGCTGAGGATGAGAACGCCGCTCAGGTCCGGCGACTCATCAACCGCGACCGCAAGGAATTCTTGGGCAATGCGCAGGGCGACATCCTGGAGAAGTACAAAGTGGAGCTAGGAGATGTCACCCCGGAACCCAGTACGAACCAAGTTCCCACAATTGGCGCAAGTAAGCATTTTGTGTACGGACGCGCTGCCAGGGCATCAACCGCTTCAGGGCTTCGTGCATGTACCATCCTGGACTCTTCCTGACAGAAGTGCTCATGCCGGCTCCCTACAGATACTCCAAACCCATTCAGCAGCAATGCTGGCGCCAGCAACCCCTTTGGCGCAGCTCCAACGGCATCTCCCTTTGGTAGCAGCACTAGCAGCAGTGCGAGCCCGTTCAAGTCGACAATAGAGCCAGTAGGCTTGCGGCCAGATATGTCCCCAGACCCCTTCGTTAAGGAAACCCCAATTAGTTTCCTTAAAAGCATTACGCTCACGCAAGTGGTGAGCACGGGGGCAGAAGGATTGCAAGCTACGATAAGTTGTAATACAAGGTTATGTGTGCTGTCCGGCTGGAACACTGCTTTGCAGAGAGTAGGCAACTTGGATATATGCATGCACCCCCGAGGTACCTTGAAAGCTGTTGGCCACCGTCCTGTCACAAAACGTCATGCTTGACATTTGCTGCATATAGGTTAAATTATTAGAATCCCCACCAGAGTTGTTCACAGAGTTACAGACCCTTATGCCCTTCGTGCTAAGGTTTGGGCCCCGCGTGGCGTTTGGCTTACGCGCTTGACTTTTAATAATTCCAATCAACTTCATTATTTTCTGAGCCCCCCATCATCCTGCAATCTTGGTTACCCGCACCAGGTGCTCTTCTGCTCCTTCTCGCTGATCATCTTGTTGATGCTGGCCACCTTTAACGTGGTTCTCAACACGGGTGCCATCCGCCTGGCCGGTATTGATTAAGCTCGTGCGATCACTTCAGGAGAATTTTACCTCGTCCACAAAAAGCGACTCGTTTGCGAGTGTAGCATCTGTGGGACGCAATTTTGTGAAGTGGCGCTTGGTAAGATGCAAATGGGATAGGGTTTATTCCCTGTGTGAGTATGCCGTGTTAATGTCGACGACATTTGCTCGTCTGAGTGGATAGAGCTAACCCTAACGGCTGGTTTCTGGCTCGGTCAAAACAGTGGCCCCTGGGCATTCTTTGTGTCCTCTGGGGAGACACATTGTGTTGAGTCGGTTTTGTGTTCGGTGAGCTGATGAGCACTATGTAGAGTGATATTGTATTAGGATGACGTTGGACGAAGCAGACACCAGGGCACGGGTATGACACTCAATGCATCCCTTCGCATGCGCCCTTCGTGCACTGGATTTCAGAAGTAGAACATATTGCAAGACTGTCGTTCCATTCTGAACGTGCAATGGCCGAATCCTTGTTCCACGATCCTGGGAACATGCTGGAGTTCAGATGAGCTGAAGTCGTGCCGTTCAGAACAGCATGCTGCTTTAGGTTCTGATGTGCCAGGCCTTGTCAGTAAACCCTGGGCAATCATGCAAACCCATGACTATTTGATATAAGACTTGGCCGCATACTTTATACTGAACACAAGCATCCTATGATGGAATTTAGGAGAGAAGATTGCAGAACTGTGAGGACCATTGGCATAAATGGGCTTAGTTTGACTGGTCAGATGGCGCTGGGCCATCAGCCACCATGCAGTGACGATCTTCCACGATTAAGCTAGGAGTCTAGGATTGCTAGAACGATGATCAGACTTGCGATGTGACAGCTCAAACTGCCAGCGTCACTCAGCCAAGCAACACTGTTGCCGTACACAGCTATCGCCATTGCAACTGTTTTATTGCCATGATCGCGCACGCAGCACTGCTGTGAGCGCGGGTTGGAGGATTCGGAGTGCATTGGCCTCTACAAGCATCATTGGCACTACAGGGGGCCGGAAGCAAAAGTAGTGGTTTTGTTTGCCGGCTGGGAGAAAGTGAGGTGGCGGAGGTCGGCAGGAAGCAAGGCTGCATGCGCAGGTCGACTGGAATGGAGTGCCCCAATTTCTGGCTGGGCTGGGCTATGTGCCAGAACGCCCTCGTCTTCATTCCCTAAGCCATGACCCAGTCCATCCACCTTTCCCTGACAATCCCCTGCCCCTCGTATTGTGACAATCTTTTCAGCAGCTAGCGTAATTTCTATTTTGATAGGGGCTTTGCTTCACCCGTGGCCACTACATGGCAGTCCCTACCTTCCCCTACATTTTGGGGCACCCTCATCCGTTCACCCATGTTTACTTGTCCGAAATCCGTGATTTTCCTGGGTTCAGCACCCACCATCAGCTTCAGTGGAATCTGCCGGATCAACGCCGGCCTCAACTCCACTCCTGGTCGGCTTGCAAGTCACTACAACCGGGGTCTTCACCGTCCATCAACATCGGGGGCGCATCCACCCTCAACCACTGTAATTTGTATTCACCCCGAAGCAAGCTGGATTTCCGGATCGTCAGCTCCCCTCAAGAATCTTTCCTAATAGATGACGCCATCCAACCTCCAATCCAGTATCCCGCACACTCGCCCAGGTGTGGGAACTTCATGTAGATGTTGCCGTCCCCCACCACAGGCACATACATGCGAATAGGCTTGGAGCCCACGTACGGGCGCAGCCCGAGCACGTTTGCGGTAATGCGGGCACCCGCAGTACTACCGGCGAGTTTCGTATCCAGAAAATGTCGGACAGGTAACAGCGGAGTTCTTGTCGACATTCTTCGTTTGCCATCTGTTCCGCTGTAAGTGACCCTAGTCCTTATCCAAAGTGCTTTCGCGCCCGCTGCTTCAGCTGTCGAACACAGCTGTCCGTTTTCATCGCGTTAGCAACGACAATGGTAAGAATCACTTTGCAGGGGAACTGATACTCAAGCCTGGACGCTTTACTGAAATATATTCGAAAGGATTCGCATGATTCCAATGAAATGGTAAACCTATCAGTTTGGACACAGGCTATGCTGAGGTGGCTAATTTGGCGACCATGAGACGCAAAGTAGACACATTGTATATTATGGCGATTTCGGTGACAAAGTTCATGCCAATTGTTTTTGTGCCGTATGCAAAGCACTTAAACTAGGAACAATTCCTGTACGATACGCTTCCCAATAATGTATACAGCCAGTAAGCGTGTGCCTGTGGACGGGGACAAGAGCCCTCCCGGGCCCCATGTTGGTAAATTGCCTATTCCAAGTTATTAACTTCCCATATGTTTCCTTTGGTCGGCTGTGTCCAAAATATAAACTTGTAATGTTGTATGGTTACGGTCCACTTCAGACGCGACTTTCACAAAGAAGAAGGTTAGCTGTGTAGGCCTGCAAAGCCGCAGCTCCAAGAGATGTCGTTAAGCCGCAGCTTCCGGCTTCCTTACTTGAAATCTTAATATTGTGACCATAACTTCATTTGGGAAACGTTACTATTATCTCTGCCGTCGCCATTCGACGCGCTGTTGGCCAAAGCGAGTGAATTTTAGAGATCTGAAAGCTGCTAAGGATGTCGGTAGGAGCATATGTTTGAATTATTATTCTTTGTGAGCACAAGACGTGAACGGGCTTCTTGTTGATGCAGCAGGGGCGATTCCAGACGCACACTGTGGCTTCGGAAGGCGCTGAACTGGATGACAACTACCAGAAAATGGTCGCTGATAGTGAGTGATTTTCCTACTCGTTCCTGGTGTGCGTTAAGAAATCCCCATCAAGCCCCTAACAAGTTCTTCAATTGCCTGCAGTTGAGGAGCAGACGCAAAGAAGTGGTTGGCTGTTTGGTAGGGGCGGTAAGCAAAATACTATGCAAAGACTGCAAAGGGTGTTCGTGGTGCTCAGCGGCGATTTCTGCCTGACATCTGGGTTTCCCTTTGTTGTGTGCATTCGCGGGTATGGGTATGACAAGACTAGCTTTGCTGAAGGATTCAAAGACCTGCTGCAAGCCGCTACCCGCATTGTTACCACCACGAATACAACGAAAGGGGGGCGTTAAAGTCCCCGACCTGGTGCTTGCCGCCCTTGGTTGCCGCCACTGGCAAGCAGAGTTTCGTTGGATACCGGCCATTTTAGATCGCCACCACCCGGCTTGAGAACTTCCCCAAAGACCCAATGAACAGTTACCCGGCAGCTGGCACCTTACCACACAAAGTCTCCCAACTCTTCACCTCTTCCTCTGAATACCGTACGGGGGGTTCCTTGCAGCTTTCGACAAGGGGGATCTGCAGTATCTGCGCGATTTCAACAACTCCTTGCGGTACAAGGTACGGGGCCGGCAGTAAGCGAATAAAAATGCAATTTGCGAGCCCGGGCTGTGCATCCGTGGTCCTCATCTGTCCAGGGATAGCACGGAGCATTTCCTCGGGTCTCGCCAGTAGGCACCTGAGGAGCGCGTCACGAACAGACCTGGGGCCAGGGAAATCACGATGCAAATTTTGCAACCGTGATGCGAAATTAAGGGGTTAATACGGCTGAAGATGCATCGTCAGGAAACCGTTTACAAAACCGCGCCGAAGAGATACCCAACAATCTCTTCTGCCATCAAATTTTACGAGGGGTTAGGACAACAACGAACTCGGTTACCCACCGGAGCTCATGGCGGCGCTGCATATACGTGCAAAAAGCAATTTGCCTGGCAGGTACATGCAAGGTGAATTTTTAAAAGCGATTGAAGCAAGTCCTCAGGCGTGGGGTAGCAATCTCGGCACATCCCTACCCCAACATCCGTCGCGTATCCCTGCCTCTGCATTTCCGCATTGCTGGGTGCGCAAAACAACAGGAAGTGGAGATTGAGGATAAAGAGAAGGAGTTGTGGGAGCGAGAGCGTGCCAGGGTGGAGGCAGAGGCTGCAGCTGCAGCTGCGGCACAGCAGGCGGCGGCGCTGACACGACGAAGTAGCAGCGGCAGCATGCCAGGCGCTTCCTCTGGGTTGCGAGGCCCCCCGGGCTTGTCATCCAGGTGCGGATGTGGGGGCCCTCCTAGAGAACCTTTTAAAGGAGCATTTGACCGCGAATGCCGTCCTAATGTGCAGCTGCAGGGATGTCGGACCTTGCTATTCGGTGACATGACATCTATAATAGTTATTTCCACAACTGCCAGTCCTGCATGGCGTTTATCAATCTCTAGAATAAATCAACAAATGATGATTTTGTTGGTGCTGCTGCTGCTGCTGCTGCTGCCATCCATGCACGGGAAATCCAAGCCTCGGTTCCGTACCTGACCTTGGCTGCTGTTGTGCTGCGACAAGGCACTTGCAGCAGGTCCTCTACACTCCCTCATTTGTTAGTGGATGTTTTCTTACATCCAGGGTTCCAGGCGATATCCAGGCTGTTACATGCACTTGCGATTTCGTCCCGGCCACCAATTGATATTGCAGCCCCCGGTCTCCTGTCTCTTCCTGCGCCGCAGACCGGCGCCCTTGCTGCTCCCGGTGAAGGTCAAACCGGCCGGATCCAAGCACCCCCACACACCGCAGGTATAGTAACCTCCGGCCCGCGTGACTGCGTCTCGTCTTGTTGAAGGGAGATAGGAAAATCCCGCAGGGACAAGCGGTTGTCAAACGGTTTGGACTGCTCACATTTTAACACTACTCCTAACCCTTTGCGTCGTTGGCAGTTGTGTCGTTGGCGCAGCAGCGCGTCACAGTATGAGCTCGCTAGCGGAGTAAGGCAGGACAGGAGTATATCGCATATGTAGCGCTGTAACTGAATTTGGTGACTCGATATTGAAAAGCAGAGTTAGGGCCTGTTCACACCACCCACCCCTCCCCCTTGTGTCACATCGCTTTCCTCTACTGCGCGCCAGTCTGGCTCAAACCCCGCTGTGGGCGGCCTGCCAAGTTGCAAGCGTGCACGCATGGACCCTGCTGTAATCGGGGACAGCACACTGTCGTCACCGCTGAGCACCACCGCAGCCGTGAACGCAGCTCCAACGGCAATGCTTCCTCTCCGTTCTGCCACATCAGAGCCATCTCCCTCGGGCGCCTTAAATCCTCACAGCGCAGATGCCAGGCCACGAGCCGCCAACTCTGACGGAGCCCAAACCGGTGCTAGCTACGCGGATGGCCAGGAAAATTGCGAAGGTCATGGACATCAGGTGACAAGCACGCGTTCTCAATTGACGCCGGACTTGCCACATGCTGACCAGGGACCAAGTGGCAGGCAAGCGCATTCCATTGAGCGAGGCACCGGTAGCGATGGCGCCGTGGTCGGCCTAGCGACGTTACTCGGGGGGTACGGCAGCGAGGACGAGGACGAGGACGCGCGAGAGGAAGGTGTTGATGGCAGCCATAGTGGCGGCGCAGCAGATGGAGGTGATTTGGCAGGCAGCAGTCATGGTGGTAGTGGTGACAGAAGCGGAGGGAAAGGAAGTGTGGGAGGCGCAAACGAAAGTGGCAAGGTGCAGTGTGAAAGCGGCGACGCGGACGGAGGCAAGGCTGGGGCGGCGGTGGGAGAGACTGTCTCTAAGCTGCCTCCTCCAGTGGGGCTACTCAATCCAGAGGAGCTGCTCAGTGACCCACGGGTCATTTCAGAGGGCTTGGTGGCGACGCGGCCCCAACAGCAGGATGTGCAGGGAGGTGACGCGTGGTACAGTGAGGAGGCGCAGTCCTCGGATTCAGATGCATAGGACAGACACAGATAGGAACGCATAAGGAGGTGTCGTATGGGTTGGGTGGCTTCGTAGCAATAGGCAAGGCATGCCCTGAACATGGGTGGCTACGGGCTGCCTTGGATGAGGGGGGGAGGGACGAACCGTGGACGTAGAATATGCGCCTGGCAAGGGCTGGATCCAAGACGTAACGAACCGATGAAATGGTGATGCCAACGTGCGCGCACCGCTGGATAGGAGAGCTGTCGTGGCGGTCAAGTCTGTTGATAAGAGACCTGCTGGAAGACGCTTGTCTATCGAACGGCCGATGGAACGTTGCATGCAACGGCCGAGGATGTGGAAAGCCATTCATCGTATTCGTTCGCACGCCATGATATTCGTTCGCATGTCCCAGAATGTCCACACCAAACCCAAATGTCC
The DNA here is from genome assembly GCA_030268105.1 of Volvox africanus. Classification (NCBI taxonomy): domain Eukaryota; kingdom Viridiplantae; phylum Chlorophyta; class Chlorophyceae; order Chlamydomonadales; family Volvocaceae; genus Volvox; species Volvox africanus. The sequence continues at coordinate 2,179,629 of BSDZ01000010.1, read as the reverse complement.
ACTAAAGCCTCTTTATATCCCAACACATATCATCACATCTCATTACATATCATCACATCACGTCACATCACACGCCCGCATCGCCCAATATGTTACTGAGGCCTGTACAAGAGACCTGTCAAGCACTTGGTTTGATCACCACCTCTTGCGACACTGTGGCCGCCCTCAACGCCGTCACCGCCTCGCAACCGGACACTGCCGTACCCCATCTTCGTTGCGAGCGGCCTCGCGATCGCCGGTTCAGTATCACTTGGAAAAGGTTCCGCCGGGAAGGACTATTCAAGCAGCAGCGGCTCCGAACATGTAGCATCACGGCTGCCGCCACCTATGACCATGTCCACCGCCGCCGCACACGCCACGGCCGCTGCTACTGCCACTGTCCAGTCCCCCAGCCGCCCCACGCCCGGGAGCACCTACTCAGCCGCCAGGTCCTCGGAGGAGGTCATCTCTGGGGGGGGGGCAGAGACAGGTTAAGGGCAACATTGGCTGGTAGGTGCTGCAAGCTCCCAGCATGAGCTGCTGCTCGGTCGTGATGCGCATGGAAATGGTGATGGTGTGTGTGTGTGTGTGTATGTAGATGCCCCAAGGCAGCCGTGATGCTGGTATATGCCAGCTGGTGCGATTATCCACCTTAACTGTCCTGCTCATTCCGTCCCGGCCTGTGTTCCCTTCGTCCACACTTGGCTGACCACCTCGCCGCATCACCACCTTAGCGCGGCTCCTGTCCGTAAGTTATATCCTTGGAATCGCGACCCTGTACGGACTTCGTAGAAATATGTGGTAGGTAACGTTCCCAGCCCATATTTGAGCGCATGTTGGTTTACGTAAAGGTCCACCGTTTCTGGCTCATAACGTAACAAGATCGCCTCCGTCACGCGGGTCGCCCTGCTGGCCACACAGCCAGCACCGAGCCCGGGGAACCAGACAGTTGTTGGTCTGGGCGGGGACCAGCGTGCGATTGGTGACTTGGAGTGGGAGTGGAGCGGGAACTGCACAGCGGGCGAGCGAGGCGCAAACGCAGCAACCATAACACATAACGTGCGCTGCGTACTAAAAGTAAGGTTTGAAGAGGCGGGTCGAGCAACGGGCGAGACGATTGTTGCGTGAAGGCGGAGGGCGTGAAAGCGTGAAGGCGGGAGAGGTCCGGTGTAATCCGGATCTGAAGCTTTGATATGTGGTGTCCGGGGGCGAGGACATCGGGGAAGCCAACAATCGATAGATTCTTGTCCGGGGGGTTGGGGGCTGTGGAGATTTAAAACTTTCTTCTTTCAACCATTACTGCGGAACAAAACACTGAAAAGGCAGCAAACAAGGCGAAGACACCGGGGTGCATTGTGCGTGGCGTGCACGGATAACACGCAGGAATTCCTCGTAGACCGCAAACAGCTCTTGGCATGCGGCGAGATAGGGGATGTACCAAACTACTCGAGGTATAGATGCTGAACAGCGAGACTGGTCGGAGGGCTTCAGGCGCGTCCAGCTTCATTGATGCCTTCGCGCCATTGTTTGAGGAATTCACTTGAAGCACATTGCGCACAATGGAGCAGCTCCAACCGACAGCGGGACACCGGTTCCCACAGTACTAGCTGTCCCTGCCACTGCGCCTTGAGCGCTTGGGCAGTCAGGAGGGCGCTATCAGCAGTGGCCACGGGGTTTCGGAGCTCCACAGCAGGACCTGCTGAACATCCAGCAAAGCCTGGTTGGCTTGCAGCGGCGACCGGCGGCGATGGCAGTGGCAGCCGTCACTGCGTCACTGACGGCGTCACCACTCGCTGCTGCGGTTTGGACAGAGCTACTGCCGTCAGTCGCCCAGGCAACGGGTGACCCGGACGTGTACATCTCCAGCTCCGCGACCACCGTATGGCTATTGCCAGAGGGCCCATTGACACCGCGGGGGACACAGAGTATTAGCATCGCCAGCACTGCGTGGGGCTCTCGATCTCACGGGTGATTTCGCAGGTGCCCCTGCCAATGGGTGCTTCTGGAATTATGATTGGACGTCGTCGTGATGGAGAAAAACGCCATGATTGGCACCAAGGTTGCTGGCGCAGCCGCTGCAGACCGCATCGTGGCACACCGTGAGTTGCTTTCCCGGAAGGATTTGTCATGGGAAAGGGCTGCTGCGTGTTCGCAAGTGAAGCCTGGGAAATAAGGCTCAAGACTCAGGGAAATGTGGGTCAGTACGTGGTGTCTGTACGTTGGCACAAAGGCAGTCGCTGCGCAGCATCGCTTCGGAAGGGCTGCGGATGGCAGAGTGCTGAAGTCCTTTCGAGGCTTAAGCGCCGGGCCTGACGGTCTTGAAGGAAGGGAGAAGATCAAAGGAGGGTGGAAACTGTTGCGGGGTGTTCGTGGCTGCTGCTTTTATGTCGGGCTGTAGGCTGCGAAGTGGCTACGTAGACAAGCTGTGGTGGACGGCGGGTTGGCAGCGCCAGAGTGATACGAGTTTGCGGCAAGACCAAGTAAGAGCGAGCTCTAATGCGTGTTATAAGAAGTGATTGTTGTAAATTCGGTTTCGTTCACGGTGCATAGTTATGATTTGGCCGGCAAGCGACACGTAAGCATATAAAAGCAATCAATAGAACGACGAAGTCGCACGCGCAGAGACTCAGGGACTTTCCACTTTGTGATTATCATTTATCAAAGTACAAAATGGAAAACTTCTTAACTTCCAGATATTTAGAAGGATAGGTCGCGTTTGGTAGTTCGTACAATGGAGCCCTTCCTCGTCACCCCTGAGGCCGCGTCAACGTTAGGTGAGTATCAAGGGTACATGGCAAAGTGACCGATAATGAAAGGACTTGCGGTGAGTAGAAATTTAGAAATTACTGGAGGCCGTGACTTGGGCGAACTGTCGTGAGCCGTCAGGGTACAGACGTACTAGAGTGTACAAATCCGCTGTGGCCGACCATTTAAAGTGGTGACATGTCGAATCCTCAGCATATGGGATAAGGAATGGATAATGGGAAATAATGACGAGCACGCCATCGAGGGCGACTGTACGTAAATCGCTCGGGTCGCCACCCTAAATGAAAGTTTCGTACGACTGGATCCTGTTGGAATGGGCTAATACGCACCAAGGCGCAGAAAGCTTTACCGGATGAAATGTCGAAATGGATTAGGTATTTTTAATAAGATGCATGCATGTGAGGTGAACGAGTCTCTGGACTGTATTGACAGCGGTTGGAAATGCCGTCTGCAGCTTCGCTTACAGGTATCATGTGCCGCATTCTGCTGCTCACCAGCGTTGCTTACAACGATACCAACCAAATCACCTTGGAGTTTAGCACACCTCGCTTCGTCGCCCCAAGTTCCATGTTTTTTTGCTTTACGACGACAAGCATCACAATCTCGAAAGATAGTTTCCGCGTGATGCAGCTAACTGAGGGTGGAACCATTTTTACAATTAACGAAACAACGCGAGTGGCGCCGTCCGACGATTTTATGTCGACGGAGTTTTTCGGGTCCGGAACCGATGCGCTAGATGCTCTGGAAGTATCTACAGTCTACGAAGTGCTTGGAACAGATCCATATTATGGAGGAAGCTTCAAATTGCAACGGTTAGGCCCGGGATTTCTGTCTGTCTCTGCAACCGCGCAATCCAGCAGTACCCATCTGTCCGCGTTAGCTGTCGATGGGACCCCACATTTTTCCTCCGACTGCGCTTCTTTTTTGTCGACCTGTACTTTCCAGAAATCTGGAGCAGGCGAATGCTCATTAAACGACCTCGTGCATTTTTGGCAAGCTTGCCTATGACACAACCTGTCTTTTGGGTCGCAGGTACGATGACTTGGTCTTTGACCAGCAGGGCACATCCATCCGCGGAATGGTGGATTTCCCCGTTGATCCGGCTACTCCGCCAGGCGGAGGCTCGCAAATGGGTAACTGCTTCCTGCTGACAGGTGTGACTCGGAAGGACTAGCCCCCTTGTGAACAGCACCCTGTTAGCCGCTCACTCAAAGCCGCGGCTAGCCGTCCGGGACCTCCCAGCACTGACATGCAGCAGCCAATACTGGTTCAGATGGACTTCCTGACGCATTTTTTCGAATAAAGCCTAGAGGCAAATTTTGTTTTGTCGTGTCATGCCGGGTCCGCTGTCTGCTTCTCACGGCGGAATCGATGTGCATGCAGGCGCCTGGGCAGCTAACACGCGCTACCAGATGTCAGTACAGGTTACCAATCCGCTGCCACCGACGGCCGTGGAAGTGCCCTTTCCCCCGCCGCCACCTCAGAGCTCCCCGCCACCAACGCCACATGCGAATACGTCATCGCCTCCGCTGCGCGCGAGTCCGAATCCGCCGCCGGGACCGCAGTATATGTTGTACAGCAACAACGCGACGCCGATTCTTTGGGTTGCGCCCATTACGTACGAAACGGTTTCCTACAAAGATGGGTCGGCTGCTGTAAGCGAGGTGCTATTTTCGGTCCGCGGCAGCAAGTACGGCGCTGCCTGTCCGCTGAGGTGAGCCCGCCGTGGTGGCTAGCTTTCTGAGGCTACCGGGGTGAGTGGCTGGGCACGAAGGGGACTCAGAGGGCCTTCAGGTGGTGTCCAGGCGGATCCCATTTCTTACCATTCCTTTCCGTGCTAACTGATGTTGGCCCCATTGGAGGAAGGCTTGGGGGCCTGCGTGTATGGGGGCCTGCGTGTATGGCGGTTTGTTGAGCGCGAGGTGTCACGAGGACCACATCTATACCCGAGGTCGACAACCACTTCTAATTGTGTGATTGTGATTGTGTGTGTGTGCGACATTTTCATCACCTTTGCAAACCGAACGTTCGGACTTTTCGTGCATCGTCCAAGTAAAAAATACCCTAAAAACCCTAAAACCCTAAAAACCCTAAAACCCTAAACCCTAAAACCCTAAGTTTTGTCAGTGTGATGGATAATCAAGTTACAGTCTATTGGTATTGGCCTAATGGCCATTCAGACAAACTTTGGCGAATTTTCCGTTGCGCTGCGCGCTTGGATGGGGTAGCTGTGCGCAAGACTGATAGGTGACTTAGGCCCTCAGCCTATGAGGGCTCTTTTCCACGAGCTCTTCCTTTCTCTCTTTCCCACCTCCTGTAACCCCCCGTTTCTCGTGCCAATCCCATGTACCTATACTATGAGACCCCGCCGTACAGGCCAGTCATAATGCCGTACATGGGTACAATGTTTGACGCCTGTACTGAGTCCAGGAAGCGGGCTCTGGGTCCGGATGGGGACGGAACTTCCGAGGTGGGTTTGAGAAGGACGGGGTCCGCTGGGCGCAGGCGTAATCGGGTGGGGAAGGAGGTAGTGGAGGTAAGAGGAGGAGAAGGTAGTGGAGGAGAAGGAGATCTGAAATTGAAGGCAAAATCAGTGGCAGCTCAATCTGTAAGCTTACCAATGGTCTGCGCTTTCACTGTTGCCGCACACCCCACCCCACCTCTTTTGACGCCCTGGTGGCTTCAGCAAGGATTCTCGACTCATCTGACAGGATTGACTGCATCAGGGGCCAATCATGGTTGGGGCCTATCACCCCGCCGAGACAGGAGTCCCGTTACCTCTCAACTGCGAACGCCCCCTACCGTCGTGCCCCCCTCGACATCCTTCCTCTGCCTGTTCCCCCTCCCTCTCCCCCTTCCCCTCCGCCGCCCCTTTTATCCTCTCCTCCGCCTCCAGGACTGCCTGCAGCTGCTGCGCTCCGTGGCCTCCTTGCCCGCCAACAAGGGCACCGTGCCGTTCACCGCGCCCCCCCTCACCACTTACAACCTCACCTCCTTTCGGGTCAGGTCCTGCCCCGCCAGCAGCGGCCAGGTGCTGGGGCCCCGCTTCGGCGGCGAATGCATCAGCTGCGGTCTGTACGGCGTGGCCGGGGTGAGTAATGCGTCACACACAGCGATTGGTTTCCCAGCATGTGCTGTGTGTTTGTCTGTGCGTTTGTGTGATTTGTTGTAATGGGTATGAAGTCGCCACTTTAGCCTGTGCAGGAGCTCGTCGCCCGGCCTGCGGCCAAGATTGTCGCAGCCACCAGTCGGGACCCCTCTCATTTGATTGCGGAACATCCATGCCCTCACGCATGTGTACATCCCGCATCCACCCTCCCTAGCCGCGCCCAACCCCGGACCTCTGTAAGGGTGTTTGTTGTTTTCAACTTTCCCTCACCAAACCTCACAGAGCGGCACGTGCACCTGCCCCAGCCATATCTTGCCCAATTTGGTGGGTACCGTGGCGTGCGGGGAGCCGATCACTCCGGACGGCGCTGTCAACTCCACCGCTGATCTGCCTGCATGGCTGTGCAGAAGCTTCACAGAGGCGCAGGCCCAGTGGGAGGCGGTGAGGAAGGGATTGGGAGGGAGGGAGGGATTGGGAGGGAGGGAACTTTGGTTTCCTCCCGCCTGCTATGCAGCAAGCCATTTTATACACCCACGTGACTGCGTCCCCGGGGACCCTTGGGGACACGCAAGGTCGGACACAACACACAAACCCGCACTGAAGAACTTCCTCTTCTGTTATCCTTGACCCCTTATCCCCCCCCCTCAACAACAACACACAGAAGCAGCTGCTCGACCACAACATTGCCAAGCAGTATATCAGCGCCTTCACGCAGCTGGTGAGCGCGAATGAGAACTCGAGTTCTCGGGTGGAGAAGAGGGGTGTTAAATCCAGGGTGCATACGGGACGGGGCCTGTGTGTATGTGTGTGTCTATGTGCGTATGTGTGTTTATTTGTGTATGTGTGTGTCTGGAAGGCCGAGGAGATGACTGCACGGATGTTCGAAGGTGGTGGGTGGGTAATGCTGGTCAGTGCCGCAGAGCCGCCGAAGCCCACATACCGAACATCATGTCCCGTTGCCAGCCAGGTGGGGGCGCGTCGAACGCCGTAGTTCTTGTACAGGACCCGTCTTGTGGTCGCTGATTGATGTAGGCTCCTCTCTTCAACAAGTTGGCCAGCTGTGCAACTACCTAAAGCCCTCAGCCCTCATATGGCCTATCTGTCACCCCGTTCCATGCCTCAAGGCCCCTCACCGCAGCTTCAGCCGTCCCTTCTTTCACTTCGGTGATAGCAATGCTCTCGCAATCTTCCGCATGCGTCTATCCTCAAGTTGTGTACAGGCCTCTCCCTGGCGCTGGTTATCTTGTATGAATACCGATACTCAAGACATCTGCCGTTGTCGCTGCAGGCGAGTCCAGTGTTAGATCTGGCAACTGTGTACGCGGTAGGTCAGGCGCATAGACAGGGCTCTTGCGATGGGGTTAGGAAAGCAAGGGATAGGGGCCCGGTGACAGGCACCCATGAACAGGGTGAAGGGCTGGGCGGTTTGGGCTGGGGTGGAAGGGATGATTTCAGTGGATCGGTGGGAGCGCAGGGGAATCCAGGGTTTAGTACGGGTTGGTTGCACTGCTTTTGTCCGTGGTTTTGTAGGCCACAACGGTCTGGGGCCTCTCCCTCGACTGCTCTTCCATGGTTATGATGCTCCGAAACCACCCGCAGGCCTTCCAGAAATTCAATGCGACACTCGTGTTCGATGACCGGCGACCGAACTCACCCACACGAACCTACGGCATAAAGCCCAACTGCGACGAGTGCACAGATGGCAGCTTTAAGGACGTCTACACCAAGGAGATGGTGCGGCAGGGGAGGAGGTTGGGGGGTACTGAGAAGGCGGAGGCGGCGGTCAGGTAGTCGGGACGATGAGAGCGTAGGAAAAGAACAACGAAGGGTTGTTGGGGGGGGGGTTGGCAGCCCACCTACATGCCTTTATGTGTGCGCGTTTTAATGCGATGCGAAGTTCTGAAGCAGGAGTATTTCCATACTATCAAATGCTAATCGCTTAATGGGAGGGCTCTTCATTGGAGGTTTTTTTGGCTTGCTGGGCTAGGCTGGGCTTGGCTGGCCTGGGCTAGTTTCATGTATGTCACACAGGCGGCTCAATGTCTCTCCCGCGGTCGGGCCCACTCCACCCTAGCCTCTGTCTAGAAGGTCTCCAATCCATTACCAATGGTAAAGGCACTCCCAGGGTTTAGACACTGTTTTGTGCGAGAGCCATTCTTCCTGCCGCCGCATCCATGATCTGGAGCCGCATAGCTGTGTTCGCACTCTTCGCTCAGTCGTCCCCTAGAATGCGGCTGAAGTTGTTAAGATGGGGGCAACACGAGGTAACCCGCCCGCCTGTTCGCCGTTGATACGTTTCCCAATAGACGGCCGTGTTTGACTGGCACTTCAACGCAATGAACACCCTCCGATTTATTGGCTACGTGCTCGATCAGGTGGGCAGATGGATGGGTGTAGGGCGTGGCTCTGCGGATAGGTGCGAATGAGAAAGCCCTACAATTATTGGCATAGCATACAATATGAGAATGCCAGGCAAGCATTACATATTAAAGACTATCTGTGGTTCTCCAGGTAGCCGATGGATTGGGTCATATGAGGTTGGGTTGCAAGTTTGTCTCTGGAATGGGGTTTGGTATGGGATGTAGGGCTCCGGGGGTAGAGAAGAGAATGGGAAAGAGAGTAATCGAGTTTGGGGATGTCACCAGTACGTCCCCGATCCTTCCTTGCATGTTTTTTGGAACGGTCTTTAGGCCCAATCGCTCTATGAGACCTTATCATCTCCCCGGTCCTCTGCGGCTGTACCTTCTGCGGCTATCCTTCATTACCTCGGGACAGGAGCTGGGATTGCCCTGCCCGGCGCTGTGGAACCGCTCTGATCCGAAGCAATGGAGGTATGGTTACTACAACCAGATCATCTGCAAGCCTATGCCAGAGAAGACTTGCTGCGGAGGCAACTTTTACGGCAAGGCCGTCAACCAGACTGTGGGAGGACGGTAGTGCTAAGAAAGCTCCGATCAGATAGCCAAGTACTCGTTGTGGATCGGGGCATACCTAATGTCACGCTTCTTGGCGTGAGATATATCCATTTATAGGTTGAATAATTCGGGCAGTAGTGGCGCTTTCTGGCTGGTAGTCGAAAGTGTGACTTGTACAGCAGGACGACGGCAAGCGCGCGAAATTGCAAGGCATGAGGTGTTGAAGTGAAAGGCTGAGTTTTTTATGCCATAAAAGCGATTTCAATCATCGAGTGGAATATGGATCTATGGAATGGTTCTACGGTTGAGACCTATGTACTGAAGTCAAACTGGAGCCATAACGAGTAACGGAAACGGGCTGTAATGGCCGATTATTTGTCGGACGATTGCTCGGACGATTTTTTATCCATCGTACAACCTTTACCTAAACTCCTATGTGTACGATATGCATAGACGTGCTTCTGTGGATCCGCCCGGATGCAACAGACGTCAAAGCTCAAACTCTGTGCCGAACCACTCGGACGATGTTCAACAACAGTATCTTATGCACTGTTCCGCTATCCGATATGAAATGACGTATAGGGTTGCAATGCTCCCAACTTTCTTCCTGGCCGTGTGCCTCGGCTTTGCTAGGCTTTCGCAAGCACAGTCGTTAGCCGAATGCCAGGCACTGACCGACCATTACCTTGAAAAGCACCACAAGGAGGCTTCGCCATATACGGGATCCAACCTACTTTACTTTCTTCACGTTCCCCGGACAGCAGGGCGGACGTTCCATAGCTGCTTGCTGAAATTGGGCGTACCTCCAGCTTTGAGATGTCCCAAAGCCTACGATCACTTGCGTATAACCAATATGAGCAGGCCAAATTGTTACCTACTCAGTTCGCATGATGACTTCAGTGTAGTGTCTATGCTGCCGCCGGATGTTGCGGTCCTGACGCAGCTTCGTGACCCTGTGGATCGTTTCCTGTCAGCATATGAGTTTGCAGTTGAGGTTGCGTCCAGGGCGTTAAAGCGGCCTAAGACCTACCGCAGGCGCGTCGGCAGGATCGCCACCGATGACGTTTGGCCGTGGTCATACCTTGTACCGTTCTTCACCGAAGACCTAAAGGCGAAGGTAAGGTTTCATTTGGCGGGTATGCCTGCCGCAAGGGATACGGACCTCGCGGATACCGGCCGCAAGTACGGAAAACATAGGTTTGGACGAGAGTCCCTCGCGCTTGCGTATACTCTTCTGCTGCATCAGGAATGTGGCATGCCTTAACTCTATTATCGCACCGCGTAGACTTGCATGGATGTTTTGATATGGGTCGGCCAAAAGAACCCAGCACATCTTTCAAAACCCCGTGGGCGGGCATATCCTCTTATTTCCTGGCATGTGTCGGCCATGTTTCGGAAGCGCCTCTGTGCAACCCGCTTGCGGTCGTGATCGGAAAACTAACCGCAGGTTCCCGTCGCACAAGCTAAGGAACTACCGCCGGGAGGTAAGCGTTCTCCGAAACCTCCTTTCCGATGCGCGGTTGGGATTCTGACAGAGAGCGCCCACAGAGCACGCCCGCGCCAGCACAGTGTGTAGCGCGGGCGCGTGAGATGATGATGTCTTGTAAATTTATGATCAGGGAGATTCGTACGTTGAAAAGTCCAGGGATTTGAAAACCCTCCAAGGTGCTGTGACACCTGCACAGCAAGGCAATGACTGGCGGGGCGCTGAGGTGAAGGAACTGCGAGGACCATAGGGGTTGTCTGGCGGCCGCTGGCCATCGAAACGGCCGGAAGCTTGTTGAACACATGGGGCTCTCCGCAAAGATGTTGATGTGGGTGTAGCGGCCCTGGAGCCCTAGGTGAGGCCGCGTGTGATATCCGGAAGCGTGGAAGTTTTGTAATGTGGCTGAAATCAGGGCACGAACGATCCCACTGTTCACCATCTGGGTCGAGCTCCTCAAGTCCCTGGTTGGCGGTCGCGGCGATTCATTTACGCGGCAACGATGATTCATTTACACGGCAACGACGATTCATTCCCGTGCTCACGTATAGGCGTGTGGGCAGAGATGGAGAACAAGGCAGGGGCGTACTTCTTCAATAAGGTGACCAACCAGACCAAGGAGAGCCTCACAGAGGCGGAGGCGGCGCTGGGTATCGTACCGATGCTGGATCCGTATGATAATGAGCTTGTCATAAGCCTCAAGGTACGAAAACTTCGCGTCGGGGATCATGCAAGTGTGAAGGTGGCGGATAACGGGGAATTAGGCGGCGGGAATTCACCGCTCAGGGTCTTTCGAGGATGTTGGAAGATGAGATGGACGGCGGAATACATCACCCTGCGCGTCTATTTCTTGACACAGACGACGACTGCACGCCTGTTACCGGTTATAGCTGTGACTGTCACTGAGCCTCTGAATGGGAGGAGCTGCGGGTTGGTTGCAAAATGGGTATAGTTACGCAGTTGAACTCAACGTACAATGCAAACTTAAATCATCGAGGGTTTTCGAGGAGCTGCGGGGATGTTACCGCACACCCAGTTTTTCGCTCCGCTCCGCTACGGCATACACACAGGACTTCGCGAAACACCCCATCGCCTCCGAGCTGCTTCACAATGGGGCGACGTTCCAGGTCGGACTGGGCGCGCAAGAGGAGGGCTTCCGACCCTGAAGTCATCCGAAGAGGAGAGGGGCGGGGCAGGGAGCCGAGCATGGGTGCATGCATGTGTATGTGTGCGTGCGTGCATAGCCGGGCAATCGGTGTCCCTGGGTGGTGGGCCAAAACGCTGACGAGAATGGAATCTACTTATTGCGCCACATGGTTGCAGCCTGTGCGTGGCTTGAACTTCCCTATAAATCGGCAACGCCCTCAAGCGCTGGATCGTGTCCTGGGCTCAGTCCCTTTCAGCTGTACCCGTTATCCCTCTTTGCTGCTTTTATGAATCGTTCCTTGCGATACCCGCCCAACATTCCCGTCCCCGAGCTCAATCCCCCCCGCATCCTCTCCATCCGCTGTAGGTTCTGGGCATCACCAACTACTCCCACTGGGGCGACGCGGGCGGTTTCCGTGCCTGCCTACTCCGCTACGACCACCTACGCTCTCAGCTACTGGAGGTCGCCAAGAACCGGGTGCAGCACTTCACACATGTGGGCACGACGGACCGCCTGCATGAGTCGGCGGCGTCGGCGCTGGTGGGTGGGGTCCGGTAGTTCAGGTTCGGGACTTCGGTAGGACTCGACGACGTAAGTGGCGACCTGCTAGGTCCTAAGCGACAATGAGCCGGTGTTAAAAAGAGAGAGATGGAAGGGGAGGTATGATACCGCTGTAGAGGCGCTGCTATAAATCATGGCTAACCGCGATATGGTGGAGGCGAGGTGTAGCTCCGTCCAAGGTAGAGAAGGTGAAAACGTTGGAATGTAAGCTAGATAGCCGCCAAGGCCGCAAATAGAAGCTTGAAATCAAGCAATAGAATCCGTAATAGGGTTACAGAAGGGGAGGGAGGAAGGCGAGAGAGTTCGTGTACGGAGGACACTTCGCTTGGGATGGCTTTTATGACTGAGGTTCGTCGTTTGTTGGCTCCCGGCGTCCCTCGGGAACTCGTTGGATCTGAGAGCCCTCCGGATTGCCATTCAGTACAGGAAGGCTCCTCGGGCTTTGCGGCTCACCTGGCTGCAATAAAGCCTGGGCCCCAGAACCCAACCCTGCATAGACCCTTGCGGCTGCTTGGCCCCTCTCGCGTTCCTTACTGACCCGTGTCTCCTGCAGGTGTCGATGGGCTTGTCAGTAGACAGCCCCGCATATGGAGGCGGCGATGAGGAAGTGGCTGGCCGCCGAAGCGTTGGGGTCAAATTGGAGCAGAGCGCCAACCGCACTTCAGGTCTTGGTGGCGGCGGTAGGGGCGCAGGTTATGCCCTCGGGAACAGTGGTTTGGATAGCCAGGTGGCCGCCAGGTTGAAGATTCTGGCGAAGCTGATTCGAGAGGTGAGTCCAGTTGGGTGGCGGGGACTGGCGCCCAGAGGATGAGACAGGAGGAGGGGACCTGCTGAGCGGGCATGCCTTGCCGTAGCGGCCAGTCCCACGGCAAAAGAAGAGCCGTATCCACCCGGGTGGAGGAGGTGGCTTCGTAAGGGAAACTGAGTCCTGTCCGCATCTAAAAGGTTTTTGTTCGGTCACTTGCCGGCTGGGCGCACAAAGCAGCATCCCGGCAGGGACAAGGGCAGAGCCGGGTGCAACACGCAGCGGCCCCGAGCCTTGCGAAAAGGATCACGCCCAGCACGCGTGGCTTCGTCACGAGCTACGAGCCGGTTCATGTTGGCGCTTTAGCCGAAGCGTCCTGGGATATTTCCCGCCCCCCCCCTCCGGCCTCGCAGGCTCGTCGGAAGTTGCAAAACGCCCAGAAGGAGCTGGTAAATGCGCAGAAGGTGAGGGATGATGAGTTGATGATAGATAAAGCACGTGGTGTAGGGAGGGGGCCACGTTGGGTAGGGAGGGAGGCACGTGGGGGCACTTGGAAAGCATTTGGGTGATGCAAGGGACTAGGGCCCGGGGGCGAGGTCCCTCTCCCTCGTCGTAGGCGATTTTGACGGACTATGGTGACGGCTACCTCTACCTCGCACCGCTAGCAGACCAGGTAGGGAGACTGGGATGGCAATGTCGTGTATCGTGAAAGATCCTGGTGGTTTTGTACTCATGATTATTCATTATAGAATTTCAAGTCGGTATAACGCTCCCACGCTATCATCTATACCCTTGGGTTATACGTCGCTATTGATTCCCAAATACCCTGTCTCCTCACCCTGCCGCCTGCCGCCTCGCCTGCTGCCCACAACTATGCTGTACAGTCCGACGCCGACCCCAGCATCGTGAAGATGCTCCAGGGCGAAGTAGACACTGCGAGGAACCAGCTGATTGAGGCACAGGTCAGAATGCATAAAGGCATTCTTTTACCACCCGTACCATGTCACCTTGCCATATTCTTGTTGTCGGAGCTGTTGTTCCGACGCAGCAGCGGCTCGGTAGTGGGAATGGGGAATGGGAATGGGAAATACTCGCACACACGCACACAGGAATACAATCGTACAAGTCGGCTCTGGCCATCCGACAGCGTCTCCGCATGCCTTTCCATGCTGTCTCGCCTTTTTGCAGCTCCTGTCTGGAAGGCCCGAACAGTTTACATAGGGCGGGGAAACCGTCCCTGGACCCCTGGCAGTTAGGATTCCCTGCGTCCCTGGCCGTTCCTATCTTGAGTAACTGCGATCCTGTCCCCGAACGTCCCTGTAAGGTTTTATGCCAGACGATGGAAGTACTGTATGGGCGTGATAGACTGCGACCCCCTGCGCTTTCAACGTTTGCCCCGGCAGGAACGGCTGGCTAACTTGCGGGAGAGGCTGCCGGCGGACCTGGGCGGTGCAGAGAGCGCAGACCTGTGAGTAGTATGGTTGCTGATGGGGGAAATGTTGGTGGGGGAGCAGAGACAGGGATTTCAAAACCACGATGTGACCCAATATATTGAACATGCGTGATGTAAGATATCTGCGATTTCATTTCTTTATTTCACACATCCTGCACATTCGTATGTTCCTCTGCTACGCCCCCCCTTCTGCTGCGTCCCCCTCAGTAGCGTGAGCGACTTATCTGTAGGCCATGAGGCCCGGCGGAGACTGCTCCAGGAGGACGCCGGGTCCTCACAGCAGCAGCAGCAGCAGCAGCAGCAGGAGGGATCCGGAACCTCCGCCGGGTCCGCGGATGGGGCGACCGGGGCTGCGGGCTCCAGCGAGGATACCGCGGAGGTGAGGGCTTCCCTCGCGTCGCAACGTCCGTACACCAGGCTAGCATGTAATCAGACCGGGAATGATGCCCCGGACGTCGTAGATACTGACAAAATTATTCTGATCTTTTACACGGTTGAAAGAGAAGGTGTTTAGAGGTGAAAAAAAGGTTTTTAAGACCTAAAGACCTAAAACTCTAAAACCCTATAGCCATCAATAACGTATCTATTGTCCCTCGACCCAATTGCTCGACCCAATTCTTAGTCCTTCACCTCGCCCTGTCGCACCCTCCGCGCGCCTCTCCCAGGGCCTGGGGAAGGTGGACGAAGTGGCGGAACAGAGGAGGTGAGGGGAAGTGGTGTCTTCTAAGTCTCGTGCGTGTCTCACCCTTACGTGCACATTGGACATTACGTCACCACGGCGTTGAAGTACAGTGGCACGATGGCAGGGGCCGCGGTGTCATTGGTGTCATCGATAATCGATTGCGGCCGTGATAACTCCACCGGTGCTCAGTAAGGACCGGGGCACCACTGCAGCCCCGGAAGAAACGGAAACCGTAGCATCTACACCAGATGATGATGATGGGGATCGAGCGAGGGAGGCGCAACCGGGAAGATCAAATTTTCTAAGAGAGGGAAAGCAACATACCGGGCGAATTAGACGGGACAGTTGAGAAATGGCAGATGTCACCCACAGGGCTTGCTCCATCCTTCATCTGCCGTATCAGGCGTTTGGCGAGCAAGGTGACGCTGCGAACGGTGGACGCATTGGGGTATCAGCTGGATCCGGAATACAGGAAGATACGTAAGCGGCGAGCGTGCTGGCGCGGGGGGTGTGTGTGGAAAGAAAGGGACGGGATTGAGGGAAATTGGAACTTCGTACCCGCAAAGTGCCTGAACGTATGCATTCACGGACACAGACACATACGCACACGTACACGCACATGCACACGCCACGCGTGCACGTGCATGTACTGCAATTCATACCAAATTTTCCCTTTACGGCATCACATTGGTTTTGGCGCAGTATGTTCCATGGTTGATTGTATGAATACACATGCGTGCGCATGCTCCTTCCTGCGGTCTGCCTGTCCGTCCCCCTGGCAGCTCGCACCACTTTGGGCCTGGAGTTCCTCCGCTGCGCCAATCGCGCTCAAGAACGTTCCGTTTCTCGTCGTGATCAGTCACTTGCGGTCCTACAGACGGCAGATGGCCGCCACGTCACCTTTAGCAAGGCGGCACGCAATCGGATACCGCAGGAGGTGCTGGACCTCATACGGTAGGGCAGCGATGTGGGGGGTGGTCATCGGGGGCAGCGATGTGGGGGATGGTCATCGTCATGAGACCAAAGCTGCGCTGTGCACTGCCCCCGATGGAGGTGTTACAAATGTATCTGAATAATAAATGGAAAAGATTTAAGAGCCAACAGATACAGTAACGAGAATGCACGAGCAGCGCACCTACGGAGCACAAGGAAAACACCTGAAAAGCCTTCCTGCATACACATGCACTCAAATACACACGCCGACACACACAGACACACACAGGCACACACAGACACACACAGACACACACAGAAACACACAAGCCCAGGACTGAGGTGTAGGGTTGTGTGTGACCCCATCCTGTGAGGGTGGGGACGGGGGTAAGTGAGGGGCAGCTGTAGGGAGCCGTGGCATGCAGGATACGGCTGGAAGGTAGACCCGGGCGTGGTATCAGTCACGTGTATCGACGATCCCTCTGCTCAGGTTTCTTCAATCTGTGTCTCTCCCTCCGTCCTCCTCCCGATCTGGCCCCAACAAACCACTCTGCCCCCGTCCCAGTTCGTACAATACCATGGACACCGCACTGCACAAGGTGGGCCTCAGCCTACTGGATCAACATATCGCGGAGCAGAAGGCCGAGAACCTCTACCAGGACGTGCCGAAAGAGGACGTGGTGGGTCCGCCTTTTGGGGTGAGGGGTTAAGGCTGTTGGAAAAGCACCGGTACACCGATGGTGAGGTGATGGTGTTGGCGGGACTGCGCTACTTTGTTTAGGGGGAAGCGCCAGGCGACCGGGTTCGGGGGGCCCCAACCGGGTGATACGATTAATAATGTACGGTAATATTGCACAATGCGCAGGGCTCAGGGGTTTGGGTGGGTACTCGTTCCCCGCATTGATTGGTTCCTTTTGCCTCGCCCTTCTAAACCCTCTGCCTCGGTATCATGTCTCGTTTATTCTTCTTCCTCCCCCCTCCTCCCACCCTGCATGTTAACCGGCGTCAGGAATCGTTGGCCTCGGAGCAAGGGCAGCAGATGCAAGCGATGAAGTCTGGGGGAAAGGCCAACGGTGATGAGCTGAGGTGCGGCGAAGGGGGGGTCTGAGAAATGCGCCTGTCATGTCCATCGCGGCACAGTTTTGGTGTGTACGCGTGGGTCTGATTCTGTGGTAAGATATACTGCTACACAACAACATGCCTTCAACATCACCTTCCATATCCTGCCTGGCACCGGGAGATGTAAGCGTTTGGATGCATAGACCAGGCTTCCACTCACGAGAGGCGATCCCCATTAGGAATGGAAGGGGCGGCGGACAACGCGGCTTGACCGAGGGGGCTGGCCGCCTGATCTGAAGCCATCTTAGCGGTCCGGTTCCCTCTGAACCGCACCGTCGCCTGGCGGCTCAACCCAGGATGTGCGCACATGCAACCTTTTGACAGGGATGAGGGGAGAAGGTCGCACCATGAGCCTAGCCATGCCTCTGCCTCTAGCACCGTCTTCTAACCCCTTTGCCAATATCTGCTGGTAGCTGCAACCCTACATGCGTGGGCGGTTTCCTGTCCGCTCTTGACGTAGCCGTGCTGCCTCCTGCCTCTGGTTCCCTTGGTTCCTGCCATCATGTTTTTGCAGATGACTGCCTTGGTGAGGACGAGCCGGGCCGTTGTTGCCTGCCTGCCTGCCTGCCTGCCTACACGCCGCAGTCCCGGTACAGCTTTGATTCCAGATCCGGATCTTGGCTGTGAACACTAATTCTTCATGTTGTCTTTGTCGCCGCTGGAATTTAGGGTTCCCGCTCTCTCGCCCATCCGGCAGTGGGGGATCAGACTTCTCGTCGTCCTTCCTGTCCGTCCTCCGCCGCCCTTCCGGTGGGTGGAGGACGAATTTTTCACTGTTGACCGGGCGGCTGCTGCCCCTTCGGTTCTTCTCCGTATGTGACTTCACCATTCTTACACGGAGACGGAGATATGGACTGTATGTGGGATGGCTCTCACCGGGTTGCTAGCACCCATGATTGCCTGGGTGTTAGTGAGTGCGTGTTCTGTGCGAGCAGCGGAATCCACCAAGCAGTTGTTTTTAACGGGAAGCATGTGCCGTGCACGGCTTCGCAACTGGAGGGGGGTTTCTGAGGTGTCCCAAGGGGAGCGCAATGAGGTGGAACGAGTGAGCCTAATAGCACGTCTCTGCGCCAAGATGGCGAATAAATATAGCGATACCGCTACAAATGGGGGAGTGGAGGGATACTCATTGCAGGTCCCGAGGGATAGGGTGAACCCCGTCGGGCTGGGGTGGGGCCCGCGATGGGGGGGCCCGGGATGGGGCCGCGGAGTCTACTGTTGTGGAAATCGGATGCTGAACGGATCATAATTACGAGTTGTGATAGGACATATTTAGCTTGAAAGCACTTCACGTGATATGTTTTAGATGACATGCGAATGGCGGACATCTGTGGCGTGTGGCGGTCCAAGATGGCATGCGGAGACCATTGAGGATTAAGTGGGTCTAAGGACTCGCGAGAAGTTGCTCGCGAAAGTGTTCAGCGCCCTAGCTGGACGGGGCGCGCACGGGCTTTGGCTTTGGACATCATATTTAGTGGGACTTGTTCCACTCGCTCTGGTACGTGGAGGGGAGGTGTCAACCCTGTCCATTGCGTCGTGCAGAGCTACCGACTGAGTGATAGATGGTTTGGAAGCAGCTGCTACTGGAACCAGAGAAGATTAGGCTCTCAAATCTCAATATCAAGCTGTAATGGATTGTCCCGAAGGATAGTATAACACAAGGGTTGACTGCAACAAATTTGTCAAGCAGTTTGGAGGTGTTACAATCAAAAGCGCAATCAAGACGACTTAGGGCGATGGCACCTGATCTCGAACACCCTCCTTTCGGGGGTTGTAGCTACCAGGACCAGCTGAGACCAGTAAAATAATTTCTATAAACAACTATATCAACACCGTTGCTATCAGAAGATACATGCGCACCTTCCAAATCCCTTCATGGAATTTTTGATGGCAAGCCCTTTTTATGGCAAATACATATGGGAAGGTTATTTATCAATCCCAACCTGACAACCTCCGCACAATCAAGATCAACGGAATAAAAGATTTAGGCTTAGGTAATCATCAGCATTGCAACCCCAAGCCATGTGAAGTTGTCCAAGTAGTACACCGCGAAGACCGCACGCCTATGCATGTAATGGACATCTTGTCTTGCATGATCCTTTGCGTTCTAAACAACTGCTGGAGAACTCCCCCTTTCTATTTACCATCTCCATCCAATATAAGCACGAATTCAGCAAAGGGCATGACCCCTGAATTCAACCACAGTTTAACCAAATGCAACAGCCACCGGCGCCGCCGTCCCAGACAGACAGACAGACAGACAGATTGACTGACTGACTGATAGACGGCGGCGGCGGCCTGTACAGAAACTGTGGAAGCCACACCGTCGCAATGTCACAACCCGGCTGCAAACCGGAGTCCGCTCCTTGGAGACGTCTTATCTTTGTTGGGCAAACAAAACACCCATCGGACATGACACGGAGGAAAACATGTAGCATGCGCACACACATACGCAAAAACATGGAAAATGATAAGCTATGGTCGAGCCTCTTCACACGATTGTTCTGTTACGGCTTATATACGATGAGTTTGTTCCTCGGGGTTTAAAAAACAGCCCATCACAGTGCGAATTTATCCTCGCCGGCGCACTGCCGAAGATGCCGTCAGGCTATATACCGCCTCGCAGGAGCAACAAGTCGCCCGTTGTCCCAACCAAGGCCATAGCACCATCCTGCAAGCCAGAAAAACACTCGACTGCAGTTCTCCACAACGCCTGTGGTGAGTTTTCTGCGGTCAATAAAAACCCAGGATGCCTGCCGCCAGCTCTAGGTAAACAAATGTGTGATATGTTCACAGATTTCTCAGTACTCAGCAATTCCTATAGCTAGTCGACCAAAGCATCACTCGCGAGCTCGCCCATAACCCGAAACGCTGGATGTCAGGACCAGAGGACGAACCTGATCAGGACACTTGAGGCCCCGGAAATCAAGATCCCCAAACCTGTTTCTTCCGCCAGTTTGGCACCAGGCGCTCTATCAGGCGCTCTTGCCTGCGCTATGTCATGCTGTCCATTGCACATAGGACCTGCAGCCATGCGCCTGCCGCACCCTCTGCCGTATCCTACGTAATCCATAAGTCGGCAACTGAGCAGAGCAGTGCGCTTTGATATTTATCCTCGTAGCTTCGCAACGAAAGCGGCGTAACTCGTGTGGCCGTTTGATGCCTCTCAGCGCTTACTGCATTATTGATTGCTCGTTGTAAGCTTTCGAGCAGACTGGGCATGAACGAGCGTTGTATAAGCAAACGTAATAGCGAACATGTCTACACGGTGCGTGGAGAATGCAGGCCAGCTTCAGCTCACTTGCAGGATTTATTGAAGAGCACGACTCAGCGCACGTGTCGTACGCGTCATGATGTGTCGTACGCAGCCAAACGTTCTATCCAAAAGCCGAACCAGCCACCGCCCCCAAAGTCCAACCGGAGAACCTATTTGCGGGCCAAGAGGCGCAGCCCCACAAGAGGCGGCTGGGCAGGAAGGCAGGCAGAGGAGCAGGCAGAGGATGGGACGAAAGGCGCGGCGTGCAACTTTAGCACTCGTTGCCTGCGGGGCCCTTGAAGCGATCTGCTTTCATTATCTTGTTCCATCCCGACGCGAAGGCGATGTGGAAGGCGGAAAAGTCAGTGGCGAACTCCTGCGGGCCGCACGCAGGCAACGAAAAAGAGTTAGGGAAGGAAGTTGTGGAAAGCAGATGACGGCGAGAGAAAGGATAAGGCCCGGAGGATTGTGTCATTAACTCTCGAGCCTAGACGCTGGGAACGCAGCCGACATCGGTGGGAACGATTTCTCAGTCGCGAATGAGTCCCCTCTCCGCCCTCCTCCTTGCCTGCGCGATGGCGGCGAAAACGGGGTCCCACTTCAGTGCCAGGTCGCAAGGCATCATGTAGACCCCCTCCTTGCCCACGGCCTTCATCTCCAGCTGGCCGGCAGCTGAGGTGACGTTCACCCAGTCATTGTTTAGGAGCACCTGCACGCGGGCAGCGATGACGCCATCGGCAGAGGACTCAGTCATGGAGCGAAAATCAAGCCTTTGAAAAAGGTCCAAGGTAAATGTGGGAAGTGCACAGCTGCTTCATGCTTTCGAATGATGCCCAGCTAGAAAAAATGAATTTGTAATTAAGAATATATCAGATCCGACACTATTTAGACATGGTATGACAACGGTACGGTACAATCCTTCTGTCCTCCTGTCGTTCGTAAGGCCCCAAGCGCATATCCGTCCGTCCGTCCGTCCGTCCACGCAAAATCCGCTCACTATAACAAAAGATTTGTGCACTTGTTCGTGTGAGGCTTTTCTGCGTTATGGGACTTTGCGCTATGGAACCCGACCCGCATTTAACGCGACCTTTCTCCAGATGCCACGAAAGCACTGGTTCCACCTCCAACAAACGATATTGCCACGTGCCGCGGGAAAGGGTCCTGACGTGCGCTAAGGCAAATGCAAACGCCTTGTTAATTTGAGCGTTGCATTCCGGTGTGTCGAGCCTCACCTTGAAGAACTCGTTGGTAAGACGAGTGGGGTCATCGGTCCAGCTGCCGCTGTAACCCAGGCGCCGCTGTTGAGAGGGGCTGCGGATCATGGCCTTCAGCGCCACCGCCTCACGGAATGTAAGACCCATCACGAGCGCGTTGTCCTTGACCTGCACCAGCCTATGTGAGATCAAGTTAGATGGGAAGGGGAGGGGGACGGCAAGATTGAGTTTGTTACGGCGCTGAAGAAGACGAGCCAGGAGGCGCCACCACTTCGGGAAATAGGTAACCGTAAAGAAAGGTCTGCCCCTGCCCCTGCCCCTGCCCCTGCCCCTGCCCCTGCTTCAGCTTACTTGTTGCCAAATACACGCGGCGGCATCACAGTCACAGGTGGCTCGTTAGGGTCCGCATCCGAGCGGCCGCCACAGAACTTGATGCTCTTCGCGTTGGCGTCAGTCAGTGCCGTACTGCCCGCCAGGACGATCAGGTCCGCGTAGGTGAGACCGGAGAAGCTGTTCTTGATGGGCTCCAGGACCTTGAGCACCCTGTGCCACAAAAGGTGATGAGCGGAGCGGAGCGGAAAAAGGGGGGGGAGAAAGGGGGAAGGAAGGGGTTGCGCAGAGTGTTTGTGCTCGGGCACCGGGCCACCGAAGGCTAAGGGTGGCAGCTCGATGGAGCACTAATGGGGTTTGGTTGGTTGGATGACTGGTGAATCGATGGATATCGTTTAGGATTCTCGTTGTCAACTTCGCATCGCTCTCACGGAATAGTGTACGTGTTTGGTTGTGAATGGTTGTGAATGTTTGGTTGTGAATGTGTGTGCACCTACTTGTCCAGGGCGACATTCTGCGGCCAGTCTTTCTGAGGTGAGAACCGGATGCGGGCGCCGTTGCAGCCGCCTGTGTAGTCGGTCTGACGGAAGCTGCTAGCGCATTGCCACGCCAGAGTCGCGAAAAGGGCGCCGTAGTACGGCTTGCCGTTCACCTGGTCGCCTGGCAACGCCGGGCTGATGGTCCGCAGCGCCTTGGTAATGGCCTTGGTGACGGCTTTGTAATCGGGCTTCTGCGCCGGGGGGGGGGGAAGGGGCGCCTGGAAGGGCTGGGGGGGCGGGACCTGGCTGCCCAGGCAGCGGCTGTAAGGACCCATATCGCGGGTCACAAGCTTGTACCAGGCGTGGCTGAAGGCGATGTCCAAGGCGGTCTGGTTCGCCGCGAAGAGCTTGACGAGCTCCAGGTAGGCTGGGTCCGTGAGAAGGGCTACGTCGGTCGTGAGCATGATGATATCGGGCAGGTCGTCCTCGGGGTCAGCGCCCTCCTTCAAAACGGGCTCCCACTGGTGGTGGCCGCCGGGACCCACATACACCTTCCAGTCGTACTTGAGCAAGTTCTGGACGTAATTATTACGGCATTGAAGCAGGACGAATTTGTACGTTAAAAGATAAAAAGGATGCACAGGGAATCCAAAGATGCTCTGCTTCGGCCGTAAGAAGCAGTCTAGCAGTACCGCCATGGCATTGTCGACTTCGCATTTTCACAGGGAGAGAGAGGGCGTGGACGGGTATTTGGATACAGACACAGACCCTGTGTCAAGTGCTTTTGAACGAAAGGCGATGAGTGGGCTCTAGATCCAGATCCAGATTCAAATCAAATTCCGACCTAAACTCGGACCGCGAGACCGATACCCAAGCCAGACGCCAGGCTACTGCCTTTGTTAACCGACCCCAGGGGGCATGTTCAACCCTCCCTCAGGACCACTCCTCCCATGATATCATTGTGTAACGGGTGGGCAGTGCATTGCGGCCTGTCATATCCCCATACCCACGCCCTGGTCATCGCGGCCGTCATTGGTATACGCGGCCATGAAGTGTTGAGCTCCAAGTCGCTGTCGCACTCTCTTTCTGGACAGCCTGTCAGTTCCCAAGGCCAGGCCAGTACCAGGGGAGTACTGGCTCACTACTGGCTCACCTGAAAGTACTCGTTGTCCCAGCGGATGGGGTTGGTGGTCCAGGGGCCCTCGAAACCGCTGGTGAAGGTGTTGTTGCCCTTGCCCTTCAAAGGGCCCTCGCCGCAGGTTCCGGGCCAGGGGTTCCACGGCTGATTCATTGGATTGGGCCCGGGGCCCGTCGGGCAGGCACCTGCGCAGGCGGGGCGGGGGGGGGGTCGGGAGGTGAAAACAGCCGCAGTCGCCGCATCAGCATCAGCGGCAGATGCTGAAAGGCAGGATGCAACAAAGCGCACATACAGCGTACATCAGCTCGTAGTGGTCTAGTGGTCTAAGGTTGGGATAGCGGAGCACGTCCCCGCAGGAGAGAAGGAAAACAGAACGGAAACGGCGCGGTCCATGCACAATGTGTGGAATGGGCGGTGTGATAAAGGGTTCGAGTCCAGAGCAGCCCCGGGAGAAAGCTTGTTGAGGGCGCAATTTCGACCCGTTGCCGGCATCCGTCAGCCAAGTGTTTCTTTATCTTCACACGCCCCCGGCGACGCACCGTGTGTCTTCCCAAAGGCGTGGCCGCCGCCGATGAGAGCAACCGTCTCCGAATCATTCATGGCCTGCGGCCAGGGTTTAGCATGCATAAAACTAAAAACTCCGTATGACATGATAAGAAGAAGGAATCCATTAAAGCAAGTCCATTTAAGGAAGTCCATTGTGAAAGTAGGGAGTTCTATTTCATTTACACGATGCCCAGAGCGCGGTACTGCATGCCGAGGTGCGGTATATATAAATATAGGTAGCGCCAGAGTAACATCAGAAACCCAGACGTCTCCTGCGGATCCCCGCCCTTGCGGGTCCCGGAGCCCAGGGCAGAGACAGCCTTCTTCGATTGCATCCGCAGCTGTACTCTTGCGGCAGCTGTACGAAATCCAAGACAAATGCGACCGGCTTGCTATTAGCTCTTTCATGAAGAGAAGTAATTCATGGAAGCTAAGTAGTTCATCAGAGCGCGTGAGCCACTAACCGAATAGGTTGGCACCAACCACCAATCACCAACCGAAGCTGTCCAAAGCTTTCCATAGTCGTCTTCACGGACTCCCAAACCCCGCAACGGAGGGACGCACCATGCGACCAAACACCTCTCGGATCTGGGGAGCACTCTTTTCAGGGTCAGGTACGGCCAAAGGGCCCTCTGGGTTGACGTAGATGAGCGACATGGTGGAGGCGCCCAGAGGGGCCTACGGGGCGAATACGGCAGGTCGCGGTAGTGATGGTACGGCACATACGGTGTACGATTATTCGCTATTATTCGTCGTGACAGCAATGTCGAAGCAGTGCTTGTACTTATGTGCCTATGTACCTGTGTGCCTATATGCTCGTGTGTCCTCTTGGGCTTGGAGAATGTACGCAAGGGGTGTGGCTATTCATTTCTATATGTTGGGAGCAACTCCATACCTCGCACTCGCCGTTTACAGAGCAGGGGGCGACCGTCTCCTGATCCAGGGAGGGACCCAGGGGCAGAGAAGCGGTACCGTCGACGTCGTCAATGCGCCCAGCGCAGAAACCCAGAATGGGACCACCCATGGACTCGATGGCGGTATCACCAGCCAGAATAATCAGATCGCCCCAGGACAGCGCATCGCCGTACTTCTGCTTGATGGGCCACAGCAATCCCCGGGCCTTATCAAGGTTGGTGTTGTCAGCCCAGGACCGCTCGGGGTCAAACCTGTTTAGAGCAGCCGATTGCACCCATTAAGCGTGATGTATTCACAAAAATTATTGTAATAATAAAATATATTATTACAATAAAATATAGCGTATTATCCTTTGTTCGAATAGCTTTTCGACAATTAATAATGTTCACGATTACGGTTTATTTGACGTACGCAGAAGAGAATTTTCATCGCAATAGGTGCAAACGGTGCAACCGCAGCCATACGGTGCCGTCAGTTGTGAGAAGTCGGAGTCCTAACAAAAAATTGTCGTAACGGTATGAGTTCTTCGTGTCATTTGATTATTGCTTAAAAGGCTATTTATCGCAATAGAAATTGATTTTGCCGAAGCGCAACCCTTTCGGCTGCCACTACTCTTGGTGCCAAAATCGGCTTGCCATCATCCGAATTCCAAGGCCGACAAATTCTTGATGTCAGTTTTTACCACTGGAATCTCAACAACACAAAATTAGCTGAAAACCATTACATGTGAATGGTCCTTGTATCCTTCCGTACGTGTTCTACGGAATCTTGCGCACCTTTGGCGAGCTCCGTCGCATCCGCCACGGCCATCCGATAAGCGGTACGATCCGGCGCAATGCCAGGCCAAGCGGATCATGAGGGGACCATAATGTCCAAAGTCCGCCGGCCAGCTCTCTTGAGAGTCCACGAAAAGGGCCTTTAGGTCCGCCTTGACAGCGTTGATGTCCAGCTTTCCAACGGCGGCCGCGTCGAAGGTCAAGAGCATTCTGCGATGAATGCACACAGGATATCTCTACCTCGGTTATGAGTGATAAGAACAATAAAAAACGCAAAATTGCAGCAAGGTGTGGACCAGGACGGTGTTGACCCTGGTGTGGACGTACACCAAAGAGTCGCTGGCGCTGGAACAAATATAGCCATGCAAACTTCAATACATTTGGTATGAAGTATAGCGTATGCTGAACATTACTTGGCCTTATACCAAATCATGGTAACCGGTACTTGCCTGCGGGGTTCCGCCCGCAAGATCGCCCCTACGTTCTCATCCACGTGAGCCCTGTCGAAGTGGAAGGGGCACTTCGCAGCAACATGAAGTGCTTGTCCCGTTAGCACCAGCAGCAGTGCTGGGGCAAGGAACGTTGCCACGGACATGGGTACAGATATACACTTTGACCAGCCCTGTCTCCGATGATAAGGAGTTAAGTGCGTCAAGGTGCAATGGCAAGAGCCCGAGTGTATGCTCCGAATGATGTTTATGATGCTATTGTCATGCTGGCGGTTTATATGCTGTCTGGAAATTCCGGAGTGCCGTAAAAATAATCATTTGTCAACGACAATTAAAGGGCCCTTGAGGGTGCTCATGTGTGACTTTTCGTATACGCTAAACAAAACAGGCAGGCTTCAGGATTGTTCTCAGAATCCGTTTAAAACGGAACCCCGTTTTAAATCGAGCTCTAAAAATGAATATGGCTTTCGTCTTCGGCAGTCGGCTTAAACATGCCCATCGCCGTCGCCCGCCCTCGTGATGGCAGTTTGACGGGACAGGCGATTCGATAGGGTGTCAAGTCTGAACTTTTAACACCGCCCGTTTCCACCTACTCAACTAATAACTGTAATTTAAAGTTATAATTTTATTGTTTTATATTTCCTTATTTTGAAACAGTTCCTGTCGGATGCGCTCGTACGCAGAACTTCACATAACGTGAAAGATTACGTTTCGGTGATGCAGAATGATGTATTCCAATATAATCAATCACACAGCTCAAAACGCTTGCCATCTAACGCACAAAGGCACCTGCATGAATCCAGAAATAAAGGTGAAAGCCCTTTCCTGTCAGCAGAACCCAGAGAAACTCGATGCTATATAATCTTGTATGTTTCCGTAGTCTTATGTATCGGTCTCCTTCTTGATGGGACGACAATAGGTTTTAGTGGTTACGGCACAGTTGAAGAGAGAAAGGAGATATTTCTCACTTCCGAGTGGCTGGATTTACTCGTGCGCACAGCCCACATCTACCCTAGGTACCTTCATTTAAATTGTGCGCGTTTAAAAAAGTCCGCCGTTGTTCTTACGATCAGAACCGCCCCGACGTAATCTCGAGAAAACGCGACACAATAGGGCTTCGGTCGGCTTGCAACAATTTCAACTGTTCGCGACCTAGTCTTTATCCTACCAAAAAAATTAAATATCCATCAACCAATTCTTGGAAAGGGTCGGCCAGGCCGTATTGCTTTAGCGAAGCAATAGAGCCGCAGGCCAATGTCCGCCACCCATTAGCATCAAAGACAGTCATGTCATGTAGCATTAGCGGCTGGCTAGAGGCAGGTAAACGCGAGGAGTGCGTAACTTGCTATCGGATGAAGCCGGGTTGTGTGAAACAGACTGGACGGAGACAGACGGAGTGGTGGACCCTGCCCTTACGTTACTGCAGGATGAAGTACATGCCATGAAGCATAATTATGATCAGGGATTTTCCTACACCACATCCCCTGATGCACCACATGAACATGTTTGTTCAATCCATTCATTTGCCCCCCCCAAAAAAAACACGGGCCCATACTTCGAATGAACCTAACAGGGTCCCGAAGCGTATTCGGTCGGAGCATCAGGGCCGTGAGATGAACCACTGTTTGGTTGGGGCTTCTGGATATGGCCGAGAGAACACAGGAAGAGCCTTTCCCCGTACGGCCATCCGGATGCTACGTTTGCGTGATCTATTCCAAGTTGGTAAGCCCTCGAGGTCGACGCCAGTCCTCAGCGAGCTGGGAGTTCCCGACAACTAAGGCCCAACCGGCATTCGGACCATGTCGTACAAAAAAGTAGGGAGACCGGAGCGGTTCGGCCAAGCAGTTGCATCGCACATCAAGATCCGAATTAAGATTCGTACAACCCAACTGCCTGCTAACATTTTGCACATTAATGCCTGCTCTGATGTCGTCCGAGATTGATAGTCTACATCGCTGATTTACCCCGAGAGGCCGGCGGCCGCCGCCGGTGGCAACTCGGAATTAAAATTACATGGCGTGTCTGCATGCGACACAAGCCGGGCTGAGCTCCAGTCCCTCGCCAGCAGATGCCAGCAGATGCACCTCTCCCATGTACACACAGCCAGCGCCTCATCGTCATTGCTAGGCCACGCGGCTGGCCCCTCCATGTTCCTCTTCTCCCTTATTTTCCCGAATATTGGCAATAGAAAGGGGAATGGCGCTTTCAGTCAACAACCTCAAGTGATCAAAATACAATTTCCTGCTGGCGTCGATTCCATGAACCATAAAATGTTAGCTGTTGCTTGAAGTGGATATGAACTTGCAGGAGCATGGCTACGGTACGACATATTACCAGCCGTGGTAGGCAGGCCGTGGTCAGGCGGGGTGTATAACCCGGGCTCAGCCTCTGTGGCACTTTCCCGGATTGCGCTGTGGGATGCATGGGACCCATGGATCAGAGAATACCACGAATTAATCATTAAGTGTGACTGAACTCTGATTGAGGCATGCAGATCAGCCATTTCGTGCCCGTCGCCAGATGGGCGAGCCCCTGCATCGGAAACTTACCAAATTAGGCAAAGTGAAATAAGAAATGAATACTTCATATTGAAATATATTAATTCATGTTAAAAGCACACAAATCATTGCTGAAATGCCGGGGAACAGGGTGTACGACCAAAGATTTACCCTGATCGCATGTGGCGCCTTTATGTTGTGAAAAGCGATCATTCAACAAATTCGTGGGGTATGGCTCCTAATAGAAATCGCGATAGTGCAATTACATATCAAATGTGACCACTCATTGATTCGCTTATCGGACAGACGAGCCATCGGTAAGCCTCCGAGACCCATTCACACTTTGTTGGCAGGAAGGAAGCATCTTTTATGATGCTTACTGGCAATGTTCTATGCAGAGCTGATGGATGTTAAAGCACGGAACGAAGTGGGCATACACTGCCTTTTACCCAGCGCTAAGAGCTTGCTTCGTGAGGGGAAAAAGAGTCAACGACATTCAATTGTGTTACCATGCTCCAATACCAACGCAACTTCCGTCGCGGGCGCGCCCAGCATAGCGGTGCAGTCAGCTCGGTTAGACGTCGACTCCGATTCCGTCAGCTATTGTCCAACGCGTCCATCCTTCCTCGCAGGACGAACTTTTGTGACCCAAGTGGATACTCATCCAACGGATCGATATTCAAAATTACCTAACAACCTGACGTCTTCCCCTGAATTGCTGCGTCGTCGCCAAGAGCAGCGTGCCGCAGCGCAGGCGCTCACAAAGAGTCTCGTCACCTGCTGCACGGTTGCCGAAGCCAGGGAAATGTACGAATGTTATGGCGAGCAATTCAATGGCATCCACTTTGCGGCTCTGTTTACAGCCCTGGGCCGTCTTGAGACAGCTGTCTCCCACCCTCCCAGTCACAAGGCTTCCTATTCATATTCAGCATCCCTCTCTTCTCCAAGTCACATTGCCTCCCCTCCACCGGGTTCGCGCACCCAAACAGCCTACTCTGCAACTTTACCTAGCAGGCCGATGGCGCGCTCCTTTCACCAATCCCTCGATCAGGGCGTGGCTGCCGGTGGGACGGGTCACTCGCTTCCAATCAACTCACATAGTTCGCTTGCCGCAACGTGCCCAGGCCCCAGACCTGCCAGCTTATTACCCATGCACCGCACCTCTGTCGTCAGCCGTCCCCGTGCCTTAAGCTACTCCGAGCGCGCTGAGCTGCGTGAGTTTGTATCAAAGCAGCTTGTCCCGCACTTGGGGCTTCGCCTTCTGGGGCTGGGATCACGACAGCTCGCCACAGTTCTGGCGGTGCTGGCTCAGCTCAATTGTCCTCCACCAAGCTTTTGGCTTTCAGAGTGGCTGCAACACTTTGCACGGCGCATAGCGCCCCTGCCGGCCACAATTTCCTCGGCCACGGCCTCGGCTTTACCTGCCCTTCCGGCCGAGGCACGGCACGCACAGATTGCTGCCGCCGCAGCCGCTACCGCTGTCACGCACCCGACTGTGGCTGGGAATCGCGGTTTTCCGGCAGCTGAAACTACGCCATCGGCGTTGATAGATTCATCTTGCCGCTCGACTTCGACCGACATTGCACGAGCAATGTGGGCGCTCGCACGGCTGCGCCGCAACTGCAGCGCTGCCCGAGCCCCAGTTAAGGAACACGGTACGGGGATGCGCGCAACCGCGATATCCACGGCATCGGCTTTGGCTGATGGGGAAATGGGAATGCGATGCCTTTATCAGCAGCGCCATTTGATAGCCGCAACAAGTAGTCGTGGCGGACGACTAGGCAGTGCCACCGATATCCAATCCCATGTTGGTGCGGGTCTCGGAGACCCCAGTCTGGCCTCGTCTCCTCGAGCCTCTGGTGACGATGGGCCCAGCCTAGTCTGGCTCCAGACGATATCGTCGGCCTTCGCGGCACAGGCCGCCAGTGCCAGCCCCGCCGACTTGGCTTCGTACTTCTGGGCAGTAGCACGGCTGGGTTATCGGCCCCCAGCGGCGGTAATGCAGATCCTCATGACACGATGTGGACATCTCCTGGAAGGTAACTGCGGCCACCACAGCGGCAGCCGTGGCAGCAGGGACGGCCAGAGGGCTGCTCACTGTGCAACTGATGGCTCCATCAGCGTCACAGCGGTAGGCGTTGTCAGTTGTATCGGTCCTCGGGAGTTGTGTATGGTGCTCTGGGCGCTGGCGGTACTGGGCTTCTTCCCGGGCGATGCCTGGCTGCGTCTCGCTGGAAAGGGACTGATGCGCATGGCAGTAAGCTCAACGCCCAGGGTGACCAGGGTTGCTAGGGGGCGCATGCCTGCATGTACAGCGCAACCACGGCCACCTGATCCTCCTCCACCGCAGCTACAGCCACCAGTGGCCGCGGCGGGGCCGTTGGCATCGGTGGCCGTGGCGGCAGCTGCAACGGTGGAGGAGTTCCTGCCGAATTCGGACTGGTGGACGAGCCATCTGAGCAACTCCAAATCGGCCGCAGTCGCGGCGTCGGTCCGCCAGGAAGATGGCGTCGTTAGCGGCCAGCTCCAGGCTGCTGATGCTCTGTTGGACAGTCGCCAAGCCGCCACCTGCGCCTGGGCCTTCGCACGACTGGGGCATCGTCCCTCGGAACGGGTCCTTGCCACCCTGCTGCGAAGCACCTGCATGACAGCGCCTGCAGCCACCGCTAATGCGGCCGCGGCACAGGATCTCTCTATGACGTCCTTCGCGCTCGGTGTGCTGCGGTTCAGGCCAGAGCCTGATCAGGCGCTAGCTATGATGGCTAGCATGGCGACCCGGCTGCCCGACGCCAGCCCGCAGGACCTGGTGGTGTGGGCGGGGGCGCTGGCGCGCATGCGCCTGGCAGTGCCCGACCCATGGTTCGCTAAGTACCTGCGCCGGGTGGCGGAGGAGCTCGAGGAAATGCCCCCGCTGGCGCTGGTCAACTGGCTTGATGCAGTGGCACGGCTGCGGACAGCACGACTGCCGCGGTGCAGCCGGCTGGAAGGGGAGCTCATGCGCAGGGCCCACTTCGCAGAAATAGACGCTAAGGTTGGTAGGGAAAGATCAGAATTCGCGATGCTCGCCCCTCCAGCAGCCGGGCACTCCGATCCCAGCAGCATTAATGGGGATCCCCGCAGTGACCCGTGGGTCGTGTTGGCGCTGCCACAAGCGAAGCCACCGCGTGCAGTGCTGCGCGCAACAGCGTCCCATCAACGAAGGCGACGCCACCGAGAGTCCCTGCCGCAGCCCCGGCGCGCCCTCCCAGACCCAGCTGGCACCATCATGGACCTCTCGCGATCCCCAGCCTCACCGCCTCCACCACTGCCTCCCAGCCGCATGGCGGCCTCTCAGCCGCAGTATGCTCTAGCATCACCCGCTGGTGCCGAATCCTCGGCTCCCGCATTAGCAGCTGCGGATGCAGGCTCAGCACCTCCGGCAGCAGTAGTGAAGCGGGAGTCAATCTTCATACGGCCAGCAGCACGGCACCTGCAGCGTCAGCGGCTAATGCCACGGCTACTGCGTCTGGCCGCTTCACACTTGCCGCAGCTGGGGCTAGAGGAGCATTGCCGGCTGGCCTGGGCAGTCGCGCATTTGCAGACGACCGTCCGCAGGTCCTGGGTGGATGAGTTGATAGCGCGAACCACAGAGATGCTGGAGCGACGGCTGGGGCTGCACCAGCAATGGCGGCAGCCATTGCAGGGGGCGCAACAGCGGCAGCACGTGGGTGGCCGGGGGATCGCTGGATTTACCGCCGCGGCGCCCCCCCTCAAGAACGGGGCGGTGCCAGAGGCGTCCCTGGCAACCCAGGTTCCGGCCGTAGACGTGGTCGTAGACGCCAGGTGGTTGCTGAAGCTGGTCCGCGCAGTAGAAATGCTGCTGCGAGGGCCACGGCAGGGTTGTGGCAATCGTCGGCTACAGCTGACGCAGCGATTGCACCGACAGCGCCGACAGAGGACGGGTGGGGTGGATACACCGGTTGCGATCTCGGCTCCCGAACCGCAGCTGAGGAGTGGGGCACTGTCCTACAGCTACATCCCGCGCCGCTGGCGGCTGTTATTGATGATGGCGATGCTGCCACAGCTGTCAGCGCTGAGCAACGCACAGCTGCTGCGATTCGTGCGAACGCTGGCCCGGCTCCATGCGAACCCTGCTGGAGGTGGCGCAGGCAAGCCGGCCAGCAGCGGCGATGTGGGTGCTGGCGTTGATGTTGCCGGCGCCGGCGCGGGCGCTGGACCGCCCGTGGGTGGCCGCAGGGGACCGCAGCGTCGCCTGGCTTCTGAGCTGGGGAGCTACTGCCGCCGGAGAGTGGAGGTCACGTGCGGGGCGGCGGAAGCGTGTGACCTCACCACAACTGAGCTGCTGAGATGGACTCGAGGCTGGGAGGTTGACAAGGGTGATGTCGGCGGCGCGGGGCAAGGGGACCCAACGGCATACCGTCGCCGAGCCGTGTCACCAGGCTTCTCGTGAAGCTCCGCCTACCCGTGTAGGACATCGGTCAGCGGACCATTTTGGACGTGTTTTACAACAGCTACAGATGGGCACGGAGTGCTTCAGGACGAAGAAGCGTAGGATAGCAGATTTGGTGCGCGGCGTGATGACAAGGTCAGCGCAGCAGTAAGCGTGGGATGATTGGGGGATGCATACGGGGGAATGCATAGAAGTGAAGGCTGCTAAGGAGGGCGTCTGCAGCGGGAGGCGGGCGGAAAGTGGTGGGCGCGCTCCCCTGTTTGATAGGCCGGACGATACCAGCCACCTCTCGCATCTTAAGAGCAGTGTACCTCATTGAGACACTATTTTTCTCTACTTGTTAGATGTCCGCGCGTGTACATGTGTTTTGATCATGGCGTGGCTTGATATGGTGGTGAGCTCTGGATGGGAGAAGGGAGTCGCTTGAGGAGGATGTGGAACTGTGTTTCGTAGAATGCTCAGGTAGGGAGGAAGAGCGTCAGCAGATGGAGTGCAGGATAGGGGAATGCTAGTGACGTGAGTGGGCTGGGCTGGGCTGGGCTGGGCTGGGCTGGGCTGGGCTGGGCTGGGCTGGGCTGGGCTGGGCTGGGCTGGTGCCTATCCGCAAGCCCATGCCTCCTGCATACTTATTTCCTCAGGACGATAGGCTGGGTTGTTATAGCTTTTGTTATCTCTTCGCTGTTGTTCGACCAGGGAGGGGGCGGGGCAACGAACGAATCGAATGTGGCACGGTCTGGCTGGAGTCATAAGACACACCCAACCAATTTTCTAGTACGGCATCTAGTTCGGTGTATGAGGCATGGTGTATTGTCGGGTGGAGAGCCAGATTCCATATGTCGTATTTCGTGCCTCAGACACGCTCTTCAGGGTCATCACAAGGCGATGACCCTGAATGGAATAATCAGATTTCAGATGGACGTGTGTGTTTTGTGTACGTTATGCGGATGTCATGTAGGTGTGGCGGGGTGTCCCATGCCATAGTGTAACGCTTACGAACAATGTGATTCCTTCGGTATGAGGTTGGGGTCATCTAATATTGTCATTTGCTTTTGAGTGATTCTTTTCTCCCCGTTCAGATGAAACGTGTCCGAACAATTTGGTGCCCCCTGGACCCAAAAGACGCGAAATGGCGCTGTGGGAATGTTATTATCACCCCTTCAGTCGGCCAGGGTGAAGAGCTAGCCCTAGACAGGATTCATTAGCCGTACAAGAGGGTTGATATCGTGGAGCATGGTTGATTTTATTATATAGATTTAATACTGAAGTCCATTTCAAAACCTTTGTAATTCTCAGATCGGTGTAGCCGGGCTCTCACATGCGCAGCTGAGATCGTTATGTACGGGAATTCGATCGTTTCCTTTTAATGCGCCTTCTAAAGCAATACGAGGCAGTTGGTTTCACGAATGCAAAGGATAAGTGCAGGCTTCTTTCCACTTGCATTTTCCCTAGCCTGAGGGCTGTCAGTGTCAAGCTCTCTAACACGGCCCCATGCATATGGCGTGTACTCAGCAGAGGGGGGAAGGGCCGACATCCTGGCGGGCTGTGGCGGGCGGCCCTCTGGTCAGCTGGGGGCATGAGGGGCCGCTTGAAAGCGGCCTGAATGTGCAGCTGAAAATGAGGCAGGTCCTGGAAATTGTGTCACTCGCCCGAGTGCTTGGGGGTGTCATGGCTACAGTCACGCGCTATAGTCAGGATCGATGAACTAGTCGCGATGTGTGTGGCCTTCGCTCAACGTTCCCTTCAGGAGGGTGATGATAATAACGGTATTCGGAGGGTGTTAATGCGGTTATGGTTAAACTTGGTTCGGACCTCAATAGCACACAGGTGGTTGCGGCGATAACCTCCGGCCTGACCATAGCGGTTAGTAAAGCCCGTGGATGTACCTGGTGGACTAATGATTGTGCGGTAGCCAGATCTACTATATTTAATCAGAAATGCGAGCTAATGGGGAGGTTGGATGATCGGATTTCTAGTCTTTTCCCGTCTAAGTACTGCCAAGTATAGCGTGCAGACTGTTAGCCCGTGGGTCGTCCGGAAACGTGGCAGTTCCTCGCACCAAATATCGATGACTTTGCCTTGACTATTACCATCTGTTTACCACGAATGATTACAAATATGCATTAAATAAGTGTTTATGAACATACGTATACACGTGCCACTCCCTTATGTGGACGTCGGTTTGAAGGCCTCATTCATAGCTAATGGCCATGGAAAACATCCAAAACAAATTTCATAAGTCTATCAGCAGTATATCAAGGGTAACCCTGTACTGGTGATTATCATCGTGGATTAGCATGTGTACGGCTATGAGCCTAAGGCAATCAGCTGTCCCTGTCCCTTTGTTATTAAAAGAAAGTACAAGGCTTCCAACGCCACCATTGCTTCGACTGAGTAAGTCGCTTTGCTTTCGTCATTAGAGTTTCTTTGTTGATTTTTTCTTTTGGACTTGCGAACCAACCGACATGACTGACGGAAGCCTTGCGGGATTTGCAACGCTCGAGGAGTTGATGGAGGTATGATAGAAAAGCCAGTGATCTGGAGCCAATATGTAAAACCCTACATGGCTTGGCGACCGCGATTCCTTCCAGGAGTACATGCCACCTGAAAAACTGCAACATGCTCGTCGTGTTCTGTATGGACTAAATGTTGGGGAGCTGGTAAAGGGGATAGACTTGGATCCGGTGTTGTGCGGGCGATCGTTGGAGCAGGACTTCGACCTCCGCACTGCAGCCTTCCGGGCTGCACCGGAGCAGATGAGGCCCCCTCGTGTCGTGAGGATCGGGCTGATCCAGAATAAAATCGTGCTGCCTACGGATGCTCCCTTTACTGAACAAGCTAAGGTGCGGAATAAGTCTCACGAAACCTGATAAGTTCGTAGGAAGATGTGCTCTGAGTCCGAGATAATAATTCCTGAGTATTGTT
Organism: Volvox africanus; assembly: GCA_030268105.1. NCBI lineage: Eukaryota > Viridiplantae > Chlorophyta > Chlorophyceae > Chlamydomonadales > Volvocaceae > Volvox > Volvox africanus. The sequence continues at coordinate 2,143,764 of BSDZ01000010.1, read as the reverse complement.
GGTTTGTTGCAGGCCATTCGGGAGCGGGTTGGCCAGATGCTGGAGACTGCTGGCCAAGCGGGTGTCAAGGTCGTGTGCCTGCAGGAGGCATGGTCCGTTTCCTGTTTGCAATGGGCCGGGTGAACAGATCGTTGAACCTTGTCAGTGCAAATGTCCTCAACAGGCCCCCGCTTCCACCTACACAGCAACGCACTTCGTCCTGTACTTGCAGACTCAGTTCCGTGAACGTGGTGCTTCTGCGCTCATCACGCCATGTCATCAAATTACTCTGTTACGTCATATGCGCCATTTGAGCTCCGACACCCCAACCGTTATCGGACTGTGTCCCATTCCTACTAACCTGTTGCCAAAACCCTGGGCCTTTCGGGACTTTGCCGTACAGGCACATGCCCTTCGCATTTTGTACACGGGAGAAGCACTGGTGTGAATTCGCCGAGTCAGTCGAGAACGGGGAGAGCGTGAGCTTCTGCCAAGCGGCAGCCAAAAGGTACGGCACCCACATGGGAAATGTCAGCGTTACTGCCTTGCAGGAAGCGCAGTCTGGCCATCCATCCATCGCAATCTACCTGGAATAGTGTTTTTCCACGTTGTCGAAGACAGTCCCATTGCCTTGCCCATATATAACGGCGGTGTGAGGAAGAAGACTGGGGGCTTCATTGTGGGCGGATTCAGAGTACCTTCATGGGGGCGATTTGTTTCGCAATTGCCCGCTTTGATGTTTAGGTCTTAACTGCAAGGGGCATCTTGTCTCGTGTCGTGATGATTTGCAGACAGACAGACAGACAGACCAGCACAGACAGACACCAGGAACCAAAGGCCTACGCTGGGCCAGAGCATGCGCGGTAATGTGTTGAAGGCGCTTACGCACATCTCAATCGTCCACGCAATCCACAGAGGGCAATCCCACCGATCCACTCCCTGCTGGGCCTTGGCATTTGAGTCAATTGAGCAACGCAGCGGGACATGTGGCGATGTGACGTGGACGAAGCGATGTAATGCGAGAAGCAACAAACATGCATGACATGTCATGTGTTCCACCAAACCATGCACGCCCTGTTTTCGCCGCATCACCCCGTCCCGCAGGTGGGGCATGGTGGTCATCTGCCCCATACTCGAGCGCGACGCTGCACACAATGAGACGGTGTGGAACACAGCAGTTGTAATCGGCCACAACGGCAACATCATTGGCAAGCACCGCAAGGTGTGTGCTGTTGAGGGAAGGGGAGGCATTCCCGCTATCTCCCAGTCCTTGTGTTTTGAGGACGGTGTCATAAGTTGCAGGAGCTACAAATACTTATTGGGAACGAAGAAGCGTAAAACAGAGCAGAGTTGCGAAGAAGCAGCCACAGAACAAGAAATAACTTGCAGGCGGTGGTTTGTTGGGAATAAAGGTGCGCCGTTTATGTGTGTATAAGGGTGTTACACAGTGGGCGACTTCCCCTGCAAGGACAAGCACCGGGACGTGACCAGGCCGATCCACAGCGCAGGAGGAAGTCCACTGCTTTGTCTGTCTGTCCTGCCGCGTGCTCCTCCCCCCACTCGAGCCAGCAAAGGCACTCAAACCTCACGAGCCTCTAGCCTGGCTACTCAACGGAACAGAGCCCCTGCAGCCAACCACACCAGCACCCAGACAGAGAGGACAAGAAGACTCACAAACAAGCCCTGCCAAACACCTCCCAAATACAAGGGAACACCTCCACCTCCACAGCCACCCTCACAAAGGCCTGGCCCTCCCATCAAAGGATTTTCAATGGAAAGGGGTCACTAGACTAGGACCCTCCCAAACAGCCTAGCAGGAAAGCAAGATACCTCTACCTGTGATGGTGTGGGGCATTGGTGGACTGGGGCCTCACTGCCTGCTTCTCCGACCTCTCACTTTGTGCTAATAGCAGCCAAGCCGTTCGCTAAGTGGCATGAACATACGTGAATCATCTTGCTCGTCCACCCCCTACCCTCTCCTCTTCGCTCCTCTTCAGAACCACATTCCCCGTGTCGGTGACTTCAATGAGTCTACCTACTACATGGAGGGCAACACGGGTCACCCAGTATTTGAGACGGCTTTCGGCCGAATTGCTGTCAACATCTGCTACGGCCGCCACCATCCAATGAACTGGCAGGTAAGGGAATCGGGAGCCGAAGACGGGCAGTGTTCGGAGCAACCTGATTTGTTCCTTGACACACCCACTCCTGGTACTGGTTGGCCTTTACACCTCGTCCCGTTTGCTCTGTAAAGGCAACGTCGCACCTCTACCATGTCATCTACCACGTGCTGCAGGAGAGAAAGGATTCACGAGACGTGGCTTCTTTCCCTTTCCAATTCCTCTACCGGCTAGACGGCCAAGGACGCAGTGCCTACGATTAAACGCTTGCATGATAGACAGACAGATAGACAGACACAATACCCAAAGTAACATCCACTTGTTGACTGCTTGCAATGAATCAGCTTGCATTGTAAATAGCTAGCTGATGACTTATCCAACCTGTTTCTTGAAAGTGTCTTTGGGTATTGTGTCTGTCTATCTGTCTGTCTATCATGCAAGCGTTTAATCGTAGGCACTGCGTCCTTGGCCGTCTAGCCGGTAGAGGAATTGGAAAGGGAAAGAAGCCACGTCTCGTGAATCCTTTCTCTCCTGCAGCACGTGGTAGATGACATGGTAGAGGTGCGACGTTGCCTTTACAGAGCAAACGGGACGAGGTGTAAAGGCCAATCAGTACCAGCCCACCATGAACCTTTCAGCCATTGCCCCGAATTACACTATTGCCATCACCAGTTTGGGGTTCTAGCATTAACAACATCCTCCCTCTGCATTTCAACGAGACGAGAAGTGCCACCATGGTCCCTCCACCCCTGCCAGGCGTTCGGTATGAACGGTGCGGAGCTGGTCTTCAATCCGGCAGCGACTGTTGGTGACCTAAGCGAGCCCCTGTGGCCCGTGGAGGCGCGCAATGCCGCCATCGCCAACAGCTACTTTGTGGCGGCCATCAACCGGGTGGGCACAGAGGTATTCCCGCGGGAGTTCACCTCGGGGGACGGCAAGCCAGCACATAAGGTGAGTGCTAACGAAACAACGGTCTAACGAACAAGTAAACGGATGAGGAGGGAGGAAGGCGCAGGGAACTGGAGCATTGGACCCCCCCGAAGGTTGCTGGGCAGATAGGGTGCCTCTTCCACCTATCTACAGTCAGTCATCTTCGGCCTCAAAATCTCATCTCGGCTAAAATACATCGGGGTTTATATGGGGAACGGGCCAACCTACTTCAGCGCGTCTGTTAAACACGGCAGGATAGCAAAAAGAAGCGCTGTGGTTTTGGTGAGAGTGCGATAACCTCGATTTAACCTCTATTTTGCTTTCGTTTCCTGGTCCTCGTCGTCTTTTCATGTGCCGTCGCAGGATTTCGGACACTTCTACGGAAGCAGCTATGTGGCTGCACCTGACGGCAGCCGTAGCCCCTCCCTGGCCCGACACAAGGATGGCCTCATGGTGGCGGACATTGATCTGAACCTCTGCCGCCAGGTGGCTTGGTTGGGGCGGGGGCGCAAAAGACGGGCCAGCATGCGTATCAAGGTTGTGCGCAGTTCCATGGGTGCATTATTGGGTTAGTGCTCATCTCATGGACACCGTTTCCATTACCGCTTCCCATTTTTTCCCTCTTAACCACCCTGCGACCTGCTGGGCTCCTCACCTGTGCAGACAAAGGACAAGTGGGGCTTCCAGATGACTGCGCGTTACGAGATGTATGCGGAGTTCTTCAACCGCTTCGTGCAGCCGGACTTCAAGCCGCAGATCATCCGAGACTCAACGCTGTGATAAGCAAAGGATGTGTCTGGTCTGGGTGCCGCCATGCGGCAACATGGCAGTGCCGATACGGTAGCTGTTATGCCTTTAAATGTGCCCAGCAGCCAGCGCTGCAGCCAGGGGGGATACTGTGTGGCGTAGGAAAGCAGCTCATCGAGTGGCCGAGGTCCAATTGGCATTTATATATGTGAGGGGAGGTTTGCCTAACTACGGTGCATGCGGGCTCGTGACCTTACCTCTCACATGATGCTACGTGATGGCTTACTCCCTTGGTTCTTACTGCGAGTTGTGCCGGGTGGCGGGGCTGTACGGTCTTTAGCCGTCTTCTTGTCGGCCACCTTGATTCCAGACGGTGTCTGTACTTCTTGAGGCCAGATCAGGATCCGTGTTAACTTGCTGTAGTAAATCTTGTATGGCTGTGAACTAGTCGGCCCCGCAATCTCTTGGGTGACGAAATGTACAATAATTCATATCTGGTGCTGGTTTGCAAGGAGCGTCTAACTGCAGAGAGAGTACGGTATCCTAGGCTAAGAGATTTGCAGTAAGAGACTGCTGTCGGACCTCTCGGTGTTTGCTCCTGTATGCCTTCGCTGCCTTGTGAGCCATGCCTTTTTAATGTCGCAGCGTTGGCTGCTGTTGGGAGAGGGAGAGGGAGTGGGAGGGAGAGCGGAGTTTTGCAGCTGGCGGCTGCTAAATTTATGGCCCGAGGGACGCCAGGATGGTCTTTTCCCTGAGCGCGGCTTCTTTGGGAGTCCATTCAAGGCCCCGGACAGCTTTACGTGGAGACAATGACTGCCACGTTTTTGACGAAACTTGTGGCGCACCTGAATCTTGTGCAGACGGCGACTTCCATGCCTTGCCACGAATCTGTAGTGTTCTTTAGGACTGGAAGAGAGGGGTATTCGTCCCGAATAGGAAGACACATGCTGATACTGCTTCATCCTGTCAGTCGGTTGGGAGGAAGGGATTTTAGGAGACGAGATGGCATTTGACAGTTGCTGTTTTGTAGCCGGGAATCCATCGACAGAGAGGCGGAAAAGAATGGCTCGCCTATGTAATAATATTTAATAATATGTCAGCCCTCCGTCAGACGATATGCACGTTTCTTGTGTTGGCAGCTCTAGAGGTCATCATCTCTCGGGGTCACCATCTTGTATCGGTTTTTGATTTATCAGGACCGTTGTCTATAAGTTGATTAATTGTTTGAAGTTGATGTGAACAGCCTATCATCAGACGCCTATGTATGAGGAATATGGGGCACGCCATGCTATATATATCCCTCCTCCACTGGGGTTGGGTTGTGCGTGGGTCTGCACGGTTACTGTGTGAGGGCCGCTCTAAGAGGTCTTAATCTCTCCGGATGCTCATCCCCCCCTCTACGTGGCCACATCCGACATCCTGCGGTTATGTGCCTCACATTTCCTTGCTAATGTCATTATGAACATAAACACGGGGGGCAATATTTTGCGTACTGTTGCGTCTGTGTCCCATGAAACCGACCGTAGATGACAGAAGTACCGTTTTTTCTTATTATGCTAATTAATTCATCAGCCTGAGCAACAATCTTTTGTTGCTCAGGCATCGAGCCGTTCTGGAAGGATAAAATCAACTTGCAGGGTTCCACATTGCCAATCTCTACCAACTGCATCAGTTAAAACGAACTCTAGTTTAGGACCGTAAAATGCACCTTCACCAGGATTTGTTTCATGGGTTACGGGAAGGGGAGATGAGGCTTCATGTCTGGACCGCCCAACAGTGCAACAGCTCCGATAAGGGCTCCGCCCCAGGCACAGACGCTGCGCTCTAAGTCCGCTGGAATACCTTCAGATAACGTCATTCAGTGTCAAGCTCACCTTGAAACATTGAGTGACACAGCGCGACATTGTTCGTCTGTCTTAGTCGAAGCTGCTTATACCCTCTTACATCTCTGCATCCGCGAGTATTGATAACTTTAAGGAAACCTCCAAGACGTCCCTGAGGCAGGCTTGTACTTTATTTGGAAGTGGCAAGACGAAAGATACCGTGAAGAAGGGCCGAAGACGAAGGAGCCGTTCCCTTGAAAGGTGGATTCCAGTCAACGGTAGTTGGTAGCAACTGATGGTGCTCAACGACTTCGCTATCCTTGACTGCTACCTGTCGGTATTCTGCTAGCTTGAGGATTCGCCTGTCGCTGGTCTGGTGATGACCCAACACGTACTTGATGTCCAGTCAATTGAAAACCTCGACCCCTCAAACTGTCGACCGCGAATGGCAGCAGTTTACGTAACTGTTGATGTTCCCATAAGTTGCTGCACCATTGCCAGACAGAATTCCAGAACACCCCAGCACTGAAGAGGAAACTTCCCCTTCCGGACTTTTATGAGATACTCCCGGGCGAGACAGACAGACAGACGGACAAACAGACTGAAGATAGGAAAGACCGGAAAGCCTCTGCGGAGCCTCACCTGTGTGCACACAGGTGCACCTGTATACCTTAGCTCCCAAGCACCCGGTCTTGGAGATGGCCGGCCACATTCCACGCGGCCAAGTTTCGAGTCGTGGAGGTAATGGTGGTAGCGCTACTGCTGCCTATGTGGCTGTAGCCACGTTGCTGCTCGCCAGCGGTCTGGCTGTAACGGCCTGGTCAGGTGATGTTTACCTAGTCTATTTCTGACGAACGGGTGTTTGGGTCATCGAATGCAGCAGGGGTGTGAAGTGCAGCGGCACTGGATGAGCCCTTGAGACTTCGCATTTTGGGAAGATCCTACATCAAATTCATTTCCCTAAAACATCGCACCGCCTTGCAATGGTGCCTTTCTGGATGCTTTCGGCTCCTCGAGTTGCGCTCCGCGTGTTTGGTAGCTAGGGTCTTGACGCCTGAGGCAATCTGTCCGCCCACACAAACAGCCCACTATACATCCCTGCCAAGCCCGGATTTTGCTGAATGTAATTCTGAAGCGTAAGCACCAACATAAAAGAAGACCTTGGATATGCTTTCGGCCTTCCTCGTAGAGGGCATCCAAGAGCTTCCTTCTTCCCACCATCTCAAACGCGGATTGGCCCTGACTTATCTTACACTGCAGAGGGCAGCAGTAGCAGTAACAGTAGCAGGAGCATTGGCATTGTCAGTGGTAGTATCAGCAGGAGCATTGGCAGTAGCATTGTCAGTAGCGGCAGGAGCATTGGCAGTAGCAGTGGGAGCAGCAGCAGGATCAGCAGCAGCAGTGAGAGTCCGCACATCGCCAACGGCACCACTTCCTTGGGCGATGGCCGCAACATAACTGCACCGGTGATAGCACCACAGCTGGACTTTGGTGATGCGCTTGATATTCTTCTTCGCCCCGTCGCCAGTGCATTGGAGCTTTTCCTCATGGCAACCGGAGCTGTCGCACCCGTTGACACCATTGGCGCGGAAGCTGCAGTGGCTGCACCGCTGGTGGGTCCACAATTTCTGGTTGGCGGCCCTCTTCCCCGCGATGTCGCTGGTAACTTGATCGACCACCGCGCGGGTAGCAGCAATACAGCCACGGCTATTGTCGACAACGTCAACAGGGACGTTGAGGCCGATACAGTCCAGCAGCAGCGAATGTTAGCAACACACCGTGACGACAATGGCGGCAGCGAAGACGACTCACCCAGCGGTGATTACCTGATCTACGATGACCTGTACGACATTCTCTATGAACTATCAGCAAGCACGGACGAGATCTCCGATAACGTCGAGCAGGCAGCAACATCGTCAGAGAAACGGCAGAGCAGTACTGAGGTTGGCGGCCGTAGCAGTAGCAGTAGCAGTAGCAGTAGCAGCATGGAGGAAAATATCGGTACCCTAACTGCGAAAACGGTTGACAAGAATACGACGGATAGCAGCGCCGACAATACAGGCGTCCATAATTATGACGGGAAGAGAACGTACGACATGGATGATCTGTACGATGACTACGACCACCTGGGAGCGTACGACATGGAGCTGGCAAGTGATGTTGACCCGAACGACATTGAATATGCCTCCGCCATGGATCGCAACGGCAGCTTGTATGGTGACGGCAACGTTCCGTCGCCGTACTATGGCGTCACCACGGACGCCGCCATGGCACTGGCGGCGACTGCCGCGAGACTGGAACGTCGCCATGGCGACGCGGGCACCCATGCCTATGCAGACATGGACACAACGACAGCAGCGTACGACACAGCGGTCACAGCCGTACAGTCCGACGCCGTACAACAATTCGGATCTTATTCTGACATCACGGACGCTCTCCCCCAAATGAGCCACCGGCGCCGCCATCTCCTCGCTCCTGGTCCCGGTGCTGGCCCTGGTGGGTTCCGGAGGCCGCATGCATCCTGAGGAGTGGCATATTGTCTTTGGGATACGCATGTTTCGGTTATTTGGAAGACCGGTACGGGCAGCAATCTGTGGCGAAGATCTGCAGGCGAACATGTCAAGGAACTTTTGTCTTTGTGTCATAAGCCATAAGGCATAAGCCATAGGTGATTTGAATGTTTTGGATGAGCTGCTTGTCCCCAACAAGTCCCCCGTTCCGCTGAAGTAAGAGCTGCCCGAGCGACATGCCCTCACGGATGTTGACCAGGCACCTTTTTCACGGGGCACGCAGACGCTTTACGGGTGGTGTGGTCAGAAGGTAATTGGCAATCGCCTTGGACAACCACCCCCATGCCCCATCCCACATCCCTCCTCCGCAGGGGACCGGGATAATGGTCGAGCTCGTGATCGTGACAGCGGTCCACACGGAGACGACGAGGGCCCGCACCACCGTTGGCGCGGACCCGATTCAGGTCCCATCCCGCCACCTCGGAGAGACCCCGCAGATCTACCGCCTGCTAACGTGAGTCGAGCTGGACGTACACGGTGGGCGTACAACATGCCGTACACGTTTTTACGTGTACATCGATCATTTAATATTGAGTTGTACGCCAGAATCATGGAGAGTGTCCCGGAAGTGTGTCCCGGAGAGTTGGTAGTGCAATCTGGTATCTGGTATCTGGTATTGCCATGCGGTCGCGGCAACAAGCTCCAGAACCAGCCCATCCTTTGTGATCCTCTGCCATCACAAGCGCCAACCCACGCCTTTGTCTGCCATTTCCCCATCCTTGTCAGGTCTGGGTTCCGGGAATTGTACGAGTCACCCGCGATGCGGTTGGAGATGTTCGGGTAAGAACGAACGCGGCATATGCTTGACTAGGAGAGGTCAATGACTCAGCTTCCCGTCCCTTGCCATATAACTACCAACACAGTAGAGGTGGGACCCGCACCAACCCCTTAGGTATGGCTCACCACTGCACCCGCCTCATGCTGTCTTTGTTTGGCGAGTGGCCCTCTAGGGTTATTGTGCGACTAAGGAACTAAGGAGAGTCATTGAAGTTTGACTCCGGATTCTGTGTCAGGCACTTAGGGTTTCGACAAGCCCATCTGTCATTTTGTCAGGCATAGGCATGTTTTTGTTTTCTTTTTGGCAGTTCGTACAAAAAACCTCAAAAATCACAAACTCCCGTTTCCCCTCTTCTGCGGCAAACACCATGTGCGTCAGGTCCGAGTGGGTCCGCTGGGTGCCATCTCCTCCGTCACTGTCGTACCACCGGACAGCGCCAAGCAGCAGCAGCGCGGCGATACTGGAAGCACCCGCGGTGGCGGCGGCAGCGCCCCAGTGGCGGCACATTTTCGGGCAGGCGATGATACCCAGAGCGGCATCTTCAGAGCTGGTACCGACAACATCAACCCAGACGTCAAGGCGTCCACGGAGAGTACCAACAGGAGCGGTCTGATCAGCATCTTCTCTCCGGATAAGGAAGAAGTGATGCAGCAGTCAGCAAGACGCAGTAGCGGAGAAGAAGGCAGCGGCCAGGGCCACAGCAGCGGTGGGAACAGCAGCAGCCGCAGCCAAGACCGCGACACTGAATCCGGCGACAATTCCACCGAACGGCGGAGTCCTGGTGCGGGCCCAGATGCCGAGAAGCGTGATGGGGACACCACGCGGGAGAGGCCTAGGGTGGCAGTGATGGTGGGTCCAGGGGGCTCTCTGATTCACTCCGTGAGTGGCAATGAGGGTTCGTTGACGAAGGTGGGACTGGGAGGCGGCATTGTGCGTGTAGCGACACTTAGGCCGTGAGCCACACTTGCCCACTCAACTGGCAACCCCCCCCGCTTGGAACTGAAAGAGGGGTCGGGTATTTACAAGTGTTTTAATGCAATGAGGGAATGGGCAATACGGCGCCCGCATCGGCCTATTTTGACACCCGACGGGCAAGTGGGGTCAGCCGTATATGTGTGGCAGGCAGTATGGCACGCAGTATGCCATGTGGAGAGGAGCTGCGATGCGATAGGGCCGGGAGGCGGCGTGGATCCATACGCAGTCTGCTTCAATGAGATGGTCCCGCCGCGGGTGTTTCTGTGTGACAGTTATGACAGTTATGACAGTTATGACGGTTGTGATCCTGGGATCGTGTGATTCTTCGAGGGAGCCTTTGGAACAGAATTGAAAGGGATATGCGAATCCAGGGAGGGGGTACGTCACACGTTGCGAGGGCCAGCGGGGTAGGCCGGGAGAGGGCGGGGGAGGAAGGATGAGGGCAGGGGAGGGGAGAACATGGAACTTTTCTAAGGTGATTGAGAGGAATGGTCGGGCGTGTCGTGTCGTGTCGTCCATTTGTGACCCGATGCCCGGTGCGTACCGAACTTAGAGCTCTTAGTTTTAGGGTTTCAGAATGACGATTCCAAATAATGGTTTTAAACTTCCTGGATGCGCAAGTGCTGGTCGGGTACGTGTGCAGTTTGCGCACGGCCATGGCGCAGTGAGGATGATGGTTTTAGGTGTTAGGACTTTCAGGTTACACGTGGGCTAGGGAGGGCTAGGCGACTAAAAGAGACCTGGCACTACCGTAGTGACGCTATCAGGGAGGCGGGTTAGATGAGATACGAAACAGAACCAGCTAACAGAAGGATTTAACTGGTCGATTTGAGTGGTGGCTGTGTAGCAGCTGTCCACGAAAATCATTTCTTAAAAGCGGACTCCAAAAAGTGTCTCATTACACCAGAGCTGGATGCTGTATTGCTTGCTTGTGCAGAGATGGCATAGCCATCGTACAATTTACAAGGTACTCCTACACAGTTGACGCGCGCTTCTGCATCTAGGCGGTGTCATGTGGTCTGGTGTCGTACACTGCCTACAAATCCACAAGGTCATACACCGGAAAGAGATAGCGAGAGCATGAAAACGCACTGTCAAATGGAAACGCATCTGAACTGCAACAATCAACTACTGCAGCAAAACGCCGCTTCCTAGCTAGATACGGCATCAACCAACTTAAACTAGGTACTTAAGCTTGTACACATGATACGACAAATCCACAAACCGCTGGACGACTCTCATGAGAGGTAGGATGCGCTTATTTCTTTGCCTTATATCTCCTCCTCTATTTGGGACTTGAGAGTTGCGGACAAAAAAGACTGCCGACACTTGCATGGTTCAGCTCTCGACATGGCCCCCCCCCACACACACACCTGTACCAATTGACACTACCCAGCGCCCCAGCGCCATTAGAATGGACCTTAAGGTGCTCCTTCCTCCATGGCTGTCTTATCTCTGTCTTATTTCGCAGACACGACTGCCTTCCGATGAGCTGCTGCCATCAGCAGGAGCATCGCTAGTCGAAATCCTCCTCTCGTACTTCCCGCTGCGGCACTCCGCTCCACTTTTTTCCGTGTACCGACTGCTCCTTCCTCCCACCATCCAAACACACGCACTCCCCATCTCCCTACAAACACGCGCGCACATGTGTGTGTTTCATCGTCGGCTAGGGGCTGTTCCATCCATCTTTCTTCGGCGTACTGCCCCCACCGGCCCCGCCCGGCCCTGGACGGTCGACATCCATCCCTCGGGGCTCGCTGCCGAACATCTGCTTGTACGAATCCTACAAACCCGGCGCGGCATGAAGTGTGGAGCGTATGCCGGGGTGCGGGGAGACCGAGCAGGTCAGGGGGATGACGTGGTGGGCAGTCTGATCGGAAGCTTAGCAACAGTCGCAGTAGCAGCGGCACGAGTACCGGGAAGGCCTTCCCCAGGATACCCCAGTGCCGTACAGGCCTAGCTCCGTGTACTTGTTGACAGTCTACAGGAGGCCATGGAGGGCCTGCTGCTTCAATGCCTCCCTCCCTCCCTCCCTCCCTCCCTCGTTTTCACACATTCCCTCCCTCCCACACCCCTCCCCTCTTCCCTCCCACACATACCCACCCACACGCGCGAACGTACCTGCAGCCGCCCCACGCCGGCCTTGATTGTCTCCGAAATGCCGTTGCCGGTTAGCTCATTGGACCAGCCCCCACGCGGGCCATCACCGCCATCACAGCCGGCGCCATCAACGCGGCCTGCAATATCTTCTTTGCCGCCTAGATTCATGTTCCGCATCTCCGCCTCCGTACGGCTGCTGCTATCCGCCTCCAGATGGGTCCCCCGGGTACGGGCCTGGCGGGCCGTGTTGAGACCATCTCCTGCACCAAGCTCAGCGTGAGGTGCGAAGACACCTGTATCGCACAGGTACGTGCAACAGTAGAAGTGCATGTACGTGTGTGTATTGCGGGCTAGGATTTACCCCCGAACACACGTCACTCAACGAAGTTACGGCATGTACGGTAGGAGCACGACACGACATGGCATTAGGATTGTAACAAATGCGAATGCATCCGAGCGTGTGTCTTTCTGTCTAAGAAGTTGTGTGGGGTGTCACAAGGAAGATGCGCTGTACGGCGCTGTAGTTTGCCGCACGTCTCCCCTTTCAATCCCTCCTCTCCCCCCTCCTTTCCATTCCATCAACATAATCATGAACCTCCCCCCGCAAGCACACGCGCGCGCGCGCGCACACACACACACACTTGCTATGCCGCCCAGTTCGGGTATGTTGTCCGTCGACCCGCCCCGGCTGCTCTCCGTACCGGTTCCTCCCACCTCGCGATACTTCCGCGCCACCTGACAGCAGTAAACGGAGGTAAGGACAAGGCAATGAGGGGGAAGGGGGCCAAAAAGGAAAACACTTCAGCAAAAGGCCCTATGAGCTGTATGTTGTCCAATCATGTTTAGGGGCTTGGGACGCTAGGTGAGACGCTAGGTGAGACGGGGGCATACGTGAGTGGCGTGGTGGGAGGGGGAAAGGCAAATAGACGAAACCTGGTACTGTTGTTGTCACGCAAAGATTGAGTAGAGTGCGATGAAGGGTACGGAAGAGTACAACACATGAACCCAAGGATCAAAACCAGGTTGCAGGTAAGGCGAGGAGCTGGGGCCGCGGGAGCAACCGAAGGAGAGGTTGTAACGCAACCCGACCTACCTGCTCTGCGGCAGCTCCAGTGGTGGTTCCCACACCCACGTCCCGTTCGTCCGGACTGGGCTGCTGCTGGTAAACGAACTTCACGGCGGCATTGCTGTGGTAGGCCTCCGCTGCCTCGGGCCTGGTAGGAGTCCCCGGGGATATGGTGAGAAGGCGGGGATTGAGGTGGGGCCGGGGGTGGCGAAAGAGGTTGCGTTACTTGAGTATACACTCGAATGGGTGCGGTGGTGGGAGAATCTCCGAGCACTTTGATCTCGATCAAAAAGGGGCTTATGATATCTCGCATGTAAGTGATTATTGGGGAAGCGGAGGGAAATAAAGTCGGCATTCTAAAGGTAAAGGTAAAAAGAAGACGAAGGAAAAGCGGAAGGGTTTTGACAGCACGTCTTTCCCCAGACGGGTCTCCGCATGCCTCCGCGAAACCCTCTTCGTCATGACCCTCCAGCCCTGAAAAGCTTTCGCCACCGGGCTGCAGTATCTGTACCTGAAGACTGCTGCATCTGCCCTAGTCCGAGGTTCTGCCGGACAGCCCTCGGGCCTATCCCCTCCCCTATCTCCATCTCCTCTCACTTCCTCCTCTTTCCGCCAGGGCGCTCACCGCGCGTCCGCCTGTTTGGGCCCCATCCAGCTTCCAGCAGGTGTGTACAGGGGTCCTTCACCTCCCCGGCCCCGGCCCCGGATTTCAACCGAGACCTGACTCACCCCGCCAGGATAGCTTCCGCCGATTTCCCTGAGCCGTGGCGAATAGTCATCTGCGCCGCCACCTCCGCTGCCCGCTCGTCAGGCATCGTCTCGCGGCCACCACGACGAGTAGCGGGATCTGGCGGCGCATCAGGCGACCGGGCTGGCCATGCTGCCGGCCTGCCAGTGGTGGCCTTGGACTCAAAATCGCTCCCCTCGACCAGCTGCTCTTCGTGAACACTGCGGCTGCGAGGGAGGTCGCCCACGCGAGGGCCGTGGAAGTCGCCGCCAGATGTGGCGGCCGCGCACATGCGCCGCCAGACATATGTCTGGTTTTGATTGCAGGGAGGGATTCATCTGAGTGTGATAGCAGGGAGCACCTAGCCAATAAGGGGAGCACATGCAATCCCGCAAAAGATCTTTACATTGAATGTATAAAAATCGCATGTTCCATGTGAATCAACAGCGTGAATATTCATTAGCTACGAGGCTTCATAATCGCGTCGGTCGAAAACAAGTAGGAGTCCCATGGGTCCGCCCTGACACGTGTGCGGCGGCGTCGACAACTGCTCTTTGCGGAACACGGTCCAGAAAAGATCCCGACGAACGAATCGTGTCACGATTGTTGTGCATGACAGTATTTCCGAGGCGCGCCTTGATGAGAGGAGGGATTTCCGCCCCCCCATGAGTAGAAACGCGCACCTGCGAATCGCGGCTTTCTACTGCAGCTGCAAATGCATACATCACAGAGCGCCTCATTTCTGACGTTCCTTGGAAATCTCTAAATTGCAAGCAACAAGAATCTAAGGAAAGCCCTTTTCAGAGTCCCTACACGAAGACACAGATCTAAACGATGCCAGAGTGAATTGACAGGAGAGGATTACAAAAAGGGTAGATATGGTTGCCATCAGTAACCCGACAATGACCATCATCTGGCCATGGTGCACGGAGAGAAGGGCGGTAGGTTCTAACTGGTTACCCGTAATGAGTCACATTATTCTCACAGTGTTCTCGTACTTTTCGTTGAGTCCGAAAAGAACATAATCCAAGGGCTTTAAAGGAAAATTAACTCTTCTCATGTTCACCTTCAACATAGCAATCAAGCATACGGCCGCCCGCAGACTCGCGCACACCAAACGCAGTGCCAAACGGGGCGGACATGGACGCTACGCTCTCGAACTTCCACACATGGGACCGCCTCAGCGTCCGAGCATATCAAGTGAACATGGTTGACATCCAATCGCCAGAAGCTCCTGTCTTTGTATCAAATCATGCTTTATACATCCTGCAGAAGCTGTAAAAAGACACCCTAGGTTTCTGAAAGCTGCACGTATTTCTATACTCCCATTCTAGAGATGAAAGCGCAGTATTTCCTCTGAAGTGGTCGCCCCGCTCTTAACGTTGAAGAAATATACGTACTTATACATTGCCCACACCTTTCCGTGTGCTAATCGATCAGCCAAGTTGACACACAGCCCTCTGTGCAACATGGAAAGGCTGCTGCAGGCCCACGATACCCAAAATAAAACACAGACGTGAGCCATCTCGTCACGCTTCTTCTCTCCCTAATGATCCTCACCCCAAAATATGTACTTGCCGCCTTGTTCTTTGGAGTCCTCAATGCGGACGCCTCCATTGACCTTACAACGCATCTCTCGCGTCACATTACGAGTCGATGAACAAACCTGGGTCACCCACCCGCGCCCCCATCCCCGGAGTTTAACTGTCGTTCAGCCGAGCGCACGTGGACCTTAGCTTCGTGTAGACCTTGGAAGCGGGCGAGCCGAGGATTAATGAACACAGCGCGTCGCGTGCCACACGGATATTCTGGAAGGAGCCCAGGATATGGATGCGCGTGTCTGCCAGCACGATGCGTGTGCGCGTTGCGTTTTCAATCGTGAACTTCGTCTTGCCGTCCTGCGAAAATTGAGCGCGTGCAATGCAGATGCATCGGACAATTAAGTTATAAGCATTTTGAAATACGAGGATTGCAGGCCGAGACGTTAGGTACCAAATGCTGCCGCTGTGTCTATAGGTACGTGGTGCTGAGGATCCGGGGGCTTTTTCGCCGCATGCAAACAACAACGCCCTGAGTTCAATCCAGAGAGACTAAGAAGCCCAAAGGCTCATGCTGCACCTCGGATTAAGAAAATATCCTGCGGCTGAACGCCCAAGGACATACCTCTCGCTCCTATCAGCGCCCGCCTGCCCCCATGCACACTTTACCTTACCAGCCAGCCGACCAATGCAGCGAGATAGGTGTTCACCGCGCAAAGTCTATGGGCATTTGCAGAAACACCAGAAAGGCAAATCAAGATGATCTGCGGATAATTCCTGTGGAAAAGTTTGAGAGCCTCGCTAGATGACCACAGGGACGTACTAATTCCTAGTACACCAAATGCCACAACCGTGAGAAAGAACCAAGGAGACTGTATCGTACGTTGCCGAACGAACTTCCCCATCGCCAAAATGCACTCCGTGACATGGCAATACTGTGCGGACATAATAGCCGTGTCAAGGACTGGTCTTTCACATCCACGAGCGTGGATGACGCCAAATTGTGCTCACTCCGAGCCACACTGGCCCTCTTGCATGCTTGCTGGATCGGACCAACCCATTGCCAACACAAAATCACCCAAGCTTCCTAGCCACGCCTGTTAGACGCCAACCGAAAACCACTTGCACATACCAAGTCGTACCTTTAACAACTCACCCTGTCGCCAGCTTTCCCGGCAGCCTAACCATGCCCCGGCACGGCATGTCCCTTACCTTGACGTCCTTGATCTCAAAGCATTCTACGTAAAGATCATCCAGCCTTAACAGTGCGATGGCATCCCGTATCTCAAAACCTGTGCAGGTTTGGCCGTGGGTTGGACCTAAGTCCTCAGGAGACCTTCTCGGGTGCACAGAACCGAAAGTTGACCGTACGTAAACAAGCCCTAATGAACTGTGGCCGTTTAGTGCACGGAAGAGCTAGTTCACCCAAATCTGCAATCGTGCACCAGAATACGCATGGATTTCACCCGCCCGCAAAGAAGTACTACTGCTGACCGTCGGATCGAATACGTTAGATCCCCCTCCATTGCGGATGAACACCCGCATTCTTACCTAGGAGATATGCATGAACGAAGTCCGCCGCTTTTTGGAGTGCGTCTGGCGATATCGTATTGGGGGTAGTCTTTATCTCAACCTGCGCAGCTTCCCTTGTCAGTCCACACGGACATTGAAGCAACGTGAAGTGCCTTCTGCGGTACCTTCTTTGTCTGCAGGTTCATGCGCATGTCCAGTTTCAAGTTTTGCGTGATGGGCGTATAGAGCTCCATCCAACTTGCTTTCAGAGGCTTCATGCGATGCTGCGGCACTGGAACTCGCCGCCATTCGACCTTAAGGTCGCCGCCAGCCTTCTCATCAATTCGTGAAAGCGGCGCGAACTTGGGCTTCTCCGGCAACACAGCTGCGCCAGCATCCTCTGCCTCCATATCCACCGGGCCAACCTCTTTGAGAGGTTGCTTTCGTGTGTTACGGTCTACTTTAGGCATTTTGGTTAGGCTGCGGGATAGTACAGCGACCCCTTGGATGAACGCCGAAATGCGGCAAAGATGTTAGTAAATGCGTAATTCATAAAAATCCACCTCAAGCTGTTTGAAGGTTGAATTGGGAAACTTGCTGAAACGTGTACGGGCAAACTGGGAGGAGGCCCACAAGGACTTGTATGTGAAATGCGACTCTGACCGCAGAGTTTTCCAGTGCATGTAATAGTTAGGACGACTACTTACAAAGATTTTCTGATAGAATACTTTAGTCGTTGTAATTCGCATTTGTCCTGACCAGCCCCTCAATCCGCTAAAGTTCGGTCGACCAGACAGCTTGTATGGAAGCTCACTAGCAGGCGCACGCTAGATACGCGTGCCACGAGGAAAGATACGAGGGTAGTGTAGTTGGAAGAGTAGAACGCGCCGACAAAGGGAGACTTGGAGGGCTGACGCTAAGAACGGACCTCACGCAACATGGCCCTCGATATTCGCATCGCTGGACGGTATGCATTCTGCAGTGCAGCAGTATAGACCAGTCGAGGTTGTTACGTCTGGCCAGGTGCCTCAAGTTGACTGAATTTTGTCCCCTACTTACAGCTATCGGCTGGGACGCAAGATTGGCGGTGGCAGCTTTGGTGACATCTATTTAGGCACAAACATTCAGACCGGGGAGGAGGTCGCCATCAAGCTGGTGGGTTGACAGCGTTTGAAGGGGCGCGCACGAGGCCTCGCCATTACGCCTGTGTGGCCCCTCGCAGGAGTCGGTCAAGACACGGCACGCCCAGCTGCTCTACGAATCAAAGCTTTACAAGATTTTGCAGGGCGGAGGTAAGGTGGACCTGCCACTAGTCAGGCTGCTTCGAACGGGCCGCGGCCTGAAACTTTTCCTGTCCTTGCGCAGTCGGTATCCCCAATGTGAGGTGGTATGGCGTGGAAGGCGATTACAACGTTATGGTCATCGATCTTCTCGGTCCTAGCCTAGAGGACCTGTTTAACTTCTGCAACCGGAAATTCAGCTTGAAGACCGTGCTCATGCTTGCGGACCAACTGGTAAGTTTACCTCCTTGGTCCTGTTCGTCGCTTCACATTGCTGAATCTCTTTCTCTTATGCAGTTATCTCGAGTGGAGTTCGTGCACTCGCGCAGCTTCATTCACCGCGACATTAAGCCCGACAACTTCCTCATGGGCCTGGGCAAGAAGGCCAACCAGGTTCACATTATCGACTTCGGCCTGGCAAAGAAGTACAGGGATCCCAAAACGCACATCCACATCCCATACAGGGAGAACAAGAACCTCACTGGGACAGCGCGTTATGCCAGCATCAACACGCATTTGGGCATTGAGCAGAGCCGGCGCGACGACATGGAATCGCTCGGGTATGTCATGATGTATTTCCTCCGCGGCTCGCTGCCGTGGCAAGGGCTCAAAGCAACGACTAAGCGGCAGAAGTATGAGAAGATCAGTGAAAAGAAGATGTCCACGCCCATTGAGGTGGGTTTTGCGGTTTCCTTTTGAGTTGATTGCACGGTTAATTTGACTGATTCTAGCTTATCCGCAGGTCCTTTGCAAGGGCTACCCTATGGAGTTTGTGACTTACTTCCAGTACTGTCGGTCCCTCCGCTTCGACGACAAGCCGGATTATTCCTACCTCCGGAAGATGTTCCGGGATTTGTTTGCCCGTGAAGGTGCGCTTACCGATTGCAGCAGACGAGTTCGTTTGGCATGCAAGCACCTGGCAAGATGTTAAGTTATGAGTTTTCGTCCACTGCCACAGGCTACCAGTGGGACTACGTGTTTGACTGGACAATCCTGAAGCACCAGCAGAGCGGGACGGTCGCCCGGCCAGCAGCGGCTCCTAGGGTGGAGAACGCGGGGGGCGAGGGCGAGGAGCAGCAAGATCCGAATTACGGCGGAAGGTGGGTTGATTTGGTTGTAACCTTGTGAAGATGTGCGTACCACTCTATGCGCTTTTGTCCGGGAGGGATTTTTCTGAAACAGAGCAGTGCAAACTTTTTGCATCTTGCCTATGCCAATGAAATTCAGGTTCGATTTTTAAGTCGTTTTCAGCCAAGTGGCGGCGCTGCAAGCAGCTGGGGAGGGGCAGAAGCCTATTCTATGGCGTGATATTGGCCTGAATTGCTGGACCGTGCGCTTGGAGCCGCTTTCCAATCAGTTTTAGTGCGCTGGAGCCTGTCGCACAGCAAGCAATGGCCCGTTCTGCGACCTTCTCGAGAAAGGATTTGCTGTCTACGGTTGCTGGCGTCTGCCGTGTTGAGCGGTTGAGGCATGAAGGATTGGGTCGTCTGGCGCATGGTGGCTTTATCGATCGGTTGGTTGTTGACCCATTCCCTTCTCCAAGAAGGGCTCAGCAGCCATTGCGGCAGGGTTGGGTGCCCGACGTCGGATCAACGCTTGGAGTAGCGGCTGTGCGCGTTAGCACTAGGTGGTCATTAGTTGTATCGCCAGTAGGGAGTGACGCATGCTTTTTAGGTTTGTCTATTTACGGGTTTTCTGCAGGGGTGGGACGTTGGGGAGGCCTGCCGGAGGCCGATTGTATTACAGACTTTTTACTTTTATGACTAGATTGCAGCAGCACGTATGTTGTGGTACCAGGCCTGATATAGGATTGCACAGGCAAGTACAGGCAAGTGATCAAGGATCACCCTCGCTAGCCACAATCGGAAAGCGTGGGGGTATCTTGCTTCCTGTATGTTAAAGCGTCGGAGACTCTATTTGCGTTAAGGTACCTGTAAGGCGGGGGTTTGTTCTCATTAAACAACGGCGCGGACGTGTGGTGTGGGAATTTCCATGTCTTAGGTTAACATTCCGGCGCTGCTCAGTTATCTGGACCCAACGAAAAGCACCCTCAAGAGTGTGGTCGTCCAGGCACCGTCGTGGGGACCCTGGGGCTGAATGACTTCTTGGGCACCTCGACGGCCGAGGTATTGACAAGTTGTGCGGAAGGGCCCGGACATTACATATGACCACTGGTATTGGGGCACCCGGGCTACCTGAAACTTTCACAGCTAGTCACATCCAGGCATGTTGCTGTGTAGTTTGGGTCGATTTCGCCTGTGCTCATGTAAGTGATCTATTGACTTCTCGGCCAGGAAAGGGCTTTGGGAAAACTTCTCATGTCAGTGCCTTCGGTTGCTAAGGCACTTGTCATCCTTGAGTTGTTGAGTCGGACAAAGCGTACTTGTGTCCAATCTCGCAGAAAATTTCCGTGCTCTGTCAGACAGGGGCATCTGATATATTACCAGACTGTACAGAAACTGGTACCAGACAGAAGAGACGAACATGACGAAAGAATGCTGGGACTAAAAAACTTGCAGTTGTTTTGAGAGGCGGAACAAATCTAAACGCCATTACAGCGGTTTCCAATTCAGGGTCGTAACCAGGTTATGTCTAAAACACACTGTTGGCAAGAAAGCAGTACTCCCAAGGAAATACACAAGGAGTTACGCGGAGGAAAGCGGAGAGCCCACGCCGTCTCTCGTCCGTGTTCATATAACTGATCAGGTTTCTGAGGCTTAACAAAGAACACTTGAGGTACGAGCCGTTGTTTCTGATGCAAGGGAGGGTATAAGTGGCGGCGGTGTGTTTTGGTGTTACTTTTTGAGTCACGTAGTCGTTTAGACGCTTGGCCTTTAGGTGGCCATTCTTTATTGCGTCCGCTTCGGTGTTTCCCATTCACTCGACTCATGGCTTGGTTAGTTACCTCTCCGCGGATAATAGTATTGTGTAACAACGTTTAGCATAAAACAGTTACATCTCTTGCATTTGCAAATGGTGAAAGCGGACGTTGATCGCCCAGGATGCACGAAACCCTGCATGGCTCCGCAACCGTCCATTCATACCTGAGCCAGGTGCATCCTCAAAACCAAGCCTTGCAAATTCCCCTTCGATGCCCGAATAACCGCTCGGCAGTTGAGCATACGCGCGTGTGCGTTGCGCGTCAAAACGTAAAGGTAGGCCTTTCGAAAGAAACCAGCTGCGAGCTTCCCTCCCCCCAAATTACTCAGCCGCACCGCCAGCTTGCACACCAGCCTGCCCTTAGCGAGAATACATATTACGGGGAAGTGACATGACATGATATAGCGCCATCTGGGGATAGAAGGATCCCCATCTGTAGATAGAAGGATCCCGCAGCAGAATAGCCCTTTCTCCCCGTCCTCTCCTGCCGCGATAGTTATGACCGCCGTCCAAGTCCCAGCGGAGGGTAATCAATCGCGTCAATATGGGGATGTTTGGACCGTATGAGACCGCAGGGGACGTCTCCTCCGGCTCCCGCTTGCGCAAACGAATATGACTTCCGTTCACAATACCAACTCGCATCACCAACGCGCATTCTCCGCTGATGGTGCGAGAAGCAACTCATTGCATCGCATCCAGTCTGACAGCATGAGTGCGCGTTAGCGCCTCCTCTCCACCTCCATGACAACACCCCTCAACTTCATCTCCCCATTTCAGCATCAGCGCCCCCGGTGCCGCGACGCATATATACGGGGTGGACCCTGCACACGAGTGCATAAGAAAGATGGAAAGATCACCCGCCTCGGTCGGTCACTGCAGCCACGCCGAAAAGCCCAACTCACGTGCATGGCGACATAGGCTGTAGAAGTGTGACCAACACCCGATGGCCTGCACAACCGATGAAGCGTCGCGAACCGATGAACTGGGACGATCTCCAGGCTTGGACATAAATTCAGCTGAACCCAAATCACACTTGCGCAACGGCGCTTTTGCATTGCACGCTTTACCGTCGACTTATCGCATATAAATCCTATACCTGGCTAGTGCGGCTGCGCCCATACCCTATGTCACGTGTTGTCACGTCATCTGCCCCAAACCAACAAATTTGGCGCCCCTCGGTGTAATCGACGTCTTTAAAATCCCCGGCAGCAATTCCTCAGCAGCCCATATAAAGAAATCATGCCTTAAGTCAAATAAAGAGAGCGGCTGAATTGTGATGATAATGATACTGGTGGATCACATCCTGCGGCAGTAGAGCGACTCACACCTCTTCCTCACCGCCAAACATCCTTCCCGTGTGCACAGGGAACACATAACCACACAGGTCCCCTAAACAATGAATGCCAGATCAAAACCCTGATAAAGCCGTCCACATCAACGATGAGGGTGACACATTACTTCCTATTGGATCCCCAAAACGTACACATGCATATACAAACACACGCACAAAAACATGCACAAAAACACGATCCCTCCCACAAACCCTGAAACCCTAAACCCTAAAACATGCACAAAAACACATAGACACAAACACGCACATCTCGCACATCTACACCGTGCGCATGCTGTTCTGCACCATGGCAAGCTGGCATTCGTTTTTCCTTACCGGCAGGCTTCGGCGTACACATGGCTTCTTCTGCGCTGCCCTACGACTACCCTTTCACGGTGGTGGCAGTGAAAGTGAGGAATCGCCACCGGTGGACCACCGGTCTACACCTGACGCCCACACCATGCGTCATCGACACAGCTTGCACACCCTACACATGCCGTAAGACCACGACCACACGGCCAACAACTCCTGCGGCCATGGGACACCTAATAACGCACCGATACAAGCCATTCTGCGCGCCACGCCTTCCTGCTACTCATAAGCCTCGCCTCCTTGTGCGTCCCAGCCGTCATTATCGTCGCTAAGAGCCGATCCCGTTGTGAGGCGGCCGTCGTGCCATCGTCCTACACTCGTCTGACCCCTGCCTGCTAAGCTGCTCTGTTCACGGCCGACTCCTCCCGGTAAAGCTTCCCCTGGCGCAGCAGCGCCAGTGTCTCCGGCAGTCCCCTCGTCCCAACCAACTTCCACGCCCTGAACCTCGGACTCTTCCCCGTCTCCCCGAGGGCCAGCCTGTCCCCCATCCGCATCCAATTCGCACTCCAGATTGCCGTTATCAGCGGCGGTCGCCTCTGCGATATCGGTCGGCAGCCCCACCTCGCCTCCTGCGCCATCTCCATGGCCTTGCCGCTCCTCCAGATGAAACGCCGGGGAAGACTCTTGCGCAGTCTCCGCTCCCCGCAGGCTGGCCTCTCCATTCATCGGTCCGTCACCGAAACTTACTCCCCCGCTCCACTCCGCCCCCATCCCCTCCTGTCTCAGTGTCAACTCCGTCGCTTCCCCCGCGAACAGCAGCGATGCTTCCACCTCATCAACCGGCGGCACAGCACTATTGTGCAGCAAAGCTCCAGTTGCGACCTCTGTCTCTGGCTCTGCTGAAACGGCAGGAACGGCGCCCGCGTCCACATCCTGCGCTACGGCGTCGGCCCCTACCTCAGCTTCCTTTGCCTCCGGCTCTGGTTCCGTCTTGACCTCATTGTCTACCGCGACGTCAAGGTCCCCCATCATCTCCGGCGCCGCTGCAGACGTAAGCTGCCCGCTCAGATCTGTGTCGGGTTGTGCGCTGGATCCGCCTCCGGCCTCCACCTCCGCAACATCCGTGCCCGGCTCCATTTTCATCTTGAGGGCGGATGCCTCCGCCAGAGTCGGGTCCTCATCCGGGTACCACTCAGGAGCTTCTTCAGTACCGCCCGCTGCACGCACCTGCTCCTGAGGTCCGGGCAGGTCCAGATGCCCGGCCACGAACACCTCTGATCTCGCTTCCGCCACCGCCAGAAGGTCCGCCTCCACAGAGGCCTCTTGCGGCGCCTCCTGGTCACCTCCCTCAGCATGGACCGCGGCCTCCCTCGCCTCCTCCTCCGCCTCCGGTTCCAGCTTCGCCTCCGTGGCCTCTAGGTCAGCTTTCGCCTCAAGCTCCGTCGCCTCGGCCTCAGCTTCGCGCTCCATCTCCATCTCTGTTTGGAACTCCACTTGGGGCCCCAGATTCATATCCATTTCCGGACCTGTGATCGCGTGAGCCATTGCGATCCAGATATCTCCCCCGCCTTCTCCTCCTACTCGAACCGTCGCCTCGTCCTCCTCCTCCTCGTCCTCCTTCTTCTCCTCCTTCTTCTCCTCCTCCTTCTCCTCCTCCTTCTCCTCCTCCTCCTCCTCCTCCTCCTTCTCCTCCTCCTCCTCCTCCTTCTCCTCCTCCTTCTCCTCCTCCTTCTCCTCCTCCCCCTCCGCCTCCTTCTCCTCCTCCTTCTCCTCCTCCTTCTCCTCCTCCTTCTCCTCCTCCTTCTCCTCCTCCCCCTCCGCCTCCTCGATGCGTTCCCCTTGCTGCCGCGCTTCAAGCACGGCATTGTAGTCCTCCTGGCGCTGATGTAGCACGCCCATGAGATTGCGTCCCTCCTCTCCCAACGCTTGGGGACACGCCACAGCCACCTGTTCCAATAACCACAAGCGGTACGCATCCGCCTGTGCAATGCTCTGCTCGCGCCACGCAGCCAGGTACACCCGCAACCGCCGCCGCACTGCACGCGCTAGGTTTCTCCGATGTTGTTGCCGCCGCCAGACGCGCTGTAGCCAGCCCGAGAAGGCCGTCATCATTAAGCTCAGCCCCCTCTTGCACCGCATCACCTCCGCGGCTTGGCGCGCATCCCGAAGACTGTGGATCAGGCCCTGAGGATGGGTGGAAACACGTAAGTGCGGGGAGAGTTAGACAACATCCCAGAATCCAATAAGTAATGCGATGCTGGAGCAAGGGAAACGAGTTAAGCATAAAAGCTTGGTGGTGAGGCGGGTTTGAACTGGATGGCGGCGTTACGGAGGGGCCCACGGCCGGAACGGTTGTGGGTGTTGCTACGGGAATGGAAGAGAATAACCACCAGAATAACGAGAGTTATGAAAACAACGGAACTGAAGGGAGAAGCCCAGTGAGCGGGTCAAATGTCAAGGATCTAAACGCTAATGAATAGCCGGAACTCTGTCCTATCCATGACATGGACAAATAGATAGATATAATGAATAGATAGATAGATAGATAGATAGATAGATAGATAGATAGATAGATTAGATAGATTAGATAGATAGACAGATAGATAGAATGAATAGATAGATAGATAATAGATAAATAAATAGATAGATAGAATAGATAGAATAGATAGAATAGATAGAATAGATAAATACATAGATAGATGACCTGAGAGCTGACCAGTAGCGGAGTTGACGCCTTAGCTGATTCGGCAGATTCCGCTGGATGCTGGTGGTAGGTGCTGAACCTGGGAAAACCACTGATTTCGGAGAAGTCGGCATGGGAGACTAGATGAGGGTGCCCCGAAACACCGGGGAAGGTTGGGACTGCCAGGTTAGTGGCCACGGGTGATGTACCCCCCTATCCTACACACAATAGATAGATACATAGATACATAGATAGACAGACGGAGCCGAGGGGTAAAGAGCAGCTGTAAAGGAAGCGCGGGCGGAGGTTGGATTCGGGTTGGAGGAGGTTGGATTAGGAAAGGGAAGCTACAGATGGCCTCACCTCCCTCAGCATGACGCAATGCCAATACCGGGGCACACGGCAATACATGTGGGCGGGCGGACCCAGAAACGTAGCACGTCTCCATTAGAAGCAGGTCTCCGCAAGGGCCGTGTGACCTCTCTGTTGTTCTGCCTCTGGCCTCATCCTACCCACCCTACCCACCTGACCCACCTGGCCTCACCCTACCCAGGGGATTTCATACGCGGGTCCCGGCCCTGACCACTCGCAGCCCCGAATTCGCAGCCGGGGTCCCCCTTACAGTCACCTACCCGCCACTTGTGAAACGCCCGGGACAGCCGCCGGCGTCGACAGTAGCGGACGATAATGCGCCATGCCAGACTGCCCATGTCGCCCTCCACCAGAGTCTCCATGCCATGCGGCCGATGGGACGATCCCATGCCCGCACCGTTGCCATGCCTGTACGGTGGAGCAAACTGCTCCGCCGACTGGGTGACCAACGGAAGTGAGCTCACACCGATAAGACCGGACTCCGCTGCCGCCAGAAGCGCGCTACGGCCGGCGTTGCGGAAGACGTATAAGCCAGCGGCGCCAGCGCTGCCGGCGACGCCGCCAACGGCGGCTGCCGCTGCGGCTGCAGCGGTCGCTGGAGTTATAATGGCGGTCGGATCCGTGGCCCAGGCGGAATTCTGCAATTTGGCCACGTGTAGAGGTGTCGATGGCCCCACAACAACAACGGCATTAGCGGTGTTTAGGGCAGTGGCGGCGGCAGTGGTCGGGGTAGCAATGGCTGCATCGCCAGCTCCGGCGGCAGTACTGCTGCTCCTGCGCCGGGGCGTGCTCGATGCAATGGAGCTACCGCCTCCTGATAACGACAGCGGCGGTAGCGGCATGCCGCCAGATTCACTGCTGCTTGGGTTGCTGCTCGTGGTCGCCTCCGCGGCGGAAAAGGACTTCATGCCCTCATCCCCATCTTGACCTCGACCCGAAGGCTCGGAGTGTATGCTCGGCCACGCTTCTAAGGATTCTCCACGCTGCTGCTGCGGCTGTTGCTGCTGATGAGAGTGCTGCCGTTGTAGCAGCGACTGCCGCCGAGTGCCGCCGCCTTGGACACCGCCTTGTATAGGGCCTGTCTGGGACAGCGACAACATGAGCGGCGCGCTGCCGCCACCACCACCACCAGAGTTGGCGGTGACGCCACTGACAATACTTGCGCTTTTGGGACCCTGGCGATAGTTGCCAAGCTGTAGGTGCGGTGGAATTGGTCCTCCGGGCGAGGCAGCACTGATGTACTGCAGCACAGCTGGAGTGGACGCGCGCGGAAGCTGAGGGGGCTGCTGCTGCTGTCGAGCATTTCGAAAGGCGGCGCGGGGAGGCTGATTCCTGCGGTCGGCAGCAGCACACCATAGCACCCATTGAGATGGCATAGCCGCCGTAACATGGGAAATTGCATGGGAAGTTGCATTCGCAGACAGGCCAACCCGAGTGGACGCCACTTCGCGTGATGGGTATTTCCTAGCCGACCCGGGCACTCGAAGGCAGTCGCAATGAAGGCCTGATCCAAACGAACCCCTTTCCGGAGGCGTTCAGAAGGGTTCCTCCCACGGGGCGAGCTGCCAAGCCCCCCAAAAGGCTTTCCAAACCCAATAATATCCACCAGGCGCACGGAGTTGCATGCATAACCGGCAGAAGCGGGGCTGTGTTCTGCTGCGCACAAGCCCAGGAAACTCCATGGCGCTTGGGAGTCAGGGTGGACGCTATCCCCGCCACCTACGGTATTCGGTGGGGTTGGTTGAGAATCCCAGGATGAGGTAAGAGGCACACTTCTTTGCCGTAGGCCTTGACCAGCTTCGCGCTATCAGGGGCTGGAAGCGCCTGATAGCGCGAAGCTGGATAAGGCCTAGATTACCAAACGGAGCTCAAGCTTTCTTTGACCAGGCGCCCAAGTGCCCACGTACTTTGCTGGTGGCGACCATCCTGTCTGCCATGGTTGGACTTGCGCTTCCAGGACATGGGTTATGATGGACAGCGTCCCCGGAGGAGAGACTGAACCTATGGAATTGCCCGACCCGCCGGCGCCATTTACGGCTGTGCCAACAAATCCTAGGCCCGAAGATTTTGGTCGCGCCCCCTCTCCTGGGGAAGAGCCAGCCGCAACCTGCTGCACCTGATGCTGGTGAAGCTGCATTTGCTGCGGAGGTATTGCCTGATGCGGTTGTTGCTGTGCAATTGTAGGCTGGTGCTTGGGCAAATGTGCGTCCGCTGGATCCTCAATGCTGTGCCCGGGGAAGCATGATCCCGCGGGCTTTCTCCAGGTCGTCGGTGCATGACCTGGAATTGCTCCAGGAAACTGCTTTGGGGAGCGCAGCCCAGGGTGTGGGAGCCCGTTGGCTGCATCGCCTCCTCCCGGCCCTATGCGTGCTTGCGATGTGTTTCTATGCTGGGGACCAAAGCGCGGAGCATTATACCGATGGTCGGGTGCAAACGTCGCGGAGCGGGGTGGGCGGGGTGCTGCTGAGGTATGCATGTGTATATAATGTCGCATTATGAATACATCGATGTGCATGGGTGCCCGTTAAAGGTGATGCATTAACAGATGGCACATCGCAGGGTGACATGTCAACAAGGACGCTACCTTATCAAGATTTTTTTGTCAAGCTACTTATTATTTATCTTTAGGTTCAAAATGTATTAATGTAGTGCTTTGGTTTTGGTGCAATAGAACCTGTCCAGGATTATGCGATCGATGTGAGGCTTACCCGTTCGGTCGGCATCTTCGCAGCATTTCCAGAGGCACGTGGAAGAATGCTATCGGACATTCCCAAAGGCAACCTTAGCCTTGACATCGCGCGCGGTCGTTCCAGCATAGTTGGAGAAAGAGCATATAGGGCTATATCTTCTCCTGTTCCAGCTGATACCATCTTACAAAACGTTATCAACTATAGTGGAAGATTAATGCTTGCAGCTATGAGAGAGCTTGCGACCGCCTCGACCAACGAAACCGTTCGGGAGACATACTATCGCCAAGAGATGCATTACAAATTATTCACACAGGTTTATAAAATGTAATTTGTATCTTATGGATTTCCTCAGCGGCAATGGTCCCTGTGTGCCTAGCCGTTTGGCTCTTAGCTGGATAGGTACGGATAACACCCCAATACCTACCTACGATCTTCACATGATAGCTGGAATTCAACTCTATAATAAATTAATGTGATTAAATGAGGCTTAATTTGCATTGGTGAATGGAAGGGTGTCTGACACACCCTAATGACCGTATACCGGTCTGCTTATAACGCGGCGTACGGTAGCTACGCCGCCGGAATGTCGGCGTCGGCAAGGCAACGATTAACACGGAACATTTCGTTAAGATTAACGCATCGTAATGAAGCATGCATAATTAAGGAGCTTGGTGGGAAACAATTCTATATCTGGAATTGGGAACCCTTCGAAATCTGTCGGCAGAGATGCCCGGGGATACGTTACATTGGGTGTGGAATGTTACGAGGCCAGGAAGAGGATTCGCAGGCAAGCAGACATGAAACATATGCATTTCGTGGAGTTTAGGTTGGCTTATTGTGACCATCGACACAATGCATCGAGGTTTCCTGGGGGGGTTCCTTGCCCGGCGAGGCCTGGCCAGGCCACGTGTAACGCGCTCAGACGCTCGACGCCCGGGAACGCCAGGCAACGCGAATCACGCAACCTGCATTGAAGCATTCTTGCGAATCGTGCCTATGCAGCAGCATATATTACATCAATCGCGTGCATGGATATGATTGCGTTGCTGTGTAAATGCAGAGGCCACTGGCGGTTGACTGAATAAACCCGCCACAGTGACCAATCAGGTCTCTTCTATTGATTTATCGTCCTAGCACCGCAATTGCTTAGTCTTTGCCTGCCCCCGATTGGGAGGTTGTGATTAAGCGCAGCAACAGCAAGATCGATACTTATCATTCAATGCCAGCTGTGACAGGAATCCCGTTGTTGCAGTGTTTGAATTGTATGCTAGGCTCGCGGTGCGGTGTGCGAGATGCGATTTCCCTTCGAACGACTACTTATCTCCGACGTCTGCCCCTCTTCCTGGATGTTCTGTTACCGGCGGCGATTCTGGACACTGTACAGTTCCAATAGATTGTCCAGGGTTTCCGTGAGAAACCCACATCATGATGATTGACATTTCTCATTATATGTTGTGACATTAAAGATTTGATTTCGAACAGTGATGTAACCCTTGATGTTAGGATTGATGTTACCATACATAGGAGCTTGGTTTGCATACGAATGAAAGAATTACTGGCTATGAATAGACATTTTTCGTCTTGGACGCATGAGTGATCAGGGCTGTGTCTGTTTATGGTGTATCTGTGTTCTGTTTGGCCAGTTCCGGGTTTCATGCGCCTCTTACACAGGGAGAAAGGTTATGAATTAAACCTCCACTTTTTATTTCGCGTTTACTAAGATTTTATCTAAGCTATTGGGATAGAGAGAGATAGAGAGATGAGAGAACGTGCAGAGAGGGACATAGAGAGAATGTATGTGTTTGTATGCGCGGGGGAGCCCAATTGTGCTGTCGATGATCTTCAATGAAAGCATATGCTGCGTTGAAGTAATGCACGGTGCCTACAGCTGCTCTTCAACCGGGGTGGGTGGGTAGTTTCCGCACAATGGTGTTGTTCTCGCTCCGCTGCTGTATTTGCTCCTCCACAGATAGCGTGATTTGAGGCTATCTGCCGCAGAGAGCTTTTGGGCGTTGCCTGCGAAGAGGTTAGGCTGTTTGGTTCGACAGCGCAACGATGCCCGTTCGGCTGGCAGTTTGGGGCAAAGGTAATCTACTCCCCCTCTTTTTCCAAACTTAGAAATCATCGCCGGCGTATGGATTACAATTGTCGACCAAGATAATCAGTGCGGGCTTTAGTTAGGACATAATTTTTACGGATATGCGTATCACCATTCAGCTTATTCGTAACGGGACCATTATGTGGCAGGGATTCTGGAGCGCTGTCATGTCCCTCCGTTACCGAAGAGTTACGAGCACGCTCACAGAATCCTATCCTCCCATTCAAGAGAAACCCATGTCAGTTTAGTTATGGGCAGGCTTTGAAGCGCGAGGATACCTAAAGTCAACGCACAGGCACCTCGACAACCCTAGTCGCATGCGAAGGACAATCGTTAGTTCAGATTAAAACGTCCTAAATAAATGTAAAGGCTACAGACGCTGTAAAAAATTGAATGCAAAAAATCGAGATTCTGTGCTTGTGTAGCTCGATACGGTCGCTGACAAGGATATTGGACCCACACGGGCTGGTGTCACTGCGCATACGCAGCGTCAACTACAACACTATCCAAAATAAAACTAGTATATTTCTGCACAGCATGACACCTGACCAGTAACTTAATGTGGTCACTTTGCGGTTAGGCGGCAACATGGATTCGCGTTTGCTTACACCAATTAGTACATCTTGAAGCACATTTAATTGTAGAATTAAGGGATCCAAAAGTTAAGCATGCTGTCAGTCTCGACTCGGATTGTGCAGTACGCATATCCAACGTCGCACGGGATAAATTTCCGCGAAATTTCCATTTCTCAATAAGTTGGATTAGGTTTCATACGACAAAAGACGAGTAGAAAGAGTATAAACATTAGTTTGCTGGGCTAGACAGCTTACAGGGGTATCGTCGCTACAGGCAAACTTTTAAGACTAACGAAGAATGGCATCTCCTGTTGTTGGGCCGTGCGCGGGCGCTTCACAAAAATTCAAGGGCGACTCGTCAGAGCTACTAGACAAGCTGGTTGAGGTCTGCAACGCCGTCAAGGTCGTCAGCAACGCTAAGGTGGTCGAGAGGGAACTGCAACCCTTCTGCTTTGACAACGCTCCTCCACTTCCCAAGGCGCCCCGTTCTCCTCCTAATGGAAGATCTCCACGAAGCTCGCCTCCTAAGCAGCAGAAGGCTGCAGACGCGTGCTCGCCTGGCGGTCATCGCAAAGTGGATACAGCTTCCTGTGCCTCCTCGTCTCGCCGCGCTTCGCCGGAATCGGCTGGCAGTGTTAAGACACCTCTTTCAAATATGAGCAACTTCGTTTCACTAGAACCAACTGATGACCTCGCCGCCGTCCTACGGGGAAGCACTAATGTGGCTGCGCAGCCTTTGGCCGCGGCCTCTGTTCGTGCATGCCCCGGCTTTTTTTCCAGGTAAGATTGCAAATCCGGTCGCTCTTGTGTTTACCTGTGCGTAAAACGCATGTGTTCGTAGGGCTTTAGGTGATCACGTGCAGCTTTGCTTTGTTTCTTGACCAGGTTAGCTCTCCGAGCGCGCAGTTTCGCAATTTATTTACCTACATGCATGAGTTTATGGTAATTAAAATTTCTTTTCCTCGTTCCGTTACTGAGTGCAGCCCGAGGCCTTGCGACATTCCTATGCCAACTAGTACGTTGCTGGGCAAGGCAACGCTTGTCAAGGCGTAATAAATTTAGGAAGATGTTTCAAAGTACGATTCGAGGATCTTCAAGCACCCTCGGCGACTCAAAGACGTTGCTGGCATCGCGAAAGCCGCGCCAACACTCGCCTCGTCCCGCTTCGACTCATCGCTACCTGTGTGTCTACAAGAGAGTACTTAAGTGTTGGTTCCTCTTCACCGCGGCGGTGTCATATGTGAAAGCCGTCAACGCCGGAGTCGCGCGCTCGGAGCGCTCTCAGATAAGTATGAGCCGGCAGGGCAATGCCGGAAACGCGCTGCTTCGGCTGCCTCCTGTGTGGAAGGGCTAGTTGTCCAAGCACTGCTCTTCCGTTAGGCAGCAGTGTTAATGCATTTTGTAGTGTGGCAGCGGTGTGGTGCAGCGGACATCCGCAAGCCATGTTGGCTAGTACGTGCTGGAACGGTGCTTTGGTGAGATATGGTCAGTAGGCTGCGATAGGGCCTTCTCGGCCAACGCCTTTTCGCCGGGCACTGTGGCTTGGTTTGGATCTGTTCGTGTACTGTGTGTAGCGAAGGACCTTCGTGTCGAGACGGTTTGTACATAACTATCATCGTTTGACCTCAGTTTTACAGCATCAGTTGTATGTCGAGCACGGTTACAGATGCCGGCAAAAGCTGCTGCATTTTTGCAAGACGCCGCCTCTGCAGGGTTATGGAGTGTGGTACAAGGTCTTGATCATTTAGGTTTCACGGGTTGTTTGTCGAAGATTTCTGTGATGGCCACTGCGAGCGTGCAATATGACTGTTTGCATGTTCTCAGGATGTCGCTGTTGGCATCAACTGTCCCTGCGACCTGCTTATGATCTACCTTGGCCCCTCCCTAACCTGCCATTTATTTGGCTGTGACGCGAATTGATTTTTTTCTTGACCTCCTGGAGGCGACAGAAGCCTACCGTGGAGTGAGCCCTTGCGGGACTGAACAATGACGCGCCGCTGCTGGGATGTTAGTCATGACAGTCCTCACTGGCACCGGCCGTGCGTGTGGTCGACTAGGTTTGACTAGATGCCTAGGGTTGCCCAGTTTGGCGACTGGTTTGACGCTTCTTCAGAACCCTCCTTAACTTCTGACTGTTGTGGTTTGCCGACTAATTACCAAGCTGCGATTTGTGTGGTGTCATTTTCCTTGGTGCTTGGCGACTATCATCACAGGTTGCTATTGCACTAAGGCATCCGCAGGGAATGTTGGTGCGGGAGAGTAGTGTGCGTGGTGTGCTAACGTCGATGCTCGTGAGATGCCATGCTGCGCATACTTGCCCGCGTTTTTACTAGGGCTGAGCGCGGTGGTTAGGAGAGCATTGGCTAGGTTAACTCCTCAAGTAGCCTATGCTTATTATACCACTCGGCTGGTTAGGGGTGTGGTGGCGAGCGAGCGTATAGATCGGATTAGGAAGCTGTCTGTAGGATAACTCTTAGTTGTTCGGTATGATCTGTCCCTGTTGAAATGGGCATTGGGTGAAGCGAGGGTTTAGGGGATAGGTAAGCATTAGCGTGTATAAAAAGCTAAGGGCATGTTGGTACTTGGAGGATGCAGGAGCATGTTTGCAGATGCTTCGGCGCATGTTAATTTGTCTAGGGTTAACACTTTGGACTGGTGCGGTTTGCAAGGCGTAGTTTGTACTAC
Organism: Volvox africanus; assembly: GCA_030268105.1. Taxonomy (NCBI): domain Eukaryota; kingdom Viridiplantae; phylum Chlorophyta; class Chlorophyceae; order Chlamydomonadales; family Volvocaceae; genus Volvox; species Volvox africanus. The sequence continues at coordinate 2,109,994 of BSDZ01000010.1, read as the reverse complement.
TAGCTATGGTCCTGCGACCCTCTCTTTTCTCGCTTCAACCGTCATGCGTTCAGCTGATGGAGATGTGTATGCACCACCACGCATTCTAAGCCATGGCATTCCTACAGATGTCATAGGTGTTGAGACTGCATGTCGTGGTTGTCTTCTATATGGTGGTTGCTCGGTAGAGGCCCCGGGTAAGTGAGGATATATTCTTTTCGACATGTACAAACCATGTTGATAGGTGATGTGAAAGTGGATCTAACTTTCTGTGACGATTGTGTGGTGCATGGAAATGAAACCTGACAGAAGATACGGAGCGGTTTGACGGGGAATGGAAAGATGTTGAAAAGTTGCGCAATCCTTGATTTATCAGGGTGAGCAGCGCAAGGTCGGCTGCTGGATGTAAGCGTGCAGACGCTTGCAATGAACGAGGCTTGTATACAATCGCGTTCTTGTAGAAACGGGTGTTGTCGCTGCAGCCGTTTTGATTTGTAATGTGCTCTTCCGTGCGAGCACGATAAAAATTGAATATGTATATGGAATGGTTGTTTATCAGCCATCTCGTTTCTATTGATCTGAGGGATAGTTTGTCAGTTTTATCACATTTTGCTGTCGTTACCTTGATAGTTCTGGATAGAACGGAACCTGTTGCAAAGATGAAAATCGAGAAAAAATTACATCACATGTTCGAACATTCTGTAATACAAGAGAAAAAAGGGCCTTGACCACAATAAGTATATCAATGCGTCGATGTACGTTTCCTCTCCTCTTCATTCTGGAACTGCAGCAGTAATTCTCGCTGACGAATACTCAAGATCCGCGGCATGATGATACTGCAGTCAGGCGAGAGAGCAAACACAATGTAAATGAATTCATGCATATTTTAACTGTTGCTACTGAATTGGCGTTGACAAACGTAAATCGTCCACACCTTTGCCTACCTGATGTCGACGTAATGGTCGCCCCTGACACCCCGGCGCGGGCTAAAGATGCCTTTGTTGCGAATGCGCAGGCGATCACCCTGCTGCGTTAGTGGTGGCACGATGAGCTCTACGTTGCCGTCGAGCGTTTCTACGCGCACCTGCCCCAGGGTTGAGCCGTGTGAGGCATATTCCAAGCAGACATTAGCAGGTGATTTCGATACTACATGTGGACGCAGAGGAGCTATTATTCAGGGGTGACGTGAATGCAGGCATCGCAATTTCTGGCACTCGTTCATGGCGTGACGCCCGGCGAATCGGAACTGACATTTTCCATGGTCTTCTTAAGCTTTTTTTACATGTCCATACCTACCACAGGAAATGCCCGCGACAAAGTCTCCCTTACACGCCAGCTGCTGCCTATGTCAGTATAGGTCAGGAACTTTTTGACTCCTGCCCATACTACAGGTTGCATCGTGTATTATGTGCGTCACACATTCAAATCTAACGCCCCTGTGACCCTCACCGTGGTTCCCAACAGCGCGTCCGTAAGTGGGATCTGTAGTGCGGTAGCAATGTCGCAGCCATCACGCCTGAACGTGGGGTGTGGCTGTACCTCAATAGGGATAGTCAACACCATGCGAGCGCTCGCCCGGCGACCTGGTCCTGGCATGTCGACCTGCCATTTTAAGCACAAGGAAGCATGCCCGAGCGTGCCGCAGATTGGACATTTGCGAGGGTGAATTGTCAGGGCACGAGTCCTGACGGGACCGTCTCACATGCAAACAAAGAGACGCGCCAAAACATCGGTCGAGGTTAGGTCGGGATAAGGAGGGAACGTCTTTGGTGGAACTGCGGGAACAAGAATGTCGAGGAAATCATCCAACGATTGCCTAGGGGCGCGACTGAGCCCGCCAGGACCGACAATGATATTGCCATGCTTTGGAAAGGTCAGCACAGTAGCAATGGCGCCATTGCACACCTCTAGCAGCCGCGATCCTCGGGAGGCTTGGGGCATTGCGCCAGTACGTCCAAAGATGGGGAACAGGGGAAATGCACATGGAGCGCACTGGGAGCTGCTCCTGGTCGTGACTTGTCTTCCCACTGCATTCCTCCGAAAGTCGGTATGCGCAGATGCGCCCAGCCAGCTACCAAGTCAACCCTAAACTCAACTTACCGCCGTCTCCACCATATCGCCAGTGTCTATACCAGGCGGAATGTCAAATTCTATCTGCCGCGTTGACCCCGGGCGCAGGCCGATATCCAACACTTTGCGGGTGCCCTTCACGGCTTCCTGTGGTGGACCACGGCAACAGTAAAACGAAAAGGCGACGTAGTTTATGGCGCCTGCCCTGGTCCCCTCGCCGACCGAAGCCGAGCGGTTCTGAAGTAAATGCGGTATGCGGGTGAGGTCACGCAACTATACCTTGCCTGTCAATGTGACCGCCCAGCCATAGCCTAGGGCCGTAACCCCATCCCCTACGGAATGAGTCCCTCTTGAGGAACACGTCTACAGCGGTACCCCTTTACAACTGTCCCCTAAGCCGCGACCATCCCATTCTTTCGGCTCGCCGGTTTGTCTTTCGCCATCCCAGCGTATTACACCCCGCCATCCTGTCGGCAAACCTGTACCAATGCACGATTTTCGGTACCAGACCAGGTACGAGCCCACCTGCACCACTCGCACATCCGACCTAGCCGTCCCGGTTCCTCGTACTCCCCCATCCATGCCAGTCCGGGTCAGGTCTTGCCCAGCAGCCCGCGACAGCCCTTACCATGAATGAGATTCGGATGGGGGGCATCTGGACACGGTTCAACATGGCATGGAGGCGGGGGTCCGCCCGGAAGAATTGCTCGAATATCTCGTTCATGAAGGGCATGCCCTGCGAGATCCGGATTCGAATTCCAGACGTGAGCCCAGGCGCTGGGTTTGGGTTTGGGCTAGCTTAGACCTGGATAAGAAGTGGGGTGCAGCGCTGCAGAACCAAGTGAACTGAGGGGATATGATAGCGGAGGACATAGGAGTGAAGGGCCTTGGCCTACACCGAGGTGCGTGACAGCATCCTCAAGCCTTGCAGGGTGAGCCTGCTGCAGATCCTGTGACTGAACTCTGATGCAGGAGGGCGGAGGGCGGATCGGGCGAATACAGCCCCCACCCCCATCCCTGAGGAAGCTGAGACAATGGACACCTCGTAGCAACCTTCGTGTGGCTATGTACGCTATCAACAGCAAAATGGGTACCGCCGAATCTGCCTGCCTACTCTACAGGCAAGCGTTACAGGCCTAGAGAGCTGAAACCCCCTCACAGGCAAATACTTCAACCGCAGAGCACGGTGCTATCCAGGGAGGGTCCTCTATTTGAGACTGGCCTTGTCGCTTGCCCTATCATGGAGGCTAATGCCCAGCTTCTGTCCCCTCCAGCTGCATTCCACAATAAACCAGGAAGGCAACCAGGGTGTGCGAGATATACCCGTGCAATTTCCAGCGCGCGCGACTCGTCTCGCCTCATCACGCTTTTCCTTGTTCGTTAGCTCATCCCTTGCCCTTAACATGAACAGCTAATGGGGTATGAAACGGGTTAGACCATCAACTGGGAGGCGCCATTTCCATCGGCACTTCCGCTCGCAGCATTTACGTCCCGCAGCGGCTGATGGATTCCAAAATGAAGAAGATGATGATGATGGTGTTGGTCCCTGATGCTTTGCGTATGAGCCAAGCGAGCTAGTCCCCAGAGATGTTTTGCCGCCAGCCCGGGGCGTGTGTAGCAATCGCGCCCGCGGGGGGCTGCGATAGGGACACCTTATAAGGATACCTTGCGGCCATTCTCAACCATTCCGCTGGCTACAGTGCGCTATCGTTAATGTTGCTGCTTTAAACCGTTAAGAGATTGTCCTCACCCACATGCCTCTCTGCGGCCTTTCAGGGGAATTCGGCTTACCGCCGGGCTGGGAGGTGCGCGGGCCGTTGCTGCTGGCGCGGCTGCCATTGCCACACTGAGGCCTTCACTGTCTCACCCCGCCCGCCCCGTTCCTGAAAATGAACGGAGCGGTGTTCCAAGAGCAGCCACCTGCCTTCGCGCCCCATCAACTGCTGCAACCTCGAGTTATGCGGCCTAGCCTTTCAACGCCGAGATTCTTGCATCTCTACAAACGCTGCTAACCCGTTATATCCCCAAGCCTGCCTAGGGATAGCCCTTACTCCCCGCCCACCCAGATATTGGATGGAGAGCTTAAGATACGTTTCCGACCCAGATCCCGAGCCAGATCCCCCGAGCCAGACCCACATCCCAAGTTGATCGATCTCACCCCAAATTGAAATCCGCCTTGAAAGCCCTGCTCGAAGCCCGGCTCCGGACCGCCCGATTGTCCACCCGACTCCATCCGATCCATGCCCTCCCGTCCAAGCTGATCGTAGAGGCGGCGCTTCTCCGGGTCCCGCAGGACCTCGTATGCCTTTTGTATCTCCTGGAACCGTGCTGCTGCTGCGGGGTCGTCCTATTCGGTTCCGTAAAGCATATAGATGAAAGCGACGCCTTAGTATTATGTACAGTGGTTTGAGCTTGGGCGAGAGAGTAAAACGGATCGGGTCGGTAATCGTGGGCAGGCTAGATCTGTATGCGTACAAGTAACAGGGACGGGGGGCACTGGGGGCCCCGGGCCAGCACATACCCACCTTATTTGTATCTGGATGGTACTTTTTTGCAAGTTGGTAGTAGGATTTCTTAATTTCCTGATCCGACGCCCCCTTGCCAAGGCCAAGAAGCTCGTAGTAATCGGTAGCGGCGGTCGCTGCAAAGGGTCGACCAAGCTCGGGGCGATTCCTTAAATGATCAGAGCATGTTTATCTTTTAAATTGATTGCCTTACCTGGGGTGCTATGAATCAACCGCAGCGGGCAAGAATCCCATATACTCAGGCGACCTGCATCGCCCGTCGCCACATTCATATATAAGATGAAACTTATTGCCTCTATAACTGATTTGCGTTCAGTTCAGTGCAATCCTCTTGCCTGAGCAGCTCGCTTGTGATGAGACCGTGGGCGATCGCCTGAGGAGGGTGCACAAATTCCGGGTTGATGCCCGTGCACCAACACCATCATGTGCATTAATCTCCCCCATCGCAAGCGGCGTGCACTTGCTGCCAGCGTTGCGACATGCCCTCGCAGCAAGCAAAGCTAATCTGGTAGAGCTACGCGACCCCATTGGTTAAAACGACCAGCACAATAAAGGTTCACTACCCCAAATCAAGTAGCCATTGAGCGACTATTTACAGACTTAACACAGGTGCCCATCGGCAGGCGGCTAGACCAAAATCGCGCTGGATTGCCCAGGATTTAAGGCCAGACTGGCAAAGAAGTTTCGTTAAAAGGATGTAGTGGGGATATTGTCGCAGCAGGATAACCTTCCAGAAGGTTAATGAATGAATGCCTCGTGACGCGCAAAGCATGACGCGTGCAGTACAAGTACCGAAACGCACAGCCGGCACAAAGCGTAAAGTGCCGTCATTGCAATTATTGAACAAATGTAGGTAAACCTTGATCGCGTAACTAGCAACCTCTTGCCCCGCGCCGCTCTAGCAACCGTCGCGTGGTCACGTAGTCAGCCATTTCCTATATCCGTCCATAGAATTTGTCCATATAAGCAAGGAACTAGGACACGCCTTGTCAAGTCGAATTTCCGAGCCGTGCGCGCATGAAGCGGTTTAGTGGTTTTACGACACCTCAGCTGGCTGGAAAACAAGTCCGCAAGACCAGAAGCCTTTTCAAGAATCTCGAAGGCTGGCAGTTGTTGCCAGGCGCATAACGCTGACACCGCAGCAAACCATCCTCGATTCTCAGAGCACAGCTGGGACGAGCTTACGAAAAGTAATGAAACCTTTATATTTCCTGGATCAGACACATCGTACCAAGTTAAAAAGCGGTAGTAATCAATATCGTAGCACCCGACTTCATTTCTCAACTCTCCATGGAAGTAATAAAACCAACAGTCAGCAATACACAGGCACCTTATCAGTCGGACCCCTTACCCCTGCACTTCCCCAGGGACAACCGCACCGCACCCCACACGTCTCCCCGCCCGACTCTTTTCCCCAACCTATTCCCCGACCTTCTTCGAGACCGACGGCCCTGGTGGCCTTGACTCCCCCCCCTCCTCCTCCTCCGTGGGTATATTCAGATCGGTTTACACCACCACCCAGCAGCCTCAACTCCCCCGGTTCGGACATGCACTTGCCCAGTGCCCCAACTGACGGCATTTGTAGCAGACGTCGGCACCACGCACCCTGCCGCCACCACCAGGGTCCCTGCCGCCGCCGCCACTGCCGCCGCCCCTGCCGCTGCCCCTGCCGCCGCCCCTGCCCACCCTGCTGCCGCCAAGAAGCCATCTGCCCGGTCCACTGTCGCCTGCTGCAGCACCGCTGATGCCGTGGGCCTCATCCTCGTCACCTTCCGACGCCGGCCGCGGCCAGTCAGGGATGGGCTCCGTGGCGGCGGCGGTGGCGGCGGTGCCGTCAACAGGCAATTTGTACGGCGGCGGAAACCGCCTGGCCATGCGGTGCTCCAAGAAGAAGCGCCAGGCGGCCTCCTGCTCGTCCTCGTTCGTACGCCCTTCCTGGAGCGCCCTGTAGAAGGACACTACGCAGGGGTCCACCTGGGGCCGGGAGCAAGGCATTGAGAGCACCGCATCGGACCATGACCCTCGTCCTTATCACTTCCTTCATCAGCCAGGGATGGTCAGCTGACATCAGGGAAAACAGCCGAGCAGGGGCAGGGGATAGACGACTGACCCACGGGCCACAGGACTCCTCTCGCTGGCACCTTTCTTAGTTTCTTCCTTTCCAAAGGCGGTGCATGGCTCCGGTTAGCTGACGTGGCGGATGTGGCACCTCAGTGGCCGCGCCGCCGTCCGACGGATGCGAGTGACACATGAGTGAGGTCCCCCCAGCTGCCCGCACCTTGACGCAGTCGTCCGACCAGTCCATCAGCTCCAGACCCTCCAGAGACCGCGCCCGACTGAGTGCCACGTAGGCCTGACCCGTGGCGAAGATACCGCGCATCGATATCTGCCCCGTTGAAAGGCGCCGGAGAGGGAGTGGGGGGGAGGGAGTGGGGGGAGGGAGTGGGGGAGAGGGAGTGGGGGGGAGGGAGTGGGGGGGAGGGAACGGGGGGAAGGGGGGGGGAGGGGGGGGAGTGGGAGGGAGGGAGAGAGAGGGAGGGAGGGGGGGGAGGGAGAGAGAGGGAGGGAATGGGAGGGAGGGAGTGGAGGGAAGGGAATAGGAGGGACAGAAGGGAGCGAGGGCGGGGGAAGCTCGGACTACGTCTTCTCCTTTTTGCACAAAACCAGCCCTCAACAGCTGGAAAGCCTCAATTTCCCTATGTCTGTCTGTCTGCCTGCCTGTCTGTGTGTCTGACTGTGTGTCTCACGCGCACACTCACATTTTTCCGAATGGTCTCCGAAACACGTGTTTCCACAGCGACTGACTGACATATCTCCAGTGTTTGCAGGAAATGACGTACAGCTTAACCGAAGTTTACGGCGAAACCACATTCCTTCTATCAAGGGTCTTCTTATGTCAATGCAGCACCACATAATACGCACCTGCACCCGGTCAAGCGACATGCCCTGGCACTTGTGTATGGTGAGCGCCCAGGCCAGCTTGAGGGGCACCTGCAGCCGAGAGCACTCCCCCCACCGCGGCAACCGCGACGAGAACACCATTGGCAGCACCTCCGTCACGACCCCGTTGGCAAACCTGACCACGGGCACGAACACACCCCGCCAGCGCTCCAATGCGGAGATTTTGGCGGATACCTGCGAAGGGGGGGGGACCGGGAGAAAAGGGTTTTAGGGCTTGAGAGGGTGGGGAGTCCGTGTGGGCTTTGAAAGGTCTTCTTTGAAGTGAATTTCAAAGAGAAGACTTCTCCCTTCTCACCCCTCATCCCTCATCCCCCCCCAGCAGGCCCCTGACTGGTCATCCCCCACTATAACTCTCCCCCCCCCACTACCACCACAGGCAGGCAGGCAGGCACCCCGCATCCAGGTACCCTCAGGCCCCTAAGCCCCACCAGCTCCTCAGAAGCGGGCCGCAATGGCTCCGGGTAGTCACGGCCGGCCAACATGATGGGAGCGCCCCCCGGTCCGCGATCCGGCCTGGCCTCGGAGACGGAGGTCGCCACGTAGCCGTCTTCGCCGTCGCTGCCAGCTCGCACGGCTCCCCGCCGGGAGCCCCCGGCCGTATAGCTGGTCTCAGCATAGGGGCGCTTCGCTGTCCTCCCAACGGGCCCCGCCGCGTCCTGGCGGTCAGCAGTGCCGGCGTTGAGGTGTCTCTTCAGCCGGGCGATGATGTCTACCTGTGTATGTGGCGTGGTGTGGTGTTGTTGTTGTGGTGGTGGCCTGGTGGTGGTGGTGGTGGTGTGGTGTGGTGTGGTGTGGTGGTGGTATGTGTGTGTGTGTGTGTGATCGGGGATGTGAGGGGTCGGGAAGATGAGGGATAATAGTTTTGGGCGGGAGAGGAGTCGGAGAGGGAATCTGGAAGGGAAAAAGAAAAGAAGTGCGAAAAAGCATGCGCCTTTAAAGTGTCTCCCTCTCCCTCTCCCTCTCCCTCCTTTGCTCGGACTTACCTTCGCCGCCCACCCCTCCACCACCCCCCTGGAGCCGTTGACCAGACTGCGGTCCCCGTCTGCCTTGAGCTCAATATTGCGCACCAGCATCACCTGGGCCTGCGCCTGGAGGGGTTCGTGTCAAGAAGCCGGGAGGGGCGAAAGTTCATACGCGCCTGACTGCGTGCCCATATGTGACGGCGCCCCCCCCCTCTACCTTCCGATCCCTCCTACGCAAACCGCATAACATCATATGCCGCAATCAGCCCCAAATGCAGCCGCAGAAACCTCCGCCACGGAGGCCGTGGTGAGACCGTGACGGTCGGGCAATGAGACCGCGAAACTTATCTAGAATCACATGAAATCCCTTATCCTTCTTTAATAATTAGGAGGTAATAAAGGCATCAATAAAATTTTTGAGTTTTGAGAAACCATATGTTTGGTCATAACAGACCGACACATCGTCTGCTCACACCCTGCTCCCGCAGCAGTCCTCTCCGCCCACGCCCTTCCCCGCACACCCTGAAACCCGCACGCACTTTGAGATGGTAGGTCTGCGCCGCCAGACACGACCTCCAGAAGTCGCAGTTCCACAACCTGGACTCCGCCTCATGGACCTCTTGCTTGGAGAGCGGCGGATCCACGCTCATGATGGCCAGGTCCAGCTGCACTTCATCACAACCCACCATCGTGACCTGACAGGGCGGGATGGCGAGCGGAAGGCATGGACGGAGGGAGAGGGGAATGAGAGCAACACACAACGCCGATGTGACTACATCGTGACCACATCGTCGTGAATGAAGTGACGCCAAGCGGGGAGGAGGCACGAGAAGGCCGGACGTTGGACAAGCGAACATCCGCGTCTGGTAACGTACGGGAGCTATGACAGCAGCGAGCAGGACCCCATTGTTGGGGATCTGTGTTTCCCACTTTTTAGTTCCTCACCGCGTGGGCGGGCAGCTTCTCGAGCTCAACACGATTGACGGAGTCGACGTCCTTGTTGATGGGGTACAACTTCGTGGGCCTAATGCCGTCAGCGCAGCTGTGGAAGGGGGGGAGGGCCGGCCGCGGGAAGGGCAGGGGGACGAAGGGTGGGAAAACAGTGGAACGAGTGGAATCAACAACCAACAATCACAACCAGAACCAAAACAGCACAACCAACAATTAACAATCACAACCGCAACAACCATAATCACAGCCAACGACCACAACCAGAACAAAAGGCAATGTAAAGAGAAGACGTCCCCCACTCACTCCAGAGGTCGGGCGCATGTGGTCACGATGCGCTCCACCGCCTCCCGGGCCTTGCGGCCGTAGCGGATGTCGTTCAGCAGCCGGGCGAACTCCGCATCTGCCTGCCGGAACACCTGAGCGGGCGGGAGGAGTCGGGGAGGGGGGTTTGGGAGTGTGGGCTCTTCACAGCTGTACGACGGCACAAGCAGCCAACATCCCTCCTGAAGGAGAACATGACCCCGAGAGGAGGACACGCTCCCCTCCCCTCCCCTCCCCTCCCTGGAGGTCTCAACCGAGGGTGGGGCTCCTGCCCCTCGTCCCCCTTACCACAAGCACGCGGTCGCCCCTCCCCCTCACCCCCCTAGAGAAATTAAGGCCTTCGAGTTTGGTAACGTGTAACGCAATGGTCTACATCATGAAACGTATTCATGAGAACTCCATTCTGTCCATCTGTGTCTGTCTGTGTGTGCGCCTACCTCGTTTGCTCTTCAGAGTTTCATATGCTTTCCCCCTCTCTCCCCCCTCTCTGCCCCCCCCCTCTCCCCCCCTCTCTCCGCCTCTCTCCCCCCCTTCTCTCCCCCTCTCTCTCCGCCTCTTAGCACTCCGGGTTTACTCAGTTGTCAACCCCGGGGCGCAGGTCCCACCTGAGTGAGCAGCACATGGTGCATGCGGCATCGGGCCCACGTGGTGGTCTGGAACATGTAACCCCAGTTGGTGAAGAGCTGCAGCGGGATGGGGTCCGAGCCCTGGGGCCGCCGAGTGACCGGGGGGAGCCTTCGGAGGGAGGGAGGGAGAGCGGGTGAAGTGGGAGGCGTGTGAGGAAGTGGGAGGAGCGGGCAAGGGCGCAATGGAAAGGGCGAATGCACGAAAACATTGCAGCCTAAATCCAATGAGGGTAAGTTCGATGTACCGACCTGGGGGGGCGAGAAGGGGGCCGGGAGGGGAGGCGAATACGCGAGACCCAACACCGCTGTTGTGAAACGCAAAAGGGAAGATGAGTAACAGCATGACAGGATGGCACATGAATAAATGATTGAACCAAAAAAACGAAATACAGAGGCTACCGGACTTTCAACCCCCTTAGGTCTACCAGCCCTTATATATGTCCATCCGCTGCCGCAGCTAGGTTTATTACACCAATTACTTTCTGGGGGTGTAATTTTGCAGGGGACGCGTGGAGATGAGCAAGACGGAGAAACCATACGGTGTGATATGATATGACGTCAGATGTGATGCGATGTGATATGCGAATCGGGGGTCCATCCAGGGGGGTTAGTGCCGAGAGTCAAATCCTGAAGATTAAGCGGAAAGCGGTGAGGAAATGTGTATGGACAACGGTCGATCTGGTAGTGGTTGTGGTTCCGAAGCAGTTGCCAACAGATGGTGGTGCGTCGCAGGTGTTCGCGCGAAGGTACTCATTACTTAGGCACATATACACAGACGGACAAATACAAAGGCACGAATACACACACAGATGCACAGACGCGCAGCCTCTTCACACTCCTCACACTCCTTCTCTTCACCTAACTGAAAAAAGTCGCCGCTGAATATGAGCTGCAGCCCCCCCGCAGGTTTCTGGTTGCCGCGAAGCTGCCGCAGCTGCAGCTCCAGCATCTGCCCGGGCCCGGCCAGGGGACGGCAAAGGGGGGAAGTAGAGAGTGGAATGGGTCACGGTCATGGGTAATGAAGTCAAGTTGGACAGATCGCTAAGCTGAGCGGAGGGGCATGGATCGGCGGTTCCCAGTCGACATTAGCAAGACGTGACGTGTGGTGGGGTGAGAGGAAGCGTAGAGTGGGGTGGGGTAAGGTGGGGACGCCGATGTACAGCACTGTGATTAAAAATAGAACCCGATGACGGAAACGGGGAGGGGGGAGGGGGGTGGGGGAAGACGAATACACGACACGTGCGGGGAAGCATGGGGAGAGGAGGGGGAAGGGGGGGTTGAAGAGGCGCTCGGTAAATAAAAATACACAAGCGCTTCACACGCACACACATACGCATGTATTTGGTCTGAGAGAGGGTGGGAGGGGGTGGGAGAGGGAAACATCAGGAAGCAGACTTTTGGGACGGGGAAGTGGAAAGGGGGCCCGGCTCGGTCGTTTGCCGTCCCGATGCTCCCCTTCTCTGGGCGCCTGGCCCCAACCAACCCTCCTCTCCGTTCTCACTGTCCATAACTCCCCGCTAGTCATAGATGCCTCATCCTGCGAGCGGAAGGAGAGGGGAAGGGGGGGTAGTGCTTTGGGAGTTGGGCTGAGGGAGGGAGGCAGGGAGCAAGCAGGCGGGTCCCGCCCCCTCAGGCTTCACTTCGCCGGTTCCGTTTTCTTCCGTCTTCAATTCTCAATGCACGTCGTATACGCGGCGGTAATGCTAGGGGTAACAAAACGTCTCTGTTGTCGTACCTTTCCCGCTCGGCCTATCGATCTCCTTGCATTAGCTCCCCCTCATTCCTTCACAGCGGGCCCCCATCCCTCCCTCCCTCCCCCCTATATCCCCACTCACCAAAATGAGCACTTCGTAGCCCCGAATCCGATCTCGGGTGTCCTTTCTGAACATGTAGTTGAAGTCCTTGTACTCGGTGGGGGCGGAACAGCCCAGCGCGCTGTGGAGGGTAGTGCCTGGGAGACGCGGAGGCAAGAGGCGGAGGAGTAGAAGTACATAATTGGGACCCCCCTGCCCTCCCCTCCCCTCCCCTCCCCTCCCCAACTTGGCAAGCTGCAAAATCGCGCATCTTCAGCCCTCCACGCTCATGTTAACTTCCGGCTTATCCGATCTGGCCGGCCCCCTTCCTGGCCCCTCCCGGCGCACCTACCCCCGATGTGGGTCGCCGCGATGCCCGTAGAAGCGCATACCGCCACACGCTGACTGAAGTCCCCCTCGTAGCGCTCCCGCAGCTCTTCAATGATGCGGCTGAGGACAAACGTCTTGCCTGTACGACACAGCGCGTGTGTGTGTGTGAGCGTTAATGTGTGTGTGAGGACGCATGTGCGAGTGTATGCGCGCCGTGTCCACGTCCCTCCCGGGTGATGCTCTGGGGAAGTGGTCCACATCACAGTACCGAATGATGTGAAAGAAGGGACGATGATACAACAAAAGAAAGAGGAGTGCGCTAAGCATGGCGATGGGGGAAAAGGGTGAACGAGCTGGGAAAACAAAATACCCATTTGGGTGGAGGTGAACATTATCGTACATGTCGTGATGCATTGAGTCACACAAAATACACTGGGCTTGAAATAGACCTTGTAACCAACCATGAAACGTGTGTGTATGTGTACGTGTTTTGGAGGTGGGGAGAACGCGAGTGCACCATTCGATAAAATATGCACCCCATGCAGACCGACAGACAGGGGGACAGACAGACAAAGACGCGGAAGGAGGCTGTGAGTGGGGGACTGTGCAGCAGCGGGAGGTGGGAAAGACCCGTATAAGATGTACGACATAGCGGCCCCTCGCTGTGTCGCCTCCTGGCGCCTTCAGGGCAGCAAATGAAAACAAACACACAAAAACCATTCCGTACTAACGAACCCCAACCACCCACCGCAACCCCGCTCCATTCATCCTGAACCCATGATATTCGTGTACATCCCCATCGGACACTCCGTACGTTCCCGCCGCACACCCCAAACCCCGCACCTGTGCCGGCATTCCCCGTGAAGAAGACGTTGTCTCCGTCACGCACGTGCTGCAGTACCCGCTCCTGACAGCACGTGTGTTTTGGGGGATTAGGTTTTCAGAAGGCAGGAGGTGGCGGGAGGTGGCGGCGCGTATGCCTTTTTGCTAAAAACAATGTTTGCGTTTGTACACGGAGTACGGAAATCATTGGTGAAGGTGCCTCCCACCTGCTCAGGTGTCAGTTGTGGGCTAACCACCTCATCCACGTCGGCGTCATGTAGTCTGGGCGGGGCACCCCCATCCGCCAGGTAAGACCCCGGGGGACGGTTGCTGCCGGCGGTGGAGCCGCTGGTGCCGAAGACCGTCGCGCTCACGTGCGTCATCCCGCCGCCGCCGCCGCCGCCACCGTAGGTATCACTGACGTAGCTGGATGAGGCCAATGCAGGGCAGCCGCCGAGACCATTACCGGCAGCGGATTGCTGCTGGTGTGGTGGTGCCTGCTGCGGAAATGACATTTGGGGCCCGGAGGGTATGTCCGGTTTAGCGCCGTACGCACCGTAGCCGCCACTGACGCCAGCCCTCCCGAAGCCCCGCGCGTTAGCCCTCCCGAGGCCTCGCGAAGCTTCTTGATATGTTGCGGGCTGGCCGCCACTGCCGCCACCGCCACTGCCACTGTCGCCACCGCCAGGCCCGCTGCCCCTCTCTACCCCTATCCATGGCTGAACGGGCTGCAGCCGCTCCTGTACGGCAATAATGCCATTTACCCCAGCATCCCCACCACACCACATCTGCGGCGGCGGCTGACGAGCCGCAGAATGGTCGGATCCGGGCTGCTTGTGGCTTGGGAGGTGCACCTGCTGCTGGTGCTGGTGTTGGTGTAGAGAAACCTGTAGCGGAGGCTGCTTTCGCTGCCCAGCCTCTATGGCGAAGAATTTGCGGCGGATGGTTTCGGGGCTGTCATCCGGGTAGACGAACAGCCCCGGGTCCATCACCACGGGCGGCGCCCGGGGATGGGGGGGAGCCCAAGAAGCGCCGCTGTAAGCGCTGCCGTAACCGCCACCGCCACCACCACCACCACCGCGGCTGCCATCTGCAGCAAGGTCGAATTCACCTTCGCTATGAACCGACGTGCCAACGGAGCGACCCGCCCCGACCAGCAGCCGTTGGGCGGCAGCAGCAGGGGGAGGAAGACCCTGCTGGGCGGGAAACCTACCGCCGTGCGCTTCTCCTCCAAACGGCAAGACGGCGCCCCCTCGCGAAGGGTACAAGACCGGTGCTGTCTCCGAAAGTGCCCAGGGGTTTGGGCTCGCCTCCCCTTCCCCCTTGTGATCTTCATTGCCACCCCGGCCGCTCCCACGATCCCCCCTCGTAGCTAGTTTGGCTTCGGCTTCTCTGCCATCATCGCCATCATCGAGGTCGTCCTCGTCAACGCTGAGGTCGATGAATATGGGTTGGGCAGCAACGCTGACTCCCCCGCCGCAGGGAGTTCTGGAATGGCGGTGTCGACCGCTGACAGCTGTTGTCTTGGCATTACAAGGAAACGCGTTTCCTATGCCTGCGGCTGGGCTTATCTGAGTTCCATTTATCGCGTTGGGCTGATGGAAAGGAGGTCCGAATCGGCCGGCTGTGCGGGTCTCGCTAGCTGACACATGACAAATGTCCTGGACAGCGTCATCGTGGATTAACGACAACAGCTGGCCCGGACCCGCACCGCCAGCATCGGGCCGGACTGTTCGAGAGGTGCAAAGTACTGCTTCAGAGACATTAAATCTGTCAACAGCCCAGGGCTCGTCAACCGCAGCGTCTGGCCGTGCACGCTTCATGCCGTCGCACGGCCTTAAGCACAGACGAATCTACTTAAAACATTTACTTATAAACAACTATATTGAGTATTACTTGCTATGTAAATGAGAAGGTTGCGCGACAGAACTGCTGGCCGTCGCGGTCGCTATACCCCAAGCAAAAATTACACCATGAGCCAAAAACCTTGCTCATTAGAGTATAGGTAAGTGTTGTAATTTGAAACGAGTATAAAACGAGACATTCCAACTTGCCAGCGGTCTGGTCATTTTGGCGCGCGTTGCCTCGTACGTGTCCTGAAATGCATGCTCTGCGGCGGAGAGCATATCATGTGCATATCGTGTGTCAAGGCCACCAGGGTCCCCAAGCTAAGCCATCCCTTCAGAGGGAATATGGATATACGTATATCCATATGCACACATAAAAGTAGCATAATGATACGAGCAACTCGTTAAGCCAATCATTGCCACCATACGAAAACTTCCGGGCGAGGCAAGACACGGCACTAATATTACGCGTCCATATGCTGAATTTTCATCGGAGTTTGTACGAAAAGTAATTTTCACTACTTGATGTGGGATGTTGCATATGCGAAGCGTGATGACGACGCACAGCCTGTTAGTATCAATAATGACCTATTAACGCACAAATAATTTCACACAATACAGATTGTGTGATAATGCAAGCCGGAGGTGATACTTGCTACGCACTAACTGAAAAAGTGCGTAAATTCCCAAGAGAAGACGAGTCGTCAGCAAGAACTCCAGCGTTAGTCAGGGTATAACTGTATATTACAATGTAGACTTGAAAGCGATGGGACGTTAAAGTAAGCTACGCTCTGGTGCACAGTACCACAGTTGCCCCGAGACCTTTACAAACGCCATTCACGACGAACTGTTAATGTTTGGACAACAAGCATCGACGTAGAACCTCAGAAGTCTTAATTCAAATTAGTATTCTTGCAACGGCAAGAAGTACTCTGCTGGTGTTGCTGTGCAAACTGGTTTGTTCTCGTATCACTAGGGTTCTTGCCAAACGGGTTCTTGCGCGCAAGGCTTAGCATTCTCGGATGACGCCCTGAAATGGCCACAACTTCGGCCTCATCCACTGCTTGGGGTTGCCCTCAAGGCCTCCTTCCAGGCCTGGGCCCCAGGCTGTTTACATTTCGCCGCGGTCCCTTGAAGTCTCGCTGCGGAGTTGCACAGCCAAGGCCAACGGCGTTTTCTGGCCCTGTTCCATTCAGCCGACCCAGTTCTGGCTCGGCCGGCGGAAAGCGGTTCAGCTTGCCGCCCGAGCGCGCTTCCGGCGCGCAACCTTCGCCAACGACAAGGCCTCCCGAATTCAAGGCGTGGGTGTACCATACCCTCGGAGGAGGGGCCTTGGAAACTGTCTTCTCGTTAGCCTCCATTTCCATCACGCTTACAGGCATTGCGGTGGGTGCCCGCAGTTGCACACAAGAGATTGCCCAATTTCGTGGCATCCTGTCTAGGCCCTCCCGATGCGCCATAACGTCCCCAAACAACTCCGCCACTCCTTTACTTGCAAATTTCTTACATTGAGACGCATGAAACGTGCTGAGATATATTGGCACCCGGCAGGTGTGTGTCACTCGATGTAATTCGTCTGCTGACGTCTTTCGCCGCGGGCGCGGGGCGCATCACCTTGGACATTTTAATTAATTTTGATATTAAAATGTTATATTTATGAATCCATGAACCCGAAACTCCTCTAACAACCACCCGTTTTGTCGTCTAAAACCAAACCACCGACTTGCGCGTCCAAGCCACGACCGACTCTTGAGCCCATCCACGTCCGTCCGATCTGTAGGTCATCCGCCACACATCCGCATCACGACCTCCTAGAGTTTTATTCTTCATCTGTTACCTCCGTCACAACCACTGGGTGGCCAGCGCTCAGTCGAGCTTTACGCCCCCAGCACCTAAAGTGCCGCTGAGTATCCCATCCTTGAGTCATTTTGCTTTTTGTGCAGAATTGTAGCGTTTCCTCCCTCATGCACCCTCTTTTGTTGTCTTCCGTTTCCTTCCCTCAGGCCACACTGTTCTTCCAGCGAGCTCAGACGACCGGGGTACTGCCCGTGATCGGTCCGGGATTCACCACCATCGCACAACAAGTCCCTACCGTAGCAACTGCAACCCCCCGCCCCACAGCAACGTCACCAGATGGCTGGCAACAGGAAGTGGTCGCTGGCCAGTGGGGCGAGGTGTCGTCGGCATCGGCATCGGTGGCCGACGACACAGCGGATCCTCGCAGCGTGTCTCGCAGCGTGCTGACCACTGCCGAGGCTGTCCCCGAGGATGAGTACGGGCGTTCCGTGAAGACGCCGTACCGTGCCATGCCGTACGGCATGTCAGCCGCTGACCATGTGTATGACACGCCATGGACCAACCTGAGCCGGTGAGGAGGGGTGAAAGGCGCATAAGGCCCCTTCTCCAGTGTAATATGTGGATATGCGGAGATACGAGCCATGAGGAGAAAGTGATATGCGTGAGGCCCTATGATGTCTGATCCGCCTGGTTGCTGAATAGCTTTTCACTGCTACTGCGACTGCGACTGCGACTGCGACTGCTAATCCTACAGGCATAGGAAACGCACCTGCTACAGCTTATATTGTTGCTGCTACTGCTGCTGTTCCAGCATATACGAAGTGTTAATAAATAATATGTAGATATTCTAAGTGTTATCCTTGCCCGCCGGCGCAGCTTGCAGTTCCCTGGCAGTTGGTATCTATCAAACCCGTTCCTCTCCCAGCTTACCGCCAACATCGGTCGCCTTTCCCGGTTTCGATTTCCCCTCCCCCCGCCCCGTCTACACCGGTATCATATCTCGTTTTATTCGTCTTCCCCTTTTCACCCCTCCCCCTTCCCCTTCCCCGGGAGTCCACTAATTAAGGTTTTCGCGCTGTAACTCGGCCCCTCTCGCGGGCCTCAACCCCGGACCCCTTCGCCACACAGATGGGCCGTCCACGCACTTCATTACCAGGAAGCGCTTCAGGCGCAGCATTTAGCGATGGCGACAACGGCGACGGCTAGCGAGATGTCGGCGGTTTCCTCCGAGCACTTTGATCTGGACGGCGTACCCGCTGCCACTGCCGATGCCGATGCCGATGCCGGGATGGCCCAATGGGTGGCCGATAGCTTGGTACTCCCCGCGGCGGCGGTGACGGCGGATAGAGCGGCTGGATCCACACCAACGGTTTCCTCGACCGCCAACAGCCAGGGCATCTGTACGGCACCTGGCGCAGTCACAACCGCCCCGTCTGAGCGAGGTATCGGGTCAGGCGCGGAACCTGAGTCTGCGGCTGAAGTCCCGACGGCAGTCAGGTGTGTGTGTGTGTTGTGTGTGTGTTTTGCCATGTGGACGTTCACCCTTCGTTGTGGTTTTTGGGGTTTTGGTGATGTGTCATGATGCTGTGCATGAAGCAGAGCAACACCCCCCCACACACACACATACACACACACCACGAGACCGGGGGTGTACGTTTAGGTAGCAAGATAAAACCCTATGCTGTACGAATAACCCTTTCCACAGCAGCTTTTTTGTCTACAGTGCATTCTTTCCCACCCAAACACACACACACACACACACACACACACACACGCTTCGGGTTTTTCCGACATTCCACTCACCACTCACCACTCACCACCACTCTCCTGGGCTTGGACTGGAGGTTTCGGGTATCTGGTCTGCTTGGACTGCATCTTTGAAAGGCTGAGTCCCCTCCTCATCTGCCGCCCTGGGGGCCCGCACCCTCCCACCCCCCTTTCTGTGACCCACCCCGTACGTCCCCCCTTTTCGTGGCGCCGCACAGGCGGTCGGCGTCCTTCCTTCGGGGTGCTCGGGCGCTGCTGCGGTTGTCTCGGCATGTGGCGCACTTGCCACTGCGGGTCGTGGTGAGTCGCATGGCGGCCTGAGCTTCCTTGGGGGGTCTGAGGGGTTGTGTGGCGGCACCGGCTGCGTTGGGAGGGGAGGGGAGGGGAGGGGAGGGGAATACGCGAGAGACCTGGTGCTGCTGCTGTTGAGAAGGTTTGCACAAATCGCCAACCACCAAATGGATATCCCCAGCTGCTTGGGTTAAAGTCTTGGTACTGGATCTTGGCGACTGCGACTGCTGGCGGCTCAAACCTATTGTTGGCTTGCGTACGGATGTACGTCTCACGTTGCATGTCGTACTGCAGTACCAATTAGTTATCAGAGCGCTCAATCTTGCCCCCCCCCCGTGTTTGTTGCCCGGCGGGTTGCAGGACTGGGCTCTTCAGATGGACCAGCCCATCTCTTACTCCTTCAACCCCCCTCTCTCATCAGTGCCATTAGAAGCGTCCAGGTAATCGAGAAGATAGTCGTACAATCAAATGTATGTCTGTATATGTATTGTAATATTAGCTGATTGGCAGCTATATATGAAAGGTATGTTATTGAAAGAATTCAAGACTGGCTTATCCCCCTAAACACCTCCCTTCACTTGCCTGTCGGGCCGGTTCTCGGCCGTCTCTGTCCCCGCCTGCTTCCGCTTTCTCACCAACGCCCACCAATGCAACCCGCATCCTCCTCCCCCACCCCTCGCCATCGTTGTCGTCGTCGCCCTCGTCGTCGTACCCGATGTCATCCTGGTTGCTGCCGCCGTTGCTGCCGTCGTCGTCGTCGTTCCCCATGCCGTCGTCGCCGTCGTACCCCATGTTGTCGTCGTCGCCGCTGCCGCCATTGTCGTCGTCGTACATTGCTGTCGTCTTCGTCATCGTCGTGTTGTCGCCTGCAGGGCTCCCGCCGCTGCTCCCGTCGCCTCAGCAGCCGAGGCAGACGGTGCCGCTAAGGGAGGGGTCCAGACACCAGCCACTGCATTCGCCGCTCGCACCCCATTGGACGTCCGCATCGCTACCGGCGATGTCAATGAGGAGGTGGTGGAGCGACCCGCGTGTCGTACCGCAACAGTGGCTGCGGTGCAGGCGCCCCCTATGCCGCGGCGGCAACAGCTATCGGAGGGGAGGAAGGGCACTGACCCATGGGTCGCAGCGGCTGAGGCGGAGGTCGCGGTAGAGACACCCGGCTCTGGGCCTGTGAAGGACGCAATGCACGCGCTGTACGACACCGTGGCCAGCGTCAAGAGCTTTGCGAAGGCGGCTGCCAGCGCGGCGGAGGCGCAGTTGTCAGTGTACGGCAATGCTCATCAGACGAAGACCTCGACCAGCTTGACTCCAGCGGTGGGAGGGCGGTTCGCGAACGATTGGTGAAATTAATCGGAAATACATCCAGGGATGCCTAAAATAATATTTGTCGTACACCCCAGGATACTCTATGAAATGAAATAAAAATACAATTATACTAGCAATTAAAAATAACGATTTATTACATTAGCCGTTATTTATTCCACGTGTGGACGATTCTTTTCGCCGTCCCTCCCTCCCCTTCGCTCTCCACACCGGCCCCTGAGGGGCGGCGGCGGCGGCACGTTTGCGCGTGCGTGTGGGTTTGCCACCTCCTTCACTCCGCTTCCCCTCTCGCCCCTGTCACCCCGACGTCTCGAATTTGCAACGCGTTCTCGTTAGGTGGACTGCGTTCTGCTCTCCCCCCGCCCCTTTTTTCTGAATTATTTCCCGCGTCCCGTCTAGTTCTGGTCCCCTCAATGGCGTACACGTGTCCCATGGGTCACGTGTGGCAGGTGGTGGCTCAACTTCCTGGCGGGGTCGCTACCGCCGTGTTCATGTTGGCGCTGTCCGCCTGGCTGTCCTCCTGGGCGGTGGTGCTCCTGGCGCGGGCGGCATCGCAGGCTCTGGGACGACGTGCGGCCACTGCTGCTGTTGGTGAGGAGGACATCTCGTTCTCGCTCTCTCATACACACACATTGTCGTACGAGCAGGCGGAGGAGGAGGCAGACCGCAGATCCAACTCAATTGGGCAGGGATAAGGGGATGAGAGTGAGAGAGGGGGGGCAATGAAACCAGGATCCAAACCCGTTCTAGGATCCAAACTCCAAACTCAAAGTACAGATTGTATACACGGATACCCGGTATGAGCGAGGGGTTCGGGCTAGCGTGGGGGGAAAAGGCGGAGGGGAGAAGAGGATTGGGTAAGTTTAATGAGGTGTTATGTGCCGTATAGGTTTTTGGGTATGCCGTATAAGTCCTGGCGCAATGCTCGGGAGCTGTTCGGGAGCTTAATGAAATGGACTGTCCAAACCTTGTCTTTTGAGGGAAACCTATTATGGATGTACGGCGTCGAAGCCTCCGGGACCGGACTGGTGCGGTACACTTTGAAGATCGTATGTGTACGACCCGCGTGCGGGTATTTATCACCTGTCCCCTCTCTCCCCCCCAGGTCACGGCATGAGCACACGGGAATACTTTGGACCGATGTACGATTACGTACGGCATATGGGTCCTGGATACCCTCGCGCTTGCGTGCCGATTTGCACGCCGTCACCCCCGCTCGGGAACTATGGTACCGCCGTACCCTTTGGTACGACGCCTGATACGTCAGCTGCCGCCAGCGGCAGTACCTGCAGCGCGGCGACGGCATCTCCAGACTATCCGCCCAAGCAAGTTCGCGTCACGGAGGCGGCCGTAGCAGCATCAGCAGCTCTAGATACGGCGGTGCGGGTCCCTGGTGCTACAGATTCGGCTGCGACAGGGGAGGAGTCCCAGCTGCAGCTAGAAGCTACGGCTCAGCCCGTGATGGCAGAGCCTGCTGCTGACGCGCCGGCTATTGATGCCACTGTACGACCGCTGATCGCCGGCGGCGGCGGCACAAATTTGGAGGAGATGGCTGGTCTTCTGCGGCTTATGCCGCCGCCGCCGTCGCGGCGCGGTTGGGCCAGAAGCGCCGCCGCCGCGGGGCTCAAACCCAATCCCCCCGTCCTGACGGACCCGTCAAGCAAGTGGGGCCTTACGCCGTCGTCGGTAGCAGCGGAGGCGGCAGAAGCGGAGGCGGCCGCTGCCGCCGCCGCTGCAGCGGCTGCACCCAGTCCCCTCGGTCGGCGGGAGTCTTCGTCCCGCGAGCGGCGCGTGACGCAGCGGAACTTCTCCGACAGGCTGCGTGATGCAGCAGAGCGTCGGATTGCCACAGCGGCAGCGGCAGCTATTACAGCTGCAGCGGCAGTAGCAGCCACGTCACTGCCCCCAGCGCTTGTTGATGCCCCCGGCGAGGGGCTCCGAAACACGCCGAAACTTGCATCCTGCGCCGCCGCGGATGGTGCTGAAGCAGCCGGGGAAGCGCCGGAGGCCCCCCCTGCCCCGACCTCCGTCTCCCCCCTGACTCCAGCCCTGGCGCCCCTAACCCCATCGGCGTATGCTGCCGGTGACCTGGGCGCTTGCACCGCTGCAGTAGTGTCCGATGGCGCTGCTGCCGTGGCGGTGTATGACGTCCCCTCTCATGTTGAGGATGATGGCGCCAATTGGCAGGTTGGTCCGGCATGTGAGCTGGCGGTACCGCTGGCAGTATCTTTCGCGGTACCGCTGGCGGTGCCGCTGCCGCCGGCCGTACCGCTACCGCTATCGGCCGCGGAGCTGGCAGCGCCGTCACTGGATGCGCCGCAGCCCTCCGCCGCCGTCGCCGCCGCATCCACGGCGGATCAATTCCGGACAGATTCATCGCCACCGTCAGAATCCACTGAGTCGTACCTGCCGTATCCACATCATGCTGTATCTGTGTTGCCTGACTTAGCTACCTCCCCCCCGTCCCCGGTGGTTGAGGCGGGAGCGACCGTGCCCACTGCTGCTGACGTGGCAGCGGCAGCTCCTCACAGCCTCACGGGTCGGGGCCTTATCAAGAGCGTCGTATCGGCGCCAGGTATGTTCGTACGCCATCCACGTTTGCAGACTTTTTAGTGCGCTTGTATAACCTGATGACAAGTTGGTTGAAGGCTAGTTGGTTGACCTATCTGTTGAACGGTACGCATCTCCGCCTCATTCGCCCGCACATGCCTTGCGACCGCCTGGAACCGCGTATCTCTGTCTGTCTGTCTGTCTATCTGTCTGTATATATTGTAAGAAGAAGCTGCTTAGCAGCAGCTACCTCCGCACCTGCACACGGCGCTCTCTTTCCAGATGCACTCGTACAACTCTGGACATCAGCCGCTGCTCCCGACTGCCCCTCCCCTCCCGGCAGGGACGGACCTGAGCGCCGCTAGCAGCCAGCCCGGCACAGCACTGGGGATCCATATCCAGCCGCCGCCGCCGCCGCCGCCGCCTCAACACCAATTGCATGACTTTCCGCAGCAGCAGCAGCAGCAGACTGAGTCCACCGAGCCCCCGAAGTCGGTTGCTGGTACTGCAACAGGAGCTGGCTGCTGCATCACCCATGATGCGGTGGATCCAGATCTGTCGTACGAGCAGCGTCTTCGCGATGCCATCAGAGTAATCTTCAGCGGGAGCGGAGGCGTCGCCCAATCGGACACCGCCGCCGGCGCCGGCGCCGTACCGGCGCAAGTCGAGTCGGCGGCACCAGCGGAGGCGAGTCCCACGGATGTCGTGCGTCACGTGGCTAACGCAGGGTTGTTGTACATGCCCATGGAACAGTGGGCGGCAGAAGCGTTGGAGCGGGTTCCGGAGCAGGGTCCGTCGGGAGGAGATGACTGCGCAGAGAGAGATCTTCTCCCGGATCAGTCTAAGAACTCGTTGGCGCACGGGGAAGGCGGGAAGGCGGCGGCGGAAAGCGGGGAGCTGGGTGGCGGCGGCGGCGAAGGTGGAGGAAGTTGCCTTCTGCCGGCTGTGGTGCCGCACATGGAGCGGGGAATCGTACCAGTGACGTCGAAGGGGCCAGTGGATGCAGTAGCTTGCCATCGTAGAGATGGCCCCGTGACCCGTGGGTCGCTTCACAGTCAGACGGTGACCGTGACGATCGATGCCGACTGCATCAGTGGCGTCAGCAAAGTTCAAGTAGACGTCGCGCCATCAGCGCCGTCGGCGCCGCCGCCATGGGCGCGCACTGGCAAGCTCCCGCCAGCAGCGGCGCCGACAACGGATGCGCCGTGGGTTCTGGCGGCACCAGCAGTGGCGCCGCCAGCAGCGCTGCTGCCAGCCGCGTCGCCTAACGTCCTGATATCAGATTTAGCGGCTTTACCTCGGTTAGTGCCGTCCACTACGTCGATGCCAGCGACGGCGGCGGCGGCGGCGGCAGCAGAGGAGTCCAGGGATGGCCAGGTGGCGGGTGCTGGGGGACCAATCCACCCCAACGTGACGGATGTGAATGACGGTTCAGTTGCTGCGGGGGGAACCGCAGCTAACGTAAGCATGCTCGACGAAAAAGCTCGCTCCATGCGCGGCGGCGAGTGGGCCTTCTACGCCGGACAGTATAACGGCATGGCGGCCTCGGAGCTGAGGCCTTATGACGCCGCAGCGTCGCAGGACCACCTGATGCAAACCGCCGCCGCCGCCGCTACGACGGAGGGGGTGGCGTCGCAGGACCACCTGGTGCAAGCCGCCGCCGCCGCGGCCGCTACGACGGAGGGGGTGACGTCGCAGGACCACCTGGTGCAAGCCGCCGCCGCCGCTGCCGCTACGATGGAGGGGGTGACGTCGCAGGACCACCTGGTGCAAGCCACCGCCGCTGTCGCCGCCGCTACGATGGAGGGGGTGACGTCGCATGACCACCTGGTGCAAGCCACCGCCGCCGTCGCCGCCGCTACGCCGGAGGGGGTGACGTCGCATGACCACCTGGTGCAAGCCACCGCCGCCGCCGCTACGCCGGAGGGGGTGACGTTGACGACTGCTGCCGGCGCGGAGGCGGTCTCTGTGATCAAGGAGGGGCCGCAGCAGCAGGCGGAGGCGGTGGAGGCGGTGGAGGCTACATGGGGGACTGAGTCTGTCAAGGCGGAGGGAACTGACGCTTATATTGTGGCAACACCTCGGGGTGAGCTCCTGGGCGAGGAGGTTTTTAACCGACTCACCGGGGTTCCGGAGCTGGATCGTGCCATACTGACTACTGGCGGCGTCGTACCCGGCGCCTGGGCGGCGACAGGCGCCGTCAAGATGGGTGGCGACGGAAGCAACGGCGCTGCTCAGGGGACTGTCTCTAATAACGCGGTCGCAGTAGCAGCCACGGTGGCCGCTGCAAGGGCGGAAACCGCCACGGCGGTGGCGGCAGGGCCTACTGTCAGGCGTGGCCCGCTTGGCAACCGCCGGCGCCGCCGCCACGGGGCGTTGTTGCTGCGTCTGCGCGGTGAGGCGGCCAAGGCCGCTGTAGTGGCGGCGGTGCGGGCCGCTAATGCCGCCGCAGCAAGTACTTTGTACGGGGTGCGCGTGGACGAGATGTTCTCCGCTGTGGAGGACGGCGGCGCCACCGGCGCTGATGCAGCCCGTGCTGAGGAGGGACATGATGAATACGACGATAATTATGTTCTGACGGCCCTGGTGGCCCTGGTGGCGGCTGCCAGCGGCGCCGTGAGCCCAGCCGCAGCGCTACAGCCAGCGGCAACAGAGGCGGCAGCGGAGGAGGAAGGGTTGACAGACGACTTGGATGACTTGTTGGAACTGGCGAGGCTCGCGGCCGGAGCAAACGGAGCCGCATCGCCGCAACCGGACGAGATCGCACCACTACCAACCACAGCTACCCTAGGTACCACCCTGTCGCCGTCAGCGGCAGCGGCAGCGGCAACGGCAACGGCAGCGACAGCGGCGGCAGAGGTTGACACTGCTGACCTGCACTTTCAGGCTGAGCTGGCGGCGGCGGCCAACGGGGCAGTGCCCCAACGCAGCCCAGGCCCTTTCCAGGGGACGCAGGAGCTGACGTCATGCGAAATTCTGGAGTCCCCTGTGCGGGCGGCCTTGAAGGGCTCCGTCGAGGTGGCCGCCGGCGCTTGGCAGCTGGGCCGCTCAGCCGCTGGCCCTGCAAGCCGCAGCAGTAAGGCCCAACAACTACGAGTGGAGGATTTCGACGAAGACGCCGGGGGCACTGACGGGGGGCGTCACTTCCTGCCCCTGGCGTCCGCTGTCGCAATGTTCAATCAGCCCCATGTCTACGCCGCTGGATACACCAACGTCGAGCTTGCGCCCGGCGCGGACGCATCGCCGGCGGCGGCGGCGGCGGCGGCGGCCGAACGGAGTCCTGGCTCAGACGGCGCAGCGGTCGTTGGCGTCGATGACAGCACAGCCCCCAAGGGAGGACAGGCGGTGCAAGCAGCTAGCGGTGGGAAGGGTGGTGCATCTCCCTGGCTGGCGGCGAGCGATGTCGAACTGCCGCAGCTGCCGGCCAGCTCCCTGGCTACCACTGTCGTGGGCCTTGGGGTGGCGGCGGCGGCGGCGGGCGCCGCAGCTCTTCACGCTGCGGAAGCTGCTGCTGCGGTGAATGATGATGACTACGAGGAGGAGGAGCAGGAAGGAGGACTAAGAGATGGTGGAGAAGACATCGGCGACGTCATGGACCTGCAGGCCCAAGCGAAGCTGGCGGCGGCAGCCAACGGTGGCGATCTTGCCATGGAAGACGAAGAAGCGCCGGCAGCGGCCGCTCTTCCACTCACAGATTCTTTGATACTGATTACTTCTGCAGCGCCGACGGGTGCGATGCCGGCGTCTCCAACTCAATTCCTGAGCTCAATTCCTGAGGCCGCCGTGCCGGCGATCGAGATGGCGGCGGAAACTGCAGTGTCCGTGGAGGTGAAGACACATGTTTCTGGTGTACCCGATTCAGCAGCAGCAGTTGCAGCGGATGAGGGGCAGGAGGAACTGGAGGCCCTGACCTGGCTGGCGGAGCTGATGGGGGTTCCCGTGACGGGTTTCGTTGCCGTGACGGAGAAGGCGGCGGAGGAGACCATTGCGGCGGAGGCGCCGACGGAGCCCCTCAAGCTCAATCCCTATCCGCCACCTTCATCTGCCAAGGAGGTTACTGGCATCGGCGTCGCATTATCTAACACCATGACCAGCCCCGCTGCATCGGTCCCCGGAATCCTTGCGGCGGCGGCGGCGGCGGCGGAGGTGGAGGCGGCGGCGGCGGAGGTGGAGGCGGCGGCGGCGGCGGCGGCGGAGGTGGAGGCGGAGGTGGAGGCGGAGGTGGAGGCGGAGGCGGAGGCGGAGGCGGAGGTGGAGGCGGAGGCGGAGGCGGAGGCGGAGGCGGAGGCGGAGGCGGTCCCTGGAGATCTCAGTGACGTGGAGGTCACCTTCGGCGACACGGTAGTTTTCTTGCCCGACCTGGCGCCGGCGCCGGAGCCTGCCGTTGACGCTGGGTCGTCGGTAAAAACTGCCGTCGTCGCCGCCGCCGCCGTGGCGGGAGTTACGCCAGCACCGGCTGCCGCCTATTCGACGTATTTTGGTATTCCGGCGGCAGCCGATCTGGCGGAGGCGGATGTGGACGCCTTCGCCGTCACTGAGTCCTTTTCACAACAGGTGGTGGACGAGGAGGAGGAGGTGGCGGAGGTGGAGGAGGAGGAGAGGAGGGATGCGGATCTGGAATCCCCGCAACTGAAAGTCACGCTTGAGAACATCCGGGCCTTACGACGCTGGCTGGCGCAGAGCTCGCGCGACAGCCTTGACGCAGAGCTCGCAATCGGCGACGGAACGGACGGTGATGGGACGAGCCGAGGTCAGCTGGGCCCCGCAGCGGAGGACGTCATTTGGCCAAATTTGGTGAATGAGGATCAGGAGGAGGTGGAGGAGGAGGAGGAGGAGGAGGAGGACGGGTATGTGAGTTACGATGAGATCGGCAAGGAGTATGGGCTCTGGGCGGTGGCGCAGGAGGGGGGCAACGGCGGTACGGATGATGATGAGGAAAGGTCGGGTGGTGGCGGCGTTAGGGGGTTGAGGATTGGACGTTGGCCCCAGTAGGGGGGCGGCGGTCCGTCTTGGGGGCGGTGGCCTTCCTGTTGTTGGAGCTGACATGAGCTACCTGGTCATGCTTGGGCGATGAGAGGTGCAGAGCCAAAGGCGAGGGCGGCAGGGGGCGACGAGAGCTTCTCTGCCCTTGGTCATTGCTGATGTGGTGATGCTGATGATGCTGATGCTCATGTGGTGATGATCTTCAGTTTCGCCGTATCCAGGATCCAGGATCCAGGAACTGCATGATGGGGTTTTGTCCCCCTCTCCACGAAGAAAATTATCACGTGGAAGGATGGATGATGGTCATATAGCATTTGGAATGGCAGAAGAAGTATTTTTCCGTACTTCTCCAGCACATCTGCTCAGTCCGTACAGCGTTGGTCTGCTTTTTTTCTTTGTATTGTATAGTGTTGTATTGTATTGTACAGTATTATATTGTACTGTATCGTATCATATCGTATACCGCAATACGATTGTATGTCTGGAGCCTCGATTCCGATGGGGCCCACTTTTTGTACGATATCCTCTGCCAGGCTGGGTCGCATCTCGCACGTACGGCATGTACGCACTCGCATATTCGTACATCATCGCATTTCCGGTGTCACAGTAGCGTCCTCTGTCCTCTTATCCTTTTCGCGAGAGTCCGTGGGATGTATTCGGCCGCTGTGCGAGTGGGGTTGAAGTTGTCTTCGTACAAAGTGGAGGTACGGAGGATCCGATAATCTGTACATATGCCGTATTTCGTGTTGCATGCCGTGGAGCGGCGGTACCGTACTGGCCCATGTTAAGCCTTCCCTCGTCTCCCCGGCCTTCACCCCCGGCCCCCACTCCTGGCCCCCACCCTCGGCTCTCTGTCTGCGCAGTGCAGTTTATCCTTTTCCCCAGCACCTGGGTCGAGTACGGCTAGTCGATCGGTGTGTGTCGTTCAGGACGCATGTGTCGTTTGTACCGACACTGGCATAGGTTGAGTAGCACTCAAAACGAAACAAACTCCTGTATTGTATCTTTTTATGGGAGATCCAGTTACTCGCTGGTGGGGCGGGACCTGCGAGATACGCGTACGGCGTTGCTGCTCAAAACCGCGTGAGATCTGTCGTACATTACAGAGATCTGTCGCCGGCCGGTCAACCATCGGCTCGATGGTGCCATCGGCCTTGTAAAATCTTTTTCTGCATTCGAGCTCAAATGGGCGACGTACGGGACCCTTTTGTAAGCATGGGGGGGGGGAGGTTTCCCATGCGGAATGGTCCATCTGTGTTTATGTACGGATGCAGTTTTGGGTCTAGGGTTTTTTCACCGGAGGTCCGTACTTTTAATAATACGCGCATACTAAATGCATTGACCTTGACTACATGTTGCGCGTTCGTTGGCACCTCGTTGCACAGAAACAGCAATTCCTCTGAATGATGTACGGGCGCTGGTAGCCGTTTGCGGGGTAGCGCTCGAGATCCCTCCCGCTGTACGACGAGAAAGTACGACGGTAACCGGAAAGCTTAGTCCCTGGCGTGTGTAAAATTTGTGTGTCCGTAAATGTGAATGTACGACGAGGGCGGTGTTGACGCATGCACAGAGAGAAAAAGAGAAGTCAGGAAAGAGAGAGAAAGGAAGGAGCACCCCCCGGCATGTGCGAATGTGAGGAGGGAAAGAGCTTGAATTGGTGGGAAGGGGTACAGCACCGTGCCCATGCACCATGTTGAATGCACGGGTCCCAAATATTGCCCTGTATTGGGTTACCTGCAATTGATTTTTTGCGAGTTGTGTTGTACGAACGTATGGCGGTAGTTCTGGTGTCTCATCGATGAAAGCATCAATTATGGTGTCGTTATGTTCTGTTCATAACACACCCGCATGGTCTTAATGCAGCTGACGGGTGGCGGCTTGGTGTGCGGTACGCCACCTCGACATTCGTTACATACGTGGAGTAGTAAACGGGGGGCAGGCTAACGGAAGGCCTGATGTGCAATTGTTACCCTCGCAATCGCCGTATTTGTCCGATCTTTCGTCGTTAAACTATCGATATTGTTCAAAGCTTATTACTTCCACGTTTTGAACTTGTAAAAATTGTGATTTCGAATCTGAAAATCATATAGACTGATATGCAGCAACTAACGCAACTTCGGATGGCTCTAAGTTGAGTTCTTCTAAATCCAATCCCCGAAGCAGGAGTCCTTAGTTTCAAAAGATTTACTTCACCGTAATCGCAGCAGCGAGCGAGAGAATGCTGCAACAGGCCCAAAAGAAACAGTCCCTTGCCATTGCCTTTGCGCGCGAGAGAGAAATGTGCGCGCCTTTTTGCTTGATCACATCGCTGCATTATAGTTTCTTATACTTATTTCAATATTTTTTATACAGGGTAACTGGTTTCCTCGGACACTACGTATGGAGGTATGCGTCGTTGCAGCAATATTCGCTCGTGCGACCCATGGGTCAGTCGTCAGCGGCCAGGCAGCAGGACCCAGGCAATCTTCCAACGAATGTCTTGGGAACTCACATATTCAGCGCTTTACATTTTAAACTATTAAACTAGTGAAATATATACCTAGCCGAATAACACATATTAGTACTTGCTGATATTCGTGAGACTCATTGATTGCAAACTAACGAGCGTACGAAAAAAGGGCCGTTCCGGAAGTCCGAAGTGCGATCCGAAGGTGGTGCGTAATCGCAACAACAACGTCAAAAAGACCCACAAGTGATCAGCCTGAGTAGACCATGTGCGATCGCTGCTGTAGGGACGACTTTGGCAGACAGAATTCTCTTTCCCACCCGTGTCTCACAAATTAATAGTTGATAGCCAGCCGCCTGACTCCCAGCCAGTGCCATTTGTAACAGAAGATAAAGAAGTTAATCGCCCCTTTTACTAAGCTAAGATGGGCAAAATGGTCGGCAGAGCTTCATTAGGACCAGCAGCCGCAAGTCGACTACTGCTGGCAGCTGCGCTGCTGGCGCTGAGCAGTGGAGCTGTGTCTCAGCGTTATCTCCACGGCGGTGGTGGTGAGACATTCCGGAATCGCATGCAAATTCATTCAGAAGCGCGGGTTTGCAAGGATTGTAACGCGCCCGTCTGTTATTTCCCCGGCGCATTTATAACCACAGCCGCGAAAGATCTGTCCTAACGAGGAACTCCGTGGTAGTTTTTGGCGATCCGCCAGGGGTTGAAAGATGATGAGCTCTGCTTTCCTGCCATCGTTCTTTGCGTTCCATGTAAAGAAATGCGACGCCGCAACATAAAACCTTTATTGTGGCTTTTCCATCTCTCTGTTGCTTTGGAAATCATATATTATTATATATATTATTACTATTGTTCGTTCTCGATGCTAAAAATGTAGCTCAATCCACCAAATGCTTGCAAACGCGCGCGCAGCGCCCTCGTCATGATGCGTCTGCTCTCGCTACGACCCGCAGCACGCGCCTTCTCTACGCACTGCCTTCTCCTTCGGCTGCTCCGGCTCCTTCTGCTCCGGCTCTTCCGATACATTATCTTAAAGGTTCTTCCTCTGCCTCTCTCCCTCCGTCTGTCTACTGAAGCACTGAGAGATGTGGCCGTGTCCGCGCGTTTTCTCTGCCCTTTTATTTCTGGACGGGAAATAAATTGTCTTCAGAGGGCCTGCCAAGGCGGCTGAATCAGGCGACATCATCTCCGGCACAAGACGGCGGCGGCGGCGGCGGCGGCAGCGGCGGCGGTGGCTCGGCGGCGACTGCGCAAGCCATCGCCCAGGCCATTTCGGAGGGCAATACAAGCGCTGCGGCTACCGCCATTGCGCAGGCGGTGGCGCAGGTGGGCAATTAACCAATGGCCACTGATCAATGGTCACGGGTCGCATAGGTCAGGATTAATGAAGTCGGTGTTGCATCTCGGAGTGTTGGAGTGGTCAGCGATCTGAATCGTTCCCTTCGATTGTTATAAAGTCGGCGGCTGTGCGTTTCTGAAAAGGAAAATGCGGAAAACACAAAAGCGTAGACGTGTACACGCATGCGGGCGAGTTCGTTCAAGACTTGAGCCGCGAGTGATGGAGAAACTGAACTGCGAGGTCATGGCTGGGTGGAGAGTGGAAGTACGGGGACTGAAGCGATGTACGACATTACAACCGAAGGAAGATGTTACAAGCTAGCGGCGGGACGGAGGGACGACGGGAGGGGGGGATGGGACTCGGCATGGGTCGCGAGGTCGACAACTTCCACACACCCTTCGTCCAAGCTGCCCCGAGTTGGCTCTGTAAGCAGCCCCTGGCCCCTGGCCCCTGGCCCCTGGCCCCTGGCCCCTGGCCCCTGGCCCCTGGCCCCTGGCCCCTGGCCCCTGGCCCCTGGCCCCTGGCCCCTGGCCCCTGGCCCCTGGCCCCTGGCCCCTGGCCCCTGGCCCCTGGCCCCTGGCCCCTGGCCCCTGGCCCCTGGCCCCTGGCCCCTGGCCCCGCCCGAGATACCCTGCTGCGAGCACATGCAACTTTTAACTGCCGTCCCCGGAGGAGATGTTTGCTGTTCGACTTCAGCATCGCAGCATCGCTATTGACGTACCGCGATTCAACCCATGTTTTTCCTCCCTCCCTTATTACCAGCGTTTCGATGTTCGTCTCCCTCCCCTTCCCCCCTCTCGCCTCGCCCCCCCTCTCGCCTCGCCCCCCCTCGCCTCGCCTCGCCTCGCCTCGCCTCGCCTCGATGTTCGTCTCCCTCCCCTCCCCTCCCCCCCCCTCCCCTCCCCTCCCCTCCCCTCCCCTCCCCTCCCCTCCCCTCCCCTCCCCTCCCCTCCCCTCCCCTCCCCTCCCCTCCCCTCCCCTCCCCTCCCCTCCCCTCCCCTCCCCTCCCCTCCCCTCCCCTCCCCTCCCCTCCCCTCCCCTCCCCTCCCCTCCCCTCCCCTCCCCTCCCCTCCCCTCCCCTCCCCTCCCCTCCCCTCCCCTCCCCTCCCCTCCCCTCCCCTCCCCTCCCCTCCCCTCCCCTCCCCTCCCCTCCCCTCCCCTCCCCTCCCCTCCCCTCCCCTCCCCTCCCCTCCCCTCCCCTCCCCTCCCCTCCCCTCCCCTCCCCTCCCCATCCCTCAGGGTAACACACAGGCCTTAGCCGCCGCCATGGCCCTGGCATCAGCCACCGGGGACACGCAGGCTCTTGCGCAGGCGGTGGCGCAGGCGGTGACTCAGGAGGGGGCGAACGCCTCAGCTGTGGCGCAGGTGCATACGTGTGCGTTTGTGTGTGTATGTTTTTGTATATGTGCGTGTGTATCTCGGGGTGGAAAGGCAGGGGACGGGGCCGTCGGTGAGCGATGGTTTTGGAGCGGCAGGAGAGGTGGCTCGGTTGTAGATACCAGCGAGGGAGAGGGAGGTGGGGCGAGGGGCACGGGACGAGGTGGAAGGGGGAGGGGGGCAGTGGGGAGAGAGGGAGAGGGGAGAGGAGAGGGGGAAAAGGGGCAAGGAGAAGGAAGGGAAGAGGGCTGAAGGGAGGGAGGGGCAGGGGGAAGAGGGGGAAGGGGGGGGAGCGGCCGAAACGTTTATGAAGATAGCAGCCAAATTGGATTGTACGTTCTGTCCATCTTTAAAATGATTTCTTTTTCGTCTCCCCAGGCTCTTGCAACTGCGACCTCCGGTGTTGCTCCGGCCGGCGCCCCGGGCTCACCGCCCTCCGGTGTGAGTTGTCAGTAAGGGGTGTCCCTTGGGCGGTGAGGGCAGGGGACGGGGGGCGGGGATTAGCAGGGCAGGGAGGGGGGGCAGGGCAGGGGACGGGGGGCGGGGATTAGCAGGGCAGGGAGGCCGCGATAAGGACGGGTTGTAGGGTAGGGTTGCTGTCAAAGTCTCTCATTCCATTGTAATGTTTATTTTGTCTCCCTTAGTTTTCGTGCTCTGTATTTGTATACATTATAATTTGAACATATATATTTTGATTTTGTATTGTATTTTGTCTTATTTAATGCTTCCGAATCAGCTTTTCAAAAAACATGTTCTGTCCAGCAGGTTTCGACTCATACCGCCAAATGCGGAGCGACGGCGGGAGTAGCCCACCCATCATAACGCTCTAGTGAAAGCTCCGAATGGTGCCCCGTACAATGGCTGTGACACTGCTGTGTGTGTATTGCCTGCAGGGTGCCGCGGGGGGGCCCGCCGCTGCCGCTGGGGGGCCGGCGCCTGCAACCAACACGCAGGCGCTGGCTGATGCTGCGGCGAGGGGTGACACGAATAGCATTGCCAACTCTGTGGCACAGTCCTTTGGAGGTATGTGGCTGCATGCGCTTGTCGTTACATGGCGGACCCAACACTGATTACACACATACAAACCATTCGCCGCTGCTCTGCTCCTCCGGCTCCTGTTTTCGATCCGCGCCGCCGCCGCCGCCACAGGCTCCGTCACCTCCGTGGCGAGATCCAGCGCCGCCGCCCTGAACGAAGCTGCCAACTCCAGCGCCGCTGCAGTGTCCTCCGCCGTGGCACAGGTATGCGGCGGCGGCAGCGCTGCTGCGGCGGCGCAGTCTCTGGCAACTGCCGTCGCCACCGCAACCGCCCGGGCGTTCGCGAGCGCGGAGGCATCTGTTACTGTTACCGGTAGGTATCGGTGGCTATTCTCATGACCCATGGGTCAAGCCGCCGGTCATGGGCCTTATTGCCGCGCTCCGGAACCCCTTTGGCACAAGCATCCCATCCATCTCACATGTAAGCATCCCAACGCTCAGTAAATGGCGAATGGGTTCTGCGGCAGCAGGTTGGTGTTGGGAGTGATGATGCCGCGACGGTGTTGGGGATTGCGAATGTAACTGCAGTTATAACTGCAATTATGATAAACAAATTGCTGTTTGGGTTTGTGCAGGCACCGGCAGCGGTTGCGCAAATGCCGCTGCTGCCGCCACCGCCACCGCACGCGCCGTCGCCCGTGCCGTCGCGGACGCCTTCGCCGCCGCCAGCAACGGCTGTGCGCAGGCTGTGGCGGCGTCACGAGCCGAAGACTTGCAAGACGTCATCGCTACCGCGACCGCCACCGCCTCCGCCAGCGCTTGCTCCACGGGTATGAACGGCCCTGGTGTGGAAAGAATGTGGGAGGGAGGGAGGCAGGGAGGGAGCGAAGGAGGGAGGGAGGGAGCGAAGGAGGGAGGGAGGGAGCGATGGAGGGAGCGAAGGAGGGAGGGAGGGAGCGAAGGAGGGAGGGAGGGAGCGAAGGAGGGAGGGAGGGAGCGAAGGAGGGAGGGAGGGAGCGAAGGAGGGAGGGAGGGAGCGATGGAGGGAGCGAAGGAGGGAGGGAGGGAGCGAAGGAGGGAGGGAGGGAGCGAAGGAGGGAGGGAGGGAGCGAAGGAGGGAGGGAGGGAGCGAAGGAGGGAGGGAGGGAGCGAAGGAGGGAGGGAGGGAGCGAAGGAGGGAGGGAGGGAGCGAAGGAGGGAGCGAAGGAGGGAGCGAAGGAGGGAGGGAGGGAGCGATGGAGGGAGCGAAGGAGGGAGGGAGGGAGCGAAGGAGGGAGGGAGGGAGCGAAGGAGGGAGGGAGGGAGCGAAGGAGGGAGGGAGGGAGCGAAGGAGGGAGCGAAGGAGGGAGCGAAGGAGGGAGCGAATGTTGCCCCATGCAACAACTGCCTGATGTCCGTCAGACAGAACAAAGTGGTTTTGGGAAGGATTCTCTCCAGGGAGGCTGTTAGTGCTGTTAGTGCTGTTGGTGTGAGGCGGAATAGTAAGCTATCGGAGGGCGCGAGGTCGGTGTTGCCATACCAATGCAATCGAACACACATGACACCCCCCCTTTTTCGTGTCCCGCTCCCACCGCTTTCCTTCTGTACTACACGTTTCTACCGACTCCTCCGGACGGATGGACGAATGGCAGGAGGCACCGCGGGCGCGAGCAGCAACGCCGTCGCCGTCGCCGTCGCTAACGCCACGGCATCCGCCTTCGCAAAGGCCCTGGCGGCGGTGAGCGGCCCCTGCGGCTGCCCATCACCGTCGCCGTCTCCGTCGCCGTCTCCGTCGCCGTCTCCGTCGCCGTCTCCGTCTCCGTCTCCGTCGCCATCTCCGTCGCCATCTCCGTCGCCATCTCCCCCTCCCCCTCCCCCTCCCCCTCCCCCTCCCCCTCCCCCTCCGCCTCCGCCTCCGCCTCCGTACGTCCCTCCGGGCCCTTCGCCTGGGGCTCCTCGCTGCAACGGCTGGACCAAATCGCTGTGTTGTGATCAGTGGGACAAGAAGTCCAGCACCTGCAATTGCCTCGGGTGACTTTGGGTTTAGGCTGAGAGCCCCACAGTTTTCAACTGGAATTCGGAATGGGGTGGGGTTTGGGGTGACGGACTGCGGCGAAAGCTACAAGGAGGGAGGGGGGAGCATCACATCATTTTTCAAAGTTTTCATTTTAACAGACTCTCTGCTTGGGAGAGAAGGGCAGGCCGGCGCAGAGAAGATGAGGGACCTGGAGGGGAACCAGGGGCAAGGCACCAGGAGGGCGAGAGCAAGTGGGCCCTAGAGCCCTATCCGGAGTTCCTGGTCCATTCATCTATCCGGGTTTCAGTACGGGTCTCAGTACGTCCTTAGGTACGTACTGACCTCCGTGCGTCGACTCACCTTCCCACTAACCCTCCCCCCCGAATGCTGGCCTTCTCAGGGTGCTAGGTTGCCGCTACAGCCTCGAGCAAAGCAGCCCCGCCGTGTGGCGGGATAAGTACTTTGGAAGCTCCTGCCAGTGTTAGAGACCCATGGGCCAGACCTGTGCTACCTGGCTGACCAGCCGGCCACACGACGCCTCAGAATGTTTAATAACGGTGGACGATGTAACACACAAAACACACGATTTGGAAGTTGAGGGGGAAGACGACTTGCGTCCATACACCGTACACCGTGGTTGGACGGTGTGCTCGTCCGCCCACTTTGATTCTCGTGTTGGCGATTTTTTGAATTGCAGTTACGTACGGCACAGACGGTCTGTTGCATTTGAGCGCCCGTATGGCTTTGTTCCATTTCCCTTTCTGCCCGAGTGAGTGGTCATGACCATCGATGGAAGATCCTCAGGGGCCTTGTGTTCAGATTGCGCTTGGATAGGTTCGCCGGTTTGCCCCTGGTGCATAACCCTCGCATCAGCGTCAGCCGCAGCAGGCAGCGTGCGCGCATCCGCAGCTGTACGCTTGGGGTGTGCGTTGGAGCATTGGATTGGCCGTATAATGAGGCCGCGCGCACATGTGCATGCGTGCATTAAACAGGAAAATTGAAACAGAAAAATTAAGCAGGGACAGGAATCGATTGATCGGCCGGTAGGGACGACTGCTGAACCCAATTTTGTTTAGCGCGTGTTTTCCGTTGCTTATTGTGCTCTTGTGGGTAGGAGTGTGTTAACGCAGAGATGGCCAGCATCTGAAAAATGGTCACACCATATCCCGTGGTTTCGCGCCCGTGCATCTGAGGCATGAAAGCGTCATGTAGTTTGCGTTCAAATGACAGGAGCGGGGTGCCTTAAGTAGAGGGGTTGAATGTCGATGCCTTCGTACCGGCCAGGAAGTGAAATACTGGAGACAGGCTGTCCAGATAACCGACTGACCAGCGTTGTTGCACAGAGATGTTGGTTGCGTCGGAAACGTGTATTGTTTCTTATCTCTCTTTCGCTCCTGTTCCCCCCACTCTTTTGAACATACGCAACACATCCTTACACACACGTGGCGATGTCGCTTACGAAGCCTCCGCAAAAGCCTCTCCATAACACGAACCTTCCCCACAATGAAGTCTCTCCATAACACGTTGAGAAACTGGGGCTGGCTAGCGCAGTTCCGTTCTCTTAAACTGACGCTGTATGCCTTGGTGAAGTTTGTATTTATCCGCTCTGTAGCTGGAGGCATCAACGGGGAAATATTTACGTGCCTTGGCGACGGAATCTGACGGAAACAAGGCTTTACGCACGAGGAGAGTGGGCAGATGATATGCAGAGGAGGACAAAGGCGGGAACATATTGTGTGGCAAGCATCTCCGACTCCAAACCACGCTTCATATATAGCCCTGTTCGTATTCCTTCTGTCCCCGATAAAGAATACAGCGCTCTGAAGATCACGTTTGGATGGGCGCCACAATGCCGGGCAGCCTATGATTAGTACATGAAGATGGCGATAGCCGGGCCGTTAGCAGCGCCATGCGTGCGAAACTATGACCGGGTTCCTTTCCAGTTCACCAGCAACCATTGCTCTAATGTAAAATAACATTCCCAATGTTCTGACAGCTCCTCTGCAGCCCCCTGAAATAAAAAGCCACAAAACACCCACGAGAATGTCACCCATATTACTATGTACGTGCAATATGCCGCACCGGAGAGCCATTGCGGGCACGGCCTGCTGGAGTTTTGAGGCCAGAAGGTGCCGTCACATAGGTCCGATGCTTCCGCCACGCCATGTATTACCGCGCCCAGGGAATTACACCGACATATTTCGGAGTCGCCAAGGGCTTCTCCCTTCTCCCACAAACCTGCTTATACTGCCTCTACGACAAATCTACGATTACCTTTAAAGCACTATTGAACACGCCGGCCACCGATGGCATATGATGACCGCGGCCGATCGAACAGGGACAACACGAATGGATACGAGTCTAACCGGCACAATAAAACCTATCTCGGTGAAGCTGAGGTTCCCCTGGGCGAGATTAGAAGTGGAAGAGGGGAACACAGCACGTCGATACATCCCAAAAGTACGGCAGTAGCCAGGGGTCGCGTTGCGTCAGTCTTATAGCCCGGCAGCCTGGTTCACACTACCGACTGCCACGGTCCCATCCACCAAAGCTGCGCATGCTTTGCGGACGGCCTTGTTTGCCCACTCGAGGCGCCCTCCGGGAGATCCAGGTTTTCCTTATATCGTGCGCATGCATGTTGTCGTGGTGCCACGCTCTTGATCCACGCCTCTCGGCTGCTGCTGCTGCCGCTCCGCTGTTGCTTTTGGCAACTACCCTTGAGCGTCATTGGTCAGGTCGTATGGCAGGCAGCGGACCCCATTCGTGGACCCCCCCAGAAGAGGTCGGAAACAATTAGAGACTGCCACTCCACTCAACTTTACTGGAAGCTAGGCTGACCGATGGCAGCACGCAAACGATTCCACGCCTTACCGCGGGGATCCACCTGCATGCAATGCACCGATCACAAGGCATGGCGTCAGCCCTTATTTATCGCCTTATTAAAAAATTGCAATCATACGGCACAACGCAGAAAGTCTTCATTTAGCATCAAGTTGGTACATAAGGCCCACCCCCTTGTAGGCTTCACTCGAAGGTTTTTCTCACACTCCCGGCTATTGCCGATACAACGGTGCGCTGGTACGCTGCTCTCGAAACCCAAGCCCACCCCGCTCCCTCACGATCCACTTCCCCCCTCCCAAGCCGATTCCACAAACGTGACAGCAGTCCATCCCTTCCTGGCTCGCTGACCCGCAACTCACTTTTCGCGGTGCCTGGATGATCACAGGGATGGGCAGGTACACGTAGTGTGTGTTGACCAGTCCCACTGTGATGCCCGTGAAGCCCGCGAAGGCCGCATGTACGGCGTTATGCGCCAAGATCTTGCAGTAAATACGATCGTTGGTGGTTGTGGAGACGGAGCGAATCATGTACGAAGGGTCGATGTACCTGCGGCAATATTGACGGTGAGACCAACAACATCGCTATGAAACCTGCCGTCAGCATTACATCACCATCATCACGAAATGTCGGAATTGGCAGACCGAATTATCGCCAGGATGGAATTAAGCACCTGGGCCGTTGGGGTTAGATCGGTAGGGACCTAACTCGCATCAGTGCTGTTCAAAGCGCGATGACCCATTCGCCCGAGAAGAAGACGAGGGGATTGACAGCGAGCCCGCAGAGGGCCCGCCCTCCGTTGAATTCCGGTTTGGCTTTCCTAATAACCAAGTCCCTGAGAGGCCCACCCAGCAGGTGCGGATGCTGATGGCGCTGGCTCCACGCGCCTGTACTTACTTGATGTCCGCGTCCTTAAAATAAGCCTTGAATTTCTCCTTGAGGAAGGCGCCGATGTCCTTGAGGATGGGATTGCCACTGGCATCGGTGCCCTGCTGCCCGCCGTCCTCCAAAAGGTCCTGGAAAGAGAAATCCCCGGGGACAGGCCGGGAAGCATCAGGGAGCCAGGTTGTCTCAATCGTGGCGCCAACAACCCATCATAACAGTGGGGTAGTTCCACAGAGGAGGGGAAGGACGCTGAAGAGGGGAGGGTTGCCTTCAGATCGCCCATACGCCCATCTACGAGGGGGATAGGTGGCAACGAAGCAGGCCGGAACCATAGATCCAAAACTCCATTTTACAGTCCCTAAGCTGACCACCTCGTATCTTCCCGCAGGGGTCCTGCGTCAAGTATAAGGCTAAAAAGCAACAGCAGCTGCAGCCCCGTGACTTTTGCCAGCTTATAACTCGTTTCGCGCACAGCCCACGCACCTGGCCCGCGCCCTCCGCAACGCACACGACGCAGTGCCCCTTGCTTTTGATAACACCTTCGAGGTAGCTCAGCAGGCCCTGATCCCCGTTGAGCTTGAACTGCAACTCGGGAATAAGGCAGGCGTCCACCACGCCGCTTGCCATGGAGGCCTGAGGACGAGCCAGGGGAAAGGGCGCCCGAACGAGAGGTTCATGTGTACCTGCCTTCATGTGTGACCTGTCTACAAGGGCCCGATGTTTTAATGTAGAGACGGAGAACATGAGATCGCAGCAAATGATTGGCGGTTGCATGCGGAATTCTGCGGCTGGTTGTGATTGTGGTTTTGTGGTTGTGGAAGCCATGATCGCGCACCTAGGACGATCTGATTTGGAACTAAGGCAAGCGCGAAGTGAGCTGCGTTTGGAAATACGAGTTGTGATGATGGGGTCGTGTTGGTGTTGGTGGTGATAGTGGTGGAAGTGGTGGTGGTTGGTGCGATGTTGTGCCATTATGGAATGTAATTGACCGGTTGTTGGGAGGGGCTGCAGTTCCAGCAGGCCGACAATAAAACCACACCTGCATTGCGATGAAGCCAGACTGTCGGCCCATGAGCTTCACCAGGCCGATGCCCTTACGCGCGCTGCTGGCCTCCACCTGTCATGGTACGGGACCGGACCCGCAGGGACAGGGAGCGTGCTCGCCGACGAACCACGAAGTGAGCATGGAAGCGCGTGCGTCGCAATTGTCTCCCCTCTCCACATAAAAATAAAGCCGATGGCATTGAGCACAGCCGGCAATGCGGTTTCCCCGCAACTAACAATAACGATCAAACGTCGCCTAGTCGCCCAGGACCCCGCCGACGAACCAAGCTATCAAAAGTTGTGACGTGGCTTGTCTGCCCCAGCTCGCCCCTCACCCCTGTCGCTCATCCCTATCCCTCGTGCATGTTTCTGCATACCTCTTACACCCACTGGCATGCACCGGGCAGCGCACGCACCTTCGCCGCCAGCAGCGCGCGCTGGCTCTCCTCCACTGCTGTATCGAAACCGAAGCATTTGTCGATGAGCAAGATGTCGTTATCGATGGACTTGGGCACGCCCACCACTGTGCAAGGCACGTCATGCTGACGGCACATGGCGTTGATGGCATTTGCGCCAGCATTGCCGCCGTTGCCGCCGACGACGAAGAGCATGTCGATGCCCCACATGTCGATGCGCTTTACGATCTCCCTGCAACAAACATCATCCACGACATCGCATCCGGCATCCGTTATGTTATGTCAACTCGTGCTAGGTTTGCGCGATTCGACTTTTCGGCAGCTGATGCCTGCCCGACCGCCTACCCACTCCATCCCCAGCTGGGAGACGAGGCTTTCTCCGGCTGGTTCGTGCAGCCCACCTCACCTAATGTTGGCACCGCCACGGCTCGTGCCCAAAATGGTTCCTCCCTGGAGCTGAATGCCGTCAACGACCCGCTTAGACAAGACCACGGGCTTGACAGTTGGGTCGTAGAATCCCCTGTCGGCAGGGAAGAGTGCGGCCGCAATCAAGATTCAAAAGTCGGGGATTCAAAGGGGATACATTGTAGACACAGCACCTGTAAGAATGCGTGTTCTCGGGGTGTTCAAAACGATCGAAGCGATACAGAATCCAAGGAGGTAACCTGACGGCAAAGACCGGGAGGAAGACGCTCGGTGGTCGTTCGCTAATACGTGTCCCCATCTTAACCCTTGAGCGCGGTTCGCAACCTTAACCCCTTTTTGGGTCTCATACAGCAGACTTGCGATCAGTCATATAAGAGACGCAGCACGGTATAAGCCGCCCGCACCTGAAGCCATACTTGATTCCAAGAATTTTCCCCTCTGGAACGCCGTAATCAGTCAGCTTGTTCACAAGGCCCTGCGGGAGGCCACGTTTACACAAATGTTCGTTCGTTCTTCCACAGCTCCGCATCTCCTTGCAAAAACCAAGACGTAGGCGGTGTTCTCAAACTCCAGCCCAAGGGAAAAAGCTATGTTAAAGCCCTAGCATGCGTCCTTGGGGAACCCCTGGTGTTGAGATCATTAACGTGTCCATGGCTCAAGCGGTGGGAAGGTTGGTTGCTTTGTGCTGGGCACTGTACACCGACCCTGGATGCCATACGTACATCGTCATCATCATACAAGACCTACCGGACCCGTGCTACATATGTAGCATTGATTTGCCATGCTTAGGATAAAGTGTGATCCATATCCCAACAAGCACCCGTTATCCCGCCATCCTAATCCCAATGCAGCTGACCCAAATCCCGAATGACCCAAATCCCGATTGATCCGTCATGAAGGCCATGTTCTCGAAACCCCATTCCGTTGCCCACCTGGACCACGTCATTAAGTCCCGGGCAGAGCCCGCCGCAGGTTACAATGGCCGCCGTAACCTGGACAATTGTCACATTCACGCCAAGACGGGGGCAAGATCGAAAGGCAAAACAGAGAGCGAAACCAATGAACCTTACAGCCTATAGCTTCCCAGCCCAACCCTGGTTAAAGTATAAGATTGCAAACGCACAACCTGAACATGTCAATCTAACCGGAAAGTGACCAAAATGACGTTTGCGAGAATTGCAACCCCTCCAGGTCTCCTCAACTCCCAAACTCCCGACGTTAGCCCTGGCGGGAACAGCACGGCGCCGTATTATGCAGATACCCTGACTCTGCTGCGGCCTGTTCTAGGTTTTGCTCCTCCCGCGCGTCACCCCCCCCCTTTCATCCAGATTCACGACTACGCTTCGCCGAATGGCTCCCCACTCTTGAGTACGACTCCGACACACGTCTTCAGACCAAATGGCTCATTACCCGCTATCGTTACCTGCTGCGGATCGAAGTAAATCTCCTTCCTTGCGCCGGCACGGATAGCCCACGGCGGCAATGAC
This sequence comes from Volvox africanus, assembly GCA_030268105.1. Classification (NCBI taxonomy): domain Eukaryota; kingdom Viridiplantae; phylum Chlorophyta; class Chlorophyceae; order Chlamydomonadales; family Volvocaceae; genus Volvox; species Volvox africanus. The sequence goes on along the minus strand of BSDZ01000010.1, from coordinate 2,066,859 downwards.
ATGTTAAGCTGATCCATGGACGCCTCCAGGACGTTAACAGTGCCTTTCGCCTGGGAGTCGCCTTGAGCCCGGCTGGCGCCTGGGGGCAGGGGCGGGGGTGAGGTGGATCTACTAAAAATGAAACGCTACCCAAGGCGCGGGGGGGGGCGATGAGCACCAGCAGATAACGGCCGCAAGACCCCAAATGATTGCGTGTCCAGGTTTACAGATGCGTGCGGTATGTTATCGACGTCTGAATGCCTAAATAGCCACGTACCTGCAGACTCGGCAGATGCAAAGCGCATGGAGTTGAGCGCCACACGGTCGTTATCCGACACTGCAAGCCGGGAAGGCGGAAGGAAGAGATTAGCATGCCGGGGAAATCCATATCAGGGAAGACGTATGTCGCACGGATCGAGATGACGTGTGTAGAGGCTCCTGTTGCGCTGGGCCGGTGCGCCGCAAGGGTGCATGCCGGTGCTCGCCATGAATTGGAGTTACACAGTGGAACCTATGACACCATGGCTACGTGGTACCTCCCGCCATGTATTAAAAATTACATTTTTAGGGGTCCGCAGTCTCCTCTTAAAAAACAGAGGCATTAAAGACACTGGCCAGACAAGTGTTCCAAGGCCCGGGTAAACTGGTGTTGCACACCGCTGGAGCCCAGCCCCACATGGCGAGTAAGACGCACCGAATCCGCCTCCAAAATTGTTGTGTGCAACAAAGGGGCTGGCCCTGTGGCAAGAAAAAGGCAAGTTGCTGGCAGGGTTTGGGTCTTCCGGGTATGGTTGCGAGCCCTCGTTACCTTACCTTGGCTGCAATTTTGACCGCATTTCAGGACACTCCAATACGGCATCCTCGCCTGAACAGTATGCAGGAACTCAGCTACTTGATACGCGGACATCTTCGGCTTCAACTTCCCGCTCCGACACCGGCCTGGGAGACCATCGGACAACGCCCTACGTACCGAAGCTGACGGGTTCAATTATATAACTAGTCGTGAGGTCTGCGCCTGAAGTTGCTGCAGAGGTTGGCCCATCCGAAGGGACCCTGATTGGCCTCCGGCATCGCAACGCACACGGCGCGCGAATTGGGAAAGACCCAACGCTGAATTGACGTTGCTGTAACATCATTGTTCCTAGCAAACTTGTTATCAACGTCTCCTGCACAATCCAACTTGTTCCGTAATTGGAAATTTGCCTTGTCCACCAGCAACCCTTGAATGCAAAGAGTATAACTAGTAGACTGATACAAAAAGAATAACACGCATCAAGATCATATGGATCCTACCGTCCTTAACCCTTCCCCCGGCAGCTCATGCAGTACACATGCGGCAATGTCAGTAATTCACAGAATATACCGCAATACATATACATGACCATTTCCGGGCACATCTGTCGAATGGCTTTGGTAAAGATTATCCAGACCTAGCCAAACTTTTTCCTCAGCCCATCCATCCCAATTTAACTATTGTTTGACTTAATGTATCATGCGGAAGCATTCCATATGAAGCACTTCATTTTATAATGTAATTACTATTTCCGTCATCCAGCAGCTGGTGACAGCAAACAGGGTTTTGACGCCTGTACCGTTGCAACACCCGTTACGTGGCAGGCGTCGAAAGCGGGTTCCATGTTGCGTAGTCCTTGCAAGGAATGATGTGAATTTGGATACATGTTATACAACATTTCGGATGGTTCGCTATTATACTAGAAACCCTCAGAAACATTCCATCCCCGGACGCATATCGATATGATGTGCCGGATAAAACCTTGCTCACGTCGGCTTCAGCGATGCAGGACCAACATCATGAGGTTTTGGCCCTATTTAACATGGCAAGCCCTTATACCGGGGCTCTGACGTCCTTGGCTTGTGGTGATAGTATCACGCCTTCAAGTTTCTGCTGCCGATGAGGGCGTCGCGAAGCTCTGGGGAGCAGGACATGTTTGGGGATTGACGCAGAAGAGTCACGGGCGGGGGCCGCCGGCTTTGCCTGCTCAACTGCTTCTTGGTGACCCTTTAGCTGTTCCATTGATACTTAAAACGTCTCCCTCCGCTGACACGTGGAAAGGGTTTATGCATTCATGCGCATATCCCTTCTATCATCTGACGTTCTGCCCCATTTTGCACGTTAACATGTCAACAATGCATGGAACGTCACTTAACAAGGGCGACAATCCAGGGAGAAGGCTTTACAAAGATCAGGAGTTGTCTTTATTTTGCAGGCAGCAAGCGTATAACGTACGGAAGTCCGAAGAATGGACGACCACCCACGTTCTTGCATTTCTTATGCTCGCACTTCCCAACGCATCTCTCAGTACATCGCATGAACGCCTTCGCGGCTTCTGCTGCGACCTATGCCGCCGCTGCAACCAGCCACAACAGAAGTACGCCATGTCCACGCTCAGAAGCACACGCGTGGCCTGCCACTGCCAACAACAGTCCACGAGCTGGGGCAACAGTGAAGCAAGCTCTTCGTACCCAGGCCAATGGCCACAACGTCAACCGCCACAACCACTAGGAAAAGCGACCCCAAGATGGCAGCTTTATCGGGCGCCGTTGTACACCAAGGGGGGGCTCTGCAAGGACAGCTTGCTATTCACACCGAAAGTTCTCTCTCTCCAGCATAGCACACATTGAATCTTCCCCGGCAACGAAAAACGAATGAGACTAAACAATATATTTTCTTTGCCGCAATGTGTGGCCAAAGAATTCGGCGGACTATATTGCAAACTAGACACGGCCTCGGCTTGCAGCGTCCGACTTTTCACCGACCAACTCGACAGGCGGTTTGGAATGCAACGGCCAGGAACTGCAGAGGCGGGCATGACAGCCCCGTAGATAGACGACTTTAGGAGCCCGTGCGGACTCTCAAGCCACAATCTACTGGCACCACCCGAGCCGGAAACGGCCAATGCTCCGCCATAGCCAATGCTATGACCGTCCCTTCCATCCTGACCTCGCGCCGTCCAGTTGACAACCACCACCCGAAACGCCGTGTGCCACCACAAACACAACTCAACCCAACGCCACTGCATGCGTCGCCATGAGCATGCGTATTACCCCCTCCCTTGCTACGACACCATATTCTTCTCTGCACATGCTGACATGCATGCCTCCGGTATTCAAACTTTCACAAAGGCAGACACGAGGGCCTCGGAGCCGTAGCTCTTGATGCCCTGTTGCATTCCGGTGACAGATGGCCTACCGCTATGTCGCTGTTCGCAAGCGGCTAGATGCCCTCCCATGAAGAGATGCGCGACGGTGTCCATGGAACCTGCATGGAACAGAACATGAATCCATAGCTGGCATCCAACCACTGCTCGCCATGCAGCGAGCTGCTCCTCGGTACCCGCCTGACATTGCTGGAAGTACCTCATAGCCGTAGCTGAACGGAAACATACGTCAACCTACTGCTCGTACGAGGGCAGAGTCGTACGAAGACCACGACCGGCGCACAACTCCATTCGTGTGCGTGCCAGCGTCGGCGGCGCCGGCACAGTCGCCAGTGGCATCTTCATCTTCTACGCAAGGAGTCATTACATAGCGTCCGGTGCCGTATCCCCGGCGACCGGCCAAGCTCTTCCTTCAATCAATGCCCAATCACCGCCGTCAACGCTACCACAAGGCTGCAGCGACTGCGCCGCGAAAGTAATGTTGCTACGGCCATTAACAACATACAGCCTGACGAAATCGCGTTTTCTTAGCTGCTGCCATTTCCGGAGGAGCCCGGCTGCGGTACGGCGCAGGGCTCAGCGTGCCAGATGTCGTGGGCGTACTCGGCGATCGTACGGTCCGTGGAGAACTTGCCGCTGCCGGCAGTGCCCATGATGGACATACGCGTCCACTTGGCCTGGTCACGATACGTGGCGTCCACCTTGGTCTGTAGGGTGTGACGACGTGTTCAGGGTGTCAAGGTGAACATCGCCATTGAGGTGGAGCACCGGCGGGACACCATGGACAAAACACGCTTGTTTATACACACCGGAATACCGCATTGGCGGAACGTCTATTTCGTTTCAATGTCAGCGTTCCCTTCTCATCACGAACTCGGTTTACGAGGTCTTTGGATCAGAATTTTGGTATCAATTTGCATCGACTACGTACATACGTGCATGTAAATGTGCATGGTTATGTAACATCCCATGCGGATCTGCTCCTTAAACATGGCCAAGATATCGCACGTTGCGACAACCATCCCAAGACAGCATACGCGCTCGCAAGGATGCATACAGATACGTGTGCACACATGTGCATAGCTATCCCATGAAGCACTTGCGTACCTGCATATCGATGTAGGCGGGGAAGTCGTTGGCCATTAGGTAGTAGTCCCCGCCTGTGGTGATGGCATCCATGACGGGCGAGAAGTAGTCCTCCCATCCGAAATAGCCCGAACGAATCATGCTGACCACATGGTTGAAGCGATCGTCTGTGCGGTAGTTCCGCCGCTCAGTGCGCAGGCGAGGTACCTCGTGGGCCTTGGCGCCGAAGATAAAGATGTTGTCGTCGCCGATCTCCTGCAGAATTTGCGCAGGGTAACATAGAATTTATCGATGGGCGAATCGATCGTCGATTCAGCAAAACAGCATGCCACGACAGGCGAAGGGTCGTGAGTGCACCGCGAGTGGGACCTAGATCAGCGCACAGTAACTCCATGATATAGGAGGACAAGTGGGAACCACGCGGAGGTGTGGAGGAAAGACGAATCATGGCGTGACGAGATATCACCTGATGCGGTAACGTGTGGTTCGCTCGTGACAGCAAAATGCGGAAAGGAAATAGGGCTTCAATAGGGCTTCAATGGCGGTGCAGCTCCCATCCCCACCTCACGCACACACACCCCGCACGCACGCACGCACACAACGTACCTCGGCAATCTCGACGTTAGCGCCGTCCAGCGTCCCAATAATGAGCGAGCCGTTCATAGTGAACTTCATGTTGGAGGTACCCGACGCCTCCGTGCCTGGCGCCAGGACATCATCACGAACTTATTATAATGTCACATCGCACTAATGTCACATCGCACTAATGTCACGAAAGATCAAAGAAGATAGGCAGGGGACACAAAAAAACATCTATCCAGACAGGTTTGAACCCTATTCCCCGATCGTGCTCGTGCACAAATCCCCATCCACCAACGGTTTCTAACTATAGAGCCTCCCACGCAGCACCAGGGCATATCCCTAATTGCGGGCCCCAGTCGCAGGCCCAGCCGACACACCCGCAGTGGAGATGTGCTGGCTGAGCTCAGAGGCGGGGATGAGCACCTCTGCAGAAGACACGTTATAGTCAGGCAGGAAGATGAGCTTGAGAAGGTCGCCCACGTCTGGGTCGCCGTTAATCTTGTCGCCCACTGCGCATACGAGCTTGATGATGCGCTTGGCCATCTCGTAGCCTGGAGCCGCCTTGCCACCAATGATGCACACGCGTGGGACCACGTCCTTGCGCTGGTCGCGGCTCATCTTCTTTATCTGCAGATTACATTTTTGTTTGGGGGTAGTCGAAGAGGGACATAAACATGGTAAACATCGGACTCAGAAAAGGACCTCTCAAGCAAAACGATTCCAGGGAGGGATACGAGTGTATGGCCGCAAGGGAACCAAGAATCATACCCCTAGAGTAAATGGAACCGTGTTCGTGTCTCTGCTCAATGTCGGCCATCTTCATCAATTCACAACGCACAACGCACACGCTTGCCGCGCCGAGGAGAGCAATCACGGCCGGGGCGCTGGGACATCGTATCGGAAACGGCCCCTTGGGTGACCATATAGTCTCTTCTTGTATCGGAGTATCGGAGAACTTCTCAACTTAATTGGGTTGTGTTTGGCATTGAAAGTACCGGCATGACAGATTGATGAGAAGAACGAATAAGATGTAAGGGCGGACCCGGGTAGGGCGACCAGGCGATCTAATTCCAAAAATTGAATTTGCAATAGCTGTAAGTTCCTCCCAGGGACTGTATACAAGACCCAGAAGCACCGACTCCCAACGTGTGAACATCTTTGAAGTAGTACCATACTCGTACCTGATCGTACCGATAAATGATGCCCATGACGTTGAGTAGCTGGCGCTTGTACTCGTGGATGCGCTTCACCTGGATGTCGAACATGGCGCTGGTATTGACCTTGACGCCTGGGGAGCGGGGTGATGGGCAATCGCCACAAGAAGAGCTGGACATCCAGGATGATATCAAAAAACATGTTGGCGTGGAGACAAAAATGATATACCGTTATCCCCAAGCCTCTCAGTCTGGCCCCTGCTTCCAGCCTCTTCTGTTTGCTGCCCCGGCCTTGGGTCCCAGTGCAGCCATTCACCAGTCCCAGCACGCGCACTCGCACCGCCCTTACCTTCAGTAACCACTACATTCCTCCTGCCAGCACCTTACCATCACTACCATCGCAACTCCAATCTGTTTTTCCAGACCTCACGGTCCCCGAATCAGCCCGACTTCCTACTTCCTCTTGGAAGGCCTGTTTTGACACAACATCATACATCTTATCTTAGTCACCCCCGCCCGAGGTCCCTTTAGCCCCGCTCCTGTCCTCCATCCGCCATCCGCCCGGCCTCACCTGTGAGCCGTTGGATGAGCGCCGCTGCCTTTATCTTGGCGGCGTGCTTAACCTCGCGCCACTCGGCCTGGAAGGCGGGGTCGTCCGCGTAGGCCCGCAGGCCCTTGAGGTTATCCAGGTGTAGAATCCAATCATCGTTGCCCAGACGCTTCGTGATCAGGTTGCGAAGAGGCGGGTTGCAAAAGGCTAGCCAGCGGCGCTGAGTCACACCTGCCCAGAGCAGGCGGCGGGGCAGCGGGGGTGATGATGAGGTAACGGGTGAAGTGAACACATGAAGGGGAAAAGCGGAAATGCGGGGGGGGGAGGCGTGTTTACACAACGGCGAGGAGACTTGCGATGGTAGGTCATCCCTAGTCAGCGAAATTAGCAAGGTTGGTTGTGGCGCTGCATGTTCTCAGCACATCTCAAGCAGCTTTCAGTCCGATAAATTTCACACATCTACAATCACTTACCGTTGGTCTTGTTTTGGAACTTGCCGGGCCATAGATCATAAAAGTCCTTGAAAATGGTATCCTTAATGATCTCGGAATGGATGGCCGCAACACCATTAACTGAGTGCGAGGCAACCACAGCCAGGTAGGCCATGCGCACGAACCTGCGGGCGACAAGATGGGAAACTGTGCTCGGGGCAATGCCAGCCGTGGCAGATCATGACTATAGGAAACCTAAAACGCGAGATAAGAGGCGCATCAACTGTAAACTCATTCAATGGCGATCGGGCTCAAGGTCGCAAACCCACTTTTCGCCGTTAGCGCCCTCCTCAATGATGGACATGCGGCTGATGCGCTCCCAGTCGTCGCCGTACTTGTTGCGCACCTGCCCACAACGATGGAAGGCTGACTGGTCGGGGTCACAGAGAAGACAAAGGAGCTAACGAAGGCGGTGGGCACATACCTACGAAGACATGCTTACGACGATCTGCCTCAAGATGAGCTAATGCATGGGCTAAGTTATGGGTTGGTGAGTCACTATTTTTCACGAGTCAATGTTTAGTATGTCTTCTCATCGGAACCAAACACCGACGCTGTGGCTGCTCACCCTCACCCGCCATCTAATCGTTCCCTTCTTCACCACTGCTTCACCTGCTTTTGCTGGCACCCACCTGCTGCAGGAAGCGCCAGTTCACGTCGTAAATAATCTGCATGTGGCGCGGCAGCAGCTTCTCAATCAGCGCCACCGGCCAGCGCTCCAGGGCCTCCGGGAGGACTGTGTGGTTGGTGAAGGCGAAAACCTGCAGTGCATCCCATGCACGCCAGGAGGTAGGGGGTAAAGTAGGGGTAGGGTAAGAGCAAAGTCAATCCAAGCGGAAAGCAGGAACCAAACCAAACCCCCCATGGTGCACCACGCAAAGCCGGCTAGGGAAATAATCGCGCACAAGTGGTATCGATCCTAAGAAATAAGAGAAATGCGCTCTAAATGGATGTAGCACATTTATTCGAGGGCTCTACATTTAAGGTTTGAAGTTTTACGGGGGCTGGACGTAGTGGCAGCAACAAAGGAAACAAACCCTTCATACTGGGAGGGCAGACGGTTGCAGTCATGTGGCGTCAACATCGTACGGAAAAAGGTAAGGGGCAAGAAGTAAATTGAAGGAAAATCATCGACAGCACAGCACACACAGCAATCATCCATAGCACGTCACAAATCAGCCACTGGGCACAAAATACCCGTAAAATCAACGAGCGTCAATCGGTCACCCGCTAAAAGCCGCAAGCACGACGGGCCCCCCCTCCTCCACGGACCTTGGTGCAGATCTCCCAGCTCTTGGTCCAGCCCATCTTGTGCTCGTCCATGAGCACCCGCATCAGCTCCGCGACCGCAATGGTGGGGTGCGTATCGTTCAGTTGGAAGGCCACCTTATTGGGGAAGATGTCCCAGTCGTTCGGGTGTGCATCGCGGTAACGGCGCACGCAGTCCTGTCGAGGGATGTTAGGGTTTTGTCAGGATGGGTTGTGGGTTTGTGACGAGTGACGGACGGACCCGGGCACACGACTCACGCAACTCGGAAAAGAGGAGGGCGAATGTGCAAGGCAAGGATACCTGTGTTCCGCGGAGGCGTATGGGGCGTATGGGGATAGAGAACGTGACAAAACAGGACTGAAAGCAAGGAGCGATGGTGCGAAGATTCCTCACGAGGCCAGTGACCTTATCTCATCCCATATCATACCTGAATGGTGGCCGACACGAAGAAGTGCTGCTGCTTGAGGCGTAGCTCCTTGCCCTCGTAGGTGCGGTCGTCGGGGTAGAGCACCGAGGACAGCGTCTCGGCGCGCTGCTTGCTGAGAATGGCCGCGACGTAGTCACCTGAACATTGAGGAAAACGCCAACAAAGGTGGCGGCAATGATAGTAATTGTGAACGCCAGGGTATCACCTCTCACATTGAAAGCATGGCCGTTAAGAAAGGGAGAAGGAGAGGGGTAATTGGTAAACCAAGCAGGGCGCCAAGAAGCGGTTGAGCCATTATGCAACAAACAAACGAGCGAATGTGGAGACATATCGTACATGAAGACAACCGCCCCTCATGCACCAGTCCTTTATGCTCACTCACTTGGATACTGAATATCCAGCATCTCCATGGGCCCTCCACTTCCACTTACCCGTGTTGAAAGCCTCCAAGTCGAATTCCTTGGCCGGTTTGGCAGCCCAAAGCCGCAGGTTTATGCAGTTGCGCGTGCCGAAACCGGGAATCGGATTATCGTAGGCCACCGCCGTGACCTATAGTGAGACACAAGCAACGAGGTCAGAGCGGTGCGAGGACGAGGAACGCGCGGAACAGCCAACACCAAAGCATCTCTCACAGAAATACACCTCCCGTCCTACACCTCCGCACATCGCCACCCACTACCGCTCTCACTTCTATTTGAAGCTGCGCGTTTAATGAGAGGTTGCCAACGATAAATTCACACACTCGTGTCCTCGTAATAAAGACCTCAGGAATTTCAAGAATTCGCACTTTGACTGCATTGACGTAATGCGTTTGTGTTTCATCAGCTTTCAAGGGTGGACTGCAGGACTCCTCCAGGACCTTAAGAACTTACCAGGTGAGCACCACCTCACCTCACCTCACCTCACCCCACAAATCATTTCCTTCTCCTATCCTCGAGTTGAGGCAATTTTAGATTTATTACCCCGGCGCAGAAACCCTTTGGCAGCACTCTTCTCTCTTCCCAGGACTGCTTCATGGACAAACCCCGTCCGCCTCCACATCTGACGGTGCAAACCCCCCCCAGCCCCAACCCCTCCCCAGCACCTCACCGTCTCGCCCGCATTCCAGCGGAAGAGCTGCCGGCCCTCCTCGTTCACCACAGAGACATGGCCGTAGAACTTAATTGGGTATTGCACAATGAGCCGCTCTATCTCCCAGGGATTGCCGAACGTCAGCCAGTAATCTGGCTGCTCGTGCTGGAAACCGTTCTGGATGGTCTGTGGGCGGTGGAAGGGGACATGCGTTGGCGACGCAGAAGGCGGGAAAGTGAGCGAAAGGCTATATGATACTTCGCATTAGAACATCAAGCGCGACCGCCCGCATGGAGTATTGGGTAATCATGGGCGAGTGCGGCAGGAGGTGAATGTTTAGCGGGGCTCGCGACGGCGCTGTTGCCTTGGCGATGGCCCACATGTGCCTCGCCGCGGAACACGAAAGAGTGTGTTAACCACCACGTCGAGGGGATCGGAACACTGCTTTCGCCATGCCTTGCAGCAATACTGAGACTAATGGTTATTGCAGCATCTGTTTCCTGCAACGAAGATTTTTGGGTGCCAGCTTTAGAGCACCGTTTAATGCCATGCCATGCCAGGATCAATCAATGCCATGTTCTCTGTCGCTTGCAAATCAATTGTGCGTTTTGCCTCATGAACCCTCCGCGCGGCTCCTGCCAGTGAGCAGCAGTGATACCGCAGCCGTCCGGGTCTGTCACCAAGGCTCTTGCACAGCTAACAGAACCATCCGCACATTTCTACCACAAGTTGCATGATATCAGCACGGCGCAACGCTAAAGTAGGGTGCTCAATCAATCGATACTGTGTAAGCCCGGTGCGCTAGGCTCTTCCAACATTGTGAACATGCCTCCGTTACCTGTCCGCTACAATGAACCGTCACGTACTTCCTCCTGGCTGCCTATCCCCTCACTCGCTCCCATTGGGCAATGAATCCTCATCTGTGCCTCCCGTCCTAACCCCATACTCTCGCATCCCGCATACCCCCTCCTCTTACTCCATGTCGGACTAACATGTGGCCCTGCTTCCTAGGATTCGTTCGAGCCCACCTGGCGGAACATGCCGTACTGGTAGCGGATTCCGTAACCCCAGGCTGGCAAGTTTAAAGTGGCCATGGAGTCCAGGAAACAAGCCGCCAGGCGACCCAGGCCGCCGTTGCCCAGGGCTGCATCGCGCTCCAGCTCCGCCAGGGTCTCCAGGTCGTAACTGCCCCGCAACAGAACGCCCAGGGGGAAGAAAATTTGCAATGCTTAAGCGACAGCACCTGAGCGCCATTGATAGCCGGATGACGGAGATAGGGGGAGACTAACAATGACGCGCGCGCCTCTACTACAGGGCACATATGAGCCTCGCTGCAGAGTTGCTTAAATGCCATTATAAAACCCCAATATAAAACCAGCAGCTTGGTATGCACTGGAGTTACTCAGATCCCTTACGCCTTTCCTTCTCCGCTGACTCGCTGCATCCTTGCAGGGAGAATCCATGCCGTGCCACCCTCCACGTCCTGTGCTCTCTGTTCATGCTGAGTTTTAAGCAGAAGTCATAAATTCATCCGTTCTACATGGCAATTTCTAAACATGTACTTCACGTCACGTTGTCGGTTGCGCGTGTCGGTTGCTTTCCTGTTTAAGTACTGGCAGCGCGGCCACTAACTGTGCGCCCATAGAAGGCCATACCTACTCGGTTTTCCCCACTTCCGATGGTATGTAAATCCCGCCTCGCTTGTGCTACTCCCAGCCTTCTCATGAGAACCTTCCAGTCCTCTCCCTACCTCCTCAACAATCGGTTCATCGCCGTAGCTTTGCTCTTGACCATCAGCCCAAAGATTCGCTCTCGCCCCTGCCCTGTCTGCCCCAATTCGTTGGCCATTCGCAGAATCAAAACCCCATGACGTGGTCGTGCATGGGCTCTGTCACTGGAATTGAACCATCCAGCCACAGTGGACTATTCCATGTGCCCAACCGAACTAAACGATAGCGATTCGAAATAGCAACTGACAAGGTGGCATCCGGTCGCTTACCCAAGCTCCGCCAACGCCTCCAAGTAGGCCTCCTTAATGTCCAGGTTGTACAACGTATTAAGCAGCGAACGGCCCATTAGGAACTCCATGGACAGGTAGTACACGCGTTTCGGGTCTTTCTCCCTGGTAAGAGTCAGGAAGGGGTCGCCGCCGACACGGGGTATGGCAATCAGTTCTCAGGTGATGTTTACGGGGTAGTCGTCAAAAAGGGGGCACTGATCACTTACATGCCGCCGGAGAGAAAATGCGAATATCGTGTGATAATGAAAAGGAAGACTCTGATGATGATCCACTGAAACGGTAGCCGAACAGAGTCCTTTCGATAATGTTGCTGATTTTTATTTCATCTGCTACCCGTCCGCAATGATACCGTAAGGGAGACCCCGAATCCCACTTTCCGTGGTCGATGCGTGTTTGCACTGCGGGGAAACCAAATTAGTGACCCAGGAACCCAGTCCTCGAATCCCCCAATGCTCTACCGCATGATCCTCCACCCCACGCATAAGTACAACCCTTATAACAAGCTATACACCTCGGACAGCGCCCGCATGCATAAGCGCCCTCCGGGACTCACTTGAACCATGTCTGGGTGTCGTTCCAGCGCTCAATGAGGCGGTCACGCAGGGACAGGGAGGTCGCCTGATACGCCTCAAAGTTATCGAAATTGACTCGGGAACGTGCCAAGGTGTATTCCACGTGGTTAACAATATCTTCCTGAATGCTGAGCACATCATTCTTCATGTAAGTGTCTGGAAACGAAAGGGAACAAAGGGAGCATGCGGCAATATTAGTACGGGGTACGGGTTCGGGACTAAGGGCTGTTGCGGCCACACGATGGTGTCATGGGTCGGTTACAGCGGAGATTATTGACCGCCTTCTCGGAGTGAGCGATATGAGCAGATTATGGGGCTTCGCAAGGCGCAGCTGCCACGTGCACGGAACGCAGCTGAAGGTTACGGGGCACCGACTCGGCAATTACTCAGGTAGGTAACGAATTGTTAAAACTCCAGGTGGCAAGAAGTAACATGCAAAATTATGCATAAATATATCGCATCCAGATCGGGTAGAAGATGCATACTTCCGTTTCGGACCGCCAATCAAGAGGCTGATGAAGACCTAAAGCGCATAAACCCGCCACGCTCACCCATCAGCGTGTACAGGCGTGCCTTGCCCGACTGTCCCTGTCCTTGAGCCTCGAACTTGGGCCGGCTAACATCAGTGCTGCTGGGCTTGGAGCGCAGCAACACTTCAAGCGACCGCACCGCGTCTGCCGCCTTGTCCTCCGAAAGCTTCCCGCCAGTAAGTGTGCGCACGTAAAATGTGTCGTTAATCTTGACCTCATCACCGTCAACGACGGCCTTACCCACGTCTACGCCAAGGTCACGGAACAGCGCCTGAGGAAGTAGCGACAGCGCGTAACCACTCAAATAAGGTTTGCAATCAAATCATCCTTGAAGTGTCTAGGATATTAAGTCAAATCGATCCAAAACGTCCTCACGTGGATAAAGTGCCCGGCAGACGAACCCAACCTCACCCACCGTGATGGACGTCAGAAGGCCGGGCTTGTTAGCCGCTTGCACAGTGATGACAGTGTAATTCGCGTCCGATGAGTTATCGACATATACTTCCACAACGCCCTGGGCCGCCGGCGACTCAGGTGCGGCAACACGGAGAGGCGCAGGGATGATGCGAGCCGGTCCCGACACCGTGCGGCGGGCCAGCACACATCCTTTGCCCCTTGACTTAGGTACTGGAGCCACCGGTGCTTGGACATTGTTTGAAAGAACCCGAGGTGCTGCTACCGGGGCCGACAAGCCCTGGCGCAGAGTGCTGGCCATGTTGATGCTTAGTTACGTGAACGCAGTAGCAGCAATTCAACCCTCGAAATGTTGCACAATAACGATGCTATTATTCCGAAGCTAACTCCGATACATATAGCAGCAACCGTTTACGGTCTTTGCATAGGCCCCGCAGGGCCTTACGTTTGTAACTCGTTTGGCTGTTACACTCCAACCTCGATAGCCTTTGAAACCGTACCGCTACGATATGTGGAAGTGCGTTTACAGCAACTTCACTTGCAACACTTGGTATTTCTCCTGCCCGCTATCCAATAAAAATCCGCATTACATTATTTTCCGAATGCGTATTCTAACGACGATAGCCCAATAACGGGGCCATCATATTATATAATTGCGGAGGGAAAGATATCAACCCATAAAACTTTAGGAAGCGCTTTACGATAACATAAAGCGTCCTAGCACTTGCCACGCTTGTCTGTTGGCATGTCAATAGTGCGGGAGAAGAGAGCTTGTCGAACTGTAATTCCAGGGACGGAAGCATTTTGGGCCCAACCATTCGAGGAGGTTGTACTTGGCCGATCCTGCTACTGCAAACTTGCATGCCAGTCTATGCCTGACGGCACGAAAGTTCATCCTTCCCCAATGATTTGGGGGCTTGCCGGGTAATCGTCAGCGTGGCCGCATCGCAGGCGATCAGTCCCGCCTGCGAGTTGGGTGCGTGGGGTAGCGGCACCACCAACAGTCATGGCATGCAAATCGAAACGGGGTCTGTGACACAACTCAGGGGCGTAGCAGGAGGGGTGTAGCAGGCGGGGCCTAGGTATGAGAGCGGCAGCAAGGCAGGAACGCAACTAGGAGAGGAACCGCAACCGGGCTGCAGTCCAAGTCGCGCCTCAGCAGGGTTCTCGAGGGAGCATGCCATTGTGCAGCCACCGTAGCCTTATATGTTATACAACAGCGGGGTTGACCTGCCATCGCGAGATGGATTTGGGGTTCTGCCGAATGCTTATAAGACAGACAAAATCAACCGGACGCGATCTCAGAGGAGGCAGCGGAAGTCTTCAGGAGCGAAAAGGTTACAACTTAACTTACAGTCAATTAGACGCGATGCGGCTATCAGAACCGACGCCAGGCGATCATCATATAACCGGCTATCAATGCTCGGTTTAATCCCATGTGTCCTGGATCCTGGATCCTGGATCCTGGATCAACACGCAGTGTGTGCTTATCTCTGCATTCCCGGTAACTGATCCAATATCATCATTTCTGACGATCTCAGCAGCACCTGTGAACGCCGGTAAGCCTGGACTTGGGAACCGGTAAATGGAGAATACGGCATTTGTTTGACGCGCTGGTACTGGACGGAGGTTTGTTCCAAGCGCCTGGTTAAGGACTAACCATTAGTTAGCTAACTAATGGTTAGTAAGTATACTAGAAGTATTCCGCCAAGAGTGAGAATGGCTCTCTGGTGCCGGATGACCGAATTCGGACTCAAGTCCCCAAAGAAACGAGCGAGTGCGCAAGTTCAACAAGCAGTACCCTGTCGAATTATACAAACACCGCGTGCTCCAACTGCTCTGGGTCCGCTTTCGCTTCGTCTGGGACCGTATCCCAGGGCCAGAGCATTATCTCGTGCAACATCCTACATAGTACTTTGGATTGATCATTTGAAAGCCCGGCCATTGTACGGAACCACCATAATAAATCAATAACATGAAGATGAAGTATCCGGCCCATTACAGCACCCTTGCGCAGTAACTAGATTAGGTGCATCATTGCTTGTCAGTGAATATCATCGTAGTCAGAAGCCAGGGGGTGGGTTGGAGAACGCAGAAACGGGTGGTTGCTAGTGGAGCTTCCTGCTCTGAGGAGCCGTTGTTACATGGCATGGAGCACCAGTTTGACGGAATGGGGGTTAATTACTTATGCGCACATGCACAGGGCAGTTCGGGCATTGGTCGGATGACACAATGATGCGACTGTCTGCTTCCATCAGTGCACCTGCATCTGTTGCCGAGTTGGCTTATAGTGCATGTCTACATTTCAGGGGACGCAGTAAAACAAGAGCAACGGAAGACTTGGGCGTTTAAACGACCGAGAGACACTGTTTTCAAGGGAGATCGCGCATCTGCCTGAAAACGTTTGCCTGGATTATCAAAGACAGGGTTGCTGCGCACGCTGGATTACATTTTCACTGTGATCTCTAGGGAGACAAAATAAGTACTCGCCATCATCATTTGATCATCAACGTCACGCGCACATGTAGGCAGCTAGGCACCCACAGACGGGCAGACTGCGTGTCCGTCTTGCGGCACCAGGCAGGCAGGCAGGCAGGCAGGCAAAAGCGAAAGCCAGGCAGCCGCAAGGTTACCGATGCGCTTGGGGAAATTTGCATGTATTTGTATAACATGCCTGTTGTTGGTCAGGACTGTCATTGACTCGCTCAATGCTGCAAGCTGTTGTCGTACTGTGCGGATTCCGTTGCTCCTGGGTATTGCTATTGCCAGGTTATATGTCTCTGCACATGCACCACAAGGGTTCTCGACGACTGTTCCTCTTTCCTAAAGGCTACTGGCCTGAACCTGGTTCACAAGCAACACCCTCGTACGCTTAACGGCTGGCGTAACCTTCCATTCCACGTGTTAGAAACGTTTGATTCACAATTTTAAACATCCACCGTGTGAATTGCGCTTTGATTTGGCAGCTTCGACAGTCGCTCCGTACTGTATCAACCAACAAAGAAGCAAATGGCCTAATCTGTTCACCATCTACCAATGGAAAAAAGCTGTATTAAAAAGGGATATTGTGCAGTTAGTATGCGTCGACGAGGACCGAAGCTCATGCTAGGAAATATATATTGAAGTGCAGAACGGCCACTAGCACCAGCTAGGACTGGGCAGGAACCGTTCAGAATCCCTGGTGTTGTAAGGAGGCTAGGTAGCATGCCATGCTCCTGGCTGTGGGCCACGGACACGCTGTTCGTTTGTGCTTGCGGAGCGCCCCTAGCGTGAGTTTTCTTTGCAAGTTCGTGAGTCGTCATAACATAAGTAACTTGTCTTGTCACGGCGAAACTCCGTGCAGGTGGACGATACGATATTGTGTGCGTGATGCTGCGGCCAGCAGGCAGCGGCCAACTGCTGAGTATGCCAGGACTTATTTGGCCCGCCGGTGCGCAATAAATAACAAATATCATCGCATGGGAACCAGGTTAATTGTGGCTTCCGCTGTCTGTGTGCAGGGTGCTGCTGCAGCACGCCCGGGGCCTACGTGCAGCACAGCTCTGCGCTGGCATCTTTTATGCGGCAATTATGTCATATGTGTACTTGATTGTCAGCCCCGACAAGTTAACCTCGGCGCAGATAGTTGGTAAGCGAAAGTTATGTCCAACCAGCGTTTCTTGGCACGGGAGCAATCCGGACTTCCCTGGCACCTTGCAGGCCTGCTACTTTCGTATCTTTATGTCGCCACGACTTGCTGGTGCACGGCCATCGGCCTGGTGCCCTACCTTGAGAAGACCCTGCTGGAGTTCAACCCGGTGGTCTCCATAGTTTCTGTGGGCAGCCTGGCGCTGTTCACACATTCCACAGGCACCACGGGACTGGCTACCTACAATGGATTTCTTAGCAAAGTCCTCGCATATGTAAGTTCAGGAAACATCGGCAACCGACCATGAACCATAAACCAATAATACCTGTACATACTGGTACGTATACGTACACATACACCATGCCTTGCCCTACCGCACCCTCGCGATATTTACTCTTTGCAGGATGTGCTGTGGGTGATGGAAGACTGTCCTCTGAAGGCGTACCTCCCTCTTCACCTTGTCCTAGCGCTGATGCACGCGACAGGGGACTTGTGCAATGGTTCCCAATGGCCCCTGCCTTATATGGCACTGGGGTACGCGGGACTAGGTGCGTGCGCGTGCAGGGTTTGCACGAAGGTGGGAGGTGGGCAGCGGTTGCAGTTTTTTTTCACTCGAATGGAACACACTCGAAGGAATGTCACCAGGGTATGCGCTGCAGTGCAGGCGCAGGGCTATCACCTGAATTATCAACTATAGGCCGGTTACTATCTTGCTTCGTCGCAGGTCTGATCCTGCCATGCATCGTCTCGGGGCTGCTTCTGCCGGCGAACTCGCAAGCCAAGGTACAGTTAGCTTCCTGTGGTGCTAGTTGGGAAAACGTACAATTGCTTCCTCAAGCACATTGGGCGAAGAGTAGTGGGCGATTGGATGCATTCGGAATAAATAAATAAAGCCTCTTAATAAAGCTTGCGCTTGCCAGGAGCAAAACTCTTATAGCTGGAAGGGGATCGATAAAAATAGCTTAGAGGCAAGTTGCTTGGTCAGCCAGTCGGTTATTGTGGATAAGCGACCTACCAAGCAATCAATTTGTTGCATGCGAGCCCGTTCGCGGCTTGATGGTGGGCGGATGGTGCCCGTTTCGCGTCGACTCCCGGCGAAAGTGGTTGGGCACTAATGATACACATACTCGATGAGTTCAGCAAACCGTTCGGTGCAAACAGTGAATGTAATCCGATATCTGCCCCGTACCAGCCCGCGATCCTAATGCAAGCTATTGCGCGGACAAGAAGAAGTCATGCAGTGCCCGCGTAAGTTTGATTATCAATGCTTTGTTGCCGTCCTACGCATAACTTGGTGGCACCAAGGTCCCTGGGGCGCTCCATACTGCGCTGGCAGCTGCGGTGGTGGGATACCTGCTGCTGGACCAGCTCTTGCGGGCGGCGCCACTGGTGGAGCCTTTGCAGGACCTAGCAGCATCGGGACGTAGCCTGTTGGCACGGGGCGTGGTATCGTTGCTGGATGCACCACTTGAAGGCACAAAGTACAGCTACGGCCTGCCTGAGAGCACGGGGCTGTACGTCACCTGGTCAACGCTGGTGGTGCTGCTCATGGTGGGCTGGGCTGGATGGAGGGATTTGTGCATGTGGACCATAAAGCGAGACGGGGCTTTCCTTACGGTGTAAGGGTCCAGATTAAGGCAAGGCAACGCACCGCACTTTTGCATAACGGGATGTTCGACTGTATTTCCCAAAGTGCACGAAGGGCTTCCCAACGTCCCTGGGAGACTCAATCAATGGGCTTGGGGTTGTATACTATTTCGTGGGACGAGCAACTAATTGAACCGCCGCGGGAACGCAAACACCAATGAGGGGCGTAAGACCGCAGACCGGCAGCTGCAGACAAGGAGCGCCAGGCGTAAGGGGCGATTAGTGTTCGGGGTAGTAATGAACGCCACTGACGTGAGTTGTTGAGATATTGGGGTGACTGTTCGTCCTAAAGGGTTGTGATGAGCTACGGCCTTGCAGACAGGCGAAACTTCGCAAAAGCTGATAGACGGGATACAGGGCAGCACTGCGGCTACAGCGCGCTGGCCATAATCACAACATGTGGTCTAGGGTTATGCGCTTCCTGGCCAACGGCGCCAACCCATCACGTTTCCTTTACCATGCCCTCACACCTGGTTTGAAGTTGGTAAGAAGGCTCTAGTTCGGTGCTTCCCTCCTGCTGCAACCTGCAGAGCGCCCTGTTAGCTGTAATCAGCGAGGGCGACAGCACATTGGTGAGCGGCACGGCCAGTGGAACTCTCCTGGGATCTCTGAGCAAGGTAGGGTGCAGCGCGATAACGAACACTGGACTGGTAAGCCAAGGAACGCCATGATGCGTTGCGTCAAGCTAGACTGACGTTGTAAACCACGATCACATTCCGTTCTTCCTCCCCTATTTGTTGCTGTTGTCGCGCAACCCGCCCCCCTTCCCCACAGAACTCTGCGGCGTCAGCGCTATTGGCAATGCTTCGGGGTCTGTCCACGCCCAAAAAGTATGCGGTGCTGGCCGTGGTAGCCATATCTCTGTTCCAGGGCGTGGGCATCATCTCCATCGCTGCGGGCCTCGTGATGCATGGTCCCGAGACGTTTGTGCGAAGTGCGCCGCCAGTGCTGCTGGCATTTATGGTCGGGGTGGTGCTGCAGGTTGTCGGCGTGCTTTACGTGCTCGTTCTCGGGAGCAGCACTGACAGTGGTTCCGCGCTGACGGCCACGGTAGCCGGCATCGCAAGCGTGGAGACAACGGCGCCGGCCACAGTGGTAGTCAGCGACACGGAGACAATCAGCCGGTCGACGAGTGTAGGTGGTGTCACAACGCCACTGATGATGGGCAAGTCGATGCTAACGCGCGCCAACGTGATGGCCCAGGAAACATTGTTAGATAGCAGCGGCGGCCTGGGCGGCGGCGGACCTGCGGCTAACGGCGCCGTGGATGCTTACAGCGTACTCTCAGGTGCGTTGGTGCTCGAGCAGGGGGGAAAGCTGCAACAGCAACTGCAGCTGCTGCTGCGGACTTGGCGATGTTAACTTCGTAGGAGACAGCTAGGGTCAGGTGCCGTTTATATTGCGGATAGTGGAAGACCGACGCGGTGGAGCCGCGTTAATGTCCGCGACTGATCCACCTCTGAGCTGTGCAGGGGCAAAGTCATGTAACCCGGGAAGGCGAGAGAGGCAGCGGAGGTTCATAAAGGGCCGCGTTGAAAGCGACGGTACGGGTTTTGGTTGGTAAGACGCATGCGGATCGACGATGTGGATGCATGCATATGCGATCTTGATTTGCTCCCCATAGCGTTTCCGTGCCACCCCTTGGTGCCAGCCGCTTTCGTTGCCGCCGCTTTCGCCTGGCCGCCACCGTAGGGCTGTCTCGCGGCGGCTCGGAGCGCACGTCGTTTCAGGATAATGCGGACGAGAATGCGCACGACCTACGCACCCGAATAGAGCACCTAGCCAACTTCAGGACGTTCATGCAGGTCAGGATGTTGCGTGCTTCTGTGAGTGCGTGTATGTGTGTTCCATGCGTGATCACGTACCAGGTATAAGCAATGTGTAGGTTACACCTGTTTGTGAAAACCCCTTGGCACACACCCCGTTGACACCTACTCTTTGTAGGTTGGTGCCAGGGGGGCCTTCAGTCGTGTGATTCCCGCGTGCGGCTACGGACACAGTTCTCTCCACCCAGACGACCTCTAAATGCCGGAACTCGAAGCCCGTCGGCCGGATGTGTTGCTATCTTCACCCTCCTCCACCCGGACTGTGATGACCTGGGAGCCTAACCCCCTGTTTATATCCCCTGGAGCAGGGCTTGGACCAACAGCCCGGGGTGTACTCGCTGGAGGACTTCATCCGCGGGGCCGCAACTGCCATGCGCGGTATATTTCCTGGCGTCGCGCATGCGTCTTTCTGTCTTCTCAACTCGACGCGCAACTGCGTCAACATGTACACTTTCTTAGGCGACGGTTGCCGGCGCCCGCCGCGCATCAATGTAGCTGTGGCGCCGGGCACCCTCATATATCACGTGCTGCACAATTGCCAGCCGGTGTTCATCAATAATGTCGCAGCATTCCCAGGACCTTATGCCGACGTGCAGTTCATGCGCTTCGTGCTTAACCTGCGCTCCGTGGCGTGTCTGCCGCTAGTGGTGGCGGGCAGCCGTGTGCTGGGCGTGTTGCGGTTAGGCTTTGAAGACTGGTGGAATTGGACGGAGCACGAAAAGGTGGGTCTGGGGGAAGGGCGCAGTATGCCTGTGCACTTGACCGAACCACGTGTTATGTCTACCTTCCTTTGTTTCTGAGCGCACACAGCTCCCATCGCATGTCGTAAAAACTCCCGTCAATAATGCTGTTTCGCGCGCCCGTTTAGGGGTTTCGTGTGTTCAAACGTATCTCTTGTTGTGTTCTTGATGTTGTTGCGTAAACCCCCCTGCAGAGCATTGCCAAGCAACTGGCGCTGGTTCTCAGCAGCACAAGCACGGGTATGGGCGTCAACGTGAGTGGAATGCAGCCCGTGGCCCAAGCGTCGTATGATTTCCGGGACGAGGGTATTGCAGGTGTCGACTCGGACGCGGACGCTGCAGTCAATATGCTGCACGGCGTTGAGAGCGGTGTGCCTTCAATGGCGTCGTTTTCAAGGGCATCAGATGGCGCCGGCCTGGCGTTTGCGCGTACACAACCTCTGGGCGCGACATTAAACCCTCAGGTGGCACAGTACCAAGCTTACGGCGATGGTATCAGTGGCGTGGGGGGCGTGTCAGCGCCGCTGCGGACCTATGGTAGCAACAGTGGCAGCGGCGGTGCTGGTCGTAGCGGCGGCAGCAACGCAGCAGGACTTACACGCCGAATTCGGGGACCTTCCAGATCGGCCCTTCAGTATGCGGGGACAAGCCCCACAGCGGGCCCTGGGCTGGGCGCAGGCCTGGCACTCGGCGGACAGCCCTATCCCGCAGCGCCAGGCTCGTTGGGTGGCTTTGACTCGGGGGCACAGCTAGGCACAAATTTTACTGCCAATGCTGTCCCTGCGGGAATGCACAGCCATCGCTCTAGCATGGACTACCACGGAATTAGCAGTGGCGGCGCCGGCGGGGGTTACTTTGGGGGGTTTTCGCAGGGGTATCCCAACGCCGTTGGGAGTATGGGTGATGGCGGCAACGTCCCCGGTGCGTTCGGACAGACAGGGCCGGGCATGGCAACAGCGGGGTATGTGATTGGGAGCAATGATGGCAGCGGCGGCGTCAGCAGCGGCGCTGGTGGCCAGTATGGACTGCGCAACTTCAGCAACCTCAGTTGCGCGGGCATCCAAGTTGGGCAGTTGATGCAGAGCAGCAGCGGCTCGGGGCAGCACCTGGGGGGCGAGATTGATGAATGTAAGACGGGCTCTGGGCATCATCTGGGGAATTGCGGGGGATGGGGATAGGACGATGAACGGGTAGGGGTCCAGGGACATTGGTGCAGAGGAGCTTTTTTGGAGCTTATCCTCTTTGAGCGGAGACACGCGTTTTGCGGGAAGATGCTGCGCCGAAGGGGCTTCAGGATTTGAGCTTTAGGGTTTAAAACCCTTAAACCCTCGGGCTTAACTCTTGGGAGGGGGAAGATGTGAAAATGGGCTGCGATGGTGCAAGGGAAGGGGGGGTCCGCTCAAGGTGCTTTTCTTGCAGAAGTTTCCCGTCGGTCTCCATGCGCAAAAAGCACCGACGCGGGCCTAACCACACTGCTCTCGCCGATTTATGGTTTGCGTCTTTAGCACTGTCCATTGTAATGCATGTGACGTATAGCGCATATTCCGCCTCCACTGCCGTGCTGGCTCTTTTTGCCCATGGCAGTAGGACGCTACTAATCCCACGTACCACATTCGCTATGAATGCTGTACATTTTCCATTTGACTCCGGCCCCGTGCAGCTTGGTTACTCCAGCAGCCCGGCTCCTCGCAAGTGCGCCGGGCACTGGCGGGTCAGGCGCAAGCCCAGGGCGGTGGCGGCGGCGGCGGCGCGGATCTGAAGATGCTGGAGGTCATTGGGCGGGGCGGCTTCGGCTCGGTCTACCGGGGTTTCTGGAGGGGAATGACGGTGGCGGTCAAGGTAGGATGGAGAATGGCAGGGAGGGGAAATGGGTAGCTGCAAAGACCAAATCTTTGGACGGGATACCGCTAAGCTGTTGGTGTGAGGCTGGCGGCTGGAGCTACATAGGCGACTGGCTTTGCTAGGCCTGGGCTGTATTGGTTAGCTATCAACTACATGGGTGCCCGGCTCGTCATTTTCATTTGAGAAATAAATGTTTCCGCACCTTGGTCGTTATTTGGATGAGAGGGTTTGCGTTTTCAGCACTTTTCTGTAACTGATTGGAGGATATCCGCGACACACCGCACTGTTAGGAATGGATGGAGAGGGTCATCGGACTACCGCCGCCGTAATAATGTCCAAGGCATGGACATACTTCCTATTGTTCGTACAGGTCCTTGAACACGAGGACGAGCTGTTGCCGTGCACGGGCTCAAGCGGGTCCCAGAGCAAGGTGGACACGAGCAGCAGGCGTGCGGCGCTGCTGGAGGGCGCCATGACTTCCACTATTAGCCACCCGCACGTCGTTCAGACATACGATTACCGTGTCGTGCACCTTGACCCGCAGTCCTCGCTCAACGGCATTACGCGCAGCAGGTGCGGAGCAGAGGACGTTTGCTACGCAACGGACGTGGGGGGGAAGGGAAAGGAACGACCCATTGGTTCGATCCAGGACATCCCGATGGGAGGCGGCGTTGGCCGTTCGGAAATAGACGTTGACCTATTGGGGCGCAAATTTTTTATTTTTTACATTTTTCGTCTATGTCCTTTATTAATTAAGTCGTACTTGTTCACAATATGTTTTTTTGTTAAATGATTGTGTCTGTCAAAGAGACAGGAAAGGGGCGATGCCGCGATTGCACGTCACGAGTTGGAACCAGGTGGTTTGCTGCGGCCGGGTGTTGCACCATCCGGGCCGCTGGGGGAAGCACACTTCACGCCTTACTTTCTTGTCAGGTCATCCTTTTCTCTGGTCGGGGATATGGCCGGAGAGCTTTCAAGCTGGCTCTCTCACCTTACTACCGCCCCTTCCTTTCACCCTCCCTCTCGCCCTGATGCTTTTCGATGCCATTTTGTAAACAGAGTACTCCACGAAACCCAAATCATCATGGAGTTCTGCGACCGAGGCTCCTTGCAGGTGAGTGCTGCCGTATCGTCGGGGATGAACTGACACGGTGCCCTCTATCACGTACATACGCATAGGAATATTTCTATGCGCACGTGGCTAGTCTTGCGTTGTGTTAGTCATAAAAGGTGTGAGTCATAAAACGCCTTGTCTTTTTAACACACGCACGTACATGTATACACCGGGGGAAGAAAAAAGCTTTCTTTTGCGCCGTCTTGCAGCTGGGGTGCTACCTCGACATCCTATGGGATCTCAAGGACCCTTCACTATACCCTATACCCTTTACCTTTTCAGCACACGTCGTGCCGAGCCTTCATGCAAGCGCTGTTCCGTAAACGCAGAAGACGGCTTCTGGTCTGCAGACACGCGCTCGTGATTTGCTTGGCCCCGCCTTTGCCGCTGCGCACCATGATGACCCACGATGGCACCTTCCCCTTCCCCTTCAGTTTCCCGGACTTTAGCTGTATCAGCCCACCTACCGCTACCTCCGCTATATATGTATGCAGGATGCTATAGAACAAGGGGTGTTTGTTGTGGATGGCCCCCGAGGTGCACGGGGTGGCACCAACGATCCCGAGGTGGATATGGAGCTTATTATCATGACCCTGGCGGAGGTGAGGGGTCCCAGTCGGCCGCAGATCCAGGAAAGGGGTGTAGGGCACGCGCAAGCACCTTAAAACCGCACCGGCTTCAGCAGCGGGGCAGGGGTACCGGAGGTCACGGCACCAGTCCGTTCCGGCACGTTTTCAATTCCGCCTCCAGGGCGGGGAGGGGCTGGAGTTTTCCCTGGCGATGTATTCCGCTGGCCACAGTATGCTTACCGTTCCTTCCTTGGACCGCCCTTTTCCCCTCTCAGTAGCGCCGGTCATTGCCTTTCACCGCCCATTTCTCTCGCAGGTCAGTGCCGCCATGGAGTACTTGCACAAGCACCGCATCACGCACCGGGATCTCAAGCCCAAGAACATTCTGCTCAAGACATCGAACAAGGACCGCAGGGGATATGTGTCGAAGGTGGGGGACGGCCGAGCTCCTTGTAGAGCATCATGGGAGGGGCAAAGGAACGGGGCTCTACATGTGCGTATGGTAAAAGGAAGGGGCCACGCCTTGTGGCCTTTTGTCGCGCGGTGGCAGCTCGGAGGAGGGTTGGGGAGGAAGAGGAGTAGATAAAAGACGTAAATATGCTTGATAGGTCATATGGTTTAAGAGATACTCACCCTCGTCCATACTCCAACCTCCGCCCCGACTCCTATTACCACCACCATCACCAAGCCCCACTTTCGAGGCCGTCGCATTAGATACTTAACACCGGATCTGGAATGTACGCGCCGCGTTCAGCGCCGTGTGTGCGCTCCCACAACAATGAAGGCCGCCTTGGATTCCCCGGCATGTGGGCGCACTTTCTCCCTTGCAGGTGTCTGACTTCGGGTTAAGTCAGGTGCTGCCGGATACCAACAAGACGCAGGTAGGGGAGCTGTTGCCTGATCGGGCAGCACGAAATGACTTGCCTGAAAAACGCGCATGCATGTGCGGACTATGTACACACATCGCTTTTCATTTTTAGGATGAACTTCCTTCTCGTAACTCTGCTCTACACACACACACACACAGATACAGATGCACACTGACGCACGAGTAATTGCGTAGGTGGCGCCATCCTCCAGATGGCGCACTTGCACACACAGTCACATTTCCACCCCGCGCCGTGCTCATCCTCGGCCTCATCCTGAGCCTGCCATCCCGCTGGACAACCATCTCGTTCTTGGCAGGTGTCTACCAAGTACAGCGGCACGGTGACGCACATGGCACCCGAGCTGATTGAGGACGGAAAGGTGTACCAGCAGGGTGACGTGTACGCGTTCGGTATCATTATGTGGGAAATCTACACATCTTCCACGCCCTACCAGAGTATGGCGCACCCGCAAATCATGGTGAGTTGGGGCTGGGGCTGTGCCTCACGAGTTCATGCCCCCGGCGACAGCCGTAACTGGTGGCCGGGTCGAGGATGTGGCATTAGCTAAATGTCTGTTACAATCTGCGCGTCCGGGGATTGGCGGCCCTGGGGGCTGACTGCACATCAGCATCTTTTTGCATGCGCTTGCAAGCAAGCTCGCCATGTTACTCGGTAGCACTGCTATTATCTCTCGCTCGGTTGAGCCTTCTTCGGCTCCCGGCCGTGTGCGCGACGCATCCACATTTTTTGTGGTTCCTCCCTTTTCCCCTGTCGTTGCAGGTGGGGGTGGTGACACACAATCTGCGACCCAAGTTTCCCACCAACTGCCCCGAATGGTACAAGAGCCTGGCCAACCGTTGCTGGCGCAAGGACCCCAAGACGCGCCCGCCCTTCACCGAGGTCACCAAATCGCTGCTGGCAATGCTACCAGACAAAAGCTGGAGCGCCACCGATTGAATCAAATCAGTCCCTCGTCACATGTGGGTGTTTCGAAGTCGTCCGTGAAGCCACTGGGCTGCTGTACCGATAATGTAATTTGCAAGGGGGACTACTAGTCGGGCCTTACCTTATTACAGGCTTTGGAATATAGGATGGGGTCAGGTTGGGATGGTATCTGGGGTGTGAGTATGGCGGTGGGGATAGCACGAGATCCGCGGTTGGCCAGCTGCTGGAGCCGATGGTTGCAGTGTCTTAGTTTGGTCGCGATGTCATCGTGAGCACCACGGCTGGATCTTGCTGGGCGGCATCTTGTGTACTTCTATGACTTCTATTCGCACTATTTTACTCTACTCCGCAGCTCGGCGGGTGACGTAGCCGCAGGTAGCTGTCGGCATGTGGGGCTAGTTCTGGACAAATGTTTGGCAGGGCTTCAAGCTCAATGAGGACGGGTGAGGTAGAGGCGCTATGGAATCAAAGATCGGCTCTAAAATAAGTATGCGCGCGGAGGAGGGGAGGCCGGGGGAAGGGCTGATTCAAAGGCGAATTAAGACACATTGTTGACATTGCGTTGACATGAGATAGAAAGCAGGGAGCATGTGCGGAAGCATGTATGAGTACTGTTCATCCTGGGGGGGGGATGAAGGGTTTGGAAATTGCGTTGGCGGAGAGTGGGCACGTGTGAGGGAGGGTTAGCGCGTTAAAGAATGTATATTTGCGCATTCAGGACTCTGTAGGGGCACAAGGATCTACGAGGACCTAAATGGTGAACACGTTTCCCTGGCGTGTAGGAGTTGCGGATGGGCGGGAGAAGTCGGCGCAGGCGTTACGTCGCCGGTCGCTTGCGAAGGTGATGATGTGCGTAAAGAACGAGAGGGTGCAATAGGGAGGGGGGCTTTGCTGCCACATCCTGACTATAGCTGTAAATAACGAACACTACGTCGGCTTAAGAAGAGAGGTGTAGTTCGTTACATAACGAAAGAGAGAAAGAGAGAGAGAGAGAGAGACAGAGAGAGAGAGAGAGAGAGAGAGAGAGAGAGAGAGAGAGAGAGAGAGAGAGAGGGACGAGCGACGAGAGACGAGAGACGAGAGACGTGGGAGGAAAGAGGGACGAGCGACGAGAGACGAGAGACGTGGGAGGAAAGAGGGAGAGGAGGAAGTGAAGGAAGGGGAAATTGAAGGAACGAGACCGAGCAGGTGCAGATGCCGGGCATTGAAAGCCACCAACGGCCAGCACGCGCACACGCACGTTGGCGCCGCAGGGGTGGGGACGAACTTAAGCAGTAGGGGTATAGCGTCCCCGCGATGTTGCCTAACCCGCGAGACCCACTTTGGAATGGCGTGCGCAGCGCCTCATGTTTGGGAGTGGCGCCAGGAGAGGTATGAGCGCTGGCCGGCTGGCCACACCTAGATAGGTCTGATGCCCTGCGGTTTTGATGGGGTCCTAGGTTCTGTGGGCAGCTGCCGCAACCTTCAAAAGCCCACGATGGCCAGCGGAGCAGTGCGGATGGTGCGCGGCTCTTGCAGCATTTGCACAGCGCATTGTACCGCGTAGCTCATGCTTTGCTTCCCGTGTGCGCCCGGCGACCTTATTTGATACATAGGAAACATCAAAGCGCCTAGCATTTGTTTGACGAATCGTTTTGAAGGACCCTCTTCGAGCATGGCTTGTTATGGTGTTTGTGTGTATGTAGTGACGTGTGCCAATGTCTAGCTCCCCTGCTGCCCTGCTCCGGGCTGAACTATAGCGGTTCCAGTCCCCGACCTAGTTGCTGTCGAGCGCTCATGCAGACCCGAGCATATAAATGGGACTGAATGCGCCCGTTGTGTCCCATCGCAACCATCACAGAACGATGCGTTTGTGGATTGGATTGGCTCAATACGCAAGGGTTAGGGAAGACCACCTGCACTGGCGCCTTGCTGGTCATCCTTTCGGAGTGGATTTGTGTGCGGTCTACTGCTTATGCATAACTCCTGTGGGTGCATGGATGCATGATTGGATCGCTGGGATGGGAAGCGCATATGGGTATGGTGTTTGAAAGGGCGATGAGGGTGGGGCGGCCGGTAGCTGGGGAGCCCCGGTCAGTACCCAAATACACAGAAATCCAGATAGGTGGTGTGTTTTGTGTTTGCTTGCCCGTGTATACGGGTTTTCCTTCATTTAATCCTCACAAACCCAAAGTGGGGGCCCTCGCTGTGAGATGTGCACAGCGCCTCGCTAAGGGAGCCCATTGGCAATCACCCGGCAGCATTGAAGGATAGTACTGCCGAGAGTCTTGCGGAACTCAGGGGTACGGCTGCCATGCTGCTGGCTGTTAGTCTGTCAACGTCGAGATCTGTTCGTACCAGCGCCTGCAACAGTTATATGCTGCCGCACTTCGGGGGCGTAGCCACTGCTCGCTACCCGCACGTGCGCGGTTCAGCTGTGAATGCACCGTTGTCGCCTACCTACCTGTAATGTAGATAGGTATCTTGCCTAAAGAGAGCAGAAAAGCGCTGGGGTGTACGCAGTGGTGATGGTGATGTAGCAGATGATGTGTAGATATCGCATACCGTCCTTCTGTCGCGGCCCCAAGTCTCGACACGTTCGCCAGAGAAAGGGCAGGGAAGCGCAAGCGGCACCATGAGCGCCACCTACCACCGCCACGATCATGGCCGCCCTTGCAACGATCCTGGCGTCTTGACACGGTTATTGTGCTGTGTTTGTGTTCCGCTATGTGCCGGTTTAATGTTCTTCCTCTCAGATACGATGCTTCTGAGTTTAGGTTATGACGAGTTGTGTTGGTGAGATCCTCTTTTACATGATCATGTGTATCAGAGCTGTCCTTATACATGAACAACCGAGCACGGTCTTGCTTGGCCCTCAAGCACCCTGCAAACGAATCCCGTGTAAGCTAAACGTAGTAACTCGCTGCTTCTGCTGCTTAATACCAGTATCTGTCTATTTATGGTAAGCGACGTGCTTGCTTCTTCCAGAGTAATAATACTCTGGAGTAAGCAAGCACGTCGCTTACCATATACGAAAACACATGGCGGGGGCGGCAGTAAATCGCCAGCCATCGCACACGTAGTCACATCCTAATGCTGCAGTCATCGTCAAATCGTAAATGGCCCATGCTCGTGGGTGCCCATTGAATGCGAGTCCTTACTTCATTCGGCCCCTTCTCGGACACGCAGTTAGTGGAGGATGCAACTCGCCACCCCTGGGCCCCCAATCGCAGTACGCCCTGCCGCCACCTGTCAGCCATAGCCGCCCATCACAAGCAAAAGCCATGGCCCGAACTCCTGCAGCCTGGGATCACTTTTTCCGGCTCTTTGCCGCCTGGTATGCACGTGTTCATCAGCGTTTAATCCTCAGAAACGTTGGCAGGTCGATCAGGCGGGTGGAGCTACTGCATGTTGTCACGACAAAGTGGGTGCTGCCTTGACTCTGCGCTGCTTGCGACGCATGTGAGCAGCTTCCATCGCGGAAAGTGTATAAAGCGTGGCTTGTCTGCATCATCGCCCTATCTACATGCAATCGATAATAACCAGCTTCCCAACCCAGGTCATATTGCCGTACGCAACCGTACGCAGAACTTCATAAGGCCCTCTTTGTACTCCCGCAGCTTGCTTGTCCGCGCGCGGCTGTCAGAACCTGGGTGCTGACCATAAATCCTGTTGCTCCGAACGCTTGACTTAAACAGGGCATGAAGGTGGCAATTATTCCGCTACAGCGCGGCGGGCTATCTTGAAGGACAGAGATGATGGGTTGCTGAGCCAACAGCTGAGCCAAGCTCACACCCAACGGCAGGAAGCACAGTTTTGTTCGCACGTCTTGTCCGCACTGCGGCTTGGTCGCAAGCTTGCTGCCGCTGGTGGTTACATTGCTTGCAAAAAGAAAGATGGTAGTAGGGTTCAGGGTCTTAAGGCTTCTTAAGCTTCTTTAGCATTTTTAATCCCATGTTGTACAATGGAAGCTTTTCCTTGGTTATGACCTTGCTGCTCTTCCTGTTCCTCTGCTCAGCTCAGCTCAGCTCAGCTCAGCAGGTGTGCTTAGGCGCCGATGGGGACGGCTGCTCATGCCGCTGATAGCTTGCGTTTGGCTTGGCAAATATGCGCTCAAATCGAGGCAGTGCAGATTGCTAAGGGGTTTTGGAGGGAAGGGGACGGAGGGGGGAAGGGGGAAAACATTTTACATGGTGATCAGAAAGGGAAGGCCAAAGCATTAGCGCTGCAAGGGTGAGGGGAAATGACGCTGTGTGAGGACACGTCTTCATAATTAAACCACGAAATATAATGGCAGTGGTGTTTGAATGTGGATGTTAGGAAGGGTGGGTATGACTCTGGCTTTGGCTCGATTTGTGAATATGTGTATGTGTGTGTTATGGCGCGACCCCCCTCTCCCGCCATTATGCAGATCTGGCCGATCCGGGGGCCCGGAACCTGACTTCAAGGCGAAACGCGAGGTGCTGCTCCCTATCTCGGGAGGTGAAGCGGAGAGTTTTAAAATAAAAAGAGCATGATCAGCGGCGACAACACTGCCACACCATTCGCCGTAGCCGTGGCACCCCATCCAGTCCTACACAAACCCTTCCTCTCCTACAACAGTGTCCTGTCCTGCGGATACTCCTCCCGCTGTCATGAAGCAGGGGCTAGCACATTGCACTTTGCGCAAACACAACGCAATGTTCAGCACGACCTCAGGCAATTTAAATCCGATCGCAAAACTTGCAACAAAACCAGCAATTGAACATTGAATCAGTTGAAAGAGCGCGGCGGCCGCATCCCCTGCGTGGTGTTCACGTGTGGCTTCCAAGTGTGAGCGAAGCTGTAAACCTTTCACCCACTCCCGCTCTCAACCGCGTTCACGTCGCCTTTCATACTTCAATAATAAAAACCAACCTTTGGTGGATCTTTCAACGGAATTTATTGCCTGTAGCTATTGCTACTGCTACTGCGGCGGCAGTAGCAGTAGCAGCAGCAGTAGCAGTAGCGGCGGCCTCGGCGACTGCTCCTGGCAAGGAGCTTTAGCCATCAGGGCGCACACTTCCCCTGAATTAATCCGAAATCCACTCCCGGATTCCGGATTCCAAATTTCGGATTCCAGCTTCAGGTTGCTGCTGCTGCTGCTGCTGAGAAGCTTTCCTCGCCTCCCAAGTCCGCCTGCTTCACAGCTTCTTTCCCATCCGCTCCGTCACTTGCCCCCTCGTCTTTCGTCCCCTCGATCCCTCTCCCCACGCCGCCAGCAGGGTGCTCAGCCTCCCACTCTCCACCGCTCACCACCTCCCTGCCACCGGGTACAGCGCCTTCCCTTGCCCTGCCTTCACACAAACCGGCTTCATTTGCTCCTGCCGCCGCCGGCATCGGCACCGCCATCGCCACCTTCTTCTCCATCCCGCCTCTCCAACCGATGAGGTCTCTTTGAGGCTGTGGTACCGTCCTCTCTGCCTCCGCTGCCACAGCTGCATGCACCTCCTCGACCTCCTCCTCCTCCTCCTCCTCCTCCGCCTCCGCCTCCGCCTCCTCCTCCAACGGAAAGAAAGCCCGCCCGTCCACGGACAGGACACTGCCACGTCCACGCAGCTGCACGCTCTGGCTGCGAACCAAATCCACTGTCCACGCGCGCGCGGTCGCATTTCCGCCGCTGCCCCCACAGCCGCTGCTGCCACTGCCGCCGCCGCCTCCTTGCCGCTGGGAGCTGGCGCTCCTCAGCTGTCTCAGTCTGTGTGAGGCTCTGGAGGTCGGGGGGCCGGCGGAGGGTCTCGGCTCCATTGTGCATCTGCGGAGAGCCACCTTGGCGCCAAGATGCACCCGCAGAGCCGTCATCGGGTTGAAGTCGAACGCACATGCCACCAGCCGGCCCCGACTGCCCCGGCCGCCCACCGCCACGTCGCCGTGCATGTTGCCACCCAGACGACAGCTGTCCGCCCACACAGCAGCCCCTGAGCAGACGAACAACCCGCTTTCGCCGTTGCCAAGCGCTGCACATCCGTCCAATAAGAGCTCGCAGCCAACTCCATCTGCACAGGCGCCGTCGGCGCCGTTCTGGCTTAGCTCACAGCCCCCCGTCACCCGTAGCCCGCCGCCGCGCCGTACCACACAGCCGTGTGCGCCGTTCTTCGCTAGTTGCCCGCCAGATACCAGGCAAAACACCTCCGGCAGTGGCGGCGGCGGCGGCGCCGTACACGCCAGCGTCGCTTCCGCAAGCAACTCCGCGTTGTCCTCTGAGTCCACAGTGCCCTCCACCTCCAGACCGCTGCCGATGTTGCCGCTGCCGCTGCAATCTCGAAGCTCGACGGCGGCGTCCTGCCGTACACGTACACCGCTGGAGGTATTTCCGTCGAAGGCACACGCCGCTGCCAGTAGCCGCGCGCCGGCGCCCTCTAATGCTACGCCACAGCCCTCCCTCGAGCCCAGTGCCGCACAAGATACCAGGTTCACTGCAGCCCCGCCGCCAATACAGAGGTTGCTGGCGGCGTTGCCTGAGAACTCGCAGTCGCGAAGCTCCGCTGATGTGCCCCGGCCGCGGACCGTCAGGCCCGTCGCGCCGTTGCCGCTGATGCGGCATGCAGCGGCCATCAATGAGGCGGCGTGACAGACCAGCGCGCCGTGACTGCGGCAACCGCTGACGGCAGAACGTGACAGCGTCACCCGTGTGGTGGCGCCGGCGGCGGCGATGCCCTGCATGGCCCCATCACACAGATCTGATTGGGAGACCTCCACGGCGCAACCGTCGACGGCGCGGAGTAACGGCGGCGGCGTCAATGGAGCGGCAGCACCAGCAGCAGCAGCGGCGGCGGCGGCAGCTAAATCGGCTGAGCTTGGCTTCACACGACAACGCCTCAAGGCCAGCCAAGTTCCACGGCCGGTGGCGGCGCAGCTGCCCAGTCGGCAACCGATGGCCTCGACAGCGGCGCCACCGTCGGCGAGAATAGAAAGGACCTGAGGTGTTGCTGAGACACAGCTACCGCCGCTGCTGCCGCCGCCGATGAAGACAGTGGCGGCGCCGGTGGTGGATACGGAAGTCCGGCGCTGCCGTAAGGCGCTGTCTGGCGCTGACGTTACCAGGCCAGTTGGGGAAACTGGCGTTGCGGAGCCGTCCCCGCTGCCGCTGCCACCGCTACAGACGGCGGCGGCGGACACGGTCTTAATGCAGCAGCCGCGCAACAGCAGCCGCCCGCCGTCGGCCGCGTGCAGCAGCGGTAAGCCGGTATCGCTGATAGCGGCACCCCGGCCGCCAACACTTCCGCGGCTTCGCGGCGTATACCTGCCATTGCCGTGATGGTGGGCCGGTGGTGGTGGCCGTCCGACGCCATGCGGCGTCGGCGCCATCTTGCCGCCTCCGCTGCCATTTCCGTTGCCCTCTGCGATGGCGGCGGCGCCTGCAAGCGCCACCACGATGACATCAGCTAGGATGACGTGTCCCCCGGGACCGACATACAGCTTCTGGCCCGGTTTGAAGGCGAGTGTGCAGTTGTGTAGAATGACAGTACGGTTCTGGATCTGGATCATGTTGCCCGTGTCGGGATCCAAGTCGCCGGAGAAGCTCACTGACCCAAGGGACAAGTGCAGATGACGGTCGCCGGGCCGGGCCAATCGCTCGCACAGGTCCTGATAGGGGTAAGGGGCAGCAGTAGCAACCCATGAGTCCAGACCGCCTCATACAGGGGATTTATGGCAGAGGGAACATGTCCGCACCGCAATCTAAGAACCCTAAGGTTTTTCGAAAAATAAGATATCGACTTCATGGTTACGGTGGTGCGCCACGCACACGGGCGCAATACCAATAATTGGGACTATCACTATTACGCCAGGAACCCAAAACCGTCCGTGCGTCCTTCCCTCCGTCCGTCCGTCCGTCAGTACCTGCACCGGAAGACGATTCCCCCCTAAAGGCTTATCTTTTTCCCCATCCCTCTCCCTCTCTCTTCCTCCCTGTCCCTCTCTTTCCCCCACTCTCTCCCTCTCCCCTTCTCTCCCACCCAAGCAGTCAGGATGTGGAAGACAAGCCCAGCCTCACCTGCAAGCTGCCAGACAGCAGCATGTGCTGTGTTGGTGGAACGTGCTGCAGCGGCATGGGGGCTGCACCTTCACCACCTTCACAAGGCCCTCGTCCCAGGGCCCCACTCCCGCCTCCGGCATCGCCAACTCCCGCCGCCAGCAGCATATCGCTCGCCGCCACCTCGTAACCCACATCCTCCTCTAGCGGCCCCAACCCCATCCGTTCAACTGCTGCCGCCGGGCCCCGATGGCGGGGCTCCGATACATTCTGGCCGCCGCCGCACTGCGTGAAAACCGCCACCGCCGCCGCCGATCCGGCGGAGGCTCTCCGTGCCCCGCCGACGCTATTGGCGGAAGCCGGTCGGTTTCGGAGGTTTCCTGCCGGGGCTATTGATGGGCTCTGTCCGGGGATACAGCAGCCGCGGGAAGCGGAGGCGGAGGCAGGACGTGTTATAGATAGTTTGCCGTCATTCCTACCAACGCCGTTGTACGATGCTTCTAAAGGGACCCTGTTGAGGGGTGACGCAGACTCCGCATTGAGGCTCGTGGGTCCGACGAGGCCTTCAGCACCGCTGACCGGCTGTCGGCGCGGGCCCGCACTCATCGGCCGCCGCAGGGGCGCGCCAGACGAGGCGCCGCCGCCGCATCCGCTGTTGTTAATAAAGCTGACGGCGCCGACACAGCGACCAGGCCCATTGGCCCCCCTTGCGCCAGCGCATGATCCTCCCAATGCCGCCGGCATTACGCGCAGCAGGTGCGGAGCAGAGGACGTTTGCTACGCAACGGACGTGGGGGGGAAGGGAAAGGAACGACCCATTGGTTCGATCCAGGACATCCCGATGGGAGGCGGCGTTGGCCGTTCGGAAATAGACGTTGACCTATTGGGGCGCAAATTTTTTATTTTTTACATTTTTCGTCTATGTCCTTTATTAATTAAGTCGTACTTGTTCACAATATGTTTTTTTGTTAAATGATTGTGTCTGTCAAAGAGACAGGAAAGGGGCGATGCCGCGATTGCACGTCACGAGTTGGAACCAGGTGGTTTGCTGCGGCCGGGTGTTGCACCATCCGGGCCGCTGGGGGAAGCACACTTCACGCCTTACTTTCTTGTCAGGTCATCCTTTTCTCTGGTCGGGGATATGGCCGGAGAGCTTTCAAGCTGGCTCTCTCACCTTACTACCGCCCCTTCCTTTCACCCTCCCTCTCGCCCTGATGCTTTTCGATGCCATTTTGTAAACAGAGTACTCCACGAAACCCAAATCATCATGGAGTTCTGCGACCGAGGCTCCTTGCAGGTGAGTGCTGCCGTATCGTCGGGGATGAACTGACACGGTGCCCTCTATCACGTACATACGCATAGGAATATTTCTATGCGCACGTGGCTAGTCTTGCGTTGTGTTAGTCATAAAAGGTGTGAGTCATAAAACGCCTTGTCTTTTTAACACACGCACGTACATGTATACACCGGGGGAAGAAAAAAGCTTTCTTTTGCGCCGTCTTGCAGCTGGGGTGCTACCTCGACATCCTATGGGATCTCAAGGACCCTTCACTATACCCTATACCCTTTACCTTTTCAGCACACGTCGTGCCGAGCCTTCATGCAAGCGCTGTTCCGTAAACGCAGAAGACGGCTTCTGGTCTGCAGACACGCGCTCGTGATTTGCTTGGCCCCGCCTTTGCCGCTGCGCACCATGATGACCCACGATGGCACCTTCCCCTTCCCCTTCAGTTTCCCGGACTTTAGCTGTATCAGCCCACCTACCGCTACCTCCGCTATATATGTATGCAGGATGCTATAGAACAAGGGGTGTTTGTTGTGGATGGCCCCCGAGGTGCACGGGGTGGCACCAACGATCCCGAGGTGGATATGGAGCTTATTATCATGACCCTGGCGGAGGTGAGGGGTCCCAGTCGGCCGCAGATCCAGGAAAGGGGTGTAGGGCACGCGCAAGCACCTTAAAACCGCACCGGCTTCAGCAGCGGGGCAGGGGTACCGGAGGTCACGGCACCAGTCCGTTCCGGCACGTTTTCAATTCCGCCTCCAGGGCGGGGAGGGGCTGGAGTTTTCCCTGGCGATGTATTCCGCTGGCCACAGTATGCTTACCGTTCCTTCCTTGGACCGCCCTTTTCCCCTCTCAGTAGCGCCGGTCATTGCCTTTCACCGCCCATTTCTCTCGCAGGTCAGTGCCGCCATGGAGTACTTGCACAAGCACCGCATCACGCACCGGGATCTCAAGCCCAAGAACATTCTGCTCAAGACATCGAACAAGGACCGCAGGGGATATGTGTCGAAGGTGGGGGACGGCCGAGCTCCTTGTAGAGCATCATGGGAGGGGCAAAGGAACGGGGCTCTACATGTGCGTATGGTAAAAGGAAGGGGCCACGCCTTGTGGCCTTTTGTCGCGCGGTGGCAGCTCGGAGGAGGGTTGGGGAGGAAGAGGAGTAGATAAAAGACGTAAATATGCTTGATAGGTCATATGGTTTAAGAGATACTCACCCTCGTCCATACTCCAACCTCCGCCCCGACTCCTATTACCACCACCATCACCAAGCCCCACTTTCGAGGCCGTCGCATTAGATACTTAACACCGGATCTGGAATGTACGCGCCGCGTTCAGCGCCGTGTGTGCGCTCCCACAACAATGAAGGCCGCCATGGATTCCCCGGCATGTGGGCGCACTTTCTCCCTTGCAGGTGTCTGACTTCGGGTTAAGTCAGGTGCTGCCGGATACCAACAAGACGCAGGTAGGGGAGCTGTTGCCTGATCGGGCAGCACGAAATGACTTGCCTGAAAAACGCGCATGCATGTGCGGACTATGTACACACATCGCTTTTCATTTTTAGGATGAACTTCCTTCTCGTAACTCTGCTCTACACACACACACACACAGATACAGATGCACACTGACGCACGAGTAATTGCGTAGGTGGCGCCATCCTCCAGATGGCGCACTTGCACACACAGTCACATTTCCACCCCGCGCCGTGCTCATCCTCGGCCTCATCCTGAGCCTGCCATCCCGCTGGACAACCATCTCGTTCTTGGCAGGTGTCTACCAAGTACAGCGGCACGGTGACGCACATGGCACCCGAGCTGATTGAGGACGGAAAGGTGTACCAGCAGGGTGACGTGTACGCGTTCGGTATCATTATGTGGGAAATCTACACATCTTCCACGCCCTACCAGAGTATGGCGCACCCGCAAATCATGGTGAGTTGGGGCTGGGGCTGTGCCTCACGAGTTCATGCCCCCGGCGACAGCCGTAACTGGTGGCCGGGTCGAGGATGTGGCATTAGCTAAATGTCTGTTACAATCTGCGCGTCCGGGGATTGGCGGCCCTGGGGGCTGACTGCACATCAGCATCTTTTTGCATGCGCTTGCAAGCAAGCTCGCCATGTTACTCGGTAGCACTGCTATTATCTCTCGCTCGGTTGAGCCTTCTTCGGCTCCCGGCCGTGTGCGCGACGCATCCACATTTTTTGTGGTTCCTCCCTTTTCCCCTGTCGTTGCAGGTGGGGGTGGTGACACACAATCTGCGACCCAAGTTTCCCACCAACTGCCCCGAATGGTACAAGAGCCTGGCCAACCGTTGCTGGCGCAAGGACCCCAAGACGCGCCCGCCCTTCACCGAGGTCACCAAATCGCTGCTGGCAATGCTACCAGACAAAAGCTGGAGCGCCACCGATTGAATCAAATCAGTCCCTCGTCACATGTGGGTGTTTCGAAGTCGTCCGTGAAGCCACTGGGCTGCTGTACCGATAATGTAATTTGCAAGGGGGACTACTAGTCGGGCCTTACCTTATTACAGGCTTTGGAATATAGGATGGGGTCAGGTTGGGATGGTATCTGGGGTGTGAGTATGGCGGTGGGGATAGCACGAGATCCGCGGTTGGCCAGCTGCTGGAGCCGATGGTTGCAGTGTCTTAGTTTGGTCGCGATGTCATCGTGAGCACCACGGCTGGATCTTGCTGGGCGGCATCTTGTGTACTTCTATGACTTCTATTCGCACTATTTTACTCTACTCCGCAGCTCGGCGGGTGACGTAGCCGCAGGTAGCTGTCGGCATGTGGGGCTAGTTCTGGACAAATGTTTGGCAGGGCTTCAAGCTCAATGAGGACGGGTGAGGTAGAGGCGCTATGGAATCAAAGATCGGCTCTAAAATAAGTATGCGCGCGGAGGAGGGGAGGCCGGGGGAAGGGCTGATTCAAAGGCGAATTAAGACACATTGTTGACATTGCGTTGACATGAGATAGAAAGCAGGGAGCATGTGCGGAAGCATGTATGAGTACTGTTCATCCTGGGGGGGGGATGAAGGGTTTGGAAATTGCGTTGGCGGAGAGTGGGCACGTGTGAGGGAGGGTTAGCGCGTTAAAGAATGTATATTTGCGCATTCAGGACTCTGTAGGGGCACAAGGATCTACGAGGACCTAAATGGTGAACACGTTTCCCTGGCGTGTAGGAGTTGCGGATGGGCGGGAGAAGTCGGCGCAGGCGTTACGTCGCCGGTCGCTTGCGAAGGTGATGATGTGCGTAAAGAACGAGAGGGTGCAATAGGGAGGGGGGCTTTGCTGCCACATCCTGACTATAGCTGTAAATAACGAACACTACGTCGGCTTAAGAAGAGAGGTGTAGTTCGTTACATAACGAAAGAGAGAAAGAGAGAGAGAGAGAGAGACAGAGAGAGAGAGAGAGAGAGAGAGAGAGAGAGAGAGAGAGAGAGAGAGAGAGAGGGACGAGCGACGAGAGACGAGAGACGAGAGACGTGGGAGGAAAGAGGGACGAGCGACGAGAGACGAGAGACGTGGGAGGAAAGAGGGAGAGGAGGAAGTGAAGGAAGGGGAAATTGAAGGAACGAGACCGAGCAGGTGCAGATGCCGGGCATTGAAAGCCACCAACGGCCAGCACGCGCACACGCACGTTGGCGCCGCAGGGGTGGGGACGAACTTAAGCAGTAGGGGTATAGCGTCCCCGCGATGTTGCCTAACCCGCGAGACCCACTTTGGAATGGCGTGCGCAGCGCCTCATGTTTGGGAGTGGCGCCAGGAGAGGTATGAGCGCTGGCCGGCTGGCCACACCTAGATAGGTCTGATGCCCTGCGGTTTTGATGGGGTCCTAGGTTCTGTGGGCAGCTGCCGCAACCTTCAAAAGCCCACGATGGCCAGCGGAGCAGTGCGGATGGTGCGCGGCTCTTGCAGCATTTGCACAGCGCATTGTACCGCGTAGCTCATGCTTTGCTTCCCGTGTGCGCCCGGCGACCTTATTTGATACATAGGAAACATCAAAGCGCCTAGCATTTGTTTGACGAATCGTTTTGAAGGACCCTCTTCGAGCATGGCTTGTTATGGTGTTTGTGTGTATGTAGTGACGTGTGCCAATGTCTAGCTCCCCTGCTGCCCTGCTCCGGGCTGAACTATAGCGGTTCCAGTCCCCGACCTAGTTGCTGTCGAGCGCTCATGCAGACCCGAGCATATAAATGGGACTGAATGCGCCCGTTGTGTCCCATCGCAACCATCACAGAACGATGCGTTTGTGGATTGGATTGGCTCAATACGCAAGGGTTAGGGAAGACCACCTGCACTGGCGCCTTGCTGGTCATCCTTTCGGAGTGGATTTGTGTGCGGTCTACTGCTTATGCATAACTCCTGTGGGTGCATGGATGCATGATTGGATCGCTGGGATGGGAAGCGCATATGGGTATGGTGTTTGAAAGGGCGATGAGGGTGGGGCGGCCGGTAGCTGGGGAGCCCCGGTCAGTACCCAAATACACAGAAATCCAGATAGGTGGTGTGTTTTGTGTTTGCTTGCCCGTGTATACGGGTTTTCCTTCATTTAATCCTCACAAACCCAAAGTGGGGGCCCTCGCTGTGAGATGTGCACAGCGCCTCGCTAAGGGAGCCCATTGGCAATCACCCGGCAGCATTGAAGGATAGTACTGCCGAGAGTCTTGCGGAACTCAGGGGTACGGCTGCCATGCTGCTGGCTGTTAGTCTGTCAACGTCGAGATCTGTTCGTACCAGCGCCTGCAACAGTTATATGCTGCCGCACTTCGGGGGCGTAGCCACTGCTCGCTACCCGCACGTGCGCGGTTCAGCTGTGAATGCACCGTTGTCGCCTACCTACCTGTAATGTAGATAGGTATCTTGCCTAAAGAGAGCAGAAAAGCGCTGGGGTGTACGCAGTGGTGATGGTGATGTAGCAGATGATGTGTAGATATCGCATACCGTCCTTCTGTCGCGGCCCCAAGTCTCGACACGTTCGCCAGAGAAAGGGCAGGGAAGCGCAAGCGGCACCATGAGCGCCACCTACCACCGCCACGATCATGGCCGCCCTTGCAACGATCCTGGCGTCTTGACACGGTTATTGTGCTGTGTTTGTGTTCCGCTATGTGCCGGTTTAATGTTCTTCCTCTCAGATACGATGCTTCTGAGTTTAGGTTATGACGAGTTGTGTTGGTGAGATCCTCTTTTACATGATCATGTGTATCAGAGCTGTCCTTATACATGAACAACCGAGCACGGTCTTGCTTGGCCCTCAAGCACCCTGCAAACGAATCCCGTGTAAGCTAAACGTAGTAACTCGCTGCTTCTGCTGCTTAATACCAGTATCTGTCTATTTATGGTAAGCGACGTGCTTGCTTCTTCCAGAGTAATAATACTCTGGAGTAAGCAAGCACGTCGCTTACCATATACGAAAACACATGGCGGGGGCGGCAGTAAATCGCCAGCCATCGCACACGTAGTCACATCCTAATGCTGCAGTCATCGTCAAATCGTAAATGGCCCATGCTCGTGGGTGCCCATTGAATGCGAGTCCTTACTTCATTCGGCCCCTTCTCGGACACGCAGTTAGTGGAGGATGCAACTCGCCACCCCTGGGCCCCCAATCGCAGTACGCCCTGCCGCCACCTGTCAGCCATAGCCGCCCATCACAAGCAAAAGCCATGGCCCGAACTCCTGCAGCCTGGGATCACTTTTTCCGGCTCTTTGCCGCCTGGTATGCACGTGTTCATCAGCGTTTAATCCTCAGAAACGTTGGCAGGTCGATCAGGCGGGTGGAGCTACTGCATGTTGTCACGACAAAGTGGGTGCTGCCTTGACTCTGCGCTGCTTGCGACGCATGTGAGCAGCTTCCATCGCGGAAAGTGTATAAAGCGTGGCTTGTCTGCATCATCGCCCTATCTACATGCAATCGATAATAACCAGCTTCCCAACCCAGGTCATATTGCCGTACGCAACCGTACGCAGAACTTCATAAGGCCCTCTTTGTACTCCCGCAGCTTGCTTGTCCGCGCGCGGCTGTCAGAACCTGGGTGCTGACCATAAATCCTGTTGCTCCGAACGCTTGACTTAAACAGGGCATGAAGGTGGCAATTATTCCGCTACAGCGCGGCGGGCTATCTTGAAGGACAGAGATGATGGGTTGCTGAGCCAACAGCTGAGCCAAGCTCACACCCAACGGCAGGAAGCACAGTTTTGTTCGCACGTCTTGTCCGCACTGCGGCTTGGTCGCAAGCTTGCTGCCGCTGGTGGTTACATTGCTTGCAAAAAGAAAGATGGTAGTAGGGTTCAGGGTCTTAAGGCTTCTTAAGCTTCTTTAGCATTTTTAATCCCATGTTGTACAATGGAAGCTTTTCCTTGGTTATGACCTTGCTGCTCTTCCTGTTCCTCTGCTCAGCTCAGCTCAGCTCAGCTCAGCAGGTGTGCTTAGGCGCCGATGGGGACGGCTGCTCATGCCGCTGATAGCTTGCGTTTGGCTTGGCAAATATGCGCTCAAATCGAGGCAGTGCAGATTGCTAAGGGGTTTTGGAGGGAAGGGGACGGAGGGGGGAAGGGGGAAAACATTTTACATGGTGATCAGAAAGGGAAGGCCAAAGCATTAGCGCTGCAAGGGTGAGGGGAAATGACGCTGTGTGAGGACACGTCTTCATAATTAAACCACGAAATATAATGGCAGTGGTGTTTGAATGTGGATGTTAGGAAGGGTGGGTATGACTCTGGCTTTGGCTCGATTTGTGAATATGTGTATGTGTGTGTTATGGCGCGACCCCCCTCTCCCGCCATTATGCAGATCTGGCCGATCCGGGGGCCCGGAACCTGACTTCAAGGCGAAACGCGAGGTGCTGCTCCCTATCTCGGGAGGTGAAGCGGAGAGTTTTAAAATAAAAAGAGCATGATCAGCGGCGACAACACTGCCACACCATTCGCCGTAGCCGTGGCACCCCATCCAGTCCTACACAAACCCTTCCTCTCCTACAACAGTGTCCTGTCCTGCGGATACTCCTCCCGCTGTCATGAAGCAGGGGCTAGCACATT
Source organism: Volvox africanus (assembly GCA_030268105.1). Classification (NCBI taxonomy): domain Eukaryota; kingdom Viridiplantae; phylum Chlorophyta; class Chlorophyceae; order Chlamydomonadales; family Volvocaceae; genus Volvox; species Volvox africanus. Next base: position 2,024,067 of record BSDZ01000010.1, on the reverse strand, counting down.
GCACTTTGCGCAAACACAACGCAATGTTCAGCACGACCTCAGGCAATTTAAATCCGATCGCAAAACTTGCAACAAAACCAGCAATTGAACATTGAATCAGTTGAAAGAGCGCGGCGGCCGCATCCCCTGCGTGGTGTTCACGTGTGGCTTCCAAGTGTGAGCGAAGCTGTAAACCTTTCACCCACTCCCGCTCTCAACCGCGTTCACGTCGCCTTTCATACTTCAATAATAAAAACCAACCTTTGGTGGATCTTTCAACGGAATTTATTGCCTGTAGCTATTGCTACTGCTACTGCGGCGGCAGTAGCAGTAGCAGCAGCAGTAGCAGTAGCGGCGGCCTCGGCGACTGCTCCTGGCAAGGAGCTTTAGCCATCAGGGCGCACACTTCCCCTGAATTAATCCGAAATCCACTCCCGGATTCCGGATTCCAAATTTCGGATTCCAGCTTCAGGTTGCTGCTGCTGCTGCTGCTGAGAAGCTTTCCTCGCCTCCCAAGTCCGCCTGCTTCACAGCTTCTTTCCCATCCGCTCCGTCACTTGCCCCCTCGTCTTTCGTCCCCTCGATCCCTCTCCCCACGCCGCCAGCAGGGTGCTCAGCCTCCCACTCTCCACCGCTCACCACCTCCCTGCCACCGGGTACAGCGCCTTCCCTTGCCCTGCCTTCACACAAACCGGCTTCATTTGCTCCTGCCGCCGCCGGCATCGGCACCGCCATCGCCACCTTCTTCTCCATCCCGCCTCTCCAACCGATGAGGTCTCTTTGAGGCTGTGGTACCGTCCTCTCTGCCTCCGCTGCCACAGCTGCATGCACCTCCTCGACCTCCTCCTCCTCCTCCTCCTCCTCCGCCTCCGCCTCCGCCTCCTCCTCCAACGGAAAGAAAGCCCGCCCGTCCACGGACAGGACACTGCCACGTCCACGCAGCTGCACGCTCTGGCTGCGAACCAAATCCACTGTCCACGCGCGCGCGGTCGCATTTCCGCCGCTGCCCCCACAGCCGCTGCTGCCACTGCCGCCGCCGCCTCCTTGCCGCTGGGAGCTGGCGCTCCTCAGCTGTCTCAGTCTGTGTGAGGCTCTGGAGGTCGGGGGGCCGGCGGAGGGTCTCGGCTCCATTGTGCATCTGCGGAGAGCCACCTTGGCGCCAAGATGCACCCGCAGAGCCGTCATCGGGTTGAAGTCGAACGCACATGCCACCAGCCGGCCCCGACTGCCCCGGCCGCCCACCGCCACGTCGCCGTGCATGTTGCCACCCAGACGACAGCTGTCCGCCCACACAGCAGCCCCTGAGCAGACGAACAACCCGCTTTCGCCGTTGCCAAGCGCTGCACATCCGTCCAATAAGAGCTCGCAGCCAACTCCATCTGCACAGGCGCCGTCGGCGCCGTTCTGGCTTAGCTCACAGCCCCCCGTCACCCGTAGCCCGCCGCCGCGCCGTACCACACAGCCGTGTGCGCCGTTCTTCGCTAGTTGCCCGCCAGATACCAGGCAAAACACCTCCGGCAGTGGCGGCGGCGGCGGCGCCGTACACGCCAGCGTCGCTTCCGCAAGCAACTCCGCGTTGTCCTCTGAGTCCACAGTGCCCTCCACCTCCAGACCGCTGCCGATGTTGCCGCTGCCGCTGCAATCTCGAAGCTCGACGGCGGCGTCCTGCCGTACACGTACACCGCTGGAGGTATTTCCGTCGAAGGCACACGCCGCTGCCAGTAGCCGCGCGCCGGCGCCCTCTAATGCTACGCCACAGCCCTCCCTCGAGCCCAGTGCCGCACAAGATACCAGGTTCACTGCAGCCCCGCCGCCAATACAGAGGTTGCTGGCGGCGTTGCCTGAGAACTCGCAGTCGCGAAGCTCCGCTGATGTGCCCCGGCCGCGGACCGTCAGGCCCGTCGCGCCGTTGCCGCTGATGCGGCATGCAGCGGCCATCAATGAGGCGGCGTGACAGACCAGCGCGCCGTGACTGCGGCAACCGCTGACGGCAGAACGTGACAGCGTCACCCGTGTGGTGGCGCCGGCGGCGGCGATGCCCTGCATGGCCCCATCACACAGATCTGATTGGGAGACCTCCACGGCGCAACCGTCGACGGCGCGGAGTAACGGCGGCGGCGTCAATGGAGCGGCAGCACCAGCAGCAGCAGCGGCGGCGGCGGCAGCTAAATCGGCTGAGCTTGGCTTCACACGACAACGCCTCAAGGCCAGCCAAGTTCCACGGCCGGTGGCGGCGCAGCTGCCCAGTCGGCAACCGATGGCCTCGACAGCGGCGCCACCGTCGGCGAGAATAGAAAGGACCTGAGGTGTTGCTGAGACACAGCTACCGCCGCTGCTGCCGCCGCCGATGAAGACAGTGGCGGCGCCGGTGGTGGATACGGAAGTCCGGCGCTGCCGTAAGGCGCTGTCTGGCGCTGACGTTACCAGGCCAGTTGGGGAAACTGGCGTTGCGGAGCCGTCCCCGCTGCCGCTGCCACCGCTACAGACGGCGGCGGCGGACACGGTCTTAATGCAGCAGCCGCGCAACAGCAGCCGCCCGCCGTCGGCCGCGTGCAGCAGCGGTAAGCCGGTATCGCTGATAGCGGCACCCCGGCCGCCAACACTTCCGCGGCTTCGCGGCGTATACCTGCCATTGCCGTGATGGTGGGCCGGTGGTGGTGGCCGTCCGACGCCATGCGGCGTCGGCGCCATCTTGCCGCCTCCGCTGCCATTTCCGTTGCCCTCTGCGATGGCGGCGGCGCCTGCAAGCGCCACCACGATGACATCAGCTAGGATGACGTGTCCCCCGGGACCGACATACAGCTTCTGGCCCGGTTTGAAGGCGAGTGTGCAGTTGTGTAGAATGACAGTACGGTTCTGGATCTGGATCATGTTGCCCGTGTCGGGATCCAAGTCGCCGGAGAAGCTCACTGACCCAAGGGACAAGTGCAGATGACGGTCGCCGGGCCGGGCCAATCGCTCGCACAGGTCCTGATAGGGGTAAGGGGCAGCAGTAGCAACCCATGAGTCCAGACCGCCTCATACAGGGGATTTATGGCAGAGGGAACATGTCCGCACCGCAATCTAAGAACCCTAAGGTTTTTCGAAAAATAAGATATCGACTTCATGGTTACGGTGGTGCGCCACGCACACGGGCGCAATACCAATAATTGGGACTATCACTATTACGCCAGGAACCCAAAACCGTCCGTGCGTCCTTCCCTCCGTCCGTCCGTCCGTCAGTACCTGCACCGGAAGACGATTCCCCCCTAAAGGCTTATCTTTTTCCCCATCCCTCTCCCTCTCTCTTCCTCCCTGTCCCTCTCTTTCCCCCACTCTCTCCCTCTCCCCTTCTCTCCCACCCAAGCAGTCAGGATGTGGAAGACAAGCCCAGCCTCACCTGCAAGCTGCCAGACAGCAGCATGTGCTGTGTTGGTGGAACGTGCTGCAGCGGCATGGGGGCTGCACCTTCACCACCTTCACAAGGCCCTCGTCCCAGGGCCCCACTCCCGCCTCCGGCATCGCCAACTCCCGCCGCCAGCAGCATATCGCTCGCCGCCACCTCGTAACCCACATCCTCCTCTAGCGGCCCCAACCCCATCCGTTCAACTGCTGCCGCCGGGCCCCGATGGCGGGGCTCCGATACATTCTGGCCGCCGCCGCACTGCGTGAAAACCGCCACCGCCGCCGCCGATCCGGCGGAGGCTCTCCGTGCCCCGCCGACGCTATTGGCGGAAGCCGGTCGGTTTCGGAGGTTTCCTGCCGGGGCTATTGATGGGCTCTGTCCGGGGATACAGCAGCCGCGGGAAGCGGAGGCGGAGGCAGGACGTGTTATAGATAGTTTGCCGTCATTCCTACCAACGCCGTTGTACGATGCTTCTAAAGGGACCCTGTTGAGGGGTGACGCAGACTCCGCATTGAGGCTCGTGGGTCCGACGAGGCCTTCAGCACCGCTGACCGGCTGTCGGCGCGGGCCCGCACTCATCGGCCGCCGCAGGGGCGCGCCAGACGAGGCGCCGCCGCCGCATCCGCTGTTGTTAATAAAGCTGACGGCGCCGACACAGCGACCAGGCCCATTGGCCCCCCTTGCGCCAGCGCATGATCCTCCCAATGCCGCCGGCATTACGCGCAGCAGGTGCGGAGCAGAGGACGTTTGCTACGCAACGGACGTGGGGGGGAAGGGAAAGGAACGACCCATTGGTTCGATCCAGGACATCCCGATGGGAGGCGGCGTTGGCCGTTCGGAAATAGACGTTGACCTATTGGGGCGCAAATTTTTTATTTTTTACATTTTTCGTCTATGTCCTTTATTAATTAAGTCGTACTTGTTCACAATATGTTTTTTTGTTAAATGATTGTGTCTGTCAAAGAGACAGGAAAGGGGCGATGCCGCGATTGCACGTCACGAGTTGGAACCAGGTGGTTTGCTGCGGCCGGGTGTTGCACCATCCGGGCCGCTGGGGGAAGCACACTTCACGCCTTACTTTCTTGTCAGGTCATCCTTTTCTCTGGTCGGGGATATGGCCGGAGAGCTTTCAAGCTGGCTCTCTCACCTTACTACCGCCCCTTCCTTTCACCCTCCCTCTCGCCCTGATGCTTTTCGATGCCATTTTGTAAACAGAGTACTCCACGAAACCCAAATCATCATGGAGTTCTGCGACCGAGGCTCCTTGCAGGTGAGTGCTGCCGTATCGTCGGGGATGAACTGACACGGTGCCCTCTATCACGTACATACGCATAGGAATATTTCTATGCGCACGTGGCTAGTCTTGCGTTGTGTTAGTCATAAAAGGTGTGAGTCATAAAACGCCTTGTCTTTTTAACACACGCACGTACATGTATACACCGGGGGAAGAAAAAAGCTTTCTTTTGCGCCGTCTTGCAGCTGGGGTGCTACCTCGACATCCTATGGGATCTCAAGGACCCTTCACTATACCCTATACCCTTTACCTTTTCAGCACACGTCGTGCCGAGCCTTCATGCAAGCGCTGTTCCGTAAACGCAGAAGACGGCTTCTGGTCTGCAGACACGCGCTCGTGATTTGCTTGGCCCCGCCTTTGCCGCTGCGCACCATGATGACCCACGATGGCACCTTCCCCTTCCCCTTCAGTTTCCCGGACTTTAGCTGTATCAGCCCACCTACCGCTACCTCCGCTATATATGTATGCAGGATGCTATAGAACAAGGGGTGTTTGTTGTGGATGGCCCCCGAGGTGCACGGGGTGGCACCAACGATCCCGAGGTGGATATGGAGCTTATTATCATGACCCTGGCGGAGGTGAGGGGTCCCAGTCGGCCGCAGATCCAGGAAAGGGGTGTAGGGCACGCGCAAGCACCTTAAAACCGCACCGGCTTCAGCAGCGGGGCAGGGGTACCGGAGGTCACGGCACCAGTCCGTTCCGGCACGTTTTCAATTCCGCCTCCAGGGCGGGGAGGGGCTGGAGTTTTCCCTGGCGATGTATTCCGCTGGCCACAGTATGCTTACCGTTCCTTCCTTGGACCGCCCTTTTCCCCTCTCAGTAGCGCCGGTCATTGCCTTTCACCGCCCATTTCTCTCGCAGGTCAGTGCCGCCATGGAGTACTTGCACAAGCACCGCATCACGCACCGGGATCTCAAGCCCAAGAACATTCTGCTCAAGACATCGAACAAGGACCGCAGGGGATATGTGTCGAAGGTGGGGGACGGCCGAGCTCCTTGTAGAGCATCATGGGAGGGGCAAAGGAACGGGGCTCTACATGTGCGTATGGTAAAAGGAAGGGGCCACGCCTTGTGGCCTTTTGTCGCGCGGTGGCAGCTCGGAGGAGGGTTGGGGAGGAAGAGGAGTAGATAAAAGACGTAAATATGCTTGATAGGTCATATGGTTTAAGAGATACTCACCCTCGTCCATACTCCAACCTCCGCCCCGACTCCTATTACCACCACCATCACCAAGCCCCACTTTCGAGGCCGTCGCATTAGATACTTAACACCGGATCTGGAATGTACGCGCCGCGTTCAGCGCCGTGTGTGCGCTCCCACAACAATGAAGGCCGCCATTGGATTCCCCGGCATGTGGGCGCACTTTCTCCCTTGCAGGTGTCTGACTTCGGGTTAAGTCAGGTGCTGCCGGATACCAACAAGACGCAGGTAGGGGAGCTGTTGCCTGATCGGGCAGCACGAAATGACTTGCCTGAAAAACGCGCATGCATGTGCGGACTATGTACACACATCGCTTTTCATTTTTAGGATGAACTTCCTTCTCGTAACTCTGCTCTACACACACACACACACAGATACAGATGCACACTGACGCACGAGTAATTGCGTAGGTGGCGCCATCCTCCAGATGGCGCACTTGCACACACAGTCACATTTCCACCCCGCGCCGTGCTCATCCTCGGCCTCATCCTGAGCCTGCCATCCCGCTGGACAACCATCTCGTTCTTGGCAGGTGTCTACCAAGTACAGCGGCACGGTGACGCACATGGCACCCGAGCTGATTGAGGACGGAAAGGTGTACCAGCAGGGTGACGTGTACGCGTTCGGTATCATTATGTGGGAAATCTACACATCTTCCACGCCCTACCAGAGTATGGCGCACCCGCAAATCATGGTGAGTTGGGGCTGGGGCTGTGCCTCACGAGTTCATGCCCCCGGCGACAGCCGTAACTGGTGGCCGGGTCGAGGATGTGGCATTAGCTAAATGTCTGTTACAATCTGCGCGTCCGGGGATTGGCGGCCCTGGGGGCTGACTGCACATCAGCATCTTTTTGCATGCGCTTGCAAGCAAGCTCGCCATGTTACTCGGTAGCACTGCTATTATCTCTCGCTCGGTTGAGCCTTCTTCGGCTCCCGGCCGTGTGCGCGACGCATCCACATTTTTTGTGGTTCCTCCCTTTTCCCCTGTCGTTGCAGGTGGGGGTGGTGACACACAATCTGCGACCCAAGTTTCCCACCAACTGCCCCGAATGGTACAAGAGCCTGGCCAACCGTTGCTGGCGCAAGGACCCCAAGACGCGCCCGCCCTTCACCGAGGTCACCAAATCGCTGCTGGCAATGCTACCAGACAAAAGCTGGAGCGCCACCGATTGAATCAAATCAGTCCCTCGTCACATGTGGGTGTTTCGAAGTCGTCCGTGAAGCCACTGGGCTGCTGTACCGATAATGTAATTTGCAAGGGGGACTACTAGTCGGGCCTTACCTTATTACAGGCTTTGGAATATAGGATGGGGTCAGGTTGGGATGGTATCTGGGGTGTGAGTATGGCGGTGGGGATAGCACGAGATCCGCGGTTGGCCAGCTGCTGGAGCCGATGGTTGCAGTGTCTTAGTTTGGTCGCGATGTCATCGTGAGCACCACGGCTGGATCTTGCTGGGCGGCATCTTGTGTACTTCTATGACTTCTATTCGCACTATTTTACTCTACTCCGCAGCTCGGCGGGTGACGTAGCCGCAGGTAGCTGTCGGCATGTGGGGCTAGTTCTGGACAAATGTTTGGCAGGGCTTCAAGCTCAATGAGGACGGGTGAGGTAGAGGCGCTATGGAATCAAAGATCGGCTCTAAAATAAGTATGCGCGCGGAGGAGGGGAGGCCGGGGGAAGGGCTGATTCAAAGGCGAATTAAGACACATTGTTGACATTGCGTTGACATGAGGTAGAAAGCAGGGAGCATGTGCGGAAGCATGTATGAGTACTGTTCATCCTGGGGGGGGGATGAAGGGTTTGGAAATTGCGTTGGCGGAGAGTGGGCACGTGTGAGGGAGGGTTAGCGCGTTAAAGAATGTATATTTGCGCATTCAGGACTCTGTAGGGGCACAAGGATCTACGAGGACCTAAATGGTGAACACGTTTCCCTGGCGTGTAGGAGTTGCGGATGGGCGGGAGAAGTCGGCGCAGGCGTTACGTCGCCGGTCGCTTGCGAAGGTGATGATGTGCGTAAAGAACGAGAGGGTGCAATAGGGAGGGGGGCTTTGCTGCCACATCCTGACTATAGCTGTAAATAACGAACACTACGTCGGCTTAAGAAGAGAGGTGTAGTTCGTTACATAACGAAAGAGAGAAAGAGAGAGAGAGAGAGAGACAGAGAGAGAGAGAGAGAGAGAGAGAGAGAGAGAGAGAGAGAGAGAGAGAGAGAGAGAGAGAGGGACGAGCGACGAGAGACGAGAGACGAGAGACGTGGGAGGAAAGAGGGACGAGCGACGAGAGACGAGAGACGTGGGAGGAAAGAGGGAGAGGAGGAAGTGAAGGAAGGGGAAATTGAAGGAACGAGACCGAGCAGGTGCAGATGCCGGGCATTGAAAGCCACCAACGGCCAGCACGCGCACACGCACGTTGGCGCCGCAGGGGTGGGGACGAACTTAAGCAGTAGGGGTATAGCGTCCCCGCGATGTTGCCTAACCCGCGAGACCCACTTTGGAATGGCGTGCGCAGCGCCTCATGTTTGGGAGTGGCGCCAGGAGAGGTATGAGCGCTGGCCGGCTGGCCACACCTAGATAGGTCTGATGCCCTGCGGTTTTGATGGGGTCCTAGGTTCTGTGGGCAGCTGCCGCAACCTTCAAAAGCCCACGATGGCCAGCGGAGCAGTGCGGATGGTGCGCGGCTCTTGCAGCATTTGCACAGCGCATTGTACCGCGTAGCTCATGCTTTGCTTCCCGTGTGCGCCCGGCGACCTTATTTGATACATAGGAAACATCAAAGCGCCTAGCATTTGTTTGACGAATCGTTTTGAAGGACCCTCTTCGAGCATGGCTTGTTATGGTGTTTGTGTGTATGTAGTGACGTGTGCCAATGTCTAGCTCCCCTGCTGCCCTGCTCCGGGCTGAACTATAGCGGTTCCAGTCCCCGACCTAGTTGCTGTCGAGCGCTCATGCAGACCCGAGCATATAAATGGGACTGAATGCGCCCGTTGTGTCCCATCGCAACCATCACAGAACGATGCGTTTGTGGATTGGATTGGCTCAATACGCAAGGGTTAGGGAAGACCACCTGCACTGGCGCCTTGCTGGTCATCCTTTCGGAGTGGATTTGTGTGCGGTCTACTGCTTATGCATAACTCCTGTGGGTGCATGGATGCATGATTGGATCGCTGGGATGGGAAGCGCATATGGGTATGGTGTTTGAAAGGGCGATGAGGGTGGGGCGGCCGGTAGCTGGGGAGCCCCGGTCAGTACCCAAATACACAGAAATCCAGATAGGTGGTGTGTTTTGTGTTTGCTTGCCCGTGTATACGGGTTTTCCTTCATTTAATCCTCACAAACCCAAAGTGGGGGCCCTCGCTGTGAGATGTGCACAGCGCCTCGCTAAGGGAGCCCATTGGCAATCACCCGGCAGCATTGAAGGATAGTACTGCCGAGAGTCTTGCGGAACTCAGGGGTACGGCTGCCATGCTGCTGGCTGTTAGTCTGTCAACGTCGAGATCTGTTCGTACCAGCGCCTGCAACAGTTATATGCTGCCGCACTTCGGGGGCGTAGCCACTGCTCGCTACCCGCACGTGCGCGGTTCAGCTGTGAATGCACCGTTGTCGCCTACCTACCTGTAATGTAGATAGGTATCTTGCCTAAAGAGAGCAGAAAAGCGCTGGGGTGTACGCAGTGGTGATGGTGATGTAGCAGATGATGTGTAGATATCGCATACCGTCCTTCTGTCGCGGCCCCAAGTCTCGACACGTTCGCCAGAGAAAGGGCAGGGAAGCGCAAGCGGCACCATGAGCGCCACCTACCACCGCCACGATCATGGCCGCCCTTGCAACGATCCTGGCGTCTTGACACGGTTATTGTGCTGTGTTTGTGTTCCGCTATGTGCCGGTTTAATGTTCTTCCTCTCAGATACGATGCTTCTGAGTTTAGGTTATGACGAGTTGTGTTGGTGAGATCCTCTTTTACATGATCATGTGTATCAGAGCTGTCCTTATACATGAACAACCGAGCACGGTCTTGCTTGGCCCTCAAGCACCCTGCAAACGAATCCCGTGTAAGCTAAACGTAGTAACTCGCTGCTTCTGCTGCTTAATACCAGTATCTGTCTATTTATGGTAAGCGACGTGCTTGCTTCTTCCAGAGTAATAATACTCTGGAGTAAGCAAGCACGTCGCTTACCATATACGAAAACACATGGCGGGGGCGGCAGTAAATCGCCAGCCATCGCACACGTAGTCACATCCTAATGCTGCAGTCATCGTCAAATCGTAAATGGCCCATGCTCGTGGGTGCCCATTGAATGCGAGTCCTTACTTCATTCGGCCCCTTCTCGGACACGCAGTTAGTGGAGGATGCAACTCGCCACCCCTGGGCCCCCAATCGCAGTACGCCCTGCCGCCACCTGTCAGCCATAGCCGCCCATCACAAGCAAAAGCCATGGCCCGAACTCCTGCAGCCTGGGATCACTTTTTCCGGCTCTTTGCCGCCTGGTATGCACGTGTTCATCAGCGTTTAATCCTCAGAAACGTTGGCAGGTCGATCAGGCGGGTGGAGCTACTGCATGTTGTCACGACAAAGTGGGTGCTGCCTTGACTCTGCGCTGCTTGCGACGCATGTGAGCAGCTTCCATCGCGGAAAGTGTATAAAGCGTGGCTTGTCTGCATCATCGCCCTATCTACATGCAATCGATAATAACCAGCTTCCCAACCCAGGTCATATTGCCGTACGCAACCGTACGCAGAACTTCATAAGGCCCTCTTTGTACTCCCGCAGCTTGCTTGTCCGCGCGCGGCTGTCAGAACCTGGGTGCTGACCATAAATCCTGTTGCTCCGAACGCTTGACTTAAACAGGGCATGAAGGTGGCAATTATTCCGCTACAGCGCGGCGGGCTATCTTGAAGGACAGAGATGATGGGTTGCTGAGCCAACAGCTGAGCCAAGCTCACACCCAACGGCAGGAAGCACAGTTTTGTTCGCACGTCTTGTCCGCACTGCGGCTTGGTCGCAAGCTTGCTGCCGCTGGTGGTTACATTGCTTGCAAAAAGAAAGATGGTAGTAGGGTTCAGGGTCTTAAGGCTTCTTAAGCTTCTTTAGCATTTTTAATCCCATGTTGTACAATGGAAGCTTTTCCTTGGTTATGACCTTGCTGCTCTTCCTGTTCCTCTGCTCAGCTCAGCTCAGCTCAGCTCAGCAGGTGTGCTTAGGCGCCGATGGGGACGGCTGCTCATGCCGCTGATAGCTTGCGTTTGGCTTGGCAAATATGCGCTCAAATCGAGGCAGTGCAGATTGCTAAGGGGTTTTGGAGGGAAGGGGACGGAGGGGGGAAGGGGGAAAACATTTTACATGGTGATCAGAAAGGGAAGGCCAAAGCATTAGCGCTGCAAGGGTGAGGGGAAATGACGCTGTGTGAGGACACGTCTTCATAATTAAACCACGAAATATAATGGCAGTGGTGTTTGAATGTGGATGTTAGGAAGGGTGGGTATGACTCTGGCTTTGGCTCGATTTGTGAATATGTGTATGTGTGTGTTATGGCGCGACCCCCCTCTCCCGCCATTATGCAGATCTGGCCGATCCGGGGGCCCGGAACCTGACTTCAAGGCGAAACGCGAGGTGCTGCTCCCTATCTCGGGAGGTGAAGCGGAGAGTTTTAAAATAAAAAGAGCATGATCAGCGGCGACAACACTGCCACACCATTCGCCGTAGCCGTGGCACCCCATCCAGTCCTACACAAACCCTTCCTCTCCTACAACAGTGTCCTGTCCTGCGGATACTCCTCCCGCTGTCATGAAGCAGGGGCTAGCACATTGCACTTTGCGCAAACACAACGCAATGTTCAGCACGACCTCAGGCAATTTAAATCCGATCGCAAAACTTGCAACAAAACCAGCAATTGAACATTGAATCAGTTGAAAGAGCGCGGCGGCCGCATCCCCTGCGTGGTGTTCACGTGTGGCTTCCAAGTGTGAGCGAAGCTGTAAACCTTTCACCCACTCCCGCTCTCAACCGCGTTCACGTCGCCTTTCATACTTCAATAATAAAAACCAACCTTTGGTGGATCTTTCAACGGAATTTATTGCCTGTAGCTATTGCTACTGCTACTGCGGCGGCAGTAGCAGTAGCAGCAGCAGTAGCAGTAGCGGCGGCCTCGGCGACTGCTCCTGGCAAGGAGCTTTAGCCATCAGGGCGCACACTTCCCCTGAATTAATCCGAAATCCACTCCCGGATTCCGGATTCCAAATTTCGGATTCCAGCTTCAGGTTGCTGCTGCTGCTGCTGCTGAGAAGCTTTCCTCGCCTCCCAAGTCCGCCTGCTTCACAGCTTCTTTCCCATCCGCTCCGTCACTTGCCCCCTCGTCTTTCGTCCCCTCGATCCCTCTCCCCACGCCGCCAGCAGGGTGCTCAGCCTCCCACTCTCCACCGCTCACCACCTCCCTGCCACCGGGTACAGCGCCTTCCCTTGCCCTGCCTTCACACAAACCGGCTTCATTTGCTCCTGCCGCCGCCGGCATCGGCACCGCCATCGCCACCTTCTTCTCCATCCCGCCTCTCCAACCGATGAGGTCTCTTTGAGGCTGTGGTACCGTCCTCTCTGCCTCCGCTGCCACAGCTGCATGCACCTCCTCGACCTCCTCCTCCTCCTCCTCCTCCTCCGCCTCCGCCTCCGCCTCCTCCTCCAACGGAAAGAAAGCCCGCCCGTCCACGGACAGGACACTGCCACGTCCACGCAGCTGCACGCTCTGGCTGCGAACCAAATCCACTGTCCACGCGCGCGCGGTCGCATTTCCGCCGCTGCCCCCACAGCCGCTGCTGCCACTGCCGCCGCCGCCTCCTTGCCGCTGGGAGCTGGCGCTCCTCAGCTGTCTCAGTCTGTGTGAGGCTCTGGAGGTCGGGGGGCCGGCGGAGGGTCTCGGCTCCATTGTGCATCTGCGGAGAGCCACCTTGGCGCCAAGATGCACCCGCAGAGCCGTCATCGGGTTGAAGTCGAACGCACATGCCACCAGCCGGCCCCGACTGCCCCGGCCGCCCACCGCCACGTCGCCGTGCATGTTGCCACCCAGACGACAGCTGTCCGCCCACACAGCAGCCCCTGAGCAGACGAACAACCCGCTTTCGCCGTTGCCAAGCGCTGCACATCCGTCCAATAAGAGCTCGCAGCCCACTCCATCTGCACAGGCGCCGTCGGCGCCGTTCTGGCTTAGCTCACAGCCCCCCGTCACCCGTAGCCCGCCGCCGCGCCGTACCACACAGCCGTGTGCGCCGTTCTTCGCTAGTTGCCCGCCAGATACCAGGCAAAACACCTCCGGCAGTGGCGGCGGCGGCGGCGCCGTACACGCCAGCGTCGCTTCCGCAAGCAACTCCGCGTTGTCCTCTGAGTCCACAGTGCCCTCCACCTCCAGACCGCTGCCGATGTTGCCGCTGCCGCTGCAATCTCGAAGCTCGACGGCGGCGTCCTGCCGTACACGTACACCGCTGGAGGTATTTCCGTCGAAGGCACACGCCGCTGCCAGTAGCCGCGCGCCGGCGCCCTCTAATGCTACGCCACAGCCCTCCCTCGAGCCCAGTGCCGCACAAGATACCAGGTTCACTGCAGCCCCGCCGCCAATACAGAGGTTGCTGGCGGCGTTGCCTGAGAACTCGCAGTCGCGAAGCTCCGCTGATGTGCCCCGGCCGCGGACCGTCAGGCCCGTCGCGCCGTTGCCGCTGATGCGGCATGCAGCGGCCATCAATGAGGCGGCGTGACAGACCAGCGCGCCGTGACTGCGGCAACCGCTGACGGCAGAACGTGACAGCGTCACCCGTGTGGTGGCGCCGGCGGCGGCGATGCCCTGCATGGCCCCATCACACAGATCTGATTGGGAGACCTCCACGGCGCAACCGTCGACGGCGCGGAGTAACGGCGGCGGCGTCAATGGAGCGGCAGCACCAGCAGCAGCAGCGGCGGCGGCGGCAGCTAAATCGGCTGAGCTTGGCTTCACACGACAACGCCTCAAGGCCAGCCAAGTTCCACGGCCGGTGGCGGCGCAGCTGCCCAGTCGGCAACCGATGGCCTCGACAGCGGCGCCACCGTCGGCGAGAATAGAAAGGACCTGAGGTGTTGCTGAGACACAGCTACCGCCGCTGCTGCCGCCGCCGATGAAGACAGTGGCGGCGCCGGTGGTGGATACGGAAGTCCGGCGCTGCCGTAAGGCGCTGTCTGGCGCTGACGTTACCAGGCCAGTTGGGGAAACTGGCGTTGCGGAGCCGTCCCCGCTGCCGCTGCCACCGCTACAGACGGCGGCGGCGGACACGGTCTTAATGCAGCAGCCGCGCAACAGCAGCCGCCCGCCGTCGGCCGCGTGCAGCAGCGGTAAGCCGGTATCGCTGATAGCGGCACCCCGGCCGCCAACACTTCCGCGGCTTCGCGGCGTATACCTGCCATTGCCGTGATGGTGGGCCGGTGGTGGTGGCCGTCCGACGCCATGCGGCGTCGGCGCCATCTTGCCGCCTCCGCTGCCATTTCCGTTGCCCTCTGCGATGGCGGCGGCGCCTGCAAGCGCCACCACGATGACATCAGCTAGGATGACGTGTCCCCCGGGACCGACATACAGCTTCTGGCCCGGTTTGAAGGCGAGTGTGCAGTTGTGTAGAATGACAGTACGGTTCTGGATCTGGATCATGTTGCCCGTGTCGGGATCCAAGTCGCCGGAGAAGCTCACTGACCCAAGGGACAAGTGCAGATGACGGTCGCCGGGCCGGGCCAATCGCTCGCACAGGTCCTGATAGGGGTAAGGGGCAGCAGTAGCAACCCATGAGTCCAGACCGCCTCATACAGGGGATTTATGGCAGAGGGAACATGTCCGCACCGCAATCTAAGAACCCTAAGGTTTTTCGAAAAATAAGATATCGACTTCATGGTTACGGTGGTGCGCCACGCACACGGGCGCAATACCAATAATTGGGACTATCACTATTACGCCAGGAACCCAAAACCGTCCGTGCGTCCTTCCCTCCGTCCGTCCGTCCGTCAGTACCTGCACCGGAAGACGATTCCCCCCTAAAGGCTTATCTTTTTCCCCATCCCTCTCCCTCTCTCTTCCTCCCTGTCCCTCTCTTTCCCCCACTCTCTCCCTCTCCCCTTCTCTCCCACCCAAGCAGTCAGGATGTGGAAGACAAGCCCAGCCTCACCTGCAAGCTGCCAGACAGCAGCATGTGCTGTGTTGGTGGAACGTGCTGCAGCGGCATGGGGGCTGCACCTTCACCACCTTCACAAGGCCCTCGTCCCAGGGCCCCACTCCCGCCTCCGGCATCGCCAACTCCCGCCGCCAGCAGCATATCGCTCGCCGCCACCTCGTAACCCACATCCTCCTCTAGCGGCCCCAACCCCATCCGTTCAACTGCTGCCGCCGGGCCCCGATGGCGGGGCTCCGATACATTCTGGCCGCCGCCGCACTGCGTGAAAACCGCCACCGCCGCCGCCGATCCGGCGGAGGCTCTCCGTGCCCCGCCGACGCTATTGGCGGAAGCCGGTCGGTTTCGGAGGTTTCCTGCCGGGGCTATTGATGGGCTCTGTCCGGGGATACAGCAGCCGCGGGAAGCGGAGGCGGAGGCAGGACGTGTTATAGATAGTTTGCCGTCATTCCTACCAACGCCGTTGTACGATGCTTCTAAAGGGACCCTGTTGAGGGGTGACGCAGACTCCGCATTGAGGCTCGTGGGTCCGACGAGGCCTTCAGCACCGCTGACCGGCTGTCGGCGCGGGCCCGCACTCATCGGCCGCCGCAGGGGCGCGCCAGACGAGGCGCCGCCGCCGCATCCGCTGTTGTTAATAAAGCTGACGGCGCCGACACAGCGACCAGGCCCATTGGCCCCCCTTGCGCCAGCGCATGATCCTCCCAATGCCGCCGGCATTACGCGCAGCAGGTGCGGAGCAGAGGACGTTTGCTACGCAACGGACGTGGGGGGGAAGGGAAAGGAACGACCCATTGGTTCGATCCAGGACATCCCGATGGGAGGCGGCGTTGGCCGTTCGGAAATAGACGTTGACCTATTGGGGCGCAAATTTTTTATTTTTTACATTTTTCGTCTATGTCCTTTATTAATTAAGTCGTACTTGTTCACAATATGTTTTTTTGTTAAATGATTGTGTCTGTCAAAGAGACAGGAAAGGGGCGATGCCGCGATTGCACGTCACGAGTTGGAACCAGGTGGTTTGCTGCGGCCGGGTGTTGCACCATCCGGGCCGCTGGGGGAAGCACACTTCACGCCTTACTTTCTTGTCAGGTCATCCTTTTCTCTGGTCGGGGATATGGCCGGAGAGCTTTCAAGCTGGCTCTCTCACCTTACTACCGCCCCTTCCTTTCACCCTCCCTCTCGCCCTGATGCTTTTCGATGCCATTTTGTAAACAGAGTACTCCACGAAACCCAAATCATCATGGAGTTCTGCGACCGAGGCTCCTTGCAGGTGAGTGCTGCCGTATCGTCGGGGATGAACTGACACGGTGCCCTCTATCACGTACATACGCATAGGAATATTTCTATGCGCACGTGGCTAGTCTTGCGTTGTGTTAGTCATAAAAGGTGTGAGTCATAAAACGCCTTGTCTTTTTAACACACGCACGTACATGTATACACCGGGGGAAGAAAAAAGCTTTCTTTTGCGCCGTCTTGCAGCTGGGGTGCTACCTCGACATCCTATGGGATCTCAAGGACCCTTCACTATACCCTATACCCTTTACCTTTTCAGCACACGTCGTGCCGAGCCTTCATGCAAGCGCTGTTCCGTAAACGCAGAAGACGGCTTCTGGTCTGCAGACACGCGCTCGTGATTTGCTTGGCCCCGCCTTTGCCGCTGCGCACCATGATGACCCACGATGGCACCTTCCCCTTCCCCTTCAGTTTCCCGGACTTTAGCTGTATCAGCCCACCTACCGCTACCTCCGCTATATATGTATGCAGGATGCTATAGAACAAGGGGTGTTTGTTGTGGATGGCCCCCGAGGTGCACGGGGTGGCACCAACGATCCCGAGGTGGATATGGAGCTTATTATCATGACCCTGGCGGAGGTGAGGGGTCCCAGTCGGCCGCAGATCCAGGAAAGGGGTGTAGGGCACGCGCAAGCACCTTAAAACCGCACCGGCTTCAGCAGCGGGGCAGGGGTACCGGAGGTCACGGCACCAGTCCGTTCCGGCACGTTTTCAATTCCGCCTCCAGGGCGGGGAGGGGCTGGAGTTTTCCCTGGCGATGTATTCCGCTGGCCACAGTATGCTTACCGTTCCTTCCTTGGACCGCCCTTTTCCCCTCTCAGTAGCGCCGGTCATTGCCTTTCACCGCCCATTTCTCTCGCAGGTCAGTGCCGCCATGGAGTACTTGCACAAGCACCGCATCACGCACCGGGATCTCAAGCCCAAGAACATTCTGCTCAAGACATCGAACAAGGACCGCAGGGGATATGTGTCGAAGGTGGGGGACGGCCGAGCTCCTTGTAGAGCATCATGGGAGGGGCAAAGGAACGGGGCTCTACATGTGCGTATGGTAAAAGGAAGGGGCCACGCCTTGTGGCCTTTTGTCGCGCGGTGGCAGCTCGGAGGAGGGTTGGGGAGGAAGAGGAGTAGATAAAAGACGTAAATATGCTTGATAGGTCATATGGTTTAAGAGATACTCACCCTCGTCCATACTCCAACCTCCGCCCCGACTCCTATTACCACCACCATCACCAAGCCCCACTTTCGAGGCCGTCGCATTAGATACTTAACACCGGATCTGGAATGTACGCGCCGCGTTCAGCGCCGTGTGTGCGCTCCCACAACAATGAAGGCCGCCTTGGATTCCCCGGCATGTGGGCGCACTTTCTCCCTTGCAGGTGTCTGACTTCGGGTTAAGTCAGGTGCTGCCGGATACCAACAAGACGCAGGTAGGGGAGCTGTTGCCTGATCGGGCAGCACGAAATGACTTGCCTGAAAAACGCGCATGCATGTGCGGACTATGTACACACATCGCTTTTCATTTTTAGGATGAACTTCCTTCTCGTAACTCTGCTCTACACACACACACACACAGATACAGATGCACACTGACGCACGAGTAATTGCGTAGGTGGCGCCATCCTCCAGATGGCGCACTTGCACACACAGTCACATTTCCACCCCGCGCCGTGCTCATCCTCGGCCTCATCCTGAGCCTGCCATCCCGCTGGACAACCATCTCGTTCTTGGCAGGTGTCTACCAAGTACAGCGGCACGGTGACGCACATGGCACCCGAGCTGATTGAGGACGGAAAGGTGTACCAGCAGGGTGACGTGTACGCGTTCGGTATCATTATGTGGGAAATCTACACATCTTCCACGCCCTACCAGAGTATGGCGCACCCGCAAATCATGGTGAGTTGGGGCTGGGGCTGTGCCTCACGAGTTCATGCCCCCGGCGACAGCCGTAACTGGTGGCCGGGTCGAGGATGTGGCATTAGCTAAATGTCTGTTACAATCTGCGCGTCCGGGGATTGGCGGCCCTGGGGGCTGACTGCACATCAGCATCTTTTTGCATGCGCTTGCAAGCAAGCTCGCCATGTTACTCGGTAGCACTGCTATTATCTCTCGCTCGGTTGAGCCTTCTTCGGCTCCCGGCCGTGTGCGCGACGCATCCACATTTTTTGTGGTTCCTCCCTTTTCCCCTGTCGTTGCAGGTGGGGGTGGTGACACACAATCTGCGACCCAAGTTTCCCACCAACTGCCCCGAATGGTACAAGAGCCTGGCCAACCGTTGCTGGCGCAAGGACCCCAAGACGCGCCCGCCCTTCACCGAGGTCACCAAATCGCTGCTGGCAATGCTACCAGACAAAAGCTGGAGCGCCACCGATTGAATCAAATCAGTCCCTCGTCACATGTGGGTGTTTCGAAGTCGTCCGTGAAGCCACTGGGCTGCTGTACCGATAATGTAATTTGCAAGGGGGACTACTAGTCGGGCCTTACCTTATTACAGGCTTTGGAATATAGGATGGGGTCAGGTTGGGATGGTATCTGGGGTGTGAGTATGGCGGTGGGGATAGCACGAGATCCGCGGTTGGCCAGCTGCTGGAGCCGATGGTTGCAGTGTCTTAGTTTGGTCGCGATGTCATCGTGAGCACCACGGCTGGATCTTGCTGGGCGGCATCTTGTGTACTTCTATGACTTCTATTCGCACTATTTTACTCTACTCCGCAGCTCGGCGGGTGACGTAGCCGCAGGTAGCTGTCGGCATGTGGGGCTAGTTCTGGACAAATGTTTGGCAGGGCTTCAAGCTCAATGAGGACGGGTGAGGTAGAGGCGCTATGGAATCAAAGATCGGCTCTAAAATAAGTATGCGCGCGGAGGAGGGGAGGCCGGGGGAAGGGCTGATTCAAAGGCGAATTAAGACACATTGTTGACATTGCGTTGACATGAGGTAGAAAGCAGGGAGCATGTGCGGAAGCATGTATGAGTACTGTTCATCCTGGGGGGGGGATGAAGGGTTTGGAAATTGCGTTGGCGGAGAGTGGGCACGTGTGAGGGAGGGTTAGCGCGTTAAAGAATGTATATTTGCGCATTCAGGACTCTGTAGGGGCACAAGGATCTACGAGGACCTAAATGGTGAACACGTTTCCCTGGCGTGTAGGAGTTGCGGATGGGCGGGAGAAGTCGGCGCAGGCGTTACGTCGCCGGTCGCTTGCGAAGGTGATGATGTGCGTAAAGAACGAGAGGGTGCAATAGGGAGGGGGGCTTTGCTGCCACATCCTGACTATAGCTGTAAATAACGAACACTACGTCGGCTTAAGAAGAGAGGTGTAGTTCGTTACATAACGAAAGAGAGAAAGAGAGAGAGAGAGAGAGACAGAGAGAGAGAGAGAGAGAGAGAGAGAGAGAGAGAGAGAGAGAGAGAGAGAGGGACGAGCGACGAGAGACGAGAGACGAGAGACGTGGGAGGAAAGAGGGACGAGCGACGAGAGACGAGAGACGTGGGAGGAAAGAGGGAGAGGAGGAAGTGAAGGAAGGGGAAATTGAAGGAACGAGACCGAGCAGGTGCAGATGCCGGGCATTGAAAGCCACCAACGGCCAGCACGCGCACACGCACGTTGGCGCCGCAGGGGTGGGGACGAACTTAAGCAGTAGGGGTATAGCGTCCCCGCGATGTTGCCTAACCCGCGAGACCCACTTTGGAATGGCGTGCGCAGCGCCTCATGTTTGGGAGTGGCGCCAGGAGAGGTATGAGCGCTGGCCGGCTGGCCACACCTAGATAGGTCTGATGCCCTGCGGTTTTGATGGGGTCCTAGGTTCTGTGGGCAGCTGCCGCAACCTTCAAAAGCCCACGATGGCCAGCGGAGCAGTGCGGATGGTGCGCGGCTCTTGCAGCATTTGCACAGCGCATTGTACCGCGTAGCTCATGCTTTGCTTCCCGTGTGCGCCCGGCGACCTTATTTGATACATAGGAAACATCAAAGCGCCTAGCATTTGTTTGACGAATCGTTTTGAAGGACCCTCTTCGAGCATGGCTTGTTATGGTGTTTGTGTGTATGTAGTGACGTGTGCCAATGTCTAGCTCCCCTGCTGCCCTGCTCCGGGCTGAACTATAGCGGTTCCAGTCCCCGACCTAGTTGCTGTCGAGCGCTCATGCAGACCCGAGCATATAAATGGGACTGAATGCGCCCGTTGTGTCCCATCGCAACCATCACAGAACGATGCGTTTGTGGATTGGATTGGCTCAATACGCAAGGGTTAGGGAAGACCACCTGCACTGGCGCCTTGCTGGTCATCCTTTCGGAGTGGATTTGTGTGCGGTCTACTGCTTATGCATAACTCCTGTGGGTGCATGGATGCATGATTGGATCGCTGGGATGGGAAGCGCATATGGGTATGGTGTTTGAAAGGGCGATGAGGGTGGGGCGGCCGGTAGCTGGGGAGCCCCGGTCAGTACCCAAATACACAGAAATCCAGATAGGTGGTGTGTTTTGTGTTTGCTTGCCCGTGTATACGGGTTTTCCTTCATTTAATCCTCACAAACCCAAAGTGGGGGCCCTCGCTGTGAGATGTGCACAGCGCCTCGCTAAGGGAGCCCATTGGCAATCACCCGGCAGCATTGAAGGATAGTACTGCCGAGAGTCTTGCGGAACTCAGGGGTACGGCTGCCATGCTGCTGGCTGTTAGTCTGTCAACGTCGAGATCTGTTCGTACCAGCGCCTGCAACAGTTATATGCTGCCGCACTTCGGGGGCGTAGCCACTGCTCGCTACCCGCACGTGCGCGGTTCAGCTGTGAATGCACCGTTGTCGCCTACCTACCTGTAATGTAGATAGGTATCTTGCCTAAAGAGAGCAGAAAAGCGCTGGGGTGTACGCAGTGGTGATGGTGATGTAGCAGATGATGTGTAGATATCGCATACCGTCCTTCTGTCGCGGCCCCAAGTCTCGACACGTTCGCCAGAGAAAGGGCAGGGAAGCGCAAGCGGCACCATGAGCGCCACCTACCACCGCCACGATCATGGCCGCCCTTGCAACGATCCTGGCGTCTTGACACGGTTATTGTGCTGTGTTTGTGTTCCGCTATGTGCCGGTTTAATGTTCTTCCTCTCAGATACGATGCTTCTGAGTTTAGGTTATGACGAGTTGTGTTGGTGAGATCCTCTTTTACATGATCATGTGTATCAGAGCTGTCCTTATACATGAACAACCGAGCACGGTCTTGCTTGGCCCTCAAGCACCCTGCAAACGAATCCCGTGTAAGCTAAACGTAGTAACTCGCTGCTTCTGCTGCTTAATACCAGTATCTGTCTATTTATGGTAAGCGACGTGCTTGCTTCTTCCAGAGTAATAATACTCTGGAGTAAGCAAGCACGTCGCTTACCATATACGAAAACACATGGCGGGGGCGGCAGTAAATCGCCAGCCATCGCACACGTAGTCACATCCTAATGCTGCAGTCATCGTCAAATCGTAAATGGCCCATGCTCGTGGGTGCCCATTGAATGCGAGTCCTTACTTCATTCGGCCCCTTCTCGGACACGCAGTTAGTGGAGGATGCAACTCGCCACCCCTGGGCCCCCAATCGCAGTACGCCCTGCCGCCACCTGTCAGCCATAGCCGCCCATCACAAGCAAAAGCCATGGCCCGAACTCCTGCAGCCTGGGATCACTTTTTCCGGCTCTTTGCCGCCTGGTATGCACGTGTTCATCAGCGTTTAATCCTCAGAAACGTTGGCAGGTCGATCAGGCGGGTGGAGCTACTGCATGTTGTCACGACAAAGTGGGTGCTGCCTTGACTCTGCGCTGCTTGCGACGCATGTGAGCAGCTTCCATCGCGGAAAGTGTATAAAGCGTGGCTTGTCTGCATCATCGCCCTATCTACATGCAATCGATAATAACCAGCTTCCCAACCCAGGTCATATTGCCGTACGCAACCGTACGCAGAACTTCATAAGGCCCTCTTTGTACTCCCGCAGCTTGCTTGTCCGCGCGCGGCTGTCAGAACCTGGGTGCTGACCATAAATCCTGTTGCTCCGAACGCTTGACTTAAACAGGGCATGAAGGTGGCAATTATTCCGCTACAGCGCGGCGGGCTATCTTGAAGGACAGAGATGATGGGTTGCTGAGCCAACAGCTGAGCCAAGCTCACACCCAACGGCAGGAAGCACAGTTTTGTTCGCACGTCTTGTCCGCACTGCGGCTTGGTCGCAAGCTTGCTGCCGCTGGTGGTTACATTGCTTGCAAAAAGAAAGATGGTAGTAGGGTTCAGGGTCTTAAGGCTTCTTAAGCTTCTTTAGCATTTTTAATCCCATGTTGTACAATGGAAGCTTTTCCTTGGTTATGACCTTGCTGCTCTTCCTGTTCCTCTGCTCAGCTCAGCTCAGCTCAGCTCAGCAGGTGTGCTTAGGCGCCGATGGGGACGGCTGCTCATGCCGCTGATAGCTTGCGTTTGGCTTGGCAAATATGCGCTCAAATCGAGGCAGTGCAGATTGCTAAGGGGTTTTGGAGGGAAGGGGACGGAGGGGGGAAGGGGGAAAACATTTTACATGGTGATCAGAAAGGGAAGGCCAAAGCATTAGCGCTGCAAGGGTGAGGGGAAATGACGCTGTGTGAGGACACGTCTTCATAATTAAACCACGAAATATAATGGCAGTGGTGTTTGAATGTGGATGTTAGGAAGGGTGGGTATGACTCTGGCTTTGGCTCGATTTGTGAATATGTGTATGTGTGTGTTATGGCGCGACCCCCCTCTCCCGCCATTATGCAGATCTGGCCGATCCGGGGGCCCGGAACCTGACTTCAAGGCGAAACGCGAGGTGCTGCTCCCTATCTCGGGAGGTGAAGCGGAGAGTTTTAAAATAAAAAGAGCATGATCAGCGGCGACAACACTGCCACACCATTCGCCGTAGCCGTGGCACCCCATCCAGTCCTACACAAACCCTTCCTCTCCTACAACAGTGTCCTGTCCTGCGGATACTCCTCCCGCTGTCATGAAGCAGGGGCTAGCACATTGCACTTTGCGCAAACACAACGCAATGTTCAGCACGACCTCAGGCAATTTAAATCCGATCGCAAAACTTGCAACAAAACCAGCAATTGAACATTGAATCAGTTGAAAGAGCGCGGCGGCCGCATCCCCTGCGTGGTGTTCACGTGTGGCTTCCAAGTGTGAGCGAAGCTGTAAACCTTTCACCCACTCCCGCTCTCAACCGCGTTCACGTCGCCTTTCATACTTCAATAATAAAAACCAACCTTTGGTGGATCTTTCAACGGAATTTATTGCCTGTAGCTATTGCTACTGCTACTGCGGCGGCAGTAGCAGTAGCAGCAGCAGTAGCAGTAGCGGCGGCCTCGGCGACTGCTCCTGGCAAGGAGCTTTAGCCATCAGGGCGCACACTTCCCCTGAATTAATCCGAAATCCACTCCCGGATTCCGGATTCCAAATTTCGGATTCCAGCTTCAGGTTGCTGCTGCTGCTGCTGCTGAGAAGCTTTCCTCGCCTCCCAAGTCCGCCTGCTTCACAGCTTCTTTCCCATCCGCTCCGTCACTTGCCCCCTCGTCTTTCGTCCCCTCGATCCCTCTCCCCACGCCGCCAGCAGGGTGCTCAGCCTCCCACTCTCCACCGCTCACCACCTCCCTGCCACCGGGTACAGCGCCTTCCCTTGCCCTGCCTTCACACAAACCGGCTTCATTTGCTCCTGCCGCCGCCGGCATCGGCACCGCCATCGCCACCTTCTTCTCCATCCCGCCTCTCCAACCGATGAGGTCTCTTTGAGGCTGTGGTACCGTCCTCTCTGCCTCCGCTGCCACAGCTGCATGCACCTCCTCGACCTCCTCCTCCTCCTCCTCCTCCTCCGCCTCCGCCTCCGCCTCCTCCTCCAACGGAAAGAAAGCCCGCCCGTCCACGGACAGGACACTGCCACGTCCACGCAGCTGCACGCTCTGGCTGCGAACCAAATCCACTGTCCACGCGCGCGCGGTCGCATTTCCGCCGCTGCCCCCACAGCCGCTGCTGCCACTGCCGCCGCCGCCTCCTTGCCGCTGGGAGCTGGCGCTCCTCAGCTGTCTCAGTCTGTGTGAGGCTCTGGAGGTCGGGGGGCCGGCGGAGGGTCTCGGCTCCATTGTGCATCTGCGGAGAGCCACCTTGGCGCCAAGATGCACCCGCAGAGCCGTCATCGGGTTGAAGTCGAACGCACATGCCACCAGCCGGCCCCGACTGCCCCGGCCGCCCACCGCCACGTCGCCGTGCATGTTGCCACCCAGACGACAGCTGTCCGCCCACACAGCAGCCCCTGAGCAGACGAACAACCCGCTTTCGCCGTTGCCAAGCGCTGCACATCCGTCCAATAAGAGCTCGCAGCCAACTCCATCTGCACAGGCGCCGTCGGCGCCGTTCTGGCTTAGCTCACAGCCCCCCGTCACCCGTAGCCCGCCGCCGCGCCGTACCACACAGCCGTGTGCGCCGTTCTTCGCTAGTTGCCCGCCAGATACCAGGCAAAACACCTCCGGCAGTGGCGGCGGCGGCGGCGCCGTACACGCCAGCGTCGCTTCCGCAAGCAACTCCGCGTTGTCCTCTGAGTCCACAGTGCCCTCCACCTCCAGACCGCTGCCGATGTTGCCGCTGCCGCTGCAATCTCGAAGCTCGACGGCGGCGTCCTGCCGTACACGTACACCGCTGGAGGTATTTCCGTCGAAGGCACACGCCGCTGCCAGTAGCCGCGCGCCGGCGCCCTCTAATGCTACGCCACAGCCCTCCCTCGAGCCCAGTGCCGCACAAGATACCAGGTTCACTGCAGCCCCGCCGCCAATACAGAGGTTGCTGGCGGCGTTGCCTGAGAACTCGCAGTCGCGAAGCTCCGCTGATGTGCCCCGGCCGCGGACCGTCAGGCCCGTCGCGCCGTTGCCGCTGATGCGGCATGCAGCGGCCATCAATGAGGCGGCGTGACAGACCAGCGCGCCGTGACTGCGGCAACCGCTGACGGCAGAACGTGACAGCGTCACCCGTGTGGTGGCGCCGGCGGCGGCGATGCCCTGCATGGCCCCATCACACAGATCTGATTGGGAGACCTCCACGGCGCAACCGTCGACGGCGCGGAGTAACGGCGGCGGCGTCAATGGAGCGGCAGCACCAGCAGCAGCAGCGGCGGCGGCGGCAGCTAAATCGGCTGAGCTTGGCTTCACACGACAACGCCTCAAGGCCAGCCAAGTTCCACGGCCGGTGGCGGCGCAGCTGCCCAGTCGGCAACCGATGGCCTCGACAGCGGCGCCACCGTCGGCGAGAATAGAAAGGACCTGAGGTGTTGCTGAGACACAGCTACCGCCGCTGCTGCCGCCGCCGATGAAGACAGTGGCGGCGCCGGTGGTGGATACGGAAGTCCGGCGCTGCCGTAAGGCGCTGTCTGGCGCTGACGTTACCAGGCCAGTTGGGGAAACTGGCGTTGCGGAGCCGTCCCCGCTGCCGCTGCCACCGCTACAGACGGCGGCGGCGGACACGGTCTTAATGCAGCAGCCGCGCAACAGCAGCCGCCCGCCGTCGGCCGCGTGCAGCAGCGGTAAGCCGGTATCGCTGATAGCGGCACCCCGGCCGCCAACACTTCCGCGGCTTCGCGGCGTATACCTGCCATTGCCGTGATGGTGGGCCGGTGGTGGTGGCCGTCCGACGCCATGCGGCGTCGGCGCCATCTTGCCGCCTCCGCTGCCATTTCCGTTGCCCTCTGCGATGGCGGCGGCGCCTGCAAGCGCCACCACGATGACATCAGCTAGGATGACGTGTCCCCCGGGACCGACATACAGCTTCTGGCCCGGTTTGAAGGCGAGTGTGCAGTTGTGTAGAATGACAGTACGGTTCTGGATCTGGATCATGTTGCCCGTGTCGGGATCCAAGTCGCCGGAGAAGCTCACTGACCCAAGGGACAAGTGCAGATGACGGTCGCCGGGCCGGGCCAATCGCTCGCACAGGTCCTGATAGGGGTAAGGGGCAGCAGTAGCAACCCATGAGTCCAGACCGCCTCATACAGGGGATTTATGGCAGAGGGAACATGTCCGCACCGCAATCTAAGAACCCTAAGGTTTTTCGAAAAATAAGATATCGACTTCATGGTTACGGTGGTGCGCCACGCACACGGGCGCAATACCAATAATTGGGACTATCACTATTACGCCAGGAACCCAAAACCGTCCGTGCGTCCTTCCCTCCGTCCGTCCGTCCGTCAGTACCTGCACCGGAAGACGATTCCCCCCTAAAGGCTTATCTTTTTCCCCATCCCTCTCCCTCTCTCTTCCTCCCTGTCCCTCTCTTTCCCCCACTCTCTCCCTCTCCCCTTCTCTCCCACCCAAGCAGTCAGGATGTGGAAGACAAGCCCAGCCTCACCTGCAAGCTGCCAGACAGCAGCATGTGCTGTGTTGGTGGAACGTGCTGCAGCGGCATGGGGGCTGCACCTTCACCACCTTCACAAGGCCCTCGTCCCAGGGCCCCACTCCCGCCTCCGGCATCGCCAACTCCCGCCGCCAGCAGCATATCGCTCGCCGCCACCTCGTAACCCACATCCTCCTCTAGCGGCCCCAACCCCATCCGTTCAACTGCTGCCGCCGGGCCCCGATGGCGGGGCTCCGATACATTCTGGCCGCCGCCGCACTGCGTGAAAACCGCCACCGCCGCCGCCGATCCGGCGGAGGCTCTCCGTGCCCCGCCGACGCTATTGGCGGAAGCCGGTCGGTTTCGGAGGTTTCCTGCCGGGGCTATTGATGGGCTCTGTCCGGGGATACAGCAGCCGCGGGAAGCGGAGGCGGAGGCAGGACGTGTTATAGATAGTTTGCCGTCATTCCTACCAACGCCGTTGTACGATGCTTCTAAAGGGACCCTGTTGAGGGGTGACGCAGACTCCGCATTGAGGCTCGTGGGTCCGACGAGGCCTTCAGCACCGCTGACCGGCTGTCGGCGCGGGCCCGCACTCATCGGCCGCCGCAGGGGCGCGCCAGACGAGGCGCCGCCGCCGCATCCGCTGTTGTTAATAAAGCTGACGGCGCCGACACAGCGACCAGGCCCATTGGCCCCCCTTGCGCCAGCGCATGATCCTCCCAATGCCGCCGCGCTAGCGATCCCCCCGGCGGCTCCGTCACAGCCGCTGCTCCCAGTATATGATGTCCTCAGCGCGCGGGATAACCTCGGCTGCGCCGTGGAGGCAGGTGGTCCCCTCATCGCGGGGCCACAGGGTCCACTGCTAGCCCGAATGAAATGCATCAGCACGGAGGACACGCCGGCGGCGGTGCTAGCGACGACGTCGGAGCTGTCATTCGGTACGGATGCGACGCGGCCAGTAGAGGTGGCACGTGGGCCGCCAACTGCGCGCATCACCCCGGCGGCAGCGGCCGTCGTAGCGTCTCCTGAAGCGCTGCTGCTAAGCCCGGTACGACGGCGGGCGCAGGAGGAGGGCAGCGGTCTGGCCTTGAACTCACGAAGATGGACGCCATCGGTGAGCTGCGAAGAAGCGACCGTGGGTTTGGCCCATGCATTGATCCAGGAGGGCAGCTGGTGCCCCCTCGAGGAGGATCTGGAAGGTTTAGAGCTAGGGTTGGGAGCTGGTGAAGGAAAGGCGGGTCGGCCGGACCCGACCCAGTTGCTGCCCGCTTCTGCGACCTGCAGGAGCAGGTGCAGGTAAGTTTGTGATTTGGCCAGGTTAAATGTGCAGGTTAAATTGATATGGATTATGTGTATCCATCAATATGCCCTCATGTTAAAAGGGAAGGAAACAGCGGCCGCGGGGTATTGGCGGTTGGGGTTGGTGTGCGTACTGTAGCGGACTCCATGGCGACCACGTTGAAGAAATGAGGTCAGGTTATGTATTCTATAACATTTACAGCAAATATTGTTTGGTATGCTCGTCATGGTGCAGAAACGAAAGGTAACTGAGTGTGGGGAACAGACTTGTCCTTCAAACAGGAAAGCGGCGTTAAAAAAGTACAGAAAGCGCTCATCTGTAACCAGCCAGCATATTTTGAAATAAAGTGCAGAATTTTGAGGTTTGTGGCAAACGAGACCCATTTGCTTCACCTGGACGCCCACAGGAAGCATGGCCGTATCTTCCCCACATTCCTGATGTGATGAAAGTACTTCCAGGGAGCTACAAGCCATACTGTATACGGCCCAACATTGCGTGACGTGCGTGATGCACTGTGTTTATAACTGGAGTCTCACTGCAAAATGCTGAATATGTCCCGGAATGAAAACTGATTACAAAGTTTCATATAAATATCATTGGACATTCATTGGGTTTCAAACATGAAACTAATTGGACGTTCTGATTGGAATTCTGTCATTAACAATAGTAAAGCGCCGTACATGGCGGAAAACTCACGAGGCATGCATCAGTTGCCGCTTAGTCAAATAAGGATTAAATTAAAAGTTTTGGGTGCGGCCTTACTTCTTGGGTTCACTACAGGTAAGTATAACACCTGTGAGCGATTTGCGATCCCTAAATGGACGCCTACGAAATAGCGTCCCTTGATCACAATTGCAAGGAAGTGGTAGATCGTCCAGCAAATAACACACTTAAACAACTACTCATCCATTCAGCACAGAGTTTGCGAGCGCAGCTAAACGTTACTCATGTCTGAGTGCATCATTTATGCTATGCACAACTGCTTCGCGCGCTGGCGTCAACAAGTAAAACTTAAAAGATAGAAGATTCTTAGCCCAGACCACCGTAGTCGCCATCCAACATGGCGGCAGAGATTTGCAGCAAGGTAAGCGCGAGGGGTGGCGCCACAGACAGAACTGGCGAAATGCAAACCTTACATAAATGGTGAACAATAACATAAATGTGGTGTTGTCCTTTGGGATTGCGGGCATCTTGTGGGCATTGATGGACCTTTTGGTCCTCTGGAAAATATTCATGGAACGCCCAACAGGCAGCAACCTGCGACAGCAACCGAGATTCCTCTCCCCGCCCGCCCTCGCCCGCCAGTAAACGAGACTCCTTTTTGGGATTGCAGTTTACCCAGAACCGATGATGTTGTCAAGGATTTAGTTCTTCCCGTCTCTTCCCAACCTTCAGGTCCAAGAGCTGCGGGATAAATATATCGTACGACTGCCAGATCAGGTAAAACCTTCGGCCATCAGGTAAAGGCAGTCGGAGGCTCAGAATACGTTTTTTACTCACACGAAAACCCTAAGCCCTCCAGCCACCACGTCTCCAGATGACCCGTACGCTTCTCCTTTTTTCCCCCAATATGCACACCCCTAAGCATCTAGACATACATACGCGTCACATGTACATGCACATCAAGACACACATTTACACACACGCATGCAACGCGTCCGGACATGCGTTGTAAGGAAATGCACATGCGTTCAAATTGAACACTGTACGACAAAGTGGAGTACCACCAAGCCGAGATCATAAATCACAGGACATGATACTGTAGAAATGCGGAAAGGAAAAAATTTCACACGACAACACCCCCATCCCCAGGGGATCTTCTGACGACATTTTTTATCATCATTTGCCGTCGGTTGGCACATTTGGGGACTTTCACCACATATATTCAAATCGTCCATCTCTGCGCATCAATCAACCTATACGGCAGTCAACAGGCTCATAACTGGCGCCCCATGCTGTCCGCGGTCCTGCGCCTGCACTACAAACATAAGCGACGGCTCCTCAGGATGACATGTTCCTCCTCTCTTCTCATCAAAGACTCTTTCAGCTGGACGGCCTCTATTACGACTCGTGCTTTTCATGAGGCCCATCGTGGAAGAGCCGCTTTCGTTAAACTGTGATGAATCTACCATCTGCGAACGGCCAAGGATAATGCACAAGATACGAGCTAACGTATGCACGCAGTTTCATCGACCGACGAACCAAATTTTGATGCAAACCTCAAGTATTGGGAGCAGGGCGACATGTGTGATGAAGGGCCACACACCTGCCCAGTGCATCTCCCCCATTAACTCCCGCACCCAAACAGCGAGGGACGGAGGGAGGGAGCCGCCCGGCGCTCCTCTGCTAATCCGTCGTCGGCCTGCATCTTGTCCATGCAGGGGGTGAGAAGGTAGAGGGAGAGGGGCTGCAGGGTGATAAAAGGGAGCCCGGCCCTTCCCCCCGTGCATGCTACCCCCCAGTAGTACCGCATCACAGCTCACGCACCCGCCATGTTGCCCCCCTCTATGGACTGAATTGTCCACCACCGCTATTCCAGGGCCAACTTGGCGCCCCAACCTCCAAGGATGCACAGCTGCAGTGCGGACGAAGTGCGCCAATGCACGATCAGTACGGAAACATCAAAGCTTTATACATGACAACGAGTTAGTATATGTGTGTATGTACGTGCGTGGGCGTGTGAGGTGAAGCGGCAGGTGAGGATTTCGGACCTCAACATTCGAACCTCCCCGGGCTATAGTACTTAGGGTTATGAATCGTGAACTACCCCCAATACCTCTCCCAGTTGCCACATTGGGCATCAATCACATGTGGAAGAGAGCCTCCCGGCTCGGCCCCTAAGCCCCAGAACGAAGTTCACAGCTACACAGCTAACACCCCCTATACTGTTAGAGATGTCTATGTTCGCGAAGTCCAATGTACACGGTCCTCACCACCAACGAATGAGCCTCCGAAACCATAACCGTTCGGAGACACGTCGTTAGCGACCTTTCACCCCCTATGGCGTCATGGGATTGAACCCTAGGCCCTCTGCAACAATACATGTAAACCACCGCCGCCCAAGTACCCACAACCCACTCAACACCCGTGTCTCCGATAAGACACCCGGATGCGTTATTACGTCGACCATCAGTTAAAAATTAACAAACTGAGCGCATGAAATGCATGGCATGATGCTGCTACCCGATCAAAGTTTCGAAGAGATCAGGTTTGACCCGTGAGTCAGCTCCCCATACGCGGCTGCTTTCTCCCGTCCAGGAGGTCCTGGACTTCTGCGCGCCACAAGACACACAGTGCCGACCTCCTTTCACAACGGACCTTCCAGAACCACTCCTCCCCCTGCCCCTCCCTCCCGTCCCCGTTGATAGGGAAGGGACAAACAACGGCCTCGGACATCTTTCCCCCCTCCCCCCCATGCGTCAATACGCGAGTATTGAATCAACGTTATAATCAATTGTCGTGCGAGGAGGGAAGTTACCAGACCAGACAGCATCAAGTAGCGTGTAAAACCACTCACGTGGCGCGAAACCCAACATACGCCGGGTGCTCACACTTTTTCAAGTCCTCGATATGACACCCTGAGCCGCGTACGGGTTTAAATGACAACGTACAGAACGCTGTACGGTGTGCACGCGCTGGCGCAGCAAAACTCAACGGCATTTGACAAGCATTTCTTATCGCTATAGTTGGATGATATTCAATTCGTACCACTTTATGGCGACCTGCCCAGCCAATAACACACCATAGGGCCCTTGCCCTTGATATGAACTGTACCGCGGCTGTAAAGAATTAGAGACTTAGGAACAACGCCGCTACTGCCGCTACTGCCGCTGCTGCCGTCACAGCCGTTTTCGCACCCTAGTTTCTCAGGCGCATCTCGGAGCAGATGCTCATGCCCTCTCGGATAACTACTGCAAGTTTGGTAGTGTTTGTGATGTTCGGGCGCGTACTGCGGCTCCGGCTGCGGCTGCGGCTGCGGCTGCGGGACGCAGTCTTCTTGAGTCGACCGCCGCCGAAGTGGCGGGGACGGCGACGGCGATGGCAACGGCATGGGTCGCGGCATCGACGGCAGGAGCGACGGCACCCGCCGCAGGGGCTCCGCCACTCCGAATGGGTTTCGCGAGTTGCGCTCCGTGATTGACTGCGCCACCAGGGACTTGGCACACGGTATGCAGGGCGCTGTCGAATGCGCGCTGAACGGCACCACGACGGCGCCACCAGCCCGCAGCAGCTCTGCGGTAGCGCAGCTGACGTTGATGCTCATGGGCGCGCTGTTGCTCTCCATCCGGCTGGCAGTGTTCTGCAGACGCGGTGGAGGGAAGGGGAAGGGAGGGTCGTTTATACAAGGGAGGGTACGAGCAAAGGTAGGTAAGACGCACGGGGTAATGAGCGGTAGAATGGCACAGCGAGATCCGAATCCAAAGAAACGTAAGAGTCCAAAAGTTGCCGGTGATGGGGATTGGGGGGTGGTCGAGGTTTAAACAGCAATTGTTCAAGTAAAATGACATGACATGTGAGAGGACGAGCAAAACCATTCACTTACCACGGTATCGCCTGCATTCATCCCAGTTGGATTGCGCCGTACAAAATCCGATTGTTCCATGCACCACGATAGTACGACAGCGTACGACAGCGAACCACGACGAGGTGCGCGCGAGCGAAGGGCAGCAAGGAGGGTGTGTGCAGGTCAATGACGACATCACGGAAGGTCATGTGAGGGAAAACGCTGGATCAAGTTGCCAAGACGGTTTTGTGCCAACCACGTATGTTGCCGTACGACAAACGTAGCTGGCAAAACCCGGGGGTTTTAACATTCGGCTTTTTTTCCAGCCGGCACCAATGCAGGATTGAGGTGGTTGACACCAGGGGTCATTTCCTAGGGTTTTGCGAACAACAAGAGAGAAGAGTACGACGCAAACCCCTAACTGCCCAACAGATCAGGATGTCTGCAGCCAGGGACAAACGAAGAGTCATTAAGTCAGTAACCTTATGCCGTATTCCTGAAACCAACGCACCGAAGAGGCAGTAACGGGGCATCCGCTGGCCGATGACGCCAGCCACAACTGGGCCTTACGTTCAGAACGGGGAGAAGGGGGAAATTGGGGGAAGAAGGGTGAAGGTAGGGGGAGGGGGCGGAAGGCACGAGATGTTAATCGTCAATCTGAAATCACTCACAAAACGGTATATGAGATATGAGAAATGGGAGATTTAAAAACCTCCGGTATACGATCATGGCTTGGTTTTTATCCCAATCATAAAAGTTGAGAAATGAAGGTTATGGCCCATGCATTCAATGTGAAAAGAAGATACAGAACAAGGATTGGTTCACTTCACCTGCGTCGTGTCGCTTGGACCATCCAAACCTTCAGCAGACGATCACCCTCACTCCTTTTCTGTATGGCTGCCCGCCCCTCCCCTCCCCTCCCCTCCCCTCCCCTCCCCTCCCCTCCCCTCCCCTCCCCTCCCCTCCCCTCCCCTCCCCTCCCCTCCCCTCCCCTCCCTGGAGGTCTCACCGGAATGCAGGCCGATCCTAATCTGGACTTTCATTTCCTCCCCTGATACCCGGCTCACGAATCGCTCCACCAGCGCTATCATGTCCTGTTTTGGCAATGAGAAGGAGCCAGGAGGGTTTAGGACCAGCGAGATGGACTGTCGAAGGGACGAAGGCGAGCCTGGGGAGGCAGTGGATAAATACACACCCACACCCACACCCACACCCATCTATATTCATATATGTATATGGAGCGGAAATAAAACAAGTTATTATCGGATTATATATATTTACTATGATGAATATTAAATCAGCAACACACCCACACATACACACCACCTGCTCTCCCCTCCGACCTGAGCCATGCCGGCCATCCGCCGGGCAGCCTTCACAGGATCCTCCCGCATAGGGCACCCGGAGACGCACATGAACGCTGCACAGAGGGGTAAGGAAGGCCGTACTGTACGGTACGTAACCGTGACATGGAAAGAGGCTCATGGCGGCGTGGAAGAAAGCCACTAAGGACAGACGCAGTTGTGTATGTCGTACTCGGGGGAAGGGAATCGACCCGGGGTACAGCGCGCCTGAGAGCCAAAAGAGCCTCACGCGACCCGGGGACCGCGAGAACCCCACCAAACCCCGTACAGCGTACGATCCCGCAAGCACCAGCACCCTACCACGGCCGTGCTCCCATGCCGTACGTACCATCGCCAATTGTTTCCACTATCAGTCGCCAGAAACGGCCCCGACAAGCGAGCGTCCAATGAGTCGTCCACAGAGCAGTCAAGCATTCGGTTAAAGCATTCGGTTGGAAAAGGGCAAAAGCGGTTGGACAGGTGAGAAATTTATGGACGAGCTTGAATGGCTGTGGCGTTGGACGTGCGGGGTACGGCATGCGGCTAGGGGGAGGGAGGCGAGTGAGTCGGAGGAGGTGAGTGAGGGAAGGGAACCTGCTTCGCGGTTAGTTGGTTAGTCCTCCGGTAACCCGGTGGTTTGGTGTGACCCGTGGGTCTGCTGCCCTTCTCATTTTTTCCCCCTAACGCACTCACCTTTGTAAACGCCGTGCTTATCCGTGAGCGCATCGAACTCCGTGTACAGTTCATTGAGCAGCCTCACCACTTGGAGCGGAGTTAGTTGGGAGGCAACCTCCGTGTACGATACGATATCGGTGAAGAGTATGGTGACCGGGTCGTGGTATTCTTCCACCACTGTCCGTCGTCCTTTCTGCAGTTGCTGGATAACCTGCGGATAAAGGGGTGGGGGGGGATGTAATGCGCGCTCTTTATCAACTCAGAGTGAGAGTGGCCTGTGTGTGTGTGTGTGTATGTGTGTACGGAGCTCGCGACTTGTGTTGGGACGTAATTGAGACGAGGAATGGATTAGTTGAGCTGGAGGATTCGGGTATCGTACAACTTCTAAACCAATATGATGCTTAAGCCCAACCACCTAAGCCCAACCGCCCCGCCTTGCCACCGTGCAGAAAACCTCCCTTCTCCTGCCCCCCCCTTTTAGCCCCCCTCATAAGTTCGCGTCACACACATACACCCTTCAATAACTCCCCCCCCATCCCCCCCATCCGATACCTTCCGCGGCAGCATCGCCCTCAGCAGCAGGTTGTGCCTCTCCCGGGTAAGCATCAGCCAGAGAACGAGCGCCGAAACCACAACTGAACCAACCACCACGGCCGCTATGCAGGGGTCCCTCCACGACGGCGCCCAACCGCTAGCTGGTGCCACTTCAAACTCCCACTCCAGGTTGTACTTTCGGAGTGTCAACGTCACAGGGTCTTTTGGCTTCTCGCTGCTGGCGTCTATTATCGCTTCCTTGTTGATCTCGTCGTGCAGTTGTCTCAACCGAAAATGGTAGCCCTGCTCCTCGTACTTTTGAAAACCGAATCCTTCCTGTGTACGGAGGTACGGAAGTACGGAGCTTTCGCAGCGCATGAAGTGTATTTTTTTATTAAAATGAAGGTCCAGGTGTGTATGTTTGGGGGCTAGTGGTCATGCGAATGCAGGAAACTAAATTCTTTGTACTTGTACGGAGCTGTACGGAGCTTTGCAAGGATGGTCACCCCTTCAAACGTGAGATTATGCACCTGGTAGTCGGTTGCTTCAATGGTGGTTGACGGCTGATGGTTGGTATATTTTATTTATTTAACACATCATTCATACCTTCAGTGCGTCCAGCCGTACGATGCTGGTGGCCATCCCCCACAGCTTCAGATAGCCCCCCGACGCGGGGTCGGGCAGCCAACACGTGTCAGGAGGACATTTGTAAGGCTGTACGCCACATCCCCAGTCGTACATCGGGTCGGGCGCGGGCAGGAACACCGCAAAGGTCACGACTGCTTGGTCCAGGGGGATCGAAGCGGCGGGGGGGAAGGGGAAGGATGGAAAGAGATCGGCAGAGGTAATCGCCAACATAATTGTCGTACAGCCTCGGGCCGTACCCTAGTCGTACTGCAACTCATCGTGTTGTAAAGCATCGC
Organism: Volvox africanus; assembly: GCA_030268105.1. Classification (NCBI taxonomy): domain Eukaryota; kingdom Viridiplantae; phylum Chlorophyta; class Chlorophyceae; order Chlamydomonadales; family Volvocaceae; genus Volvox; species Volvox africanus. The sequence goes on along the minus strand of BSDZ01000010.1, from coordinate 1,988,131 downwards.
ACACCCAAACTCACACATGGCTTTAAAGCCCTCCACCAAGTTGTACGGACCCAACAGCAGCCGTTGATCCCGTGTCTTGATCTGTTTAATTGTGTCCTCCCGATATTGGGGCAGCTCCAGGATATCCCGCCCGATTAGCTGCCGTGCAAGATCTGAATCCGGGTACGGATGTACGTATTTGACTACGGCGGCGGGCATCGCCTGGAGCTGGTACACAGCCTGTTTTGCGTCCTTTAAGTGCAATGGTTGCGTATGCGTTTGGTGTGTGTTTTGGGGAAAAGGGGGGGGGGGACGGACCAGGGGGGAAGTTGGTACGTGGACCAGGGGGGCGGTGTGCCGAAAGTACGGCGCACGAATGCCTGGGACTAGTTAAACAGCAGCTGTGAGACGTGACACATAGACATATAAAGGTGAATGGATTTCTCCGCTCTTAACCACGCACAAGACCATACAAACACACACACACACACTTACTGACGTAGACACACATCATCATAGCACCTCCTGTAGCATCATGATGATAATGATGAGCGAGATCTTCCTTAGATCATTATACGACACCTCCACACGCGTTTTACTATCTTCTTATGACTCAAAACACATCTTATTGAAAACGCATGAGCTCTGAGCCGCCCTCAATTCCGCTGCCGCCCTCCCCCCCCTGCATGACTAATAAGATCACCACTCACCCACTGAAATATCACGTTTCCTAGGCTGTTGTACGACTGATCCAGTTCCGTACAATTGGGGTGTTGAGTCAGGTACGCACTCAGAGTCATGACGGCTGCAGGGGAGCCGCACAACCACACAGGGCAACCACCGTCAGAGCATGTGAACAAATACCGTTGTAGTACGTACACCTGTACGGAAGCTGTATATGCACACCCTTTAAGGGGCTTATGCAGCATTATTAACAAAATGTCATCGGGAAGTGCACTACACATGGAGGGCTGGGTTTCGGAAAAAGGGGAGATGAAAACACGTCAGGGTCGATGATGCGAGGAAATGCCTGCCGTACATGTGGACATTATGAAACCCTAAGACCCTGAAGCCACCTTCCCTCATGCTCCCTCCCCGCACCCCCCTTCCCGTCCATGCAATGACACGAATGCCGGCCTGTGGGTTCCTAGGCCCTTCTGTGTGACTCCTCCCTCCCTCCCTCGCTCCTGTACCTCCCTCCCTGCCTCCCTCCCTATCCCTCCCTCCCTGCCTTCCTCCCTATCCCTCCCCGCCTCCCTCCTTCTCCCGCCATTTCTCCCTGTCCCTCCCTCCCCCTTTCCCCGCCGCCAGCCTTCCCGCTGCTGATGCCGCGCGGCTGTTCGTAGCCTCCTGGCTGATTGGCTCACCGAACGTTGCGATCTCCAGCTGACCAGCGACCGTACTGATGGCGGTCGATGCCAGTGCACCCCGTGCGTAGTCTCGGAGCTGCTCCATGTAGCGGAGGGAGGCGTACACCACCCCAAACACCCCCAGCGCTACCAGCAGCAGACACAGCAGCAAGGGGATCGCCAGAATCCACCACTTCCGCATTGCGACCTCAATGTAGATCTGTAGAGGGAGGGTGCCCACGAGGAGGGTGAGCAGGTCCACGTGTGAGCTGAGCGGAGTGGAAAGCCGAAAGAGGAGCGTAAAGTGTAAAGCAAAGGGTTCGGATCGGTCAGTGAAGTCCAAGGGGGAGCGCAAAGCGCAGAGGAAAGGGCACAGCATAAAGTGGCCAAATAGATGGCTGGTTGGGACGACACGACATGCGATAGGAAGGCGCAGGCGGGACCCACCAGGGTGGGCCGCATAAAACGCAATATTTTTTGAGAAGGGAAGGAAAGGCATCAAGACACCGCCACATGACATTCGTACAGTTATTTACGGCTAGAAGAAACAACCAACGGCTGGGCTGGGAGTGAATAGATGCAAGGTGGTTGGAGCCGAGCGAAGAACAAGTCTTTTTGCTACAGGCTTCTCCATTCCCGCGTGTCCCCTCCACATCTCCTTACATTACTTTATCGCGCGTCCGTTCGCACTCCAGTGTTCCGCATCAGCTCTCTAATCTACTCATGGGTGTGCGCCTCACGCCATGCCGCTAGCTCCATTAATAATTGTACAACTAGCTGTACCGGGAGCTGGCTATATTCGCAGTCAAACGTAGGCACCGAAGTAACCTAACCATCTATCGTTCCGTAGAACTAGGTATAGAACGATAGAACCATCCCTACTGGAATCGCTATGGGAAACTAGCAGATGCGAAACCCACTGTCCAGTCGTCGTACACCGTCATCAACTGCCAACAAACGCATACCGATAAAACCCTAAAACTTTAAAACCCAGATGACCAGGAGAGGGAAGGGGATGGGCTGGATAGCGTTAAAAGCTGATGATGACGTCAGACGGTTTTCACGATTAAAACGCTCCTTCGGAAACGCATTTCGAATAGTCAATCTGAAACATGTTTCGACAAAAGGGTGAAGAAAAAAGTAAGCGGCGCCGTGCGGCCGCTTGGCTCGGCCTGTCCCCGGCCAGTTCCGGCTTTTGTGTACGTCTGGGAAACTTCACGTCTGTTGTTGGTGGTGATGATGATATTGATAAATATAATACCCACTTTTTGCTGCTGTCTGAGTTGCTGGGTGAAGTTCTTCCAGAATCGGTCTTCTCTCTGCGGCTTGCTCCCAGCAGGAGCGGCGGGCAGTGCGCTACACACTGGTCGAACGCTGAGCGCCGCCCGTTCAGATATATCCAGCACAACAGAATCGCCCATTTTCAGCTGAGGCTGAGAGGACGGCTCCTCGCGTGAGCTCTCTTGGATCACGTTACCGCCTTCGTTGCATTTCGCGCGAACAGGCAGGCCAGAGCCCAGCCAGCTTCCGTTCTCCTGCGCTCCTCCATTTTTATGAACAGACGACTCCTCATCTTCACATTCAAATTGTAATAGGCCGCCGTTGTTTCCAAGTATGGTTTGTCGTAGCGGCAGCAAACGCGCAGATTGCTCTATGCTGGCCCGGACGGCACTAACAACGCCACCGTCGACCTGGTGAACATCACCTAAAAGTAAGCTGAAGGCAGTAGGTGCCGAGCACCGAGAGATTGGACTCCCAGGTGGACGGTCGTTCTCCAGGAGTTGCTGCAAGCGCGAAAAACAATCCTGTGACAGCGCCGCTAAGATTGATGACATTATATTTGCAATCTTACCTTAATAGAATTTGTCCGTGGTTCAAGGACATGCTCCGCTTGGGAGGCTGCCGTCGCCATGGACGTCTGCTACGGTATTCGCAATCAATTGCCCTTTCCTGAAAGGCGATAGGTTTGCGTGACAATTGTTAACAATTTATACATACATAGTCAAGACAGTCAAGATAAGGACTTTGATAAAGGAGGACTACGGCATAACTGTACGTCGTGTGGAAAACTCCCGTACATCCTTTAAAACTTCCAGTTCATCCCATGTCCAAAAAGATATTGTCAGACAATGTGTGGGATTGATTATAATAAGCACACTCAAAATATAAGCCTGATAAGGTAATTATGTGTAAAAGAATGGCATCCAACCGTCGTAGGTTACGGACTGTAGATTCCATACAAAAATAGTTTGCCAAGCGGGATGGCTGAAATAATTTTCACCTAATTTACAATTGAAAGACTATGTCTTCCCGTATCGACGTATATGTCGAATTGCACCAGTTTCCTTCCCCGTTGAGTTTTTACCCCGGCGTCGTAGTCTTTCATATGAAATATGCAACTAAACATATTATGTTACTATCATATACGGTTTACATGGATGTCTGCGGAAAACTTGTGTGACCAGAACTTTGCTTCAATACAGACAAAGCAAGCCGCGATGACGTTTGGAAATTTAGCCACGCCTTACCTTTGCAAGGCGACTACTAGTAATCAGTGTAGTGTGATCTGGTAACCAGTGTGACCGGGGTGTCCGCACGAGGCGCGACATGATCGCTCCAGTGATTCATATTTGCACTGTTCAATGAAATATTGTAGACAATTAATTCTGGTATCTTTGTAAAAAGATTATACGAGTAGAGCTACAGTCAACCGAATTTGTTGCGAGTCATTTGTTTTTGGCGTTATAAAAGCAACGCAATTGCTTGCGAAGAGCATGGTAAATGTTATCTGACTAGACATCTAATAGGATAAGAAGCAGCAGCGTGAATGAAGGCACCCAGCTCGCAACAATCACCGCAAAATTCGTGAAGAAGCTGACCGTCACATGTGGAAGGAATGACGGGAGCTGTATGGCACGAGGGGATACGTGCCATTCAAAAAACAGAGGAGATGAGCCTGGGGCAAGTGGGGCCTGCGGCTGTGTGGCGACATTGGCGATGGTTTACACTGACGACGATGTATTTATTTGAGCAGCTGTTTACCCCCACACATGCACATGGGGAAAGTTAATACACGAAATACGCTTCTTTGCAAAGGGCCTCACTAGGTTGCGGCACACATCACGTCACATCATATCACATCACTCATTTGAAAACCGTTCCCACTGGCTACATAGATTCCTGCTGTCACGATGACGACTTCCAAAACCGCTTGATCTCGGTTGCCGCAAGGCGTGGGCACCATCCTCATCCTCATCCTCCCCGGCTGAAGCCCTGAAGGTCCGTCTTTCTTAAATCTCGCTTAACCCAGTGCGCTGCCTGCCCGGTTCGAGCCCAGTAACACGAACTCGTACGAGGCCACAGCACACACACACACACACACATACACACATACACACACCACAACACACAGCGCCGCCTCTCTTCTTTCACCTGGAGCGGAGCCCCAATCCCGCAGCGCCGCTGGTGTCCCCAGACTGCCCGCCTGTCCCTCCCCCTCCGGCCGCTCTGAAACCAGGACCTGATGCTGCCGGCCCCGGCCCCGGCCCCGGCTGCCCCGGCACCACATCCCCACTGCCGAAGATCTGCTGCAGCGAGCGGCCTTGCACCCGCGCAATCTGGAAGTCCTGACGCAGCCGGACATATTTGATGGCCTCTCTACAAACACACACACAGAGAGGGAGAGAGGGAGAGAGAGAGAGAGAGAGATGTAGGAAGGAAGCAGGGGAAGCTGTGTTCCGGGGCCCGGGAGCGGTATCCGCAGCGAATGAGCTACTACTACCTGTGTACCTACCTGTGTATCTACCTCAACTTCTTGCACTCGGATCTCTCGCAAGCCACCAGCATACCCGGCCTTGTCTCCACCACCATCACCCCCCGCCTGTGTTTCGTGTTCCCCCATGGCCCCGGTCCGAGCACCCTTCCCCTGCCCCCTCCCCTTGTCTCACCGGTGGTCGAGTCGCAGCGTTCCGTTGACGAGCGGCAGCAGCTGGTCGGGCTCCACCACCAGGATGCCCACCAGGGCCCCCACCGCCCCCATGCGACTGTCCAGCAGCGGCAAGCCCCAGAGGCGAAGCGCCTCGCAGTAGGCATTCACGTCGTTGCGCCAACGCAGCGCACCTGGAAAGAGCGCTCCAGGGAGGGGGAGGAGCAAGAGGAGGAAGGGGAGGCGGAGGGAGGGGTGTGTCACGATTCGTCGTTCCAAGATTGCATCGCCACACTGCCTGCCTTCCCCACCCCCAACCCCACAAGCGTCAGAGCCTCCCTTACCTCCTCCCGTCCTCCTCTCTTCCTCTGGCGTCTGACTCTCACCTGCTGCGTTGTACACGAACTGCTGCATGTGGTTGAGGAACGTGGAGTGCATCCTCAGCCCCACCTCCAGCAAGAAGGACCCCAGGTTGCTGCCGTCAAGGTTCTCCCGAGCGACCTGCCGTAACCCCCCGAGTACCGGACAAAGGGGGGGGAGCGGGGGAGGGGGGCCATACTCGCACATTCAGCTTCAGTGTTTCAGTCTTCTTCACCATAATAATCATACATAATACATGCGTTTTAGGGCTCTCAAGGGCCCTGAGCCCCCGACCCCATCCTGGTGCACCTTCCTTCCAGTGCAACCCCACTCTCTGATGTCTCATTCATTGATTGACGCAACGCAACGCGGCGACAAGCTTTCATCCCTAGCGTTCCTCTAATCCCTCACCCCTAGCACCCTGCCGGGCTCCCCCCCTCCCCCGTGTCCTCATAACCCTCCCCCTCCCCCTGGGTCTTCGTGTCGGCAGCAGCCTTGGACGCTGACGACAGTCAGTCATCCTTGACGGTTAGTCCTGGCTTCGTCAGCGATCATTACCAGCGTTTCGATGTTCGTCTCCCTCCCCCTCCCCTTCCCCTTCCCAGGGGGCCCACCTTCCCGAGAGCCTCAAACAAAGCGCAGACGAGCAGACAGGCGTCCGTGGGCCGGTCCAACAACGCCGCGTCCAGGTGGCCCTCCGGGGGGAGAAACTCGAAGCGCTTCTGCTCGTACATCAGCACCTTCTCAGCCTGGCAGGGCGAGAGTGGGACCGGTATGGTGGAGGGAAGGGTGGAAGCCGCGGGGGAGGAGGGGAGAAGGAGCAGGGGGGGGAGGAACGAGAGAGAAACAGCGGCCTGCGTACTTCGAAGATGATTGTTTTAGGCAACATCTCATGCAGTAAGAGACGCAGTAAGGCAGACAGACAGACAGACAGACAGACAGACAGACAGACAGATGTACGAATCTTTGAGCAGAGAGCCTCGTTTGCACCTGAATGGCGATCATGTCCACCAGCGCCTGCATCACCGACAGCACCGCCGTTTCCACCGCCCGCAGACCCACCCCCAAGCCCAAGGCACATGCGGAAACGTCCGAAGGGGCGCTGGCTAGCATCGGAAGGATCACCTGGGGAGAGAGAGACACATACACACACATACACCAGACATGACGAACGACGTGTGCAGTGTCTTGAAACTTTACATTAGTTGCCATTGGGAAAGTTAAAAAACGTAGTTTTACAATTAATTCACTTTAAAAAGTCCGCCATTGGCTTACAACGTACGACAAGAATTCGACAAATAGCCATGGGTTTATTTCTCTTTTTTGGCAAATACAATTGACAAGAGTTTAATATGTTTAGACAAGTATAATAACATTCACAATTAGTTATATTCGTTGCCGATTTCAGATCCCGTCCGTACCTTGGCGTGGTGCTCTTGCAGCCTTCTCATCACCAGGCCGCTGTACTGCACCGCCCGCATCACCGGATTCACTCGGGCAGACACGTAGGACTATTGGGGAGTGGGGCATGGGGGGAGTGAGGTGCGGGGTAGGATGTGGGGTAGGGTGTGGGGCGTGTGGGGTCACAGAGAGCACCGAAGGGGCAGCAGAGGAGGAGAACGCCCGGCCTAGGTTAGAGAAGACGGGGGGGGAAGTCGAATAAATGAGACCTGATACCGCTGTAGAGGCGCTGCTGTAAATCATGGCTAACCGCGATATGGTGGAGGCGAGGTGTAGCTCCGCCCTCCAGGAGTAAAAGATGTTGGCTCGGTTCACTGAAGTCGGAAGCTGCTGGTGCTGCCATGCGCATGAACCTCCCGAACCCTTTTTTGTTGAAAAACAAATCGCCCTCACCCCACTGACCCTTAAGACCCATCGACCAGGCCCCCCCCAACAGCCCGGGCCACCGTGAAGACCGCGCGCGTGCCAACCAAACGAAGCATAGTCTCACGCAAAGTCACCTTGGACAGCGGCGGCGGTAGCAGCCAAACAGGGCAAGGACGTGCGCATGCAAGAGGGAGAAGAAGAAGGGTCAGCGCACAGGCAAAGGAGCCGCGAGAGGGCTGGTCCAAGGCAGTTAAAGCAGGGCGAAGGTGCCATGGCCCCGGGGAAAGCTATGCCGCTGAGGTTGCCGGAAACTAGGAAACTGTGAAAGAATAGCCAGGAAGTAATGAATAAAATTGGAAGAAGGATGTGAGGACTTGTATGTCGGGGAACGGCAGAACGACAGTCAAAGAGGACGGCATGGGCATACGCGGGAATGGGAAGAAAATATATGAAAACATGACAGAAGGACGACAAAAAAGAGATCCGATCATCGTGTTGGCCGCGAGGGGCGGCCACTGAGGTGCCACATCCGCCACATCCGCCACGTCAGCTAGCCGGGGCCATGCACCGCCTTTGGAAAGGAAGAAACTAAAAAAGGTGCCCGCGAGAGGAGTCCTGTGACCCGTGGGTCAGTCGTATATCTCGTCCTTTCCCCCTCCCTTTACCCATTCAAACCGCCCCACACACACCCCAGCCGCACCTTAGCTGCCCCTGCCGCCGCAGCACGTGTCACCGGCGGCGGCGGTGGCGGCGGTGGAGGGCCCTTGAAGCCCGGCGGCGGTGGCGGCGGCGGCGGCGGCGGCGGCAGTCGGTACATGTTACATGCAGCCGGGTCGCCCTTGCCATCTAGCTGTAGCGTGAGCTCCATCTCCCGCTCTACGCCCCCAATCAGATACCTGAGGTGCGGCTGTGTCCCAGAGTGAGGATGACCGGCCCCTCAGGCAATGACCAGTTGACATCGCACTTTAGAAAAGGCCCTATGTCGCGGTTGTACGTCTTGTTTTCTGTTAGGTCTTGATGTTATGGACATATTTCGCGGTCTGCTGTATTCTATTGCGTTCTCTTGCGCTCAGTTGCGTTCTCTTGTACCCCTTAAGTGCATATACACACACAGAGACATAGAAACACATCGACCTATATACAAACATCCCCACCCTCAGGACTCCCCCACACTCTTGGGGTGAGGCACGCCTCACACCAGAATCTCAACCAAAAAAACCGACATACATAACGCATGCGCACACATCTACGTACAGAACCTCCACGCTGCACTCGCCGTACCCGGGGAGATGCTCCATTAGAGATCCCGGCATCCGGCCATCGTACGGCGCTTCGCCGACGTACAACAACCGTACGGACGCCGCCACCTGGGCCGCCGGGCACAGCAGTGCGCAACGCTGCACTGCCTCAGCGTTCCGACGTATAAAGCCCTCGGCGGTTGCCAGCGTCAGCGTTGGACGAAATAGCGGATCGGGCGATTCGTAATTCGGAGCCAGCTGCGGGTTCAGAACGGCAAAGTGGTGGTGGGTTATCAACGGACAGTGACATGGCGAAGTGGGGGTTTCGGTTGGTTTCGGTTGGTATGGGGTTGGAGCGTGGCATGTGGGATGGGGTTAGGGGTTTGTCTTTGGCTTTGTGATTGTCATAATTGTCATGATGTCGTGATTGTACTTCAAAGAGTAATTCCCGGTGAAGAAGGGATCACGATTTCGAATGTGAATGCAAACTATATAACTCAAAACCCAAAACAACAAAGTACGGAACGGAGGACGAAGTCGAAGCGTCGCCATCACCCAAACTCCCCCCCCCTCCATTCTCTCCTGCCTCCCCCTTTTGCTCACATCCTTCTCTGCCATGAGGTCCAGCCACTGCAGCTCCGGAACCGGGTACAGCTTCAGAAACTGTTGAAACACACCGTCCACCAGGCCCCCCACGTCCACCTGCCCCGAGGTGGCCGCCTCCACCTGGCGGAGGAAGAGGGGAAGAGGGGAAGAGGGGAAGGGGGGAAGAGGGGAAAGGGGGAAGAGGGGAAGAGGGGAGGAGGGGAAGGGGGGAGGAGGGGAAGAGGGGAAGAGGGGAAGGGGGGAAGGGGGGAAGGGGGGAAGAGGGGAAGGGGGGAAGGGGGGAAGAGGGGAGGAGGGGAAGAGGGGAAGAGGGGAGGAGGGGAAGAGGGGAAGAGGGGAGGAGGGGAAGAGGGGAAGAGGGGAGGAGGGGAAGAGGGGAAGGGGGGAAGAGGGGAAGGGGGGAAGAGGGGCAGGCGATTAAACGAGAATACTGATACGGTTGCTGTCACTGCTGCTGCTGCTGCTGGTTGGAGAAACACAGCTTACTAATACCCACCACCACCACCACCACCACCACCACCACCACCACCACCACCACCACCACTGCGGTGCAACACTTTCAGGGTCGGGAGGGGCGGAGTAAAGGAGAGCCGGAAGAGGTGATGGAGGAGCCGAATAAGGGGAGGGGCGGAATGAACGAGTTATTGTGGTTCAGGTGCCAGCGGAAGAACGCAAGTGCGGCCGCCCAGGAGGGTGGTGGCGGCGGAGTAGGGAGGTGGAGGGGGGCCTGAACAGCATTGGGGTTGAAAGAGACGAGGACCCCAGAGGGACATACGGCGGGAGGGGGTAGTGGTGATAGTCATGGTGGTCATAATCGCATATACATAAAAATACACAAACACATTCATATACAACACATGCTTGCCCATACCTGCTCTGCGAGCTCCCCTGTACGAACGTACGACGCCGCCAGCAGGCGAAGGTATAAATGCAGTGCAAGGACGCTGGGCCCCCCGCTGCTGTCGCCGTCACTTCGGCCGCTGCTGCTTGCTCTCCTGCCCCTGCTGCCGGCGGCGCCGCCACTGGCGCGTCGACTCCGGCGCAGACGTAGATTTGTTACGGAAGTGTGACCAGTACGGATTGTGATAGAGGGTACGGATGCACCGCGACCCGGCGCAGGAGCTGCCGGCTGCGCCGGCGGCAGTTTACTCGGCACAGTTGAACTCCTTGTCGCTGCCGCCGCCGCCGCCGTTGCTGCTGGCACTGGAGCGCCGTCTCGCCTGGGGGACCGTCGCTTACTCGCCGCCGCCGACTTTCTGCGGTCGCGTACGCCGCCGCCGCCCCCGTCATCATCGCTATCAGTGTCGTCGTCGGCATAGCTGTCGTAAAAATCATCGCCATCGCTATAGTGGCCAGAGCCGTCACTGCCGTACTGCTCATTTTTGTCATGCAGCTCGTCCATCGGCCGGCCGGAGCTATAGCTGGTGGAGCGGCTGAAAGCGTCCTCTGCAGTGTCCTCCAACAGTCTGTGGATTCGGGGATGAGGGGGAGCGGGAAGGGAGGGGGAGAAGGTTATCGCCTTCATTGACATGGTGTGTGTGTGTGTGTTTATGCTGAGAATGATCAACAAGTCATGTATGAGGGAATGAGAAAGAAGCAAGAAGTAATGATGCAGCAAGGACCGGGCGTTCTTCTTTCGATTAGTTTGCGTGTGTGTATTTGGGGGGAGGAAATAGAAACTGGGAAGGCGAATAGGCAATTGAGGGGGGGTTGTGGGGGTTGAGGGGGAAGGGGGGGGCCTTGGGGATGCGGCGGTTTTGGATGGAGACCTAATCCGGAACCCGGACACGTGTAATACACATCCACACACGTGCTGGTTCGAAGCGAGTGGTGGTGTGCGGGGGGGGAAGGGTGGCCGGGGGCGGGATCGGAAAGAAGGCACCTAGTTCGGGAACAATGAGGGACACTCGGTTACCTGGCAAAACAAAAAGGGTACGACGCCCTCCCCGCCCTCCCCGCCCGACCCTCTCCGCCTCCAAACCCTCCGGTTCACCTTACCTCTCCAATGCCATGAGCACCCGATCCTCAAACACCTTAGTCACCAGCATCTGAAGCGCCGTACGTACATTTGGGAAGATGGACGACATGCGGCCAGCCTGTAGAGGCGGGGCGAAGGGGCGAGGGTATTAGCGGGAGGAAAAAAACTGCAGGAGGGTCAACGTGTCTTTGAAAGCATAAGCACAGAGCTGGAGAGCTGGAGTGTTTGTATGGGGGTTAGTGTCCGTGTGTCCGTGTGTGTGTGTGTGTGTGTGTGTGTGTGTGGTGGGGTGTCGCGGGGTGTTTGGCGGCGGTTCAGCATGCAGAAATGATACCCTGCTATAGGAGTTAGTTTTCTGTTATCATTTAACCCTCTACCCGCTACCCGCCACGCACCTCCACCGTGACCGTGTCCCGGAGGGTGCCGTACAACCGAGACAACGGTCTGAGCCGCTCCGAGACCACCGCATCGTCCGCCGCCACCGGGGGTTCCCGCACCCAGGCCATCTCGTCCGCTGTCGATTGGAACACCGGAAGAAGGGAGATGTAGCGCTGGCGAGGGGAAGAGAGAAAAAGGGGTGGGGGGAGCTCGGCAATTCGGCGAGTAATTCTAAGGATGTTCGAATTAATTGCGATACAAATGAATTTGATGGACAACAAAGTATAGAAATCCACTCTCCGCACCATCTGCGGATACACATGATGGCACAGGATGATGCTGGCAGGTGGTGGCGGTGAAGGGTGGTTGTGAGGGGATCAGGAGCAGGAGGAGGCGGGAGAGAGAGAGAGAGGAGGGAGTGGGAGATTGGGAGGGAGGGAGGGAGGGAGGGAGACATAGAGGTTTAGGAAACGCCTGACCTGACCCGTAGGTCACGATTTCAGGAAGGCACTGATCATGTGGCGAGGAGTGCGCAGCGCGTTTCCCTGATTGCTACATGATGATGATGGCGATGTGATCTGGAGCGCATGAGTGAACGGAGATATCGATCTGGATCTTATTTGGATCCAATCGATTTGGGTTCCATTCGATGTGGTTTTAGGTTATAAACCCAGATGTATCGCCAAACCCCCCAACCCGGCACCTTTCTTCCCCTCTTTCGCGGCCAACATCGCCCCACCCCCACCCCACCTGCATGATGGCCTTTTCTCTGTCGAATGCCGCCATGATGCGAGCACACTCACCCATCATCCGGACGTCATCCTCCTCCACGGCCTGGTCGAATCTGCGTGTCAGCGATGTGCGGGTGTGTTAAGTGTCTTGTTGTCTTGTAGTTTCCTACTTTTTCACGGTGTACATTTAGAAAAGATTTGTTGTTCTTGTAAATTCACATAAATTGATATAGATTCAAGAAATTCTAATGTTTTCTAAATTTAATTTAGAATTTTGTGTAATGTTTCAGCGGCTTCCTACGGGGTAGTGAGATAAGGTATGGAGGCGGACAACAGCCACGTAGCCCAGTAGCCAAGTAGTGGAGATATCGCACGTATCAGCCGCTCCTAACCTTCCCGCGGCCACCTACCCCCCCACACGTACAGCGCCCCCTACAGCGCCCCTGAAGCTTCCTCCACCTGGGCCCCAAACCCACCTGTTCACGACACGATTCTCCAACCACACGCAGTACTGCCCCAATCGCCGTATGCCGTACTCCAGACTGCCCAACGCAGGCGCTAGTTCCCGTCGCTCCGCCGGCGATGAAGTTCCAGCGGTGGGGGCAGCGCCGCCGCCGCTGGCTCCTGGTGATGCTGCCGCGCCGCCGGCGGCAGCGCGCGCCGCCGCTGCGTCTTCCGCCGCTGCGGCCGCGCCCGCCAGGCGGTTTCGCTCGCCTGCACTCTCCACCTCCGCCGTCAGCGCCCGGAGCTTATGTACGATGCCCTGATGGGGGATGAAAACCGGGACAAAGACGGCTCAGAGTCAGCTCAGAGTCCATAAACCCCCCTCCCCTCCCCTCCCCGCCTCGAACACAACCCCTGACAGCAGCGCATGTCCACAACGCCACACGACTGACGTCACCTCTTCTCGTCGCAAACATGTACACACACATACATTAATACACTTACACACACGTCCCCCTTACTTTGCTTCCGCTTTCCCCCTCGCCCTGATTTCTCTCCCCCTCTTCCACCCCTCGCTACTCCGATGTTCGTCTCCTCACCCGACCCAAAGTACACCCAAGCACCCCAACCAACGATTTGACCGTTATATTCACCTTTCTCATGGGCCCGCCTCCCTTCTCGTGTTTTCGCCTTCCCCTCCCCTCCTGCACAGCTCCTCATGCCCCAACCCACCTCGCTCTACCCCCCCTCACCGCCGCCTCCGCCAGCTTCCTATCGTCCCAGGGCAGTCCCTCAATAAACGCCGAGTCCCCTTCGGGCAGGTGGACGAACAGTGCGAGGTACTCCAGCAGGCGGACCAGCTCCAGAGCCCGGCTGCGGAGGCCATCGGCACGCTGAAGGGGAGAAGTAATGTCGCGAAGGAGAAAGGGGGGGGCGGAAGGGTGTTTTGCGGTCACATCGTGCCGAAACGGTGGCGGTGGCGGTGGGGGGCGAGGGAGAGGGGAATTCGGAAACGCCAGATGGAGTGGGCGGGGGGAGGGAGAGAGGCAAAAAGGGAGCCCCAGAAGTGCAGGGGAAACAGACGCAGGGGCAGGCGAGGGACGAAGATAAAATAGAAACATGGAATGGTTCAATAAAAAAACTAACCCTACGCCGCAGCACTCGAAGAATGGAATGTGTGCGGGTTTGGACAGCTGGAAGCGACCTAACCCAGTACGGGCTTGTACCACAGGGGCGGGTTGGGAGGTGGGTTTCATTTGCCCTCCATGACATGCCTACAACCTACGCCGTACAAACACACACGGGGGTACAGGGCACGGTGACGAACAAGTCTGTTTCTACCGTGCCGGGAGCTTTCCTCTGCCTTCCTCCTCGGAGCGCCTAAACGGCCACCTCCACCCGCATACATCACATATATACACACTTACATACATACACACATAGCCATGTGTCCCCCTCCTGCTGCACGCTGTGGTTCGGCCCGGTGGTCAGGGTCCCCGGTGCGTGTCCTTTCAAGGCAAGTCGCCCAGCCACAGTGTAACACCCGATTATACGTACTTACATGCATACATGCACGCTCGCACACGCAGAGACATACACGTACAGATACACACACGCACACACCGCTGTGCGGGTCTGCAGAGTTGCAGCGGGTAACGCACCTGCAGTCTATCTCCTAGGCGGGTGCCGACCTGCCCCACCTTGATGCTGTGAGCCTCCACTTGCCGGAACGCCTCTCGGGCCTTATCCGAGTGGCGGTTGCACGCGGAAAGCGCTTTCTGAACACAGAGACGGAGGGAGGGAGGGAAAACAAATTAGTTTGCATAATCAGTACTAAGTTATTTCTTTCTATTTATCAGTAACTTGTTTGTTATTGTTACAATTAACAAATGTGAGAAGTCATGATACAGTGGATGCAAACTATGAAATCCAAATCCAAATTTTCCTTTTTTAAACAAAAAGGCGGGAACTCATACAACAAGACGGTCACCCTAACCCTGCCCCTGCCCCTGCCCCACGGGCCGAAACCTCGCGGCGACTGTCCGTCCGGCCCTGACTGACCGGCCCTTACCGCAATACCACCACCGCACCCATCACACACACACACACAGACGGAAACACCCTCCCTGGTGACCTGGTACTTGGCCTGGTCCGCCGTCAGCGTGTTTTGCAGTACAGCCACACCCTTCGAAACCTCCTGGTGGGCGAACAGCGCCTCCGAGTCCGCCCTGGGGGGACGGGACATGGACGTGGACGTGGACGTGCCCCAATAGGGACCTAAGGGAGGTTCTGATGCAATTGAATTCCCGACCGCTGCTCAGTCCTCCGCAACGTTCGTACAAGCAATATGGCAAGAAAAGTGCGTTTGCGTGTGTGTGTGTGTGTATGTGCGAGCGCATGTGTGTGAACGTCGGGTGCATCTGTGTGCCGCGCACATGTGTGTGTATGTGTATGTACGTGCGCTCCAGGGTTGGACTCCCCGAGGAGACGGTCCCGGAGGCCGCGACAATGCTCGTGCACGAGAGGGGCATCAGGGTCCAAGCCAGACACCGGTATGGTCATGCAGCAAAGTTTGTAAAATGCATGAAGCGTTTCAACGCAAAATTGTGTAATTGTGTACGGATGGATAACATGCAATATGAACGTGATAATGCACGACGTAACGGTAAGATACGCGTTGTAGTGCACGTCATGGGGTGGTGGTTGGGAGATGCATGTCCAGGAAAGCTATCGAACAGGGGCCGGGGTGCTGAAAAGGGCTAGGTCCTTCCGAGGCCAGAACGGGTCAAGGCAGTGTTTCTGAGGAGAGGAAGGTTTACCCCTCCATCTATCACGACGTACTTGTCAAAAAGCTCTAAGAGCGCGCGCGACTTGTCCAAGGACACCCGCGCCGCGGCAGCAGCTGTGCTGGTGTCCGGCTTTGGGCCTGCGGGCTGTGCCTTCGGGTCAAGCACGCTGTTTGCAAGGCCCGATAGAAATTCCCCGAGATTGAAGCCATCTTTAAAAGTCTCGGGGTCGATAAGGGATAGCTGCATATTACGGTCACGCTTTAAGGCTCGTTTGAAAAATTGACAACTACATTCTCGGAGTTATTGAAGCACAACCGCGAACGATAATTAGCGCACTTTTATTATCGGATTGTTTCAGGCACATAGAATCCAGCCAGTAATTCCTTGTTGATAACAGGGGTGCCTGTACGTACAACGACTAGTTGGGGGCCCGAGCACCGTACCAGAGAAAGTTTTCTCCGCAATCCTTAACCACATTCATTGAGTTTTCTTCATTACGTAAGGGTTGCAATAAGTAATATTATACAAGGATTTTGTAGTCTGCAAAACATTCAATTTATTCACACTCCAGTCTTTGCGTTACCACTCGAAGAACCAGTTGCTACACAGTACACTTCATTCTTGTGTTTACAAACCACATGAAACTATGACGTTGATAACAGGTATGCCATGCCTCGTGAGCGATCTCCTTCGTGCACCCTAGCAGTTTCGAACGCAGGGACAGCTGCGCAGTCTTAATGGCAGGCACCTGATAATTGCCCTTTCCGCTAGATGTGTTGAAGATCTCACTAGGCACACCTAGGGCTACTCTTCAGTACAGAGGTAAGTGAGCGTCATTCTTCTCGAATCCTTTCCCATCGAACCATTTGAGTGCGTTGGCCCGATTACATGTCGTTTGCTGAAACACAAGTTTTTTGGCAACTTATTCCAGCACTTCTATTGAAAACCATTGATTGATGAAAGAACATGAGAGGCGCGTAGGAAATTTCTCCCCCACGGCGCTCAGTATCAAATAGGTCACCCCTGCTTTATTTGGTTTTCAACCATTATGACCGTTTCCGGGCTGACAAAGCATGATACGCATGCGATCGTAGGCTAATTGGTAAACGTTGTCCAGGTTGATAAGTTCAGTCCATATTTGGCGCTCTGCTGCATGTCCGCATGACACTGAAGTACTCACAATGAAGTACCTTTACAACCAACGGTTGCAACAATCAGCCCTAACTCACCCAAGCCAAGGAAGACTTCGGCAAAAGCATATTTGGGAAGGGGCGAATTTCAATCATCGAGATTTCCCGGACAGCAAGGCAGTGCTATTATAAGCTGCGACAACTCGTGTTCAGAACTTTACTTCTTTCGCTTTTCTGTGAACCACGATTAACAAATGACTCTTCGTTTTATAGTACGACATGGTCCCCAGCTAGTTATGCAAACTGTTCACACACCAAGGAGTTCTGATGCGTCCCACAATGCCCCAAACATAATATAATATATAATAATAAATAAATAATAATAATAATAATAATAATAATAATAATAATAATAATAATAATAATAATAATAATAATAATAATAATAATAATAATAATAATAATAATAATAATAATAATAATAATAATAATAATAATAATAATAATAATAATAATAATAATAATAATAATAATAATAATAATAATAATAATAATAATAATAATAATAATAATAATAATAATAATAATAATAATAATAATAATAATAATAATAATAATAATAGTAGTAGTAGTAGTAGTAGTAGTAGTAGTAGTAGTAGTAGTACGCCGGCCGGAGCCTGGCGTGTGTTAAGGGGGTGGGGAACTGAGGGAACTGACAGCATAGCCGCCCCTGTATGTCCATACCACCGTGGGAAACCGTTTTGGTTTTACCGGTTATTTGGCTGCACCCTCTAGTGCTCGCCGCGCCCGGATAATGGCACCTGCTGTTTCGATTGTTTGCCGGTGTAGGTGCAGGCAGGTCTTCTGGGCATGCTCCGCGGAAGAGCCAAGCCTGCACAGGAGCGGTTTTAGCGTGTTGGTTAGGGTCCCTGTGCTGCCCAGGGTGACGATTTGCGCCTCAGTGTAGTGCACCTTCCAGCCTGCTTTCGTGAGGTCCTCTGTTAGCCGTGCGTGTTGTGCAGTTTTCTGTTCGAGTTTGTCGGTGTGTTGCAGGTCGCTAGTGTAGCCCACTTCGACAATGTACACATCGTGCATGAGCTTGCGTTCCGACCCCTGGTACCGTTTGCACTGGGTTGTGCGCGTGGGGAGGTTGGGAATGAACATGATGTCTGGGCGTTGGCGGCGGATTTCCTCGTCTCCTAGGTGTGGCAGCATCCATTTGGGGACGCGCGTCCCACTACAGTATGGCGGGAGATCCACTTCTTTACCGGCGTCCATAATCATGAAGCCACCACCTTTGCGGCCCCCGTGGACGCAGTCGGCAATAGTGCGCATTGCTTGGTTATGCCGGTTGATGTATATGCCCTTCATGGTTGGGTGGGGGCACCCGCCGAGTATGTGGGCTCCTGAGTCGGGTGTGGGGCCGGTCGTTCCACAGCTGCGGCAAATAGGGCAGTTTCCGTCTCCGCCACGTCCGTAAAGTTTCTGCAGCTTAGCATTGAATAGCAGCCCGTATCGAGCTTTCAGTACTTGCAGTTTGAGCCAGTGGGGCGTCTTTGGGTTGCTAAGGAAGGCATTGCTGCTTTTGGGGTCTAACTTCGAGGCGGTGTTACGCCATTTTTCAGTTAGAATTGTGTCGTTTGTATAGCCTGCGAAGTTATCCTGCTGGAGACACTTATAGAGGCCTTTGTTCAGGTCACTAATGTAGAAGCAAATGTCGCGCTGTTTTAGCCAGAACACTTTATCGAACGGGACGCTGTCTGCCTTTTCAGTAAAAGTTGCTGGAATCTCGCCTTGTGCGACAGATGTTGCTCCCTTGTCAGCTTTGTCATTACCATCAAGACCGGTATGCGATTTCACTTTCAAGAAGTGGACGGTTATGTTCTGGTGGGCGTAGTCGTACAGTAGTTCGGCGATATCCATGAGTAAGGCTTTGTGCTTGGAAATGTGCAGTTTACTCGGATCGTTTATTGCTCTTTTGATAAGATCCAGTGATCCTTGTGAATCAGTGGCAATTGTTAGGGCGCTGTTCACTTCCTTTTGCGTTGATAGGGCCACGCGTATTGCCGCCAGCTCTGCCCGTTGAATGGTATTGGCGCATCCGACGCCTGCTGGGTCGATGTACAATGTTTTTCCGGTGGGTCCACAGTACGCAGCCGCACCCAACTTGTCCGGGCCGTCGTTTTCAGCCGATTTAATGCAGCTACCGTCAGTCCAGATGATATCGTGTGGGTACACGCGGAGTGGTATTTGTCCGGGGAAAGCTGCTGTCAGGCGCGGCTGGAGCATCTGTCCGTCCATTTGGTGAACTATGGCGGTGGGTCTGGGTCCAGGCGGCTTTGAGGCCATCATCTTGCGCATGATCTGAGCAGCTTTGCTTGGGTAGGGACGCTGGATGTCGACGCATTGGGTGCCCTCGGGCGTGTCCCGCGCAGATGTTTTCTGGGGAGGCCGACGGCGTCCATCGCTTTGAGTTCGGTTAGGAGCGCCTTCATGGAGCGGGCGTTTAGTCCTTGGATCGCCGTGTCGTTGGCCACCACAACGAGGTCCAGGCCTCCCTTGTAGCCAGGGGTTTGGCCGTCAGTTCCCGTCCCGCTGGTGAGCATGCACGCTTCACCACGGCTCAGTCACGCGAGATGGAAGACGTACGGTGTGTTGTATAGCTGCGTGTGGGGACTGGTCCGGCTGTGCGGGACAATGAGTAGTGTGGCGGTGGGCAATGCGGATGTCATTGTGTGTGACGCGCCTGCGATTGCCCACATTACCGCCTTTTTGGCGCTGGTGGGGTCAGGATTCGGGTGTGCTATCGAGAGGCCTGTAAATGGCTGAGAGAATGCCTCTATGTTCGCCCCGAAGAGTTGGTCTTCTGCATGGGCGCTGAAGTAGTATTGCACCTCTTCGCCGCAGTTAAGCGGGGATGAAAACCTTCCGACAACTGGGTCGGCGTCTAGGGTGTGCAGGGCGTCAACCAACGTGCGGCGCAGTTGTCTATTCATGGTCGCCTGCGACCATGGCGGGTCTTTCGACTCTCGCCCGTTGGGATCCTTTCTGTACCGCAAAAGAAGGAGCGCGACGTCTTCGGCGAAGTCGCCCTGGGGGGATAGGCTTCTGTGCACCTCCGGGTAGGTTTCGAGCGTGTGTTGGTATCGCATTCTGAGGGTCTCTAAGCGTTGGAGGGTGAGGGTGCCCACGCATTTCCCTCTCGGGTCATAGGCAAAGGCCACGTGCTCTTCGGTCGAGCTGCCCTCTTTGGTTAGCAGTCCTATCTGGATTCGGTACTTTCCCGTGGGGCGCGTGTCCGTGTATGGATTGCACGGCGCGGTCTCAAAGGTAGTGTTCGCTCGAATAAGGCGTGCCCGCTGGGTCTGCTCCAAGGGGGGCGGGTCCCATTGGCCCTGCCGCTGAGGGGTCGTTAGATTGCTGTCCTTGGGTTTTGGGTATTTCGAGAGGGGGTTCACACTCTGCGACCTCGTTTGCTCATATCTCTCCATCGCCTTTGGTCCGTTGGGCAACCTTCCGAGTTGTGTTGCGGGGATATCAGACGGCTCCCATATTACTCTGCGGAAGTGGCGATCGACCCGCGTGCCATAGAGACCTGTCACTGGCAAGAGCTGCTTGGGCACGTATCCCATACTGGCATATGCGCCGACGATAGACATCGGGGTAATAGTGTCTTTCCAGCGAACCGTGTAGTATTGTTCATGGGTTGAGGTCGTATCCGCCCCAATCTTCCGTTTCCTGGGAGGTTTCACCTTTGAGGGGACGGTGCGTTTTGTGATTGGGCCCGCGAGTATTTCTGCGATGTCCTCTGCGTCGTTGGTCGTAAACTATCTGTTGTTGCCCCGTTGTGTCCTTTGCTTGTCCTTTTCCAGGCTTCCAGGGTATCCGGTCCTCCAGGATTTGATCGCGGGCAACCTTCCATCGAGGTCTCCACCATTGTGGGGTGAGGTGCTCTGGTGGCTTCGGCGTCCCTGGTAGCGCTCCGGCCGGTTCGGGTGTAGGTGGGTTACCGGCGTATTTCCTGGCGGTGATGCTCGATCCAGCCCCTGTCGCACCCGTGCCTGTGCTGGCGCGGGAGTGACATGGCGCTACCGGCGTGCAGTCAAGTCCCTTTTCAGCGAGGTATCCCAGCACGGGGTTTGGGGTGCCGGTTTCTCCTGGCACGGGGGTCATACCGATGTTTGGTGTGCGACGGGTTTGCCGGCTTGGCCCCTGGACGATAGGCCCGGGGGGGTTTCCTAGATTGGGTACACTCCTGCGGGTGTCTTTTTGCAGGGCTGCTATGACGCGTCTCGCTTCTATATACGACGTGCATTGTGGGGCCGGGTCGCGGAGTTGCGTGCCGTGGATAGCTGCAGTATCCGTTCTCACGTTGCTGTTGTCACAGCGTGTATTGTTGTTGATGAAGTCCTGTTGCCGCTGATAGGCGGATCTTGTGCGTTTCCGTCCTGTGCATGCTGGATCCACAGAGCGGCTCGGCGGCGCTGGCGGGTCGCTCTTCATGTCGTCTGGCTTGGTGTGGGGATGGTGTGGTTTCTGCGTGGTCGTACACCACACGATAGGTGTATCGCGGCGTACATGCGGGTCGAGGGATGGTGCTAGTATTGGGTTAGGAAGACTTGATTTGTGCCGGAGGCCGGTGAACGGTGGGTTGCTGGGAATCTCGCGGAGGCGTCTGTCTTCCAGAGGTAGCACGGACGACCAGCAACGCGGGTCATGTGCCTTCGTGTGTGGGGCTTGGGGGCATTGGGCACCTATCGCTAGGCTTAGTCGATTCAGGGCAATCTTGTGCCGGTGTTGCACCTTGCCCCGGGGGAAAAGCTTCTGGAGTTCGGTGGTGGTGATGAGGTGTTGTGTTGTGTTGTGTTCTTGTCAATGAGCGCATGCATGTCTAAGCCCAGCTCTGTTAAGGGGAGCAGGCACCGGAACGGCAGAGTTCCGGGCTTTGTGTCCTGCCGTGCGTTGATGACAGAGGCGGCTGTCATGAGAGTGTTTAGGGATGTGTTGTACGGCATCCCCTTGTCTGTGATCGTGATGCCATGGTCTCGCGCCGGGGTCAGCTGTTTTAAGGTGGTATAAAAACTGCTCTCGCGTTTCAACATGTGCATATCCTGGTGTCGGCCGCCAGACATATTCCTTCGCCATATCCCAGAAGCCCCGCAGCAAGGCACTAGAAATTTAATTTAGACATTATAATCACACTTTAAATTGATTATTATTAAGTCTTCATCGTACTTTTAGTGTTCAGTGCCAAAGACTCTACACGAAAATGTCCACCAATCGCGCTCTTCCACCATTTTAGTCCTATAAGCCATGGCTCCGTACTCGTCACCACTGACTATCTCCAAGATAGCCACATAGATACATGCCAGTTGCTGATGTGGGCCCATAGTCTGTCCGTGGGGGGCAGCGGGACATCCTGGAGTGTGTCAGTGATAATGATTACGTAGCCATGGCTTATAGTATTAAAATGGTGGAAGAACGGGTCTTTAGTACTGAACACTAAAAGAAAGATGAACACTTGTTGCCTTGGTGGGGGGCTTCTGGGGTATGGCAAAGCTACGGTGAAGGAATATGTTGGGGCTATTGGAGGACGAGGATGGTGCAAAACGCAAAGCAGCACCAGGAGGTTGGGGGATTGCAGTGCATGTACGGGGCACACATGCTTTATAAAGCTGTTGAGGCCTTCCTTCCAAGAGAGAAATCGGAGTATATCAGGTCCCTGTATTGCAGTCTGAATGAAGAACTTGCCACTCCACAACACCTTTACACCATAAGAAAGACAAAAAGGACCAAACCTGACGGAAGCCAGATAATCATTCCCCATATGCACTGATTGTGGCTTTCTCGACCGGCTTCACATAACCTGGACACAAAGGGTAAGGATGGCCACAGGTAATTAGTTGGGCAGTAAATCCTAGATGGCATATACAAACTGGCAAATGGGCCCTTATTCACCTGTGGGGTAGGAACCGACATACACATACGGTTTTTTGTACATACACACGTGTTCACAGCAAAGTTTATGAGCTGTTAGCACGTGCTGCGCTCACGTGCACATGAGTTGCTTACCTGATACCTGCGCTTGTGTCGCGTTTGATGGCCCATTGTCGGGGCTGCACGAAACTGCAGGGTCACGTCCAGAACTGCGTGCCCTGCATCCAACTGCATACCTGACAAGGTACCATGGATGCAGGGCAAGCGATCAGCTCCACTTGGACATCAGGCGGTGTCCTCATATGTTCACAATGAGAGTATACGTGTGTCTTTAAAACCCAACTAACGGCGCCAAGGTCCAGCACCCTCCTGGCTCCTGTCAATAACCCCTGAATGATATAAGTTCATTCACAGTACAGCAAACTCGACTTCTAGTGCCGTTCGGCGGTAATACATGCATCCCAAGACGTTGCGGCCGAGTTTCGGTCTTGAGCGGCAACTACCATAAACCGCCTCATCCATTTGTTTGCCTAATGGTTATTGTGGATCCTGGCTTAAGTTAAGGATAGGATAGCATTTTGCATGAACACCATAATGATCATGCAATTACCAATTTGCTTGGAGGCAGGATTGCAGTATCGCGTGCGCTACCTTACACCAAGGAAATAAGCTACTTTCCTGGTTGACGATTACATGCTCAGCAGGCATCCGGCATATCGTGCCGGCACATCATCAATCCGTTTGAGATGCGCAAGTGTGGAATTTTGTCATACAAGTTCCCATAATGAAAAGTAAAATTGATCGAAGTCATCGTTTGGTAAAAGAACAAGCCCTTAGGACCGGATCTAACAATTCATATACGGCAATTTGGAAGAACATGTAGGTTCGCTTTCTTTAGCTGCTAAGATTTGGAACTGTCGATTAGTACTGACAAATATAGCAGACTTCTTCGGATCTGTGCTAATCTCAGCGCCGACACAGTAGCCATGACGAGCGTGCTCTTCGCTTCCGGTGCTGCCCCCAACACAATCTGCCGTGCATCAACGAGGCCATGTCGGCGGTGTGCATCAGTAGCGGTGCGCCCATTTACCAGTTCGCGGCGCGCGCCAGCAGCCCCCAGAAATGTGACTGCCAACTTCTTCCGCTTCGGCAAGAACGGCTTCAAGGCTGAGGATGCTGGCATCGTGGGCAGCCAGGGGCGCGACGATTACACGTATGATGACGTCGAACAGTACTTCAACTACATGGGTTTTCTTGCTACGGAAGGCACTTACGACCGCATGGAGGCTATGCTCAAGTCGGGCCTTCACTGCATCGACATCATTCTTCTTCTGGCGTGCAGTGAAAACGACACCCCGAAGGTTCAAGAAATCCTGAAGGCTGGCGCCGACCCAACGGTCCGTGGACTTGATGGCAAGGAGCCGCTAGAGCTTGCAACGAAGCCTGAATTGATCAACATGCTAAAGGAAGCTCTAACAACGAAGAAGGGTGTCGCAGTCTGAGACTGACCCACATGCTTAGGGGGTCGCATGCTATTGGGTAGGGTGTCAGGGTGGGATCTGGGTGCACCGCCAAGCACAGCAGGGGATAGGGGTTGGGCGATGCGCATGGGTGCCGGCGTTTTGGTGCATTATAAACGAAGCCATAAACCGTAATCACGGACAGATTAAGTAGGATGTAGAAGGTTGCGCTGAAAACCATCTGAACCCATTACACTGGCTGATACATCATGGCGGAACGACCAGAGCGGAGGAGCGAGGCACTGCTGTTAGAACCTGATGACCCAACTGAATTTTGTGAAGGACACTATCTGAAGGACACGCCTATGGACGAGCTGGTCGCACATGTGTGTCCGCCATTGTGTCATACAGGTGGTATGTGAACTGTAGCAGCTACAATGAAAGGGGACATTCTTCTTAGCCTGAGAGCTAAGGATTTTGCGGGGGATGCGACGATTCGGATCGCATCAGGGCATTTCTTTCCTGGCGTTGTTCTAGGGAAGAGAATTTCTCTAGGGACAAGTAATTTTGGCAAAGGCGTGCGTACATTGCTTAGGTGTCTGGCAGCAGTGTAATGTGCCCAGGCCGGCCAGGGTGTAAGGCAGCGGCGTCGTGATCAAGGATTCTGTCGTAAAGTGCTCCTTGATCCTGGTGCGCTATGGCTAACGTTGGGCGTCTGACATAAGAGCAGCCACAACGTGTCAGGATCCAGGAGCCACTAAACGTGTGATAAGTACAGCACGAAAGTAGGGTTATCTAAATACAGTGTACATCTCCCATGCGTTTGGAATCATGATGCACTCTCCACAAAATACTTAATCTGAAGAGGGGAATAAACGTATCGCAGTGCAGTTGGAGGGTAGAGTCCTCAAGCAAAGTTTGCTGCACGCAATGCCGCAGATCGCAGCGGCACTATCCATCCACATCGTCCCACGGCGGTCCATCCACAACACTAGGGGTAAGCAGTCATCTCCATGTCGCGTCTTATCCACAGATGTGTTAGAGGGGAAGGGGGACTGTCTTCCAGCATATTACGCACAAGTTGCAGGAGTGGGACCCAAGTAGCACCGTCGGCACATGCTCACAACCTAACGCCTTGCAAGAAAAGTGTAACTACTTTGTGGGCAATGGAACCGTGCACACGCGTGGCATAAGAGCTGACGAACGCTCTGACCGATGACCACAGTACCTACACGTCTTAGGTGCTACGTCTCGCCGTGGTATAGGTGGAAGACTCGCCATGACCAACACAACGCTGGCTACCGGTGGGACTTATTCTCCATCCGAAACCAAAGCACGGCCTCTTCGGTCATACATCCGCACACATACCGTCTTTGATGGTCAGCAGTACTCTCAGGATTCCAGCCCTGTATGCTAGCTCCATACCCGCTTCTCATGAAGCCTCAGAGAGGACCGGCAAGTGCGACATGCCATATGCAGGTACATTTTACGGTCCGCGCCCCTATGCTATCCGCATCTCTGAACTTGCACCGTATGAAACCAACTTGCCAGCGCCATTTTGCCAGCTTGCTCGTTGGGCTCAAGCGGGCGGGATACAGGGACAAAATTGGACCGTAACCGGAGCCTGTTCCTACCCTCAGGTGCGCCAGTCAGGGTAAACTAGCACAGAACTCCGCGGCCCACCAGAGGGCAAAAAGGCAGGGATAGCCTACGAGGGCAACGACTCGCGGGTGGAGATGTGGCAGCCGATCAAGGAGTATGGTTTGTCGCTGTCATTGTCATTGCAAATCTGACAAGCGCATCTGTCCCTCCACCTACGCACGCTAAAACAGAGACCCCCTCGCCGCCAGCCCGCAAGAATGGATACGGTCACAGTGCCCGTGGATAGCACTACGACACGTCCAAGGCAGTCTCAACATCGACCTCCCTCAACGTCCCAAGTTGCCTTCGAATATCAGGAGAAGAAGAACAGGAATAGACGCCTGGTTGCCTCCACCCTGTCAAGATTCCAAACAACCGAACCCCCTCTCCCCAAGCAAGCAATCTCTAAACGGAAAGCCCCATCCGTCAGCGCCGCTGCAGAGCCGCCAATAAGTCGGCTTTAAGCTTGGGCACCTTCTGCAGGAACTCTTTTCCCGCCAATTCCATACAGCTATCGAATTTGCTCTACAGACGGTGCGTGTGGTCGATTAGGATAGAGGAGGGGACAACAACGCGGAGGGCTGGTAAGAGACATGTTATTGGGTTGGTGAAGGACCTATGGTGGTGAAGGTATACCACTACCCTGTCAAACCCACAACGAAGACGGCTCACCAGGGGCATGTGTGTATGTGTGTGCGGGGGTTGGATCGGGGAAGCGAGTAATGGCAGGAAGAGCTCAGGCAGGAGACCCCGGAGCAGTGGCGAATAGGGGTCAGAGGCAATGTTGAGCATGGCGAACACATAAAAGGTCTCAGGATCGGGAGAGAAGTAATTCGGAATCCCCCCGGCAGTGGTGGTGGCTGTGGGTGCTGTCGCTGTTGTTGTTGTTAGTGGTGATTAGTTGCGGGAGCGGGGGGCCCGGCAGGCGCCCGGCCGCCATCCTCTCCGGCACCGGTGTACACCACAACAGCAGCTACAACTTTAAGCGAAGCGAAGCCCCCATAGGATCTGAACCGAGCTCTGTTCGCTCGTGGGAGTAAAACAAAACAAGCATCATGGAAGGAACAAAACCCAACCCTTAGTTGAAGACCTCTATCTTCATAATATTCGGTTTGAAGGCACTAAATGCCCCACCTCAACCTGGGCTAGTGATTCGCCGTGCGATATACGCGGCAATTATTCCATTGTTGTAACAGTTCGGGTCTGCGACAAGATGCCGGCATGGACCCGTAAAGCGCCTGGAATTCCCCTTCTCGTTCGCAAGCTTCCTTCTTCCCCTATCGCCGAGGACGACAGCTACGGCGTCTTATGAGAGTCCATCATTGCTTCCTGTCTTCACCGCCGTGCCACCTTCAATACCTCCACGTACCTGCGCGCGGGCCTGATCTGAGTGGGACGGCTCGAACCCGAGGGCGTCCTGCGCGTAACGAATAGGTAAGGACAATTCAGATTCTGCGTGGCTAAAATATAAGCTGGAAGGACGGGTGGGGATGGCGGAAGAGTTTTCCCTTACGGCCACTAGTTCCATGGTTCTTAATGAACTCCACTCCAACTCCCTCCCGCCGATATACCATGGCATCCAATGTCTGACTTGAAACCTTTATCGCTAAACCCCATTGCGTCATTTGAGCCGCTACTTTGAGGTTTGCTTGCCACCAAATGCAGAAGCAGCCGAGAGGGCAACCAACAAAACCCCGAGCCCACTTCCCCTTCACATCAGAATGTATAGGCAAAAAGGGATACGCAAACCCCTGCCCCCCGGGCCGACCTTGACCTCATCCTGGCACCGCATGGCTGCTCGTTGGAAGCGCTCCTGGGGCGGAGAAGGAAAGAACCGCGGTGAGCCGGTCAAACACGTCGCAGCAAGTGGAGGAACAGGGATGGTGTCGAGGGATCGCAGCCCCTTGAGGAACATTCATTGAACCCACGAATAGCGCGGCAATCTGTGCTAATGCATTAAGTGCGTTACCGGAGACATATTGGCATAACAATCGGTATCGCTTCAAAGTCAAGGAACGCGCACCTGGAAATCTCCCAACGCCTGCTGGATTACTTTCTGAGAGTCTGCGGATGGCTTGGAGCATTGCATGATGCTGTTGAGATGAGGAGATGCAAGGGGAAATTGAACGGGGTGAAGGCTGAGGACGCCGACGGCGGGGTTGGACTCCCATGTGCGGCGGAGAGCTGAGATGCGTACCAGGATTCAAGGTCGCGCGGCCCAGAAACGGTGTCGCAACACTTTGCGCAACATAGGAATGCCTCTTTCTGTTTGGGAATAAGGATCTTCTTTTGTACGTCCTCGATCATACTCTCCACCGCCTGCTGACGTCCAGATGTGAACGAAAATTTGGGTCATCCTAAAAACCATTTTGTAAAACCTCTACAAAGGCTAGGTGCTTGCCTTCTGAACATCTTGAACGGACTGCGGCATAAACGCCATGGTGCCGGAAGCAACGTCGTCGACCAAAGTATGCAAAAGGAGTCAGCCAGTGTAAAGGCCTGAAATTGGTATTTTGTTCTTGAAAATCAAAGATCAGAAATATAATTTACGTAATGTTTGGCATTATAGAAGCCTTCGCGCCGTCGTACGTTCGTTACTCAGACATTTCTTTTTGTTGTGCCTTGGATGCATGGAAACGAAAATTATTACATTTCTTCCGGGTGATCCGCATTGCTATGAAAGCAAAGATTTTAATTCTATACGGCTCTCAAACCGGCAACGCGCAGGTGTGACCCGACAGACGCGCGCGCCAGGCACACGTCATGGAAGTGCTGCACCTGCACTCAACCCAGCATCTGTACTCTTTTGCTCAACACCTCATCTATTAATTATTTGAAAGATCTCTGCAACAACCCTTCTAGGCTTAAACGCTTCGGCCCTTTCTAAGCGTGTCCTTCCCGCATATCGAGACATCATCGTCCCGCTTCCCATGCATTGGTCGTGCCACAAAGGTCTTTGCTGTCCCTCTGCCCTCCCCTTTCCCCCTAAAGTCACCCCCCTCTTCCTCTCACCTTCCGGCGTGTCATGCAGTCGTATTCCTTTGCCCTTCTCGTTGCCAAGTCCTCGCAATCAGTCATCCTTAAAATCCGTCTTTCTCCCCCTTTGCACACACCCCTTCACCCTGCTCACCTTGTTCCAATCCACCCCAAAACTCCAATCCCCAGGATGTCGCGGAACGCGTCGGCCGGGAGGCCCGTCTGCGTCTATTCATCCCTGTAGTCCTGCCCATGGACAGTTATGACGTCACCCGGCTGCCCTCGGAGGGCCTTATTGTCTTTGTGGCCTCCACTACCGGCCAAGTGAGTGATGAGTGGGAGGGGGGCTCCGGAATGGGGTGACGGGGTGATGGGGTGAGGTGCGGTGCATGTGTATGTGTGCGCAGGTATGTACGAGAGAGTGAGGAAGTTAGGAGGGTAATACCCGCATCTCTTAATTGTTCTGCTATCTGTATTATGAAACCTCGTGAGCGAGATGGGACCCGGCCAGACCAGAGGGCAGCTGCCAGAAGGGAAAACACTGTATATGGAAAGCTGCATCCGTAACTCTTCGATTTTGCTGTTAGACGGCGAGGGTGACGAAATGGAACGCCGCAAAACGAAAGCAAGCCTATGTCCCTGTCCGTCATTTGTGCCAGCAGTAAACGTTGTCTCATCAGCTACCCTTGTTGGGATTTAACCCGAACACGGCGATACCCACTTGTCGATCTCTGATATGAGAAATTAATGACATTGTCAATATTATTGCTGATAACACAGACACACAGGCACACAGGCACACAGACAGACACACACACACACAGACACACACACAGACAAACTACCTCCGTTCCTCCTTCCCCTTCTATCGAGGCAGGGGGATCCCCCGGACAACATGCGCAAGTTTTGGCGTTTCCTGCTCCGCAAGGCCCTTCCGCCGGACTCCCTGGCCGCCTGCAGCTACGCGGTCTTCGGACTGGGCGACTCCGGATACCCGAACTACAACGTAGGTATAGGGGGCACATGGGTCACCGAATTCGGGCGCCGGGGCCCGTCGGGGCCTTACGGGAGGGGGCCGCTTGAAACGGAGACGCCAAGGGAGTCCGCTCCCTGTCCCTCCCTGTCCCTCCTTGTCCCTCCTTGTCCCTCCCTGT
Organism: Volvox africanus; assembly: GCA_030268105.1. NCBI lineage: Eukaryota > Viridiplantae > Chlorophyta > Chlorophyceae > Chlamydomonadales > Volvocaceae > Volvox > Volvox africanus. The sequence continues at coordinate 1,958,229 of BSDZ01000010.1, read as the reverse complement.
CCCTCCCTGTCCCTCCCTGTCCCTCCCTGTCCCTCCCTGTCCCTCCCTGTCCCTCCCTATCCCTCCCTGTCCCTCCTTGTCCCTCCCTGTCCCTCCTTGTCCCTCCCTGTCCCTCCCTGTCCCTCCCTGTCCCTCCATCTATTATTGCATATCGCCTGGCGACACATGTCATATCACCGCAGGTGGTGGCGAAGAAGTTGGACCGTCGTTTGGAGGGTCTCGGAGCCCAGCCCCTCCTGGAGCGGGGTCTCGGAGACGACCAGGTAAGAGGATAGGGGGGGCCACCAACCCAACCCTCAGAGGCCAGGACGGCACGTGGAAAACAATTGACACGCATGCAGGGGTGGCGGTGACAAGGATCCCATGTAGGTCTCGCCTGGTGCGGATAAACAATTGACCCATGGGTCACATAAACCAACCGGGAGGCCAATTGTGTGTGTGTGTGTGTGTGAGTGTGTGTGTGTGTGGAAGGGTCAGACAGCGGGGCGAAGGTCTGGGTGGTGAGAAGTACGACGTGCCCTCTCCTCCTCTTCTCTTGTCCCCCATCCCCTCCCACCTCTGCGCAGCACCCTAACGGCTACGAGGCAGCTCTGGACCCCTGGCTCATCCGGCTGTGGAAGGCGCTGAGGGCAGTGCGCCCCTTACCACCGGGTGCGGAGGAGGTCAGTGAGCCCAGCCTCGCCTTTTATTCACATGCATTATAAAGAATTATGCCCTGCACAGCGTCTTCCCTCCCTCTTACCGATAAAAGGGAAAGCAACTGGTAACCTATGCGTGAATGTGCAAGTACTGCATTACTGCTATACTAAGGCAAGCGAAACGCTTGGGGAGGCTTACTAAAAACGCAATCCTTTCTGACAAACCCAATGTCCAGCCGGTGATCTCGGAGGAGGCCCTCCTGGAGCTCGGACCGCCCAAGTTCCGTGTGGTCTGGCTGCAGCCTGAGGAGGTGCCGGCGGCGCGGGAGGCCCTGGCGGCGCGCCTGCAGGCCGAGCAGCCTCATGTGACGGGGCTCTACGAGTGCGTACGGCTGCACCCGGTGCCGGTAGATTCCGATCAAATGCAGGCCGACGGCGGCAGCGGCGGCGGTGGCAGCCTTGAAGCGCACCGTCAGCTGGCGGAGGCGGTGGCAGCGGCGGCGGACTTCCGCCGGCTGGCAATTTACGTGTCTGGAGCGGAAACTACACCGGCGGCGGCCGCCAGCGCTGCTGCTGACGGGGCAACGGTGCCCACCAAGTACGGCCCCTGGCGGCCGTACTTGGCTCGCGTGGCTGTCAACCGCCGAGTGACGGCAGCGGGTCATTTTCAGGACACTCGCCACGTTGAACTTGATCTTGGGGACTCTGGATTGTCTTACGAGCCGGGAGATTTGCTGTCGTTGCTGCCGATGTGGGTCTGGGTTGGGAGTTGTCGTGGAGATGCATCCAGGTGTCGGTCTTACCCTGTCCCTCTCTCTCCCTCCTTGCCCGTTCCTGTCCCTCTCGCTCCCTCCTTGCCTCTTCCTGTCCCTCTCTCTCCCTCCCTGCCCCTCCCTGTCCCTCTCTCTCCCTCCCTGCCCCTCCCTGTCCCTCTCTCTCCCTCCCTGCCCCTCCCTGTCCCTCTCTCTCCCTCCCTGTCTATATCTCTCCCTCTCTGACCCTCCCTACCCTTACCGTAACCGTAGCTTTCCGTAGCAGTGCACTGTTGCAATGCTCCAGTGCAGTGATATGGTCCAGGAAAACACATCATTTAGTTCATCCTAAGAAAAGTAGTTTTGCTTCAACTAGGCTGTATGGATGTGAATGTTGATATGGATGTTGATGTTGATGGGGATGGGGATGTTCGTATTTGGTTTCCCGCTCCTATACCCCTCCCATAAATGCATACACACTCGCGTCGCCCCCTCCACGCAGGACGGATGAGGGGATTGTGGACTCCTTCTTAAAGCGTCTGGGCCTAAATGGGGAGGAGTGGGTGCGGGTGGAGGCGGCGGGGGAGCGGAAGGGGGAAGGGGAGGGGGAAGAGGAAGGGGAGGGACAGCAGCAGCAGCCGGAGCAGCAGCTGGGAGCAGCGGCGGGGTTGCACTTGGACGGCACGATGATGGCTGCAGCAGGGACGCTTGGGTCGGAATGGGGGCCTTACGTGATGGCACGCGTGCGCTCCCTGGTGCAGGTGTGCGTGGACGAGCCATAGGAGGCCGCCCGGGGGGATAGGGAAAGGGGAGATAAGATGGGGGGGAGGGGTGACAACAAGGGCCGGGGGAGGAAGTTTAGGGACTGGGAGGTAGGCGGTAGGGTTTTAAAACTTAGGGTTAAAATCCTTAAAACCCTAAAAACCCTAAGTTCACCACAAACTGCAAACAACGGACAAACAACGCACCCAAGGGGCATGGAAATCCATCCGGGCAGAGTGGGTGGTGGCCAATATGGGGCATGCAAAAGAGAGAAAAGGAAATGGGGAAGGGGGAGGCAGACGCGGGGGAGGGGTTGGTGGTTTTTTAAGTGCCTTTGTAACGCTCATGCGCGTTCGTACACGTTCATGGAAATATGTTATTAAGGGAAGATGACATCTTCTCATGTTCATCCACGTATACATGCCCGACACATACACATACAAATACACACGCACACACAGACATGGCCGTACTGTACGCCGTACATTCCGATACGGACACAGAAACACATAGCATTGCTGATAGGGATTCTGCCGTGCATAACCGCCGTACATGTACATGAAATAACAGGGATGCTTGGATATTGGCGGCGCCTCGCCCCGACGGTATTTCTTCCAGGTATGAACAGCACGGCACAGTACGGCAAATGAGATGTTTGGAAGATTGCACCTCAAAAAAATGAAGTTCAGAAATCCCTAATCCAGGCTCCCACATACCGTAGGGGCGAATGCTGCCAGCTGGCACAGTACTGTACGGCAAACCTCTTCTTCATGGAGGCTAACGGCCCCGATCACCCCATGTTTCTCGAAACCCACAACAGGTGCTGCGACACTTTGCTCACCTTGAACGAGAGCGGGAACGACTGTCGTATTTTGCCACAGCTGAAGGCCGTGACGACCTGTACAGGTACACTGTCTACACGTTTTTGTCTTAGGGTTTTAGGGTTTTAAACCCCCCCGGTTAACGGTTAACGGTCATTGATTCAGGATCAATGGATTGGTCCCTTTCCGTCTTTCGATTTGCCTACGTGTCTATCCGGCTGGCTGCGTGTCTGTCCGTACGTAACTGCCGACCAGTAACACGCCCTTGGGGTCCCAAACCTGTCCCCTCCTCCCATACTGCTTCGCCGCCACCAGCAGCAAGGCCAATAGTACCCTTTCTCGAGGTTCCTATTGTCATATCTTCCACCCCTACCTTTAACGTCGCCCTCCACCATCGCGATTAGAAATCTTATAGCACCAGCGTCTCTACACCAGCATCAGGTTGCTCGTTTATTCGTCTCCTTCTCCCTCTCCACACACACACACACGCACGTGTACTGCTCGCAACCTGATCAGGTTTATTTCGCCGGCCAACTCAAATCTCTCCCCTCCAGGTACCAACCATGCCGCTCGCCCCCCCCCCGTCATCGCGCCACCACTCCTCGTGCAGATACAACCAGCGTGAGGGCCGTACCGTGTTGGAAGTGCTGAGCGACTTCCCCTCCGCCACGCCCCCCCTGGAACGCTTGTTGGAGGCCGCGCCGCCGCTACGCCCGCGGCTCTTCTCTGTTGCCTCCAGCCAGCGACTCCGCGGCCCGGCGGCGGCGCACCTGCTGGTGGCACTGGTGTCGTACAAGACGCCGCTGCGGCGACTGAAGACCGGATTGTGTAGTGCCTACCTGGGGAAACTGAGTTCCCGGGAGGAGCGAGAGGGGAAAGAGGTGCATGTGCGTGTGTGTATGTGCGTTTGTGTGGGTGCATGCATGTGTATGCATGCGTGTGTGTGTGTGTGCGTGTGTGCGTGTGTGTTTGTGCGCGCGTACATGTGGATGTGTATATCGTATGCGTAGATTTGATATGGGATTTCTTCCGAACGCAAACACCTGTTGTTGCCTACCGCCCAAAAATATGGATATAATGTTTTTTTATTATGTACAATGGGCAGCTTGGTTAGCTCCGGCTGCCCGCCTTCCCTTCCCCGACGCGCAGGACCTGGTGGCTGTTTGGACAGAAAGGGGCTCAATGAAGCTGCCGAGGTCTCCTGAGACGCCACTCATCTTGGTGGGACCGGGGACAGGTACGGCGAAGGAGGGGGAGGAAGGGGGACGGGGAGGAGGGAAGCGGGGTCGTGTGTTTGTGAGGTTTGATAATACGGGATCATAATCAGAGCTTTGTGTGTGCTGGGAAATTTTGGTTATACTTAGAAGCTGTGTACAGCGGTGTATAAACAAAAAGTATATTTACGCATACACACACTTGACGGTCATTCACATTAGTACGGAAGCCGTACGTGTGGATGTCCTGTGTGGAGTGCAGGCGTGGCCCCTTTTCGCGCCTTCCTGGAGGATCGGTACGCGGCGCTGCTGGAGCTCCAGGGAGGGAGGGACGAGACGGCTCAGGTGCAACACCTCGGACAAGGATTGCCAGGGGAGCAAGATGACCGAGGCGCACCACAACTGCCACAACCACCACAACTGCCACAACCACCACAACTGCCACAACCATTATTGAATGATAACCAACACCGAACCCAACAACCATCCAGGCTGCAGACTGGACAACAGCAGCATGAGCACAGGCCGCTTATGGGCGATGTGTCTGCCCGCCCGGCGCCCTGCTTCTTATTTTTCGGGTGTCGTGGTCGGGAAATGGACTTCTATTACCGCGAGCAGTGGGAGCAGTACATGCAGGAGGGCGTTCTCGATCCAGGATGCGGACTCATCACCGCATTTTCGCGAGATCCGGTGAAACCCGCAGCGGCGCCCGAGCCAGAGGCCGTTGCAATGGCAACGGCAGTGGTAGCGGCTGCCGGTAGCGGCGGTGGCGGCGACAGTGGCAAGGTTTATGTGACGCACCGTATTCGTGAGTACGGCGCGATGCTCTGGCGACAGCTCTCAGAAGGCGGCGCAGTGGTGTTTGTATCTGGGTCAGCAAAGCGAATGCCAGAAGGGGTGGCGGCGGCGTTCACAGACATAGCAGCGCAGTACGGCAGGCTGGATCCGGCAGCGGCGGCAGCGTTCATACGGCAGCTGCAGCTGAAGGGACGGTATCACATTGAAACCTGGTCGTAGGCTCCGTGAGCAGCCAGAATCATAATCATCTTAGGTACCAGACTGCCGAACACAGCCGAGTTCAAAAGCTGCTTTGTTCGCGGGGAGTCTAAATCCGGGATGCGATGGCTGGGGGATTATTGATAAATAGTATGCCATGTTTGAGACGTGGTAGGGGCGTGGGTAAGGATGACATGCATGCACGGAGGTAGCGGTTGAGTGAGAGTGTGTCCGGAAATGCACTGATTGGTCACTCATGGTAGTTGCAGCAACTCAGCGTACCAAGGTTTCTTATCACCACCACCACCACGCCCCAGCCTTGGTGAAAGAGGGGAGAAAGCTTCTTTCTTGACGTTTAGTGCAGAAAGTATGGAGGTGCACGATGATACGGGTGCTCGTTCTGCATGTAATAATGTCGTCCCTTGACGACATCATCTGGCTGCATTTATGATGTGATGATGTTAAATAAAGTCGTAACATGTACGGAATATCAGTTGGGGGTGGCTGGCGTGGGTGCATTGTAGACACATCACACATCACTGCCCCTATCTATTTGCTTGTCTTTCTGCAAAATGTCGAAGTTGCACTTGTGGGGTTGGTTTTAAGGGCCTGAGTGTTCAGGCATAGTTCAGGCATACCCTCTGGCAGTCCAGGGACCACCTTTCTCGATTGTGTTTGTGCGTCCTGTCTCTCCAGGCGATAGGGGTTGGCTGGTCTGCAAAAGCTGTCCAGAAGATGCCGATCACTTGTTGATCACGCATCTCAAGATGATCCTGGGGCACATTAATGTCTTCTGCCCCCTCCGTCCTGCTCAAAAATGCCACCATTCCATGTACCCCCCAGCCAGCCCTGGCTTACACTACAGTCGCTTCCGCTCAGATAACAAACAATCACAACGGCAACTGCTGTGACTGCCCTGGCCTTTTCTACTAAATTAAATCGAAGATCAGCTAATGCAAGCATTTAAACACGGAAACAACCAAGCTAGGTACATCGGTCGCTTGCTCAATTATATTCGTTATTATATTCGTTCTTTCTTTTCGGTGATCATCCTGGATATTAGCCTTAGATACCCCAGGATACTACAAGTATTCCCCCTCGGATGGGGTGCGTTCTCGCATCCTACAGTCCAGGGGCCTGCAACTCCCCTAGTCTGTTGTCAGACGGATTTTATACCTCATGGCCTGGTCATACATTAGAGCCCGGGAGATCCCACTCAATACCAATGTTACATCGTTATATTAATACCTGCCAAACTGTTTCGGCCCTATAGGAAGATATCCGATTTTCTGAAATCATCATCCAGGATCATTATCTCATCGCAAATCAGGATTACGGATTTGGCAGCAGCCGCCACCATTACTAACCATCCTCCCGAAATACTGAATCTGTTGGTAGTCCGTAACCCGTATGGACTGGGCCTTTTACCGACTGAATGGTAAAAGGTGGAACACCTGTTTCCTGGTTCACTGATTTTCCGGTTACAAGGGTGACTTCTGAAGGTCACACTTAATTCGAGGTCCCACAGCACCCCAAGTGCAAGTGGTCTTTGATGCTATGTAATCGGGCTCGTACAACAACCGGTATCTTTCGATACCACCCTTCATTGGGTTCACCCTTGGAGCTGAAACCAGGTTAATTGCTCGTAGGAATGCTGAAAAGCAGGCCCGTCCCAAACTGAACACGCTATTAACACAGTGTAGTATCCTGGGGTATCTACGGGCAGTGTCAAATGACCCTGGACCTTAGATGGTCATCCTTCCGATCGGGCCTTCGTTGGCCGACACAACAGAGATTCAACACACAGGAAAAGGCCTGTGAGGACCCTGAGGACGAGACCCCGGCGCCCCCACCCAACAAACTGTGGGCTGCATCCGCTCGAGCAGACATCAATGGGCAGGAAGACCACCCATGTGAGGACAAGGGTGCCGTTAAGTCAAAGTGTGGAGGGCAGAAGGGGAAGTACTTGGCACCCAAGGGCGGCCATATACAGAAGAAGGGCCAGAACAGGAAGGACCCTGCGGAGTACCTGAGCACCTTTAAGTGCACCTGGCGGGAGTTTCAGCACTGCAAATAGAATGGGATGTGTCTCCGCTGTCATTCAGACCAGCACCGGGTAGACTCCTGTCCAATGCTGCTGGCGGAGAACCCAAAGGGCAAGGGTCACTAGAAACTTGCCCAGGCTGGGATAGAGGGATCAAAGTCCGTCTGTCTACAGGCTAAGGGGGTTGCTGGCCCCTGGACTGTAGGATGCGAGGGCACGCCCTCTCTGAGCGGGAATACTTGTAGTATCCTGGGGTATCTACTAGATACTAGGTATCTACTAGATCGTGACAATCACCACCACGTACCAGCTGCAGGTACTTCCTAACATCATCATGCAGATATGCACGAGTTGCATTGGCAGCGCTACATTCAACATTCCTCTGTTCCATATAATGTGCGAAACACAATTTTGGTACTGGGATAGAAAGTCTCATCACCTCATCGTCGTCGTCACGACCTTGGTGCAGAGATGATGGCAGTGAGAGGTATATAATAGGTTTGGTAGTGAAACAGGTTCGTTCACGGACCATCTCTTCCCCTACCATCTTATAGAGGTATAACAGCGGCTAGCAGGCTTGCCTGTTAGAAACTTTTAGTGTAACAGACTTCGCTAACAATGCTAGAGGTGTCAGATATTGTTTGGGCTGGATGTGATTGGATCTGGCTGTTAACAACAATCTTGACAAATTGTAACAAGGATTTTAACTGTTAGTTGGCGTTGGTGACTGTCTGGTGCTGTTTGGAGTGAATGTAGGCTGTCTGGTGATGTTATTAATGAATATCAGATGGAATGAACCAAAACCTTGAACTGATTGTAACTGCTAACATTCTGCCTGTGGTACAACTTGCATGTTATTACGATATACACCCGTACTCAACACTGCTTCCTTCTAAGATTCTTGATTGGTTGGTCTGCCTGGTTGGTAGGAAGCTGTCTATCCTTGACTGTTTTCCTGAAGCAATTTTCTCCTTAACCTCCTTGCCAGGCTGAACGTGCACCACAGCTAGCCTTCCAACCCCCATTAAAGCTAATGCAGGTATTAACATATCCGCACCGATAATAATTATCAAAATCCGGTTCATTTTCTGACATCTGGTCTGCATCATTGACCAAGGCGAACAAGCCGACTATTGTTCCCAATACGGTCCTATTCCTGGAAGTGGACTACGTCGGGATACTGAATTTTTGTATGATGAGTGTACACCGTGCTTGCGAAGACCGGAGGCGAGTAGTCGCGAGACCTGTGGCGGCGGCCTAGCCTGTCCATCTGTACGCCTGCCTGTCTGTCTGGGACCGTGGCGCCGGTGGCTGGTGCATTTGCTTAAGCACTGGTTGAGTTCAGGGATAGCCTGCTGTTATCGGGTGGACATGGTAAATAGAAAAGGGGGAGTCGTCCAGCAGTTGTTTATGGTGCGCTACCTGATGTAAAAGACCGTGCAAGACAAGACGTGCCCATTACATTCACCTTACGCCGCCTTGGTGTTATAACCTTTACAGGCACGCAGCCGGCAGCAGGTCAGGTCCTGACCTCGCATGCCACTCATTCAGCAACTGTGACCAAGATGACCCTTCCAAGACAGCTTTAGCCCCGTGGGACTGCGAAAGGAACCGACACCGCTTTGACGACAATCACGCTACATTGTCTCTTGGCACAAGAAATGTATTGCGGCTGAAGCGCCAACCACAGCCCTGCCTGCCTCCCTTTCCATTCCGTCCCTATCAGCTATATATGCCCTATTATCAATTCTGAGCTGATGGCTCAACCGGTGTGACCAGCTGCTGAAGCTGCAGTACATCCACACTGTGCTGTTCGGCAGGCACACCACCGTACGAGTCCCCCGGCACACGGGCTGCCAGCAAGGGACCGACAGCAAGCTCAGCAACCTCTGCATTTCGATCATCCTCCCTCGGCGAGGTTGAGGGATCTTCGGGATTCCGGCAAAAATGGAATTTACCAATTGGGTCTGTGCACCGCATCAATGCAGAGCCCTTGTCGCGCCACACGCCAGCGGCCGCTGCCAGAGGCTCCAGGGAGCAATCATCTGTTTCAGCAAGCTGTGGGGCTAAAGTGTCTGTCAGGGCGTACGTTCCAGCACTCTCTCTCTCTGTGACCGCGTGCGCTTTGCTCGTCAGCCCCATACGAGTCGCGAAGGGCTCTGAATTCTCTGAAAACTTGTGTTCTCGTTTCCGCATAGTGGCATTGAAGCTCTCGGGAGGGACTTGGGACGGACCCACGGGCCGTAAGTGTCTCCCCGCCAATGTCCGCCACAACTCGGATCAACCAGTCACATAAAGATGTTCACTTTTAAAGTCTATAAAGCCTTCAGAGTTAATAGCAGAAGAAGACATGGCTGACCATAAACATAATGCGTGGCGTCTGGTAGGGTACAACTGCAGGACCAGGCAGGACCTTGCAGGGATATGCAGCATGACCCTTTTAAGACACAAATCTTAAGACATATATATATGGAGATAGATACGTCTTGTCTCAAAGTCCGTAGCTGCATCATTGCTTTGACGCCAAGTAAGCTCGCCAACCTCCGAAAGAACTAATTTCCTCGGCATCGCGGACCGCATAGAATTCTCCTAAAAAGCCTTTTTCGCTGCTACCATCCTCCAACGCAACGTCGCCAATGCAGAGCGGTGGCTTTACGCCATCGCGCAGGAACTCCCTGCGGCGACGGTTGAAATTAGTCGGGCGATAATTATCTCCGCTGGGAATTGCAATTTAACTTACCCGACGCGCTCGATTGGAAAGGCCCACACCTCCACCTCGAAACTGTGGCCGCAGACGCCATCTGCTCCTTGACGTATTAGAGCCGGGCGTGGGCCCAAGCTATACATTTTGTAGACTGGCGCAGTTTTACAAGCTTTGACTAGAGAGGCGCCTAGCCCCAGGACCTGATGATTCAGGGCAAGTCCCGACATGTGAGCTCCCGCTAGCACAAGGTTGAGTGTAATGGCCATTTCAAGGATACGAATGTAGAAAGTGCCCGAAGTGCTAGTGACAATTGGATTTAACTATTTCTTTAAGGTTATGAAGGGAAGGAAGGGATATTGTATCATGAGCAGGGGGACATGGGATGGGGGGCAGGCGACCAGAGGACGATGGACCCTTGCAGGAACGAAGTTTGCCTCGGATTTATTATTTGACCTCGTTTACGCTCCTATTACAATGTTACAAACAACTGTTGTAGCATTCAGCTTCCTGAATTATCTGCGAGGTTTTAGAAGGGCGGGCCTCAGCCTATATACGTCGACGAACTTGGCCACCGGTAATGACCACTTCGACTCATCGCGAGTCTGCAACTCGTTAACTCTCCGCACATTACCCCTTCAAGTACCCCAGTTTATTCTCCACAAAGCACTTCAATTATAAACTTGGCATCGAACTTCATGTGCCCTACAAGATCTATGATTCATTACAGTGAGGGATTCCGACAGATTGAAAAGAGGGCACCAAAGCAGATATAAGAAGGCAGTCGTTGAGATGAGGACGGAAGCCTAGAAAAGCAGTTCAAAACCCCATACACACAGTAACGCCACATGTCATGATACCGATGAAAAAATGATGTCAAGATGCCAATAACGTGACATGTTGGATCTCGCACCTATTGGTGCGTATCCTTGCATTGAACAAATGGGCTTATAGGACCTACGCCCACTCCACCCACAGTGTCTAACACCGTCCCTCTAACGCAGCTTCGGCCATGCCGGCTGCTGCGCTCTGACGAAAATGCACAAACACACGAACTTTGCACGGACAAGTATAGCAACTAAGCCCCGCAAGTCCCGTGAGGCCCGTAAGCCCCTACGATATTGCGTACACCTCTCAATGTTGCTGTCGCAACCCAAACCTTCATTTTAAAGACTTGGACAACAAATCTCGGTTCTTTATCAATTCAGATTGTTTTGTTCTCTTTAGCTCTTCTCAAGTACAATTTCATTATGTCGTCGAAACAATTACTGCTCGCCGCGACCCGCACGGCCTCTTTTATCATGATCCCCACCTCAAACCCGCCTGCTGTCAGCTAGTATTGCAGCCAGCGATCAGCGACACGCCTAAGTACCATATCAATACCCAACAAAACTGTACAAGTATAACGAGGCATGGGGAACCGTCTGTTCCGCCGCAACCTCCAAGCTATGTACCCACCAGCCACCGCAAAACGCCAAACGAATGAAAATCACCGCCTAAGATTTTAAGCTAATGCGATATTCAATACTACGTCGAAGGGAACGGTAGAAAAAAAGCGGCGAAATGCTACCGCACAGCCGGCTGGGGCTTTGGCACAGCACATATGCATCCGGCACCAGTCAGCCCCGGACGTAAAGAAGCCACATGCTGCCATGATCAGTGAAAACGTTTCAAGGCACAGAACTTAAGATGAGAAGTGGTAGCAGATGCGTGTGAAACCCACTCAGGACGAGGTGATGTAGGACAATCGTGTAAGACCGCTACGCCCAAGACAGCATGGAGATGAGGCCAATCGCCTGATGTACCGCCTGCTTGGCCTTGGCGGCGGTAGCGCCCGTGCCGCCCCGTGCGATACCTGCAAGGGACCCCTTTACGTTCTCCAACACGCTCCTGTGCACAGCGGGAGGCGCGAATAAGCTTTAGAAGCCGTCATGAAGATGGAAAGCGTGGGTCTCAATGCAAGCTTCAGGACCTGAACAGGTGGTGTGGCAGATGGATGGACGGATGGATGGATAGATTCAGAAGCAGCGGCATCGTTCAACGAGTTGCTGGGGTCGATGCTACAACTACAGCTACATCAACACAATTGCTACAGCTTTACTAAAACGCCATATAGTACGGACCTTATGTGCGGCGCCAGGCCCGGCTCCCGCGCGTCCAGGCGTTTCAGGATGGCATCAATCCAACCCAGCTTCAGGTCCACGTCTGCCGTCAGATCGTACGACAGGAACGTTAGCAGCGACAGGAGTGTTGGTTGACCCAGTGGGCACGGCTCCACAGAGAGGATCGGGGCACCGCCTGCCTCCTCACATGCCCACAGGACCAGGGGAAGGTCCTGCCGCTCCAGGACACGCGATAGTGCACCATCGACATCACCAGCCTGGATCAATCCTGCAGCCGGTCGCATTTGAAGAGGAAACGTTACGAAGTCAAGAAGCTCAAGGATGGATGGATGGTCTTAGGGGAAACATTCGGGAAAACATCAGGGTTGGGCTTAACATACTTTTCAAGTCGATTATTTCATTACTTTGGCAACTTGATTTCTAGGCGCAGCCGATGCACAGCGCACCTTGGACCATTTCCTTCACTGCAGATGGTGCCGGTGATGGCGTCGCCATCACGGCTGGGGCCCGGGGCGGGGTTGAGCCTGGCGCTTGTGCGACCTCGGGGCTTCGCGCGGCGGAAGCGGTCGGCGGCTGGGTGTTCTTTTGCGGCGGCTGGGACCGCTGAGCTGCAGGAGCGGCGGCCCTGCTAGGATATGCTGGACCCGTGGCGGCAGGGGCAAGAGCAGGCGAGGCAACGATGGAGACCTCCGACGTTGCGGACTTGGATGGGCCGACAGGGGACTGAGTCGCCGTCTTGGTGCCTCCACGGGCGGCATTCATCATTGATGCCAGCGGGGCCGGTGGGGGCGGCGCGGGAGCAGGAAGAGGCGACTTGCCGGCACTCGCACCAGCACTCTGTGGCGCTGCCGAGGAGGCCTGCGGCGGCGGCGCTATTGGCGCCTCACTCTTGAGCAACCCGACGGCCGCCTGCACCTGGGATGCTGCATCGCATAGCTGGTCCCCCAAAATTGCAAGAGGGCCTAGCGGCGCCAAATGCTCCACGAGACCGGCCCTCAGCACTCCCTCCATCTGGATGAACATATTCGCTGTCGCCTTCTCCAGCGGAGGTACCACCTACCAACCGAAATAGAAAAATATTCAAAGGGGCCACGCTTCAGGCAGCAGATCGAGGGGATGGATCCTTTCGTGGAATTCGGGCATGGCTCAACCCACTAGCGGTGGCCGAGAGCAACGCACCCAACCTACCTTATCAGTGAACGCCATCCCAAGGCCAACCTCCACGGCTCGCGGCAGCGACGCTGCCAGCTGGGAACCCAGGGCACGCTCAAGAGCGGCGGCGGTGCCCCCGGCTGAGAGGGCCGCGGGCAGTGCCTCCGCTACGGCGGCACGTACGGCTGACCCAATGGCGGCCTTGACGGCGGCCGTGGTTGCAGCAGCCGCATCAGCGACACGTTGCGAGAGGTCCTTGCCCATATGGTTAATGGCCTGACGATGGGGCGAGTGCGTGCAGGAGGTTATGCTTACATATCATGACAATGCACGGGGCCAAGATGGTCACCAAGATGCTCACCTAGTTGCAACGTGACGCCCAACAGCATAGGTGTACGTTGTTTGCGTCCCGACGGCTTAGGGCAAACACTTCACTAACATTTGCTACAGAAGGACATCCACGACGGCATGATCGCAACTACATACGCATTGCTAAATATGACGCTGGTGTCCATGGCGTCCCTAGCTTCGCTGACATCGATATTTCAGGCAAGTACAACTTGGGCCCCTCCAATTGTGGAGAGGCCCCCACGCCCCGGCCTCAGCGCACCCCAGTCAAAGACTTCTGTAGTTCCGCCATCTCCTTGCGCCGCTCTTCCGCAGCCTTTCGCGCCATTGCCTCAGCCGCCCGCGTCGCCGCTGCGTCACCTGCGATCTTGCTGCTGCGCTGTGCCTCCGCCCGGAAGGCCTTGAGTAGCTCCCGCTGACCCGCCGACACCTGGTGTGATGTCCAATGAGATGGCAGTTGGATGGCGGGGAGTCAGAAGAGCAGGATAACCATTCGTACGTACGAGCGGAGAATGAGCCATAACAGGCAACTTGGAAAAAGTGCATAGGTCCAAACGGATGGATAAACATTTGGGAGGTACGGACAAGAGGAACTTAGGAAGAGAATCTGAATGCCGACACGATAGAACGGATGGAGATAAGAGCGGAAGAAAGGAGTGTGGCAAGGCATCCCAAAGCAAGAGTTAATGAATTGGGACGGGACAATTATGCCATGGGAATTACGGGAGCACGGGCAGGCGGCTTTGGGGGAGTGAATGGTGCAGACCGAATGGTGCAGATTGTTTAGCCAGGTTCGGTAGGAGCAGGGTGTTACCTTGGGGCTGCGTGTAAGCCCTCAACCTCACCTGCTCCAAGACCTGCTGTTGCAGTTCTTTCAGCTCAGTCAGGGCTTGCTGCTGCTGCTGCTGCTGCACCTGCAGACTCAACATGGACAACCCTGGCGCAAACAAGGTAGACGCGGGGGCGACGTGTTGGTCCTCCTCGTCGTCCGCTGTGGCAGCGGCAGCGCTTACGGAGGCAGATGGGGACGTAAGGTGTGCCGCCGCCAACTGCAGCCGCTTACCCAAAGGGTTCGGGTACAACGCGGTAGGGCTCCCCTTACCCTGCAGCGGCGTGCAGACGGCGGAGTATTTTTACGTCGTGCTATTGCCATAGGTGGATGCGAACGTTTGTTTGCGAATTGCGCTTGTTATGGGCCATGGTCGCCTTGAGCAGCACGAAGAAAGGCAAGCAGCGAACGAGAGCAACGGCGACGCCATCACCATTTCTACAACCTGCCCAAACGCAGCCGTGCCCGAATACTCTATTGCACCCTGCCGTATTCCCCCGCCTACCACAATCCCCTCGCCTCCCCTCCCCCAACAGGCAGCAAATTGATGCGCGTATAAGCTAAACGGCGTGCCTTGCTTCGTCGCATTACCCTTCCGCAAATGCAGCATTCGTGTCTCCGTTTCAGCGCGTCAGTTATAACGGGCCAATCAATGGCTGACTTGTGGTCGGCACCAGGTTCCTGGACCACGACGCCACGACGTCAACGGCGTGTTGACTTAAGTCGCTAAAGCTTCACACGATCGCTCCCCCCGAGTTAAGCTGTCCCCAGAACGCCGAACGCAAGGAGTGGGTGCCCCTACCTCATGAGCTTTCTGCACGAGCAGGTCGGAGGGTATCGGCTGCGGTATGCTGTGCGGGACGGACGTAGCTGCCCCAGTACTCGTACTCGTTGGGAGCGCCTCAACGGCGGGGCCAGCAATCTCTGCGTCCGCCTCCTCTACATCCGCCGCGCGTGCGGCTGCCGCTTCCGCTATGCCTTCCGCCACCGCCTCCAACTCCGCTGAGGCGGCGGCGGATGCAGCTGCAGCCGCCAGATTAGCATCTGAAAGGCTTGGGGTAAGCGTGTTTGACAGCAGTGCTAGCGACTGTGACCGACTCGTTCCCACCGTTGAAGCAGCAGTGTCGATTTCTGCATTGGTTTTCTCCGTTGTTGCGACGCCGCAACCCTCGTCTTGTGTCGCATTAAAGGCTGCAGGAACCGACATGCTAGCGCTCGAGCTCGCGACAGACCGCGCCGACGCAGCAGCGACTGAGTGCATCAGCTGGCTCGGGGTCAATAGGAGCGATGTTCTGACAGGGCCGGGTTGTTGTGGTTCTGCGGCCCCTGCCGCCTGCATGAGCACATCCGCCTCCTGTGCTGCTGCTGTGGCAGCCTCTGCTGCTGCCGCCGCAACGGCTGCATCCAAGGATTCCGCACCAGCCGCATCTGCATCTGCCACCGTTTGCAGCGGCGTTTCCCTTGTTTGAGCTCCCTCCTGTGCCGGTGTTGCTGCCGCAGCAGCAACGGCGCCTGTAGCAGTACCTAGATCCTCCAAGCCGCTCAGCGCGCCACCACCAGACGCCAATGCTGGCGGACTTGTTGCGTCCGATACATCTGATGGCATGGCCACCAGAGCACATGGCGGCTGAGGTGGCGACGATACATCTGCTGGGGTCTGCGGCAATTCCCTTCCTGCATCCTGTTGTTGCTGCTGAAGCAGCTGCCGCTGTTGCTGTTGGAACGCCAATAGCGACGCCAAGAGGTCATTGGAAAGCCGTGGCCTCGGCGGTGCATCCGATACCCCACCACCCGAGCTACTGGCGATGTGCGCGTAATGGCCGGCGGCGCTGCCGGCCGTGGATGCAACTGAGCCACCAGGTGCTAGGGGGGCTGCAGTTGTGAGGAGTGGTGCCGTAGGAAAACATTGCGCTGGAACAAGTGTGTATTGCTGTACTGCGTCGCTCTGGATGGTGTACATGTGGAACGCCTTTGTGCCAGTTGCCTCGTCCTCGAACGACTCCGGCACCAACGTACAGGATAAGATGGGCATTTTGACGCTGAATTCCGAGATGTAGTCGAACTTCGGCGAAACGGGCTGTGACAACAGGTCCACATGCAACACGTACACGTGGTTTTGGAGCTCGTTGGCCAACACGATACAGTCAAACAATGGCTGTGCCTCGAGGTGGTTGAAAAACGCCTTGGAAGCGGCGGCGGTGGCGCCCCCAGCTGCAGCGCTCATCAGTTGGATCGCATGCGTGCACTGCGGCTTTGCAGACATATCAATCGTCCACAGCTTCAGGTGTGCGTTTACACCATTGCCCGTCAGTAGCACCAGCGGCGCGGCTGTCCCGCCGCCGCTGCCTATGCTCTCGGCGCCCACAGCGCCCTTCCCGCCGCGCGTCACCCAACACAAGGACACTACTGCCGTTGCGTCGATGATGCCTTCGGCATATGGCGCATCCACTGTGCCGCCCTCGTATGCTTGAAACCATATATCCGGAACCGTTGCCAGTGGCTGAACCAAAGCCGGATCCAGCTGCTCCGACGTCAGCGCCCAAATGTACACAAAGCCACGAGCGTCGCCGGCCGCCAAAAGATCCCCCGACGGCGAAAACGCCACCGACGTCATTACGGCGCCGTCTTTGCTGCGCGCGGCCGCCACCGGCGCTGAGTACTCGGGCGCCGCTGCCACATCCGCCGTTGGCGGCACGTTGATGAAGTAAACCGTTGGCCCCGCGGTTACCGCGAGCACAAAATCGTATGCGGGGTGCCAGGCAAGGCGAGCTGGTGGGTGAGCCGCTGGGCCCGAGGTGGGAATGGGCAACTCATGCCGAGCAAGGATCTCGTCGCGCACTGCATCATCACCGTCCGTGTCCTCCTCATACACCTTACGGACATGAACCTGTTGGTTGAATTGAAGGGCACGGGGAACATAGAAAGGATCGGGGTTATGAGGGTGGGTACTTTGCGCAAACTGCTACGTTTTGAAGTCAAGGTAGATAGCAGTGATGGTTATCAAGAGGCCCCATCGCCGAAGCTAGCAACGATGGGCGAGGGCGGTTCGCCAGAGAGGCTTTTCTAGCCACGTGCGATGCAAACGGGTATCTCCATGAATATGACGATGCTTCAAACCCAACGTGGCGTGACACCTCTCCAGCGCCGCGGCCGTGTTAGGGCCTTTCCTAACCCTGAACGACCGTCCGACTGTTAACAGATACATAACAACCGACATAATCTTCTTAATGGAGGGGTCATATGGAAGTCACACACCTGGCCCGTAGTGTCCACTGACGCCAACAGGCAGCGCTCCGAATCGTGTCGGAAGAAGCGGAGGTCCGTGACGGGGGCGGCATGGTCCTTAAGCAGCGTCCGGGCAGCCGTGTGGCGGTTGAGGATTCGGATCTGGCCGCCTTTGAGACCGTAGCAAATGTAATTGGTGTCCACAGCTATAGAGTGGCCGTGGCGACGACAAATTTCAGACGGATAATTTGCAATTTTGGACACCTGGGAAAGCAGAGGGGGGCCGGAGGTCGGGCGCAAATTGGGTTGGAGCCTCCCCTGCCGTGGGCTCAGTATCCGTTCGTGCAATTTCAACACTTCGCAAACACTGCCCCATCCATGGGATCATGAGTTTTCGAGGAGCGTCGCGGACGGCCTGAAAGACAGCAAAACGGGACAAGCCCGCGCGAGGCCCGTGTAAGGTTCCCAGTGGATGGGGTGCACATGCCATCGCGGTTGGATTGGGACGTAGAGATAGCTGGAACCAAGCAATCCAGAGCGCATGCCGCGTGGGGCAATACAGTCCTCATATACTAAGGGGCTGAAGATTGATCCTGGCCCTCTCAGGAACCTAAATATCTCAATCCGATGATGGCTAAATGTAACTCACCACAAGTGTCGACGCAGATTCCGGCCCGGTGCGATCAACCTCCACAATGTCCTGGAGCTGCGTAATGGCGTAACCGTGTGGCTGCAGTTGCTTCTTATCAGGCACTCCACCCCCTGCGGAGAGCGCGGCCGCTAGAGCCGCAGCTGCCTGGCTGTGAGGCGCCGTGATGCGACCAGGAGTGACAGAAACGGCCGCTGCGTTGGCCGCCTGCCCTAAAGCGGCCGCTGCCGTGGCAGGTTGCGCACCCACATCCATATGGGAACCCTGCTTATAAAATAATACATAATAACATATAAGCATAAAGTTACGTGAATTGATATTTAAGAAACACGCACTCACCGGTGCAGAAGGCAACCAAGATCAAAATTGAAGCCTAGGTTTGACTTACCACTTGCGTCCCAGCCTGTTTCAGCCATCCCATAAGTTCAAATCCTGGGGCCATTGGTCAGCAGGGGCCTGCTCGGCCCCTGGTCGTCAAATTTGCTTCTTTAGCTCCTAACCAAGACTCAAAGAAACTTATAAATTGAATTATTAAACCTCCTTAACCGGAAGTTAATGACGCGCAAGCCGCAGTCGGTGCAAGTTTTATAATTTGCTGCCGTGCTTGTACGGGGGCCGCAAGGAAGGCAGCCTCGTTAGGCGGAACTTTCTCGGCCCTGCAGTATCCACATTTAGGTTACAAGTCATCGTAATTTTAGGCTTAGGTAAAAGTTTCTTTCCTTGCTTGGGTTCCCCCGCCAAAATGTATTCAGGGACCGTTCAAAGCGGGCTAGTCCGTGATCAGGAATATGCTCCTCTACTATTTTCTGTTCAACCTCTTGATCAGGCTACGCCGCGCGCGGCGACGCCGCTGCGAGCGGACAGCAGTTTAAGCACGCAGCGGCGGTCAATAACACAGACACCAGGTTCCATGGCGACCGACGCGACACCACCACCTCCACCTCCTATTATGCGACTAACTGAGGACGTAGTTATGGGTAAGGCTGGGACCGACGCTGGGGTCCACCCTGGTGTGCTGACGGTATTGCTGGGACTTGGGTAAAATCGTTGGCGCATCGGTGCGTGCGACCTGCCAACCTTATTTCGTATATGCGTCCGCGTAGTGGACCTAATCGCAGTCAGTCTCATATCCACGGGGACCACTGGGGATGTGGAGATACGGTGGCTACATCCACTCCTGAGGGTGAAACCAATTCGCTCTGCTGGATTCAACACCAACTTTTTTACCGATTTTCCCGCAGATGAACCGGGCAGTATGGGCAGGGGTATTACTCCCCCTCGCCGGCAGACTCCACAACAGCAACAGCCTGTATCGATGCCGGCGCCGGCCACTGCCGCCACCACCACGGCCACTGGGCCAGCGTTTGAGCAACCACAGCCAGCCTACGACGACGTCTGGGTGACGGTGTTCGGATTCACACAGCAAGATAGACCCCTAGTGCTCCGGGAGTTCCACAAGTGTGGTGATATCGTCAGCTGGAGTTTTGGTGAACGTGATGCCAATTTCATCCACATCCAATACCAGAACAAGTTCGGTGCGCAGCGCGCATTGATACGCAATGGGGAACAGCTGACCAGCTCCCTTATCATCGGCGTGAGGTCCTTGGACCCCCGTCACCAGAACCAAGTGGCATCGCTCCAAGAGGATACAGACTACCCTGCGCAGGCTTACCGTCCAATGCCGGTTCCAGAGCGGCCATACCGTGTGGGTGTGATGGCGGGGCAGCCAGTGCCCCAGCAGAACCGGTCAATGGCGAGGCGTGTGTATGAATTCGTGTTCGGGTTTTAAGGGGCTGTCATATTTTATTGGCTGTGGACCCGCCAAGCAGGGTTGGAGTCGGAGGACTGCGCAACTAGATGGGACGGTAACATGAACTGCAAAACAGTATTATATACATGTGCCAGTACAGGCAACGCAGTAAGGTTAATGATTGGACAATAATTGGAGCGATGCTGACGAAACAGATGTTTTCCTTATTACAGCTGAGTTAGGTTAGGGACGCGACGTGGACAGGGTGGCTCTATGGCTCGGTGGATGGATATGGATTGGGAACCGACAGCAGGCGTAAAGGAGTTCCCACGATCTCAGTTTGTTTCTTGGTAACTCCGACCGGCTCGGCCACGAGGTGACTCTGTGCCCATAGCCCTTCCAGCTTGCAAATGCTTAACCGACCCAGATTGTTGCAGTAAAAGGAGAGCCTCCCTCACCTCGACCCGTCTTAAGCAGAAGGAAGAAGGCGAACACCGCACGCTGGTTACACATGTCCACTTGGGTCACGATGCAAAATGCAACAGCAAACTGCCCGGACCCCCTCACCTCCCACCATCACATCTACCATCACTCCGCAGCCGCAACATCCATATCATTAGGTAACTTGGGTAAAAGGACGAAACAACACCAGACCACTTTCAGATAGTCACATAATCCCCAAGTTGGTGCGAGCCGCCTTTCGGCCACCGCCTTTCTCTTCGTCATCACACTTTCCCCTCGAGAAGAGTCAGAACCCTTATCACCACCACCAATATACAAAGCAGGCATAAGCTCGCGTAAAACCACCACATAGCAATGAAAGACCGTGAGAATCAAGCGCCCAGATTAACAATAAGACGCCTGCGGTTACGGGGACTAAGTGATGATGATGCATACCGCAAAGAAGGACTAGCAAGCCGCTACGCAGCGGGGAATCACTTTAATTGGTTATGTCGGTACACCAATCAGCAGTCAAAATAGGCGACACGATGCCCCTGCACCCTCCATAATGCGGCGCGTTTTCTCTGTATGCCCTACCTCCATCTCCACCACGCACCGCAAGCGCCATGTGCAACCAATCCAAGCCGATATTTACTCACCCTGGTGCCGCTGTGAGCGCATTGCTGCGTTTATTACCGGGCCCTGTCCCCACACACGGTGCCCATGGCGCTCGGCAAGGCAGGAGGAGGGTGTCAGTTGGCCCCCAACTCCCGGTCCTGTTGCAGCCCCCAACGTCGCTGCCTCGCCCTCTCCATGCTCTTCACGCATCCCGGGTACCCGATCTGTCGCTGGCCGTTTCGCAGTGCCTGAGATGGGCAAAGCATCCAGCATAAACCCTAGCCAAAGCTTCCGACGTAAAGCGCATTTGCAAGCCCTCCACCGAGCCCCCGCCGTCATAGCGTGTCTGTACACGCCGAGCCACCGAGCCCGTGCTGCAAGTACCACGGCCTCCAGGCCACTGATTATGATGCGCTGCCGCTACGGACCTGGCGCACTGTTGCTGCTGCAGCATTAGCATCAGTAACTGGCCGCATCAGCAGCAGTGCGGTAGTTATCCATAAGATGCAGCTGTAAGTCCCCATCTGCCAAGCCCCGGAGCGGTCACCGTCAAAAGCGGCAGTTGCAGCTTCCCTCCAGCTGCAGCCGTCCGCGTGCATCACTCTACAGACCAATGACTTTCCAAGTGCGGATTGAGTTGTCCGCGCTCGCTGAAGCCAGGATGGACTGGTCTGGCGCAATGGCCACAGCTAGCACTTCGTCCGAGTGACTTGACTTGCCCAGGGGGTCTGGATGGATGGTGTGGAAGCAGGAGCCTGAGCTGATACGCCAGAGCTTAATGGTTTTGTCTGCAGGTGATAACGAGGCAGCCGCGCGATGCGGAGTTATCATGGTAGTGGAATTATCATGACCGCCGGTATTCAATTACGATTTAACTATACTCGCGCGCCGCAAGTCGCATCCTGCAGCACTGTCTGCGATGGCTCTGTCTTCCCCCATTGTAAGCATCCAAAACCCCTATTGCCATTATATTGCCCCAACCCCATCCAAACCCGGCAGCACCCATACCTTCCCCGCCGCTGAAGAATGTATCTCCGTCTGGGGCCGTGCACACGCAGTGCACCTTGCCTTGGTGGCCGGTGAAGGTGTGCAGCACCTCGCCCGTTTCCACATCCCAGCACTGCACGCCAAGGTCCACAGACGGCTTCAGAGGCTTAGTGTTTGCCAATGCAGGGGCTGCTCAACCCTTGGCACAATGTCTCCAACCCTAGCTTGGGACTGGAGGCCCTTACAGCTGCACGATGGGCGACCCCAGCATTGGCGTGTTTGCTGAAAGGCCTCACCTTGATGGTCTCATCCCATCCAGCGCTGAGAAGCTTCTTCCCGTCAGGTGTAAAAGCAACGCCGACGACGTGGCTTGTATGCCCTATGAGGGTGTCCTTCAGTTCGCCGGTCGCCAGCTCCCACACCTAGTCGCAGGAATAGCGAAAACGGCAACAAAACAGAAAGCACTCCATCTAAAGTGGGTTACGGTGGGCGGGTTGAATACCCCAGAAACGATGTGGTTGGATGACGTGAATGAGAATGAGGCATCTAGCCCACGCACGCACGGGGAGGCTTTAAGGGGCTGCAACTAGAGGCAGACGGGTGCGGGTGCCATACTTCATGTCTTTTAAAACCCGTTGGTAGATGCAAGCAAAAAAACACTGGTCGACATGGTCATGCTACTGCACCTACATTTCTTCAGACCAATATCGCTCGCCCCCGTGCATCCCCGTGCGCACGCACCTTGACTGTCTTATCTGCTGATGCCGTGGCTATAAGTTTGCCGTCAGGGCTCAGGACGACGCTGTAGACGGTGCTGGTATGCGCCTTAACAGTCTTCTGCAAGTTGCCCTTCATGATCTCCCAGACCCGTATGGTTTCGTCGTGACTGCACGTAATGATTTTCTGACTGTCCTTGGAGACGCACACGCCGTACACCGGAGCAGCATGACCTGGCGAAAGCGTCACCAGAACTTCAGCTTTCAAGCAGCAGCATGAGCAACAACAGGAGTGCACGCAGCCAACAGCACTTCTGTGCTTCGCGGGGCCGCGGGGCAACACAGTACCCGCAGCTCAATGCCAGCGGCTTACCCTCCAGGGTCATCCGGAGAATGCCTCTGAGCAGGTCCCATTCAATAATAGTCCTACGGGAAGGAAAGCCAGATGTCCCATGCCGTCAATGGGCTCATACAGCCGCGTACGTGGAAGTTCAGTTCGCCACTGGCTAACTTTAAAGCCAACTGGTTAACTTTGATTTAAATTGTTCACCTGTCTTTTGAAACGCTGAACAGAATGGTTCCCGAGCCGATGAAGTTGAGCGCGTGTACCTTAGCGTTATGTCCGGTAAAGATTGTTCGTAAATTCCCAGACTGCACGTCCCACATGCGCACTGTATTATCATCGCTACCAGAAGCTAAAAGAAAGGAGTCCGGAGAGAAGCACAAGCTGGTTACGGCGTCCGCGTGGCCCTTCAACGTGTGCTTCTTCTCCACCTACAAGGTTAATTCGGGTCAGCAACGTGAAACAAATGTGGTCATGAAAACACGGAAGCCTACGAAGCATGGCGAGAACACATAACACCCATGTGAAAAAACGGGATAGGCCTGACAGGGGTCTCGGTGGTGTTTGACAGGCCAATGGAGCATATCTCACTCGCACAATCTTGGGAATATGTTGCGGTAACGGCTCCTTGGGCATTTGTAAGCCTAAAGTAGCCCCACGAGACGCCCTCAAGCCTCCATTGCTGGTCATGGACACACCGCTTGGCGCTACTTCCGCGGACATTTTCACCGCTTATTAATTTGGTACTAGGTTTAAACTAACTCAGGTGGCCCTAATGGGCCAGCATACCAGGCCGAGCCATATACTGAAGTTGCTGAAACTAAAGTCCTTCGAGTTACCCCCGCAATATGCTGACTTAGCAGTAAAACCAACTACCTAAAACGTCAGGTATACGAGAATTACATATTGTGTTGCCAATACGATATAACGGGTGTGGACAGAAAGTACGGCGCTGGAAGCGTACCGCACAACCCATGCGAAGGGCAGGGACTGTTCTTTCCAGGAGAGGGTTGTCATACTTGAAGCATGATCTGTAAAGATGTGTGCGCTTCAGAGTTCCTGTTTAGCTCTATCAATCTCAGAAGCCTTCTTTAAAAACAACGACGATATTTGCATTGCATTCACCAACAACAAAATAAACTATGGAAGATGTTATGGATGTTGCTGAAATAGCTGTCAGCAACATCACCATTTTGTTAACCTTACTGTAGCTCGCGACAAGCTAGCGACCTATGGTTCCGACTGGTCCCGACAAGTTCCTTGCGACCATTGAACGTTATAACATCCTTACTTATTTGTGCTTGAATTTAAAACATGCACCATAGCCGCTAGCAACGGAGCATTGTACCGATGTGTTGACAAGAAAAGCAGAAACTGTTGTGCTTTGCTAAATAATGTAAGCACAGTGAACCTGTCATCCAAATATGGTGCCTCCTGAGCCATCATGCAACATCTAGAGCCCGGTCAATTGCCCCAGAATCCAGTCCTATCTCGTACTGGTAACTTCAGCATGGCTACCAAGGCGTACATACCCCGGAACCTCGCGACAGACCCCCTGTCCAGGTCGACAACTTACAACGCAAAACTCACGGCAAAATGCGCTCACTCTCACTGTCATCACCATCACCACCTACCACCACCACCGAGCGGTACAGCACATGACCGTGACCCATGCGACCACGAAAAACCCAGGGTCTTAACACACACACACACATGCACACACACACACACACACATGCACATGCACACACACACACATACACATACACATGCACACACTTATGCACACACACACACATATACACACATACACACACATGTACGCACATACACACACACCAGGATTCTGGGCACTTAGGATACCTACTGACGTGTCTGATACTGTTTGCATCACACGTTCCAATTGTTGGGTCGCATGTGGCTGGCGCTTCCAAGTCATGGGATTCACATTCTAACCTCAAGGAACGGGGGGGCTCGGTGGCGGCGATCCTATGCGGCTGCTTTAGGTAAGGGGCTTCGCTGCCAACGTCAACCCTAAGGAGGAACCTTGAATCGGCCCGGTTTACCTTAATTGTGAGGGTGATCTGTAACGTTATTTGCGTTGCCCCCACCTCCCGCACCGCCTCCACCTCCGCCGCCACCTTTTCCGCCTCCTCCCTCACAGCCTCCGCCCTCTCCCACCCGCCTCACGCGCCGCCGCCTCCACCGCCTCCTCCACCCTCCCCTCCACCGCCTCCGCCTCCACCCTTGCCGCCTCCGACGCCCCAACCGCCCGCACCCTCTTCCACCCCTGCATCCCAAAGAATTACCCTAACCATTTGTGTTTTCCCTGACCCTGATCTCGTGAACGGATGTGACGTGACGTGATGTGTGATATGGGTGCACATCTCCAGATTATTCATGCCTGCTATGAAAGGCTGATGGGTCCTTGTCATCTAGTTTTTGCGCTTGTCGATAATTTACAAACGAAAATCAGGTGTGAGGAACGACCCACTGCAAAAAATAGAATACCCCATTGGGCGCAACAACGAGATTTAGCAAGAACCTCCGTTCACACACAAATCTCAAGGCAGCACTAGCAGCCTCAACACTGTCACAACATCGTCAGTCTTCTAGGTTTTATAACATCAACCCATTCCTCTCCTCCCTTCCATCCGCCCGCCTGGAAATCATTCCATCAAGTTCCGCACTGTTGCTGCTACTGCTACTGCTACTGCTATTGCTACTGCTACCCCTATTGCTGCTGCTGCTGTTGTGCGGCTTGCCAGGCTGTCAAACGCTCCTGCATAGCCTGCATTTGAGGAGGGAAGGAGAATGCAGCCGCCGCGCACTTTAGCAGGAAGGATAACACACGGTGGCATCTGAGGAGGTCTCCAAGAATTTCAGCGTTTACCACTCATCCTCACCATCCGCATCCGCATCCCCTCCGCATTTTCCCCTATCGCGGCATGCCGTTATTGCCCAACTTCGAGTGTGGGCCACTACCGGTGCTGGAGGATCCACGCCATATAGGAGCCGTCCCAACCCGCAGCACAAATACCACTGGCTACTTTCGTATCGACACCGCAGGCATGTTCCCCATGCTGCACCCACGCTCCTGGCGCTTCAAGCAACGTCTATTCATGCATTCGTACTTTAAGATATCTATAGGCAACCGCTTAACGTATACTCTCCTGGCCCTGAAAAGTATGGTATGCTTGCGGGTCACGGGATCTGCTGCCCCGCTTTCCCGCACTGCCACCGTCTTGACAGACATGCCTTTTGGCGGGACGTAAACTTTCGCAATGTCTGCTTCCCAGGCAGCATTGCCGGCCGACACTATGCCAAGGGAATACCCCGTCTACAGTTGCAGTGTAAAGTGGAGACTGCGGATACCCTGGTAAGTGCACGGTCTGCAGCACGACCCACAGCATCTCAGCAACCCACCTTGAGTTTCGATTCCATGGCCGCCTGCTTCTCTGCTTGAGCTTCGGCCTTCTTCTTCCTGTTGTGAAGAGCGAAGGAAGCAGCGAAACCCAAATCACATGGCGCAAAGGCACCGGTCGCCTGTCAAGGGAAGGACAATCCTGGCTGCCGCTTCATGCTCCCATCCAATAAACACTCACCACGCACCCGGGCGCACCCAACAAAAACCCAAATCGCTATGGGAGCAGGCCTGGAAATCCTGCTTTCCTCCGCCTACCTCCGCCTACGAACTCTGCCAATAGAAGCTGCTGCCGGAAGCGCTTTCGAAAGGCATGGACGTGCTGTTCGCATCTTTTCTATTGTATTACGTGTGCCGTATACAACTGCTGGTACTTAACTGCATACCTGCCCCCGTGATACGATTGTTTGGTGGAAGCCAGAGGCCAGGCACCCAGAGGAGGGCCCCCAGCCACCCATCATGTGAAGGTATCTTTCTCTAGGCACACAACGAGCATCGACTTCCACCATAAATATAGGTGCAAGTCGATGGGGACGCACTATAACTCCACGTATATATATATATGTATATATACATATATATATGTGTGTGTGTGTGTGTGGAGTAGTTATCTCGCGGGTCAGGCAGGATACGAGAAACATACTGCCAAGAGTGAGACAGGGTACGGCTCTCAGCTGCTGGACGAGCGAGCGAGGAGTGAGTGAGGGCCGAAGGCCCGAATAAACGATGAGCGATATCACATCCATATCAGTTTTTGAACTCCAGGTAGTAACCGACACAAGCGAACACATAACACAGCTGATGCCCCACCTTCCCAGCCGCCCGTCATGTAACATGGGCCTACCGGACCGGGTGCGGGTGTGATGTCACTTAC
Source organism: Volvox africanus (assembly GCA_030268105.1). Classification (NCBI taxonomy): domain Eukaryota; kingdom Viridiplantae; phylum Chlorophyta; class Chlorophyceae; order Chlamydomonadales; family Volvocaceae; genus Volvox; species Volvox africanus. Next base: position 1,930,822 of record BSDZ01000010.1, on the reverse strand, counting down.
TTGGCTTCCTCCAGCCGCCCCGCGATGCTGTCCACATCCGCTTCCGCAGCAGCTCCAGCGGCATCAGCAGCTCGAACAACCGGGGATTCCGCCTCAGCACTGAATTTTCGAGAGGCGAAGGGAATAGCAGTGACGGTAGCGGGTGCACCCGCAACGGCAACACGGACGCCTTTACATGCCGCGGGCACAGGGGGGCAGGGGGGAGGGCACGGCGTGACTGATGCATATGCTCAACGGACATGCAGACGAGGGTGGAGCGCAGGCGGTAAGGGGGCGGGTGAGAGAATCAAATGAGTAAATGGTTGAGCAAAACCAGCATGGGCGCATGGGATGGGTCAGTTTTGTTGACTAAGCGCAGTTGCGCGGGAAAAAATGCTGGCGGTGCGGGGAATGCAGATAGCCCCGTACCATTGGAATGTGAGGGAGACCTGCTGCGCCCGTTCTGTCCTCACCACTTTCACGTTTTCAACAACAACAGTCGCGACATTATGCCGGTATAACCTGAATACCGCACATGCTCATCCCCATGCTCATCCAAATTTCACATTCACTACGCTAACATCAATCTTATGCACAAGTTATCTTGTTGCATGGCTCGATAAAGTCGTTTTTGTAGCTTAAATGTTTTCATGTCTAGCTTTCGCCAAGGAATCTCATTTCATGTTGAAGTTGCTGCCGGTGATAGTTTGGCTCGTATTCCTCGGGAATCGACAAAAACTAAGGACAAAGTTTAAAAAGAAGTTACTAGAGATTTGAAGAAAATTTATACAGCTGCTACCGAAGAAAGAAAAATGGCAAAAAGCCTGGGACGATGGCGATGCCCTTATTACAGTAACAGTTCCCAAAAACCTAAATATTATGTTCTTGAAATGTGGCCTTATCCTTCAACGAAATATTGTTATGAAATGCTCACTTACGACATAAAAAAACGTGCTCTTCCAGCCACATTCAGCCCGGTAATCAACCAATTTCTCTCATACTCATTGAAGTCGCATTCTTGCAGTTAAGTAATCAGGAAGGCATCCAAAGTCAGCTCTTTCTCTGTTTCCGGAAAAAAACCTGACCAGCTCTGACTTTATACCGGCACAGCTTTTTTCCAGCACTTCAGAAATAGCCTGGAAGAAATAAGTTTATCGTCCAGCTTCTGTTTCAGCATATTAATTGATGGAACAGCTCATGTTGAACCAAGACTTGATGCTGCAAATATTACAGCCCGTTCTCTTTTTCCGTAATGTGAAAAACGTTATGATCATTCTTTGCTTGTGGATAGCAGTTCAGTATATGGATACCTGCAGGATGCTGAGGGCAAGAATAGAAAGCTTTATGCTTATGTGATGACATTATCCTAAAAGTATTCATCCTGATTTTAACCGGCAACGGATTTCACCGCATTTTGTTTATGAGAGCTTTGATGGGCAGACCGAATTTTTTTCATCATTTTTGAATTTTATATCGTTTTTATGACAAATTTCTAGCTTAGTTGGATCTACAAAATATATTCCTGTCTGCTCTCCCGTGAGCATATACATTATAATCGATACAAAAGGTGCGACTCCTCTTTCACCTGATGAGGTTCACAATTTAATTCCCAGACATTTGACAAAACAGCAACAACTTGATGAATGGGAGCAATATGATATTGCCAGAGCCGAAATATGGGCTAAAAACCGAAAAATAAAAAACCTGTTTTCTATTGAATATGTCAAAAAGTTTCATGCTAAATGTTTTAACGGCTTAATTATGGAGTTTATCGAACTTTATAAAATTTATCGGCAAAGAAGCTTACAATTTACCAATGTTTTAACTGCAATTCGTAATTATTCAGCTACGGATGACGCTATTAATATAATTAATGAGCGTTATAATGAAAGTTTTGAGCCGAGTATCAACGATTTTTATATTTACCTGACTTCTAAATTCATGCAAGTGAAATTAGTAATGATAACTTAAATGAGAAACAATATGTTGCCTAATTTTTTTCATCTCATCTTAATGGCCAAATAGTTACTGAACCTGAAATGAGGCAGTTTTATACCGATGTTGGCTGGTACGACATTCAGGGTACGTGTCACAATGTAACGTACATGTCATTGAGGCTCTGTCCCTCCTGACAAACCGGGTTACTCGCTCTGCGAACTTGAACTGTCTCATTGCCCGCCAAAAAACAAAAGTGATTTAGACTCAAAAGAGTCAAAACTAAGATATTTGACAGCGACCGCGGGCAATAGCAGCAGCAACAGCACCACCACTATCACTGCCACCTCACATACACATACACATACACACATACACATACACATATACACATATACACATATACACATACACACATACACATGTCACGCACCTTCAAGGTCGACCTGCGTCCCTTCAAGCCGGCTCCTCAGGTAGCCTAGCCCCACCCACTCGCCATCGGCGTCTTGGCACGTGCTAGTCACCAAGCCGACCTGCCGTGTCCATTTGCACGCAATCCGTTTGTATCAGAGGGCACGAATCAGAGTTTGGTTGTGACTTTGGATCTTCACATCCCTGGCACCTGTTCTGTGAGAGCGGATCGCTATCCACATTCCACGCGGATCGCTCGTCAGCCAGCCTCAGCTGCGAACAGCAGTCAGGCACCAACTCGGGACACCCCTTCCCCTTCCCATCCGGATTGTGACCGGCATGAGCCTGGGTCTGGGTTTGGGTCTGGAAAATCTGTTTCCAAGATGTCGTTCAACCCTTCTGAGTCGTAGGGGTTTAGGGTGTTGTCGAACTTCGGCAGATACGGCACCATACCGCCAATGTGGAACGGGCCGCCAACGCAGCACGAGCACTTTGCATGGGGGACTTCTGTGTTGCTAGCGGGTAGAGTGCATACCGGCGTTGCATGGGAAAGGCACATGCTAGTGATCAAAGCTGCGAAAAACCTCCCACTCGTGCTGTGCTGTGGGGTGCGGTGTGTATATATATGTGTGTGTATATCACGCGGAAGGAGGTGTCAACGCAACTACTCGACCGCCATGAGCGGCCACGACCCCGCTTCCGCGACCAGTAGCCACGACCTGACATACTGGCGCAGGCACAGACACCAGCATCCACGCAGACGCAGAAAGCACGACCCATGGGTCTCACCTTGCTCATCTCGCTGGTGATCTCTGCACCGGGCGACGTGGGTCCGTCCAATCGCAGTCCCCACAACTGCCGATTGACGCCGTCCCGCAGGTGCAGCTTGGCCAATGTCTCCTGGGGCATTAGGCCAAGGCAGGCGAGCAGGCATTCGCAGCTTCAGGCAGGCGGGTAGGCAAACAGGTAGGCGGGTAGGCAGGGGGGTAGGCAGGCGGGTTTGCAGGCGGGTAGGCAGGCGGGTTTGCAGGCGTTTATTTCATGCCCTTATATTATGCGGGGCAGCGGTCACAGGGATGAACAAATCAATTACCGCAAAGGCAGCAGCAGCAGCGACAACAGTAACAGCAGGATCGCTCAGCCAGCTAATTACGAGCTAGTGCCCCAGCAGGCGTCACTTGTCACCGCTCCTATTGATGCCAATAAACCCAAGGAAGATCGATAGCAGCAGCAGTAGCAGCAGGAGTAGCAGTAGAAGCGGTCAGTAGCAGTCACAACAGTAGCGGAGCAGGCAGTAGGGGCACTAGCAGCAGCAGCAGCAGCAGCAGCAGCAGCAGTAACGGAGCAGAGCCCCACCCCGCACCCCCAAGCGCCCTATACGCCCGATACCGGTCAGGTTCGAGCTCTCGCTAACCTCTCACCTGTCCGATGTAGCAACCCTTGTTGAGGGAGACAGCGGCGTACAAGCCGGCCTCCAGCGGGTTATACGCGTCAGTGAGCTCCGAACCACGGGTCGGCCGTCCCACGAGGATGCGAGCTGCCTCCCAGTCGTCTGTGCCCATGGGTATAGCACCCTGGCGGTCATGGGTAAGAGGTCAAAGTGGCAGGAACGACGCTTTGTCCAGATATTGCAAAGCCTCAGCCAAATCTTATTCAATACACTCTGGTGCCCATTGACAAGCTCAATACAGCTCAGCGTTTTCCAACCCATGAAGCATAATTCGTCTGTCAGTGAGGAGAGGGGAGGGCTGCGCGAGGGCGAGAGTGGGGGTGAGGGTGAGAGTGGGGGTGAGGGCGAGAGTGAGAGCTGGGCCGTTGATGGAATACAGGACATCAGATAAGGCGGCACAAAGGGGAATCGCAACCCGAAGATGAAGGGGAGTTTAGAAAGTCGTTTCGCCCAATCTTTTTACATGAGGTGCCGCCCTTCTCCCCAACTCCTCCCTCCCCCAGGGTGCTGGAAGTTGGCATTCATCGTCCGACTCGGGAATTCCACTTAACAAAATCACCGAAAAAATAAATGTCTTATTGCATATTTCTTCATAAATTGGTATATAAGTTTTACATATGCTTATACCATAATTATAGAGTTAATATATTACATATTAATTATGATAATGCGTTTGGTTATTGTTTTGTTGCAAAACTTGCGCTCCAAGTTCACACCAGCTGTTTCAATCAAATACACGAGGTTTGCTGTACACTCGTACCTTGGCTGCCAGTGCCGCAAGGAGGTCCCCGCCCACTGTCTCGTCCGCCACAAAGGTATATCCCGGCACAGATGGCCCCAAGCCGCTCATCGCCGCCACGAAGACAGGCTTGCCGCGGAAGCCCACCAGCACGTGGGTCCCGGGCTTAGCGCCAAGCACACCAGACAGCGCGTCCTGTCGCCGATATGCCCGGGAGGATGCTCGCAATAGCGGCATATCAGGAAACCAAGGAAAACGTGTCAAGGTGTTTTGAGAGCGGGTGTGCAAGTGGGCATCATGATATGGGTGTTTGTTTGGGTTTCGTGTCTGTGTAATGTTGGCAGTTGATACGAGGTGGAGGCAGGACGAACACTCCCACCATGTTGGGACGAAGCCAAAGGTGTGGATAGGGTCTCCGAAGGTAAGGAACCGGTTTAGACGCCGTTACGCAAGCTACCGATGAAATTGCCGTCGGTCTACGTCTGCTTCTAGTTCTGGTTCTTTTACCAGTCTGGATCCCCGTAAGGGGCTGACGTGGCTCAGCTAGTCCCCTCCCCTCCCCTCCCCTCCCCTCCCCTCCCCTCCCCTCCCCTCCCCTCCCCTCCCCTCCCCTCCCCTCCCCTCCCCTCCCCTCCCCTCCCCTCCCCTCCCCTCCCCTCCCCTCCCCTCCCCTCCCCTCCCCTCCCCTCCCCTCCCCTCCCCTCCCCTCCCCTCCCCTCCCCTCCCCTCCCCTCCCCTCCCCTCCCCTCCCCTCCCCTCCCCTCCCCTCCCCTCCCCTCCCCTCCCCTCCCCTCCCCTCCCCTCCCCTTCGTCCTCGGTTTCATCGCCGAAGCTCACAGTTGAGAAATGCCCGGTGCGGTTCGGGTGTCTATGTGACGAGGTCAGGGTGTGAATGCGTTGGATCGGTGGATGAGAGGCCCGGTGGTTGCGACGGCGTTCGTGGTTGCGGTTGTTGCGGTTGCGGTTGCGGTGATGGTGGTGACAGTGGTGGTGATAATGGGGGGGACGCCTTCTTGGGAGGCTTTTAGAAATGCCTTCCCGACCAAGTGAACCTTCCGCTCTCACCGGCGCCAATTCCCTGAGGACCACCTCCGCCTCGGGTCCCAGAAGGGCAATCTGCGCCGTGCGTGTGGAAATGTCCTGCACCTGCACGGACATACATATCGACAAGGCATGGGCGGTGAGGGTTGGACGGTGCAGCCGCGTGGGTGCGGGAGCTGGGTGGAATCCTGTAAAGCGAAGTAGGAAGGTGCCCCTAAGAGAGGGATCCTGTGACACGAAGGTCCGTTGTTGATCATGCGTTTCATGACCCACATCGATACACACACCCACACACGCACAATACCAGAATTCATGTACTTCTCGTGCGCAGCCGGTCTCCATCGCCATGCCGCCAAAAGTTCTAATGCTCTAAAAAGTCCGGATTTCTTTAGGGGCCTGATTACATCCACACTTTTCCGCTTCCCCCCCCCCCCCACCTTCCCCCCCACACACACCACCACCCTCCCACCCAACTCCCACACACTCACACCACCACCCACACGCTACTTGCCGTGACGTTATCACCGCGAAATATGATTTTATCAAGCCGGGCCCCAAGGGCGTCCTTGCCTTCCCTGGAGTCCACAAGTAGCAGCACCGAGCTGGGCAGCACCAGCGCCGAAACCAGATCCAGGCAGCGCCCGGTGGCTGACACGAACACCTGAAGTGTGTGTTATGTTGCAGTGTAAACTCTAAAACCCATCCGGCCCAAATACGTGCTACGTAGTCACGGCCCCCTAAAAGTAGTCCCCTTATTACGCGGCCCCTTACCTGATTTATTTCGTATTTAGTTTCTTTCCCAGCGTACGCGCCCTCGAGCCGTTCATATACAAATATATGCATATATACCCTAGAAATGTACGATTTGGTCGAATATACAATCACCAGCAAGCTGATGGCGTCACTTCACTTCATTGCTTTGGATAGGCCGATAGGGCTATTTAATCCGACTTCAGTATCCTAACGGCTCGGTTCTTCAAGTAACCCCAGATATGCACACATACACATGCACACACACTCACACATACACACACGGCGCCCCACCGTATCCGCGCTCTGCCCTGGCTGCAGCCGGTGGAAGTCCGCAGTGCTCTGGGAGTGCATCAGCGCCAGGCGGCCCTCTCCGGTCACACGGAGTCGGCCCCAGTGGCTCTGGTCCACGAGAACCACACCCGTCTCCAGCGCCTGCAGCGCCTCCCGCTTGCGGCCATACGTGGTTGCCAACCCCGCGTCCTGCGACCAGACGCAACCCCACATCCCAGAGACACTCCGCTGACCGGTGCCGCACCTTACATACGAACATATATCTACATATATGCACATATCTTTGTAGTGACATACAAATATACATGTTATATATACAAATTATGTCTTCATATATACATACATTGTGTATGTTGACATATACATGCTCTATATACATGCTCTATATACATGTTATAAGGGTATACACATCTGCCTGTATTTGTATACGTATGTTCAAGTAGCCGCCAGACAAGACTTACATTAAAGATGGCTCCCATCTCCACCTGGAGAGATCGGATATCGCCATCAATTTCCGGGACGTCCAGCAGCAAGTCGCCCAGACTCAGCGGCCCAGAAGCAGCGGCGGTCACCACCAGCCCCCCGCAACTGCTTGCATTGTGACGCTGGTGGTGGTGGTGGTAGTGGTGGTGGTGGCCCCCACGCCATTGCACCGGAGGACTGCAGCCCTGCTTCAGGCAACCTGTGTCAGCGTGACGTGCCCCGCTTGGGCGATTCGGAGGCCGGGAGGACGCCACCTCAGGACTGCCAGTGGCGCCTGAAGTGGCAGCGGCGCTGCTACCGCTTCGGCCACTGGGGCGGGATGCGAGGGGGATGAACCCGGCGGTTGGGTTCGAGTCTTAAGTCAGGGTCCAGCGCACGGCTGCAAGTTCGGCGGCTCGACTTGCCCAGCTCCACAATAGAAAACCTAAATCGGTGTGATCTAAAGCCAGGCAGATGCATAGGTGGTGGTGCCACGTTTCTGGTCGGCCGATTGCATTTTGGGGGACGTAAGTAAGAAGGTCGAGTTAAGCACAATTCCCGGCCTTATGTATGGACACCTATGGCGTGAAAAGGCTGGCTTAGTGTCAACCTGCCTAGATGCGTGGGGCTGAGGACCACGAGGACCATGAAGACCAGCCCGCTTACCGTCTGCGAGATACCAGGACGCGACGGCCATGGTGAACGCCGCCGCGGCAAGATGTGGAGACGGGAACGCGACTCACGGTGAAAGGCCGTGGCCCGACGGCCAGGGAACGTTGATTGCTGCCAGGGAAAGGACTCATCCTACAGGTACCAAATTTGAAGCGAACGCGAGGGAAGCCAGGAAATGTGGACAGTACGTTTGCGTGACAAGCTGATCACGAATAATGATTTACTACGTGGGCTTACTGGATGATAAGGGTTGATGAAAAGCTCCGTGGATATCTAATCGGTGGTACTTCCAAATCCCTTCGCAAAGAAGCGATGACCATCGGTAAAGTTAAGTACGGCACATCGTTGAAACGCACATGGAGCGAAGTGTCATACAGGGCAGGCGTCCACTTAACCCGTAAAGATTGCTTGTAATCATGTACGTAGGCCTAGTTATGAATGCACTATAGTAGTTGTCTTAGCTTTACTTGCGGGCTGCGGCTGGATGTGGTCATGCAATCATGATTTTTTTATGGTACGCTTACTGCCTCACATTACGTTCCAGGAAATTCACCGATGTTTTGAACCGGGGTTTTGCCTGGCCGCCGTTGGCGGCATCTCTATGAATGCCGTGAGGTTAGCTCGAAAGGTTAGCCAATCATATATTATCGGTTTAGGTTAGCTATCATGCCTTCATCGATGGCGGACTGCACGTGTGAGGGTTGCGAAGGCAATCAGCGGCCGCACCGTCAACAGGTGAGGCTCTGCAAACTTCTAGTTTGTTTTGCATTCATCATAGCCCACAAATGAACAAATCCGATGGTCAAAATTACTAAGGACGGATCGACTGCTCTCTTGTGATGTCTGTCTGAAATTCGATTCATGAAGCCCTATCACCTTGTTCACATCCCGTTCTCTTTGGGCGCTGCACAAGGGCCTCCTTTTACGCGATTCATTTCCCAAGGCCTCCGTAGCTGAATGCTATCGCATCTTGTCCCTCCACCCCGTGTTCCCGTTCAATTTTACCTCCCCTTCACCTTCCCTTCATCATTTCCCGTTTACTCCATTGATGATACCGGCCCTTTCTACCTCTCCTGCCCATCGCCATGGTATCTCTGGCCAGAGTCCCAGCAGCTCCTTGCCAGTGGCCGCCGGCTCTCCGCCCCGGCGACTTTCTTCCAACGGGGCAGCAGCAGCAGAAGCCCTAGCTTCGGCCGACCAAATGCCTTCCGGAAATGTAGATGGGTATATCGCTGGCAGGGCGACCCCAGTGGAGCCCGCAGCAAAGCCACCGTGTCTGCCGTTGGGTAATGGTGACAATAATAACAGTTGCAATAACTGTATTGAAGTCACCCAATTCCCAGACACTATTAAGTTGTCGAACTGCGATCGCAGCGGCCAATGCCGTCCTACCGAACTATGTTGCAGAAGCGTCGCTTTATCATGTGGGGCATCCGCGGCGGCGGTTGAGCGGGCAGCACTGTTACCGCAGTCTCAGCCGCTGTGTGTTGGTGGCAGCGAGCTTTTCGAGCAGCGCGCTCTCCCATTGGTTGCAGCCATTGAGGCCGCCGCCACCACCGCTGATGCCGCTTCTCCAGCGCAGGCACCGCACGCTGGCGGCTGCTCGGCGGGGACCCTGGCAGGGATGGTGGTCGCTGAGGCCCTGCAGACTTATCCGGCCAATTTTTTTGTTTCATCTGGGCGGGCTGATGGGCCGCCCCCACCACAGCGGCCTGACACACCGTCTTCATATGAGACGCATTCTGGCGCAACTGCGGCTGCTGCCGGCGTGCATGGTCATGGCCACAGTCATGCAAAAGAGAGTCCCTCTTCGGTTTCACGTGCGGACCGGAGGAGCCTCTCTTACTCTGCTCAGCAGCAGCTTTACCTCGATCCGCAGTCTCCCACGCTGTTGCACCAACAACAGCAGCAAATCCGCCAAATATTTCGAAGTCAAAATCAGCAGCAGCTGGTAACGAGGAACTCGGGGGGCTCGGGTGGCAGCAACATTTCCCCAACGGAAGCAAGCGGATGGCCTAGTCCGGTTGCGGCAAAGGCCGCAGGCCCTGCAGCTTCTCACGCACAGTCATGGGGCATGCAGGCACAACTACAGCAGCAGCAACTACAGCAGCAGCAGCAACAACAACATCAACAGCAGCAGCAGCAGCAGCAAGCGGCGGCGATGATGGCGGTGACGGGATTACCGCTTCTGGCTTTGCCTACACCAACCCTTCCGTATACACCGTGGGGCCCTGTGCTGCCGGTTGTGCACGTGCAGCCAGCTGCCGCTGCCCCGCTCCAGGCACCAACTACAGCCGGGATGGCCATGCCACCCTTCTCACCCCTTTCTATGGTCGCGGCAGCGCCTTCACCCCAGGCGCCGGCGCCAGCCGGTCCCATGCCACCCATCGCCGCAACCAACATCGGTTTGCCGACTGGCCCTGGAGCTCACCACGGTGCTGTGCTGCAACTCGCAGTGAACGCGGCGGCTGCCGTCTCTGTTGCTGCAGCGGTGCCGGCGCGGCCAGCATCCGCACCATCGCTGTCAGCGGCGGCGCCGGGGCTGTCAGCTGCGCTGGCACTAGGTTCAGTTGACAGCGAAACGCTGGCCGGGCAGTGCCAGCTGGCGGGGGTGTTACGGCAGTCGGGTAAGCCAGCAGAGGCGCTGGCGCTGCTGGATGCTGTGCTGCTGCGGCAGCCAAGCAACGTGGACTCATTGCATCAACGGGCTCAGTGCCAGCAGGCCTTAGGGCAAGTGCAGGAGGTGGGTGCAGAGAGCCAGAGCGGCCGCATGGCAAGTCTGGATGACGACCCATTCAGGTTGCGAACTACACACCGGCTATCGTTCTTCCGTAGCTCACGGCTGAAATACAAACAGAGGTCTAGGTTGAGCATCATAATTGGATTTGTGTACGGTAGATGGAAGAAGGAAATGGAAAGCAAAGCACTCTCTCCATACACGGGAAAGTCCTTCATCGGCTCATGTTCTCGCCGGTTCGATCCGCCGCCTCGGTACCCATCTTAAAGCTTTGCTCGTCAGCCCCCCAGTGTTCCACAGCTGTCCAGGTTCCCCAAAGCGGTTATCTTAGCATCCGGATCACGCTTCCTTCGTCCATCTTCCTCCACCTCCATAAAGGCATATCGCCTTTTTGGGTACCTGCCCAACCGGAGGGTCCTAAGGTCAAGCCACCCATTAAATTCCCCATTTTCTGCTATTGTTTCACCCGATCTTGGGCTTCTTCAGGCCATTTCCACGCACCTTCGTGCTCTGGCCCTGGTCCCCGACCATACGGCCAGCCTGACGGCATTGGGGGCCCTGTACCAGTCTCAGGGCGTGCTGGGTGACGCGGTGGCAGCTTACCGCAGAGCGCATGAGCTTCGTCCGGATGATGCGGCCATCCGGGAGGGGCTGGCGGTGGTGCTCACGGACCAGGGCACCAAGCTGAAGAATGCAGGTGGGGTCTCCGGGGGGCGGTTTTGAAGTTTTGAAGTATAAGTTGAGGTAGGAGTCCGATCTAAGGTTGAGGGTTTGAGGCTAAGGTCGGGGTTCCATTGCGGCTGCGGCCCCTGGGGGTAACCAAGCTACAGAACGAACGAGGGTGAGGGCATCTGAGGCGTAAAAACTCTTCACAGCGTAGGCATGGCTCACTCGCTGTCGTGGATTATTTCCACGAGGGCTGTGCACTGAACCATTGCCCATTACCCATTGTCCACTACCCATTGCCCACTACAGGGCATTTTGCTACCTATTATACGCGTCTCGCGATCTCTTATTCCCTACAGACCGTTGCAGTTGGAGTCCCCGTCTCCTTAGGCCTCCTACCCTGCGTCTCCGCGTCCTCTTTGTCCAGGTCACGCATCTTTTGCCCTGACTCTCTTTGTTTCCGTTTCCACTCCATGCAAATTTACCTTATGTAACTTCATGGGCCTTATGATTAACCCCAATACATTCATGCGCTATACGCCTATACCATGATGTAACTATGTGATGCACGTCCCCCCACCTGGTCTGCCTCCCTCGTCCCTGCCGACTCTTCAGGTGCTCCTCTGTCGGAAGCGGTGTCACGCTACCAGGCTGCTGTGGCTCTGTGCCCCAACTACGCCCCGGCGCTGTACAACCTGGGAGTGGTGGCCGGGGAGCTGCGGCAGGGGGACGCAGCGCTGGAGTACTACAGGGCTGCCATCGCTGCGGAGCCCCGGTACGCGCAGGTGGGTAGTTTGTGGAGTTCGTGGCAAAGCAAGCGGAGTGAGGTGAGTTCCGAGGGAAGATTCCGCTCGAGTGATGGTGATGGTGGTAATTGGGTGGGATTTCTACTGCGTCAAATGATTAGCCCACACTATTGTTGACAAGAAAAACGACAAATTATGTGATGTAACGTGTGAAATATATAACAATTATTGTAATTGTTGTTGTTTTGTTGTTGTAAGTAACCTGCTCAAGCGCCACGCTGCCTTCCACAGGCGCATTGCAACTTGGGCGTCCTGTTGCGGGAACGAGGTCGGCTGGCGGAAGCTGTAGCGGCCTACCAGGCCGCGCTGGCGGCGGCGCCCAACTTCACCATCGTGCGCAACAACCTCGCGATTGCACTTACCGACCTTGGTGGGTGAAGAGTGATGAGCAGTGCGACTCGAACCAGGAAAAGTGGGGACATCTACTTGCTGAAATGTGCACACGTCCCTGGAGGGATGGTGTATCTTAGGCAGAACTCAACTGTAACTTTGGGAAGCTATAAAAGGGGCGGCGAAGTTGATGATGATCCGAAGTTGATCACATATGATTATATGACCCGCCTGCCTGGAGGGGCGGGATTACAGCCCTCGATGTCCCATGAGCTTCCGGAGCTAAGGCCGAAATAGGAAATGGCCCAGCTAGCTGGCGCATAACTATTACGCTGTTTGGAGAGAGGTTTGGTTCCTTAAGAAGAAGGGGGGATTGAATAGGGCCCTGGAAGGCACCGCTTGTCCAGTGTTGTTGCAATTTGGGGATAGGGTCCGTTTGGTGCTCTGTTCCTTTCTAATGCGGTCGCAGGTACACACGTAAAGAACGAGGGCCGACTGGATGAGGGCATCACCCTGTACGAACGGGCACTGTCTTACGCTCCGCGCCATGCCGATGCGCTGTACAATCTCGGTGTTGCGTATGGCGAGAAGGGTGATCTGCAGGTGGGGTTGTGCTGCGTGCTGCGTCTTGATAACCCACATCCACCTAGGTTTATTCCTTAGAGGTTTCATCTCATTTCCTCAATTTGTTTTCGATTTGTAAAGGGTAAGCGACGCCATAACATGTCCTCAGCGCTGAGAGGGATACATGTCTTTCAGCGTTACCCCGAGCATACGCAGCCTGGAAGTGCCTTACCTTCTGACCCGCGAGATTTCATGCACCCCACCCACGCCAACCACCCTGACATCCTGACGCGCGCCTGAACGGCGCAGTTAACCCTTTTTCAAGGGCCAAACCCCCACCCCACCCTACCCACTCCCCGCCCACCTTGGGAGTCACCTGGGTGGGTCGCCTTGGAACACCTACTGTGTTTGGCAACGGGCAGAACTAGGTAGTAGTTTTATGTCGTGTGGCACATTTACGGACCCACCCGTGGCTACCAGGTTATCGAATATTCCGCTTTTTAACCAGGTTATCCTTAGCCTATAAGCATCATCATGATACTTACTTGTGGGTCTATCCTTGCCAGATGTCTGTTGTTGCGCTCTTGGGGGCGGGGGAGGCGGCGGGGGAGCTGCAAGGAGTAGTACAAGGAGTAATACCCTAGCGGCAGCACGTGTCTGTTTTCATTCTTTTGAATAGAATGAAAGCAGACACGTGCGGCTGCTAGGGTATTGTATACCCACACCCTTATCCACCCCTCACACCCCCACACCCATGTACACTCACACCCACGCTCACTCACACCTACACCCGCGCCTGGGACCTCACAGCGCGCTGCCTTCATGTACGAGATGGCGCTCGCATTTAACCCAGGATGTGCGGAGGCTCACAATAATTTGGGGGTGCTCTGGAAGGAGCAGGTGGGTAACTGTTGCGGAACCCAATCTAAGACGGGGTTATGGTCTGGTCGTTGTCGCGTCTGGTCGTTGTCGCGCAAAATCAGAAAAAGGCGGAACAATAAGAGGAGGAAACACACTGTTAATGAGAGTGTCGTATCGCGCCGTTTGGTGCCCGGTTGTGACGGCGTTTCTAGTGTTCTGACTGACCTGGCTTGTTCTCGATCGAAGTATTGCATTTTGTGTTGGTGTCGTCCGATGGGTTCGGCGGGACCTTCTGCAGTGCTTGGGAAAGGGGTCAGGGAACGGGCAAACAGCGAAAGATGGTGTGGGCATATGAATGTGTATATTTGATTATTATATATTGTATTATACGAAGTATATAATTATATATATTGATGTTATATAAAATACATAATTGGTATCGTATGACAGATATGTATTAATTGTATTATATATGGAGCGAGAAAGGGGCAGCGCAAATATACGTACGAGAAGTTTAGTGAACACGGTCTGTACCTATTTGTCGGCTCTCACAGGACAACATTGAGCGTGCCGTGGAGTGCTACTCGGCGGCCCTTGCCATAAGGCCCACTTTCCCACAAAGCCTCAACAACCTGGGGGTCGTCATGACGGCGCAGGTGGGCTGAGTGTTGTCATGACGTGGGTGAATGCCGTATGCGGTCAGGGGTCCGCTTGGAAAACACACAGGTCTTGTGTTTATTCAGGTGTGGTGAGAGAGGATCAGGTACGCAGGCTTTACCATCCCGATCTGTCCTACGGACTTCATCCTTGTGATCTCTCCAGCCAGGGAGAGCCTCACCATGAGTCACTAGGGAAAGCCTCGTCCGCTATCTGCAACCTCCAACAAATTGTGTCCCGAAGAGCCTCTTTGTTTGCCATGAGCTGTACCGGGCAACCCCATCCTACCTATCCTAACCCACCCCAGTCATACCTATCCCATTTGCATCAAAACCGGCTCCGGCTACCGGCTCATTTTTCCCATCCCACCCGACGCCGCTCCTGGCATTGCAGGGCCGAGCCGCGGACGCCCTGACGCTGCTGACGGCGGCCGTGAACGGATCTCCCTCGTATACGGGTGCGTGGGCCGGCCGGCCGTCTGACAGGAGTGGAGATGGGGCCGAACCCAAGGACGCAAAGTTGGGGGGACATTTAAAGCATCCGCTGAGAACTGGAATGTTTGAATGGGGGGACGTACGGCCGCTGCTGCGCTCTCGGCTGCGGCCTCGGGGAGCTACGCAGCTGCTACTGCTGCTGCCGCTGCCACTGAATACCCGGGGGAATGCTTAGCGCGGGAGGCGGGAGCGGCAAGAGGAAGATATGGAACCCGTTACTGCAACACCCGTTACCGCAACACCCATCACCGGGAGGCGCCTTACACCATCTCCGCAATGTTTCCACCTTCCCACTGTTACAGCGTGTTATTCGTCACCAGCGGCCCACCTTTTATATCGCACTTATTACTTGATGCTGAAAGGCTCAAATGCACTGGGCTGCTCGAAGTCAAACCACTGAACGGAAAAGATGTCTTACGTCCAGTGGAGGCACCACCACAAAGCAGCCCGGCTTGATCTATGGCGAACCGGTTTTCCAACGGTACTCGTCGAACCTATCCCGGCAGTACGTACCCGTAACGGTCCCCTTCTAGTAATCTTATCGTACAAGTCATCCTTCTGTACCAAGCTGCCAGTCCCTTGTGACCCTTTTCTCATGGTCAGCAGGAGTCTTTATTGTCAGGGCATTTAAGGCCATATGCGCATTTTAATCCACGTGCCGTGCGATGTCTTCACTTGCAAAGGTGAATCCTTCCTAGTACGTTTCGAAATTCAAATTTTCAAAAATGTTCCTTTCACTCCCTGTCAGAGGCCCACAACAACCTGGGGGTGCTTCAACGCGATGTGGGCTGTATCCCTGAGGCCCTGGCCTCCTACGCCCGCTGTCTGGAACTGGATGTGCACTGTCGTAACGCCGGACAGAACCGTCTGTTGGCCCTCAACTACATCTACCCGGGTGGGTGTGCGCTAGCGGCTGGGGAAAGGGGGACGAAGGCCACTTCGTGGGGGTTTAGGGCCAAATCTGAACTATTCGCATGCATGCGCTTACCGGACAGATGTATTTACCCAGTTGACAGTTTGATAGGGATCGGCGTGGCATTGGCGGGGGGTTTGGGGAGAGGGGCAGGGACATCCTGCAGGCATCCAATAGTGTAAGAAAAAATTTAACTTAAAAAGGTATCTCTTGGACTATCTTCCTGACTTCTCCGAACCACCCTACGATCCACCTGGGCCCTCAGGTGAGGACCCGCTGGTCAGCTCCGCGCACCGCGAGTGGGGGGAGCTGTTCCAGACCACTGTGCAGCCGCTGCCGCCGCTGGGCTGGGAGAGCAGGAGGTACGGCTCCCTCAGAACGCTGGTGCCCTGGGCGATCAGCACCCTCAGCCCGAGTTCCGGTCGACCTCTTTTACCGCTGACAGTGTGATGTCTATCGATGTCCTGTCCTGTGCTGTGCTGTGCTATCCTATGATGGTCATGTGCGCTGCTAAGGTGCGTTGTGCTGTCCTTTGCGCTACTCTGATGACGTCGGCTTTGCTGTGGTGTGTTAGGCTGTATGTGCTGTGATTCTTTATGCTGTGCTGTGCTCTGTTTCTGCTCTATGCGGACGGAGCTCCTCCGTGATGTGGATTGTGAATTGTTACAAAACTCTTAGAAAGAGCTCGTAAGGCCCGGGCGAGCCAGGAGGCTCATTGGGTCGTGAAGCGACAAGCGCAACCACAACAACGGGCACGAGGCAATAATTGGATTCGCGTATGCGTATTTCTCGTTTCGCAGTTCCCATTCCGTACATGGCTTCCTCAAGTCCCCGGTCCTCAGGCCTCTGATCCGTGCTCTCATGGTCCTGGTCACATCTGCTTAACAACACGGCTCAGTGTGTGCCCAGTATCCCCAGTGTCCTCTGTCAGGGGTGGACCACTATTCCCCCCCTACCCTTCACGACTCGATTTACTTGACCTAACTTGTTGGTAATGTCCTACCCCCGCCCTCACCTCCTCCTGGACAGTTGGGACCCCGACCGGCCGTTGCGCATCGGCTACATCTCCCCCGACTTATTCACGCACAGCGTATCGTATTTTGCAGAGGCGCCCCTAACGCACCACTCTCCAGCACGTGGCTACCAGCACTATGTGTATAGGTGGGCAGCGAGGGCGGCGCTGATGTGCGGGTGTATTTCGCCTTTCTGGTATTTACCCCGGCGCGGGTACATCGCAATTGACTGCGGCAGATGATACGTTACCATTTAGCTTTGTCCATCTAATGATGCTGAAGCAAAGTGATGGTTCCTGAGACTGGAAACTAAACTGTTATCGGCTGCACATAAAATTGTTAAATGTTCGGTTAGGGCTTTTTCCTCAGCTCTAATGTTGTTCTCGTCTTTCGACAGCGTTGCTCCCCTTCTCCTGCGTGCAGCTGTGTTCCTAAGCCGGACCTCAAGACTGTCCGTCTGCGGGCAGCCACGGAGGCAGCTGGGGGCGTGTGGCGAGAAGTGGCGCGGCTGAATGAGGCTGAGCTGGCGGAGCTTGTACGGCGGGACGAGATTGACCTTCTGGTGGAGCTGACTGGTAGGGGGCGTAGAGAGGAGGAGGAGGAGGAGGCGGTGGTGGTGGTGGTGATGGTGATGTGGCGCAGAGATGGTCCGGGAATGTGGAATGAATGCTCCTATCATACTCCTTCGTGCTCGACCAATTACGACGAGGCAGTAGAGGAGCACGAAGGGGTATGCGTGTGGGGCTCGGGGGACAACTTGCCTAAGGGCAACACTGCGCACTGGCGCTGTCTGTCCCCTCGTTTCCAACTCCTCAATGTTTTCTCTTGCCAGCTTTTCCTCGTGTCACTCAGCTTTTGAAGGGAACCCGCCTGCTGCTGTGCGTGTCGGACTCATCCGTCCGGAGACACCTCCCAGAACTTCGTATACCGTTGGGCCTTGGGACGACGCGTTCGGTCGCGGCACCATCGCGCGGTCGAACGACCGGTTCATCGGCTTATGGGGCCGCATTGGGGGCAATTGTTGTTAGGGAAAGGCTGGTTCCTCGTACGTTATGGCTGAGGATTGCCACACACGAGCGTAACAGCTCGTGTGTGGCACCCATAGCGCAGTGCTGCCTCCACCATCTTGCGAGCCTCCACACATATTGCCTTTCCACACCTTCCCACATACACCCGTCCCATATACACCCGCACCACGCCCCTTCTTAGGCCATACTGCCAATAACCGACTGGGGGTGATGGCCAGGCGGCCCGCACCGGTGCAGCTAACGTGGATTGGATACCCCAACTCCACGGGGCTGAAGGCGGTGGACTACCGCCTCACAGACGATGTCTGTGACCCATGGGACACCAAGCAGGTGCGGCTCCAGCACGTGGGCAGGTAACCATGGGGCGGTGGGTTTGGGCGGCACGGCGTCACGAGGACAGCCGGAGCTAGAATCCGGGATGCATGGTATTTGGGTTGGATTGGGTGTTTGGTGTCGGGTGGGGTGGTGGGTTGAGTTGGGCGGCGGCAGTTGAAAGCCATGGCAAAACACACACATATATGTATGTATATCTATGCATGTGTATATTATGACCATATATTCACCTTATCTGATGATATCCCTTCCTGAAAAATGTCCTGATAGGTTTCACTGTTTCCATGATCGTACCTCGCAGTCTTTTTTAGATGCGTCGCAACTAAAACATCTCTAAAACGCCCCCGCCTCTGGCGGCGCAGACCTTTGTGGAGGAGCTCGTGCGATTACCGGGCTGCTTCTTGTGCTATAGTCCCGCGGTGGACGCACCCCCGGTGGCGCCGGCTCCTGCCCTTGCCAATGGCTACATCACCTTCGGCTCCTTCAACAACTTGGCCAAGATTACCCCGCAAGTAGGTGTCGCACTCTTCACCTATGCACCCGAGCTTGGCCTTATAACGTTACGAAAGGCGGGCACTGTAGGAGAAGGAGGACAGCTATCAAATACGTGAAAAGGTTTGTTTGTTGAAGGGAGATAGGTAGTATGGAAGCTGTCACTACTTGTTACAGATACCAGAAGATAGAAGTGTAAGACGCTAGGCAACTGCGTCTGACTGCTGACTGGTCGGGTAAATGGCCGAACATTCCTTCACCTTATATAGCCCTCTTGCTAACCTTCTGGCAGCCAGGGCAAGTCTCTCTTGGACTTCTTCTACACTTGATGGAACATTCCTAGGACAATTCTCTTGGATGACTCCATGACTAGGACTGCTCCAACAACGATCAGCTCTACAACTTAGGGCAACTCCACACAGGTTCTCCAGGATAACACCATACACCCTCTCTAGGACAACTCCCAATGGTGCAACTGCCACGGTTTGCACAATCCAAAACTTAATCAGCTGTCCGTTTGTCCACCATCCACAACTTAACTGTACTACCAGCGTAAGCCATTGGATGGACGACAGCGCTTACTTGCTCGTACGGGGCTATCGCTGGCCTAATTTCCTTGCCTTGCTGCCTGCCTGCCTGCCTGCCTGCCTGCCGACCTGTCTGTCTGTCTGTCTGTCTGTCCGCCTGCCCGTCCGTCTGCCCGTCCGTCCGCGTCCTCGTCTGTTCCACTGTATCCTCATCCACCTCCACATGGCCGTGTCCTTAACCACCACTGCGTCTGCACCGGTCTTCCACACCTCCTCGGTCACCGTGTTTTCAACCTTGTGACCGCTGCGCCCCACTGATTCCGCAGGTGCTACGGCTATGGGGCGCAGTCCTGGCGGCTGTTCCGCGCTCTAGGCTGGTTCTGAAGAACAAGCCGTTCGCCTGTGAGGCGGCGCGTGGGCATGTGCTGCAGCAGCTCGCGGCGGTGGGTGTGGAGTCGTGGCGGGTGGATCTGCTGCCACTGGCACCGGGTAACGCGGAGCACCTGGCGACGTACGCACTAATGGACATATCTCTCGACCCGTTTCCCTACGCGGGTGAGGCTGGCGGGATGGGGTGTAAAAACGGATGGGGACGAAGGGGACAAAGGGGACCAGGGACCGCGACCCCAGAATATTGGGACCGTGGACTTGAGGTGGATGTGTTGACGGTGTGCGCAGTTGCTGAGTGAGTGAGTGCTATTGAGAAATGGACGCAACACTATGTGCACGGCTTTAGGTTTTGGGTTTTAGGTGTGGGAATTTAGGAAGTATTTAAGGCCATTTGCCTGCTGGTGTCCGGGCTCACTTATAGTGCTCACTTCGTGTCACACCGTGCGTCGACTCTCCCGAGCCTTACGTGGCCAATCCGCAGCCGCCTGCACGTTGCCTCCCGCCCCTCCCCAACCTGCCCGTGACCCCGGGAAGGTTTATTAGCTCTGTTTTGGTTATTGTATTCACAACCTAATTCCACCCCACCCCACCCCCCAGGCACCACTACCACTACGGAGTCGCTTTTTATGGGGGTGCCCTGTCTCACCATGGCAGGTCACTGCCACGCGCACAATGTGGGAGTCAGCCTGTTGACCGCCCTAGGGCTGCACCGACCCACCAAGCATCAAAACCAACTCCCCCAGCAGCAGGCCGCTGCCCCCGCCTCCCCCTCCTCTGCGGCTCCGTCAGCAACAAGCGACCGCCACCAGCAAAGAGCTGGTGAAGCCGAGGACAGCTCAATGTCGTCCTCCCCCCTGAGCCCCGGCAAGTGTGCTGTCGTCGGGGCTGTCTGCGCCTCGGGCGGCATAGCTGCTGCTGGGGGCTTGATTTCCCGGTCTGGCTGGGTGGCCCACAGCGAGGCTGAGTATGTGGCACTGGCGGTTGCACATGCCTCCGACGTCAAGGTATGTTGGCGGCGGTAGCGGAGCACTTCCAGTGGCAGGTAGCGGTTCGCTCCAGGATCCAGGAAGCCCGCAATATTCTTTCAGTGGTAGCGAGAGTTCGCCAACGAGCTGTCTTTTAACAAAAGATGCTCCGTAATAACATCGATTGTAAGGAGCGGTCGGTGGACGTATTGAACGGTACACTTGTAGGCAGGCGGTACGAAGGCAAAGCCGTCAAACTGACTCCCAAAATGGTTCTCCATCCATCACAGGAAGCTCGAGACGGTCCCTCTTAGAAGATGTTGTACCTAGTCCCTTCGTCTTTGTTTTCGTCGCTGTCTTTGCAACACGGGGTCCCTGTGTGTATCCTACCTCATACCCTCGTACCCTCGTTAGGTGTGGGCCGTTAAGGACGCGCACAACCCGCCTGAATCAATTCTCAATGCTGCCCAGGGCTGTCTTCGTGGTCAACCTTTCACCTCAGCATGCTGGCTCCTGTGACTGAATCCCGTTGGTCCCCTTCCCCTTCCCTCCGCCTGCTTTAATTCCCTCATTCTCATACTCTTACCCTTATTTTCTCTTATCCTTCTTATCTCTCCTCTACTCAGACGCTGGCAGAGCTACGCTACTCCTTGCGGGAGCGAATGCTGGCGAGTCCGCTGTGCAACGGGCCCGCGTTCCTGAGGCAGCTGGAGGGGGTGTACCGGGCGCTGTGGCGTCGGTGAGATCTCTACGGGCACTTGGATCTGTAATTGTGTGGTTGTGAGAATGCCTTGGGAGGCATTGGGTGGTTCATAATTGTCAGGGTCCCACGCCACAGGCGCGATAAGGGAGGGTCTACGTTGCTGGGGCCCGTGTGGCCCCCTCGTGCCTGGTCCGTGGCTGACTGAGGGCAATCGGCGCCCCCTCCGGCGTCTTGCGATCTACCACTTATGCAAATATCGGGCTCCATGAGCGTAATGGTGCCATACCGCTAATCGCCATATATTTACTGTCTTTACCGCTACCCTCGCCACCGCCGCCGCCGCAGGCACTGTTTCACTTTGTCCGGCGATTCCGCGGCGGCAGACGCCGCAGCGGAGGCCGCCGGCCTGCGGCAGCCACTGCTAGCTGCGCCTGCTATTGCCATGCCTGCAAAGTGTTGAGACCCTGCAGGGTAGTCGGCGGCCTGTGGTGCCGGCTCGGAGAGAAAGTGAGGGCAGTGAGGTAGTGACGCGCAATTTGGAGCATCAGCGCAGAGGACTAGCCCAGCTAGACTTCCAGCGAGTACAGGCTGAAGTGGCCGTACGTACTAGGTGGTTCCGATGCTCTTGCGGACTACTTGAGAACTATGGGCTGTCGCTTCTAGGGGGGAAGATCCTTTCATCATATCCTGGTATGTCTGACTTATCTTCCGAGGATGGTGATGCAGAACTGCACACGCGCCAACAGCATTCATGTGAAGCACTTGCGCCGTTGGCATCTTTTGCGTTGCATTGGCTCGCTGTTGACAGCGAGGATGGAAGGAGCAAGTAGCGAGAAGAGAAGACGGCTTTGCGGGAAAGGAAGGATCAAAGGTCGACTACAACTTCACTTTGCGAGGGAGAGGGTGCGAGCGAGGACACGGATGGCGGAATCCTAAATGGCGCATTTAATGGTGCCTAATGTCCCTATTGCCTGGGGTATGGGACAGTACGTACATACCAAATGTGGTGTTGTGGAGAAGTTCATTTTCTCACGCAGTGCAGTCCTGAAATGTTTTGAATTGCACTTGAGTCGCCATCGTTTGCGCATGTAACGCCCATACTGTTTTCCGCGGAAGTGCAGTTTTCGTATGGAAGAGTACTGCCGGGTGAGAGCAGGCACGTGGCGCGTGGGGAACGCGAGTGGGAGAGGGTCAAGACGGCGGGTTTGAAATACTGTGTGCTGGCTTTTCACAAGGACGTGGGACATGGACGTCATTGTGTGCGGTTGCGGTTGTGGTTGCAGTTGCTGGGTGGATTTGCTGGTTCCGATGTTAAATCAGATTGCGCCACTATGGATGTATCAAGCTGTTGGTCAGCCAGGGCTAGGAGCGCACGTACGAGAGAATGAAGTGGAGTGAGTCAGGGAGGAAGGAAGAGAGATAGAGGGACGCTCGACCCATGTGTTGTGCTTCCTCGGGTTATACGGTGTTTAGGGCGCGGACGTTGATACGTAATCGGCAGGTGTGTCGAGGCTCGCTCAAGGTGGTGCAACGTGGGGAGCAATATTTCCGATTGCCGTGAAGAGTGTGGATGTCGAAGGATGGATGGAGCGATCGGATGCGGAGAGGAGGGGCTACCGAGCGAGTACTGTGGCAGGATCGGGTGGAATTTCTGCTTTTTGTATACTTCATGGGTGTGCTGGCCGCGCACTGTATCTGGATGCCGGTGATGAGACGGAACGTCTTTTTGGGAAGTTCTTTACTGAGGAGTTTAACAATTTTGTTATGGTGAAGTGGACCTCTTGATCTTTTCATCGTGTCAAGGCGAACTTGATACTTACGGTAATACAATACTAGATACATGGCATTACATACGAGTTGACGAGTGCGAAAAAATGACACATGTGGAATCAACTTTTCCCAGCGATGTCACTGCCATACACCACACCTTGCTACAGAGCCGAGACAAAGCGACACCAGTGTATTCTAATAGCTAAGTAACAGCAAGGAAGAACCCTTGCGAAGTCATCCAGCGCCCATACACTAAACATGCCTTGTATTAGCTTAAAATCAAAAGGCAATACGCGTGCAAACACCGCATTTCGGACACCATGAACCAGAACGTTCCGTTTCAAATACCGACTGCACCGCTGGACTTGCCTGCACCTGTTACACGCCAGCTCACGCGCTGGCTTTTACTTTAATCTTTCAATTTAAAAGGAGGCATGTACCGAATGCGCCTCACCACGTGAAGACGGGCAGGCACACGTCAGCTGAATGCACGCATACACTCGTACGGGGCAAACCCATCCCTTCTGCGGGATAAGGTATGAAATGCTAGCACTACCGCTGATGCGGCGACATCATGTAGATGAAACGCCAGCGAATACAGGACATTTGCAGGCAGGTTACCAGGACAGCAAATGCGGCCTCCGACCACCAAGTGGGCCGCGCGTATGCCTCAACTTCCGCTCTCCCTTTCCCGCTACAATGCCCCCATGCATGCCACGCATGCAACATGGGCAGCTAAGTGGGCCGCCCACCTCGCCAGATGTACATAGTCTCTAGCACGGGACATACACCGGTTCGGGTTAACGCCGTTTTTACGGGGTTTTGACAGATAAAGACCACGGAGGTTGCATGGCACTACGATACGAAATCATCACGACGCGAGACAACGAAGAAGCTAATTGGTCCTCCTCCCACTATATAAGACATACCTCATCAAGCTGCATCATACACAGACTGCACATCCATCGGCGCCTCACACAGATGGCCATGGGCGCGTTTTTAACCCTTTAATGCGTAATGTTACACCTGCCCCGGACGACAGAAATCAAGAGGCGGCTTGGCAATCCGCGCAAGCACGCATAATATCTCTCTGCAGCTACCCACAAACCAGCGCCACCATCTTCAGCAGATCAAACATCCCAACACTCCCAACTCCAGACAAGAGACACGAGAAACATTAAACCCTAGCCAAGACTCATGTCCCCCAGAATCATAGTACACTAGCGACGATGCCCACCTGCTGGCAACTCCGCTGCCATGTCACATGGCGGTTCTTAGGGGAGCATATCAAGCGATCTCAGCAGGCCCTCGTAGTTCCTTCGAGAGCCGCGCCTTCCGTCGGTGCTAGGTGGCAGTGCGACAGGCGTAGTCCACTTGGATGCGCTCCTCTCTCACTCTCATTTGCTGCTCATTCGCCCAACCGAATTCTGATTGTCAGCCGCTCCGTGGGCTCCTGAAAAAACGCACTCGAGACCATTGAGATATTGCAGATATCTTCATATCCAGGAAAGTCAATTACAGGCGCAAGCCTCAATTGCTGGTGTCCAGGACAGCTGAAGTCAGCTTCTAAAATCTCATCCAAAGGCACAACAGCCTGGATGCCCACCAGCGCTGAATATAATTCTCTCTTCGTACCAACTTACACCCGCCCCTCCCCCAATCCATGTGGAGAGTCTTCAAAACACTAAGCACCTGGCATTCCACTCCCTGCCCAGCAAGCAGGGTGTATCACGACGTCTTCACCGCCGCTGCTATGCTCCCCAAGCTTGTCCCCTGCTGCTGCAGCGCCTGGCTCAGGCCACCCGCCATCACCGCCAAACGATTGCGCTCCTGCATTGCAATGTTGTTCACTTGCTCCACACAGGGCTCAAGGAATCCCGTGGACTTCAGGATAGCGTTGCGAACGCGCAGACGGTCCCGTTTCATAGCCACACTGGGACTTTCACCTGTTCAGTGACGCCATGCGCATGACAAACTCTGGTTAACGCTACCCACGGGCTGTTTGCGCATCGTTTCAAGGATTAGTAGATGAAAAATGGAGTGAAAGTTAAAACATAAACGCAGACTCGTGCAAATTGCTGCCAGGTAGATTACTACCCGAGACGAAAGAGCAAACACAAGATGTATGCGGCATGTTGATTGAGCAGATGGGACAGCTGATGATGCAGGATAACAGCGGGAAACCCAGGTTTAGAAACCATGATTGTAAAACCTAGTAGCTTTGTAAGGATTGATGTAGCCATGAACGGTGGGTCCCCAGAAAGACATCTGCAACGCTGTACCGATAGAGTCCCGTACCGGGAATCCTAAGCCCTAAGGACACACGGGGCTTATCCTGAGTGATGGCAGTAGCATATGCTCGAATCAACGGCCATTGAAACTATGCTAATCTACAGGTGCGACTAGCTTTCCAGCTGCCACGGCCCAGCTGCTGACGGCCTAAACCCAAGCTGAACTTGCCTGTAAACGAAAACATAAACTCGTTGACCTGTGACAGCTGATGCGGAGGCACAAAGGTTGCTGGTGCAAACTGCGTTGAGGGACTGTCTATTGGAGGCTCTGGCTTTTTCCACCGGTTCATATGAGGGATGCTCACGGGCACAGACGAGCCCTTGAGGTAAGAGGCGGAAGCGAGGGTTGAAGTGCCAAATAGACAAGGTCAGTTTTCGGGGATGCAATCCAATTTGTTCAGGGAACAGATTAGCTTGCGCGCGCACACCCGACCTGAAAAGCAGCGCGCAAGGCGGCGAGGATGCAATACCCAAATGTATAAAATGTCAATTACTAATACGTGCATGTCAGATCAGCGTGCAGTTGACCAAAGCACAGCTGCACAACCGACGCTTCGGCTGGGAACGTAGCGACAGAGCAACAGCCCCACAGAAGCCGCCGACGCACCATCCGAATGTGGCCAACTGTCGCAGGCATCGAAGCAGCAATAGGCCGAAACCCTGATAATTGGTCGAATGTGCTGTCTGCTGCTTGTCGAGGTGGCTCAGCACCTGTGTCTAACGCCGTGATGGTTAAAGAGCTCTTCGCGCTGCTTACGCCAAGATCATCTGCAGTCAAGGCAAACGTGACCACTAGTATACATTAGATGAATCCAAAATGCACATGAGTGGACTTGTGTTAGTGTGAGCGTTCGTGCATTAAGTGTCCCATGATCAAAGTACACAGGAGATGTAATCTCAATAGTCCCTGAAATGTAGAAGGGGATACACCTGATGCTCAACTTAGGTGATGCTCCAGCACAAAAACAGGAAACCTGCGTAGTCAAGGCATCGCTGTGGTCCAGAACTCTCTCGCACCTTGGCGCTCCTCTCCCTCATCGGCTTCCAGCGATCCTTCAGATTCCAGCTCCTCAATATCAGAATCATCAGCGACTTCTGGAAGGTCATAGAAGTCGGCTTCCTGGAAATCTTCGTGGATGGGTTCCATTGTTTCTTCGTATATAGGTAACTAATATCTAGTAACTATACCTACTATTCCAATATTCACGACTGAAAAGGCGTGAGCAGCTAATCTGTGGTCCTTGGCCGCCTTCCACCTGAAAACTCTTCTGAACAAGTGCACGAACTAAAAATGCTTGCTCTTATAGAAACACTTCAGATGTATACTAAGGTGGGAGTGTGATGTGAAGAGCACAAGTAGCCACACAGCCCCGTCCCAACCTCAGAGACGAGTTGCAAGCGCTCTGGTACTTACTTCGTCAGAACTAAGAGAGTTACTGAATTTATACAATCTTACATAGCTTCATGTGCAACAGAGAAATGGGTATTAACGACGACACCTACAATACAACATTGGATCCACGTTGCCCCGTGAATCCTTGAACCATAAAGCTGCTGACACATGCGCTTATCATTGCGCCAACCTCTTCAAGAAAAGAAAATATTAATTTACATTAGAGCTAGGTCATGTTTACTTCGCAAAGTGACAGCAAATTTAAGGACTGCCAGGTCAAGTCATTTGTTCGGTGAACGCTGATGCTGTGCGCATAACCGCCGTCTAATTACGGGCCTGTCTTAGATTAACAGCACGTTTACCGGGACACTTCTTGGACAGAAGGATGCTTCCTTGTACGCCCCAGAACTGTGGAAACCCTCGATTGTTACAATTTGAACAGTATCCTTTTCAATGCGTTAACAATAGTTAATAATCTCATGGCATTAAAATGATGCGCACAGCATCCTGCGAGTACCCACTTCTGCTTTGCGTAAAGCCGAACAATAAGGCGTTTTCCCTCCCGATAGGCAGGGGAAACGCCTCAAGTTCCCCAGCACGATCCTGCAAAACTGTTATGCCGTAGCAAAAAGTAAGCTTACCTGCCTATCGTTGTCCGCGATATGAGAATGTAAGTCTCCGCAAGTGTGGACGCCATAAATCTATCTACGCTACAACCGACGTCGCCCCGCCCCGTGCCGGCCAGAGCCCCCTTCCCCATGCTCAGCATCCCCTGCGCCTTGTACCTGCCTGTCCCCAGTCCCCTCCACACGCTCCTCTGCCGCAGCCGTGGCCCGTCCCTGTCGTGCCGCCAGGCCCCCACGTTGAGCTGCTGTCCCGCTACCAGTCCCACCAGCGGCGGTCGCGGCGTACGGTCCTGTGTTCGTGTTGCCACTGCGTGCCGCTCCCCCTTGCTTCGACCCGCCCTGTTGTCCATGCCCCCGACCGGACGGCGCTCCCGCCGCAGCTGCCCGAGACTGCCAGCGAACTTCTTGGTCCGCGGGGTGTTGGCTCCGCTCCCCCGTTTGACTATGGTGATGATTGTTATGATGGCCGTGGTGGAGGCGGTGGTGGTGGTGGTTCTGCGGATGCTGGTGGCCATGGTGACCACCAGCCGAACCCCCACCACGCCGACCTGAAACCCGTTGCCACTCATTCTCCTGCTCCGGCCCCTGCTGATCTGCCTCATTCTGCTGAGCTTGCTGATGCTGGCCCTGATGTGACTGTGAATGAGAATGAGAATGGCCGTGCCGCCCGTGGGACCCGCCGCGGCCCCGCTGGCCCCCGCCTCCACCCCCATGGGACGCCGAAGCACCCACGCCCTCCTCCCGTGCGGCCCCGCCTCCGCCTCCGCCATGCCCGTGGGAGTGCCGCCCATGATGAGGGTGATGGTGATGATGGTGCGACTGAGAAGCGTGGGACCTGGAACGGTCGCCTCCAGCCGGCATAGCCTCATCGTTGTTGGAATCGGGCCGCGAGCCCGACCCCCCTTGTGGCTGCTGCGGCTGCGGCTGCTGCCCGGCGGGGACAGCCGCCGACAGCAGGTCCAACGCGGCGCGAGCGCGTCCAGAGGCCGTAGACGAAGCCGGAGATGCTGGAGAGCCATCCACCACAAATTCACCCGTAGCAATGCTGCCCAGCCCCACCACGATGCTGTTTGCAGCAGCCGCCAAATAACTGCCAGACGCAACACGGGTCAGTGGTGGCGATGCCGCGGCCGATGTCACGGTGCCATTGCCACTTCCGCCAGTGGCGGCGGCGGCCGCTGCCGCTGCGGCCGCGACTGCAGCCCCGGCAGCCCTAGAAGCTACTATCTGCTGCGTGGGCGTGGCTGAAGGTCCTGAGCCGCTGTTCACGCTAGGAAGGGACGTAGCGGCGGCATTCACCGCTGAGCTAGCGCCGCCGGCACCGCCGGTGGCGGTTGATGGGGGCGTCAGGCGTTCCGAGGAGATAGCCTGCTTGACGGCCTGAGCTGCCGCCATCTCCGTTTCAGATGCCTACAGAGGAAGGCGCGGTCCATAACATTAGGCAAAAAACCTCCCCATAAACTTTCCAAACGTAGCTGGTCTAGCTAAACATCGTCATTGCCTTCTAAGTATAAACACTAATGGTTTAAGCTCAAACTCTTAGGCGGAATGATCGGACCCCGCGAAAGCACGCTGTCGAGCTTTCCTGGCATAAAATGGCCAGGAGGCATAGGGGGCGCGCCGCAAGACGCAGAAGCGACGCGAAATGCATAGCCCCCATGCATTGCTTCACCCAGCGTACCTTGCTCTCTGGATTTGCCAGGAAAAACGAGTACCCTTCCCCTTCCCTATGCACATGCGCATGGGATTGCGAAGACCGCCCTTAGGATGGACTGCGCCTAAGTTGACCACCCTTTAGATACCAGAGTACCATCATAACTACAATGGCATGCGTAGCAGGCAATGAAGGCCCATCCCAGCACACGTGGACAGGCTACTGATACAGGACGGTTGACGGCATACTGGATTATGTTGTGTGGTATGCATAGATACCTGGGCCCACCTGGGCACCGTTGTTCTTTGCACTGGTTGCCCCGGGGGTGTTCCGGATGGAGCCTGCCTGTAGTGGCGGCGCTGCCACCGCGGCAGCGGCAGCAGCCACGGCAGCTGCAACCTCGGAACGGGAGGCTGCACCGCCCCTCGAAGCAACAGCTTGCGATGCTGCCTGTCGTGCGGCTGTGGTGCTACTGCCCCCGTACCCATTATTGCCAGCGGCTCCTGTGGCAGCGGCACCACCATTGCCACCACCGGTACGGGCACCCGGCACTGGCGATGCTGGCGAAGGCGGCGGTTGCGATGCGGCAGGTACCGCGGTTGGCGAGAATAGGTGCGGTTGAGAGGCGTGCTGTTGCGGTTGCGGCTGCGGGTGATGGGGAGGGCGATACGGCGCGGCTTTCCTAGGCGTCTGCGTCCCTGAGTATGGCGCAGCGAAGCCGGCAAGGGACTGGGAACCCTGGGCCGCCGCCAATGGGCCCTGGTTGGTCCCCGATGCAGTTGCAGCCGGGGCTGCCGGCGGTACTACAGATCGGTTATCCGCAGTGCCGGTTGGCAAGCTGGTCGAGGCCCCGTGTGCACCGGGCTGGCCTTTTGCTAGGGAACCATGTGATTCCAACGCCGCGCCCTGTCCTTGCGCTAGCCTTTGATCCACCGCCATCATCAAGGCCGTGTCACTGAGCACATCGACCCCCGGCACTGCTGCTGTCGCCGCGACTTCTGTTGACGCAAAGACTCCTGCGCGACGGGTCGCATAAAGCTCAGCTGCGGGTGCCGCGGCGGAGGGCGTAGGTGGGCCTTCAACAGCCGCAGCCGCCACCACCTCGGCGGCGGCAGGCCCATCGCCCGCACCGAGCCGCTGCGTCGCGAACACGCTGGTCACAGGCCGAATGTAGCCAGCAGCGGCCGCCGCGGCGGCGGCAGGGTGCTGGCCGCCGCTGGGCGCAATCACAAGTCCCGGAGGCAACTCGACTTGACGGGGACTCCCATCTCGCTGCTGCGTACCTGCGCACATAGCCACGGCCAGAAGGGCCTGCGTCGAGGCAGCTGATGCAGGTGGCGCCCGTTGCTGGTGTGATGCGGACCCCGACTGTAAGCCGCTCCCGGGCACTGGTAAGACTGCAACTGGCGAGCTCACCAAGGATTCGTTTGCTGCACGTGCCATTGCCGTCATGGGCGGTGAGACAGCAGCCACCGTTACTGCGTCCATGGCGTGAGGTGGCGACAGTGACGCCGCCGCCGCAGGCGTGGGTAATGTCACGGCGATTGCCATAGGAAAGGCCTGCTGCGACAGCGAATACGCCGCCGCCGGACCTACCGCCGGGCTTGACGGTGAAGGTGCACTAGCTGTGCCTGTGGATGTGGTGCGGCGGGCCGCTGCCGCAGCTGCGACTGCCGCACCCAGTGGGTCGTACCGCTGGCTGGGCACGCGGGGGACGCCGAGCAGCGCCGTGCCGAAAGGTGGTGGTGGCGGCAGCCCCGAAGTTGATAGCCCTGGAGTTGACTGCTGCTGTGATGAAGGAAACAGCGGGGAGCTCATCCCCGCATCGCCAGACTGCTGTTGCTGTTGCTGCGGCGGTGTCAGCTCGCTCAAGATTTGCAGCGGCATCGTCAATGACATCAGGGAAACCGGCGGCAGCCGTACAGCCTCCACCGTCGGTGTGCCCACGGCGGCGGCTGTTGGCGCGCCGTCGATAGTACCTGAGGCACGCATGACCATGTGCGGACATGTTGGCTGTACTATTGTTGCTCCGGCCGGTGTAGGCTGCAGGGTAACGACTGGGATGGCCCCGCCGCCACCAGCACCAGGATTAGCACTATCGTTGGATTCCACCTGCCCAAGCGGTGCACCCGTCTGGGAGGTAATTACCAACACGGCCGCCTGAGGGCTGTGTGAGAGTGGGGTCGAGCCAGAGGACGAAACCGAGGCCGGAGGGGTCAACTGATGCAAGACTTCCTGTGCCCCGCCGCCGCTGCTGGCACTGCCGCCGCTGCCAAGCTGCACGCTGCTGCTGGCATGCGGTGCCACAGCTGCTGAAGTGGGAGCAACAGCAGCACTGGTATTAGCAGCGGCGTTGGAAGATTCGCCGGTAGTGGTAGTGCCGCCTCCCAGATTCGGACCATGAAAGGCCGGTGGGGGTAGTGGCGGCGGCGGCGGAGCTGCATCCGCATCAGCGCTACGCTGGCTAGGCCGCTGGTGTTGCTGTTGCGTTTGTGCACGTGGCTGCTGCTGTTCACCGGAATCAATCTCGAGAGCATCGCCTCCATCGGACACAGTGCTAGGTATTTTTGTCCCTGGCAGCGGTGACCGTCTCGTTTCAGCGCACGCATGACCCAAAAGGGGATGCGGTGCACGAGGTGCAGCCACACCACTGACAAAGCTGCCGGGGGCCCCTGCAGGCTCGGGAAGCACGATGGCACGCGCCATCGAACCCGCCGGTAGCGAGGACAAGAGGCCATTCAGCACGGTCTCGCCGTCACCAGACGTAGGTGATGGCGCCGTCTGTGCTACGTCATCAGCCCGAATACCAATCCCCGAAACCATACAGGAGGGCGTTGTTGCCGTAACCAAGCCCACGACAGGCTCTGCGCCAGAAACACATGATGCAGCGCTGCCTTTACCCGCATTGTACTGCAACCTTGGCTGCGCTGTCGACGTCGGGTGTGAGCCGCCCGCTTCCACCTCAAACATCAGTTCATCCAACTGCAGCGCGCCACTGGCTTCTCCGGACAATCCTCCGCCGCCGCCGCCGCCACCGTTGGCATTGTTGCTGCCGGGAGCCACCGACATATCTCCGCCACTCCCGCACTCCGCCACCATGCCACCGCTCCCAGTGTTCGCAAGGTTCCCAACCTCCTGTAGACCGCCGCTTAGCAGCGGCTGCATGGAAGCTACAATTTTCCGCGTTAACTCCAGATTCATCGCATGTGGATCCCGTGTATGCGCGTGCGCATGTGACAGTCCGGCAGCATGTAGAGGTAGGGCCGCAAACACTTGCGCTGCAGTAAACGGCGGTGGGGCTGGATCCCGCAGCAGCGTTGCACCAATTGCCGCAAGGGTGCTGCCGGGCTGGGGCGTGGCAGCAGGACCGTGAAAGCCTATTGCCCCACCGGCGGACGATCCTGACGGGAGGTGGGCCGTCACAGGTGGCGGCGGCGGGGGCGGTAGCAGCGTCGTCGGCTTACCACCGCCGACGCCATATAGTCCCGCTGATGAGCCAAATGACTGTGAGGGACTCTGGCCGGACGAAGCGGAGCCGTACGCCCAGCGTGCCTCTGGCCCACCGATGGCTGCAGCTGTGGCCTTCATGTCATATAGGTACGGCATGGATAGCAGTGACGGGGGCGAGTGCTGGAAATTTGCGATTGCTGGCGGTGGCAGGGGCGGCTGCAGGCTCGATCCCAAATGCGGTGATGGCGGCGAAACTCCCAGCATATACTCATGCGCGTAGCCGCTTAGACGGTTATAGTGAATAGTGGCCGCCGGGTGCGGGTGGGTTAAGAGTCCCTGCCCCATAAGGGAAGACGCGCCTGCGAGTGCCGCCGCCGCGGTCGTTGGCGTGTTACTTGTCTGCTGATGGGACCCAACACCTGCCGACAGCGGCAGACCCATGGATCCCCCCGGCATGCGCATAGTGGGTGGAAACCCCGTCATCGAGCCCGCGCGAGTGGAGGCTCCACTGCCGGAGCTAGGGGGGCCAGGAACGTTTGGGACAACGACGGCTGTGCCAGATGTTGCGGTGTTACTGCAAACCCCGGGACCGGGGGGCGGCGGGGCCGGCACCGCAGCGCCTTGCCGGTGGCCACCGCTGGTGGCGGCGGCCACCACAGCGGCGGCAGCCGCGGCAACAGACGCACTGCCAGGTGGCGGGACGGATCGCGGCATGGGATTAAACATAAAGGACGGTGGTTGTACGGAATGCAGCCACTGCTGAAGCTGCTGTTGGTTAACCGGGCCTGACGATAATGTCCCCCCACTAGGGCCCGTAACCGGCGGCGGCCCACCCTGATGCTGCGCTGGCGGGGGCGGAGGTGGCACTAGCGCTATTTGCAATGGCATCTCAAAGGATGGAAAGGGTGCCAGCAATGTGCTTACGCCGCTGAGGGTAGCGGCCGACTCTGCCGCTTGAGCATCAGCAACCGCTGCTACCGCCGCGCCCGCCACGGCTGCCAATGTTGCGCTGGTATCAGCGCCAGCACCCGCCGCCTTCGATGTGACAAGGGTGGCCGCTGTACTGTATGATGCCAGATCCGTCCCACTGCCACAGCCGTGGGGAACCGCGTCCCCGCCATGCGCTGCTTGGCTGCTGATGCTCAACTTCGAACGTGCTGCCGCACTTATAACATGTTCAGAGCCTGCCCAAAGCCCAGCTGATGGTCCCGTCAACGCCGCGCCATTACCTTGCCGTAGGACTGGTTCGCCATCCTGGCGACCGCCTTGGTCACGGTCCGCAACTCCCGAAACAGGCTCGGCGACTCCACCGGACGTAACTGCCCCGGCATCGGCCGAGCTGGTGCTTTCGTCGTCAGCATCACGGGCCCATAGTGCGCTGGAACTCTGCTGCTGCAAAGTGAGCAACTGCGCGGAGACCTGCTGCAGAGTTGCAAGTGTTTCGGGAGGGTTCTCCTTCCGGCCGACATTTGGGGCGGCACTAAGATGAACACCGACCCCTTCGGCGCCGCCGTAACCGCCGTAGGCCATGGCCGCCGCCGCGGCCGTGCGATGCTGCGTTCCGCCACTTGCCGGGGGTGGGGGAGGCGGCGGAGCCAACGGCATGGAGCCAGTTGGAGAATCCCCCGATAGTATTCCCCTGCGGAAAGCAGCGGCACTACTACCACCCCCGCGGCTGTTCGCGCGGACCATCGTTGATGGCGGCTGCTGCTGCTGCTGCTGCTGCTGTTGTTGCTGCTGCTGTTGTTGTTGCTGCTGCTGTTGTTGTTGTTGTTGCTGCTGCTGCTGCTGTTGTTGTTGTAGCTGCTGAAAATGTTGCTGAAAAAACTGTTGCAGATGCTGTTGGTCGCTTGTCGCCGCAGCTGCAGAGGCTGCACTGCCTCCCAGGAATACCGCTGATGGCGTCCGTTGTCGGCCGAGGTACATGCCACTACTGATGCCGCTTCCGCAGGCGCCGCCACCGGAGCTGCCAGCGGAGGAGCCATCATGGGAGAAGCGGCGCTGTGCTGCGGCCGCTGCTGTCTCTGTCGCCAACAAGTGTTGTTGCTGCTGCAAGGCATGCTGGGCAGAGAGCCCGTGCGACAGGTGAAGAGAATGTGGGTGCAGTGCATAACTCGGCATGCCTGCTGCAGCGGTTGCCGCGGCGAGCAACGAGGACTCGACTTGCTGTTGCTGTTGAGAGGGAGACATGCTGGACGATGGCGGGGGTGGAGGCGGGGCCATGGTAAGTGGGAAATATGCTGCTGTTGGGCCGCCGTGGAACGCGTGCAGCAAGTGGGAATGCGGGTGTAGCAGTGCACCGCCGAGGAGTGGTGGCGGGGGCGGGCCCCCGGGCTGCCGGCCATAGGCCGCCGCGTGCACCAACTGTGCAAAGCTCTGTGCCTCAGGGCTCATCGCTGCCAGACCCGCACCGGTCGACCAATGCGCCGGCGGTAGCATGCCGCCCATATATGGCATGGCCGTCGGCGCCCCACCGACCGGAACCGAACGGCCACCCCGACCCACTGGCGAATGGCGGTGCATGTGGCCGCCACCAACACCGCTCGCTCCACCAGCGCTACCCCCACCACTGCTGTGGAACATCGCCTGTAGCGCCGCCGCCGAAGCCGCTGCTGCTGCCACCGCGTCAAGCTGTGACAAAGGCGGCGGTGGATGCGGAGGAGGAGGCGTACACGCACCGCTGCTTCCAGGCCCACTACCATGCTGTGCACCGCTTCCTGAGTGCTGGAAAAGGCTTGATGCACCGCCGGTGACGATCCGTCCTGGCGGGCTTGCCGAAGGCGCGGCCGGGGCGGCGGTGGAAGTGGAGGTGACGGGCCCTGAGCTCGGCGAACGGCTCATGAGCTTTTGTTGGAGCTCTTCGGGCATAACCGGCACGGCGTACGGTAGCTGTCGTGGAGACACACCTTCGCCGCTGTTGGCGATAGCTGCATTTCCGCCGCTACCGCTTCCTGATGTCTGCGCAGGCACAGCGCTCGGCACCGCGGTGGCCACTGCGGGAACGAGTACTGCTGCCGCTGAAGGCTGCGCTCTGTAAAGCGGGGCTGCTGCCGAGGGCCCAGCGCCCGGTGGCTGAGCAATGGAAGCGCTTGAAGTCTTTCGGGACACAGACCGGGAACCTTCTTCCCTCAACTGCTCCGATTCCCGTCTCCCAGAAGACTCTGCCAGGCCATTCTCGTCGCCCTCGTCCATGTCTTCCACATCGCTACTGCTCTTGTCCGCGAGGCCCACGCAGACAAGCGTATCTGGACTTGCAACCAGCCCTTCCGACGCCGCTGCATCGTCCTCCAACGTATCTGACGGGCCTTGTCCGAAGGTCCCAAGTGCCGCCGAGTCATCTGGCAGTGGCGTCGGGAGCGGTGCCGGTGGCACTTCTTCACCATCCCCTATTCGCCGACCCTGTTCCTGACCAATGGCCTCTTTGTCATCCTCATCGCTGGGTCCGGTACATACAGACCCCACGTGGATGGTTGCGGCTGCTGTGCAGCCGGTGGGTCGTGCTACTGTGGCATGTGTTCCACCGGCAGATGCGGCAGCGGCTGCCGTGGGTGGCCCCGCGGCGACGACGTTCGAGACCGCCATCACCCCGCCTGAGGCTGTCAGCCCGGATGATCTCCCAGGAATCACATGTGCGGACATGACTCGCGGCATTTTGCTTCCCTCGCCGGTAGCATCCTCCATCTCGGTTTGCAAGGCTGACGCTGAACCAACTGGTAAGGCCCCCTGTTGTTCCGGAGCTGTTTGCAGCCCCCAAGGGACTCCCGCAACGGTTGTGCTGCTGGAGGAAGCCTGCGCTTGTTGCTGTTGAGACAGGAGATGGGGTGATAAGAGCGCCATTATGCGGGGGGTCTGTGGATCTAGGCTTGGATTGGTATCTTCTCCCAATATAGCCAAAGGGCTGTCCCACGCCTGCGGCACAACTGACGGCAATGCCGCACCGCAAGTGGCTGTGACACCGCCACTGGCCCCTCGCAGATTGCTCGCAATCTGTCTCAGTATATAATTCCGCAAAAACGAGTCTGCATCGGACACTGCAGCACCAGCTGCCGTCGGCACCGGCGCGCCATCCTGGCTCGTGGCGCCGGCGTCCTGCCCGGCATCGAGAATCCACTGGGGCCCCGCCGTCATGCCGCTTCCCGCAGGTCCGCAAGGACGCGGTCCTTGCCCCTGCTCCTGACGCCGCACCATGTGCAGGTCGCCCGCAATATTGTCATAAGTCAATTGCGGCATGCCATTACGGCTTGCTCCGCCATCGCTGCCTGTCCCACTGGGGCCACCACCGTACACAGCTGCAACGGATGGACCCCCACCGCTAACTCTTGCTGGGCTGCTGCCCGCTATAGGAGGCGCAGATGTGCTCGGCGGTGGTGGCGCGGGTACGTTAGGAAAGGGATGGGGCAGGGGCCGCAGCGCAACGGGATGATGCAGACCGGGAGGCGCACCCAAAGGCATTACGTTTCCATGCTCCCCTGCCGCTGCCGCCGGGCGGTTTCGAGGCCGCTGGGCGTTCCAAACCTTGCCGAAAAAGTTGTCGAATCGCTTGGCTCCAATAAACGGTCCCAGCTCCTGCGACAAAGGGCATCGGCGAGAGCAATCTTATTGTTTCAAAAATATTTCATCCAACATTGAAGCATTCAGCCATGCCCGGTTGCAGTCGCCTTCGAACCCCATCGTCGACCCGTGATGCAAGCCCCTAAAACCACGAGTGACCTTCTGCGCAGGATTTGGTTTGGGTCAGGCGCAGGATTCACCCTTCCTTTGGACCCCTCTTCTAACGGCAAACCATCCTGTCTCCACCACTGCCACATCATTACGCTTGATATCCCCCACTGCACGCCTTCCTGATAGCTTAATTCCTTGCCTTGGCCTGTTCTGTAATTTCTGCCAGCATGCGGGCCCCATGCTCGAAGGCGCGCCGAATACGCAGATAAGAAGCCTTAGAGACTGAGCGACCAAGATTGTTGCCAGGCAAAATGGGGTCCATCACGTTGAGCTGCTTAATTGCGAACTGCTTGGGCTCGCCACCTTGCGCCTTCAGTTGCGGTTCTGTGTACTTGAAGTAGGCACGGGCCATGAAGTCCTTCGTCAGCAGAGCGTCGCGCTGCAGAGCTTCGGGCGTTTCAACTGCAGGGGCGGTCCGAAGCACACGGCGCTTGTGAAACAAGGTCAGGGATGTTAAGGAAAAACGACATGGATGCAGGAACTGTGGTACGGAGGGGAGCTGTGCATGATTAAGACATTAAGAGCAATGGACAGTGGCTCGGGTTCCGAAGGCTGGAAGAGCGCTCTTCACGGCAAGGGCCAAGGGAGGCGGGCATTGGAAAGTGATGACCGCTTGCTTACCCACAGGCCTTGGGAAGGTACTCAACGGGATGGGACCCTCCAAGCTGAGGCAGTAATTTTCCCAATCGAAACCACTGCACTCCACCAGGAACTTGTACAGCACCTGAAGCGGGAATGACGACAGCTTAGCAACGAAGAAAGGCTAACAACCAAACGAGCGCTGACTTCGCCACTGCTACCTTGGCCCGCCTCTAGCGGATCGCCACTAACATCCACTTTCTCATCCTTGCCCTGTTCACTCCTTTGTCTGCAATGAGTTCCTAATTTGCGTACCCGTTGCAGTCGCAGTATTCGCCAGGCGAAATTGTATTTTTTAATTGCAAAACCTCCCGAACCCACCTGCAGGGGGTTGACGAGCTCCCTGTGGTACAGATTAATAACGTAAAGCACCAGCGTCTCTAGCGCGTAGGTGGAGATTAGGCCGTGGTGCGCACCCAACACCCGGCTCTCGTAGTAGCACCACCCCTTGACCTGCGGCGGCGGAAGTTTAAGGAGGTTCGTGGCTCGAAAATGACAGTCAACAATAGGCCGAGGACGAGCATCCATTGTAGGGGTTGGTAGATGCAACCCACAGAAAGGAACCACCAACCCGATAGGGCCGCAATAGCGGGTAGATGCTTAGCGCAAAGTTTGTCCGCCGAAATTATATTTGTTTCAGTGATCTGCAAGGGAGGCGGGTAGCCGCATACCCAGGTAATGGCCTAAAATTACCAGCCTGCCGGCGCGTCGGTGCCACCGCAATTTCGAGCGATAGCTAGTGGATGGGTCTGCTAAACCTCACGCTTACCAGTATGATGCTATCCTTGAAGAGGTGCTTCCGCACCGGGATGCACTGGTCCACGAACCTGTCCACATCCTCCAAAAAATTGTAGGTGTTGAGCCCGCCCACCTATAACGCAAAGCCATAACAACGCAGATATTAATTCCACACAGCATTGCAATGCAGGCAGTCGAGCAGCATCTCCTGCACTGCCGTTCGCTGTTTTGAGTCCCTTTAACACCTCACCTGGAAAAAAGATATATCCACCACAATATTATCCACCAGACACTTCAGCAGCTTGACCTGCACGTGGGCAACAGAATCTACAGTTATGCATTCGGAATATCTTGCCGAGGTTGTGCCAGAAAACCTAAAATCGTTAGCGAACTGGGAAAATCGTGCTCAACGGCCCAAGAGTTGGATTGAGCTAGCAGCATCCGTTGCCCTGTTAACAAGGGTCACTCAAGAATGTGATGATCAGGTTTTTGTGTTTTGTGTGTGCATCCCCACAGGGACAACGCAGTTGCCTAGCCTTCCTCTTACAGGTGCACGGGGCTATGGCTGCATCCACACCTAAAGAAGCTGTGGCCAACTTTGCGGTGTAGGCCACCGAAGCGACATGCTGTCCCAGGTCGGCGGCATGTCGCGCCGTGAAATGCACCTGGAGAAGCCTAGCCAGGCTGGGCTTAACCCGCATTCCCGCCAGCATGGATCTCGGAACAAAGTACATCCCAATTGGTCGGAGCTGTCGTGCCGCCTATCCACGAGGCAGCTGCTGACCCAACATGTTCCCCTGCAGCTTACCTCTGCGTGTATGACCTGCACATTTGCAACCCGAAACACTGCGGTTGGATTATTGGCCTCGTCCTCTAGGCATATTTGCAGCTGCGTGGCCCACGTGTCCCGCAGCGCCTCCTTGAGGGCCTGTGCGCGCGGGCTTTCGCTATAGATGGACAGGTCAATGTCGCCATCCGGTAGGTATGTTTTAAGCGGCACAGAGCCGAAGGGTATTGCCGTGACCTGTAGACCGTGGGGGGAGAGACAAGCGGGCGGCGGATAAAGCGCAGGCAGAGAAGCGGGACCCCGGGTTCGGGTACATCGGCTGACCCCCGGTGCATTGCCACAATCCATAGTCACAACACACTTACATCATGTGGCGCAAAGCACCGCCTGACAATAGCAGTCACATGGTCTGTAATAATCCATCGTCGTTGAAGGGACAACCCCGTCGGCCTGATCCGTGATATAAGGGTATCTGTGCGTGCCAACAGCTCATCAGCAAACTTTGGCTGTAAGTTCTTTAAGCTTTTCGGATTGCTGCTGTAAGGCTGGTTCGGCGACTGTTGAGCCAACGCCATTACAGAAGCGAATATAATTATGAGATATTAATCATGGATAGATTTGCTTGCGTCTCAGGAAACGGACTGGAAGCGCAGAGTAGCTCCTAGAAGGGAAAGTCGCTTGCCTCTTCAAAAAGAAAAGATTTCGGTGTTTTCATACAATTGCATTTTATCCCTCATTTTGGTGCAGGCTCAGTTTTCTAAGTGCTGAGATATTCACGGCACGGGCAGTCGCTCATGCAACGTCCATGTTGGACTGCATTTGGCAGCATTGCCAACGACCATTTTTGGCACAGGCAATTGCAAACGCTACATTCTTCTGCACCATAGCCTGATCAATTGTTGCCCCAAGGAAAGAAGCATATAACTTCGTGCTAAGCAAGCGGTATCACAGCAACTGCCGACCCACCTTGTCGAACTATTGCAAACGAAGGTCAGAGAGTGAAAACTCCCCGACTTATTTGCGCTATACCATATTGGAAAAGCGCATAAAGATCAGCTATGGTACCTCCCGTCAAAGTTCGGTAGCGAGGTTCAACCAAATGGTCTCCCATACATCACCTGTAGAGCGGAAGCGCAGTCGCCGCACGATCGTGCTGACGTCCTCCTGGACGCCTTGGCTACTACCTTTTATCGTCCTGGCGCTGCTGCTGATGTTGCGTTCATCCATAGGTGCGGCTCTCGTCGAAACCCGTCCGCGGGTTACTTATTGCGTACCTTATGCCGTTGGATCTGCCTGAATTCAAACCGCTTTTCCTGCCTGGTATCAGTTGAACTATAACTGCCCTTGCTGCAGATTTTGGATCGCATAGAGCGCAGCAGCGTTCCAAGAGCCTGTCGTAGCATTTCGCCTCTGCTGTGGTGACGGCTGTGCATCGGCCAATTACAAAACCCAAATGCGCAATCTCGCTAACCTCACGTCCACTGCTGATGGCGCCGTGAAATGCGCCCTTCTGTTTAGCCTCTCAACCGGCTCAACACGCCCTAGCTCCCATATGCCCCAAAGCCCGATGCCCTGTTTTCCCTTCATCCCTTGCTGCTCCAGTTCGTCTACTTGGGGAGGGTGGGACTGCGATTGGTGCCGCCGTTCTTGGGCTGGATTTGTCAAGCAATGCGACCACCACATCCCCTCGCGTGCATCGGTACGAAGTCAGGTCCCATTGCAGCAACAGCTGCTTCAAGGTGAGAAATGCCCGGAGCCTTGCATGGCGAGGACGTGCGAAAGAGTGACATATGCATGCAGGGGGTATGAACAGATGCCCCACGGTGCTGCCTCTTCGACCAGCCGAATTATCCATAACTTATGGCACATTAGGCCATACGACAGCTTAACGCGCCGTGTTCATATCAGATCATATGGCTGCCTTGAAAGTGATGTACCCTGCTTACTTGACACCCCCCCTTTGACCCCAACTGCTCCTCTGGAATACTAAGTCTGATCACGGCTGACGCGGATGATGCATCACCACCTCTCCGCTGCTGTTGTCGTTGCAGCTGCTACAGCTGGTGCTGGTAATACCCGGTGTAATATGCCGCTTGGGTTTTCCCTGCAGGCGTTTGATGGCGTGTGTGACGAGGGGCGGCCTCCTTCTAACATTAGCCTGGTGGGCCCCAACGACGTGCGGCGGCGGTGGCGGCGGGCCCGGGGCTTGCGGGCAATGGAAGTTGCGAAGGACGTTTTAGAGCTGTTATGTGACCTGGGAACGGACTGCAGCGACTGCGGCCCATGGATGGGCACAGTTCCCGACAGCTGGTGGGTCTTCAAGGCGCGGCAATTTCAGTTGGGGAATGAAAGACGCGATGAGGAAGCGATGATGCCGATCGAAGACTGTTACCAGGAGAACAACAATGAGGGTTCTATGGAGGGAATGAACCCGACCTTCCAAACACACAAACCCACACAATCCTACACAAACCCACACATCCTCACACAATGATACGTACACACCCACATAATCCCACGCAACACAACACAACACAACACAACACAACACAACACAACACAACACAACACAACACAACACAACACAACACAACACAACACAAGCGGGTGGCACGTAGTGTCCAGAGAGGGTTTCACCAGCGGAACCTATTCGGACTCATAGTGGGAATGAATGTATGCGCTTTGCCCTCTTTCCCAAGGTGCCTTTTTGTTATGAACCTTTACGACATCCCTGTGCTTGGAGGTTTGAACTCACGCTCTTTGCATTTACCGTCTGGGTGCCGCCTAGGGACGACTCGGTCGGCCCCGTGTCCTGGCTGCGGAGGGTGCACAACGCAACCGTGTTTACGCGGCGCACATCCACACCGAAGCCCTTTCTGGCCGCCATCACGCACCATACAGCGGATCCAGACGTCAGCGCCATGCTGTGGCATTACGGAGCTATGGAGGGGGGTATCACGAGGGTAGGTGAATGGACTGGGGTCGTACAGCCTGACCTTAGCTTACGAACACACCGCAGAGGAGAGGGAAAACATTCCGAGTGGCTGAGCACAGGCGGGTGGGCCCCGAGGTCAGGAAGCGGCTTTTGTTGTCCGGAGCTGCCCTCATTTGCTCCATCTTGGTACGGATTAGTTACGGCGCGCTAACCGAGTGCTTGTTCTGGATTTTTCGGCTACGACGATGTAGGTTGAGAATGCACCGGTTATCCGTTTGGAACTGGTGGTTGAAGCCAGAAACTTTTTACCGACCCACTTACGCACAGGTTATGCATTTTACCCTCAATGGTGAATGCAATGGGGACCCCGGGAACGGGGCCCGGAGGCGGCTTGTGCTGGATGTAGGTGCGAATTTTGGCTACTACACCGTGCAAGCGGCGCTGTATGGCTGTAGGTACGCCAGCACAGGGCGCTAACTTGGTGAAGATGAAATGAGGAAGGCGGTAGCAGTGAGAAACAATTTGGCCCGGGGAATGAAGGTAGCAATACCTAGGGCTCGGTGCCGCAGCGAACCTGTCGGCCAGTATTTACTTCCTGTAGGACCCCAACCCGGTGATGCGCTCCAGAACCTGCTGGTGATGCTTCTCTCACACCCTCATCTCTTATCCAAGACCATGCTAACCCAGACGCGTCCAGCCAACCTCGTTTCCCGCATGCCCCAGATGTCTCTCTACGCACACATAAATCGCACGCATCCCTCCCATCATTTTCATCCACCAGGGAGCCTTGTTTGATATCACGTTCTAACCATTTTGCAGCTATGTGCAGATCTACAGATATACATACACATATACACGCAACGCCCCGCA
The DNA here is from genome assembly GCA_030268105.1 of Volvox africanus. Classification (NCBI taxonomy): domain Eukaryota; kingdom Viridiplantae; phylum Chlorophyta; class Chlorophyceae; order Chlamydomonadales; family Volvocaceae; genus Volvox; species Volvox africanus. The sequence goes on along the minus strand of BSDZ01000010.1, from coordinate 1,887,735 downwards.
CTCCGTTTCATTCGGGCATCTTATTTGTCGAGGCCCAGCTTAGGAAGACACACGGCCTCCCCCCATCCCGCTGCGGGCGTTCCTGTTGCAAAGAGTGGTGGCCTTCGAGCCGGTGCGCAAGTTCCGGGCCTTCCTTGAGTGGTCGATACACGCTGCTGGCGTGGCAGAGCGCGTGCACGTCGTGGACTGGGCGCTGAGCGACTCAGAAGGCCCGTTACCGCTGGTCCTGCCACGCGATGGCTCGTACTGGGGACTCGCATCCATTCATGGCGTCAACGTCATGCCCAGGGAAGGTACGACGCGGTACACGGTGCGGTACACGGCAGGGTCTGTTGACAGGGTGGTGGCGTAGGACATTGGCGTGTGTTTATGGGTGATACAGCATTCGTCCGTTAAGGGGCTGGAAAGGGAGCAAATGGAAAGGAATGAGAGCTAGTAAATAAACTGAGGAAAGAAGCTATGCTTGAATATATCCTATATAACATATCCTATATGTCGGTGGCACGCATGAACGCGTCAGTATATCGTCAGGAATTCTACTCCAGCGACTCCCACCCTGTCAGGACGATAGAGCCGGCAGCTTCCAAGGGATACGACGTGATGGGCTAGAGCAGGTTCCAGAGCGCGGGTGTACGGGTCTCTTTCATGGATATTGGCTAGGGACACACAAGGGCTCGCGGAATCAAAGGGACTGGGGATTATTCCATTTTAAGGAAATGTTTTAGGAAAAGAAGTTTAATTGCGCCTGAACCCACAGCTCTGGAGACCATCACGGTGAACGCCACGACCCTGGATCGGTGGGAGCTGTGGGCGCCACCGGATGCAAAACCCAGTGACGTGATCCTTCTCAAGGTACGCTGTAGGGGCCAGAAGCATGGAAGCTTGACGGATCCAGACTGGATGAGAAAGGGAAGTAATCGGACAAGGCAGATCAGGGCAGGGCGCTGAGGTATTGAGAGAAGACCCGAGATAATAAATCTGGCAGTTAACGACACAGCAGGAATGAGCGAACAAGGAGGTAAGAAGAATGCAGCGGAACGGACAATGTTGTTAACACCGATAACTCACAGAAGACAAATTAAGGGCTTGGGGGGAGAGTTCTGGAGACCCAACGCTGGGACGGAGGCGTGGCGATTATCGCTGGCTGCCCGGCTGGCATAGTTGTTCAGATACCTTCTGTCTTCCTTTCAACTCTCGGCTGTCGACGTCTCTGACTAGCCTCCATCATGCTCCATTTACCCACTGCTCCCCCCATCAACCCTTCCGCCCTAAACTTCTCCTCATTGGTCCTCATCTCCACCTCTCCTCATGCATGCGCGCGCACAAACACAAACAAAACACACACTCTTCCTGTTGACGCTTCTTACGGTCTTACCACTATACTGCCCGTGATTCCCCTCGGCCAAGTTCCCTCTGTCCCACCTCCAACCACCCGGCTTCTGCAGCTAGATATCGAGGGCTGGGAGTCCCACGTGCTGCGGGGTGGCGCCCGTTTGCTTGCACACAATGTGGATAACGTCCTGCTCGAGTACTCACCGGGTAGGCATTATGTGTATTTGGGCTCGGATTGTCGAAGACGGGGTCATGTCCTGCCAGGTTTCTTCATCACGCATTTGGGGCACAGCTACCTGGAAAAAGCACACGGCTTTCGTTCCAAGCATTATCTGAACCTTTCCCCGCCTTATAAGTGTTCTTCCTTCTTAATTCTGCCTCCTTCTCTGCCTTGCATCCCCGATCCCCTTGACGCCAAGTCACGTCACCTCATGTCTCGTCACGACCCTTACCCGGATTTGTCGGCAGGCATCTACGAGCGCAACAACATGTCGGACCTCGGCCCGCAGGCTATCCTGCCAACGTCCCTTCTCGAGCTGGCGCGCTATGACTTCACCCTGGCGCACATGCCCACCTTCGAGTTTGCCGCCCCTTGGCCGCCGCTGCCTATCAACCCCGAAGATCAGCTGCCCCCATTGGACGAAATTACGGAGACAGCACTCAACCATGACGTCAAGGCCATCGAGTACCGCCATGTGCGTGTATGTGCGCACACGCTGAATAGTCCGCGTTGTTTGGATAATGCTTTAAATGCCAACACCAACACACGCCCCTCGCGTCTGCAAAATCTCTCCTTCAACCATATGACTTGAAGATAGCAGCTTACGCGTACACCTTCGGTAGCCTCGAGGTCCTCAAGGGCACACAAGCTTGCGAGTTCGAGGAACAATAGAACCCTGGACACACAGGGACCATTCGCCGTTGTGTCATCGCTTCGCGGTTGTGTCATCCCTGCGGCTTCATCACCCTTGTCTCCATTATTCAATTCCATTTACCTCCTGATGTTTGTTGTCGTTTCGCTCTTTTGTGTGGGGCCGCAGGCGATGGAGGTGGACCCTGGGGGCTGTCCTCTACCCCCAGAGCTGAAGGACGCGTTCTCCGTATGGCGTAACTGCCGCGAGTGGACATACGGCATCCATCCAAAGGGCTTTCGCTCGGCTTTCGGCTTCAACACCAACTTGTGGGCAGTTCGCAGCAGGACGGCGGCTCGGAAGCACTTGAAGCTGAAGGGAGTGGCCGCTCTATTTGAGGAGGTTCAAGATGTGCGGGTAAGTGTGCGTAACGTGTGCAGGGGAAGGTCATGCATGTATTTGGGGCGACCAGGGGTCATAGTGATGCGAGTTATGGTTCGTTAACGGGATTGATTGCCACATTGATCATAGATAGATGGATGGATGGATGGATGGATGGATGGATGGATGGATGGATGGATGGATGGATGGATGGATGGATGGATGGATGGATGGATGGATGGATGGATGGATGGATCGATGGATCGATGGATCGATGGATGGATGGATGGATGGATGGATGGATGGATGGATGGATGGATGGATAAGTCGCACCGTTTCTGGATGTAAAGGTAAATACGTTTTGCTTGAGTAAAGAACAACTGGGTGATGTAAGGAGCAGGAAGTAAATCGTCTCCTGTTTCCCTCTTTTTGACAGATATGGACCTCCACGAGCCGCCCTGGCGTCGGCATCGGCCTCGTCAATTGCACTCACATCGGCGCGGGCCATCTACAGCTGTTTCGTTGCCCCTGCCCGCCAGCCGCGCCGCCTGAGTGCGCTAAGGAGCGGGAGCTCGTGACGCGCCTGGCGACGGAGGGCAAAATGCCGTTCACGGGGATTGGACAGTGAATCTCTGTTACGGCTGCTGCAAACGGGAACGGAGAGGGCAGGGCAAGATATAAGATAGATATATGTGCATGTGTGTGGGGACGTGTGGAGGACATTGGCAAGGCGTCTCGGCGAGGTGCGAGAACCTGGGCCAGGGAGTGTTTCTTGGCGGGGCGTTGAGACACCAGGGAGGAGGATGCAGCAGAAAGAGCGGCTTCATGAATGGTGATGGAGGTAGCCTGGAGGTAGGAGGATGTTTCGTGTTTTATCTCGATGCCCTTAGCCTCATGCTCTTTGCCAACCCGGTTGACCTTTTGTGCCAGGGTTGGCTGGGGTCTTGGGGATGAAAGATGCATGTGGGGACATAACCTAACGGAAATGTGCATCGAAAATGCTTGGGTCGCTTGGAATGCGGTTTACAGGAAGGAACCGCTCATCGAGCTCACCGATCGTTATTTTTTTGCTCGGTTAGCCGCACAAATGGCAAATGGATGCACATGTCATGAAGCGCCGTGGATGATGTCGTTTGCTACGGCGTTCCAAGTGGCGTGCTGCCGCCCTCAACGGTAAGGATTTGTTGTCAGGGTAGTAGTACTATTTGAAGTTTTATTGATAGAGAAGATACCCAAATAAAAAGGCTGAATGCTGTATGTGGAATATCAGCGAGTGCAGGCGTGAGAAGCTTGCTCGTATCAATCGGTGACGTCATGCCTGCACGCAGGCCTGCGTGTTTGCGCGCTTGCATCTGAGGGCTTGTGAACGCATTGGACAATGCGCCGTTTCATTACGGGATTCTTTGATGTCGCCGTTGCTCTGCTCGGCCGCTAGGACAAGAGCCGCGGCGGGACGGCGGTGTCCAAGCAGAACGCCTGGAACATGGCATAGCACGTCCATGAAGTGTGAAGTTCGAAGAGTGAACAACCATGATAGGATTAGAACGATGGAATGTGCACCGGTTGTCATGCCGGGACGCCGAAGAACCCCTATACTGCGTGTGCCGGATCGCCCTGCACCGGTACGACGTTTCAGGGTAGTCTGGGGTGGGGATTTGATGCAGTCGCCCTGCTGGATCCCTACACCGTTGGAGGCCTAGGCCTCACCTCGAGCCCTCACGGGCGCATGCGGCTTACTGGAAACGACATCCAGGGCACAATGCCCCATCGCTGGATTCGGAGCCTTTCATATTGCTTACCAATCTTCGCCTGGAGGGGTTGGGGCTTGGGGTTAATCATACCAATATGAATCTTGGACGGAAAGATGGGAAGGTCACTCGGCGTCATTTTAGTAGCAAACCATTGCTAACCGACCCGGGAACTTTTTGTAGGGGACGCGGAATTTTGATTTGCGGCTATACTCGTCTTGCCAATACGAATGTCAAATATATGGTGTGATATAGGTGGCATGTTAGGTTAAGAAACTGTGGCATGCAAGGTTAAGAAACTGTGGGGCACGGCATGCAAATGTGGAAGCGCTGACGGGCCGCTGCAATCATGGTGTAGCGCACACCCCCATACACGGTGGAAAGGTGTACTTGGGTAGCACTAGATAGGGCCGGGGACTAGAGTAAACTGGACTGGAGTGCAGTTTAGTGCAGTGCAACTCGTGCTCCGTCAGGAAGGCACGTAGGGAGCGAAGGAGGGACCGTCCTAATAGAATGGTAGGTAGGGAGCCCTTGATTGCTGACCACGTTGAGGTGGTCGTGCGCAGCCTAAAGTCAGGTGAGGAATCCTCGAGAAGGTTTTAATCCTTGCCTCTTCGAGCATCTGGGTTCTGCGTCCTGTACCTTATTTCTGTAATCGAAAAAATGCATCTTTATCATCCTTTTCCTCCACCAAAACGCTGCAGGCGGAGATACAGGTTGGTGGCTGGGGGCGAGGATGACGGCCAGGCATGGCTAGGCGCAATCCCTTGATGCCCGTATGCCTGCGACGGCGGGTAGTTCGACATTCTCTTGCTCCGTACCGTGTACTGCTGCCTCCCATTGCTATCGTATCGGTGTCACATAGCTATTCGATTGGCCGTACCCTGAGGTACGACACGATCTGTTCTGTCGACTTGGCTCGGCGGTTTTTACAGGGCATGAAGACATTTCTAGTGCCGCAATACATCTTTGCCCACCCAGAACGCCGAAAGTAGAGCTGGCGACACGGCACCTTACAGCGCAGAATCGTGCAACAGCACTTGAAGCATGATATATCTGCACAAACGCTAAAAGCCCGATATAGATTTGCCGCAGGGCAATAAGAACGAAACAGTTCCTGGATGTACACCGGATCATCATATAGATCTCATACTGTACATTTCCGCCAAAGCCACCCATTGCGATAGCTGAAAGCATCCACGCTCAGTTGTCCCATATTTCGCCCATCTAATGTCGCTGATTGATTCCAGCCACCAAACGTTTCGGCTTTCTGACCCATACCACACACGACCCCAACTCCAACTCGACTCTGTGCATGATCCCTGTCTGGAGTCGCGATTGAATCCTGATCCCCAGCCTGATCTGGAAAATAACGGTAATGCATAACCCAGCCGCATCAAGGACATCTTCATGGAGAACACTGTAGGCGTTATGAGGTATCAAGGTGTTCTGCGTCACCTGAAAGCTGTGGAACCTTTTCCACAAGCTGACATAGAAAAAGACAACTGAGAGTCGAGTCAGTGTTATGCAGATACGCCGTCACATCCACTCACGGCTACATCAGCGCTTCCTCGGAAACTCCAAGACACCGCTGAGAGCGCTCAACACCCTCGGTTGAATCCCCCAGCGTATCGTTTGCCAAGCCAACCTCCCTTGCCCCGTTCCACCCTCCTCGTAGCAAGCATTCATTGTACCGTTAACAAAGAACGGGCGCCGCCAAAATGCATAGCGAAGCTTCACTAGCTTTCTCGCAGCGCCTTCCTGGCGCTTACTGTGGCACAGGCTGGGCTGTTGTTGCAGGCCGCCGGGCAGCAGCACCGCCATCACGGCTACGCCTCCGGCGCAGCAACCAACGTGCTGTGGACAGCCCCACCGCCACCAAAAGGCCAAATAGAAAGGCGTTGGATCGCTGCTGGCGCTGCTGCGCGAGCTGCTGCGTGAGGCGGAGCTCCTCCAGGTATTCAGGATTGTAAACTGTGCCGGCGCCTGTAGCTGCGGCTGGCGCCGCGCCCATGGCAGGTGCAGCAATCGTGCTTCCTGATTTATGAGAAATCGCCACGCCTCTGTGGACGTGGCTGCTGCTAGCCTGTGCGTGTGAAACCAGCCGTGTGACTGCTGCATCCGTAGCAAGGGCCGCATCCCCATCCTCCTCATCACCGGAGCTGCAAGTCAAGAGTGCCCGTACGGCATGTAGGACGGCCTCACGGGCTGCAGCAACGCCGCCGTTGCGTGCTGTGGCGTCTGTGTCCTCCCGGCTGGGGGCGTTGGTCAATGGGAGGGTGTCCGCCGGATCCTGCTGCTGTGGGCATGACGCGCGCAGCGCACCCAAGCCGTGGTGGTAGGCCTTAAGCTTAAGCCAGGTCACCTCGCTGTCGGACGCATCCTCCACCAGCGCGCGCTTGTAGTCTATCCATGCGAGTTCCTTGGCATCTGGCGTGTATTGTTTTATCTGCCTCATGGTGCGATCCAGAGACTCGAGCTCCTCGACGGCAGCATCGCATTCCTCCTGAGCAGGGGGCTGAATTGCCTCCTTTTCCCAAGGTTCTATTTGCCCAAACTGGGCACCTTTCCGCCCGAGCTGCCGGAACAACTCTAACGACCCTTCCGAGTAATCTCCTCCAAAATCTGCATCGATAGATTCCTCTGTATCAATGGCCGCCGCGCGGCGACCCTTACGGGTCTCCGTCGCCGACTCTGCCATCCTTGATCAAGCCGGTAATTGTAGTGTTTGAATTGATCTTACAATGAATTACTAACAAATATCCCTATCTAAGCTCTTGTTTATGGCGTTGGTGCAGCGATGCCGATGCCTATTTTCCGTATCGTTGCCCTAACGGATCGCTGCATCAGTTTTTTTCTAGGTGGAATTAACCTGGCCAAAAATCAATGAACAGCTAAATTTCATTAGAAGCATGTAGCTAGGCATACTCAACAGCTGTTCTCCCGGTGAAAAATGTCTTCGGAAGACTTGAAAGCAAAATTCAGGGCCGCTGCGGCACAGCGCGGCCTTAACTCTGTAAGCGCCCCTTTAGAAATTGAAACTGAAACAATTGTAATAGCCATTTTACAGTTTCAGTCCAACCGCCAAACTGTTGCTGTGTTGCCTACAGGCGAAAGACCAGCTTAAAGCAATCAAGGCACAGAAAGCTGCCATTGCAGCAGCGGTGAGACCCATTTTTACCCGGCGCTGCGTCCATATATCCCGGCGGAGACACGCATATCATCCCCACCCTGCCCGCGCGCAGGCAGGGCCAGGCCTCTCGTCGCAACGTCTTCAGCTGCAGCAACAACAGAATTCCGCCGCAGTGAATGCAGCTTCAGCTTCTCAAGCGCGTCCCGTAGGGAAGGCAGCCCTACCGGCGGACTTTTTCGAGCAGGCCCCGAAGGTGCGTCCTCGCAGGCTAGATCAGGGGCACGGGTCAAAGGAGGCGGGCAATGTCCATTTAGGAACCCCGTGTCAAACCACTGCCATACCAAAGGTTAGGTGGCACGTCAGTACAAACCCATGTTCGTCCCCAGGGCACATATGCGCATGGCATCTGTAAGGGACTTTCCGTCGGGATTACGAGGGACATGTCTCGTGTGGCCCTCTAGGGAGGATGCACTCTGCTGAAAACTTTCCAAGGCTGCGAGGGCAGTGCATAAAACGTGTAACTCTGCAGGTGATCCCAACCCTCATTTCCCTGAGGGAAACGCGGTTTGAGCTGCTCTAGCTGCCCGCATTGACCAAGCACTTATCATGAATGACAGGATACCTCGAAGGGGGAAGCAGCACCGTCTTCCACAGCGACTGCGGCAAAGGCGTCAGGAGCAGCGGGCACGCCAGCGGTAGCAGCAGCGCCGGGGCCCTCTTCCCAGCTGTCCCCGGTAGGGAGCGCGGCAGTAGCGGTGGCGGCTAAGGGAGTGGGACCGGCAGGGAAAGCTATTCCTGCAACGGCGGCATGGGGCTCAGATGGCGCGGCGGGAGCGGCGTCTTCGGCCTTGCCTGAGGTGAGGACTGAGAAGCAGCCGCTGCAGCTGTAGCCGCGGCACAGGCCGTCGCGGGTGAAGCCAAGGGCACTTTGGGAATGCCTGACCTGGCCTGACAGCTGCGACGATCACTCGGCTAGGCAAGCAACCGGGACTCATGGGAGTACCAGTAATCCGCGCACATAGGCTCGCCGGGCACTGCGGTTTGGTCACTGTGCGGCAGTCTGAGATGCTGTCGATCGTAGGTCAGGACAAAACTGAGTTAGGCCAGGCCAGGCCAGGCCAGCCCAGGCCAGGTCAGGAACGGGCGGGCGCCAGGTCGGTGCAGGTAACGCCGGTCTGGGTTGTGAGGGCTCACGGTACGCTAAGAGCGTCAATTCAGCGAATTGCTGAAGAGGGGAGCTCTCTCTTAAAATCCGGGTAGATGGGATCAGGATCCGCTCCACAAGGGAGAGCGTGAAGAGCAGGAAGTGGCGCGCGCGCATGGCAAGGAGAGGGTTACCACCACCACAACTAACGGGGGGCCACTGCGTTGTGTGCTATGTGCGGCCATATCGCGCCGGGTAGCTCCCTCTCCCCACACTGGGTGCTCAGGCGGCAGCCCCATTCGATCTAAAGTACACCCCATTACGCACCCCAGGTTCACAAAGCATACTGACTGTCCTCCTCGCGTCATCTCGCCTGCGGTGGCCTGCAGGGATTTTTCACCGACAAGGTCGCTGACGCCCGAGCCCGTGGTATGAAGATTCCCACAGCGGCTGATCGTGAGGCTGAGTTCCGGGCCTTTACCGCGGGGATAGATGAGGAGCTCAAACAGCAGGTGGGGCAGTGCTGGGGAGTGTGGGTAAGCGGTAGGTGCATGGCCGGCTGCTGTTGTATTTTGGTCTTGACGTCATCATGCATTTAACTTATCCGTGTGCGGGGGTTTATGCATGCATGTATATACCCTCCCTTACCAACACCATAAGCACCTCCACTCGTCCTGTCACTAAATGTTAAAGATGGTTAGTTGTGACAACGACAAGGTTTTGATGCAGAAGTGTGAACAGGACGGCAGGAACAGCACCATGCCTCCCTCCCATCAATTCATCATCGTACGACTTGATGGGAGGCTTGGTGTGTCTTGTTATTTAGGGCGGGTCAGGGGCCCTATGGCCATGGTCTCACAGGTATCAGTGATGAACCCCAGTCGCTATAGTCCTTGATTATGGAAGGTCACAACCGGGCGGTCGTCCTGCTTTCCTCGTTCATATGTATCTTAAAAACTGAATGCACACACGCGGTCGCCATATTCCCCACCGCGCCTCATCCCATATTATCCCGCGCCACCATCTGGTCTTCACAAGTTCCTTTGTTTTGGACCCACCCCTTCTATCTGACCGGTTGCAGGCGTTGGGGGAGGCTGAGGAGGCTGAGGCCGAGGCGGAAGAGAAAGCGGAGCGGGAAGCCTTTTTGCTGCAGTGAGTTGAGAGTTTTGCGTAGCACCTGCTGTGGTAGTCGTACATGTATGGCATACACAATCACAATTTAATGCGCAAGAAGCACGCCGGTTCAAGAAGATCTCGAGAGGCCTTTGCAGCTCTCAACTACTACCCCGGCTGCCATGCAAAGACCCCACACATACATGCAGGAACTCCTTCCCTATGAATGCCGCGCCGGTTCCTCTGGCTGTTAACAGATCACATATCTATATTGCAAGAGAGGACCTGACAGCCCTCTTGAACCTCCTCTGGGTTTGGAGCAATGCAGCGCAGCACTGTAAGGAAGTGCAGCTCAGCACCACTAAACCCCCCACACCGCCTAGTGTGTTTCCCCTCCTGCAGGCCCCGTAGAGTCCCCAAACTAGAGAACGAAACACATGCATTTTCCTTGGATGTGTCCATTAATAGTCTTCATAATTTTCGTAATCCAAATAATTCAAATAATCTAAATAATCGGTGCTGTTTTATTCAGGAGACAGCAGCAACGTCTAAAGCTGTTTCGACAACGGAAGGCGCTGCTCTTAGCAAAAGCAGATGGCGGTAGTACTGGCGATGCAGCTGCAGCGACGGGGTCAGGGTCAGGTGGCAGTGGCAATGGCACGGCCACTGTGCTGTTTCCAGAACTACCATCGGACGATGAGCTGCGGGAAGCACCCCGCCCGGCCTTTGGGTCGGATGATGAAGTTGACGAAGGCAGGGAACGGACGGAGGCACGTAACGAGCCGAATGGTAACAGTGGCACAGCAGCAGCCGTGGTGGTGGCGGCTTCGGTAGGTGGCATGAAACGGCCGCGGCGCGCTGTGCCAGTGCTGCTGGGGAAACGGCCACGAGTAATTGATACCATCATGATGATGACGGAGGAGGGGGACAGTATGGATAGCGGGGACAGCAGTGATGGAGAGGGGCGTGACGGCGGCATTGGGGCCCCCCACTGGCGAGCAAAGCACTTATAGGTTTGCGTAGTTGTGAATTTAGCTGTTAGTTAGTTAAGTAGTTAATACATCCTAGCTGTTGGTCTAGTGTCGTGGAAGAGGGGTGAGATGTATCCCTACGTTGATGAGGGAGGGTGTGTGGTGGCACATACACTGCAAGGGCTGACATGCTTATATCTCGATCACCGATGCGGATCTACGAGACTATGACCCATGGATTCCTGGCTGGAAAGTGACCCTCCTATCATCAGGGTTGGCTGGGCAGGTTGGCGGATGTGCTATCATGTCCTGCTGTGCAAAGGCCCAACCTGCAGTGGTACATCGGGCACCACCGCCGCTTCCTCAGCAGGCATCTTTCCATGACTAAGATACCAGGTAGGGGGGATACTAAGATAGACATCGGAGATTTCATGACATTGAACGAAAAGCTGCTTCCCTTGTATGTAACAGCTTTGGCTGTGCATTGATGTATGTGATACCAGATATCATGCCCTTATATTAAGCAAAACAAAGAGCTTATGAATTACTTACAAGAGTGCGAAATTTAATCGTTATCCTACATACATAATAAAGAGCCTGGCACGTACCTGTATATGTGGGTTTCAGTGTTTCATGCCTTAGACAGCTGACTTGATGCCGCTAGATGGGTACATAGGATTAGGTGGCATGCATGCTTGCATGATCATCGGTGTTGTATCTCTTGTCATATCCGCCTGTTAAGCGAAGGCCTGATCAGAAGGTACACGGTTCATCCCGGACAGACACCCCATGATACTACCATAGACTCATAGACACCCCAGGATACTACATAAGGCTTCTTGCAGCTTCATCACATTATCCTCCGCGACTCCATCCTGTCCCTCCTAGACAGCCCAAGCTATATACCCCAACTTGTGCTTCATCCGTGCTCAGTTTCCTAAGAAGCCTTCGTTAGGTCTATGGCAACAAAGGTGGAAAAACGCAGGTGGCAACAGGTCAATCAGCCAAATCAAAGTCGTTAATCCTCGCGCCTGGAGTAAACAAGAATTGGTGTCGGCTTCCTTGAAGCCGAAAAATGGGCAGGCCCCCAACTATTTGTACCGTGTGATAGCTCGATACAGTTTAGGCATTGAGGGGTTTATAGGTGCACACATACACACACATGCGGGCGCACGCACACACACACAACTGGACCTAGTGCAAGGCACATGAACTGCATCAGTTGAGAGTGCTGATTTTCGATCCCCAAACTCAAAAATTTGCGCGCATGGTGTGGCGCCGCGTTGCATCTCATGTCCGCTTCCCGCGTGAATGCCGCGTTTGGGTTCCCGCCGTGCTGCACTGCGGCCCGGTCGCGTTCGGTGCGTGGAATTTGTTGAGGTTCACAAATTTGCAGTAAAAGAGCGCAGGTTAAGTAATTATTCAATACCATTGGCCATGATTTAATATGGTTTCATCTAGGTAAAAGTGCAAGAGGCAAAGGTCTGACTGCGGGCTCGGTCACCTGTCTTCCCCGCCGACGGAAACGTCTGGACGCGGAAACAAGATCTAAGCAACCGACTACGGCGAGATCACAAGCGCAGAATTTATTTGTGCTATGTCCGTACTCAGGTGAGTTAGTCACAATCTGCTGCCAGTCCTTGTTGTGTTGTCAATGACTACGTGGACTGGCGCTTGTTTATTACAGGGATGCTATCTGGCATCGGCTTAGAAAGCGGAACGTCGTGCTCCTTGCGTATTCACGTACATGTGCATGTTTTGATGGAATGAAACTAAGATGGCGCACAACAAATTCTCGCCGCTGCCACACCAATTCGCTGAATGTATGTAGGTACCGTGTCTCGATTTGCACAATATACAGTTGAGACCTCAGGAAGCAAAGACCCACTTCAACCAGAAGCAATCTATTTTTAAACCACGGTTTCTGCTCGTCTGTCTTAGTACAACAATCACTACAACCGCCTTCCTGATCGCCTCAGCCACGGCAATCCGATGAAGTATACATGTGGTAGAAATTAAATAACAATTAATCGCGAGGGCCTCAGTGTACACAAGGAGAAGACATGACTCACCTTCAATCAAAATGGACAGAAGAGTTAACATGTCTGGTAGCTTGCGGCCTTCTTCCTAAGGTTCCCCTGTCTGGGAAGCTGCGTCAGAGCGCTGATGCTGCAATGAAGCCTCTAGTTGTTCCTACCTCCGGCATCACATTCCCGGGTGCAGAGAACATTTGTCGTTCATCCCGATTGTATCATGCAATTCATGACTGTAAGGAAGAGCGGAAGCCGAGGAACAAAGGAAGAAGCTGATGACAATAGTGTCTCGGCACAGGCCTGTAGACCTCCCAGAGATTCTGTTGGTGACAAAGTGGGCTTTGGCGTATGTAAGTAGTTGGGGAAAGAACAAGTGAAATCAGGGTCGGGAGATGGTGATCGGTTTGTTCTGTACCCGTTTCCCCTCTTCCCCCCCTACATCCCCCCAAATCACCATCACAACCATACCCAGAATGAGGGCAGCACCGGTGACACGAACGGTTCGGACGGTGCTGGATCCAAAACCCTGGGTGGCTTGACCTTCTGCAAGGAGAAGTATATATCGGGCCTCTCTGAGCTGGGCTGCCACACAGGTGATGTTGCTGCTGCTTTCGGTGCTGCATCCCTACCAGCGGGACCTAGTGGGTATGGTGCTGCTGAGCTGGAGTTTGCAATTCCTTTCGGACGTCTTTGTGCTGAAGGATGCACGAGGAGGAGGAGAAGGGGGACATGTGGAGTTAGGGTTTAGGGTTTAACAAAAACCCCACTTGTTGTATCCCTCTTCGCTGCTCATGCAATTATCTGCACGTCTCAACGTTAAGTGCCAAGTGCCAATGCGCTCACACAAGCCAAATGCATCAGGATGAGATTCAGAGACAGCGGACGGCTTCAGTAGCGAAAGGATTACAACTTACGATCCAAAATATAGGATGTGGATGTGACGGCTATCAGAACCAATTCCAGGCGATGATCATCTAACCAGCTATCAATGCTCAGGTGGCTTGGGCCAAATGTAGTCTAGTTTAGCTCAATATGATTTTATCAGGGAAATAAAAAACTTATTTTATTAGTATCATCATTATTATTATTATTATTATTATTATTATGATGATGATGATGATGATTATGATTATTATGATTATGATTATGATTATGATTATGATTATGATTATGATTATGATTATGATTATGATTATGATTATGATTATGATTATGATTATGATTATGATTATGATTATGATTATGATTATGATTATGATTATTATTATCATTATTATTATCATTATTATTATTATTATCATTTATACCACACGTATAATACCAATCTCGTGTATTTATCGATGCAGGATTATGCAAATGTATACAGTTATATTTAATGATCATAATGCATTCAATTACAGGTCAGCGATCATCTTGTCAGGTCGCATTGACCGATGCATTGACGATAATGAGCCGTGATACAATACCACTGACCTGGTGGCACTGTTTGCCATTGATTATAAACTAACTTTGCAATTTTTCCTTGTCTTTGGAAGAGCAACAGCTTTGGGAGCTTTATGTTGTTGTACCTCTGTTGAGTCCGCCGACAAAGGCCCAATCGGACGATGACCATCTATGGTCCATCCTGGACACTATCTGTAGATACCCCAGGATACTACACATGTTACCATTCGCATACGTACATTCATACATTTTCTAGGTAATTATGCCGCCTCTATCTTCTGTGAAATCTGCCAGGTCTTTGGGCCCTGGGCCCCAGCAGTGGAAGGGGGGCCTTGAGCCAGGGCTAATAATTAAAACTCCCCTCAATAATTGCTAAATCCAGAAGGTTTTTAAATAATTCATCACCCACTGGATCATCTTCCCAGCATCGTACACCTTGTACCATCCTTCACAAGTCCCGACCAATGGCGCTGCCAGCATAATCGATATTGTGATAACTGATGATGTGGAGACTGAACCGGCACACGTAGTTGCTTAGCAATAATTGGCGTAAGTCGATAAGTAATAATATTGCTATATTACTACATCAATGCTTGCATGATTGATGTGTAAGTGTGGGAAGTGCGACTGAGATACTGAGCAAAGGAAAGCTCACGTACGCATCACAGGATAATTATATAAGAGCACGCTTAGACTCGCATTGATTACCATTGATGTCTACACCATGGTTACGAAGGTATAAGCGTAACGGTGTGAGATATGCTTGTAGCGAGGGCCATGGTCGTCGCTACACAACCGTTCAGCTACACAACCGAATATTGATATTCGGCAATTCGCACTGCATAAATGCTGGGAAGGCTTGATATTGGCAAGATACTACGTGCGAAAATCGGAGATATGCTTGCTGGGGTTTATCACACTTGCGGATTGGGGATCTGGTGTGATACATACCGCGTACTGATATCACAGGGTATTGCACGGAATACCAGGCAAGTGATTTGGGGATACAAGCTGGCGGTCTCCACGGGCAACTTGACCTCGAACGACACCATCCAGGTGTCCCTCTGCCGCCATGAGACCTCCGACAGCCAGTGCGGTCTCCCTCCACCGCCAACCCCATCACCACCATACTCGCCACCTTTGAGGCCGAATCCCCCCCTTGCCTAGTCGCAAGCCCCCGCCACCATCCCAAAAGTCCCCGCCGCCATCAAAAACGCCTCGGTCACCGCCTGCAAAACACTTTCCCAAGAGTTCCTCTCCCAAGGTCAGTTGACTGCATCAGAGCTCGCTAGGGAGATGAAAATCCTTTGATCATCATTTGTCAGTGCCAAATCCGGAACAGTATAGTAGTGGGGGGTACGACCCGCGCTAACTTCTTAACTTCACAAATAAATTGCTGCCGCCTTGATGCCTAGATAGGAATGCGCATTTGATATATATTACAGCTGCCGTAGCCGTTGCCGTGCTACCTATCGATCAGGTCCAGCTGGTTGTGCCTACGTAGCTATAACTCTCACACGTCCTTGGCGCGTGCGCCTGTTTTCATCTTCTGTATCTTTTCTTCCAGATCGCTGCAGGTCGCTAAGGGTCATCTCCTACGCACGCCTGCTGCTGCGCATGGATTTAAAAAGGAAATATGATTACAGCCAGAGAACAACAGCTTAAGAAAGTAAATCTACGGGAGTAAATAAGGCCCCAAGTATCACAGTACAAGACCAGCTTTCCTTATCGGATCTGAAATCCCCCTCCTGCTGTCGGGAGTGGGCGATTGACTGGACGGTGGGAGATGGCGGGCCCCATCTCCTGCCCGTGAGGGATCGAATTCAATTGATATAAGTATGGTAGTTAACGGCCTATATAGCATATGCGTTTGATTGGAGGAAGAAATCTCAACGGAGCGAGCGATGCCCATTTTACTAAATCATCAGGGTCCCACGGGTCCCAGTAGGGATAAGGCCCGCTGGTGATATGAGTAGGAAGGAATCTAAAGGGGCATCTGCTCAAAAAAGACAGATCCGCCTGACCTAGATCAACTTCGCAATGTTTAAAAGGCGTGCGCGCGACTCACGCTCCATGCGGCCGCGTTTTATGTAATTTATGTAATTCCCTCGTAATTCCCTCCGAGCTGGCGACGAGTCCCTTCACGGCCCCTATCAACAGCGGCGTAAAAGAACCGCCTGAAGCCCGAAGCCAGTGAGCGTTAAAGCACGTTATCACCGGAAAGCAACGCACACGAGTTGAGAACAGTGGAAAGAAAGCGTGCATATCATGATCGTGCAACCGTTTTATCCTATAACCAAAATGAATGGCTAGGAAACAACTCCAGGCCGCGCGGCCCTTGCGTACAGTTGCCCTTCAGCTGTCATCCAATCATCGCGTGCGGCCATATGCGTCAATGGCTGGCTCCGCGCCATCAGTCATGCACGGGCTTTACTGCGTGTCTGGCGTCCGTCCAGCAGAGCCTCCGCTTCCGCCTCCTCCAGTGCCACGGGCTTCGTGCGAGTTTAGTTTGTGGGACATGACATTGTTGACCAGCTCTGCCATTGCGTTGGGAGGGGCCTCGCCTGCCATCAATTCGTCGCAGCCGGCCACTGTGGTCTGCGCACAAACAGCAGACGCAGCGGCGGCAGCAGCAGAGTTGTCAGAAGAGTCACGACAAAAGCAATAAGAATAGAATCACAAAGTAAATGAATATAAATAAAATCAAGGGTAGCTGTCCTTACGCCAGGACCGCGCTTGTTTACGAACGAGGCGGACCCGCCTGGCAGTAGAATCAACATCAACAGCCCGTGGGTCGGCAATTGATTCTAGCAAGGAAATCGACAAAAGATGCGCTGTTCACATTGCAGGCGGAATCACGCCCAATTTTCCAACTATGCACGTACCTGGAAATCCTCGCTGGTCTGAGTATGGGGGTCCCCGGAACCGAACTTCATGCGTGGGATCGATTCAGGGTCGACGTGGTCCTCACCTCCACTTGACGTCATCACCTCAAATAAGATATGGTATATGCTACGTCTAATAGTCGGAATGATATTCTTGCGTCTCGGCACAGGTGTTGATCTGCAACAGTCTCGATAGGCCGTGACACTAAGCTGCCGGGTAGAAAGCATCATACAGCCGACTGAAGAAGCTGAATATATGATATTCCAACTAAGGTTGAAGACATTATGTCCCTTCCAACTCCTTCTCGGCTCATATACCTTACACGAAGCCTGCATGAACACGCGAATTGAGTGGTTGACGCATCCGGTACAGGCGTTCTCCACGGCCAACCGTACAGCTTTTAATGCTGCCTAGAACTTCTGAATATTTCCCATATTTATTTATAATTGATAGGAAATTTAACTCTTTATTGAAAGATGTACATATCGGTTATTGTTCTTCTAGTCTGGGCTGTACTAACATGCAATTACGCAGATGGAAAGCTGAGGGGCATCGGCCTTCAGGACTCTGGGACTATGCTTGTGCCTTGGTTACAGCCAGAAAGCTGGAAACCATTATATGCCGATGATTACAACGACCTCAAAGCCATGTTGAAGCAGCGTGCAACTCCGGACAAATGGGTGTCACTCTTCTGCTTTTCAATTCCAGAAAACCGAACAGGGTCCTCCGAGGAAGCTGCTTTCTTTCGCTTGGTCTTAAACACATTGTACTCATATCGTGTTTTTGGCCAAGCATCCTCCGACATCGTGGCGGCTATCACACGAAACGCTCTTGCAGAATGCCGCAAGTATAGGCTGCCTTGCTATAATGCCACAAAATACACTTTGGATTCGGTTTCATACCACTCAATAGGCTGGTCCAAGTTCAAACTCACACGCGACGTATTGAAGCTGGGTTTCAATGTGCACCTTTCGGACTTGGACGTCAGCTACTTAAAGCCCATCCACCCCGCACGAAAAGAGGCAAGGACCGTCAAATATTCGTAGTAGTGGATTCCCTGCATTTCAGTCCATATTCGACCCTTGCCGCGGCTAGCTTTGGCAGCCATAACGTGATCATCCCCTATCTCCCGCCACAGAAATGTTGCTCTTTGTGCCACCACTAGACGTGGCCCCTGAAGCCAGCCGCTACCTTAACAGTCTGTTCCAAGCTCAGCCTCCAACCCGCATCCTGTGCTGTCTTCACGTCTCGCTAATCAGGTTTTTTCCTGGAGCCATGGCGCCGCCGATGGCAGCATGATGGAGGAGTTGTGGGTTTATCAGGATGATCCGAAGAACATAGCCACACGGCGGCCCATTTACGTGGCCAATGCGGGAGTGGTGTTCCTGCGTGCCAACAGCCGCACCACGCAGTTCGTGGAGTCACTCCTGAAGTACGAGAGCCAGGCCTACCAGGTGAGGCAAGAGATTGAGTTTTGGGAAATTGGGTCAGGAGTGGGCCCGGGTGCGTATGAAGAGAGGGGACATTGGGACTGGACATGGAGCCAAGCTTTCTGGTAATGACGCCTTGTGTGTGAAGCTTAGACGGGAGGATTTTTGGATGTGGATTGGGATGCGATGTCGGTAGCATGAGCTACCGACATCGCATTGGTGAAGGGCAGCGACAAATGAAGGCGGTGATGGAAGTAGCCAACTGAGGCTGTAAAGTACGTTGAACATCAGTGTGGAATCATCGGGTTTTGCTGAGGTTTTATGCTCCACACATATGCGCATGCATTGACACGCACCCGTATGTGTACGCGTTTGCAGACAAGCACTGTAAGCATACACACATGTGGCGCGGCCCGGTCAGGGGCCCCGGTGCTTGCTTGTCTTTTCAGGGCAAGCCGCCCACAGTGCAACACCTAAAAACACATGTATACACATGGGCTTCCATTACACCGCACAGGGATACACAACTGACGCATTCACACCTCAAAACATGTCCGCTCCCTCAGGACCAGTATGTCGTGACGCTGGTGGCGTACCACTCCTGGGCACCGTGCACGGAAGAGGCTTCGTGCCTAGCGGCCCGCAGCAGTGGCCTTGCCGCTGTGCAGCTGCACCCATCCCAGTTCGCCGGCTCGAACTGCCAGCCAGAGGCCGACTACAGCCACTGTGCCCCACGCCATCTCTACGTCCACGCAATCTGCCGGGTGACATCCGTGGACAAAGAGGGGTTTCTGCGATACGTCCACGCGATGTTTATACGTGATGGCGCTGGTGGCAGCAGCGACGGCGCCTCACAGCCGCCGGGTTGGGGTGGCCCGTTTGACTTCGGCCAGCAGGATAATGATGCCGTTAGGGCTAGCGGCCTACCTTGTCCTCCCAGTCAGCAGCAAGCATGGCGCGACTGGCTCAGCGCTTCCCGCACTGGTGCCATTGCTGACGGCGGTTAAGCGCAGGAAAAACGTGCGGGCGGATGCAAGCGGCGTGCAGCGACAGCTCGCATGAATACAGATGGGAATAGCGGCTGGCGTGGTAGTCACACCGATGGCAGGTTCCGGATCCGGGCTTGGGTATGAGCTGCGGGTTGGTGAAGGGCAGCAACAATTGAAGGCGGTGATGGGGGTAGCCAACTGAGGCTGTATGGTATGTGCGACATCCGTGTGGAATCATCGGATTTTTGCGGCTGCCGGGGGCAAAGGCGGATGGGAACTAGCCCGCTTTCCGTCGTGGACATGAAAGGGTGTGTGTGAAAGGGTGTTTTTGTGTGTTCTGAAAATGCACCCGCCTTGAGTCCTGGAAGGGCATGGCTTCCATCCGCGTATTTTCATCAGCGGTCGTTGGAGCGTGCGTTTTAAGCTGTAGCACCGGTAATCAGTACATTATTGCCTTCCTGGTACATGCACCAATACATTCATAGGCTATGTACCATAATGCACGAGATACAAGATGGGGTGCTATGTCGCACGGTCGTTCCATTAGTACTAATGCCACTGTGCTACTAGGCAGGGGCTCAACTAGTAATAGCAGGAAGGTAAGGCACGCCTTCCACAGCCACACCTTTCATAACAAGATGTGACCGCCCGGTCGGATTATGGAAGTGGATGTGCGAACCTAGACAAATCGCCCATATCCAAACCCCGGCAAAGGCCCTCCACTCTAGGGAGGTTGCAGCGATGTTAAGTGCAAGATATCTTAGTTTTGCTTCCACGATCTAGGGGGTTCGCGGCCGTATGTGTGGCTCGCCGACTCTGAGCAGCTGAGTTGCCGGGGGATCTGGGTGGCTAACCGGGCTGCTGATTGGCGCCCTTAGATGTTCAGGAGGAATGATAAGGAAGACATTTCCAACTTTGCCAGGCGCGGTGTTGACTTGGACGGAGAGCACTCGATGGAGTAAGGTTAAGAGTTAAGGGCAACGTCTTGTCGTACGTACGATGCCATGCACATATGGTATGAAGTGGGCTTTTGATTGTTAGGAAACGAGTGGTTGCTGCGTACGTTCGCGCAAGGGACAAGGAAGCAAGATGCATTTCGCAAAGTGCGTGTATGATGAGCCGGCGAGATGAGAAAGCCAGGCGCTGCGCCCACAGTCAAAGTCACACTCAGCGTTTCTGACCGGGGAGCGAAACGGGCTGGTGCCTCTTGATCTTTATGAACACTGTTTCGATAGAAATATTAACATACTGCTCAACAGGTAATAATCTATGACCATAACCATAAAAAATAATCGATTAGTAGGCGATAGCAACGGAGTCAGGGCCTACTGTAGGGTGGATTCCCTAAATTGGAGTACTGACGATACTAGCAATGGTAAAGTGATAAAAATTTATAAATTCCGCAAAGATCACAAAGTGAAAGTATTCAGAGTAGCTGTTTCTACTAACAGAACTGACTATGTTATAACATGGCTCAAGATTCGCTTAATGCTGTACAAGAAGAGTATGGCTTCAGGTGGAAAAATGAGGAATTTCATCGTGAAATCAAACAAGTTACGGGTATCGAAAAATACCTGTGCTTTTAAAAATTATTGCTATAAAAGCTATTACCCAAAAACTGCTTAATCGAGAATTAAAGCAAACTTGTGGTATTGAACGCTGTCAGGCACGCACGGGTCGGGCTCAAAGAAATCATATTTGCCTGCACTTCGATCTTGCCATTCTTTGCTAAAAATATTTTTTCTCTCTACTATATCTATTTTAAGCTCCAGCTTTTCTGATGATCTACCGAATCTTTTTGCTTTCAAAAGCTTTAATTGTTCCTCCAGTTTATTCACTCGGTCCAATAATTCAGTATTTTTCTTTGACAGTTCCGTATTTTGATGTGATAGTTTCTGGTATTTAGCGGTTCCATAAGACCATGAAAACTGAGTTTTTTGAAACTGCTATGCGAAAAAAGCTTTATGGAGGTAAGTAAATTAATCGGCAATCATATTGTGCTACTATATCATATAGCTCTTGATCTTTATGGCCCGTGCGTGCCTGACAGCGTTCAATACCACAAGTTTGCTTTAATTCTCGATGATAAACCTCTATAGACCAACGTGCTTCAACAATTTTCTTTATTGCTCACGTGTTGGATTTGCCATGTTGGTTGTTATGTAATCAATGCGGCCATTTTTTGCCACAAACTTAAATACCTTAACCCAACGGTATCCACGTAGGTGAATTCTTAGCCCCTCATCGGAAATCTCTAAACTTTCCAAGCTAACATTACGATTAACTTTCCTATTCTTCCTTAAGTTGGTAACCCATATCCAACCTGAATTACGTATGTGTTTCAAGTTCGCTAAGCTGCTATACCAAGCATCCATCACTACAGCTTCAGGATTGATACCTCTTTCCTTAGCCAAACTAAGCATATCACAAAAATGAGCATCACCGGAATCTACACCGGAATAAGAATAAATTGATATTCCGCTTGCCTAATCAATTTGCCTGAGTTTTCCATGAGCTCGGGGAGCTCCTTTTACTTTCACTCCGTCTGGATTTGGCCCAGCTCTGGTCCGGACCCCAGGCCAAAACGTCGTACTGCCGCTATCCATCCCGAGTACGGCAAAACCTTCAATCTTTGCTTTGTGTCGGCGATTCCCCCCCTTCCATCGCCTCCCCTTGATGTCCTTGAACGTCGTCGAACAATGTCGTTGTACTACAGGTCAAAGTACAAATACGTAGGTGATATCTTTTATACATTTTCGTTATATAAGTGTTATTCTTATAAGTTTGACCTCCACTGTCACGAGTCGTACCTCACTTGCTTGCAAACTTCTGCTTTCATTTAGCTGGTCCAGTAATCGATTTGATTTCTTTTAGCTATGACCCTTTCATTGCACATTAAGCGGTAGCCCAATGAACATCTAAAACCATGATTTTACTTATCGAGTTTTAAGCGCAACGTCGCGTCTCGCGCACCATCTCAAGGCAAATAGGTAGCGTGCCTGGTGGCCCCATCGTAGTGTTCTTGTCAGGCGCATCATGTAGTTCATGCGGGCATCTTACATTTAGGGCTGCTGTCGTGATTGCCAAAGGCGCAGGCATATGATTGAACACAGAAGGTGCGGCGACAACGACTATGCGGCCATGAGAAACAGAGACGTGGGGTTAAGAGCTGGCCACCATACTTGTAGCCAATTCTACGAGCGGCAGCTGAACGGCAACGATCACACAATACCGAAATGACTGATGAACACCTGTAATATCTACACTTGGGAATTTTCCTGATAGTTTCAGATCTTCACGCATTGAAAGTTTTCGTGGTCATCTTGCACCGTGTCTTTTCCTTAGGGGCACGAAAGAGGACTAGACGACCGTACATGACCGTACCGGTACTGGATGAGCTGTGTCGCTGAAGCTGCTTGTAAAATTGTAAGGAAACTGTAATGTTATATGTGCATGTTTGTGGCCGTGTGAGGTCCTAATGCTCTGCTGACTAGGTGTGTCCACACTCCATACGAGGCCAGGTACTGAGGCTCTATCCTCGTCCCATTACCAGAGACACACGGATGAAAATGACCATCGGAATGACTCATGACAATTCATTATGGTCCTATATAGAGTTGCCTGCATTTGGAGTTACTAGTCGGAAAGAGAGTGAGAAGATAATGACCGGGACCAGAAGTTGTGAAAACTTTATTGGTTCAATGAAAATTTAAATGTTATGTTTTGATGATTAACAAAGTTTATGTAGTAGGAAGAACCGTTCCGTGTAGCTCATGCATGTAAGACGGTTAGTGGGCGTTAGTTGTTACAAGTGGTGGGCGCAAATTGTGGCGGAGGCCCTGACATGCCCATATAATGCATGAAATCGCATGTATGAAAGTGTCAATTTCAAATGTGCTAAAAAACTATCATTAAAATACACCATTTTACATATTTGTCATAGTGATATAGATCAAAATGCCTCCAAGTCAACAGCTTGCAGAATCGTACTTAAAATTGGAAGTATAGATCATTTATTCTCATAACGAAAAGAACAGTATCTGGGTTCGCTCCTTGGATAGCCGTCGGTGCCGTTGCGTGTTTCATCGCCTTGCACGTGGCGGCCAGCCACTGGGCTATAATCTCTGTTGAATAGTTTGGTGAGTTCAAGTTTGATGCGAAAGAAATGTTGCCTGTGGGCGCAGGCATCGCAGGCATCGCAGTGACATTTACTTTGATTCGCTAAAAAGTTACTGGTTTTGATTGTGAGCAGATATGATGCCCATACAGTGTCTGTTATCTCGTCCTAATCGCATATATCTGTCCCTTTCCTGTACTTTCGACCGACTCCCACGCCGTTCACTGCTCGGCATTGGATTTCATACTACATCCAGTTATTGTTCGTATATGATCAACTTAATAGTGGATAGGTTGAACTAGGTGAACTCCATTTGTGCCGATTCGGGGTCGGGTGTGAAGAATCATACAAATTTCCTTCCAACTTGTGATTATCAGGACCTACGTTATTCTGCAGGAAGAAAAGGTATTAATGGGCAAACGAGAGGCGTTATGCGCCCCAGGCGCGGGTGACCAAGTAGCGAGTCCCTACATCGGCGTACAATTGCAAGGTCGATGGGTACTCATGTGCTTGTTTGCAGCTATCGCAATCCCTGGTGAGATCATTTGGCACATGTTATGTGCGCGCCACGTCCAACAATCCCGTTTTGTGTCTTTGTGAACTCGTGAACCTGGTTTCCACCGGCTGCTCACATCCCACTGGCTCAGGCGTAGATCTCCATCCCTCCCCGCCGCTCATTATTCCCACCTCACCTCTCCAGCATCCGGTCCCATTCCGTCTCGAGAACCCAGTCCTGATGCAGTCCCTGCCAGTGCAGGATCCACACTCGCTGTTCGGGTCAGCGTACAGCAACACAGCGGGACCCGTCTGCCCGTTGAAACCCTGGCCCTCCTCCCCCCTCCGCCTTCTCTGAAACACACGTGCCATACACCTCCCAAGCATTTCTTCCCGTCTTCCCCTTCTCCCCATACATCTCCCCCCGTGCCCCTTCCCACCTCAAAGGCGGCCTTGCAGGCCCTCTGGCAGGGACAAATTTCCCTTTCGAGCCCTGCATTAAAACGCCCGGCACAAGCCGCCTCAGCGTCGCTTTCAAGAACACCAGGTATGGTACCTGATGAGCCTCTGGTGGCCCCTTCCTTGCCCAGGCCTGCTGTTTTCTTTGCCCCTTCCCGATTTTGTACGGCAGACAGCCAACCATCCATGCATCTCCTGACCTCTCCCTCCGACCTGCTGGTGGGCGATGACGTTGACGGCGATTCGTCACTTCGGCTGTTCGCCTTACTTAGCCAATGGGCGTGTTTGCTAAGGAATTGCCAACATGCCCTGGGTATTTTTTAGACCCAGGGTGCTGCTGCTTAGTCATAGATACTTCTGCCGTCCGTTTCAACCCGCTCACTGTATCATTCACATTCGTTCAGATCATCCAGATCATCCAGATGTCGATGATTTGCTGTATCGATCGATGTTGCATGCAGCGTACTCACTCCCGGCTTTTCCTCACCTTGCATGATGAACCCGCCCAATCTTTGGTGGCGAACCCGAAATATTATATACCCGCCATTAAGGTGATATGAGTGGTCCGTCCATTAGTAGTTGCTAATTTGACGGCTGCTGGTGCTCCTCCACCTCCCGGGCGTTATTTTGTCGTACAGTTGGGATTCACGTAGGCGAAGTACCCGGGTCTGTTTAGGGTTCAGCGTGGGCCCCGAGGAGGACTGCGATGCGGGGGCACTGCGCTGCTGCCAAACTGGGTTCAACAAGTTCAAGTTCTACCCCGGTAGGTTACAAAATCGCTATTTCAATTTCCACTGCCGTTGCAAGTTACCGGTTGCTGTTACAGTTGCCGTTGCAAGTTGCTACACATTACAGTTTTAGGTTGAGTTGCGGAAGGTTGTGGGTTTCGGAGAGGGTTTCGGAGAGAGGTAATTGTTTCCAAGAATTAAACTTACCTTCCCCCCTGGAGCAACCGGCCACAAAAGGTCTGTGGGGGAGGGTGGCTTGGCTCAGAATGGGGATGAGGGGTATGGTTGATGAAAACCAATCACGGCGCTAACACTTGTGTGGAAGGCAAGGGGATGGCGGCAGGGGGGCTTAATGCTGTGTCGGCGATGGGGGACGGGAACGCAGACGACTGTTGACTCTGACGCACATCCGGTATTCGACATTTGGAAATATGAAACGGTTATAATTATTGTTTGATTTATATAAAAGGTTGCTTTGGTTCTCTCGGTACCGTACGATTCCCAGATTCCAGTGAGATTACTCTTTGACACAGAGCATTGTTGGATCCAGGTCAGCTTCACGTCCTTTCCCCACTTTTTACATCATCTGTTTGTGTATCTGTTTGCGAGAACAGATCCCTCTTGCCGCCGGGCCATCACCGACATCGTCTATCAAACCAATTCCGGACGGGTTATCGGCGTGGACTCTGTGTACTTTGAAAACTTCGGGGATACTTTCATCGGAAAGGTTACAACGCTGACGTTCAGTCTAGCCAACGCCAATGGTGGAGTGCTGTGCTGGTCATTAGTGGATCCGTGCCCCACGCTGCTTCAGTTCACGCACCCGGCAACGCGAGACAAAAACCTCTTCGAAGTCGCATTGTACGACAAGAAGGTGGATAATTACGAGGTACGGCATAAAAAAAGGGTGCGATGAGGTGGGTGGGAGGTGGGAGGAGCTTGCGGGGCAGGTAGTGGAGGGCCGAGTATGGATGAGGGAGAGTATTTGCGGAACGATAGTGTGCAGAAGACTGGGTCCTGGGACAAAGCTGTGGCTGTACTGTGTACTGTGTACTGCACCGTATTGTACAACACGGTGCTGCATAGCAATATGGCACCGTACTGTAATGGACTGTATTTCCTGAAGCTGGGGTGCATAATCCTAATCCATGTTGCGTATCCCTCCTCCCTTTCCCTCCTCCCTTTCCCCCTCCCCTCCCCCCTCATTTTGCTCCATATCTCTTAACGTCCGGCGCTAAGTGCTGCCCCCTGGGGGCGATTCCGACGTACGGGACGGACGCGCCACCGTCCCTGCCGCCCGCTCCTCCGTCCCCACCTAGGGGGCCCTCGCGGCCATCCCCAATGCCCCGGCCTAGGCCGCCGCCACCCCGTAGCCCGCCGCCGCCGCGCCGCCCTCCACCAAGCCCCAAGCCGTCCCCTCCACCCCGGATGCCGCCGCCGCCCAGGCCGTCGCCACCCAAGCCCCCATCGCCACCAAGTCCTCGACAGCAATCCAGTCCATTAGTGCGACTGCCCCCGGCAGGGACCCGGCAACCGCCGCCTATTCGTTCGGAGCCGTCACCCAGGGCCCCCTCGCCCAGCCCGCCACCTCCCAGCCCGCCACCTCCCAGCCCACCACCTCCCAGCCCACCACCTCCCAACCCACCACCTCCCAACCCACCACCTCCCAGCCCGCCGCCGCCCAGCCCGTTGCCGGCGCCTCCGTCAGCCTTCGGGTCCCCGTCCCCCGTTGCCCTGTCGGCACCACGGCCGCTGTCCCCGGCTTTCCAACCTACCCCCTTTCTCCGAAACACACAGGACGCGCAACAAAGCAACACCCGCCAGGGTCTGATAGGTACGCGAGTGCTTGTCAGTGATGGATCCTGGATCTGGATCTCAACCCACAGCTCCTGAAATTCCGGTGTCCTGGATCCCGGATCCGGATTGTCGGGGCCATAAAGCTCTGGGATACCCAGTTTAGTTTTGGAGGCCGAAGCAAATCAATTTTTCGGAGATCAGAAAATGCCTCTCCGGGCCAGTTGGGCTTTTACTAGTAAGGGGGATACGACCGGTGACGGTTGGGGGAAGGGGCGTTTGTTGGCAGTATGTACGGACGGTATATATCTTCTGTTTTCTCTTCTGTTTTTTGCCCACCCAAAGTCACCTCCAGAAGGAGTAAAGAAAAAGAGAAGGAAAAAGAAAAGCCTTGCAGAAGCGTTATCTTCAGATTCAGAACAGCCCAACATCAGCACAGCGGGTTACTGTTCACTCAGGAGGGGGTACATTCGAAATATTCTTCCCGCCAGATATATAAGAGCGTGTCGGAGCTCTCTATACTATATATTTGCCCTCTCCCAGAGGTGCCTGCGAAGGTCGACTTCTTGTTGTACGGCTTCTTGGCCAAGCCCCCCCTGCAAGCCCCTGATGCATTTGGAAACCACACGACCTGCGTATCCATCTCCGTTACTTCCCCTTCTCTGCCTTGAACAAATCAGCCTTTAATTTGTTACACCAAGAATACGCGTGTGGCTCCTTCCTGGCCCACCCCACAACCCCACAACCCACAACCCTACACCCTACACCCTACTCCGCAACCCATACCACATACCCACCTGTATACGAATTCTTCGCTCGTAGAACCCGTCGTTAGCTACACTCAGGACTCTCGCACGTACGGCATCTTCATCTCACCGGGAGTCTCCTTCAGCGATGCTGCGGCACGCTGCGGCCGCGGGGGCGGCTTCCTTGCCACCCTGCTCTCCGTCTCTGAGTGGAGCGACCTGCGATCTGCGCTGGGGGACTCCCGCCTCTACATGTATGTAGTTCAATAGCTATTGCCGCTGTTATTGTTGTCAGCATTGATGTTATGGAGGTTGCTCAAACATCTCCCTTGTTGATGGCAGCTTACATTCAGTACTCCACTTGCCCTTTCTTTTTCCCCGCTTTCCCCGTAGCTTCCGTGGCTTCCCACATCCTGTAATTCAGATATCCTTACCCCCTAGTCCCTAACCCTGGAGCGCTGCCCCCTCGCCTACCCTCCCTGGCGTGCAGGGGCCCCGGTGATCGCCTTAGCGTGTGGATTGGGTTGGATCCTAAGGCGGGCAGCAACGCGTGGTTGGATGGCGGCGCCATCCGCTTCTGGCCCCAGCTCAGCCCACCCAAGCAGGTGTGCGTGTCTGTGTGTTTTTATAATATCAAAATGTATATATGGGATACTATAATATATATATATGTATGTATCCTAGCTCCATCTTCCCCTATCCCCTTACCTGTCCTCACCTACGACTGCAGTCTCCTGTCGGTGACCCCAACCAACTCAATTCAAACCCAACCTCACCCCGTTCCTCACCCCCTCCCAAACACATAAAGGACGGAACGTGCTATACGGCGAGCTGCAACCTCACCGAGACAGAAACCCCGACATGTTCGTGGGAGCCAACGCCCTGCAGCAGCGTGGCAGTGCAGGGCTTCGTCTGCAAGACATGTGAGGATTGGTCGATTGATGGAACGATAAGGGCGTAGACGACGTTTTAGAGGGGACTTTACATCAATTACCTCGGAACGTATCCGACCCAGCTGCCCCCGCGTGTTCCAGCTCTGAAGTGGGCAGCTGCGCGGGTTTCATTTCCCAGCCTTTCTTAGCTGTCCAGGGAGGGGGTGGATACGACAAGCAGGGTATGCATGAATGCATGCGTCGGGACTTGTGGGTTGCTTCCATCAGCAGCAGCAAGAGATATCCTCACATAGATATACCCGCACGTAGATGTATTCCCTACACAACTACACGGGCCTCAATAAGCTCCTTCAAAGGCGAAAAGACGCGTGCGTCCTGAGAGTCCAAGCCAGGGGCTTAACAACCGTGGAATATTTTTCTTTATCAAAAAAACACTTATGTACAACAGATGTGCGGCAAGCGTACAATATGTTCTGTACGATAATAAATATATTAAAAGAGGTTCAGAGATACGGCGTCATAACGTGAATGTATGAATAAATATACGGGGAGCTGCTATGTGAGCGCTTGAAGGCCTTAGCTTGAAACCCTAAGATTCCCGAACCCGGCGACCACGTACGACAGACCGTTGACCACCGGTACACGAAACTGCAAATCCACAGAGACTGCGCGAGCGGGGCGGCTCCCAAGAGGGACGAGCGGGGCGTGCGCGTACTACGTTTCCCAATCCCTGCCCCCGAGGGTCTGATCTCGGACCACCGTGACTCCTAACGCATGCGGAAGCACCATGCCGCATCATGTCGAAGTCACCGTGTGAGTTCGCCGTGTACGGCGATCCTTAGAATGTGTTTCGTGATTTGGGTCGCGGCAAGGGGGGGCGTCTCGTGGGGCTTCCGCCGCCGGAGCGCTGACTGACGGGCAGACAGAAAGGGACAGAATGATGAACGGATAAACGAACGGGCGATTGGACCGGGGGCCAGCCGTTAAAAGCTCAGCCATTTGGCGATGATACCGCTTTACGTTGATTCCTCATGCCATATCCTTATGCAGGAATGGCATTATGTGAGACGTCCAGGGCCACATTTGCATTATCAGCATCGTAATTAGGCAAGGTTGGAGTTTTTAGTTTTTAGTCAACGGGGATTTGAAAACTTGTGGTATTACAGGCGCACCCGTTGCCGAATAGTCCGTTCCATAGCGGTGAGTAATTTCTTCTCGCCATTTCGCGGGTTCATGCATTTTCAACATGAGAGAGAGCGTCCCCATTCTGATCTGGGTTGTGTTGTTGTGTTCCTTCCCATGGTGCCGATTCATTCTCAGCTTAATAATGGTTTCTTTGATGCATTCGATTTGGAGAGCGGAAATGTGTTCACATAAACGTGGAGCCGGTTAGTTTTTAGTGGACGATTTGGACGGCGGCCTGCTGCTTGCGGCCTGCCGCGCAAATCGACCAACAAGCAAGGTCCACTATACATGGTCTCGCAGCCTCCGTTGCCACCAGTCCTCATGGTTGCCTAACTTGGCTCTGCAGTTTAGTGGCGATGCAGCATTTTTTGTCTTAAGGCTCGATAGTATGCACGTCCGCAGGGTTTTGCGTTGAACAGTTTATGAGTTATGCTCTTGCGATGCATTAATTCTTAAGACTTTTCCCGCAAGCAGGTCTTTTGATGCCTTTGAGAATAGGCTTTGGATTTAGCTCCTTGTTGAGCCAGAGCCAATGGTATGAGCGCTTCCATCCTGACCTTGCCGTTCTTCCAACGTTGCCGTACCTGCGGAGTATTCTATCATCAGCCTGCTGATGTGACGAGAACTTGTATGTTCAGTTCATCCTGGCATATCATTCAATTAGGTGCTATGTGATCACTTGTGAACGATTATGAGGTGAGGATTATCCCAAAGCAACCCCGCCTGGACTCCTAGACCCGGTAAACTGGAACCTGGAGCCCAGCCGGGTTGCTTTTTATTTTTTCATACGCGCGGTCATAATTTATATTTCAGCTACGCTGAAGATGGCATTTAGCTTCCTTCTGCTGTATTAGATTGATATGTTTTGAATGTTTTTTTAGCGCGTTGCGATTTTCTCGGCAGGATTATTAACGTTTGTCTAGTGCTTAATCGCGTACGTATGTAGATTGGTTTCTATTGAGTCCACAACGCATGCGGTGTGGTGTTGAAGTTCTTGACTTGTGAAGTCCGTGTCGATGCAGGTTTTTTAAGTGTACGAGTAATCCAGATCTTTTTTTCAACAACCGAATTTTGAATTATGTGGCAGTGCAAATATGATCGACAGGTCAGCCCCAAGCAAGCGCTCTCATGACCCCAGAGCTAGCCCCTCATATACACCCAGAGCATTAAAACACGATATTGTAGAAGACCGGCGAACTTGTAATCCGAAGCCTCGAAACTAAAACCTCAAGACCTGCTTGATTAAGAAGAGGGTCTGCAGCAGCAGAAAAGATTTTGTAATAAGCATCAGTAAATTGTTTTCTCTCTGTTTTGAATCCGTGGGCGGAGACGGCATCCGTGTACGACACAAGTGACAAGGTATGACAGATTTTCTACCAACGAATCTACAACATCGGTCACACCCTGTCCGTCATGTACAGAATCTGTACGTACCTGCACCCCCTCCCTTCAACCTCATCCCCATCACTGCACCGTTGATCTTCCCCCGCCGTACAACGGACCAACAGACATTAACGTGGTCTCATACATCAACGCCTCACCTACACAAGGGAAAACTTACATTTACAGCCAGTACGGCATGTACAGCAGCGCCGCGGGGAACTATTGCCGCCGGCTAGGTGGCTATATGGCATCATACAATAGCCAAGACGAATTCAACACAGTTATTTTCCCCTTGGTAACTGGGGAAGTCGAGGTGGGTCCGTATGCGTGTGTGTATTGTGTGTTTATGCATATGTGTGTATCTGTATCTGTATCTGGCTTAAGATGCCGGAATAAGGAGGATCTTCAACGGTGCGTTGGGCACCCATCCTGGGAGTTTCGTTCCAAAACGCCCGGCCTAACCCATAAGGATGTGCGGACTCTTACATATTGCCTCTTTCTTCGTATTCAGTGCTCGTACATATCCACCTCACCAACGGTCCTGCGCGCGCCTCTGATTCTGTTACGGCGCAGATTCCACGCAGCGCCATGAACATCAACGGCCGGGTTGTAGTTTGGCTGGGTTTCGGAGACCCGGCGGCGACCCGGTGGCAGGACGGCAGCCCGGTTACGTTCTCGCGCCTGAACACCACAGGACCCCCTTGGTGCTACGTACTCAACTGCCCGTACGGCATAGAGAAAGGGGGAAACCCGGATGCGTGTCTCTGGAATCTCCTGCAAACCTGCCTGAGGCTGAGCGTGTTCATTTGCGAGCTGCCAGGGGTGCATGAGCGGGGCTCAGGTCCTGTTTCCCTGTTTAACTAACCTTACGTAGTACGTTGGTACGGCAACTGCAGGACTACGCAAGGCAGATTAGCTTTAGAGGCATGGTGTTTGGAGTGCAGTAACGACGTGAAGGAGGCATTCATTTGCGTGGTCGAAGTACGAGTTAGTACGAGATATGGAGATCCGGGTATTTTTGATTTCGTACCTGGTAGGTGTTGTCTTACGGATGTACGACAGCTGAACTGAGAAACAAGGTGTTGTTTGGGATGGTAGATATGGTTAGGGCGTAGGTGTGGGATTGTACATCAGGGGCTGCTGTGGTAATGAGGACTCAACTTTGGAAGTGATGGGGTTCACAAGGCCCACGAGGACATTTTTGTGGCACCGAGTGGCATTCCTCATGCAGATTTCTGGAGCCGCCCTCACGGTTTTAGGGTTTTAGGGCTTTTTAGGGTTTCTTCGTACTCTTTCACGTCTTTCTCCGGGTTAGACGACGAGCAGAATGCGTGCAGAGAAGGATGCGTGCAGAGAAAGCGGGAAGAGGAAAGATAGCAGGAGGAGGATGACAGCAGCAGGATGTCTGTCGGTCTGTCGGTCAGTCTGCGTATCTGTCTTGAGCGGCTGCGGCTGTTACGGTGACGGTGTCAGCGACTGCAGTGGTTGTCAGCAGGGCGGTTCAGGGGTGGGGTGGGGGGGTAGCAGCAGGGTTTTTGCCAGCACTGTGTTTGGAGGTGAACGCAAACCTCCAGGGAGGCATGCGTATTTCTGAACATACACACATACACACACACATACACGCAAATACCGGACATACCGTTCCGCTGCATATTTATATGGATGAGGGCGTGAACCTGATCGGGACAACAACAGAGCGGCCGGGTTTGGAAAGGGCTGCCTGATAACATAGCCAGGGATGGAGCTTCGGAGCAAGTTTCGCCGTACAGCACCTACCCGCCTGCCCTAGGCACCTATCTAAGGCTGCAAGTGACTGGTGCCCCGATGGTGGCGATAACAAATAGTGATAACGAACTGCGATATCCTGGGTTGCTTGGCTGGTGTGCCGTCCGGTGGGCACTGTGATCCGTGTGGTAACACCGTACCGGGCTTCTGCCGTACCGGACGAGTTAAGTGCCGTATCATAACAGGGGATGCTCTTGTGGGATGGGGATGGGGTAGGGTGGGGTCACACACTTGCAGATTAGCAGGTCTGGTACTTCGTCATTTGGTTATTGCGGCTGGGAACTGGCAAGATGGACATGAGCGCTAATGGATGGACAGAGGCCGCACCAGAGACGGCTTCACCCCCTAAGGGCGCTTGCGTGTGTGTGCGGAGGGAGGGGGTAGGTCGTTGTGCCCTAGGCCTGGTGCAGCCCCCAGCCCCCTTGCCAGAGCCGCGTGGAAGCGTGAAGGCAGGGAACAAGGAGATCAGCGTCAAGCGAGTGTCCTCGTTCTTTATGTTACGTATCTGGGGAAGGTGGAAAGGATGCCGTAGAGGTGTCTTAAGGGAAGTTGGAGATAGAATGGAATGGAATGGAAGAAATAGTCCAGGATGATGATGAGGATAGTGATGATGATGGTGATGCGTCAAGGTACATTTGTCTCTTCTTTGTTTAGAGAACACAGCAGCGCACTCGGGCTATTCAGGTGGGTGCTATATAGACCGTCGACAGGTTGGCTGGAGGGGGGTGAAGTTACTGTGGTGTGGGCCACCTATCAGCTGCTGTCGGCGATATAAAATTTGGGTTTAGGGCTTCTGCTGTGCCTTTTGACTACCGATGACATCTACATATGCATCCAGATTCCCCCACATCTTCCGGCGCTTCTTACCCTTCTTACCCTTCTTACCCTTCTTATCCTTCTTACCCTTCTTATCCTTCTTATCCTCGCACACAAGATAGCCAACGAGTTGGTTGCTAACTTTTGGTTAGGTGCTTCTTTGACTCCACGAGTTCGTTGTTAAAGGTTGTATTAAAAGGTGTTCTAATTTCCATCACCCTTCATGCGAAGGGTTTATGTGGGTTGTGGCTGGGGCGAAGCGCGTTAGTTGGTCTGGAGTTTTGTTATGTTCCAGCGATGGAGATACAGCGGGGCCTCCGAAACCGCTTCTGAACTTAAGGAGCGCGCGTAAGGAGAGGGAGAGCTTCAGCGCTGCGTTTCAGGGCGTGTCATAGGGTATAAGAGAGCGTGTTTTAGTGCGGTGGCGGAAGCTGCGCTTAGTAGTAAGTAATACTCCTCATAAGGTAATGAACGGCATTCCAGATGGTCACAGCTGTTCGAATCCGTACAACCTCCCCCGTACAACCTCCCCCCGTACCACCGCTCCAGGGAGTCCCTTTTGGAAGGCTGGATGTTTCGCAGCTGGCCTGCGCTACGAGGTTAATCGTCTCCGGTGGGGTCTGCGTGCGGACGTGTATAATGAGAGGCGTACGGCGCATTCCGGTGACGCGCTTTGCAGTTGACTGGTGGCTGACTGGTTTTGCGATTCCTGATTTAAACACTCCATCGTCACTTCGGGAGGGGGAGGATCACTTCTCGAACTCGGCCTTGGTCTTCAGAAGGTGACAGAGAAGCTGAGGTCATATTTGCTCTTGCTAGTCGGACAAATGGACGCTGTGCTGTCCGTGATTGTGTGTATAACCCTGTGTACTACCATGTCGTACTGTGTCCAACTGCCAACTTCCGGCCAAATTATCTCCTCCCCGCCTCCTCCCCGGCCGGCGACAACTATCTGGCGCCCGTCACCAACAAAGCAAACCGGGGCTTGGCGTACAGCATCTGATGCCGTACTAGGATCTGCTCAATAAGCCGCCATTGGTCACACACAATGTTGCTAACCGATGTTATTGAGAAGTATGCACCGCACAGCCCTTAGGTATGCACACGTATGCAGGTAATGATAAGAAGTAAGTTTCCTGCGATGGAGATTTGACACCAGATGGCTTATCAAGGGTCGCATGTGTCGGAGACGGTTGATGTTGCCGTACAAGAAATGAAAAATATTTACCAGGGGCGCGATAGAAAAATACCTGGAAGATCGTCTTGAACCCTTCCCCGCGACCTTCTATCATTTACGAGGTTGTTCCCCTTCAGCCGCCACCCAATCCCACTGCGTGCATGAGCTATCGCAACGTGTGTACGGGCATCCGGTACCTCATCTGGCCTCCTTGGTGGTGGGAGAGGGAGAGGGAGAGGGAGAGGGAGAGGGAGAGGGAGAGGGAGAGGGAGAGGGAGAGGGAGAGGGAGAGGGAGAGGGAGAGGGAGAGGGAGAGGGAGAGGGAGAGGGAGAGGGAGAGGGAGAGGGAGAGGGAGAGGGAGAGGGAGAGGGAGAGGGAGAGGGAGAGGGAGAGGGAGAGGGAGAGGGAGAGGGAGAGGGAGAGGGAGAGGGAGAGGGAGAGGGAGAGGGAGAGGGAGAACCGACAGGACTCGGCAGTGAATGCGGTTCCAAAGCAAGACATCAGCGGTTCCGTTAGATGCCGATGGCAGACACTCGACAGAGAGTTGTGGTCAACTTGTTTTCCATAAATGTTGGCTCGGTCACGCACGTGCTGTGCTGTGCGTGAGAAGTTTCATAAAACCTAGATCGCACGGTCAAGCCACGTGATGGGACGAAACATTGACCGTCCTGAAGGCCTTCGTCCAACTGTGGCTGCTATATTCTCAATCCTCATGCATTTAGTGGCATGCACAAGCATCAACAGGCACAACGACTTCCGGTCCCCCCTCGGGCGGCTCTAGATCCGGCCTCCTGCTACACAACATACCGCCTTTCCTCACACGCTTTTTAGTCCCCGTCCAACGGCTACCGAACAAACAAACGGTGGTTACCCAACCGACAAGAGGTTCAGCTTGAACGTCAAGCCAGAGCCGGCAACCTTTCAAGCGCTTAGTACTATGCGAGCAAAAACATGCAACGCAGGTGCTGGCGCCCGATCTGCCTGCATATGCAGTTGCAGCAGATCATTTGCCACATGCCGCCTACCCCGCTGGTTACTATCATCCTCCACACAGATAACTACACGCACTGCAGTTGCAGTGCCGAAATATTCGACATTCAAGGGGTCGTGCAATACACAGCATTTAGCGAGCGTACGATCGAGAGTACGACACTGGCAAGTGCATAAAACACAACAAAGATGCTCATCCCCCTTTATGGAAGAGGGAATACAAACACGACATCATTATCATCATCATTATTTTTATCATCGCCATCTCACAGCTCTCAACGGATGATGCAACAACAAACTTCCTGTGCGTGAGATGTGCGTTCCATTTACGTGTCTTAATAAATCGCATGGCATAACCGAACCGTGCCGTTCGCCGGCAAGGATTGGCTCAAATTCCACGATCGGCACCCAGAATTCGTTTTGCGGAATTCGTAAAGATGCCACAATTACTAGGCAAGTTTTCCCCCTCTTATGTGCGCAACGAGAAAGCATTCTTACACCGCACATCAACATCACCACTAATATCGCCAACAAATATCACGTATGTGAATAAAAAAACATACATGCTAGAATATATCACCACACACACTTCCTACGCGTCCATGCTCGTCCCAAACGCGCATCAACTATACGCCGCCCAAAAGCTGCTGTTTCTCCAAAGGGCAACATGACCTCCTTACCTGTCCGTCTTGCTGTATTTCCAACCAAAACTACCAACAGAAACCTACAACCAAGAAATTACCAACCGATAAAATACCAAACAGCATCCAATAAAATTTCAACCCTCCTAGGCGTTGAGCTCGCATCACTGGAATCCCACGCCCGGGAATCCCGCGTCCCGAACCAGCTGTGCCTCCGAGGAAGCTGGGCAATTGGAATAACCAAGTACATCTAAAACCCTGAAACCCTGAAGGCCTAAATCCCTACACGTCGCTTTTCTCAAGTTCCCGAGACCATGTTCATATGCATCATACACCGCAGGGCCACGGCCGCCTGCTTTCCTGACGCCTGTTCGTCCCCTCCCCCCCCTCCCCCTTCCTTCTGCGGCTACACCCCTGCTCCAGGTGCTGGGAGCCATCACCACGTGCCCCTGCTCCGAATCCATAAGTTCTATGCGTCTGTCTGTTAGTCTTAGGCGGTTCTGTTCTTCGTCTGGTCATGTGCGTGTCTACGTTGTACTGCAGACGATGATCTACAATGGTCTACAAATCGGCGGCCTCCTGAGTCACCCCCCTGAGCTCCTTCCAGACGCCGCGCGCAGGACGCCGGACGTCCAGACGCCGAGCCCTCTCCGCCAGCCTCTCCACCCTTCGGGCGTGGTCTACCTGGAGCCAATCCTCCTTGGACAGCACCTCGGGGCGGGGTAGCCCCATCTCCGCACACGCCTCCACCAGCATTTCGTGACCAAACGGTGGACAGACACCGCTCAAGGGCCCCTCCTCCTCTGCAGAGCGACCCTGAAACCATTTGTTCGCCAGAGAATAGAAGAGCTCGGGAAGCAGCTTCTGCAGCTGCTCCTGAACCTGCTCCTGATGCTGAGGCTGCAGCGGCGCCAGCGGCATCGGCGGCATCGGCGGCATTGGCAGCTGGATTTCACGCAGCGGTGGCGGCTGGTGATGTACATCTCTCCTTACCTGCCCTGCTCCGTCCCTAGGATTCATGTCAGCCGCTGCTACAGCCGCTGCTACTGCTGATGTCGTTTCACTGATGGCCGAAAGCGGCGCTGCTTCACAGCTGCTTCCACTGCCACAAGCGATGTCACCGCTGACACCGATGACGCCGCCAGCGGTGCCGGTGTCGCCGTCACCGTCAACGTCGCCGTCCGATTGGTTGCAATCGTCGGCCACTATGTCCTCCGCCAGCTCCCTCGTCAGTGGTAGCAATGCGGCCATGTGGGTACGGCCCGCAGCGGGATAACCCGTACGGAAGGCGGTATGGTACGGGAGGTACAAATGTCGGGATTGGAGTAGCAGCGCTCGCCTGAGCACACCACCAAATCAAGATCAGGGTTGCCAAACCAGAGGGGCAATAGCGGCGGACATCATACAACTTTAAAGAGGCTGCGAAGAAGAAGCATATTCGCAAATAATAATATCCAAACCAGAGTGTACGGGGAAGATATGCCGTGCAGAAGCCGCAACAAGCGATATCGTGGCTTCTCCTATAATTCTCCTTATGTTTACATTATATCCGATATTCCAACGAGTAAACGACG
The DNA here is from genome assembly GCA_030268105.1 of Volvox africanus. Classification (NCBI taxonomy): domain Eukaryota; kingdom Viridiplantae; phylum Chlorophyta; class Chlorophyceae; order Chlamydomonadales; family Volvocaceae; genus Volvox; species Volvox africanus. The sequence goes on along the minus strand of BSDZ01000010.1, from coordinate 1,849,497 downwards.
ACATTATGGATCAGGGATGACGTATAAGACATCACGGTAGAATGAATGTACTGTGTACGGATGCATATCCGTAAAGTTATGTACATGTCGTACCACGTACCGTGTAGCGTGGCTGAACACGAGCTCCACTACACGCTCCCGCAGTGCAAAGCGACACACGCGGTGCAACGGCGTGGCTGCATTTATCCTGTCTTGGGCCTCCAGCAGCTGCTGCCAGGAGTGAAACCCGATTCGGCTTATGACCGCCTGAGGCATTAATGAACGCAACAGTAACCGTAAAAACCTTGAGACCTAAATATACCTTGAGACTGGTTTGATTGTACGAGTAGGGGCCGAGAGGGGGAAAGAGCAACTTACGACTGTAGCAACGCGGCGCAGCGGATACGGCATATCTTGTGGGTCGGGCTGGGCACCTCGATAATATTATTATTCTAAATACTTGCCTTACTATGTCCTGTAGATATACCGACAATGCCACAAAATTTATATTTTCCGCAAGCAGCATTAATTCAATTGCCATTAAAATCGTGATAACACTTTCGCGATTCATAAATTATCCAGTTATCTTGTTAGGTATTGTAGCTTGAAATAATTGACTATGACCAATCCTAATTTCAGCGGAACCGGATTGCTCTGCTACTTTATCGTGAACGATTTTTATACCTTTAATAGGCGGAGGCTGTAACATATCTATAAGAAATTCGTTTTAAACATCTTTATTAAATTAACATCATGACTCATCGCTGTTGGGTCGCGAATAATGACGATCGTGAATTTGTGACGAGCTGGTTTTGATTGTTTTTTTACGAGAGTAATCGCCTCCGTCGCAATGTTTCATTCAGTATTTGGATCAAACGAGATCATGTAGCAAATTAGGAAAAAAATTACAAAAAATACAGAAAGCACAGGTTTGACTACAGGGCAGCCACAGAACAGTACGTTACCGCAACTCCCCGCCTAGCCCCACCTGTATCATCCCGGTGGCCGCCTCCTCCCTCACTGGCCAGTTTGGATCCGTTGGCGGATCCCGGACGGTCTCGTCTTGCCAATGGGTCAGTGGCGTGGCGAGCCAGTGGGCCAACCGTTGACCGTTCGGCAGCTCCATTTTTCTTAAGTGCCCTTTCGGACAGCGCTCCAGAACTTGCCGCCAGGGTCCCACCACCTCGTCCACATCCAGGCCAGTGCCTGAAGCTTCTGCCTTCCGACAACACGTCTCCCGGAAGGCCCACACAAGGTCCAGTGCCTCCTGCCAGGGCGCGGATGGGCCGCGGGGAATTTTCGGGCCCCGGCTCACGCGGGTGGTGCGTTCATCCCTGCCAACGTGCGGTCCAGTGGCAGCAGTGGTGGCAGCAACAGTGCCATCACCAGCACTGGGCTCGTCAATGTCCGCCAGCAATGCTGCCATGTACGGTCCAATTGGTGGCGGCCCAGTGCCGTCATCACCACGGCCGCCGCCGCCGCTATTAGTGACTTCCGCCCAAAGGCGCTGCCGCCGTCCCGGACTTCCAACAGGCGCCTCCGCTGCACGTGTTTCACGTGCTCCACCCACCGACGCCCTCCTGCGATATCGTGATGTTGGCGTGAAAGTCGACGGGCCCGCCACTTCCGGTGCCGGTGCCGGTGCCGCTGCCGCCACCGCCGCCGCCGTGCCGGGGCTGCCGGCCGCGGCCATCGCATCATCTGGCACGTCGCCAGAGATTTGCCCCTCCGGGTCCCTGCCTTCAGGGTTGTGAACGCTGCACCTCTCCTTCACCAGCCAGCCCACAAAGGGTGGGTCCAGTGGACAGTGGAGCTGCATAACCCGCCTCTCTCGGCCGGAAGCACGGAAGGGCTTGACCTCGCACGCAACGCCGGAAGGGGCGTGCTCATAAGCCAGTTTGAAAATGTGTACCTGGGTGCAGTAAGAGAGGACCCAAAGAGGCAAACCGATTGGCACATGGGTGAGGATGTGGAACGGACAGACGAATAGACGGAGGAAGGGAGGGAGTGGGAGGAAGGGAGGGAGTGGGAGGGAGGGAGGGAGGGAGGGAGGGAGGGAGGGAGGGAGGGAGGGAGGGAGGGAGGGAGGGAGGGAGGCCGCAGGAATAAACAGCCTTCCCGTCATATGTAATGACACACAAATCCAAGGTTAATGTGAAGCTAACCAAGGATTCCGTACATATTTCATCATCGTCGCGTTGCTTTGGACTCACCAGCCAGAAGCTGTGGCCAAGACTTTGGCAGCTCGGCCCCTTCTTATTTACGTTCGCCGTCGTGTAGGTCCTGTCGCATTCCACACACCGTCTGAAGTACTGCGTCGTGACGTACACTCCGTCGCTCGGACGTATCGCCGTGGGAACAGGGCCCGACATGGTGCCCCCTGCCGGCGGACGGGAAGGGAGGAAAGCCGGATTACAAGTGGCGCAGTGGGGACTGTTCGGGAGCAGCGCTGTCACGCAGAGCTGGCTACCCGAGAGTCCCAGGCTCCTTGTCGGCAGCGAGCAGAGAGGGGGAAGGGCCTCAGAAAGCAAGCTAAGAACCGGCATGTAGTAAGTATCTCATTAAATTAGCAGGTAGGCCCTATGCAGCCTGATATTATTCATTAATCAGGAGCTTCAAATCAGCAATATTATGCACCTTGCCATAATGGTGTGTGTGAGTAGGAGCAGCGGTAGCTTCAGCGTCAGCGTCAGCGTCAGCGTCAGCGTCAGCGTCAGGCAGGGCAGGGCAGGGCAGGGCAGGGCAGGGCAGGGCAGGGCAGGGCAGGGCAGGGCAGGGCAGGGCAGGGCAAGACAGGGCACGGCAGGGCAGGTTATTAGTTTACTTGCACCCGCCCCAAGCTATTAGCAGCGTTAATTGAAACAAATGCGGGAAGCCCCGTTTTGTATCTCTCTCTTATACCCTCACGCCTTGCATCTGAAGTGACAGCCCGATCGGAAGATGCCGGAGAGACAACAACTGGTCATTTAATACAATATATCACAACAAGGATAATATACACTCTGCATATGACATATCCTCAATGTATTCAAACAGCACGTCACACCAATGCGTACGGCAGGGCATCGACTAGTGAGACGCGGCTGATTCGAAGCAAGTGTAGTAAACACGGATTGCAGTAATATCTCAATAGTACTCTTGTTGTCGTACCGGGGTTAGTACGGCTGTCCAACGGGTAGCCACGCGTGATGAAGAACACGCTCCGGCCTTCTGCCGGATCCACCCAATTTTTGGGTAAACGCAGTACAGCTGACAGCTGCTCGTTACTGGTGAGCTCGTAGAGCTTCTTGCCGACCTCCATTAGCTGCTCCCGTCTCCTACCACCTGATTGCATGCAACAAACATGGTTACACCATGCTCTAAACTCCTCTTGCTGCAGCTTTGTATCTTGCTGTTGCTGCAGCTGTTGCTGTGGCACATGTTGCTGCGCCTGCAGGTCTTCAATACACCGGTCAACGGGCCCGGGCTGCCACAGGTGCTGCTGCTGCTGCTGCTGCTGCTGCTGCTGCCAGGCAAGCCACTGGCTGGGATGCGGCGGCTGCAGCTGCCGCAGCTGTTGTGGCTGTTGTGGTGACTGCGGCTGCGGCAAATGCTGCAACATGTCACCTGGCTGCATTACGTGGACTGGCCGGTGCTGCAAGGTCTGCAGCATCTGCATCTGCATCTGCATCTGCATCTGCAGGATCTCAGGATTCTGGAGGTATGGCGGTATAGGCGGGCGGTGCTGGATCCCCGAAAGTAGCATCGGGCCCTGCTGCTGCAGACGCTGTGCAGCCGCCAGATTAGGCGGAGGCTGCGCCTGCATATCATACGGCAAAACAGGTTGTACTGTTGAAGTTTCCAGGGGGATCAGCAGCGGCAGAGCTGCGTGCACTGCGTCGCGTCGGGGGGGAATCACGACTGGAACGCCTCCCGCCAACGCCGCCACAGGTGGCGGCGTTGGTGGAGGTGCGGTCCACGTCACCGCGTGCCCTTGCATCTCCGCCACCACCGTCACGAGGGGTTGCGGTCGCATCCATCGATTGCCGCTGTGGGGGGTTGGGGCGCGTCGCGTCCCATCCCCCGCCTCTTGCAGTCTCCGTTGTAAATCCTGCCGTCCTCGCGGCGGCTCGCGTTGCTGTTGGCGAAGTCCGTCGTCTGTAAGTTCTGCCAGCGGCAGGAGGAGGCTGCCGCTAGCGGGCTGCGGTCGGCTGAGCTGCCTCTGTGGCCGGTAGACAGCGGCTTCTTCTGGAGGCGGGCGGGATGCACCCTCGGCTTCATCGTCGGTCCATAATGAACCGGGGGCCGGAGGTCCCTCGAGGAGGGCGGGCAGGTTCTGTAAGTTCAGACTAATAGAGTCGCTGGGCAAGACAGGGCCGCGTATAGAGATCCCGGAGGTGCTGGGGGGGGTTGGCGGCTGCTGTTGCTGCTGCTGCTGCTGCAGCTGCTGCTGCTGCTGCCGCCACCTGTCGTGCGGATCGCTCCACTCCGCAGACATGCGTTACGTACGCAGAGAATAAAAAAGTGATGATTGAAATTCAAGTTTAAACTCCCAAGATATAATTAGGGCAGCGCGGGGCGCTGGGGGCCGTGCTGACACTCGATGGTTGAGGCACTAGCAGTACCGTATCCATCACTTCATTCTATTCAGTTCGTCACGCCAATGTAGTTCATCTTAGTAAATTTATCAGCACAAAAGTTATTAGGTTGATTCGATAACAATGCTTCGTGCAAGAAATCTTATCACGGGTCGCCTTCTCGGACTGCTTAAGTCACGGGTGGCGGCGAACGGAGATCTGCTCCCTTTCAATGAAGATTGTGCGCACCCGATTTAATGTTTAACTTTAATTAAAATTTCCTTATAATTCATATATCCAGAGATATATTGCCGAACGCTATCCAAGTGTGCTGAAGGGCTGGCAGGTTGTTCGGTTGACCGTTTAGCAACCTCTTCGAGCCGGAGTGGCCAACTGCATCACTGCTTCACTGCCCAACTGCCCAACTGCCCACATAGCCATTTTACAACCGGACATAATAACATTAACACACATGATGTTAATGTTCACATGTGAATATGCAAATTCGGTTTCTGACGCAGTGCTCTTGAAAGGCAAACCGCAAACCGCAGGACGATTTCTTGAAGACCTCTGATTTACTCCCCCACAAAATCTCACTCACCAATCAATCCAGGGTTTTCCAATTATCCCTGAAGCTCCCCAGCTGTACCGGCTGGTGCACGCCCTCATTCCACGAGATTCACGAGAAATCATTAAAATCATTAACGCAGTCGTTCGTCATCGAGCTCACGGATGTCAGGGGTAGACACACCCTGATGCCGTACATATCACCATCCACACCAAAATGATAACGACACCAACACGAGCAGCCAGCATCCCATAAATCCAAAACAGCGCGCAACGTGGTTGTGATCGTATGAACCTCGCTGTACCAAAACAGAAAACGGTCCTAGGGGTTTTGGTAACTGCATCGGTGTACTGGAGGAAAGCGGGGGGCCGCCGCGTGCGACTGCCCTGCCTAGGAGATCAATACCTACAGCTGCCGCGATCATCCCACAAACAGTGTACCGCACGATACCCCGTCACCGCGGACATCAATATCGACTATGATAAGTATTACTAGAAGGTATCGTAAAGATCCAGATCCCAGATCCCAGATCGTGTCCCGCGCAGCAGGATGACCAAAAAGCGCGATATCAATGTCTAAGTCGGGGATGCCACTACGTGAACATACACAAAAGTCATGTACGGAATGTACGGAACCAACAAATCAACCAAGCAATTAAGCCGCGAGATCAGATCAACTTTGCGAGCCACATCGTCCCCGCACTGAGCATTCAAGCCCATCACGGCGCGGTCGGGTGCTAAGCACGAAGACAAATGCTGTACAGTAGAAGTGACGTCTGGTTATCGTTAACGTTTTGGTACTCGGTTACACATCACCAAGCTAAGTCCCTCTCCGCGGTAAGCAGCTCCTTACAGCCCCTTACAGGCACCGGGAGCCACATGCCATGCAATTGATAAGGGTCAATAATGGTTGCGAAAACAATGCATGCGTGTTCCGTTTGGAACTTCTATCCCATTGCTGTCACAACGTCACATTTTTATGCGTTAGAAGCTCTCCACCGAGGGATCAAGGATTCAGGTCGAAATAGGTTGCAATACGTCCCCAATATTATCCTTGGGAATGGATAAGGGACCGTTATTGCCTGCACGATACAGAAGACGCCCGTTGGTCGTGTCCTGTTTGCACCCCTCTGCTGCCCGACTGATAGATCTTCCGGGACCAAAGCTATTACAAAATGCCGTCGCCAACACGCACAAACGCGCCAATAATGGAAGTCGTAATCAGTACTACCACCCAGCCGTGCAATCTGCACAGCTTGCGTCAAGCAGCTGACCACTTTTTATTCGCACAGCCGTACGCCAGTGTATCGTACAAGGCTCTGCTTATAATTATATATGATGTCATCTGATTTGCCCCTTTGCGGCCGCAGAAAAAGGCATCGCAACGCGGCCACCACATGCCTGGGGTCCCTCCTCCGCGAGGACAACCTCCCGTAGGCACATTGGTATCGGGCGTGCTCGCCGCTCTGGTAGATATGTCGTACACCTCGGCCCCCTTCCTGGCTTCCCTCAGCAACAGTGGGTTCTGTCCTTTGGTCAACTACACTGCAAGACTGTCACTACGGCGCCGATCGTTACCCTAGTTCTCAGCGGAAGCCCCATTAGCATATTAGCAATTTGGTAAACGCAACAAATCATGCAGGCGAAAGTGAGGCAGGGCCTTTCCATAAAGTAAGGCACCGCATATACCTATTATATTTCACCTGCTCTGCCGCTCTACGGTTCCAAGAACACGGCATCCGAAGTAACAAATACCTTTTCAATAGAAACATTAGGTTTCACTAGCAGCATTCGCGCCATGCGTGAATCACTCTCTGTAAATTCTCCGTAATACGCGATCGAGTTGTTTTCTCGTAGGTGGCTTTGTCCATCACCGCGCCTGATCCTAATCCCCGCAAGGCCTGCTGCACAAGACTGCATGTGTGAGAGAGAGAGATCCGAAAAGCAGTCGAAGTCGCACCCCCAACATCCTGGCTCAAAGTACGTATGTAGTCTGAATCTAGATCGTAACTAATGCGCACCGCTCAGGTTTACGTTGACAAAAATCATGGGATCACGCTTGCCCACCGCGCTGCCCTGCAGTCCGCCATCCTGCAGCCACGTATCGTGTTCTCATCTGACCACTGAAAATCGCATTGACGCCCAAAAATTCCCTTCCGCGCATTTCATTGTTGTTGCCCCCCAATATGTTCCGTCCGTCTGTTCAAATGTCTTCTACGCCCTCTGGGCGAACATCGCCTTCTGCGTCACATGCCGTAGGTGAATGATGCAGCAGTCTTATCACACACCGCCCATGTGGCCGCGCCTCAATTATATCCCTCCGCCCCATTTTTATGTGCACTCCTCATTGCGGCCCTGCTCACCTTGTGGCCCCGCTTCGGCAGGGCACTGTAACGAAAGCGGAATCCAACCGGTCACGCCAAATAAACACTTTAAGGACTGCTCTATGCAGGAGCAATCAGGCCATTGTGCCCGTTGCAGCCTTGTGTCGTCCCATCGCTTCGGCATAACATCAATATTCAGTTCCCACACCGGCGGTCCGCAGAGGCCACCTTCCGCAAAAAACGAAGCATTAACGCATACAAATGACGCCGTAGGATTCAGGTCCTATGCAATTCCTACGCACTCCTGTGGTTTGGACCAGGCGTCGTCTCTGCGGTTCGGCCAGGAAGATACTTGGGAGATCCAAAAGACGGTGCGGGTCTGCGGGGATGTTTAAGAATAACAAACAAACTAAGACCTTCAACCCCGCACCCACAAGGAGTGCGCAGCGAAGCAATATACCTGAGGTGCAGGAGGGCTGCGCACATATCGCCGTCCGCACCTCTTGTCAGCTCGCTTCAACCCTGCTCCCTGCCTGCTTCACTACGACAACGCATCGCATCTTTCCGCTCACGCCCTCTGCCGTAGCCAAGCCGCATCATTTGTAAAGGCAAAGAATACAGTCCCACTGGCCATTTCAAGAGCTTTGGAGGAAAGGAGACATTCCATGTGCTGCAGTATCCCGGCCCCAGCTGGGCGACTTGGTGCGTCGTTGGTGCTCGCGACAGCAACGCACCTAACGGCCCCGCACAAAAATAACTAATAATCGGGCCTCATGAGAGACGACGGAATCCTTTTTGTACATATTAATACAACTCACCATGTCCAAAACTCGTTTGGGCTCATTCCCCACCTCTCCGGTTGCCGGTCCATGAGCTTTGATGCGAAGACAGCCTACCAGAGGGAGGCTTCAACAACGACGGCGATTCCTGGAGTGGCGACGGCATCGATGCCACTCCCTTTAGCGCAGCTCTGAGTCCCGAGCCATGCGCTGCCAATGATGTGTTATAGCCTTGGCGGATCTGCGTTCCAATTGGCAGCCCTGAGGCTGAACCGGCGCGTCTTCGTCGGCCATGTCCCATCAGTACATCCAGATCCCAGGTGCTAACGCCCGCACCGGCCCAATTGTCGCCGCCGCTGAGGTCGCTGGTCGCTGCTTGATGGTCGCCGCTGCCTCCGGACCCGCGGAAGGACATCAGGCCGGCAAAGCCGTCAGGCGTGTCTGAGGCTCTGGCTGAGCGTAATGGAGCCATGAGCGGGGATGGTGATAATGTCGGCGATGAGGTCGCGGCGTCAGGGATCCCGGGTGCTTGCGGTGCCGGTGTGGATGTGACGGACACCCGGGCAACACCCACGCCGTAGCTGTTCCTCATGCGGTTTGAGACCGTCAGAGCGCGCACGGCACTTCGGATGCGGGACGCGGCCACACGCTGCGAGGGGAAGTGTCATGAGGGTTATGAAAGGCACAGGGGACGAAGTACCCTAAGTCACAAAGGAACCCGACTCCCAACCATGTACAAGGCAACCCTTGTACCATATTCAACCATATCCTCATCACTGTTACGAGGCTGCTGCGCAATGCAAGAAGTGCGCGGGTCAAACTTTGAAAATATCGTCCTGGATGGAGATATCTAGCACAGGTAAGGTTTGGGGAAGGAACAGAACAATCACCAGTGCAAGCTATACACCGATACTCACCTGAGTGTTGGCGTCTTGCGAATCGGACCGCGACAGGCTGTTCACGGACGATGCGCCGCCGCCGGGGGTAGCAGCACGCGATGCGGGGATAGACCGACCATACGAAGTGGAGCTTAACGAGTGCGACAGCATCGCTGCTGCCGTCTGCGTGCTGCCGCCGACACCAGCGGCAACGGCGCCGTTGCCGCTGCCTGCCGCGGCCGCAGCAGAAGTTGCAGCATCCGCAAATATCGAGGCGGGTATGATGCCCGATAGGATGCCATCGTCGACGGCGCCATGGCCAGCACCACCAAGCGCCGCAGCTCGCTCCGCGCGCTGCTCCAGGCGGCTCAGCGCCGCGTCCTGCGCTGTGGCCAGGTCCGTGAGCTGCTGCAACGAGGATTCAAACCAGGTCAGGGCCTGCGGGGTTCAACATAACAACAACTAGACTCAATAACGGAGATTAAACCGCCCTGCCGCCAGTGATAGACACGCCTAGAACCGTCAATGGACGAACCCGCCCCTACAAAAGGTTACGACCTGCAAATCCTGCATTGCGTGCCAGGCGCCTTGATCGACGGACCGCTCTTGCATCATTGCCTGCAAGGCTTCGAGTCCCGCTGCCAGGTTAGCCTGGTTCAGGGCGTGTGGGTTGCGGATACCCGGCGTTGCATCCTTACATACGCCCCGTGCGCAGCTATAGAAATGGAGCGTATATAGTTTCTGAGTGACGTGTGCATGTGGATTGCAGTGGATTTCTCCCGTTCTTTCTGTTTCATACCTGCTGATTGTCACCCATTCGATTCCCGTGACCGTGTCCGTTGCCGCCCAACCCATCCGACTGATTGGATCTTATAAGCATTTTTTATAATGACGCGAAGACGCGATATGAACTCGAGCAAGCTTCGCAGGACCCACGACATATTAACCGCCCAGCTGCCCAGCGCACCTGAACCAGCTTCTCCCATGAATCCCTAGGCACGAATACCCCATCAGGTGGCGGGGCCGGAGGCAGAGGCGTCCGAGACACGTGGCCCGAACAGGTTGGCAATATGCCCCGCATGCCGATGGCATTGCCTGCGGAACCGGTCGCTGTGCTGCTTTCAGGGCAATGTGGGTGTGACATGGTGTTATGAGGCAACTGCGGACCTCCACGTCGGTTTCCAGTATTAGCGACCGCAGCGGCGGCGGAAGCTAGCCCTGCACCAGACGACGTTCCCATATCCATGCCCGTGCTGGTGCCCACGCTCATGCCTGTGTTGGTGTCCGAGCTGCAGCAAACCTTTGGCGTCGAATCTTCTTCGGGCCTGCAGTCTGTGATATTACTGCGGTTCGAGCTGCTCATGGGCCCTGAAGAAGGTACGTGGTGCCTAGGCCCAAACGGACCTTGTGCGAGCGCCGGCAGCTCCTCTTCAAGGATGCTGCAGAAGCTGCTGCGGCGCGTTTTTACTCCTCGACACAAAGTCCCGTAGGATGGGCGAGTACTGATCCACTGCAGCTCCTCCTCCGCTACTTGCACAGGCTCGGCTGGGGCTGGAGCGATAGTGCCGGTGCCTGTTGACTGGCAAGATGTGCGACGTGAGGACGCCGAAGGTGGTTGCGACAGCGACATCCCCCCGACGGCAGACGCCACGGCACCGCCACTACTGTGGTTGCCTGAAGGCCCCCCGACATGGGGAAGGAGGCCAATGGCCCTGCGACTAAGCCGTAGAATGGCGGCGCCGTTCGTATGCAGAAGCGTGGCGACGGGGTTTGGGACAGAGGTGGCTGGGCTGGCGCTATCGCTTGCCGCCGTCTCGCAAGCGATGGCAGATCCAGATGCGGCTGCGACTGGGACGGTATTAGGAGCCGGGCCTGCTTGCAGCCATCTTAAGAAGCTAGATCGTCGGCGGACTGCATCCCTGGTTGAGCCATTTGGTGGTGACGTGGCAGATGGAGCGGCAGCAGAAGCGCAGGCATCGGCACTGCCTCCAGTGGCGGTGTTGGCGGCACCGGAAAGCATGGACAAGTTGCGGGATCGATTAGGCGCCTGTTGGGAGCTGGGGGACGCGGAAGCGGCACTTGACAATGTAAAAGGCGTTGACAGATCTACCGCCTCTGCTACCGGCCCAGCACGCGACCGGTGCGACGTCGCTTCGCCATTAGTGGTCACTGGCGCCGCTTCAGCGCTGTTCCGGATACAGTCATCGACGCAGGCGGCCGTCATCACCGCTGGCGGCTGCCGGTCGCTGCACATGCTCGCGCCGTCACTGACCCTGATGCTACCCCCTGAGCCGCAAACAGAACCCTCACGGTGCAGTGGACTGTGTGAAGTTGGGTGCCGCCAAGCAATGTTGGCGTCACTGCCCGAGGTCCCTTCCACAAGGTCAATCAAGCCGTTGGAGGTCTGCAAGGGCAATCCGAAAGGTTCCAGGGGGGTTGTCGCAGTTGCCGGTGTCGCCTCGTCGTCCTTCCCCGAACCGTCGTCAGCGGTTATATGATGTCTCTGAAGGTGCTGTGCAGCCAGTTGATGATTGTGCTGTGGGGACCGACCCGGTGACCTGGAGCGTGTAATGTCGGTAGCCCTTGCCGCTGCGGCACCACCGCTGCCCGAAGCAGCCAAACCTGAAACGCTGATTTTACTCTTTCCCTGCCGCATGCGATGCGTTTGGTGGGGTACTTGCCGCGCCCCCTCATCGGCATCCTTTGCGGCAATCAACTTCGCCGCGCGATCGCCACCATTCTCATTCAATGCCACCTCGTTACTTACCGCAGCGTCGATCGGCGGCATGAAGTCGTCAGATGGAGAGCTTCCACGACGCGAGTTCGCTGTCCGGTATGTACCAGGGGTAGGAGCAGCCACAGCCGAATCTGAAGCCAGACCTGCTGCGCCGCCCCCTGGGGCTCTGTCAGGGTGCAGATGCGCGACGTCGAATGGTGACCCCGAGCGTGACGTGGGGCCGCCTCGTGCGACGGAGGTGACGGCAGCCGTCGCGAAGTTTACTGGAGAACTACGCGCTATTCGAGTCTGGACTGCCAGGGGTTGCGCCGGCCTCAAGGAAGTGTGAACCCGGGGGGAGGAGCATCCACCACTGGCATTGCCTTCGGTGGCAGGGGCAGCGGCTGGGCCCGCAGCCTGAGGTGACGGCGCCGGGTAGCCCCATGCTGGTTTCAACTGCGGTCCCGCAGGTGAGGATGCCGGCGGCTCGGAAGTTATGGGCAAAGGCGTCATCTCACGCGTCAAGAATCGGGCCGGGCGTGGTGAACTCGTGCAGCAGTCCGATGGCGGTGAGGGTGGTGGCGTGCTCTTTTCAGGCGGTCCGATCTCGCTCAAGGGCTGGCGCCGGGTTTCACTTTCTGCAAGCGACGCGATTTTGGCTGGCAAAATCGTAGTGCTATTATCGTGGGAGGCTAGTGGATAGTGGACCGCCGCCGTGGCCGCCGCTGGCTCCGGTGCAGCGCCTGCATCCGCATCCTGATTCACAATATCGCACCACGCCATGCACAGCACCCGGCCATTGAACGGCGCCAGCATGCCGCGAGGCACCCCACCTCCAGGCCGTGCAGCCACCGTAAGCGACGGCGTCCGCGGCATCGTTGATGCTGCCTGTAAGGTCTCGCTGCATGACATCGCAGCATTCGTTCCGACGCTGCAACCGCTATCATCACAAGCGGCGCCGCTCGTGCATGCAACAGTTTTGGTAGTGGCGCTGTCGCCCTCGGGACAGCCGCCGAATGCGGCTATGCAGATGTTCTTGACTGACATCGGATCGACGTCGACGTCGTCGCCGCCGTCGCCGCCGCCGATGTTGCTGCCAGAGTCGATCCCCCTGGCGGCACCCCGGATAAGATTTTCTGCAATGCTACTGGAGGTCAAGGAGCCGCTGGTGATGCTGGATCTGGTCACCACGCTCCCGGCGTCACCGTCCTCTGGACTCGCGATGATTCTGCCACTGGGGTTATGAATAGCGGCCCCGCTGCGGTCTCCGCCACCACCGTCGCCGCCGCCATCGTCGTTGCCAGCGTTGTCGCCGCGGTTACCACCTCCATCAGCGTCGTCGTTCGGCTCTTCACAATCATAAAATTCCTCGTCAGCAGGGATGTCCAACCACATCTTGCTTTTGCTCTGCAAGCAAGCCATGGCAGGAACATTCATATACCAGTAACGGAGGCCCATCGCAACCTTCTTGGCGAACGGAGTGATACGGCTGAGAGACTGACATGCGTAAGGAGCCAGCTGCCTTGCAACAGCAGCCAGCTGCCTTGCAACAAGTTTATGACACCGAAATGTAGTGCGATGCCCTCCTGCTCCATCCAGTCAACGTTGAGCCGGAACGCCGGCGACGGACATTCCCAGGCTAGCCCATGGAAGGTGTGTATTTTTACCCGACAAGTTCAATTTGTTTTGATGGAGGCTCATATCCGTCCGCTAGGCTAGGCGGCTCATGGACTCTTCAGCTGTCCCACCCCTCACCAGGCCCGGATCTCGCATGTGGCCCTACCTGTAGTGCCGCGGCCCTGGCAGCCACCCTCTCGTAGATGATAGAGGCGCTGACCGGGTAGTCCCTCATCACCGCCTGAAGGTGTGATGAACAGACACAAGGGGCCAGGTTAAACCACTGAGAAAACAATTTCGCGGGAACCCTGCCACGGGGCGTCAGCGCTACCTCATAAAATGAGGTCCCTTCAATGAGTCAGGAGTGGACAGGACAAGACGTGAGAAGCGTCAAGTTGGCTTCCCAATAAGGCACCTCGCGCAGAGCGGCAGGGGACGCATGCGAGCCCATGCGTTTGAGCGCCATTTAGAGCCGCAGTGGGGCCAGCAACTGAATTGACTAACCCCACCCGCCCACGCCGATGGTGGTTAGGCTTTCTGCCGGTACAGCGTCCCCAGCCCCTGTCAAATCAATATCCACCTTCCATCTTAACTTTGAAAAGGGTCCCGAAGGTACCCAATCTTGCCCATGGTTTTACAGCGCCCCTTTGAGCTGATGGATGACAGCCCCCGGCGTACCTTCAGGTCCGGACCCGTTAGCACTGCCAGGTCCACAAACCCAAGCGCCGTACAATTCGCTGTACGCTTGCCCGTACTGAGCAGCGCCACCTCACCGAAGATCTCCCCCGGCTGCAAGAGCCCCCACATAGTTTGAGTCGGGGAGGTAACCGCGACGCAGCCCTTCTTGATGACGTACATCTCCTTGCCGACATCGCCTACCCGGAATATGACCTCGTTGGGGCTCAGCGAGATCATGCGGATGCGGAGCGACAGGGCACTCATGAAGCCTTCCTCACAGTCCTTGAACAGAGGAACCTGAATATACGAAAAGCAGGGAAGGTGACGAAGCAGCCGTGATGTGCACCGCTGCAGGATGCTGTGTATACCTTAGCCACGGACTCGTATATCGGTGAGAGGCTCGCCGCATGTCAAGGTTGCGGTGGAGTCAGTCAATATGAGTCCGGCGAAAAATGCCAGGACTCAGTCCATTCATGAGCAATCCCAGCGCTGGAATCACATTACGATGCCATATGGGCCGAAGATCACTTCGGGCTCCACTCCGCCTCGCGGTATCGGTTCCTAAGAAGCCAGGTCCTACCACCACCCTTAGATCACAAGGCTTACCTTATGAAGACTCCGCAGATGCAGGAACTGACACAAACTGACATGCAGACTGCTGGGTAGCTCCTGCGGGCAGATGGACGGCTTATAATGGTAATCATTATCATATAGGAGAACAGGTACGACAGGCTGCTGACCGGGGACAGGGCAAAGGGGCGTGCTCTGGGCAGGAACGACGGTTTGCTGGACTTCCTAACAGCTTGTTTGAAGTCCCGCGATGTGCGGCCTCACATTAGAGTGCGGCCTCGGCCTCACATTTGCAAACTTTGCAGGAAGCAGGGGGGTTCGTCCTCTCCGCTTCTGTTCCATTCTATCAATTACATCCCCATTCGGCCGCACTTGCGGCCCTCCGATGGGCCGATAACGATTTCCGCGGCGGAAATGTCGCTGCGGTCTCACCTGAAGAAACTGCATGCCCTCCGCCCCTGGGTGAGACCGCTGCTGCAGGTACTCATAGTACTTCTGCACCTTCTCGCTATGGCCATCGGGCACGCCTGCATAGCGTAGAGCGTCCTGCACCATAAGCAACTTCTGCCTGCGCACAATGTCGGGGGCATTCGAGTGAGGCATACATACGAAGTCGATTACTAACTTGAACAGCAAAACAGAATCCTAAGGTATATAGTACACTATGGTAGAAGCTGGTGATAGGAGACGGAGCGGAGTGAGCGAGAGCACGCAGAAAACCAAGGCATCGAGTCGGAAATCGGCCGCGAGCGGGAAAACAGCGAGCTCGGTCTTATACAGGGTCAGGGACGCACCCGTGGCGGTTGACCGCGACGTTCATGGTGGCGACCAGGGTTGCCATCTGGCCCACCACAGCACTGTAGAAAAAGGTACCCGCGATGAGCACTAGCACACAAAACGTACGCTCGAAGTTGTTGTAGGCTGTGACGTTATCACCCACCTGCACCCGCATGTGTGTGTGTGTGTGTGTGTATAGTCACAGGACAGGGAGGCATTATGTTGATCCGAAGGACAAAGGCAACACCGGAAAGGTGTCCCGCGCCCATCCGCGCCCATCCGCGCACCTGTGTATGTATGTGTGTGTATATGTGTGTGTATATATGTGTGTATATGTGTGTGTATATGTGTGTGTATGTGTGTGTATGTGTGTGTGTATGTGTGTGTATGTGTGTGTGTATGTGTGTGTGTATGTGTGTGTATGTGTGTGTGTATATGCGTGTGTATGTGTGTGTACGTGTGTGTATGTGTGTGTGTATGTGTGTGTATGTGTGTGTATGTGTGTGTATGTGTATGTGTATGTGTATGTGTGTGTGTATGTGTATGTGTGTGTGTATGTGTATGTGTGTATGTGTGTGTGTGTATGTGTATGTGTGTATGTGTGTGTATGTGTATGTGTATGTGTGTGTATGTGTGTGTGTATGTGTATGTGTGTATGTGTGTATGTGTGTGTGTATGTGTGTGTATGTGTGTGTATGTGTGTGTATGTATGTGTGTATGTGGCGGCTGAAGGCAAGTTTGAGACCCGGGGTGGCCGTGATCCGCCTCCTCCACCCTCCACTCTATGCTTCATACATTCCCCATCATGTAGCCCCTTTTGCGCGCAACAGACGAAGACCCTCACCAGTAACAAAAAGCTGTAGTAGTACGTAACGACGTACATCGACAGTGTGGTTCCAGAGACGTCAGCCGTCTGCGAGTTTGCATGGTAGGAGGATGTTGCGTGCACCGAAGCATTCGGCGTCTCGAACACGGCCACCTCGAAAGCCCAGTCGTCCACAGCGTCCTTACCACCGAAGCGGTACATCATATACCAGGTGCACGCCAGCCAGTGACTAAACAAAATCATAGCCATGAAGAGTTGCACGATGCGGAAGATCTTGGCGTTCTTGAAACGGTCGAGGAAGCGCAGCAGTCGGCCCAGCCGCAACAGACGCGGAGCCTTTAGGAAGCCTAGAGCCGCAAGCTCAGCGTTGCTAGTGCCTTTGTGCACGTCCTTCAAGGCACCGGTCCACAGGACGATCGAGTCGAAGGGGATTGTGCCGAAAAGGTCGACCCAGAACCAGGTCTTCATGTAGTGCGTGGTGATGGCGGCTGAATCGCGCACAAGCTCAGCCTACAGAGACCCCGGGTGGAGAAGCCGCCGCAGCAGTACCGGGCGGGAAAGCCATCCGCAATGCGTCACAGCAGCGTTACGTATCACCATCAACAGACGCGGGGGCAGCAGTGTTGGAGAGGTATAAGTATGCACGCCGCATAAGTGGATACGAAAGGCCAGAGCGGTGCAAGGCATAGCACGGCGAGCGAGATTTCGCCTCCCAGATGTGCAGTATGCGGAGCGGTTGGTTCCATGCCAAGCTAGGAACACGTATTTATTCACTACCGAACCCCCAATCATGTGCGCGGTCCTGAAGTCCAGGGCTGGCGGGACATCATCCGGTTGTGTATACCTGCTGGTTGTTCAGGTTGCTATCTCAGGTTGCTATCAGAGGTGGACGGGTAAGGACGCTTTTTTAATCTCAACTGGCAATGTAACACGTGCGATATGATAGCAAAAAGGAGCTTGTGAAAATTCAGATCCAAAGGAGGCTCCGGGTCACGCCAGACATCAGCCTCATGCCAGAAATGAGCAATGTCACGGTCACGGCCTGACATGCACACTGCGACGTGGGTGCCGCAGCATGAACATCACAGCTCAGGTGGGTCAGGTGGGTCCAAACCAATGCATACAGCCCAGCAGCCCATCTTGCTCCGAACGTATCGGCAAAAAGATTGGACCCACGTTATCAGATAGCTGCAAAGCAAGCGCCCCAGGCTAAGGCTGAGCATCCCAACCCAATCCCATGGCTGGCGCCCCAGGCAGATGCACCACCAGCATCCTCCAGCCAAGCGTACTTCGAGCACCCCACCAGTAAGCAGTTGCTGCGACGTCAGTGCATTGCTCGCTTAGTTGTTAGGTGCGCCAAGCTGTGTCCTTTCTGATTGCATTCCTGCGATGCTCCTTGCCCGCGTCACCCCCATGCCACGGTCTCCTCTCTCTCTCTCTCTCTCTCATCCGTTCCGTTAGGGAAGGCCCTACCCGTTTAGTAACAGTCAGTCACCTTGTTCCATGGTGTACTGCTCCCTGCCCGCCCATCTCGGTACCCGACCCTGCACTTTACACATGCAGTCCTACCCCACAATCACAAATTGTAAATTATCAAATTGATTTTGTTCCTCCTAACACGCCAGTCAATGCAATCACTTGCCCAGACACCCCTCTGACCATACCACACAACCCGTAAACTAACCCCTATTATCCACCCGACTGTACCGCCATACAACCGCATAATGCATCACCAACCTGGTGGTTGTAGTACGCCGTACGGAAGTTGGCAAACAGGTCCAAAGCGTACATGGCAGTAACGGCATATCCGGCCACCTGGAGCTCCGGTGTGTCTGGCAGACCAAAGCTGACGCTCAGCGGCACCGTCACCGCCGTCCAGATCACCAGCGTCATGATCACCAGATCCCAAACGCGCCGCAAAAATGATTCTGGCGAAAAGATTGGCAGAATCCCATCAATCACCGCGTGCAAATGCAGGATGCGGTGCCATATGCCCGTGCGCGACGTGATGCTACTGCTATGTCGCGGGTGCACGTCGGCCACCATTGCCGCCGATGTGATCAAAAGGATGCTCTGTCTCCGGCGGCAATGGTTCGGGTTCTGCTGTGGGCGCTGCCGCGATTGCTTATCCTGCCATTGTGATGGCCGTGTGATGCCGAAGGATCGCCCAGCGCCCCGGGATTGCCATCGGTCCTGTGCACTTGCGGAGACGTTCTTCGCCGACTCCTGCACCGACAACCAGCTGGCCACTGAGGTGGACTTCCGGGCGTCATACTTTTCGGCATCACCTGTACAATGGAGGTGGGTCGCTGGGCGTCATTCAGCGCCCCTTGGGCCTAAACCTCCATGCGGACTCTGCTCATTGAAGCTAAATGCAGTATGCCATGTGGGTCATCGCATCGCATGCGGGTGACGTCATGAGGTCCAGAGCAGGGGCCATATTGACTGCATGGGCGGACCGAGCTCTAAGTAACAGACAGGTGAATTGCAACCTAATTTGCGCGTAATTTGGCAAGGGCCAGCCACTGGGAAGTATGTAATTGGTCCTTGCAGGTTGCAAGAACGCATCAGGCATTCAGCATTCTCGGCATTCAGGCTCGTGCTCGTTAGAGGCGTTCAGCAAGCTCGTCGGAAAAAGAGCGGAAATGCGTTATTTGGTCTTCTTTAGATCTCCAGTGGCGATCTGGCTTTAGCGATTGGAGGGTTTATCACCAGTTGAGCGAGTTGCACTGATGCGAGTGTACTGATGCTTACCAGACCTGCGGCCCCATCCAACACACGCGCAAAACACAGATACAAAAGACACAAAAACATACACACCTGGTCGCACGAGCAACCTCCGCCGCAGCTGCATTTTTTGGCGCTGCACCGCCGGGGACTGCATTGGCAAGGACATGGCGGCAGGCAGCCTTAATACCTGTGTCGACTTCTGTTCTTTGGCTCATAAGTGAAATGGGGACAAAGACATTTGGGAATGGGCGGAATGGGCGCTCTCTGGATTGAGGCTGCCGGCGTGCCCACGAACGTGTGTATTGGGGCACGGGTCTTAGGTGCGGCATACCTGAGCACGGGAAATCTCCCCTTTGGCAGTTTCGTCACCCTCTGCTCTCTCCTCGTCCTGATGCAACTCAAATTGGCGCTTAGCCTCCTCCTCCTATGTGGAGAAAAAGGCGCCGTAGCTCAATTTTATTACAAAATGCTTCATACAAGTCTAAGAAGCACACCCGCATGGATTCCTTCAATTGATATCCCTGTCGCGGATCCCTTATCTTCTTCATGGGCATGGGACCCGACTTGACTACTTGATGCAGCTGATAAACACATAACTCCGGCCCCTCCCACATAGAAGCGAAAACTCACGAACTCATTGAGGGCAGCTTCATACTCCACTTGATGGAGAAAAGCCACGGATGCAGCCATTTAATACTTCTTTTACCGTGCCCGTTACAAGGTACGCCTCAATCCCGCATCGCAGCTAGCCGCCATTAAATCCATGTCCCTAATTCAAAGGCTGCTTGTGGGTTGGAAAAACTTTAACGGAGTTATAGACATGAAGACTCTGACGTGACAATCGCCATTCCCAACTTTACAGTTAGGATGGTCATTTTAATAGGCATCTCACACGAATTTATCAGCATTGCCTTCAGCATTGCCTTGAAAAATGCAGAATTACTGCAGTTACAGTGCTTGGAGGTATCGAGGGCCCAAACAGATACGGTTGTCAACCCCCTATTTATTCACCATATAAATGTAACGGGAACCAATCTCCATTTTATTATAGTGTGTCAGCAGACCAAAGGTCAGCGCTTTAAGAAGAAGCAGTACGGTTTAAGGTGCGGCTGTACCATACTAACTTGTGGATCACAACGAAAGGGCAAAATGTTTTTTTACAGAAAATATATACCAAATTATCTGCTTGATTTCTGTTGCCTTTGCGTGGGCCCCCAGCGCGCGATGCTTCGGTCGGGGCGTCATTTATAACATTCAACAAATCACGGTTTTCCTTGTGAGGCGACTTAAGTATTGCATAAGTAAACCTTGTGAAATTAAATGCAAACTTTATTCCCTATTTCGTTCTTGTCCTTATCGAGCACCTTTTATGTCCACAACTATAAAGTCGACAAATTATGTCATTGATATTGTGTTTTCGTTATTAGGTATTTTTTGTGTCAGCGCGCTGGCTTTACCGACTCGACTGGCTGTTGGTTTCCCTTCAAACTGTTTCACTAACCACCCCTTCGCGCGAAAGCACAGTGTACGAACTTCGTCTCATCACATGCATCAAAATCTCAGAAATTATTGACTTTGGTGGATGGTCACGTGTGTTCAGTTCGGTCATTGCAGGCTCTCACCCTGCAACACGGCTTAGGCGGATATCGTACGTCCTCCAATGTGTGATGTCTTCTAATTTCTAGTATCGTCATGTGAACGACATAGATAATCACCCAGAATCACCCGCAACTGCTGCTCGCACTAAACGGCGTATTCTTCGTATTCCAAATTTATAAGACCAGGGGACCCCTGAGACGCACACACCTTGAAACACGTTTGGATCAGAAGTAAATTGTACATAACACATGCATCCTCACCGACATACCTTAAGCCCCCGTTACGGGATCCGCCTTGTCTTTGTCCCTTAATCAACCTCAACTCTTGCCGCTGGCACAGCTCCTACTGGACGCTAATCACTCAGATATCGTGTCAAAGAGCTAGAGATCGCCACCCGTCCGTTTCATGCACATTACAGCCTATTAATGAGTCGACAAATCTGTTATGAAATAACAATAATGTTGCTCAGCCCGCTCTCAACACGGAGGTAACCAGACCACTGACGTCGCCTGCGCCACAAAGTAAGCCACCGACTGCAGCAGCACCTAATCAGTAGTCTCGCCACTGCCATTGCTATTGCATCCAGCTTGTCGAGGAGCATTGCCTTCCACTGGCCCTCAGATTTACGCTCATTAAGATATGGGGCATCGGCATCGGGAAGTTGGACGGAGCCGCAGAGCGTGATCGTCTTTACATAAATGCGGGGCCAACGAGGATAATGTCAGCCGAGATATGTGCTCAAAACGATGAAACAAAACAGGCAGCATGTTGTTACATGAACTCAGGGTGTGCAGCTTGGCGAGGGGCAATGGCGATGGTTCGCATAATGATTGACATGTACAGGTGGACGGTTTGGTAGGATGGGGATCTGGCTAACTAACGGTAAACATACCAAATTCGTTAACATACCGACGGTCACTGTTTACCTGATGGCACCCAGAAGAGACTTTTTGTCAAGGAGGTCGTGTGAATAGAACATGTTTGTCTAGGACGGTGTCACTGTCCTGTGCAAAATATCTGATCAGTTTTGTGAGGCGTAGTGAAGAAAACTATGGTTGTTGCTTTTTGAGTCGTGGTACAAACGGTTGTGGTTCTGGAGCAGGGAAGGGAGGTACAAAGCCGGCGGAGTGTTATTTCATTGGTGTTACTTTTCGACTTGCGTTGAGTACGTAGGTGCACGCTGGGGCCTTCGGTCGGCCATTCTTTATTTGCCGCGTCTGCTTGGTGTGTCCCTTAACTCGGCTCGGCACATGGCTTGTAAATTCCTAAAATTTAACCCCCTGGGAACAATGGTGCGTAATGAGATTAAAGAGAAAAGTTTATTCTGTCGTCCCGCAGCTCAAAAAACGACTGGCTCTTCAAATCACCGAGTTTTTTCCTCGCCAAGCCTTGCTAAACCCTAAAAGCCTAAACCCTAAAAATAGTTCCAAGAGATATAGCGACAAGCGGCTGCCACAAGACAGATGTATGGAGACCGCTTCGCAAAGAGTAGTCAGGTGCTATCGCACTTATTTATGTGAGGTCAAAAAGCTTAGGAAGCGCACAGAGATGTTATGACTCATATCATATGTCTAGTGGACATTTCAGTGGGGAAAACATATTGTTTCGAGCTTTATTCGAGCCAACATGGACTCGTACGGCACCTCCAATGTCCTCCAATCGTCCAATGCTGTCATGGAGCATAAAATCCAAGACCTCAAAGATCTGTCCGGTAAAATGCGCCCAGACATCCAAATCACCATCACACGGTTTCAATTTGTCAGTTGTTATATCGAACCAGGATGTGTCTAGCTTTGCTTCACCTCGGTTGCCAGAACCACCTCCGCAAGACATCCCTCCACGAAGCTGCAGACCGCAATGCCACGTTCCGATTCGCCGCGTAACGCACCTACCACTATTTTTACTTCTGATTCTGCCGCAGCACAGCTTACCCAAGCCCCTAGCGGCAGAAGTATGGTGGTGGAGCCTTCGATGCTGGCAACACTGCAGTTACGGAAAACGGACTCTACATTAGGTAAACCAAATCCAGCCATTCTTGTTGGAATCATGGTAATGTCAGCTTCGTTTACCTTACGGGCAACAATTCGCTTAAGGAGATGATATACCTTTGGTGAATTATACTGTCGATCGTATTGCAGGTGTCTTGACAAGTGTGTCATGCAGATGTCATGCGTGATCAGTCATGCTTGGGCGAATCGATCAGTTGCTGCCAGTTTAAGTGCGCGACGGTGGCGTTAGTTGTGACATGACATTCAGTTGTCATGCGTTGTGCAAGTTACGTGTTGTGTCGGACACATGTAAGAAATACAACCCACCTTACTGTGGAGCCTTGCTCTGTGCCAGCTTGGAGCTCAAGCCCTCCTGTCTCCTCGCTGCTCGTCCGGTACCGATAGACATCCATCGCCGTCCAGCCGCCGATAAGCTGTTCTGGTAACGTGACGGATTCCTTTGCGAACGGCTTGCCACCGCCGGCGCATCCCGACAACTCGACGCCGCCATTGAACGGGCCATCGTACCTACCATGTTGTATTAATTCGTCCATGCATCCATATCAGGACATCCGTATCAGGACATCCGTATCAGGGCATCCGTATCAGGGCATCCGTATCAGGGCATCCGTATCAGGGCACTAGGGAGACCCGACGAGCATGTATTGCGGAATCGAGATGGCGATAAGGTTAGATCTCCCATCATGCAGCCAGCCAGTGTGCTTCCCGGCCCTGTCCCCAGCCACTCACGTCTCACGGCTGAGGTCGACGAAGGTCACCTGCCACTGCTTGCTCTCCCAATGCTGCATTAGCGTCAACGTCGCGCGTAGTCGTGTTTGGCTGGCCGGGGCCGCCAGGCAAACCTCCACCTTCGTCTTGCCAGCCAGCTTAGCCGGAGCCGCAACGTAACCTCCGGCTGGAGTCACAGGCTTGACGAGGCTCCTGGCGAAGAGAGGCATTGGAAGAAAGCACAGCTCTACAGCACCTGCTCGATGCTTCGCGTCAAAACCCTTGACGCACGTAAGCACTTGTATTTGCCGTGAACTGCGGAAATGCTCGGGGTGATGCCACACATTGCTTAACCGTTAACTGATGCCATGGAAAACTACACATATTTGGATTTACACAAATTTGATCCTTGTGGAAAGAAAATTGGGCTTCTCAGTCTGCAGGTGCCTTGACAGCCCACAGATGCTATCCACCACACGACGTGCGATGCACGATTTCGAAAACACTGTCCATGGCCCTGCACCTGCACAGCTGCAAGCCCATCACCCACCCGCCGTCCGCCTTCCATACATCCTCCGCCTCCTCCACATACGCGATTGCGTCGGCCTCGCCTGTAAGCAGTGGCGAGTAATGGTGCTGAGTGATCCATTTTGGGCCAGCCTTCTGAAACACACTCAGGTGCGAAGGACATGCAGGTAGCGATCCTGCTTGTCATCGAAGTATTTGCGCAAATATTTGCCAAGGCAAGGGCCTTCACAGTATTGGCCACATTACCTACATCCAACGGTTGGCATCAGACGCTTGAAGATATTTCGTAGGCTGGGCCCATTGCTAGGGCCTTGCGTCACGAGGCAGCTGCTCTGACTCTGCCAGTCATACAATTCTACACCCCTACGCCAATGGTAAAAGGGCCTCGTCAGGTTCAGATCCGCCTCAAGGATTAACTGTCACAGATGCTGGACAGGAGATATAAGCTACCTTTCCGACAACCCTGTTGCCAGAGCCTAATTAGCGTAAGGGCGCCAATCCAGAGCTCGTCTAAGAACTTGCCATCGTAGGGCAGTTTCATCCTGGATAATGAGACTCACCATTCCCTGTATGCGCCGGAAACAAATCGATCTGGTAGAGGTTGTGCTGAGCCTTCCGCATTAAATGTCACGGTCACACCCTCCCACTCGCCTTTAGGAAGATGGTGGGTTATAGGGACAACCAAGAGTGTTAGTAGTGAAATGTACTAGGTTGCCAACCTTCACCTCATTAACATCGTCCCATAGTTCCCATCACCCTATTGAAAAGTCCGTAGCAGTACAGGTCCGTGGTTCACAGGCCTCCTAGCTATGGCGCTTACAGACTTTCGCTTCGGCATAAGCCACAATTAAACTTTGTCACACCTTGAACTTTGTTTGAAAAAGCGTCCCACAGGGCACCGTAGGACGAGGCCTCGCGTTCAGTTGGGGCCTGAGCTTGCTTTGTTGCACTATGCTGTCTAACACAAAATCGTGGACGAGAAAATGTAAGCGATTTTGCAACATGTTGAACAGTTGATCTGCAAGCACTGGCAGGTCGGTGCTGCCTGAGCTGTAGGGACCACATTACCAACCACGCTAAACCACTTCAAGTCGGATACTGAAGTTATATAATATGAGCAACTTATGTTTTTATTGGGTAAGATCTTCAGCAATCAATGCGATAGTAACAAAATGATTTGGATCCGGTCGTTGGAGAGAAACACGGATGCCTTCCGCGGCTTCGATGCACGGGAATGCATGACCCTAGAAAAAGTGTATGTATTACACTATTTATACTATTTATGTCACTTAATTGAAAACCGTCATCGTAATTCGGTCGTCGGCGTCAAGCTGTCGGTGTCATCGAAGTCCATCCCACTCATATTAAGTTCAGCCATTGAAAATGGTTACAGAATTGTCCATGCATCATGAAGACTGGTTAGCTATAGGCATCGAATCGTCAGGGCAGCAGGTGTTCGGCGTAGGGGCTCAACTCAGTCATGGGCGAACACTCATGGCGCAGCGGGTGGCTGGCGTTGGCGTGGGTGTTTTCCTTCTCTTTTTCTTCTTGTGAGCTGGCTGTGAAACCCAGTATCGCGATAGCAAAGAGCGCTAAACACGGGATTGTCACGTCCTGCTGCTAGGGCCCTTTCAATCTTCCTGTGCCTCCTGGGTTCACGGACCAAGATTCGATGGTGAGCAGGAGGGCGATTATTATTTCTGGTGAAACAATTGGAAATCTGATTTCTATACCCTAAGGGTACGTGACGTGTGGTATGGTATGCGGTGTGGCGTGGGGTGGGGTGGGGGCTATCAAAACCCGCGGAACCATGGCGCAGGCAAGGGCAGCCTGCCCAAGTTGGACTTGCTCTTGCATACAACAAGCACACTGTAACAACCCAATTCAGATCTGATAGACATCTCCGTCTTCGGCAGTTTCTACTGAAATACGCGTTCGCAACCTGATTACGAGGGGGACCGGGATGAATGATTATGGCCTCACAGCACGACTTTGCGTTTCCACTTACTATGTATTCCACATCGGAATCTCCCCTCTCATTGCTTCTGCAGGATAATTTACGCGGCTTCTACTTTGATGTTTGGTATCGTGGCGGTTATACTGCTGGCCTCACCAAAGGGCCAGAAGAGTACGAAGCCTCCCGAGGTCAGTTTTGTCGGAGTAAGACTCAGATTGTATCTTCAAACTCTACAATCGGTCGGAACTAATTTGGTCCAGTAGGACAATAATGAAATAGTCACACCAGGCCGTTTCCCGCGAGCTGTATGCTACGAAGATATCTCAAGCAACCTAATGGTTTAGTTGCTGTTTGACACGCACTGGCGGTTGTGAAGGTTTCTTATCCTGCTGGACATAAACGTCGCACCTCCATGCCAAGGTTCCTTGATCGGTCTGTGCTCCTTCGTCTCCCAACCTATGCTATCCTAGGGCTACGACCTAACCATCGTGCCGCTCATCATCATCATGGCGATTCTAGTGTTGGGCGTGCTGTTGGGCGCCGTGGGCATGCTCATCTTCGCTGTGTTGCCAGCGACATACGCACGGCCCCTCAGCTACCACATGGACGTGCTCGAGCAGAGGAGCTAGGTAGGCTAGCTTAGCTCACAGCATACAGCGATGCCCCGTGTGTATGGCTGAAAGCTGAACGCGGCATTGGGCTACTGCCGAAAGCGTATTGGGAATTCCCGCAAGCCTTCTTTTTCGTGGGGTCAATCTTGTGCATAGCCCGCGTTACAATGAATGAAAGGACGCGAATGACAGATACCTCACCGGCTGGCAACGAATGTGACGAATTACGAATTCAAATGAGAACCGAGCATGATGTGGGTCCTGAGGGCTTCGGTGGCTGGGGGTGAAGAATAGATGCGTACACAACTGAGTACAGTGATAGTTAGCTTCTACGATCAAAACTTGCAAACTCACATTCTATGGCCGAATTGTCTCTAAGTGCTAGTTTCAGCATTCACATTCAGCGTGGGCGATTAGGGCCACGACGTCAGATCAAGTCAGGAGAGATCCCCCCTTGGAGCAGTTGGTTTGGTAAATGTTCGCATCACGGGTATAAATGTTCGAATCTCCTATGGTTGGCACCGCATGTGATATCTGAATGGATTATACGAATATAGGCTAACGAATTTGTGTTGACGGATAACATTTCGGAATCTGCGAGCGTAATCTGCAACAGGAGTTGTGGCGAAATGGCCCCGGAGGGTCGGTGATAATGCCAGAGGCTCCAATCCATTTCATCCTCATCATCTTGGTGCATTATGAAGGAGCGCAGGAGACGCCCCCACCCTCCTCACTAAGCTCTGGCGCGTTCACCACTACTCACGACCACATGCTTTATATACCACAACCCACGTGGGGGGGGATCCCAAACAAAAGGTTGCCATGTCCGTACACAAGCACACACATAAACACACGGCGGGATTGGGGGGCCCTAACATCACTGCCGCTCGCACAGTCACGGCAGGAACGCCCGGCCCCACATCACTCAGCCCCTCCCTAGCTGCTCCCTGCATCGTCGTAAACACGCGGCCGTAAGGACGCCAGCAGGGACTTCCGGCCCCGCACACGACGCAAGGCGCGTGCGAGTTGAAAAGCGGCTCTCGCCTCGCACGCGCCCACACCGCTCCCGCCGCCGGAATGGACCCGGGCGCTTCGCACTTCAGGGTGGAGAAAGTCAGGGAAACATTGCCACCGGTTCGTTACCCTTCGCACAACGGTCCTCCGGAAAGTCAAAATCGGAGAATGTGGACCACCCGTACACCGGCACATCACATAGCCGCATCTAACACATCTTACGAGTGCGTCTCCAGATCCTCATACTGTTCTCATCGGCCCATCCATCAGGTTTGCTTTCCTGCCGAAATCTCCCACACACGCCCTCTCTTAAGGATGTGAGGCTAGCCAGCCAGCCAGCCATGCGAGGAGGGGCTTACGTGAGAACTAAAGTACATATAATCTTAAGTACAGGTGCCGTACGCACAACCCAACATACGGGCCGTACATACGATCGAGGTACAGGGGCCAAAACATGGGCCTTCCATCCCACAATTTGAGACATACAATTTCTGCTTTTTCAAAATGTGCGCCAAACCCTTACTTTGGTGCCTTCAGCAGTTCCGTCAGCTGTACGGCCACAGCTCCGCCACGTCGACCGTCTCCTTACCAGCTCGAAGGTGCGGGTTATTGTCCCTCATCCCTTTCTGGTGGGACATCACCGCCTTCTGCTCTTTGCGCTGTAGCTGAGCCACTTGCAGCTGCAGCAACGGAAGAGCCTCCGGGTTGCGATGGCCACCCGGGGTCCTCGGCTCTTGTTTCAACCCCCTGGGACCGAACCGGAGGTTTGCCAGCGACTTGCGGCCCCGTCGAAGGGCACGAGTTGTCCTCAGCTTGGACTGCGTGGCAGAGTAGAAAACGGTGGCGGTGGTAGTCATGGTGGTGGCATACCCACGTGTCCATATTTGCAAGGCTTTGGGCACGGCTGCAGTCCTTCGCCTGCCTCAATCCGCCGTCGCCACCACTGACATCACAACGGGTAGGGGAAAGGTTCCAGCCTCTCCTTTCTATCCATCGTTCCATTCCCGTCCTCATGTCGATCAGCCTCCTTCGTTTTCAGAGGGGCCCCCTGGGGGTATGTTGAGCCTTCACTTCGTTTCCAACAAACCGACGATTTGTTTTACCCCTTGAATTCTTTCATTTAACTTCCAGGTAAAGTGATTCCTGCCTAAACTCTCAGCGCTTCCCCCCTGGGCGGACCCTGGCTCGTGAGTTGCGTCTGGTAGGCCCTAAGGTGTTTAGGGATGACGGTCTTTGACTGCCCCAAATCCGATTGTGATGGATCTCACAACCCCTTATGCCTGCAGATGTTGCTTCTGTAACAAACACCCACCTCGAACTGCTCCGCAACATCTAGGAGGTCGTCTGTCGCCAGGTTCCTTTCGCGACGCCTTCCTTTCGCGACCCCATTGTACTGCTTCTCCTTTTCCTCGTCTTCTCCTGCGGCCTGCTGCAGCTCGTGCCGGGCTTGAGGCTGCGCCGGGAGAGCCCGCTGGCCTGCGGTAGAGCACAAGTAATAAACCAGAGCGTCAATAAGAACATTAACGTCACATGCATATCTACATATAAGATATTGCGGCTTGGTTGTCGGCATGTGCTGGCTTTCAGTCAACCAAAGGACAGGGTTGGGCTAGAAGTGTAGTACATACAAGAAAAGTGAATACTTCGATCGCAATTGGTAAGAAACCAATTACAATATAAATATCCACTCTTACAGAGCCTTAGTTTAGACGACTATTACAAGAGGAGTCACGAACCAACCCACGACTAATTTACAGACAGGATGGAAGTGTGTGGTTATGACTACGCCCCGTCACGATGGCCGTTTCCTAAAACCCAAATGCCTTTTTGCATTTCGGCAAGATTGCAGCCCTCTCCCCCCCCTTGAACAAGGCTAGCGAAGGAGGCTGTTGACCGCGAGGTCGACGGGCAAGGCACATTACGGACAATCACGGGCAAGGCCATAAAGAGCACTCGTCATGATAACATCATAGGAAGAGAAAAAGGGACTAGGAAATCGGAGCGGAAGACGACCACAAGCCGAGAAGCCACCAAACTCATAAACCCAACGCCGCTTTATGCTCTCCCTGCTCTCACCTTTCAAAACGGCCATGGTGACGGCCAGAGGCGGCCAGCGCAGGGGTGCATACGGTGCACACGGTGCACGCGACCGTCGCCTTGGTGACTCATCGTCCGAAACGTACCATCGTACGGCGTGGCGGCGCCTGGCCAATCTGACGCGAGCCTTCCGCAGCGGCAGCCTCGGTTTCACCTGGGCGTGGGACTCGCCCGTTAGGGCCGGTATTGGAATTGGACCAACCAACCAAACGCCCCGCGCACGCATGCAGATATGCAGTCCATACTTACCTTAGGTGCAGGCGGTGGAGTGGCGGTCAGAGCGCGATTCAGCAGGGACATCAGACGTGATATGGCGGGGTTCACGGCGGCCAAGTGCTTGCGCATTCCAGCAAGGCGGTTCAGCTCGGCTTGGGAGGCGCGCACAATTGCCTCAAGCTCTGGTGGCCGCTGTCGAGGCCGGACGCTGTGAGGCCGGACGCAGATGAGAGGACGCCGTTAATGATGTAGCGGGTGATTTTGATGGGTTTGGTGGGATTGAGTACACATGTGCATTAAAATATGAAGCCTTGTATAATATATGTCACACAACGGATGCGTGGCTTGCCTGGAGGACGCATCTTCGGACGCATCGACTGCCTTGCATTGGATATCAGTTCTGTTCTCATTCTCGTTGCCATAACCCTTCTCTTTGTCGGTGTCGGGCGTTTGGTTTAGAAAGGGACAAGCAACAGGCGTCTCAGAAGCTGACCTGTCGGCATCCTCACAAGTGCAGATCTCATTGTGCTGTAACCCGCGCAACTCTTTTAACATATAGGGGCAAAGTCCAGACGAAGTAAGTGAATTGACCATCCCCTCATATACACTTCGGTACTGCCTCGCGTGAAGAATGCAAGGTCGTGCCATTCCTGAACATTAACTCTTCGTTGTTGCTCGCAAAGTCTTATATAGACTTTTAAAGCCCATGGTCCTGTACTTTCGTGCAGGTGCATGGTAGGCCTGTCAACTTCCCTCGGGCCTAACGACCAGGCGCCAAAATTGTATGACAGGAACCTTTCCAAACAGTACATATGCCTTTCCCAATCCTCGGATTCTGCGTAGCTGCGTTCATGGTCGTTGAATGCGGTTAGCCGCTATCAACGTTTAACCGAAACCTTGAAATTTGCCGTAAGGCCTATGTTCTAATCCCAACATTGTGACCCTATTACACCCGTCTCAGACAGATCAACGCGTCAACACCAATGCCTGACGGGCGGCATGCCTCCAGGGCATGGCAAGCAGGTGCAACGAGACACGACCACAGCAGATCCATCACGGCGTAAAGTATATCACAAATTGCAAAAGACGATAACAGATTTCAATCGCTACGGCCACGAGTCAGACATTGCCTCTGTCCTCAACGTGAACCTGAACGTTCAGTCAGACGTTGCCTCTGTCCTCACCTCATTTCTGTACCCTATGCAGATGATGAGCAGCTCCTCACAGCCAGATAAAACAGAATTGAAGGAACACGCTCGCACACTAAATGCATCTCTGTTCTGCACGCATCATGCACATTGGACGCCAAACGAGCAGACTTGCAAATCTGTAATGGAAGCATGAGTCCTAAACACCCTAACCAAACCTGCACGGATAAATCGCATGACTGGGCAAACCATCCTAAATAAGGCTTAATGCCGAATTGTGGAAGTCGTCGCCTCTCTGCGCACCACGCCAGCACGCCCCAAGATCGGCCGTTCAAGTGGCGCTAAAAGAAAGCTTAAGGAAGAAGAATAACATTGTAGTATCCTCGACGCGCCATCATCCTGAAAGGAAAAGCTGACTAATCAACCAGACCTATCGGCACAAAGCCGATTGCTAGGGATCAGGAGTGGGTCCTCGTGGGCCAACACCCATACGAAGCAAGTTAAGCTCCAATCACTCATCCTCGCTCTGCCTTAGCACGTAATCTGAACTCACCATCACTGCAAGCGGGATACACCTGGAAGCACACCTAGAACTTCGTATCCCGTAAAGCTGCACGCCGTACATCGTACATAATGCACGCTATGATGTACAACACACCACACCGGAGGACCAGACCATGCAAACACCGTGTCTTAACCGGAACTCGGCTTCTTGTTTAGTGCGCTGCTGGGAGTTGGGGGCGCGGGGTTGTTGACTAAAAATGAGAACGTCAAGACGGCCGAGGCCGTACCACCTGGGTGCGGCTGGCGATTGCTGAACCTGCAAAAAGCAGAAGGGAGGGTCCAGGGAGGGGAAATGGGTCGCAGTGGATCGAATCTCAGCTCCCATCTCGTTATGACCCCATATTCTGAAGCTCAA
The DNA here is from genome assembly GCA_030268105.1 of Volvox africanus. Taxonomy (NCBI): domain Eukaryota; kingdom Viridiplantae; phylum Chlorophyta; class Chlorophyceae; order Chlamydomonadales; family Volvocaceae; genus Volvox; species Volvox africanus. The sequence continues at coordinate 1,817,694 of BSDZ01000010.1, read as the reverse complement.
ACGCCAGATGTAAACACAAACACGTCGTACGAACAGACAACCCATGAAATCCCCACAACCGGTCACAATCTCATCCCCTGGGCATGCGGGTTCCATCTCTCGTGTGACACGCAAGGCCCACGGGGGAGTCCCCTGGCGCTTCAGAGTGGTGGCCGAAGGGGTAACTTAGGGTTTTAGGGATTTCAGCATGAGTGAGTTGCTCTTACTGATGCATACACGCAAAGCGAAGCCTTGTACGACGGCGGCATGTACGGCACTCACGCGTGGCGAACCCCGGGCAGCCATGGAATGAACTCCGGGAGAATGGTACCAGGCTCAATGTACGAATCAGTACGGAAGAAGAGCACGTGGCGGCCGTTCGTGAGGTTGGTGGTATCGATCTGCAGCACGCGGGGGGGATTATAGGGCATAGGGGATCTGGTAGGTAACGGACCCATGGGACACCGGGATCCACCGCAGACTCAACATCACGCAAGCTTTGGTTGAGGGCCGTGGTGCTGAAGGAGTTCATGGACGATGAAGACGAGTGGGAGGAGTGGGAGAATGTCACTCATGGCGTGATTAGGTGTTGGACTAAGCACATGCACTCAGCCGTCTGAGAAACACACACCCTCCACGGGGACTTCCTGCGTTTCCTACCGCCGGCACTTTGTGCCGCCACTGCTTTGAACGTGAGCTCGTTTGTTCTGTGCCACTTCAGTCGTACGACAGGCATACGGCGTACGACATGCATGACTCACCGCCAGGTTCTGGTAGATCATGTCGTCAACGTCCAGCTGGATACTGCCCAGTGTCGGAGAGCGCGCCCCCGTCACCGGATCCACCCGGTGGAATCGCGGGTCCACCGTCACCTGGGAGCGATCCACATCCGCATCGTCATTGAGAGTTGGTGATATATGTGTGACATGTATTACATAATTGACATACATTACGACACTTGGTTAATTGCGCGGTCAATTGAAAACTTGTTGAGGCACTTGAATAACGGTTGGGGTCGTCGCATTTGCGACATTCGTCATAGCCCCAGACCACCTACCAAAACGGCCCCAATATGTTTGATCTCGCCTTCTCTCTCAACCGCTTCCGTTTCTTTGGCGTCCGGCCCCCTTCTCTCCCCCCCCCCCATCCCTCTCCCTCCTCCCCTTCCTGGACGGAGAGATAAGTTGATGACTCACAAAGGACCTGGTGACGGGGGCCACCACGGGTTGAACTCGGTTGTAAATCCGTTGGTCGAACGACATCAACTGCCGGATGTTCCACGTGCCGGAGACGGGCCTGGGGGAGGACAGACAAACACAAGCAGGATTTGACACACACATTTATAAAGAGAGAGAGAGAGAGAAGGGGGGGGAAGGAGGAGTTAAAAAGCAACCAATTTTCATCAGACCTCCCGTAAGCAGTGAATTGCAGGCAAGGAAGGACGCGCAAGGGGAGAGGCCTGCGCGGGACGCGTGAGGCGTGGGGGTGCGTGAGGCTGTTGGCACGTGTACGTGCCCCTAACCGCCCTTCTCACCATACGTTTTCTCCTCCCCTCCCTTCCCTCCCCCCTCCTTCAGCTTTTCTCCAGCGTAAAGTGATACCCCGCGTGCCTGGCTGAATGCTGAAAACGGCCTCCCGCTTTCCTCGAAAGGCACCCCTCCTTGTAGCCGGTATGCCTCTCTCACCATACGCTTACGCAGCCCCTGCCCCCTTTCCCCATCCCCCTTCACCCCGCCCTACTGCCACTCACGCTGTGGGCAGTACGTCCTTGACAATTGACATTCGAGTATAGCTCCAGGGGAAGTCGTTGAAGGCCGTGGCTCTGCGGGGAGGTTTTCATGTGGACGGAGCGGGCGGCAGGGGTGTGTGTGTGTGTGTGTGTGTATGTGTGTGTGTATGTGTGTGGGGGGGGAGTTTGGGTTGGGAGTTGGGGAAGTGCACAAAAGCAGGTGCTTACAGGAGGGGAGTACAAGTCAGCCTGGGTACGGCTCCAGGAGAGGTTCAAGTCCGCTAGATGGGGGGACGTGTCGCGGTGGTGGCTGTAGCGGTTAACTCAGCTTTTTCTTCGCTGTCGTGACAGATCAGATCATGTGGTGTCAAAACTATTTCATGGAGTAGTCATTGAGGGGTCATTTTGCGACATTGCGGGTGAAGCGAGCAGCAGTAGCGAAGTGACACCCCTCCCTCTGCCCCTACTACCCACCTAACCTGCACCCTCCCTCAGCTGCATTCGTATCTTCATCCTAGCGTGCGCCTTTCTCCTGCCTCCCCTCCACTCGCCTGCTCGCTTCCCGTCCCTCCTCCCGCCCCGCCCCGCCCCCTTTCCTCCCTCCGCCCGCTTACATAGTGGGGGTCTCTGGCAGCAGGTCGGGGGCTTCTCGGTTGGCGCACGATGGCTTGCCGTTTTTAAATCGGACCTGGCGGGGGGGATCATTCGGGAGGAGGTGGAAGATCGCGGCGGAATTCTCTAACACCTCCCAATCGTGCACCTCCGTTGTACTATCTCGCAGATTTTCTTTAGTAGCGGGCAGTACGGTGCCCCCGGTGGTTCCAATTACTCGCGCTTTCAGGGGCTTCGTACCGACACTTGATACTTTCTAACGCTGGGTGCCGTACATGCATCATTCATAGGAAATGAACTGCTTTCGTGGTTCGGTGTTTTCCCCCCTCCCCCCTTTCCCCCATACCCGTGTCCGTTTCTCCCCACGAACCCCCGGGACTACTCCCCCCCTTCCTTGCGGTTAGCCATGCTTTACAGCAGCGTCTACAGCGGTATCATGTCTCGTTTATTCGTCCTCCCCCCTCCTCCCCCCCACGTGATGCCCACCATGAAGCTAAGCTCCGGAGCCTGCACATAGCCCAGGCCCAGCGTGAGGTTCGGAACCACTCCGGGCATCAGAGCCGTCTCTGAGCAGGAGGAGTGGAAGGGAGGGAGGCAGAGAGGAGGACGGGCAAGGGGAAGAGTCGTGTGACTCCCAGACCGGTTTGGATTGGGTTAAATCCACACAGTGCCCAGATCTGGCAACCATTGCCCTCTATGACGCTTGCCTTCCTCGCCTTGCTTTTCATGACCCGACAGACCTCCATCGGCAGTTCCCCAATCCTATTCCCAAACCCCGACCTCACTCTCATTTCAGTTCATCCCGACACTACCCTTCCTCCCCCCCCCCACACACACCTGCCCGGGCCCGCAGCGGGGCTACGCAGTCAAACGGCACCAGGCTGGTATTGACTACAATCCGGAAAACCTTCATGCACGTGAGATTTGCCCGCGGGCAAAACCAGTCGATGACGCCGGAACTGCCAATCTTGTAGTTGGTAGTGTCCGTTATGATGCCGCTCTGGGGACATGGATGGGAACAAACACGGTGCAGCGGATTTGGGTGAATTTTGGGTCCGCGAGCCACCAGTGTGCTTCCTGGAGTTGCTCCATAGGGCTGGTGTGGGAAAAATCAGCGGAATGGGGTAAAACCCCACCGGACATGCACAGGATAGACCTATCACGGTGCTGCCAAGACCACCATGCCGTGATCCACTCGGCGTAGGGTAGCAAGGCACAGCTAATCCAGGTAGAACATCAGCTGTTTAAGTTTGCACTGCTATGTTAGGTGTGTTCGTACTGCTGTGTTCGTACCGCGTTGCTAGGGAGGGGTGCGAGGAAGTAAATCTCCCGTGCGAGGTAGTCCGGGTTATAATGTATCTGGAAGAGAACATCAATCGTCACAAGTCCTGTGAGCGTCTGGTTATAGGGCATGCCTGGGGGAGGATAAGGGCCAGCGGGCCGAAGGGATTTGGAGGCCACTAAAATGAGGGGCTGTTGCTTCCGACGAACGGCGGCAGGTACAGAGTGTACCGCGCGAAGCACGAGTCGGATCAATCTTAGCATAATAAATAGGGTGAGCCGTTCCTTATAAGATCATGATTATGATCACGACGCCATGAACAATGCATGCACTTACATGCGCCAAGATGGAAGTGACGGGCATCTATTGAGACATTTGAACCAGCGTCCGTCCACCACTGCTGCGCCTCAATCCACATGCGTGGTTCAGGCCATCCCGTGCAGTTTGAAGGCTGTGTCAGCATGCGGTCCGGGTCCGGCAGTGATTGCGCGGACGACGGCCGGTACAAGGCAGACACCAGTAAAAGGGCTAAAAGTACAAGTCCTGGCATTATAAATAATCTTGTTGGTAATGCTCTATCGTCTAAAATGTTCGTAGTAGCTTGTGCTACCGGTTTGTTTGCAGCGCTTCGTATACAGTTCCCTTCTTAACGCAAACCTGCGCAACGAAGAGGCTAAAAATTTAAACTGAATTATCGAACTATTAGATACCGTGCTACTTTATTTTTAAGGTAATCTTTGCATAATAGCTTTGACTGCATCGGTCACTTTCGTGGCGGGCGTGAAACTGAGAAGCAGTTGAGCATGACCAGGTGCTTAATTCATATTAACTTTCCAAATATAACTTTTGACAGTTTGCCAACCTGCCCAGTAGGAATACATGAGTGCGCAAAGCGCCATGCAAAGCAGTTGGCGGTTGCGCCCGCCCCCGGGCCCAAAGCATTATTGAAGCTTTTGAGTCTGTGATCCTGAGCAATTTGCGCAGGTAAAAAATACCATCCTAAGCTCTGCATACACATCATATTCACGTCCGCGAAAGCGTTGCACCAAGTCGGCATGAAGGATCCATAGAGCCACGACGAATCATGTCGTAATTAATTATTTAGTCCAAATGGTTAGTATAATATAGCAACATCTAATGGGCATACCGCGTCATGTCAACCCTGCGTATTTGCAACATCCCGATACCGATTCCGAAATCATGCGCTTACCACCCATTCCCGCATACAGCACCCGTATGCCCTTGAATCGTAATTTGCAATAGATGGAAAAATAAGTTTATCATAAAAACACTCATACATTTAGACATGGCATATCTTAAGCAGAGCTAGTCGCGGGGTATGTACCTTTCTCCAGGCACTGGAGGAGGATATCGGAAGCTTGCACGCAAGTAAGAAAGCACCACGATCGCGAACATCGCACATCGACAATAACCAGCTCGCTCTAAAAGTTAAGTTAATCCCTTCGTGCGGCCACGCTAGTCCTTATGTTTGTGTTCCGGAGGCCCTGTCGGCAGCCTGCCGCCATCACCAATCTTAAGCTGCCCCACGCCCATGCCCTTGCCAGTCAGCCACGTTGTGCCGGCTCCGTATCCTCGTCTGCCCATCTCTGATTGCCACAGCAGCACTCCGAACGCGCTTCCTGCCGCCAGGCTCGCCCGGAGGACGAAGTTGAGTGGCAGTGCTACCAACAGCACCAATGCCACGCCGGCAGACGTCAGCAGCGCTGTGCGGCTGCCGCTCATCAGCACTCGCACAGTGAAGCGTAGCGCCGCCTCCACACCGGCGTCCATAGCATGGTGGCAACGGTAGTACGCCGCCGGAATGGTGAAGACGGCGATGTAGCAAATCAGCCAAAACATGGGCTTCAGCAGTCGCAGCATGAGCACCAGCAGCGGCAGCAGGAGGAAACGCATGATTAGAATTCCTGATTCATAAGTAGGGACGTAGGCCGAGTACCCCGCCCGCCAACAAGGTATGGCGACGCCCGGCTGCGTCCAGTCAACAGAACTCAGGCACCAGAAATAAGGGAAAAGTCAGTATCGTACAAATTTACTGCTCAACACATGACTTAGCACATGGCATGCATTGCAGTTTTGACTGCTAGTAGTTGCTGACTGTTAGAAAGGAAGTAAAGCGCCCTCCGCTCTATCTTCCCCGCGCATTGCTTCTTTCTTCTTTCCGAGACATGCATATGCATGGATTGTGCATGCATCCTTAACACTGATCATCGTTGGGCCTGTGTGTTTCGCACCCCGGCCACTCCTGGCCTGAGCGCCGCTGACAGAGATCCCCAGACCTCTCAAACCGCTGGGTCCACCGCGTCCCAAGCCAAGGCGCAAGGTATCCTCTAGACGGACGCTGGTATCCTATGGCTGCAGCCCCTTGAACGTACTTGCGAAATAACCCGCAGCTCCCCGAGCACCATGCCCAACCACAGCAGGACTGCCACAAGCGCCGATGTGATGGCGCGCCGGCCACTCAGCAGCCCAAAGGTCAGCACCACCACAGCAGCTCCATAGCGAGCAGCCCACAGCGCCACGCCTTGAAGCATGGCCTCCAGCCGCTGCTGCATCATCATGGCCGCCTGGGGGAGGACGGCCGGAAACACCAATCAACAAATTCCGCAGGACATTCAGTGGAAAGTAGATGGGCCTTACGTCAACTGATACCGCGCCAACGTATAGCCATAGGTGGATAAAGGCACCGCACCGCACCGCAGCCGCACCTCCAACGGATTAAGGCACTGCTGCTGCCCATCCCGCTTTTGGCACACCCCGCCCGCGAAACCCCGTCCGTCTTGCTTTGTGCTCCAGGAGAGGGGAATCATGCGGAGCCTCGGGGCCCTCCCGATCCTGACACCCACGCACGTCATGTTCCGAGTAGGCATCACGCGCCACGTGTGCCATGTGTGCTGCGGCTTAGTGGTCGTAAAGGCAGTTCACACGCTATGATACCAGGTTCCCCGGCTTCTCACCGTCCTTTGTTTATCTTCAGGTACGGCTGGTCACGCTAGACACGCACAGAATAGGCAGCGTAGGCAAGATATCCACGGATGCAGCGGTGTCGTTGTGTGCCGCTCACCCAACCCGCGTCACCGTATAACCCTGCACTCAAACTGGTCAAGCACCCTTAGACTGCTTGACCGGCCAGCGACAGCCCTACAAAAGCGTTATGTGCGCGGCTGCGCACCTTACGCCGGTCGACCTCATCTTCAGGCTGAAGACTCTGCGCGGAACCATTCGCCTCACTGCTCTCCGCCGTCTGATGTTGCTGCCGCTGGGTGCGCCGATAGCTAGCCGCGGCCTCCCGCAACACATTGCGCAACAGGAGGCAGAAGCATATCCCGAAGATGGCTGTTGAGGGCTGCAGCAGTTCGTGTCCTGCATAACACCCCGAACGTTGAGGCACACAGTGCAGCAGCAGCTAACATGGCATAGTGCGGACCTGGTGAGGGGGGAAGGATGCCGGGGAGCCGCGGACGCATTCCCTGAAGCTTCGGTGTTATGTGTTGGACGTGAAACGGAGGGCAGTGCCGAAAAGCCCGGAATAAAGTAAATCGCCTGAAAAGGAGGATATGTGGGCGCAGGGCCGACGATTCCCGACGCATCCTAGGTAACTGTGATTACCCAGTGACGCAGTTGGATGAGCATAAGCATGCACCCATCCATGCACCCATCCATGCATGCATGCATCACAGTATTGTGTCTAAGGGCTCGTTAGTGTTCGCGTTGTGTCTAAGGCTCGTGTCAGTGAAGTGACATCACACCTCGTATCAGCTGCTGTGCACAAATCGCGAGGTACAGACCCGCGCCGAAGATGCGCGTCGTGCGCCAAGGATTCTGCCAGGTAAGGACATCGTGCACCGCGTGCACGGGCTGCAAGGACGCCGTGGGCCAGCCAAGGGGCTGAAGCCCGTCGCTCGAGGTCACCCGTCGCCCGTCGCCCTGTCGTGGCTGCATCTGCAGACAAGGGTTCAGCCTTCCGATTTGGTCATAAGGGATAGGGGGTCGGGTCTACGATAAGCCCCGGTAGGCTTTGTTACAGCAACCTAATAAGCCTAAAACAGAGGGCCCGGATCATCCACACATGCCATTCTAGCATAAAAGGTTCCGTTGCCTGCACCGAACAAAAAGAACAGTCAACTAGACCCAGGATAACACCGAAACGGGACACGGCCCTCCTGCCGCACGGTGTACGCAATTACGCATGAAGTTTTCCAAGAGAGACTTTGTCCCAAAAGATGATTGGGACGAAAGGGGCCCTCGCACAGCTACCGTGGGGAAAATATCATTCCTAAATACATCTGCGATCAGCTTAATGGCCATGCCGCGTAATGGCAATGCTTTAATAGCGTGTTGGACAGTTTAGAAGAATGGCCGTGGAAGAACGCTGTCCCGCGACTCACCCCCTGGACCGCCTCCAGCATATTGGCTTCGTCGCCGCCTGCTGCCGCACCCATGGCATCGGATTGCGCCACAGGGCCCGTGTGCAGCGGCTTCGGGCCTAGATCCGCAGGTGCGTCCCTGGGGCTACTGCCACCGTTGCCGAACCAGCGCCAGGGGCTTAGGCCCACGACCATCGCATTAACCACCGATCCCGACATTCGCAAAGCAGCTTGCGCCGCGGTGCCGCTAGGGCTGCCGGCACGGTATTGGCGAGCCCTGATCCGCGGCTCGGGATTGTCATCCACGATCTCCACCTCATCTAAGGTCAGAAAGGGAAGGGCATGCAGGAATCGTGCCAGGGTAGGGGATGCGCAATGCGGTCATGAGTCTGCGGCCCGTGGCACGGGAACTCAGCGCCTCGGTCTCGGGATGTGGGTCAGGGATTCAAAGCTCCAGAGCACAGGTTGGGAATTTCCATATGTTTTCCTGGCAGCGCAAGGTGGCAGCGCTCGCCGGCCAGGTTTTGAAACCTCCGGCGATTCATGCTTAGTGGGCGTCCACGCCGAGTGCTGAATAATACCTCGTTGCCGAAAAGAGATGTGAAGTATATCCGTCTTCATACAATTTGCATATGGCTTGTCAAAAGCCCCCACCTGAGTCAGAGTCCGCCTCCTTCGCTTCCACCCCAGTCACAGCGGCCGAACCGGCCCTGCTTGCAGAAACCGGCGGCGGAGTGGCGCTGGAGCGTTGGCGATAGAAGCCGCTCCAGACACGGGACATGCCCTGTAGATCCCGCAGTGAGATGTCGTCTAGCTCATGGGCGCGGGGCCCCTGCTGTTCCTGAGAAGCTGGAGAGCTGACAGGAAAGGCCTCTAGGACCGGCTCGGACGCAGCTGATGGCCCTTGCGCAGGGGTATCCTGCTGGTCAACCACCAGGTAATCCTCGGACCAAGACACAGGGGCCTGCTGACCAACAGGCTGCACACGAGGGAAGGGTTCTTTTAAATGCGTAAACCCTAGAGGGAAAATGGAACACATGTGGATGGGGTAATCAGGCCCTTGGCCAATGCAGCAAAGGACCTGCTAGAAGCAACTCGCAGGGGAGTACCCTGCCCGCAGTCCCTTCAAAAGTGTGTTATTGCCGCCTTACCTTAGGTACGTAGTCTGGCTTACTTCCATCCTTTCCAAGCTTGTCTGAGAAACGAGCCTCCATAAGCTGGTGTCCGGACCCCGATTCTGCGTTCGAACATGAAGACTTGGCTGGTGGCTCCAGAAGCGATCAAGACATCTTATAGTCGTTACCCTTCGATGCGGCCAAATGTTTGTAGAATGCGGTCGCTGTCGCCGCTGTAAATCCACAGGAGCACACATATAACATTTCTGACTGTCGTTATTATTGGCTAAAGACCCTCACGACGATGCACCTTCAATAACCCTACAGTATTAAATGTCTGCTTTGTACTTCTGCATACGCATTTGCTAGATTTAGGGTTATTTCCGTTTAAAGCTTAGGAATCGCGTTACTTCTTGCGAGGTTTCAGATTATAAAAGCATGTAATTAGTTATGGTTCTTTGTGAATGCATTTCCAAACAGATTAGGCCCGGTCGGGTGAACATCCTGTACGGCCGACCCCATGACAGGTCAACTGTCATGGAATTTACCGTTACTTCCGCATGGTTGTAAAGGTATAATTCCACAAAATTGAATTGATTAATGACTAGTGGTGTTTATGTTTGAGTTGAATGCACTATAGCTATTTGTATTTTAAAAGAGGCCGCAGTTTCTAAGGAGCGTGCTTGATGTAATACATTTTGATCCATAGCCGTAAAATGCAGTACGTGAATACCCTCTCGTTGGAAATCACTAGTCTGATGAAGGCTTGCAATTAAGAAGTTGATGTGAAACTCATTCATTCACTAAACATGTTATACCAGCTGGCGACATGCGCTTTCAAGTCAAACTATGTGTAGAACTTAAGTAGCAATCAAGGTAATTGTAAAGGGGGGGGGTTCTCGCGCCCGTAAGTGAGTTCCCCTCGCGAAGATATCAATTACTTTAACCTGAATATCCTGCCTTGTATGGTTTGAACACTTTAATAATGGCAGCTTGTTTGAAAAGGGCACATAGCAGTGGGCTTCACCCATAAAGGAACTTAGTAGCTCTACTGGTTGACTGTCTTAGCTGTCATTAGAATTTGCCCCTGCTCTCGCTCCCACTTGGAAGAAATCTTAATCAGTTTGAGGCTAAATTAAGCAAAAGTTTCAAATGAACTAATATCACAGTTTCAGATCGTAATGGTTGTCTTGTCTGACATTTCCGCGCAGCAGGCGGAATCAGGGCTAATCCTGTCAATCAACGCAGCTGCGGTGGCTATCGCTGTCCAGAGTGTCGTCCCTCTCCAGATCACCGGTCACCCGGTATCACCTGTTTCGACAGCGAATTCCAAGGTACCCATGTCATGGCCAATTGAGGTTTCGTGCACATTAGAATTTTACACAGCGCAAATCCTCAAATCGTAGCCCTTGACCGCAATTATCTCTTATCACTGTCAGCATACGTTCCAGCCGTACCCTGCCTCAATCACGCCAGCCTCCACCTCCCTATAGCCAAAACGGGTCACCACATCAAATCGGTAACTTCATCCAGCGCACACCCCCCCCACACACACAAACACACAAACACACGCACACGCGCACACGCACATGATCACGGCAACATCAATCCTGATAGTTCTCGCTGATAGCTGAATCACAGAACTGCAGAAAGCCTCGATCACGACCTCTCTGGCCACACCTGACGTTTCCACATATCAACATCTCAAGTCCCACTGTTATTCCCATCACAGAATTACCAAGAACAACAACAACAACATTAATAATAATAATCGCCGGAGAACCCGTACCACCCCCGTTCGAATGACAGGGTCACACCCAATTCGACGCGCTTGCGCGGACCCTCCTCGACCCACATCGTCCAGGGTCCCATCAGCCCCCCCATCAGGAGTCAACCTTTCAGGCCCCACAAATCTCCGGCATGCCTGCAGCTGCGGGTAGGGACACTTACGCACCTTCCCAGCTGCCACAGCGGCGGAAGGCACCTAAGACGCTACCCACTGCAGCTGCAATGCTTGCGAGCGAGCCCATGCCGCCGCTACCACCACTGTTGCTACCACCGCCGCCGACACCGCTACCACCGCTTACGCCACCACTCACGACGTTCAAGGTACCGGCGCTGCTGGCGGCACTGTAAGGCTCGAGGACGGTGTGTGTCCCGTTGCTCAGGGCTGGCACCGGCACGTTCAGCACATTGCTCGACAGCCCGTCGGCCCGGCGCTGCCGCCGGTTGTGTCCTTGGCTGTAGCTGACACCTAAACTGCGGCTCCTGGACGGATTGCCGTCGTTGCCGCGGCTGCTACTGCGCAGTTCTGCCGCTGCTGACGCCGACGCCGCGAGCCCCGCCTGCCAACTTCCGTTCTCGGCGGCACGCGGCTGAGTCTGCAGCGCTAGGCTTGAATGGAACTGCTGATGCTGCTCCTGTTCCTCCTGTTGCTCCATGGATGTTGCGGCACTGCTGTCAATGTATGCGCCGTAACTATAGAGCCCCTGATCTTGCCCGACCTCGACAGCAGCAGCGGATTCAGCCCCCTCCGCCGTTGCAGCGGCGGCCATACGGGCCAGTTCGTCAGCTACCTCACTGGTTGCACGGACCAGCGCCCGCGGGGGCGGTGGAGGCGGTGGCAACGGGCACGGAGGTGCCGGTGGTAGCGGGAGCTGCAGCTGTGGCGACTCCGGCAACTGCGGCACCTGCTGCTGCTGCTGCTGCTGTAAGGCGGCTGCATGGTTGGCAAGGCTGGCGCAGTATACAGCCGCATCAAAGGCGTCCAGACCTCTGAACCTCAGATCCGACTGCGTTGCGGGCTCCTGCGCTCCCGTGGTCAGCAGAACACCCCCTTTATAAATTTAGGATGTCCGCTTTTCAATTTTACTTAAAAGATTCATGACCATGGACGTGTCTACCTCATGTGATGGCGGATGGGGGACAGCTCCGGCCCATCCTGAGCTCCTGACTCAAATCCTTAGAAAGGCCTCTTACCATGTCGTCAATCGACAATGGAGGTGTGCTTTATATGACGTCATTCTTCATTCGTTGACTTTGTATTTGTATGACACTTTATTAAAGAGGATACTGAACCCTTTGCCAAAAGATAAGAGATGACGTGCCAATAGCGCGCTCACCACCACCATCACCACCACCCTCACCACCACCCTCGCGCGCGCGTGTGCCTCACCTTGCAATGAAACACCACATCAAACTCCAAGTGGGCTGGGATCTTCAACTGCGGGAGGGTTTAGGAAGTGGAAGGAGAAAGACAAGAGGTCAACGAAGGAGGCCCAAGACCATGATTTCTGAGTCACGGCGCGCTGTCATTTTAGAGGGGTTGGGAGGGGTAGACCAAAGGCCCCTTGGAGGGGTCGAATACGAGATGTTAGAAGAAGCAGAAGGCCGGACGAGCCTTCAAGGAGCTCGGGGGTTCAGGTTTGACAGCTGTCATGAACAAAAGCTTCAAGAGCTGCCCGCCTTTTTAAGTAAAGTCGTTTACTTAAAAAGGCGGGCAGCTCTTGAACCATATATATAGTAACAGTATTGAGTATATTTGTTAGAGCAACCATTTTATATATATATATATATAAACTCGTAAAGCCAAAGTCCAACATATATATGATTGTCAGAGCAACCATATACAAAATTGTCAAGGCACCCCCGTTTCTTTAATTTGGTAATTTGTCATAATTCTATGGATTCAGCTCTCATAAAGCTCTGTAAAGCTCTCATCCAGATCTTATGCTGTCGTACAACTAGCCAGCGATGTGCATCACGCGTCGTCGTGGCCAACACTCGCCACGATATGATTCACTTGCTACGATTTAGTGGCTCCCATGGCCCCCGGCGGCAAAGAACGACTAGCGTACCTTCTCCGCCTGCCACACGGGCAGCTGGTCACCACTACATAGCCCGAGAGGCAGAAGAGCGCTACGCCCTCCTGCGCCTGCTGATTTGAGTTTGTATGGGCTGACGAGCCAGGTGCCAGGTACCGGCCCGCCGTGATCTAAAGTAGGAATTGAACACGCCATCATTTTGCCGTCACATCGCTATTCACAACCCACAAGAGATGCCACAATTTGGCGGCGCCACACGGCGCTAGACTAGGCTAGCCATCGCCACGCGTACGTCCCTGGGCCCCCGAATTGTGTGCGTACGTACCAGCTGTCGGCAATCCTCGATGAACTGTCGGGTGCCGTCAGGTCCCGGTCGTACACGGATCTTGTGACTGCGAAGGAAAGGAGCTGTCGGTCAATTCAAGGGTGTGAGTGTGTGCGCGTGTTTATGTGAGTACGTGGACAGAGCACAACTCCAAACTGAAATACAAATTCTAAATTCGAAACACAAGGTGTTACACTGTGGCTGGCCGACTTGCCCTGAAAGGACAAACAACGGCTGCCCTGACCACCGGGCCGAACCATAGCGTGCAGCAGGAGGGGGACACACGGCTTTGTGTGTCCAAATTGTCTTGAAGCAAAGATGGGGAGGAAAAACACACGGCTTTGTGTGTCCAAATTGTCTTGAAGCAAAAGAGGGGGAGGAAAAACACACGGGAGCCGCCCCGCCCCGCGCCGCCATAACCTGCCCCGAGAGCTTGTCGAAAGCGACGGAGAAATCATCAAAACAGCCGTACTGTATTGTACTGTACTGTACTGTACTGTAGTGTACTGTTGTGCAATAACATGGTAGTGTAGTGTGGTGTGGTGTACATGCACAGCTACCTCGAGCCATTTTAAGCCCCAGACATCTGCTTCAAGCTCTCCACATCATTCCCACTGCCTGCCTGCCATACCTTTCTTCACGCCACATGGCCAGCAAAACGCCACCCTTACCTAGCCCCCGCTCTGTAACCTCCAAAGGCGTCCCCCGATCCTTGATCCTTCATTTCCTCTAACCCAGGCATCAATCCATACAAATATTGAAAAACCTAAGTGCACGAACTGTGTACGAACTATGTACGAACCATGAACGTTTTCCGCTACTATGCCGTGCAGTATTGAATTGGTCAGGTATGCACCGCCACCTCGCTTTCTCTTCGAGCTCTGTACCCGTGGGTTCCTGTATCTGGGTTTGCTATCCCACACTGGCACCCACCTTCTTCCATTGTAGCTGATCCGCATGTAGGCTGGCGGCGCCTCCACTGCCGGCGGCGGCACGGCTACGCCATCCACGCCAAAGCCTGCAGGCGGTACGTGCCGCCAGTCGGGCAGCTGGTCGCCACAGAAACGGCACACCTTCTCCTCCCTTTGAAAAGGAAGGGCCCCAGACGTGGTCGTCCAGGATCGACAGGGAACGCGAAATGCGCGCAAAGACCATACTCGTGGGAAAGGTCGCATCATTGGGGCGATAGTCTGTTTCACATGACTTTCATACGCAGCAGCGGTGCGGGCTTCAAATACAGGCGCCCCAAATACAGGCGCCCCAAATACAGGCGCCCCAAATACAGGCGCCCCAAATACAGGCGGCAAATTTCCGTTGGAAGGTGGTTTTGTTCAACTTAAGACGATTGCTTGACAGGTTGACATCCCTAACAGGTTAAATCTTATGTAGTGCTAGAAGGAGGAGGATGGCACCGTAGGCCGAGGGCAGGGGACGGGGTCCCAAGCAGCCTCCCTGGGCCTCGTGTAACCCCCATCATGACGGCCATCAACCTTGGCTTCAGACCCAAACTCACTGTCGACCGGCACAGTGCAGCTGCCACCGCGACAGGCAGCCTGGATGGCACACTCGGGGGCATCTGCCAGCAGGAGCAATGGAGCCACCAATAGCACCAGTGGCGTCAGCAACAAACAGCACCAGCACACTGACAATCCGTCACGCACTCACGGCGGCAAAGAGATCGGGGATACCGCACGCAGTGGAAAACATCCAGCAGTTAACGGACCCGCCTCCAAGAACCGCAGCAATGGCAGTGACAGCATCGAGTCGCAAGAGCATGAGCAAGCTGGGCAAGCTAGGCATGAGCAAGATTAGGCCAAGCATCCACATCGGGGACATGGGCTGAAAGATGAAGATGAACCGCGATGCTCACCTGCAGGGAGATACCAGCTGGCCCAGTCCCTCCTCCGTACCGGCCAGACACAGCCAGCACACATCCTCGTTGTCGCTATCAACGCTGGTGCGATGTTCGTGTTGCCCCGTGGTGGCTTCGTCCAGCGCCCCGGGTCCCTCACCAACGTTCTCGCTGCCGCTGCCGGTGCCGCTGCCACTGCCACTGCCACCTCCACCTCCACCTCCACCTCCGCTGATGCTGATGCTGATGCTGTCCCTGCCCTGGGACTCCAGCATCGTGGTTAGGAGTTCCTTTTGTTTGTGGCTATACTGCTGTTGAAGCAAGAGATGATCTTCCTCCAGGTTCAGCTGCACCTCTCGTTGCACTAACCGGGGGGTATGGGCGGTCATCCTGGCTTCCTGTATGAAACCCCACGACACCGAGAACCTCCCTGTAACCCTCCCCTTCTCCCAGCCTGTAAACGTCTCGGTTGCAATGCCGGGCTGGACAGTCGGCTGTCAGGAGCCCCAAACCAGAAGCCCCTCTCAAGGGCACCCACGTTATGTCCGTGTGGCCCTCCGCCGCGCGCTGCTGCCGGGCCCGCTCCGAATGGAGAGAGATGTGGCTGGTGGCTGCAACAGCAGAGGAAAGTGACCCGTGGGTCGCTCGGTGACACGGAGGCTGCTAGGGACCGCCTATCTACCAGCACGTAATGTGTAGTATATGCCGTATTATACCGCACGAAGCCGAGACCAGATGGACCGGATGGGGAACGGGGAGGTCGTCGTGGGCACTGCGGATACTGCTGTCAGTTGATTGCGCGCGTCGCCGGCTGGGATTTCCCTCGGTGGGCGAGACGCTAAGTTAGGTGCACAATGACGGACGCCGGTGCGTGAGGGCCGGGTTATATAATGGAGAGGGTCAACCTGGACGGTCTGCAGTGGTCGGTTTGAGTTGATGTGATAGAAGGAAGGTTCGGCCTGAGAGTCGCCTGTCAAAACCGTATTAGCCATGAATTTTTGACTGACATGCCGTACACACACATATACGTACCCGCAAGATGATACACGGT
The DNA here is from genome assembly GCA_030268105.1 of Volvox africanus. Lineage (NCBI taxonomy): Eukaryota > Viridiplantae > Chlorophyta > Chlorophyceae > Chlamydomonadales > Volvocaceae > Volvox > Volvox africanus. The sequence goes on along the minus strand of BSDZ01000010.1, from coordinate 1,801,540 downwards.
TGGCCAAGGATAATAATACGCGGATGCCGATGTTGATGTTGATGTTGACAGGCGACAGCTTTCTGGACGAGTCTCGCTGACAGCTAGATCTCAAAAAAGTGTTGTCCGTTGGTGCAATAAATCCGATATTCCTCATTCATTCCATCTACACGATAATATTTATTTGATGACAGTACCTTGAGAGTTATAAATGCACCTGCCTATATGCACGGCACGAATCAGCATTTTAATATATTTTATGCTTTGCAAATATGTAGCAGGAAGAGCGGGAGACGGCAATTGCATGTTATGTACATCATACCCGCATCCATACCCCGACCCGCACTCAATAAAACTAAATAACCATCGAAAAGAGTCAAATTGGAAACAACTTCACCGGCTGCAACACTAATGCCAAGGAGACAATATTAAAAGTACCGATAATAAAGAAACTCCCTTGCCGGCGCATAAAAGGAGATCAGCGCAGGCCATAAGGCTAGGCTTCCACTAAACCGGATTGAGAATCACGGCGAAGGCGAGGGACTTCACCTTTCAAAGGTCACCGATGCCTCAACACGACACAACAGAACCAGGTGTCACCCCTGACTCAGCCCCTTAACGTTGCAGTCCAATCAGATTTTACAACGGGCACCCATAAGCATGCGCCTTTTTGTTTTAGGAATCTGGAAAACAATACAACACTGATTAACACTACAAATGGCTTAGCGCCCTGAGGGAATAGAACCCGTAAGGGATCCCTAAACTGTTCCACTAAACAAGCAAACGATGCCGTGCGCGAGTACGGCGAGAGAGGGATTTGCATACGCACAGAGGGCATCGTAATGTGCACTTGCGTGCATCTGATCTGTCGTCTGGTGTGCCACCAAAGCACGTCGGGAATATTCCCCCAGGAATGGCGCGCCACTTTGACCATTGCGGCACGAGGACTGGGACCGGCAGGGACATGGGCGCTAGCGTTCTCCGGCTGACCCAGAAACCTCCCACTGGAGCAACAGAGACCGGCACGACACGAGGGTTTAGCCGCGCCACGTTGTGTACGTCATATACACGTTGTGTACGTCATGCCAGCGCACTGGTGCCCCTCCAGTAGCACTTCTCCGCTGTCTTCTCCGTCCCCCCTCTTCACCCCCCCCTCACGACGGTCCTCTGACCTGACCTCCAGCGGTCCCCGCCTCTGCCGTCTGTGCTCTGCTCGTATACATACACATACACGCGTGTGTGTATGTACACAAATGACACCCTCCCGCCGCAGCAAAACGCCCCCCCTCCTCCCCCACTCCCTCCTCCAGGTTACGTTTTATTCGCCGTACACCCCCTCCCTCCTCCAGCAACGGCATCCACTCGGCAACGTATCGGGGAAAGTCGTCTGGCATTTCCTCGCATCCAGCAACCACCAACCTTTAGGCTTAACAGAAACCGACCAACCGTTCTCACATGCAACTGTTTTTCTGTTGTCTCAACATTCAACCATGCGGCGCTCTGTCCCAACTTGGCCGCGCCGGTCGTACACACACCGGCCTCTTGGCGCACTGAAAAGGGGCGTCTCAGCGCAAAGAGAGCAACAAGGACAAGGGTAAGGGGAAGAGGGAGGGGAAGGGGGAGGGGAAGGGCTGGCCTTCCCGGCGCGAGTGCTGCCGTCAATATAGCAGGGACAGACAGAGGGATCCAACCAGGCGACAAATCGCCCTCTGAGGACATGTAGCCCACTGACACGTCCGTGCTAGCGCAACAAAAGCCCAAAAGGAAACTTAAGTGATTCAAGTGAAGGGCGGTATCGTATGTGCGGCTATCGTAACGTTAAGATGATGAAAACGTGCACCAGGTGCATCTCACCCGCCATGATTGTCTTTGCAAAGTCTTTGCAACTTCGCCTGCGGTATTATGTGTTGTACGGCACAACAATAGCACATTTCCCTCCTCTATTTCCCCATCTCACGTCGGAACAAACTTCGCAAACCAGCACTTGTGTGACATCTTGATCTCAACTTATCTTCGTACTTGGCATCCAGAGACAAATTTAAACAGAGAAAGAAAATCCCAACCGCCAACCACCAACGGTCAACTACTACTAACCGTCAACAACGGTTTTAGATGCTGAAGTCCAGGACGTACTGCCCCCGGAGCTCCGCCGCCGCCATCGCCGTCGCCACCATGCCAGCCGCCGGCGACCGCAGTGCTGCTCCAACGTACGACAGCCGTACAGCACCCGATGTATCCATCGAGTAGATCCACTCCCATGATGGTTCAAACCCGGGCGCGGGGCTGGCGGGTCGCAGGGGTGTCAGTTGCGTGCGAAACCCCGTGCCTTCCGCGGCGGCCGTGACGGTCAGGCGAAATCCATCAGGTACGACAAAGGTCTGGGATCCCGACAGGGTGACGTCATGCGCCTCAAACTCCGACTGGCCCAACAGCACGATCCTGCACGACTCCCGCCGAGAGACCTGTCGCCGTTCCGCGACAACCGTACGGTTCCAATGTAGGCGGACGGACGGACAGACCATCAGGAAGAGGAGGCGAGGGACGCACATACCGACGGACAGACATACGGCGGGACGTAGAGAACCAGGCGTATGCTGCTGCTTAAGGTACTGCTTCCAAGTACTGCAGGCAGGGCGCCCATACCCCTTTTTTCTATTTCCCCGTCACGCCCACACGCCCCCAAACCCACCCACCCCACACGGCCCCACTCCAAGACACACACACACACGGCCCCAAACACACCTGGTGCTTCCAGTAAACGTTGTCTGGATCCTGCCAATTGATGCCCTTATTGCGAATCCGCACGTTCTCGAGCTGCACGCGCCCGCAGCGGGGGCCGAAGCGCAGCCGGCCTGCACCGCCCGGCGCCGGTGACATCGCGGTGTCAGCGCCGCCCATCACCGCCGCGGCCGCCGCCGCCTGCTGCTGCTGCAGCGCGCCCCCGTGAGCCACCGCCCGCGGCAACGGCACCTCCAGGGTGCCGTTGTGAATACTGGAAACCGACAACGTGGCTGAGGCGGTGGCACCAGCGCCGGCGGCGGCAGCAGCTGCGCCGATCGCGCCGTATAGCGTGTTGCCGTGCTCTTTGGTCGCTGCCGCCGCGGGCAGGCCAACTGCTTCCATGTGACCCATCACGTTTTCTGCATAGACCTGGTGCGGGTTGGGTAACAGGGGTACGCGGGGGCGGGCAGGCGGGGCGTCATAAACAACTGACCCGTGGGGCTCAGGAACACACCGACCTGTGTGTTTTGGACACGCATGTACAACAGGGCCACGACAGGGACCCAACGAGGAGACCCCCTCTCTCCCGGCGGAAGGCCAGGGTTCTTCGAGAGGTCAGAATCCAGAACCTGCCTAAGACGTACGAGATGACCCAGAATCCAATAAAACTATAGATTACGATGTCCGTACAAACATCGTACACATGCCCATTTACAACTGCCGTCAAAACTCAATCGTCGGCCCCCAACTCCCAGCCCCCAACGAACCAACAGACTGCCGTCCAGGTGAAGCTGCTGCAGTCGTGCCTCGGCAACCTCCAGCACGAGCTCCGACCCGTGGGTCATTGAGCCGCCCAAAATCTTTTGGCTAATGACGTCCCACAGCGGGCCTAGTGCCGGGTGAAACAGGAAGATGAAGCCGGGGCCCTGGACGGAGAGGGAAACCAGAGGTGAGGGAGGACCCGCCAGTTGCGTGTGTCTGTCTGTCTGTGTCTGTTTGTATGTATATATACACACACACACACAAATATATATATATACACATATATGTGTGTGTGTTGTGTGTATGTCTGTATGTGTATCATTCTTTACCAGTTGTCGGTAATTAGCGGCACCCGCCTCACGAGCCCCCACCCGCCCAGACCCCCTCCATCCCCCGGCTCTGCTACCTTCTCCAGATACTGCTCGGGGCTGCCCGGCTCCGGAACCTCCTCCAGCCCGCAGCGCTGGAGAATCTGCCAGGCGTTACGCTGCAGGTCGTAGAAGGAGCCGTCCGGGGTCTGGGCGATGCGCGCGGACCCGGGCTGGCGGCGCTTCTTCGCCGAAGACGTCACCTTGCGCCGCAGGTTGGAGACGAAGAAGGTGGACAACCTGGGGGCGTGTGTGTATGGGGTGGAGTGGGGTGGGGTGGGGGGTGAGTTGGGGGGTGAGTTGATGTGCGTTTGGGTTTATGTGTAAGGGCCGGGGGGCCAAGTATGTGAGAAGAGACAAAAAAAGAGGAGTAACTCTATTTGATGAAGGAACGCAAGGTACAACAAGGGCATGTCGTACAAGGAAACAAAAGTACTGAAACTGGGAAAGCGCAAACGAAACGCAAGAGGCGGGTTCGGGGTGACCTGAGCTAAAGGTTGTTGAAGTTATAATGGAAGGGGGGACCCTTTTGTGGTTATAGTCGTTGGGGCCCACGGGTGCGTCGGACTGCCAATCCAGGAAAATCCCTCAACCGCTATAACCCCCACGTTTCCCCCACCCCCTCACCCCCCAAATGCATCCGTGAGAGGTGAGAGGTGAGAGCGCAACACTCCGTCCATTTTACTTACTGCGTCGCCGCAAGCTCCTGCGGACCCATGGGTCGGTCAAATCGGTCTGTGAGGTAGTCGGCCAGGTTCTGCATGGTGCTTTCCATTCGTCCCGCTGTCACCTGCGATGTAGTTAGTTAGGTAGTTAGGTAGTTGCACGGGTAGTTCGATAGGCAGATAGATAGGGAGGTACGGGGGGAGGGAGGGAGGGACATCAAAGCGGTGAAGACCAAAACCCAGCTGACTCACCTGACGGGTGCTGCCGTCCAGAGGATCCGTATACGACACCTTCTTGTTAAGATTGAAGATAAGGCCTGGCAGAAGCTGCTCTCCGTCGGCCCTGGCCACCGCCTGTACGCCAGCGAGGGGATGGGTGGGGGGGAGGGGGAGGCGAGAATGGGGTTTAGCTCACCGACAGTGCCATGGACATACCCTTGAGGAGGTACGGGATACCTGGTGTGGATGTACGGGCCAGATGGCAGCATGTATCTTCACGCATTCCGTACCATCGGATATGCCTTATTTGAACTGACAAAATTTCCATAACATCATGTACATGCCGTACTACTGGATATGCGGTGCCATAAGATATGCCGTACCAGATCCTTAGCGGGCCTCTATTTCGCTCCCCCGGTCACTTCGGCCTTCTTCGGTTGAAGGCCGCAGAGGACATACCCACCTCCGCCACGATCTTCTTTGCGCCGTACAAACCGACGTACAGCACATTGGTATTGGCGGGAAATACGGATGTCTTAGAATTCGCGGAAACGGCCTCGTCGTTGAGACCCAGACGTTCAAATTCAGTATACTCCACATTAGTCACGCCGTACTCGTACACCCAGCGTCCGCCGCCACTGGCCGAGCTGCCGTCCTCCGGCACCCACCGCCGCCGCTCCTGCAGTACATTCATGCCCTCCGCCGCGCCGACGGCGCGCTCACAGCTCATAAAGCCGAAGGCGGCAGCGCCGCCGCTACGGCGGGCGAAGCCGGCGCCCGCCAGTGCAAGTAGGGTCGTGTCCATTCCGGCCATGGGATTTGAGATCTGCCGTACAAGCGCCGCGCGCCGGCCATGATCCTTAATGAGCCAATCGAATACCCCCTCGTCCCACATCAGCTTCCAAATGGCCCCGTGACCCCCGGGCTTCATCATAGGGCCCATGGGTCGACTCAGCAGCCACCTGCGAAATGTGCGAAAACATCATGCGTCGCCAATTATTACTAATATTAATATTTAGAAGAAAGATCTGGAGATGATGCAAAACAACGTTCCGGGAAATAAAGCACGCCCTGACGGAAATACGGGATCCGACAGATACGGTTATTCCAATGTACGGCATAACACACCGTTAAAGCGGTTGTACCCGATACCGCCGAGATGTACAACTACTTGTTGAATATTAAGCAGTTCAACCACCCCCGAATGATCGTTCCGTTTCAATTTCCATCTTAATGTTCTGTTCATCTCCGGGAATCTCGTCCAAACAGAATCGTTTGAAATGCAAAATTTTAAAAACTTCAATCCGACCCGATCAATAAATAATATAGTCTGACCAGGTCTGACAATACCAATCTGCAAATCGCTATGTTGTTTTTCCTCTCTTCGGTTTTACATAATTCGTTCGCACTTTCCCGTGTCGTACCTTCCGTCCTCCACGCCCACCACCGGCACCATGGGCTGCCTGAACAATCTGAAGTTCTCCGGACTCCGGCCCGCCCAGTTGATGTCCGCCAGCAAGCGGGATATCCTGTCGTGATTGCCCTTGGCATCGGAGGTCATGATGGCTACAGGGGTGGTGACCTGGCGCCCAGTCAACCGAAAGTACAAGTACTCCCGGGCCTACCCCGGGGAGAACGGGGGGAAGAGAGGCGACAGGGTAAAAGGTTGATAAAACACAATGACAAGATTGCGTGTCGATGTGACGAATCGAATGACGGGAGAGGAGGAATGGAGGAGGGAAGAGTTGAATACACATAATAACATATGTAAATTATATATATTAATATAAAAAACAATTGACGACAATAATAATGGTGAATTTTATGGATAGAAATACCAACATAGTCATCGATGTCACAACATTTACATCATATTCGTGATAGTCGTACCTGGAGATCTCGAATGAGCACTTCCATTAGTGTGCGCCCTGCGTAAGGCAGCATTGCCGCCGGCAAGCTCTCCCCCGTGACCTCATCCATAAGGCCCAGTCGGTCCCCGGCGCCCCCCACCGGGTAGATTTCTGCCATGAACGGCAGCGAGGCCAGGCCTTGCGCCGCCGCTGCCACACCGACGCCGCTGCCCTCCTCGCCCGCGAGGTCCATGCCGGGGGGGACACGGAAGGAGATCTGAGTGGGCGGCGGCGCTACCGGGTTCGCGGCCGCATCCGACGCCGCCGTGTCCGCCGCCCCTGCGGTGTGCTGTTCGTTTTCTTTGTTGCGCGCGCTCTTATCCTGAGGCGAGCAGCAGGAGAGGTGGAGGTGAGGGTTTAGCACTTGAGATTTGGGGACACGCAAGTGGGAGTCAAAGAATGAAATTTTCAAAAATGAAAAAAATTAAAAAAATGAAAACGATTTTAAAACCCCTTGTTCCTCGGAACTAGGACTTAAGCCCGTCACATGAGACCATCAGACATATGGGCCATTTGGAGCTCCGAAACCAAAATAAAATCGGTCGCCTTTCAGCTCGAGGGAACTGGTCCAATACATTATCGGCATCGTACAGGCGGGCAGCAGTACAACTTTTTACCGCCGGATAAAATAAAATAAAGGTCAGCCGTACTTCATAAGAAAAAGGGCATTAAGGAAATACCTATTCCTCTCAATTAATTGTATCAAACGTATATTTCATAACCCTTTTGGTTTAAATTGTTCCGAACTCAGGGTTTCAAATTTATTAAAACTAGTTAAATTGCTGAATAACCCTAAGACGAGCTTAAATAGGAAGAAACCACGACAGTTAACCGTCCCCGGGAACTCTCACTTGCATCCCCGCCACAATGAGCTGCAGACTCTTCAACTGATAGCCCAGCAGACCGCCCACACTGTCGTAAAATTGGTCCACGCGAGCAAGCCGCGCCGCCAGGGAGGTCAGGTGGGGCAGCAGCGCTTCGGGGGACCGGGCAGGGGCTGCAGGGAGGAGGGAGGGGGGAGGGGGGAGGAGGGAGGGGGGAGGGGGGAGGAAGGCGAAGAGGTCATAGCTACATAGCTACTCTTGCAGCAGGAGGGAAAACACATTTTCGAAAGAAGGTACGACATGTCGTACTCGGGTTTAAACTCCAGATGGCAAATATAAAAGATGCTGTATGTGCTTCATATGGATATGTATAAATACCACATGGTACATATAAATACAAAAATATAATTATATATACACTTAGGTGGATGGATACGTAGATGAAAAATGGATGGATGAATAGATAGACAGGTGTTAATGTACGTACATATACTGGGGAGGCAGAGAGGGAGAGTCCCTCCGTCACCCATCCCCGGGACTGCTGCTGGGCCTGAGGGACACGGCACAGCTTGGCCGGGGCTTCCCGCAGGTGTTGTTGCTGTTGTTGCTGTTCCAACGCACCCGAGATGTGCGGTACACGACCAGGCGATATTCCCGTACCACAATTCCCACCTATCCCTCTCCGGGAGCAAAAACACACGCACACGCACCAGATGGGGGCTCCATGAGCACGTGCTCCTGCAGCATCGCGGGCAGGCTGAGCAGCAGCAGCTGCTGGGCAGAAGTCATTTGGGTCAATGCCGTACACACCGCCTCATTCCTGGGGCATGCGAGGGGACGAGGGAGGAAGTTAGAGAGCTTCTACGTTTTCTCCCTCCTCTACGTTTTCACCTTCCCGTACTTGGACGGGGCAACACGTCGTACTCCAGCATATCCCGGTCAGCCATGCTCTACAGCAGGATCGATAGCGGTATCATGTCTCGTTTATTCGTCCTTCCCCCCTCCTTCCCCCCACCCCATCATCCGACTCCCCACTTGAGCGCTCCCCGCGCACCTGGGGTCGCAGGCGAAGGCGGCAACGCTGTCCACTGCCCATAAATGCCGGACCTGAAACGCAAGGTGGAATCAGGTGAGTAGCCGTCGCCTCGTTAAGTTTCGGGTTCTGGAAAATGAGACTTATTTCCAATCCGATATACGTGGGTGGCAGGATTTAATTAAGTATTGATCATTTAAAAAAAATAGGTTTAGGTTTTTAAATCGGGCTTCTTAAACCCCATTTAGGGATCCAGGATCCTTTTGTGAGATCCGGGTGCATTTCTGCTGGAAGGAGTTGATCATGGATAAGATCGATTTGTTTATGCGAGCCTTTGACTCAACCTTCATCATCACGCATATTCCCTACACGCGCCTTTGGCGCTTTCCTCGCATCGTAAGACGACCCAGATCACAGAATGGGCGGAAGTCGCACTCGCTCGTAAATCATTCACCGCGCTGGTGCACGACAGTGCATGCCGCGGTGTACCGGAGCGGCGCGGGATAAAACTAAGTGTGTTGCCCAGCAGGAGGCGATAGTGGTGGTAGTGATGGTGGTGGTAATAGTGGTGGTTATGGCGCTGAAGTTCGTCATCCCTAACATCACAGGGATGTGAGAGAGTACTTTTGAGAAGAAGAGAGAAAAAGAGATGTTGCTGCATATGAGGGCTCCCATCGCTTGTTGTGATGCTGGTTATACGACAATTGGGGGAGGGGGGTTCATCAACCATGTGTAGAAATCGCAACTACCGGTCTCCCCTCCCTCTCTCCCTTCCCCTTCTGAAACAAAGTATCACAAACACACACGCACACACGAGGTAACGAACCCAGCCGCCGGCCGCAACGATGGGAGGCTGCTTCCAGTTCCTTATTGTACAGCACCCAACGAACCGTGTCAGCTGTCGTGGCACAACCAACAACTAGGGTTAGAACGCCGTATGACAGCTACAGCAGGCGTTACAACTGTCCCCGGGACGTTCAACCATATTACGCATTTCGGCAACTTCCGACAAGGAACTCTCTAGGCAGCGGAATGAGGGATGGCGGAAATCCTCACCAACCGAACCAGATCCGAAACCACATGAATCCCGCTATAAAAGCCTCATCGGTTCGTTAACTTCGTGGACGTACCTTATCCTCCGAGGTCCCGGCCGTACGCAGGCGCTCCAGGAGGGCCTGCAGCCTCACAATCTGCAACTCAAGGGGCAGCTCCGAATCCAGTCGCAGCTGGTACTCGTCCTCGTACGACGTAACGGTGCCGCTGAGGATCGGTGCTGAGGGGGATTGCTGCTGAAGTTCTAAATGCCGTTGATGCACTGTGTGATTCAGTCCCGCGGCCGCAGCTGCAGCCTGGGCAGCCGTAGCCGCAGCTGCAGTCAATGGCACCTTCGCAGGAGGGGAGGGGTTACGTGGCTGGTGCGGCTGCGGAACTTGACCTGAGGCAGCTGACCGCGCGACATTTCGGCCAGTGATATGGAAAGCGGAAGAGCCCCGACGCGGGATACGGATGGCGCAAGGGGCAGGTAATGACTGTAATGGCATTGGCGCAGCCGCGCGCTGGGACGATGACGCTCCAGAAATTGACGCTCCGATGGGTCCCCGAGACGTCATAGCTAACTCAAGGCTGCGAAAACGAGTTGATTGTTAATGCTGAGACCGATGCGGGGCTTCAAAATGGGGGACAGAAGCCCCTCACAGAAGCCGGTGACAGATGTCCAAATAGGGTTTAAGGACCACAGCAGACGCCTGCGGGCGCGCGACTTGAGACGACGACGTGCAGTCGGTAGGCTTTAGCACGTCGCGAGGTGACAGCGGCAGGGCTGAGCGAAGCGAAGCGCGACGACGCTGCGTCGGGACGACAGCATTCGCGGTTGGCCTGACGGCCTGGGGGTAAATCAGCGGGTGACTATACCCCCGAAATGCCCCGCGAAAGCCTAACAAATATAATTGTAGCTACAACACAGCTTGAATGCAGTCGAGCGGCAGGCCGGCAGCATGACCGTGGCGACCGAGACGCAGGCTCCCTGAGAGCGCATAAAGCTTCCAAACATCAGTTGTTCAGAAGGATCAGCTGGTTGAAAGCGGTCCGAATGCTATTACAGATCCTGCGTTGTCTATCAGGAACAAAGCGACTGGTGAAGTGACAGGATGACACACTCGACGACCACTGCGTCGGGAATTTGGTCACGTATACCACAGTGAAAATCGGTGGAAGGGTTTGCTGCCGATTTTATGGGAACAGTTTTATGGAGTATTCCGGGCCAAGATGCCTAGATGCGCATTATGCTGATGGACAAAGCACAAAGCGCGGGATCGGTTGGCCGAGGAGCTCATTAGTTACACTAATGTTGAGTTACCACTCTTACTTATTATCACTGTTACAATTTAATGCTGGTAATCCTTACATTTCCTGATATTCTATCTGAAAAAGTTTGTCGGTGGGGCACTTAGGTAATCAGAAGGTCGATGCAACGTGCATTATAGCGCACATAAGTTACTTGGACAGTTATCAAGCAGCTTAACCTCAGTGACGTCGAGTACGTTACTTAGTGATCGGGAGCATTGACCAAAGTTGCAGTCAATGTCCGATCTTACATCGTTACATAGCCAGGCAAAGCGCCTTATCTTGTTACTACGCGAAGGACTTGAACGGCTGGAGGCCTTGGAGGTGCGTCACTTTCAACGTCCATCTTGTATGAGATAAGATTGGATTGGATAGGTTATGGACAATGCTGCTGAGTCTTTTTGTCTGATTATAATTTGTTTCTTCTCGAGAGGGCTCCAATTCTGCCGTTTGCTACCTCCTAGGGAAGCACGACTCGACCACCAGGGAGTGCAGATGCAACATCATATCTTGGTCGTGATTTAAAAGCGAAGCTAGGGGATCTTACGGTAAGCTCAACGTGTGCAGTTGGACATGTCGACGTGTCCGTCCACTGGGTCGATCTAGCTTCAGCCAGCCTAAGGAGTTGCATAGGACCACGGCCACGACACCAGGCATATCAAGTAACGGGTAGCAGCCAACTGCGATCTGATAACAATGTGCTCATAGGTTAGCATCATGACTAGCAGCTGACGGCAAGTCCCCATTGCTTTTGCTCTGCAGCGTATAAGCGGCGAGATGGACTCTATCTGGCGCATGCAAGTCATCAGGGAGAACTCGAGCAAGCGGGATGTTTGGAAGCGGTGGGTTGCGTCATAGGAAACGCCTGGGGGGAAGGTAAGGGATCAAGGAAGTGTGTGCATTGGCAACGGATACCGTTCGCCTCATGTCATGTGCTCGTGTCCTCCCTGCAGGTGCTATAGATATTTTTGGTGATTCTCATGCGTCCCTTAAAACTGTCGGCAATATACGAGCCGCTGGCGATGTGACCAATTTTCTCAACCCTCAAACCTAGCTCGCACCTGCCACACCTGCCTTACAATTGGTGACGCTTGTGATTGTTTGTTTTCACATTCGACCCAGGGGCTTCTTTTAAGTGCGCAAGTTGAACTCCTAACCGTTTTGAAAACGTTTCTCCCACAAAGTTTCGCCTTTCGGGAAACAGTATTACGGGAATATTCCGTTCCGTTCATGTCACCTCCTCCGTTTTCAGTACTTGTCCTGGCAGACGCCGTACATCATCGCGCTCCGTTTTTTAGGCACGGTGTTCGTCAGTGCTTCTTCTCTTGGGATGGAGTTTCCGCTTCTGCTTCACCTCCCCCCTCTCTTTCACCACTACATTGGGGGGCCCCCCTCTCTCTCACCACTACATTGGGGGGCCCCGCTCTCTTTCACTTCCCTCCTGAGCTGTTTTCGATCCATTCCGTCCTCCCGCGGCTACTCCATCACCTTAGGAAGGTGGAGCAGGTGTCCGAGGAGCTGGACAGCATCCGGCATGCGCTGGAGCGCCACACTCGGCGGGAGTCACGGCGGGAGGCGGAACAGCGAGAGCGGGAGGAGCTACTGGATCGGGGCGAGAGCGGGCGCAAGGCCAAGCAGGTTGTGTTCGGGGGAGGAGAGGGTGGGGGGATTGGGTGCCAGGGGCTTAGGCTTCATGGATGGCTGTGTTGACTTAGTCAATAAACCTGCGATTGGTGTGACCCGGCGTTGCGGCAGTGCGAGGGGAGCGGCTACGTCGTCGCTGGGCTCAGGGTATTTGTTTTGTGTGTATGTATCTATGTATCTATCTATCTATGTATTTATGTAGGTGTATGGGGGGAAGGGAGTGCCATCACGAGGCAGAGGTCTGCGATCCAGGAGGTCGCAATCCGGCTTCCTTTCAGTCTCCCAGTTCTCATTCAACCATTCGTTGAGCGACATGGGGCTTCTTCGGGGATTGGAGCCAGGAAGCTCCTGCTGTGAGCACAGCCCTTGTCGTTTTGAGATCAATTTAGGGGCTGACGAGGAAGACATTCGACTGGACCGATTGCCGGCCCATGTAGACGGGAGCTGGAGAGGGAACACCTGGGAGGAGGGCCCAGTACGACAGTTGCTTTAAATTAGTTGGGTCGGGGCGTGCCCTATCCGCCCAGCTCCCCTGTTCCCTCTGAGCCATCGTAAGCCTCCTCCAAATGCCGCTGATGTCCCACCCTCCCTCCCTCTCCCCCTCTCTCCCTATCTCTTATCGTCGCATTTCGTGACCTTTCATCATTTTTGTTCCTCTTCTCGGCAACGCAGGAAATGGACGAAGAGGCCCTGGTGGCGGGCAGTGTTCAGCGGTCTAAGAGGTATTTGGAGGAGATGTATGATGCGGGCGCCAACATCCTCGTCAACATGGCTGGCAACAGGGAACGCCTCAAGGTGCGGAGGGACTGGATCTGGGAACAGCCCTGCGTGACGGATTCCGCGAACCCAGGCTACGGAATTTCCGCACGCTCCTTTCACTACCACTGCTGTCATTATCAACAGCAGCAGCACCACCACCACAACCATTACCACTATTACCATCATCACCATCATCGTCATCGTCATATCCATCACCGACGTGCCCTCGCCCACCGTCCCACCATCATTTGGTGTTTGGATCCTGGATCCATGCACACACATATTCCTTGGCCAGAGAGTGACTGTTCATCTCACCCTTCCCTCTCACACATACACATACACATACACACATACATGCACATACATACACATACACATACACATACACATACACATACACATACACATACACATACACATACACATACACATACACATACACATACACATACACATACACACATTCTCTCTGCACGTTGTAGACCCGACCTCGGATTCCGTGTTTTCCGGTTTGGATGCCGGCTTAGATATCTGGGGGACTTGCCACGCCCAAATTCGGATCCCTGACGCTTGTTTCGCACCGCCGTGTATTTGATACCTCACGCAAGTACTTAAGCACAAGTACGTGCACTATCACTAACAACACTTTTTTCCCCGAGTTCTGCCGTCTTCTACGCCATTATATATATATACCACCGTTGTTGGACCAACCACAGAGCGCGCAAAAGAAGGCGCTTGACGTTCTGAACTCCGTGGGTTTGGGGGAGTCCATGCTGCGCCTCATCGAGCGGCGGCAGCGACTGGACATGTACACGGCGTACGGCGGCATGGTAAGTGGGGTTACACGACTGCCCTCCTCCAGCAGCTGTTGCTTTTTCGGTAGCTGGGTTGTCGGGATGCCCGCACTGCACTCGATGACACAACTGATGTTTGGATATGCTCTTCTCCCGGGAGGGGGGGCCCGGGCAATGGTTCGGCGGCGGAGTCGTGATTCCCAATTGTGAACTGGGAAGAGGGGGCCTCCCGGTGCGCAAGGGGACGGAGTTGCGAATTTGGACTGAGCGCAGACTCCATCCACGACTGGTGCTGCGGTGCTTGGTGTTAGAAGCAGGAGCTGTTTAGGGCGGGTGGGGCTGTCGTGGAGCTGTTAAGACGTGCATGCGAGATGGCAGAGCGAGCCTGTGAGTGCGTTTTGGAGCGCGTTGGGCAGACGGTGACAGACGCTGTGCGGTTGTTCTTCAAATGAAAAAGCGACCGGGCCCCGCCGTACCTGCGCCGGTGTTGTGTTGCTTCCCTCTGCATTTCTATACCTCCCAACTTCTGTGATCCGTTCCTGCAGATCTTCATCGTCGTCGTCATCACCTTCTGCGTGTGGCTGTTCTGGTTCTAGAACCCGCCCGGGGCGGACCAGGTGCGCTGCGGTGCCGTGCCGCGCTCCGGGCCTCATCAGTGACAATCAAAACCTTCGGTGTTTCCTTCGTTATTTTTTCAAAAATTTTCTTGGGCAAGGAAGCTGGTAGTTTGGGTTAATGGCTACATATCATCCATAACCCTAGATTTGGGAGCCAGGAGTTTTCCTGATGTTAGAATCAATTTTTGTCTTCATCCTAATCCTTCAGTCTTACTTTCATCATATGTAGTTTTTAAGGTTTTTTAGGTATTGGTTATTGAGGAAGCACAGGTCCCCGCCGTGACTGGCGGGCGCTTCCTCCACCCCTGTGGCCTGACAACACGCCGTCGCCGTTTACGCCTACAGACGCCGGCCTGAACCGGCAGCCTTAACACCTTCAGTGGCCCGGTGTTAGCGCCGAGCAAATTGCCGTCATGACCACACCTTGTGGATGATGGTAACCGAGGCGGCTTGATTTCGCAAGTCGACTTGGCCGAGTACGCAGGTGGCCGGTGTGCACGTGACACGGTACGGACGCGCGGTGGTATGGCTAGGCCGGGTATGGCTACGTCTGACTGAGTCCCCTAGGGCGTTGCGGACGTAGGTCCTAAGAGGCCAATAAAGACGGAATTAAAATAAATAATGTTACTTCTTAGGAAATATGAAACATTATTACTAAACGAATTCACTAAATACAATCCAGAAACCGCAAAAGACAGCTGCCTCAGGCTGAATGCTCGACTAGCTAAACTCGTAACGGGTCCGGGTAGCAGTGGATTACAACACCGTGTAGTTGTGAAGTCATGCAGGTCGATACCGCCCGTTGTCTAATCATTAAGGCTTCCGGTGTCCCCCATGCGCCAGGTGGACGCCATTGGGCTGCAGCGGAGACGGAGGCGGAGTTACAGGCTAAGGCCGAGGTTACAACCGGCGGAGGCTCTTGCAAAGCTTTCCTAGGGTTCCTACTTGGAAGTTTGGGCTCCCGGCGAAACGTAGCACGCATCTGGCCTCCTGCTTTCCTATGTGGGATATTTGCCTTACAGTGGGAGCTATACAGACTGAGCCGGGGACTCTCTTTTTACCAGATGTACGGCCCATTGGGGACGTTCCTTCCTAAGTGCCGCGTAGAACGAAAGCATGGTGGCAATGTACACCTCGTAACCCCCTCCTTCCACCCTGACGTGCGAAGAGCCCGGGTCCATTCCGGCTGCGGGAGCGGTGTGGGCGCATGCGAGTTGAGAGCCGCTTTTCAACTCGCACGCGCCTTGCGTCGTGTGCGGGGCCGGAAGTCCCTGCTGGCCGCGTGTTTACGACGATGCGGGGAGCAGCTAGGGAGGGGCTGAGTGATGGCGGGCCGGGCGTTCCTGCCGTGATTGTGCGAACGGCAGTGATGTGAGGGGCCCCCCCCAAACCCGCCGTGTGTGCTTGTGTACGAACATGGCAACCTTTTGTTTAGAAAATCCCCACACACACGTGGGTTGTGATATATAAATCATGTGGTCGTGGATGTCGCAGCGATAGTGGTAGAGAATTAGAGATGTGAGGTGCGCCATTCAGCCGTTCAGCGGCAATGTAGGGTTTACTCGCAGCAACATGAACGGCATCGTTACCCGAGATCACCATGGGCCTTATATCTTCTTTACATCTCCTACAAAGTAATAGATTGAATAAATGAGGAGGTGCCGGCGAACGAGCCCTCCCTGGCCCTACCTGCCAGGTCCACCTCTTCACCCTCCCCTCCCCATGTCAAGATCCTGCCCCGAGAACCTAACTCCCACATGCTCAAGGGTTAATTCCTCAACTTGGCTAGAACTCCCGAATACCCAACTGCTGAAAGTCAAGTAAAACTACACCCCAGGCCTCAGCCCTGACTGGCAGCGGCTTTGCCTTCATCACACCATCATCATCATCAAACCCTGGCACCTTCAGGTGATGTTACTCGGACCCCACCTGCTGCATCCACGCCAACACCCCCATAGAGGCAGCGAGGCCCGAGCCGGTCATCAGCCGCCGCCGGATCGAGGCCAGGCGCCGCAGCAGCCCGGGATCTGACAGCAGCTCTCTGCCATAGCGGGCCAGGTGTGCCCGCGATGCAGTCAGCTCAGCTTTCCGGGCGGTGGGGCTGTCGGCCCCATAAACCCGCCGCGCCACTCCGGCAGCCTAATGTATGAAATCCCGGCACGCAGTTGGCGATTGAAAGAGGGGGGAATTTGAAAGAATGGGAGGGCGGGCAATCTACATTAATGCTGGGACGGGGTAGACGGGGACGCGGTCATCGCGTCTGTGATTCCCTTAATAACCCGGAAGACCCGAATGGGGGCATTGTCGACAATTTAAGACACAGCTATCTATGTACAGTCTGGTCACGACATCTGACACAGACAGTACGGAGGGGTGTCGTACGGATTAACGATCCGCAATGTATACGGACGTACGGAATAATAAGTACTTTTATCTACGCTTTACGTGAAAGTACGGCGAAAAGGTGGCACTGAGTAATCGAACACCTATACGCTCCAGTTCTTTCATTCGGGTCCCAAGAGTGTGTGAAGGTGACAGACGAGTGAAGGTGAGGTTAAGGTTCAGACCTATGACATGTGTGATGTACGCTGTACGTATAACCGCAATGAAGCTAAAAACACACCAAGCCATCAAACAGCACACCCCAATAGGGTGCGTGAATAGGGTGCGGGACCACCAAAAGAGACCACGACATTACTGCACGAAGATGAGTACTCATCATCCCTGGACTGTTTCACGTCGCCACCGGCCAATGTGAGCCGCCATTCCACCGCCGCTACCCCCGTGTGAGTCGCCACCGCTGCATGCCACTTCCCACGCCTCCCTGTACAACAGCATACCTTGACCGCTGCGGTTACGTGGCCGTCACTGCCTGGAGCCACATCCTCCACAATCTCCGTCGCCAGCTGCAGCAGCTGCAGCCGCCGCTCCGGCGTCGCCTGCTGACTCAGCTCCGCTAATTCGCTCGTCAGCCGTACGAGGCCGTACACTGACGCCAGCGACATCAGCCGGCCTCGCGGCGGCAGCTCCAGGAACGCGCACGAGGTCTCTACCTGTACGCATTGCGTAATTTGCAGTTAGGAAGGTTGAAACGTGGACGAAACTTAACATGTGTAGGGTAATGAAGAGCAACCAAGCGGCCCAACTAAGATCGCTGCATCAGGAGGTGATGACCGCCACATCCCAACCGTAGACTGCCTCTTCCCCCCTTCCCCCACGAGGTGCGGACCACCAACCCTCACAACTCTGGCTCTCACGCACACCTTTCCCTCCGCCCTAGGTTCCACTTTTCCTCTCCGCCTCAGCCTTTCATCACATACCAGTGCGACCCCGCTCCAAAAGTTCATGCACTTACAAAACAAAGAATATTCTGATATCATGAAATATTACATATATTTGGTCATAAAATCAATCAATCAATCAATCAATCAATCAATCAATCTATCTATCTATCTATCTATCTATCTATCTATCTATCTATCTATCTATCTATCTATCTATCTATCTATCTATCTATCTATCTATCTATCTATCTGAGAGGGAGAGAGAAAAGCTTAAGAAGGAGCTTATGCCCCGCACATAACCCACTGACCTGCTCCAGCAGCCCTTCCAATCTCCCCAGCAGTGCCGCCTGACGCTGCCGCGGTCGGGAGGGCGCCGTCAGCGCCGCGTGTGCCGCCGCTTCCAGATCCGAAACCAGCTCCCGGTTGATCCGCCGTAGCAGCGCGTGGTCCGCTGCAACGGAGGTCAGGAAGCGCCCGGATCCGAACACAGCATTCAGAAGCGCCTGCAGCGGCCCCCCGCCACGACGGCCCATGAGGGCGGCCGCCAAGAGCTCATCGTCCAGAACCGCGCTACTGCTACTGCTACTGCTACTGCTTACCCCGTCCCGCCCTCCGTTGCCGCTGCTTTCTTGTCGATCTTTCCATCTCTCAGCTTGGGTTTGTCTTTGTAGATATAGTTGGTGGTGATGCTGCCCGGGGCGTTGTTCCTGGTATGGGTACCGGCATGTGGGGAAGTGCTCGTGCTCCATGAGGCAGCGGGGGCAGGTGCACTGGAAGCCGTGGGAGGCACGGAGCCGCGACCGCCGCTCGGCAACGTCCTTGAAGACACCTGGGAGAGGGGAGAACGGGAGAGAGGGGAGGGGGGAGCAGTGCCTAAGATGGGCTTCAGAAGGGCAGGATTTGGGTTCGTGCGGGTAAAAGGGTGAAACGATTTCGAAATTCTTGTTCGTTGGTGATTGGCCAGGAGAAGGTAACTACCTTTTGGTTGCAAGCTCACTACACAAAAGAGGGAGACACGACTTCGGTTAAGGATTCCCCAGGAGGACAACACTCAAAGGGAACCTCGTGTCGTACAGTAGGCGAGCGGACGGGAGTCGTGGGGACAGGCGGGTTGGCGGGGGGAGGGGCCCCAGGGGCGACCTCGCGGCGATTAATGCTGAGAAGTCGCCCTCAGAATCCCCCATCACCCACCTACCATACACACACGTACACACACACACGCAGGGCTTAATGCCCTCATTCAAGTCTCTCCTCGCTTGCGGGGGAGCTTTGGATGCCGTACTGTTATGAAGCATCGTTACCCTGGTGGTGCACAATCGTTAAAACCCTGGCCCGTACCCCTGCAACGCAATTCGCAATTGTAGTACCTAGGCCCAGGTACGACACCGTCAGTTCCTCGCCCTCCAGCACCGGTCGACCCGCGCGCAGGTACGCCGCGCCGCCAATCACCAGCAGCGACGCATTTGGACAACAGCTGTGGTTCAGCAGCGCCGCCTCCGGCCACAACCCCGCGCAGCTGACGGGTGAAACATCCTGAAGCTCCGTCAGCACGAGGTCGTCACCCCCCTCACTGTAGCTGTAACGCTGCACCAGGTCCGCCAGCACGCCACCGCCGCCACTGCTACTGCTACTGCTACTGCTGGTAATGGTGCTACTGCTGCTACTCGTAATGCTACTGCCACCGATGTTGGAAGTGCCCAAACCTGTGCTGGTGCCAAAGAGGACAGGGGGCAAGATTTGCGCCCCGGAGGTCGCCGCGAGGGAGTTGGCGTCGGTGATGGCGTAAGCGGTGAGGGCACAGGGGGTGACAGAAGGACGGGGCGTGCCATTGGCGTCGCCCGCCTCGGCCACCGTCGGTTGTTGCTGCTGTTCCAGTTGTAGCTGCTGCTGCTGCTGCTGCTGCTGCTGCACCTGATCCAGTTCCGCTTCTTGCACCTCGGCAAGCAGCGCCCGAGCGCGGAGGAGGAGCCCCTCCAAAACGTCGACTGGCGGCGGCTGCGGCGGCGGGGATGAGGCGGCCTCAGGGGCCACTGCCACCCCTGACATCTCCACAGCTGCAGCCACAACCGACTGACCTGACGCTGCTGTGCCGGCGGCGGTGGCGATAGTGGTGGCAGCAGCTGCCGCTACCGCCGGTGCGCAACTCGCTGTACAGCAATCAGCTAGCAGCAGCAACCAGCGTCGCTCCAGGGGAACCAAATGCGTCCAGGACTGACGGAGCGCCTCCGTCAGTTCTTCGTTTCCAGGAGGTTGGCCAGGAGCTCCGTACAGTGCGGCAACGGGGAGGGACACAAACAGGAGCTCGCCGGTGGCGATGTCTCTGGTGGCTCGCCATCCTAAGCCCTTTCCTGGAACACCAAGAGAGGGACGCCGACGGGGAGGGGAGAGGGATGAAGCTAGAGGGGAGAGAGAGAGAGAGAGAGAGAGAGAGAGAGAGAGAGAAAGAGAGAGAAAGACGGAGACAGAGACGGAGACAGAGACGGAGAGGCCGGAGGAGGAGAGAGCTACACTTTGAGGATGTCAGTGGCCGATGGAACTAAAGGACGTGTAGAGCGGAAGAGGCCAATGTGGTCATGGATTGGAACATGATAAAGTTCACAAGCGCCTTTCGGCTTGATGATGCCCTTTCCACAAAGCCAGGGAGTGGGCAGGGCCCAGCAGGCATGTACAGGCGTACCTGGTACGACCTCTAATTGGACAGGCCCCAGCGCTCGCCTGTGCGTATATGCCTGACTGGTGTAAAGGCTCGTGACCGGCAGCGTTATCCTCGTTGCAGACGGGCATATTGCCACAGAAGATGTCGAAGATCTTGATGCGGCAACACTTATGACCACCTTCTGTCTGGCCGGCGAACCCAGAGGAGAGCTACAGTGTAGATGTTTTCTATTTCTGTGATGATAACAATGTTTTGTGAGATTGCATCTTTGGATGAGAGGCTGAAGGTGGCCCATTCTCAGGCGACTTTATGTTTACGCTTGTCAACAAAGGTTCAGAGGTTCCATTTACGCGAAATGTTCCGCAGTAAACATAATATAGTAGTTCGCTAATTTTGCATCACATCGTATCACAGCGTGAGGTGCCATTCATTTTGCGCCGCACGCCGTAACGCCGCACGCCTACCTCCATTTACCCAAGCCTAATTCCTGGGTGCTTTTCATTATGAGGATTTTAAAATCACGATCTATTATGACGGTAGGCGATTAAGATGATTCATATCTAGCATCGCGATTTAGCGCTAGGCTGCAGACGGTAGATCATTCCTTCTCTTCCTTCAGCCTATTGAACGGTTTTTATATCCTGCGAACCCATTTAGGCGGCCGGACGTTGCCGATAGCATGGATTCCCAACACACTTTTGGACATAATCTACTCTCGGAGGCGAACATAAGGCTGCTTGCAGATCAGGCGAGCCACTGGGCAATCATATTAAAATTTGATAACGATGAAGAGGTGCGATGTACCGTGCGGATGGCGCTCCGGATGGACCTAGGCAGGGATGAGCGACATCACGATAATAACGGCGAGCGATCTTGCGTTTTTTAGGCCCAGCATTGCATATATACAGCGCGACACATGCGCGCGTAAGCAGCGGCATTGACAGCGGCATTCCTGGGTATCCCCCGAGTTGCAGCTCTACCCCCTTTAGCTCCCAGCTCGCTCCTTCTACCTCCTCCGCACCGCTGCCCAGTATTGGTTCCTCAAGACACCCTTCCTCGCGTCCAGACACCTAACCCCGCTCACCTACATTAATCACCGGTGTAAGCCACATCAACCGGATTCCTCAGTCCCGAACGGTCTACACCCGCAGCTAACTTGTATCACACGTCTTAAGGTGTTCTCACCAGCTATGACCCAAAATGCTTCAACTGTCCGCAACAAAAAACGTTCCTCCTTCCCCATCCATCCATTCATTTAATCCATTTCTGTCCTGGCACTTCATGGACCTGCACATGCTCACCTAGGTACACGTTCCAAATCCCCCAATCCACTTTTGCATGCATGCCTTCATTCCCGCAGGTTCCGCAGCACGCTCTCTTTCCAAAGGACGGACTGATCAACATCTTCGCGCAGGGCCGCCTGTGCCGCCACACCCTCATCGCGGGCTTCCGCACCACGCGTGCCCCAAAGCGCCCCGTTCCTGCGAGCTTCTTCCGCACCTTAGACTTTCTCTTGGAGTACGTAGCAGCCGGCAACACTTACCGCGCAATCAATGACAAGGAGGAGGCGAAAGGTTTCCCGCCTGCGGCTTGGTGCCGTCCACCTGTGGTTTCGGCGCGGGAGGACGCAGAGGCGATGACGGCGGCCGCAGTCGCCGGAGCCGCACCTGAGGCGCTGCAGCACACGCCGCCTACAGATCCGATCCGGCTCTTCTACGCTTCCCGCTCCTGGTGCTGCATTTACAACTATCAGATGTCGGCGATCTCTGTTCGCCTGACCTTCGGAGTGTCTCCCGCAGAGATGTATCATTTGTATGTTGAGGGAATGCTTTCGGAGTATTTGCTCATGATGGGACTGGTAGAGGAAGCCCCGCCGACCAATAACTATGTGCCGCCCAGTGTCATGCTACCCTTGGGCGCGCTGCTGTACATGCACGAACACGGCCGGCCGTACCTGCCGATGACGTTCAGCGAGCTGCGGGACGTACGGAGCAACGGCTTGATGTCAATTGCAGTACGCCCCCACGCGCGGCCCATGAAGCTACCGGCCGACTTGCGGGCTGGGGTGGACCCCGCGGCGGCGGCGGTGGCGGCGGCAATGGAGCCGGCGCTGGTATCGGCGGCGGCACGCGATGGTGTCCGTGCCGTCAATGGCAGCGGCGGAACCCGTTCTGTAACCCACATGGAGCCTTCTGCGGGAACGTTTGCCGCGGGTACCGACGGCAGGCAAGCCGGTGGGTCGGGGGGCACGGTAGCGGGGCAAGTGTCCACTGCTGGCGGCGCCGACGGCAGCAGCAGAAATGGGAGAAGCCGGAGTCCGGAGCCCGATCCAATTCTCGATGACGCATCCCGGTGGATCATGCCAAAGCCATTCCCTGCCGCCGCCGCACCAGAAGCGCCGTCAGCAGCAAGTGGCGACACAGCAGCAGCTGCTACTGCCAGTACTACTGCTACTGCTACTGCTACTGCCAACCACGGTGCATCAGACGGCGGCGGCAACACTGCCTCTGCCGTTCCAGCAGCCGTCAGCCCCGCCGCAATGCTGCCGTCCAGCCACTTCTTGCAGTACAATGCCGGCGTGCAGCCGTTTTTTGAGACGCCGCCGCTGCGGTTGTTTCTAGGGGATCGCGGCCAGGCGGGTCTGGCTTCCAATTGGTGGTATGTGGACTCCGCCACTCAGGAGGTGAAGGGGCCGTATAGTCCCGAGACGATGCTGCTCAGCAGTATCACCCCCTGTCGGGAGATCCATGACGAGGTGGGCCCTATGATGTGCGGCGGTCAGAGCGGGTCGGCTGTCAGGGGAGGAGGTCCCGCTACAGGACGCTTGATAGCGGCCAATCGGCCTATATGGAATAATAGTATTATTATGCATATATTATAAAAAATAAGTTAGTAATATAATGATGTATAATATTATGTTCGTAAGTACCCCGCTGGATGCACCTACTGTTACAACGGCACGGTCGATGTGTTGTGGTTTTGTTGTGCTGGATCTCGTCTAGTACTTCGCAGTCGCCTTCACGCCCTGCCTTGTCGTGTCGTGTCTTGTTATGTCATATCCTGTTTAAGACATGTAATAGTCAGATTCCATGTCAGCAAAGGTCCTGCCTACAATACTGCCCAGGCCCTGCTGTGCCGTCTGAGTCGCTGGGTCGCTGTCACAAGCTCTGCCGCCATTAGTAGGCTTTGACATTAATGTTGGCCCATTGTATGTATGTTTCATCTCCACGCGATTCGTTTATCGTTCCCCATCTCACATCGCCTACGTGTTCCTACTAAAGTGATACAAGAAAAATGCAAGAAGTATATGAAAAATGGGAAACTAATACATAGATCTCAATGCACAATCTAAAATAACTGAACTTGCTTTAAGTATTCTAAACAGACTTAGCGAAATAGAAGCCCATCGCACTTTTCCTGCTCTCTCCAGTATTCACCGCATCTAACCTTCACCGCTTCACGGCCCCCGTGTCCCAACTCGCACAGACCTTGGTCTGCGGCACGGACGCGGAAGTGCGGCCACCGGTGCTGCCCCCCTTCGCGGCGTTCTTGCCGCTGGGCAAGTTGCTTCATGACATCAGTGAGGGCGTCTACGTGCTCGTCACCCAGGCCGAGATTGTATCGCCCTTGGCGCGCAGCTCGCTGGGAAATCGCATTCGGGAGCCAAAACCTGAATCGCCGCCCCCGCCCCCGCCCCCGCCCCCGCCCCCGCAGCAGCAGCAGCAGCAGCAGCAGCAGACACTGTCCGTAACGGCAGCGCCGGTGGTTATCGCCGCGCCTGTGCCACAGCAGCAACAGCAGCCAGCGGCACTGACACCGGCACCAGTGGTAACGGCGACGGCCCCAGTGACCCGCTCGGCACCCCATGTGACATCCGCGACGCCAGTACCGTTGCTAGTCCAGGCGGTGCCAGCGCCGGTGCGGGCATCATCGCTGCCGTCTCAGCCACCACCCTCGTTACAGTCGCAACCTCAAGCAGCGCCGGTCCTGCAGCCACCACAGCTGCATCCGGTGTGGCAACAACAGCCGCCGCCGCCGCAACAGCAGCAGCCAGTGCAGCATGCAACGGCGGTTTACTCGACCACAACCGCACTCCATGGCCCTGTGAGAGGGCTGCCGCTGCCGCTGTCACAGTTGTTGGCGGCGCGATCTCGCCCAGTTCCTATGGCGGCGGCCGCTGTCCCCGCCTACACACTGCCGGGGGGGGTCGTGTACTTGCCGCAGTACAACCACCTTACACCGTACAGTGGGCAGGCGGTTTTCGCCCAGCCAGTGCTGGGTAACGTTCCATTGCGGCAGCCTGCACCTGCAACAGCATCCACACTGGCACCGGCACCGCAGCAACACCATTAGCACCAATCTGGCCAATCCTCCCTCCTCCGGCTGGCTGGATGGATGGATGGACAGCTGCTTTCAACGGATTCTTCATCAGTATGGCCAACGGCAGGACCCCCAAAGGGTATTGTGGTAGCAATTTCTGTTGCAAAAGTACAGTAGCAGCTGTGATGGCTGAAGCGGGTGGCGCTGGCTATAGATGCAGTCGTGGAGCCGATGCCACTGCACGTGATGACACGTGGTGGCAGCCGCAGTGGGCGCTAGGGTAGGGTCGCCTGTTGTGCTTGCGCTTGTCCTGTTGCTGTTTGGGACAGCGGATACCTTACATTGCCTTCCCAGTATCAGGAATTGCAGCGCGGGCCGCAGCAGCAGGATGAAAGGGTGTCGTGGGTCACACTACGGGCATACCGCACGAAGCCGTCGTACTACATGAGAGGCCAGGTGGTCGATGGATTGAAAGTAGATCGGTGTACCATGACGTAGGTTAACCGGGGCTCCAAAGTCAGGCTCCAAAGCCTTGGGGTGCCTTCTCTGCCCAGGTGGAGGTTACTGGGTGAGCTCTTCGAGGCTAGGCAGTGGAGGTCCATCGACGTCGTCTTGCCGAAATGAGGGACGGCAGGAGCGGCGGGATCACCAGCTGTCCAGAACCAGCACAAACAGCCGCCAAACGATCTGACACGCGCTGGGGATAGAGAGTTACCGGTTCTTTCTACGCCCTGCACTATCTCTCTCATGTCACATGATATGCATCATTGTACAGTGTGGCGATTCATAAATGTCATTGTGATTCATTGTGATTGCCATCTTTTCTTGACCCTCTTGCTTATCTAAGGCGTCTATATGTCTCTCAGGCATCTGATCTGGACCAGCAGGCTCGCTAGCCACCTAGTCGATCTGAAGAGCCATTCCTATGATGTTGCACCGTTGCCCAGCGATTGCCGTAAGATATGTGCCGTACCCAATCACTGTATTTTTATTTTGTTTTTTGATCGCATTGCACTCTTGGGGGTTATACATGCATTGAGACGTATGGATGGACAGGTAGAATCTAGGGAAACTATGCGGCAGGGTGGCCAGGGAGTGGTACCCAGAACCGCAACACGATTACATGCTGCTTGTCAGCCCTTTGCCTTAACTGCCCCACCGCCGCCGATCCCTTGGTAGAAACTCAGGCCGCGGCATAATTCGTCGTCAATCCGGCTGGCAGGCCTCACTATTGTCACAAGTATCACGGGGGAGGAGCATCATAAACCTCATGAACAGATATATTCCAGGAAACCATACAGCGACTAGGGCTTGCGATAAAACTCTTGCCCCTCCTCCCCCATCATAGCCGCCCGAAGTCCATCCCTCATTTGCACCGAGCACCCCACGCCGAGCCCAAAAGGACGACAACGAACGGTCACTGCACAGGTACCTTGTGGTTTTTCCCTCCTACATCACTCCACTGGATTGTGGAGTGTGGACCGGCACTCATTTTTGGATTGTACCACCTCAACTACAACTGCTTAGGATATATACGTTATCCTCCTTATCGCCCACCACAACTGCGCTTGGTGGAATCGTGGGGTCGCCGTGACGTGGATTACCCTGCGTCTTACCCACGCAGTCGTAGAAAACACTTGGTCCAGGTGTTACACGCCAGTTCACAGCACATCATGTCGTCTGGGCGCAGTTGTGTTACGCTGTTACCGTAACCGCCATAGGCGCCGCCACAGCAGCAGGAGCAGAAGCACAACAACAACAGCAACGATAACAGCGGCAGCAGCAGTACAAGGTGTAGTGCCGCAACGGTAGGCCCCGCAACTGCCTTACTCCAGCTGGACGCAGATTCCCGATAAGGACGGACACAAACTCGGGGCAGAGTCAGAATTCGGACATAAACCCGGTGCATAGGTACGACATCTCGTCCCGATTCTTAGCAGCACTTGTACCATCAGCAGCGGTGCCTTCACTTGCAGCTCAAGAGCGAACGCCAAAGTCCCGTTGACGCCAAACCTTCGATGCACAGTTTAATATACGACGCGACAACCATACCAGGAAACAAGTACTCTGTTCAACATGCGGGCAGCCTCTTGACCTTAGTCCTCCTCCTCGTCTCCACTCCCCCGCTCAGAATCTATGGCCAAATACCCGCTGGCCTTTTCCACCGCCTTCCACGTGCCACCTTGCCACACCTTTCAGGGTTTACCCAAACACCCATGCAAAGGCAAAGCCCTCTTTCACACATAAGCCACTCATATTCTGTGATAGCTAGTGGCAGCAACTTCTGGTCCAGCCGCATGCGAGGTGACGGCTTTGGCTTCGTCACCTTACCAGGGAGGATGTCAACTCGGTCTCAAGAAGATATGCCCATCACCTTCGCCCCTTGCCACTCCGGCTATGGCTGTGCCGGACTCCGCTTCCGCTGCTGCTCCCGCTGCCGGTTCCGCCACCGCTGCTGGCCCCGCTGACGGGTCCGCCACTGGCTGCTTCCGCCGGCCCCGCTGAACCACTAATGCTACTGGCGTTGTTGTTGCTGCCGCCGCCTCCGCCTCCGCCACCAACGCGTGCTGCCATCCCGCTCAACGCTGCTGCCTTGCCTCCACCTCCAATGAACCAAGCTGAGGCTTGTGCGGGCGCTGGCACCGCACCTTGTTGTGGCTGCTGTACCGTGAGAGGATGCGAATGGGTATGAGGGTTCGACGAGCTGGGAAAGGAGCCTTGTGCCGTGGGGGCCTGAGGAGAATGCGAAGCTGGAGGCATCAAGCCCCCACTGCGCGCGCCCGACAGTGCCGCCGCCTGCGCCGCATTGCCGAACATGGCCCCCGAGGGTGAGACCATCATTTGCGGTCTGAACCCGCCGTAAGGTCCAGCCGCAGCAGCGCCATACCAGTCACCATAGGGTCCTGGTCCAGAATTCGAATAGCCGGGAAGATGACCACCGCCAAACGCGGCAGCAGCGTGGGTACCCATGGCCGGTGGGTACATCACCCCGGGAGCATGGCCGTAAGGCACCTGCGGCGACACCCCCAACTGCCCCATACCAATGGAGGCGTTTACTCCGGACCCCAGGGGATGGACCGCACTCGGAGCAGCGGCCCCGAACATCATAGGTCGTGCGCCACCGGGAGGTGGGGGCGGCGGATGCCCATCGACACCCGCAATCATGCCGCTGGACCCCGGCCGTCCCGCTGATGGCCCGGACACTAGCCCGCCCGGTGGGCCCCTGACCCACGAGCCCATCCCGGTCGCCGCCCCAGTCCCTCCGAACCCCGCCGCCGCCGACGCGGTGCCTGAAGCGTCGCCCTCAAGCTCGCGTCCGTTACCAGCGTCAAGAGTTTGGGACGACCGCTGGTGATTATGCTCATAATCAAACAACAATGCTGGGAAATCCGGTAATGGGAGGTCCGCCTTTGACGACGGAGCAGGTGCTGCGTCGGCGCTGCCGTATGCATCCGTGGCAGCGGCAGCAGGAACAGGAACGACTGGAAGCGGCACCAACGGCGCACCAGCAAACTTTAACAGCCCTGTGGAGCCAGGTACAGCAAAAGACCCAGCCGCTGCCGCCGCCGCCTCCGCCGCCGCCCCGGTCGTCGCTGAAGCGCTCCCCGGTCCATTGGCCAGAGCCTCCATAGCCTGAGAAAGCTGGAGCTGCTGCGCCTCCGCCATCGCCACCCACGAGTCGCCGTGCGCACTGCGTCTCTCTGAGCTTCCGCTACCGTCCATCCCGCCAGTTGCAGCTGCGGCGGGATCGGCAGGGCCACCTTTAGCCGTTCCGCCGCCGTCCGCAGCCCATACGTTGGCGGAGAACAGCGCCACGGAATGGCCATGGCCAGGTTGACCAAGGATGGTGCCTGAGTCGTACCGGCTCAGCGTATGCTGTGACGCAGTGCGGCTGCTGGCGATGCCTCCACTAACTGTGGCGGCGGTGCCGCACGCCTGATCATTGGCATGGTCCAGAACGGCACCTGCCGCCGCCAACGCAACATCACCGCCGCCATCAATAGCAGGTGCTGCTAACGAGCTGCTACGTTCCAGCAATCCCCCCAACGACCCCAGCTCACCCGAATAGGCATGTGCCATCGCCACGGCAACATTGGCTCCCAGGAATGGGCCCGAGGTGACAGTGACGGCACCAGCGGTGACAGAGCCCCCACAGGACCCTGATGGGGTGGTGGCGGCATGCATCGTACCTGCCGGCTGGGGGCCCGTCGGGCCCGCAGGTGCATGTCTGATATTCCTACGAAGGCCGAGTGTCTGGGTGTCAACAAGTACCGGTCCACTGGCCCCACCGGCCATAGCTGCCCGTCGGTCAGTTGGTAGGCCGCCTGTCGGAAGCATTGCTGCAGCAGTTAGGTCGTGGGGATGCGGCCACAGGCCATCAGGAACAGCGGGTACACCGCCACCAGCTGCCTGTACGCCTCCGCCTCCGCCTCCGCCGGCAACCAGCCCCGGGGCGCTATCGGATCCAACTTCGCCTCCACCCAGCATTAACCGGTCGCCGAGAGCACCCACACCCACACTCTCTTCGAGGCCCTGGTCCACCACCGACAACACCAAATTTTCCATCTCAGGCATGGTGACGTCAGCAGCAGAACCCATCGGTGCCGTCAGTCCGCTGCGT
Source organism: Volvox africanus (assembly GCA_030268105.1). Classification (NCBI taxonomy): domain Eukaryota; kingdom Viridiplantae; phylum Chlorophyta; class Chlorophyceae; order Chlamydomonadales; family Volvocaceae; genus Volvox; species Volvox africanus. The sequence goes on along the minus strand of BSDZ01000010.1, from coordinate 1,772,021 downwards.
GCCGGTGTAGCTGCCGGTGCATGCACCAGAGACGTCAGGCTCTGCGTTGGCGGCGGCGCGACCGCCGCCGCCAGCGCTGTTGCGGTCGGTGGCGGCTGTGGCGGCTTGGCACTGATAGGACGAGGAGCGAAGCCTGGGGGTGGCGGGGGTGCGGCTGGCCCAGCTGGTGGCTTCGGATGCAGTTGGGGCAGGATGGACAAGGAGACTTCAGGACCCTGCGCGTGCCGCTGCGGCTGTTGCGGACAGCAAGGGTATGAGCACATGACACCTCCGGTCAAGGTGGCCTCTGCGGGTGGTGCAGCACACGACGAAGACGAGGGTGGCATCAAGGAACCCGAGAGCACAACTGCGGCAGCAGGCACCGATGCAGAAGCTATCGCTAAGGCAGACGAAACCGGCTCCTGCTGCGGCTGCTGCTGATGTGGTTGTGCCTGCGCCTGCAAATGCAGTTGTCCCGAGATGCTGCGGGGGCTGTAACTCAATGCAGCTGGCCGCAGACCACTGGTAACGCCCGATGACGCCGTCACTGCTGCCGGCGCTGGTGTGTTTCGCCCGGCCGATGATGCCGCTATCGCCGCCGGCACTGCCCCACTGCTGCCAAAGGGCAAGCCTCCGGTGACGGCCGCTGCACCGCCAGGGTTCAGGGACGATGGCGGCATCATCACTGTCACTGCTGCAGCGCTTCCCGCCTGTGGGCGCGCTGAGAGCAGGCTGGCGGGAATCGTCAAGTACGCGGGCCCCGAGCTCTCCCCACCGCCCGTGAGACTGTGCTTCGACGCCGTGTGCTGCTGCTGATCCACTCCACGGGAACGATTTGATGCCACTGGCGCGGGGACTGTGATGACCCTGCCGCTGCGACGTGTCTTAGTGAAGGTGACGATCGCGGGCTCACTTGGAGCGCTGACCAAGGGTGGTGGCGGCGGCGGCGGAGGCTGTGCAGCCGTCGCCGCTACCTCCGTGGCAACTAAGTTACAAGGCTCCGGCGCTGCTGCCGCAGCCGCAGGAGGCTCGATGGGTTTGGCCCGGAACTTAACCTTAATGGGGCTGACAATTGGAATCACAGCTGCTGCGACACTCGGGGCCGCTGTAACAGCGGTACCAGGGGACATTCCATTCTTCGTTTTATTTAGGTTCTCGGCACTGCTTGTCGCCAGAGCCAGCCATGCAGCCGACCCTGGCTTGCTTGGCTGGACGCTTGTCACTGTGGGAGGCCGCGCTGGCAGTTGCCCTCCTCCTGATGCAACCGGCTTGGACGCCTCCTTCCCAAGCCCGTCATCTGCTGGAGATACACCCGTGGAGACGATTGAGGCGGCATGCCCATACGTAGCCTGTGCTGGCGCTGGCGCTGGTGCCACCGGTATCTCTAATACCTTTGCGCTCGACGCACGGCTCATCTGCTGTGACGGCAGCGAGGGCTGCGGCTGCGGTAAAGACTCGGCTTCTTTCCGTGGCCTTGGGTTCCCGCTGCCCGATAGCTCCTGCTCTGGTGGCGACGGCAGCGGTGGTGGCACAGCCGCGCTGGGCAGCAGCGCGGCTGCGGATACGGGATTGGCGCTCGCCCCGCTATCACCCCTCTCAACGCCAAGCGCAGGACCCCCTGAAGTCAGTCCTAATTGCTGCCCTGTAGCCCCGGGCGGATCGTGCGTGGACGCGACGACCTCCGAGCATGTTGATGTCCCGGCCGTTGAGGGCTTCGTGCCCGAGATTCGGACCCGACCCGAGCCTGCCGCTGTCACTCTGCGGTCCTCCGCCGCCTCCTGGTCCTCCTCTGCCTCTGCCTCCGCCTCCGCCGCCTCATGCTTTTGCTGCTGCCGTCCTTGCTGTTGCTGTTGCTGCTCCTGCTGCTGATGCCGTTCGGAAAGCTTCTGGGGCGCAGTCGGAGTCTCGTCGTTGTCCGGCGCCATCATTGATGCGGTGGACGAAGTGGTCGACTCACCAGCACTGCCACTGGACGGTGGTCCCGACATATTCGAGTCACAAGTCGATGTACTTCCATTGCCCACGCTGCTGCCGCCAGAGCGTTTCTCCTCAAGTGAGTTGCTGCTGCAGCTGGCCGCGGCGCTGACGCTATTATCACCACCGCAGACGCCGCCAGTTTCGCCGCTACCATTGCTGGAAGATCCTGTGGCGGTGTTGTTGTTGTTGGTAGTGACAGAAACGGGGACTGACGACAAGGGCGTGGCGCCAGGCGCAGCGAGCGGTAGCGGCGGCGGCGGCGCTGCTGCTGCTGCTGCCGCTTGCCGCGGAGCCACCCCTGCTGACGAACTGGCGCTGTTACGCGCGAAGATCGATAGCATGGACTTGGGCTCAGTAACGGTCCCCGAGGTACCTGCGCTACCGCCGCCGTTAGCCGAGTTACTACTGCTGCTTGCCGTGCTCAAACCCAGCTGCTGCCGGAGCCGCTCCCGTTCCCGTAACACCATCTCACGCAGCCCGGCCCCCGCGTCCAACGCAACAAGTGGCTCCATAGGCGCAACAAATGCCCCCGCGCCTGCGCCGGATGCTCCCGCCCCTTCCCCAGCTCCACTATCACTGCCACTGACCATATCCCTGCCTTCCCCCTTCTCTTTTTCCCCCCCAGATTCACGGCTTGCAGCCACAGCCTCCCGCTTCACCTCCCTTCTGGTGAGCCGCCCCTCCTTCTCCCGCTCCCGAGCAGAGCTCCCTCCTCCCTTGCCCGCTGTTGGACTCCGGGAAGAGTTCCCGCCGCTGCCGCTGCTCCCCCCCCCTCCAGGAACGCCGCTCGTTACCGCCTTCTTATTTATGTGCTGGAGCAGCAGCCCCGCAATCGCTGCGCTGCCTTTGTCTAGGGCTGCATGGAACGCCGAGCTGTCCGCCGCGTTCTTCAAATCAAACACAGCGTTCTGCGACAACAGGTACTCTACAATCGCGCCGTGGCCGTGCCGGATCGCCAGCGCCAGCGGCGAGTTGCCGCCTATGGTGGACAGACCCGACACGTCCAACTGCTGTTTGCGCTTGGCCTTTTTGGAGCCCAGAAACCCCTCCGCCTGCTTCTTAGCCTGTCCATCCAGCTGGTCCTGGGCCACGTACTTAATGGTGTGCAGATTGAGTGGTGCGCCGGCGTTTACGAGCAGCCGCGTGATATCGAAGAAACCGGAGCAGCCGGCCTGGTGAAGCGGCAGCAAGCCCTCGAAGTCCGGAATATCCAGGTGCGCGCCTTTGGATGTCAGCCACGTCGCCTCAGCTAGGCGGTTGTAGCGGATAGCCTGATGAAGCGCGGTCCGCCCATCATAATCCTGTGGTAGTGTTGGGTGTGGCGGTGGTGGAAGTCGTTGTGGTGTTGGCATGGTGGTTTTGGTGTTAGCGGTGGTGGTCGTTCAAGTGAATGTAGTAGAGGGCGTGCGCAGCGCGGAAACGATGGCAGCTTACAAAGCTATGATGGCTTCCTACGTAGCTCGCATTGAACGGGAAGCAAGTGCGTTTCTACCCCTCTGGTCGTTCGGATCCATCACTGTGTCACTGTGAACTCGTGTTCATTACTGCGCGGTGGTTGCCACCAGACGGGTGCTCCAAGCCCGACTTAGCCATTCAGATGCCTGTTAGTTCCGCTGGTCCTGAAAGGGCCGGAGGTATGAAGAGACTTCATTGCAAACACGTCTCATGTAGCCTGCATGCTCGCTCCTCGCTCCCCATTCCACGCGTCACTCCCTTCCGTACCTGCCCATCAAGGAGAGCCCCGTGCTTCAGCAGCAGTTCCATCACCTCGATGCACTGAGGTCCGCCGGCCTGCACCGCTCGAACCAACGCCACGCAGCCGATCTGCTCCCGCACCTGCACGCCGACGAAGCGGTGTTGAGAGCCAGGATCGCAAATTCCAAGCAATCCGTAAACCAGGGAGAAGGGGTATTGTGGGCCGCTACGGTACGATACGATACGAACTCAGCAGCGATATCGCAACTAACGAATGACGTCAGGACTGCAAATGCATCTTTTCACGGCGACCTATGCATATAGGCGGGTCGGGGAGCCGAGAGATAGAAACCCATGCGTGAATGCCGGCCATGAGGGCTCCCCTCTGCGCAGGCTAAGGCTAAGGCTAAGGCTAAGGCTAAGGCTAAGGCTAAGGCTAAGGCTAAGGCTATGGCTAGCAGTAAGAAAACCCCCTCGGCCACATGCATCGCAATCAACAAGATAGACAGAGAGAGATGCGATTGCAGCAGAGTCATAGTCATCCGGAGTATTCGCCGGTGCTGCTCCGCCCCTTACCCCGTCGCACAGCACCAGAGCTACACGACACCGGAGCACCTAACTCCTCAACCCCCATACCCGGAGCTGCTTCATAGCCATCAAGGCACAGCGAATAAGCAGCTGCTCGGCAAGTTTGCATCGCCCGTGGATGGGTTCCTGTGACTGAGGTCTTTTTTCCGTTTTTCTCCTTACCCACCAGCCTACTGGCCTCCGTCTCCGGCGCCCGGATCTCCAGCAGACTGTTACAAGTGCGGCAGGGACAGCCCAAGGCAGTGTAGCGCTGCGTGCGCTTGAGCATTTGACACATGCGTTGGTAAGCAGCCTGTGTAAGAGAGCAAGGGGGACGAAAAGGGAATTGGGGAAGGGGGCAAAGGATGAGCGTAAATAATGGTATCGTGCCATGGCGCGGCTTAGGCTACACCCCGATCACCCGACGAACCACCGCCTGCACCCGCCCACAATTATCTTGCAGGCCTTGACAGCACACGTGCGTCATCAGCAAACCAGAGGGGGGCTGAAGGGTCGAAACGGATACCCAAAGAAGATATTGCACTGAGCCGTGTGGTTCAGCAAGACACGAAAACAAGGGAAGGCCTCAAGCTGCCAGCAGCCAGGCCTGACGAATGGCTGGCTCGCTGGGCAGCGAGGAGTAAAGGGGCAGAGGAGGAAACTCTCAACACCGTAAGTGGAAAGAGAGAAAGGCGGGAGGCCGAGAATAGGCATGCAGGGGCGTGACGAGGTTGTATGAGCGGTATACATGGCGCCATGACCTCGGTATCCCGACGCCAAGTGCTCGTCGCCTCCAGTGAAGGCGCATTCCCTGAAGACGTGGAATCCTCACCTGAAACCCCTGCTGCATCTCCGCAAACCGAAGGTCGCCTTCTAGCAACGCCGCCACCAACGCCGGAGGTTTCGCATGGTCCAGCGCGTAGTCGTACGCGGAGTAACCGTCTGCGTCGGGCATCCAGGGGTTGGCACCAGCTGCTAGCAGCACCCGTAGTGTCTCCGCGTGACCCTTGCGCGCCGCGTGAGGGCACGCCGAATACCCCGTCCCCGCCTGATCCTGAAGCGAGGCCGTGCGAGCAGTTCACGAAGCGAAGACGAGCGGCAGATGAAGAGACGGGGGCAGATAGGGCGGCATACAGGGTCACCAGAGAACAAGATAGGTTTAGAGGAGCAGACGGTTCGTACAATCAACGTACGAGAATCCATACCCATACCCATAACACTTATAAAGGGTCGCTTATCTTCCACGATGCAGCAGGAAAGGAAAGAGAAGCCCTCCTCATGCAAAGGCTTTCTATCCCATATGGCCAGCTGGGAAGCACGCCCAAGATGATACGGCACAACATGCGAACTCAATCCGTAAGAACTGGTGCATCACCGACCGGAATTAGGTTATTCGCTGACCTGCTGACTCAGCATGGCGCAAGTGCACGCGAAGCTGCCACCACTACGACGCCATAACACGCCATCCCTCCAAGTTTACATCCCGCTACGTGACAGTTCGCGGACAGGGCACACGCCATTCGCATCATGTAGTAGGTGGCTGCCAGCTGGCCCGGTCTCGGAAACGACAAGTAGGCTGCTCCGCTGATTAGCCCAGCTCTCTAGCTTTCCATCACTTCGCAGGCAAGACCGTCCCAGAGCCCAAAACATCAGGAGCATCCGCACGAGTGCCAAGCAAGCAATACACCACACAGCTGTGACCAGGAGCGGAGCATCCCGTATCACCGACGATGCACGTTGGCGGAGCGAAGAGCGAAGAGGGCGATGATGTAGTGAGTGCAGAGCTGGTGTGTTACCTCCTACAAAATCCGGCATTCTTACATCCTGCCATTACTATGGCTTCCTTCCTTCCTTGGGACCTTTTGAACCAGGGCAGTGCTGCCTCTTGGGTTATGCAGGAAACGTGGTGACGGGATGTGAACTTGGCGACGAGCCCTCGGCTCACGCCATGTCGCCAACTGAGCTTGCACGCTGGATCCGTGATCCAAGTTGTGACGTTCTGTACACTGATCACTGTTGCGGGTCAGCTGATGTGAACATCTGGCGTGGCGGACACCGGCGCAGCTGAATGTGGACAGCGTGCGCTTTTGCTGGCGCGCTTCAAGGAGGCTGCCGGGCTCCGGCAATCCTTGGGACCAGCCTGGCATATCTGTCGAACCACTCTTACCTCCGCTTCTGCCGCTTAACGCCAGTTGCGTTCTTACCGTACTAGCGAAATAAAACGACCTTTTTGAATAATCGACACAGAAACATCGCATCCGCTCTGCCCGGCCCCCCCCCGCGCTGAATCTTCCTGTAAGTTGCTAACCCACATAACCACCTCAAGAGATCTCACTGTATCACTGTTCAAACGCAACACCATGCACCCCAGTCCATTCCCCATTCCTGCCCGACATCAGGGCCATACCACATCCGGATCCCGTACGAGTACCCTTCAAGTTGCCGTCCCCCCTAGCCAGCCAAAACGCCCTGTCCACACCAAGCTAGTCAGCCTTCCATGCTGCATTGTCCCTCTCGTGATATCCAGCGTCTATACTGGCCCCAATCCACCACGCACCTTAAGTCGACCCTCCTTTTGCGGTATGTCGGCAGCAGTAGCCCCCGCCGCTAACAGCAGCTCTACGAGCCCCACCAGGTTATTTTCCACCGCATGCCACAGCGGAGGGTCACTTGCATAGTCAAGCTGGTTAGGATCACAGGACCCGCTGGCTCCGGTGAGGCGGATACTATGGCTGCTGCAACCTCCGCCTCCGCCAACAGTCCCACCCGTATGGCCCGCCCCAGGGCCTCTAGATGAAGCCCCCCGGCAGCATGCTGATCCAGCAGCTGCCTTCCCTGCGCCGTCCCCCTCGCCACCGCTGTCAATAGCAGACATCTCGGCGCCGTCGTCCGCTGCGTCACCCGCCGGCCCACATCCGGATTTCGACTCGCGACAGCTGATATCGCCCGCGCCTGTGCCTGCTGCTACAACTGCCTCGTTTCCATCGCCGCGCAATTGCTGCCCCAACCCAACTGCATCCACGTTTTGGTGCTGATGCGACTGCTGATGCTGCTCGCTGTCCGTCCCTGGCCCGCCCTGCAGCAGCAGCCTAACCAGCTCCACGTGGCCGTTAGCTACCGCCGCATGCAGTGGGTGCTTGCCCCATTCCTCCGGCCCTATGCTTGTGGAAAGCTCCGCGCCCTGGTCCAGCAAGTCCAGGACCTGGCTGCAGGACCCCGCCAGGATCGCATCCCATAGCCGTCCCTGGAGTTCCTGTAATTCCCAAAGGACCATGTCGAGTCAGCAAGGAACCGAGCAGGGCCCGCACACAGGCAGCAGGTGTAGGTAAGGGCAATACTGTTCTGCAGTCACGACCCGTCCATGGCACGAGAGAGGGCCTGACAGACAACGACGTGCTCATGCGAAGCCGTCTGACGCAAGCAGAAACACCGTACACTCCGGGCTTTTGAAAACCGAAAAGAGCTGGGGAGAGGCAAGCGAGCAGTCCTGACTGCCTCATGAGCTAGACGACAGTGCCGGCCGGAGGGCAGGCACGCGGCAACGAGCGCAAGGGCTTTCCAGATCAGATCGTGACAACACACATTTAGCTCTGAGGCCCGTGAGTCAGGGCCGCCTGCCCTGACATGCCCGTGGCACGGCAAGCAAACGACCCGAAAGCCGGCAATAGGCTGCCTTAGTGCCTATCATCCATACACCGTGCCAACGGGTATTTTGCTGCCATCAGACCACCCCCAAATGCATCCACTCGTCCTGGTGCGGGTCCCATCCCACCTGCCGGCTGTAGGCCAGAATGGTGTCGCCGTCTGCCAGAGCTTTATTGGTGGCTGTGTCCCCTTGCTGCACCTGCTTGTATGTATACGAATAAAGGAAGCCCGTCTGCTCGTAATCAAGGCCCCGCCAGGCGCAGAATGTCTTGATTAGGACCTCCATGGGCGTGCTAATGTCATGCCGAAAAATGGGGAACGTTTTGTAGCCATACTTCCAGTCGGAAAAGTAAAACTTGATGAAGCGCAGGCTTTTTGCCTGCTCCGGCTTGCCCACCGAAATCCAGTGCTGCTTGCAAGCCGCCTTGTAGCAATAGCAAAACAGTTGCTCGCCCGTCTTCAGCCCGATGCTGGCTGGGGAAGCGTCTAGATCCAGTGCAATGCCGCCATGGTAGAGGTCGGAGAATCCGGTTTCCTGACCCAAGTGTTTGCAGAAAGTTTTTACCACGTCCGACAGAGGGTGGAATATTGATGCCGTAATCACCATGCTGTTATCCCCCTGGTCTTTCAGCGTCAACTCAATCGTAGGGGCCTGTGAGGTGCAAGCATAGGCAATGGGGGTTGAAAACATACCCCGACGATGGCGCCAAACCCAGCGCAACACCCACAAGAAACATGCACACCATGCAATCTCACGCGAAACACAGCCGCTGTCCATCAATCGCAACGTAGGTGCCAACCCATCGGCTTAGGGTACTCGTCCGCGCACCTCTTTAAGGTGAATAAGGTCCAGCACACTCTTATCCGCCAGCCGATAGTCCTCGACGCATTTATGAGTGATAGCTACTTTGTTTTTTACGACCAGAATCACCTGCATAGCGACATTCCTGCGTCAGCGGTTTGCTATTAGCCGCCAGAAGGCCTATGAGCCACAGGGTTCCAAAGCCGCAGGAGCCCTGAATAATCCACAATGTACCTGAGCCGGGTCCAGCTTGAAAAATTGCACACTGCTGTCAAACACCTGGCTCATGAGCGTCCTGAATAGCGCGCCAGGCCACAAATCAGCAAGCATTACAAAAAGCTATATCATCAGCAAGTCACAATATTTGCGTGAGTAGGGCAAGCTATGCTAGGACGATAGCGACGTCAACCACTATCAAATGGCCGCTCGAGGCTCACCGCTTGAACACGGTGTAGGATACCGCTCGCTTCTCGCCCCCCATGATGCACTGGACTGTGATGGTAAACTTTACCCCATCGTCTGCCTTGGCAGCGCCGCTCGCGGATGTCGCCATACGTCTGGACGCCGAGCGAAGCGACCGTCCCCCGAAAATTAGTGCTTCGGATCTGCAATCAGTAAGTCCCTGCCGTGTGCAAGTTGCTACACTATTGTCAGGGAAGTCGGTTTGTGTCTGAATAGCCGTCTACTACCCCGCCAGCACACTACGGAAAGAAACGATTGCATAGAAGCTTGTATTCACTGTTTCCGACAGCAAAATGATCTTCATTTATTGCTTTGAGGTATTGAAGGTGCTGCACCAACGGGCCTTTTGACAAGCAACTTTAGGTGCACCGTGAGGGTAAAGGAGCTGTTGCATGTGACTACTCATCATATCAGTGGAATAAGATACAGAATTTCTGCAATACACAAAAAGTACGGCATGCCATAAACCTTTTCGCTGCTGGTTAGGATGCAGTCTGTGATTCCAGGTAGAATTATGAGCATAAATGAGAGAACTTCAAAAATTCGCACGTTTTCTGTGGCAGAAACCGCATGGCTGTCGGTCCTCATGCAAAACACTCAGCTCCTATGGCGTCCGTGTTAGACATTTAATGTTGCATAATAGAAATATCTTAAATTTATATTTGATTGATGCCATAAGGACCCTCTTGAGCTTCGCATAGTTGGAACTTGATGTTAAGAACAGAACCGCGGGCCATTTTAAGTGCAGTTACGCCAAATTGTAAGCCTCACAGCGCAATACAAATTCCCAATTTAAATGAATGTTTCTTCTTGCGCTTTGTCGCCCTCAAGCCAGCGCCGATAGGCCGCCCGGTATGACAGCCCGAGCCCTTTCGCTACCACGTGTCTCCACATTATTAAGGGCATACAGGACCGTATAAGGTAGGATGTAGGAGGCTCGCTCACGTTTACACCGTTAGACTTCTATGCCGCCAGACAGAGAGTCCCACATTTCTCGGCACCGGAATGACCTCGGTGATACCCTGGAGGAGGCGCTCGGACTTTCGCCGTGGCCTTGGTTGCGAATTCGCCGCGCACTGGAAAAACACTTTGGCAAATGCGACCACCAATTGTATGCCGGTGTTGCCCAACGGAGACTATAGAAGTAGCTTACGGGCAAAAGGATAACCTGGGTAGCCCTGTAGGAGGGAGGCTGAGCCTGAATGCTACAACACAAGGAGCACGTTGATAATCGTGCCGTGTCACCGCTGCTGCCACTCATGCTGGCATCCTTCAATGACTGATTCCACTGGCATCGGCGTGAAATATCACCATTCGCTGTTTTTATCGGATGCACAAAAACGCACCGGGTGACAGACCACTAGCTAGTCGATGCCATCACTGCCCCTGCTGACACTTGACGGTATTTTTATCGAGGACGGACGGCCCTCGGCCGGCGCCGCCAATACGGATTCACCCAGCCGCTGATCCAAACCTGCCCCACATCCTCTCCTTCTACAGCTTTGATTGGAGCAAGGGGATCTGCGGCCAGCCAGCTGCTGCTTGGCGGTGCTGCACTCGCGAAGCTTGGCGCTAACGCATGGAGCTGCTGCGCTTGTTGGCACTCCAAGAGGGGCGCGCCGGTGCTGACGGTGCTGACGGTGCTGACGGGCACTGATGTCTAATTCGGCTTCTTCAACACCATGCTAGCCGTCGAGGGGCCCGTCGAGATGCTCATGCACAGCTTCTCTCGACCACCATTCAGATAGGTACGTACTCAAACTGATGGCTCCAGATCCAGAAACGGGTGAGCCAACCGACTGCTACATGTGTAGTACCGGCTTATGCCTGTCACTACCCGCTTTGTCGTGATTTTGACGGTGGGCATTTCCCAGCTATACCACCACCGCTAACTGAAGGACAAGTCACTTTTTCTGATGGGCCCCCAGCAACAGTAGAGCGAATGGCAAAAGATGTGGTTGTTTTCCTGCTTGAGGAACATAACTAGCTAATATACTTTCTACTTTTAAAAATCTTCCGATTGCATGTGAAGGGCCCTCTCGTGAAAGGTCGGAGGCGCTTCGGATAAGGAGCAGATTGGGACACTGGAACCTATGTAGCTGTGAGAAATAGGGGCAACCTCCAGAACAGCGTTTCTCACTCTGCGGCCTGTCTTACGTATGCTGCGGCGAGATTTGCAAATGCGACTGATCAAGGGAAGGTGCGGCAGAGTATGCTATAGGACAGTCTGTGGGTCACAGCAATTTGGTTCAGGATCTCGCTTTTGTGTGCAAAACGCGCTGGTGGATTATGGGTGGCATACCTGTATGCTTAGGGTCGCGTGGATACGCGTCCTATGACGTGTAAGGTACGGTAGGGTGCGATAAAACCTGTCCAGTGGCCTTGCTGCCTGACGGTATCCCTGCCCGAGTGCGAAAAGTGCTGTATGCAGCTATATCGAGAAGGACTACCAACCGATATCAATGCAGTTAATTAATAAGTGGTGCTGGAAATTGCCTTGAAAGCGCCCTGCCGAAGGGCGTGAGGCAGCAACGCAGAAGGTTCATCCGGAACCGAATGCCTGCAGATAGGAGATCTCTCGTGACACCAACGGGTCCATGTGTAGCGTATTGGTCCGGGGGGGATTGCTTCGTGTGATCAGCTACTTGGAATCCCGCGGTCCTTGGACTGTCGTCGGCTGTCCATCTCGGACGGAGGGTCTGGCTGGTTTGCAACGGTTTACCAATCGGCAAGGGCCATGTTGGACTTAAAGATTTTTATAAGTATAATATTCAACCTTATTATCTGAGACGCACGATGACACAGGTTACTTGGGCGGACCTCTCCATGTCGATCATATCGGATATCGGTTTCCAGTTCGTCATGGGTTAAAAGAATGTTCATCTCCAACATCTTTGTCTTGGAGCTTTTTGAAGGCTAGGTCGATGGAATGGTCGATGCAAGTTGGTGGGAGGACAGCAGGGTAGCGGTAAGAGAGAATCAAAATACAAAACGTCGAACACTACATATTTTATTTATATGGATTACCAGGATGAACAACACTGTTTAACAAGGCAGCTCCGGCACTGTGCCACTTCGTCAGTAAACGTTTCGTACGGGTTATCAGAGGAACCCTGCCTTATTGTGCTAGCTTCCATACTCATATTCTTGAGATGTATTTTCTTTGACGAAGCTTTGGAACCCAGTAGTCTTCTAGCTCTCCCTTCGCAAGAAGTTGTATATTGAGCAATTCGAGGTTACGCGTTAGGATTACATATTTATAATGGTTGCGAGCGTGATTCGGCGAGTATCGATGTTACGCCAGGTTGCCTACCCTGATGCGGGCTTGCGACGGTCAATTTGCATAGTTGTCGGCCTTGAATTCCTTTGATTTATTTTACTATTTGTACATTAAGGACCACATACAACATTCTGTGCTGGAGAAGCCATCGCATTGTAAGGCGTCTCGGTGTCGGGCGCCCGAAATTTCGCAAGGCAGCTCACGAGTCAGCACACTGTGGTTATCGATGGGGAAATGCAAAGCGTCTGGTTCATAAGTGACCCATAACAGCCGAACGGTGGTCCCATCGCAGCTGCGTATGCCGCCGTGTCGGAGGGGGCTGCCCGCCAGGCCGTCCCCCGCGTAATGGCAGCGGTTGGTAGCGCTGAGGATTCGCCACGATGGCCCTTTCCTCGGAGCTCCAGCGCTCGCAGCGGACATGGATCTGGAGCTGCTGCACACCCTTTCCAACAGCATCAGGTACAGATGCAACAGCTCCCCGATTCCGAAAAGCCACCTTTGGTCGGACAGTTCAGCAGCAGCAGCGAAAGCAGACCTCAAGTAGCCTGGCCGGAGCAGGGCGCCGACTCGACGTCCCTGCTACTGCACCTGCTACAGCCGCGCAGGGCCCACGTCGTCCCGACGCCGCCGGATTGGGGCGGTAGCGGCGTCAGTAGCCCCAACAGCGGCGGCAGTTTGACTTCCAGGGTTTACTCTGACAGCCGCTGTGGCAGCGGCGGCGGAGCCGCCGCCACAACTGACGCTGGCTCGGGCAGCTACAGTGGTTGGCGTGTCCGACCTCGGGCGCTGCTGGTCAAAGCAGACGAACCGGATGAGCTTGCGGGCCAGGACAGCGCCAGTGCCAGTATCCTTGACAGCAGCCCTATGTCTCCTGCCGGCAGCGGAGTTTCGGAGCGACGGCGGCGGACCATCAGCTACAGCGCGCACAGTCCGCACTCACGCCAGGACTCCATCTGGACCGACTCGCCGCGTCTGCCACAGCCATCACAATTGCAAAACAGTCGCACCGCGTCTCCTGCGGCGGCCAGCCCGACTGCAGCTGCTGCCGCCGCTGCATCCGTTGTCACCGCTTCCGCCGCCACCGCCACCGCCGCCGCAGGCACATATGGACCGACTCCGACGCTAGTGCTCCCACGGCATCCGCTTTCGGGGTCAGGTACATTGCGACGGCGAGAGTTCACTCCACCTGGCTCACCTCGGAAGGAATTCCCTGCGGCGGATGGGGGACCCACGGGTCAGGGGCCGGGTCTAGGTCGACTGGCAGGCCTGCGCGCCTCCGAGTCGGCCTTAGGCCACCCGAGCCGCCTGGGCGCGACCAGAGGGAGCTTCAAAGCGGGGACGATTAAAGCTGAACCCCGACTGGGCCGGACTGGGTCGGGTCATGTTGGCGGCAGCGGCCTCGCCACCGTCGTCGCCGCAGATATCCCGGGGGAATCTTCGTGCGGGGGCAATACCAATACCAGCCCAGCATTGTCTGGTCCTTTCCGTGCCCGGTCCGTTGCGTGCAGTTTGATGGGTGTGTTGGGTGACAGTGGAGGTGACGGCGGGATCGGTGAAGGTGGCAGTGGCGCATCGATGGAAAGCGACAGCGCCGCGCCGGTGATGGTGATGACGGCGAGACGCTCAAAACGAGATCTTGCGGTGGAATCCTCGCCATTACAGCCTCCTGGATCCCGTGATTGCAGTGGCGGCGGCGGCGGCGACGGCGGCGGCGGTGACGGCAGCGGCGGTGCGCCGAAGGCCTTGACAGCGATGAGCCCCCTGGCTGGGCCGCTGGCTGGACCTGCGGCCGCAGCAGGTTGCTGTTGTGGCGCTGAAGACACCAAGTATGCGTCTGCCGCTTGCAGTGGTGTTGGTAATGGTGGCGATGGCAGTGTTGGCGTTGGCACATGGTCTCTGAGGGGGGGGAGCAGAGAGGAGGTGTCAGCTTTTGATGCGGCGAGTCCTCAGGGACAGCCGCAGGGAAAGACGACGAAAGCGGCTGCGGGGGCAGAGGAGGAGGAGGAGGAGGAGGAGGAGGAAGAAATGCAGTCACGAACAGTCCTTAATTCAGCGCCGCCGACGGCGCAGTCACAGCCCCAGGCACCGGCAGGAGGGCGAGTACGAAGCTCGTTTACCGCGGCCTTTCAGCAGCGTGAGAAGTCTGAGGGGGTGGGGGCCTGGCGCCTGGGCAGCGGCGAGTACGCAGAAGGAGACCAGGATGGTTTGGAATCACGGCAGCAGCAGATAAGCAGGGCAGCGGCGCTACGCCATCCGCCAACGCCGAGGGCCGCCATTGGCATGCTGCCGTCGCCGTTGCAGTCGCCGTCGTCACGGCCACCTGTTGCGGCCTCGGCGCCAGTCTGTACCGCCTCCCCCGCCAGCTGGAATGCCAGTTCCACCACCGCCGCCGCCGCCGCCGCTGCCAGTGCCGCTGCCGACGCCGGTGCCGACGCCGGGTCACCCGCTGCGGCTGCCAAGCGGCTGATGCTCTCAACACGCTCCCGGCGTTCTCTTGAAATCTCGCCGCCGTCTGCGGCGGGGGCGCCACCGTTGCTGACGCTCACACAGTCGGAACCGCCACCTCCACCGCCACCGCCACCACCTTTGCCAGTGCCGCCGCCGCCGCCGCTGCTGGGCCTTCCTTCCTTCCTCGGGTCGCCAGTTGTTTTGGAGCCGTACGCGGCACAGCTCCAGCCTGCGGGTCCTGGAACTCCCTTCCCTCTGCTTTTGAGGTCCAGCTTGAGTCGATCGACATCAGGTGCGGATCGCTCTCTGTCTACGTCGACGTCCCTGGCGGCGCTGCTGGCGGTGCCGCCGACGCCGTCACGGTCACCGAGCCAGGCTGGAGTCGGACAGGGTCAACAAGACTCCTTCTCCGCACCCAACTCTTTCCGGTACCGCCAGCAGCAACAACAGCAGCAGCAGCAACAGCAACAGCATGGAGGCGGGGTCGGCGGAGCAGGAGGCGGCGGTGGATGCCGTCGCTCCGCCAACGGCCGTTCCGCGGCTAGCGGAACGTACAGGAGCGGGTCGTACTTCCGAGTACGAGAAGCGGTACCTGAAGCTGTGCTAGACAGCTTACCTGGTATGCAGGCTGCACGCGGCCTGCCGCCGCAGCCGCAGCACCCCGGTGCCGTACCAGATCATTGGCCTACACCATCGCCGCTGCCGATCCTGTCGTCCCTGATGCCTGCTACAGGAACGGTCGGCTTAGGAACCAGCGCCGGCGGGACGCGTCCGTACAGTGGCGGCGCTGCAGGGCGACGGCAAGCTAATGGAGACCTGGTTGTTGGTTCTGCGCTTGCCGCTAACGGTGGCAGCGTCGGGGGAGGGAGTGGCGGTGGCGGCGGTGGCGGTGGCGGCGTTCAGGTCAATCGCACTGCCACGGGACATTTCACACCCAGCAATAGCAGCCCGCAAAGTACGTTGAGCGGCTCTGGCACATACACTCAACAAGCTGCCGCTGCGCCAAGTACCGGTACGCACCTCAGCTGGCTCCGGCGGGAGGAAGCTATGCCTCCCCCAGATATGCTGCCAATCCAGCCCTCCAAAACACCGCTGGCGATGGACCATTTGCAGAGCGCCTCGGCACTGTCGACACCATCACCACGGTCTGCAACTGCTGCCGATGCCGCCTCCGCCGCGGCTTGGTCTGGCGTTCGGACCGGCGGAGGCAGAGGCGGCGGAGGCGGAGGCGAAGGCGAAGGCGAAGGCAGAGGCGGCGGAGGCGGAGGCGGAGGCGGAGGCGGAGGCGAAGGCAGAGGCGGCGGAGGCGGAGGCGGAGGTGGAGGCGGAGGCATGTTGGCTGCTAGCTGGAATAATCGTGATGGTTTGGGCGCGCAGGAGTATGGGGACATGATGAGGCGGCCTGCCCCATCCTTCAGCGACGACCTGGTGGCGTATGATGAGTCTTGGGCAGATGTGCCGGCGGCGGCGGTGATGGCAGCAATGGCGGCGGCGTCGCCAACGTCATCGCCGCCGATGAACCGGGTTACGGGACGGACACCAACTAAGGGACCGTCGTGCGAGGGGGGCTGCCTGATATGTGAAGGCAGCCGCTGTGAACATGTTGGCGACGGCGCACGTGCTGCTGACGATGAGATTGGAATGTCCCAACCAGAGCCGCCACTGCTGCCGCCGCCGCCGCCGCCGCCGCCACCGCCACAGGATCCACAGCCGCAACAGCGTCACACCTTCCGCACACAGTCCAAGCTTCGGCTGATGCACATGGAGGTCCCTGGAGGCCGCGAAGACGACGCCTCCGCCAGCTATGCTGCCGTCTGCGAGCAGGAGGCTCTGCTAGCACTCCTAGGCTCCAGTCGCATGCTGAGCAGCGTCCTGACCGCCACCTCCGGTCCGAGTGGGGCATCGGATCCTGCCGTACATGGTGTACGGGATCCGCGATACGACCACACAGCGCGTTTTGCCGTTATCCCCGAGCACACAGCCACGCTTGTCGGCGCTGACGATGACATTGTACTTGGAAGCGTTAGCGGCGGCGCCACGGCCGGGGCCGTGCTGTTTGGTAACACGCGCATGGGTAGCACAGTCTTTTCACCACCAGTGCCTGCGGTATCGGGGCTGGCGGCCTCCATGAGGCGGATACACCGCAGCCCTAGCGGCCGCGACGGCAACGGTGGCGGCGTCAGCCAGCGGCCGCCGCGCAGCGCCGCTCACGCCGCTATGCCAGACCTCCGGCTGCTCAGCCGCCGCATGGGCTCGAGTACGGTCATCGGCCCCGACGGCCGCCCTGTCAGCCTCGGCGGCGGCACCACGGACACCGTCAGCGTTGTACAACTGGAGTTGCCGCAGCCAGAGGAGCTTGTATCAGCGGTGAATGGCCAAAAAATGCCGCTGCGTCATCCCACGACATCACAACGTCGCGTTGGCGCCGCTGTTAGCGGTGGTGGAGCTGGTGGCGGCGGCGGCGGCGGCCATCGCCGCGGCTTTGCCATGTCACAAGCTGATGAAGCAATGTCAACGACGGCTGCGTCCAGCGATGAATCCGAAGACCGGGCCTCGCGCGGCGCATTGCGTTCACTTAAGGTGCTGACGGCGCCGGGAACGGGAATGGACGGCCCCCGCTTGCGTGGCAGCAGCAGCGGCAATAGCCTCTTTGGCGGCCGCTACAGCAATAATGGTGGTGGCAGTGGCGGCGGTGGCGGTGGCGGCGGTGTCGTGCCTGCGCTCATCCGGCACCTCTCAGCTCCCGCGCGCCGCTTGACGCTGACTTCCAACAGCGGGTTGTTGCTGACGGCGGGCACGGCGGCAGCGGGCATCAGTGGCGCTGGCAGTGGCGGGCCGCCGCCAGCTCGTGGCCGCAGCGGGCTCATGCGCAAGCCATCCCTAATCGCTGCAGGTATAAGGCTTCTTAAGCGCGCGTTCACTCTGGGGCACAGGAGCACCAACAGCAGTCCTCAGGTTGGCGGGGAGGTGATCTCTATGTCGTCTTTGCATCCGCAGCTGGGCGGCGGCGGCGCCGCCGTCGACGACAGTAACGATAGCTGCCGTAGTCCTGATAGCGCTGCCATGGCTTCGGTGCGGTTCACACCGGACTGTCAGCAACTCAGCCGCAGCACCCTTGGTGGTTTCAGCGGCGGCGGCGCCAGTGCCATCGTCAGCGGCGACAGCCGCAGGCGTCTGCAGGCCTCCCAACGTAGCTTCCTAAAGCATTCTGCAGTCCTGGGTTGGGTGCAGCCAGCTGCAGGACAGGACGACGACGGTGGCGCCGCACCTACCGCTGCCGCTGCCCCTGCCGCCGCCGTCGTGGGTGCCGTTGGGGCCGATTCTGAAATCGACGGCGACGTCAGCAGGCCGATATCACGCACTGGCACGAGCACCGGCACGAGTCGCTTACACAGCCTCCAATCGTTGATGGTCAGCGGAGGTGGCCAGCTTACCTGTGACGCCGTCGTGGCATTCAGTGCCGGTGAGGGTAGCGGCACTGGCGACATTGTCGGCAGCGCTGCCGCCGCGGCAGTCCGCCGCCGTCACGCCATGGCGCGCAGTGGTGGATCCAATCCTCGCCGCGGCGGCGGCTCCGCCGCCGCTACACCTGAGGACGCGTCCGAGGACGCACGCCCAAGTGCCGGCACGTGCCTGGAAAGCGGGCGGCTTGGGAGTTCTGCAGCCGACGTCGCCGCAATGGCGTGGATGGTGACCTCACCTGTTTCCGGGGAGGACTCCGCCGCCGCGCCTCGGCCGTCTGTTGGAGCTGAGCCGGCTAACGGACATAGGACCGGCCTTGTCAGGAATCCCAGTCGCCGGCTAAGCCGTGCTCTGGAACCCGCTGTCACCCCTGCACCGTTGAGTTCGTTCCTCGTGGCGAGTGGTGATGCCGCCGGGGTGACAGCGTCCCCAGAATGTAGTCCCGTCAGCCCCCACCAACCGTTACTGACGCGGCTAGGGTCGAGGCTGATGGCTCGAAACGTTAAGCGTGGCAGCCTGGTGTTTCCCCTGATGGAGAACGAGCGGGACAGTACGGAGCTGTACAGCCCGTATGGGCCCCGGTCTGAGGAAGCAGATGGCAGGGCGGCGCTGGCGAGGCAGGGTTCCGGAGCGGCACTTTGCCGGACGGGGCCTGGTCATGATGATTCGGGGTAGGGCACTTAGTTCATGTGAGGTCGGCGGTCCTGCAGGAGAGTGCAGTCCCCGTCAGCTCCCCAGGGATTTCACCAAGGAATTGTGGGGATCCCTGGCGCCCAGCTGTTCACCCCCTGAATGTCTACCGGAATCGAGGTAGCTCCAAAAAAACAGGGACCGTGCCCACCCACAGCACGGCACAGCTGAAGCTGCTTATAACCTTAGGGCACTGTGCTGCTGTTGAGACGGAGCTATGGCTTCGGGGACACCCTAGGCATCTGCTAGCTTCAATGCCGGGGTGATGAGGAGGGGCTGTGAGGCCCTGGTGGTGTCACGCGGCCTTTCGCGCGCAAGTCTGGTGGTCAAGAGGAGGGGCTACACTGCTTTATGCATAGGGCCCTCCAGGATCGCTGTTCCTCTCGTGGAAGATTAGTAGCACGGTATTAGCAGGAGGATGGGAGGGGGGCAGCAGGAGGAAGCGAGAAGACAATGTTGGGCTTGGATAAGATGATTATGCGATGCGCACGTGCAACACATTGTGGTGGTTGAAGGATTGTGATGTGATGTCATGCGATGTGAAGAGCGAATGTTGTTCGGCAAAGATCGTAAATGAATAGGTTCTTGGTAGCTGTTGCTGTTTGTTTTGGCTGTGCGTGTACGTACGCATGGTGCGGCCGCTGCATCGCCCCTCACGAGCGACATGCGGCCGCCGGAGGAAGGGGGACGGCGCCCTTTTGCTTTCGTTGGTGTATCGTGGCCGCCGGTGGGGATGAGGGTGAGGGTGAGGGTGGTGGTGCTGGTGGTAAAGAGCAAACTGAACGAAGCTGGCGCCACTTGGTGAGGGTGATGGCGGCTGCGCGCCTCATTTGCTTTCCGCCTAGCCCTTGGTATCCTTCGTGCCTAGGTGCAGCCTACGGCCCCGCCACAACACCTAACGAAGGAGGTGTGACGGCTGAGGGTACCTGCCTTACGATTGTGAACCTGTGGCCTTGAGGAGCTGACGTTAGGTGCTGGGTGAGCTTCGCCTCTGAAGTATCGGGGCATGTATGTATATGGGTTGATGCGAGTGCTTTGGTGTGGTGTTCAGTGGACCGCTTCCATATGGGGTGGAGTGGTGTGGGATGGTGTGGGTACATGTGGAGGTCTGTTAGGGTTACTGCGGTAAGATGAGCCAATGCTGCATCTCCCCCGTCTACGGCTTGCACCTCACGCATGCATCCCCCTCGCGGGCGAACTTCACTGTACTGTTCGCGTGCGTGGGTCCCTCCTAGAGGCGCTAGAGGCTCTGTAGTGAAGAGGAGGGATATAGACATTGATCCCCCGAAATCGCTACTGCCTTACCCGCCTTGTTTTCCCGCCTTCTGAACATATGCCAGGCTCTGGGCTACCGGCGGTGTTTCCATAACTGACCGGGTCCTGGTTATTCTCCTGGCCTTGCTTCTGCAAATGTAAACTGCGCCACGCGCTCCTAGCAAAGCCTATCGTGACGTAATTGTGACGTAATCCTTCGAACAAGCAGCCGCCTCCTCGTTTCATGAGTGGCGCGGTGAAGGTAAAGCCTGCTGCGTTACATGGAAATTGCTCTTACATGTTCCATCCTTTCCATGACTACTGCGTGCTGCCCCTGAAGCCTGCACCATGGTCTATTCCCACGTACCTCTGCCTGGGCGCGTCACAGCTCTGTGCGCTTTCCGTGCTGTCTGGGCGTCGGCGCGTCCCTGCGCGCCTGCCTTTGTGTGCTATATCTTTGCTTTGTCGACTGCTTGTTATGCTGTATGGCAGCCTGTATACGGTTCCCCTCTAAGCAGCCTCTTGGCTGCTCCCCTCTATAAGGCGTTGGGTCTTATTTCCGCATGAAGGTGCTGCTATGACAAGCGAGACGACTTACTGCTGGGCTTAACATATCATCAAAAATTTCTGCAACGGCTAAGCATTAAGGTACTCCGACCTCCTGCTTAGAGATGGCATGGAGTAGGGCAGAGATCGAGTGGGGAGAGTAAGTTGTTGGCAAGATGCTGGTCCAGTTGCCAGGCAGTGAAAAAACGGCTACAGATGGGCTAGTTGCGGACAAAGCCGAGGAGGGGCCACCGTCTGACCCGTATTCCCCGTGTACCATCTTTATAAACGTCACTGCTACGCATCCTAGCCTCTGAATGATGATAGTCCCCATCGGCCTCGGGATCCGTGCTGCTGAACCATCACTGTGTGATAATCTTCACATTGGAAAATGGAAAGAATTTCGTGAAGTCCCGGGGGCGATGCTTTTGCTTTGCTATGTGTCAAGTCTGTCAACACAGGGCGACGCAGTCCCCCGGGTTTTTGGATAATATAATCATTGGTTTGGTTACATTCATTCCCCCTAACTTCCCCTCAATACATTCAAGGTTTCCTCACCCGCAGATGAACCGGGTGAGTACAGGAGCATCAGCGTTGCCAAAGCAACGTTGCACATCGGACACTTTTGCCGTCTGGTTATTAGCTATTTGGGTGGCCCCTCTCGTGTTGTGGGGATGTGCGGGATGTAATATTCTGGTGTGTGGCGCGTGTGGCGCGCGAAATGAATTTGTACCAGCACTTGAAGTTGCTCATGACAACGCAAGCCTAAGGGAGATGTACGAAGCTGCCAACCCCAATTCCTAAACATGTGATGCTGAAATGGGGTGGCTGAATCAAGAAGATGGATGAAGATGGGGTTGACATCGAATTAAATCGGTATGTAATGCCAAGGTGCTCCTCTGTCCCCTCCTCCTTTCCTCACCACCCGCATCCATGAGGGAGATTGAACATTAAAAAGCAAAACTATCTCCCCACGAGCGGGGACTGGCAGTGACAGTGGCGGTTTCCCCTCAGTCCCCTCTCAATGCTTCATTCCTCGCCGTGGTAACATCTGCAGTGCGAGATGCAGGCGCCGCTCCCCTCCCCTACCGTCCCCTGCCAAGACACATTCACACAACTAAATGAGCGCACCATCACCACAAGGCGGTCTAACGCAACCACAAACATATCACCCTCCAAGCGCGTGGCCCACATGTAGTGTAGGTCTCGGCGACGGGGGCTGATGGGCCCCCTGGAGTTCTTTATCACCTTTTGTGGGTGTGGGTGGTGGCCGAGCTTCCCTTCCCTGTGACCTGCATCGCATGTGCAGTCTCGTGACTTTCATCTCGCATCCAGGTCACTCCGCCCTCCTCAGCTCCCGGCTCCTCGCCCACCTGCGAGGGTTTTCCGGCGCGAGAGGTCGCAGGGATTCGGTGGAGATAATGAAGGTAATGGAGACGGTCGGTGCAAACCTCACGGGCACACCTAAGATCCTGTAGCATCAGCAGCAGGGCAACCAGGCAACGCCCCACTCACCACCACACCCATCAGCTTAAACTTGTTCCATGCGGCGCCAGATTCCCCTTCCCTGCTCGCGGAGAGGCCTTCTGCTGGGCTGCCGCCGTCGTCACCACCGCCGCCGCTGGCGGTGGTGTTTTTCCAATTACCGGCTGCGGCGATGACCGCCTGCTGGCTAGGGCCCTTCGTCGTGAGGGCCAACACGCAGTCAGGGTGCTGCGTTACCTGCGCTCGATGGCATGATGGGGATGCGCAATCAAAGATAGCAATCTTCAAATGAAGCCTATAACTAAATTCTAATTGCCCGGAAGGGCCCCAGAAAGGACAGTGAGGGAAAGAGCAGAATAGGAGCAGATTGAGGAACAGGAGGAGCAGGAGGAGCAGGAGGAGGAGCAGGAGGAGGAGCAGGAGGAGGAGCAGGAGGAGGAGCAGGAGGAGGAGCAGGAGGAGGAGCTCCGGCTGGACCGAGCGAGTGGATGGCCACTTGTTAGATATTGTGAGATATCTAACAAGTGCGAGAGACGATCATCAGGGCCCAAGCGGAAGAGGACCTCTACCTTCGGGCCCCCATTAGGCCCGCACCTGGGCGCTCTGCCTTGACGGATTTGACGGGGTTTCTAGGGTTGAAGCTCAGAGGTGCGGGCCGGATGGGGCCCCGGTGGCAAGCAACAGCTACTGCAGCAGCAGTAGCAGAAGGAAGCTCAGGGCGGCAGCAGTAGGAAGCTCTGTTATGGCAGATGGGATGGAGGGGTTTACGCGCATACCATAACAGCAGCTCGACTCCCTGCAAACTGCTCCTCCCTACCAGCTCCCCTGAGCTCCGCCCAGTCCTAACCCCCCTCTCAGCCTGCAGTACTCTCACCCTTATCCTAGACATGCACTGGGCAGCTGGGAGACAAAGCGCGCTCGCCCGTGCTATCTCCATATTTACTGCCTGTAGCATCCTCCCCTCCCCTCCCCTCCCGAACAAGACCCCCAACCTTTAAGTCCGCCATACTTGTGACGGAGACGTCCCGTTTGTCGTACGCGTCGATAGTCAAGGGTCGGCATCGGCAGCCCTCCATGCACACCAACCGAGCGGTTCCCATTCCGATGTAACTCTGAAGATAGGCAATCTGCAGTTGGTAAAAGGACAGACAGACAGATGGATAGGCAGGCAAACAGACGGGCAGACAGACAGGCAGATGGACAGGCAGGCAGATGGACGCGTACGTAAGCAGGTCTATGTTTCCCCGACTACCACCGAGGTTCGAGGTAGCCCGCTAGTTGCACCGTAGGGCCGACGAGCTCACCTGCACGATGATGGAGGCCGCTGCGTGATCGGCTGACCTGTTCCCGACCAGCCTCGTGTTGACCTGAGAGGGAGAAAAAGAAGGGGTGGGGAAGGGCCGATGGAAACCCCCGGGCAACGGGGTACCGTGGGTGCACACAAGGGAGGCCTTTGGTGAGCTGGAGAGTTAGGAGAGTTAGGAGAGGGAGGAGAGGGAGGAGAGGGAGGAGAGGGAGGAGAGGGAGGAGAGGGAGGAGAGGGAGGAGGGGAAGGAGAGGGAGGAGGGGAAGGAGAGGGAGGAGAGGGAGGAGAGGGAGGAGAGGGAGGAGAGGGAGGAGAGGGAGGAGAGGGAGGAGAGGGAGGAGAGGGAGGAGAGGGAGGAGAGGGAGGAGAGGGAGGAGAGGGAGGAGAGGGCCAGGGGTGACATGGAGCTGGTCCCCTCAGCCCTTCCTAACCCGGAACCTGCCCTCTTGTGACGCTGTGATGGATCAAGAATTGTTGCAGCCACAAAGCTGCTTACTGCACCGCGCTGGTGTCTCTCTATGCCTCTCAATCTCTTCTTCCTTCCCTCCCTTAGCGGATCTGTCCGCTGCGCTCCGCTCCATCCTCCTGACCCCAACCTATCGAGCCCTCGCTTCGCCCGGGGTCACCTTCAGCCGCAGCGTCTTGCCCGGCGCCATCGCCACGTAGCCCCACTTGCCCCGCCCCTCGTCCGTCCACTCCCAACCCTCCAAAGGGGCCAGGATCAGGCCCTGTGACAGAAAGGCAGACCGACCGACAGAAACAAGCGAAAAGTGATCAAATCGTAATTTGCTGGGGCCGCCAAAGCGGGTATGGAATAGAGCAAGGTGCAGTTGGATATCGCACATACCGAATGAACCCGTCAGAGGTTGGCGGCACCCGCCGTTGTCCAATTGCCAATTGCGGACATGCGGCCACAACTATACAACTAGACACTTACACCAACGAGGTATGATACGGAGCCGGAGTCCGCCGTCACAGCAAAATAAAAAAACAAAACATATAATGATCACACACGAGCGCAAACAGGAAGAAGGGACTAAACGTTCATCCTTGACTTTCAATGCCATAACATGCTGCGGCCACAGAAGGTACAACTCCTGGTTCGCCGGAAGCGCAGACGTTCCAGCCGGTCCAGGCGACCATCTGAAGCATATTCTCCCTCCATAAGAAATCTTTTACGTACACACATACACACACATAAAGCAGTGGCTCTCGCCCCGGTTACCTCTCCACCCTCTCCCTTTCCCCTATTCCCTCTCTCCCCAATGCACCTGCAGATCATGCTCGATGTAACAGGTGCTTTCCGATGACTCGTAGTTGCCGTTGGCTAGCGGGGGAGGAAGCGGCCGTGACGCGACGGCTTCTAGTGCCGCCAAAGCATCAGTGGCGGCCGCTGCTGTCACTGCGGGGGCGGCGCCAGCATCATCAATTACGGGGGCGACCCAGGTATCGCTCCCTTCGCTGTCCGTACTGGAGCGCAGCAGGCTCTGGAAGGCGAACAAAAGGTGGTTTCAGCATACAAAGTGAAGATACAGACGCTGCTCTCTGTTCACGAACCCCCATGCAGAGAGGATCTCTATCGGGCAAATAACTCCTCCATCTGCTCTCTTCGATATTGTTTCCTACCTCTCTCTCTCTCTCTCTCTCTCTCTCTCTCTCTCTTTCTCTCTCTCTTAACCACAATCCCTGCCCCCCATCTCTGCCGTACTCTACATGATGCACCCCGGGCTACACCCCTTGCTAGGGCACATGGACCTCGTACCAGGCACAAAGTGATGAGTAGCTCCGTGATGACGACATGGCCACCGCGGCCAGGGTGGTTATGACCCCCGTTGAAGATGGCGCCCAGAGAGACCGCTGCAGCACCCGCCACTGCGGCGGACGGCAGCACTGCGGCCTTGAGACTCACCTGCGGCAGTACGAACAAAAAAGGGTGCAACGACGCATGCCCACAGCAGCAAACAGGTCAACGAAGAAATAAACAAACAAGCGCACACATATCCACATCTATACCAGTATAAGATATCAGGAAGATAACAAGGGACGGACGGCAACTACGGCGTTGATTTATAAGGGAAGCGCATTATGGCTTGGGTGCACTAGGTGGAGACGGGTTCGGAAAACAACGGGCCCCGGCCAAGGAAATGGGCCAAGGAAATGGGCCGAGGAAATGGGCCGAGGAAATGGGCCAAGGAAATGGGCCGAGGAAATGGGCCGAGGAAATGGGGCCGAGGAAATGGGCCGAGGAAATGGGCCAAGGAAATGGGCCAAGGAAATGGGCCAAGGAAATGGGCCGAGGAAATGGGCCGAGGAAATGGGGCCGAGGAAATGGGGGAGGGCGGCTACAACTAATTCTACCTGCTAGGTCGCTTACTCGATTCCCCAACTTTACATGAACTAGCTTCCTAGGTCGCGTAGCTACTGCTGCACCAACGCCAGAGATGGAAAGGACAACTACCCACCTAGCCCTGGTACCGCCTTACGGGAACAACCTGGGTCAGGAGTGTATGGGATGAAGCACCCTTATCCCCAAACACTTTACGACCTCCCGGAGCTCACGACCTCCGTACCCGAGTTCGGTGCGTGAACTGCGGAGTGCGGTTCGAAGGGGTCACATACTTCTGCACACGGCCGACCGCCGCTATAAAGAGGGGGTGACCAACAGCTATCATTGTTCCCCCTGAGCCACGTAACGCCTTTAAGAAACACCCCCACCACCATCACCATCACCATCACCATCACCATCACCATCACCATCACCATCACCATCACCATCACCATCACCATCACCATCACCATCACCATCACCATCACCATCACCATCACCATCACCATCACTATCACTGCTGCTGCCGCCCCTGCTACTGCTCCTGCTACTTCGGCTCGTTGCACACCAGTAACCCTCTTGCTACTGCCGCGCTCTTGGATAGGTCTTACCGCGGGTAGGCTGTAGTAGGTGGCGAATTCCATAAAATCACGCTCAGCGGTGTGAAGATATCTGCATGGCATCACATACACATGTACACATAAATACATTCCGTAGGTACACATGTCGTGGATGCTCGTTAGGGTTGCAGCACATCCAAACGGGGTTCGGGGTTCGGGGGGTTCTCAGCAGGCCAGTTCTGGAGTTCGTGGAGCAGATGATCGGCTTTGGGTAGCTAAGGCTGCCGAAAACTGCCGAGAGCTGCCTGGGAAGGTGTGGGAGCTGACCATCCGGGATTAGGGAATCTGGGTCGCTGCAGCCCACGTGTGTGTGGGAGATGGGGTGGGGGTGAGGCACGACGTTCATCAAACATGGCTGTGCGCCCGCCCCGGCACTGTGTTTTGGCTCGACCAGGGCCCGCCCCACTTGCTATTGCGAGCCCAGCCACAATAGCATCTCGGTGCAGTAACAACACTTCATCTGTGAACATTGAATACGTCCATAAACCATCCTTTCATACTCACCTAGGCGCCCATTCCTATACAGCAGTTTAGAAGACAGGTAACAGGGTATCAAACCGGAACTCACTTGCCACGTGCGGCACCGATAGCGTACATGTTGACCAGCACCACCGCCGGCTGTGAAGGCAGGTTGAGGAGCTTGCGGAGCAGCCGCTCCAATGACCGACGGCAGGGGTCCTGCGCCCGCCCACGCCCGGGGCGGTGGGGTAATTGGTAAAACACATACATATCACACACACACACACACACACACACATATATATATATATATATATTATATGAATGTATGTATGTATTCACACACACGCGCACGCACTGAGGTGGGACATGGGTATTGGGATTGGTGGCCAACAACACGCTGCCCCAAAGCCAGAGCGCCCCGGTTGCTACCCGCCACGCTAGCTGCCTTGCCTCGCATCTACACCTTCACCAATTCCCAAGTGCCAAGTACCAAGTGGCAACAAAGACCTAAAAATGCAAGCAAGGAAATGCGGTGGTGACAGTCCCTCCTTTACGGGCCCCAGGACACTAACAGGTCAGGGGCCCTCCCTCCATCGCACGCTGGTGCCTGGAAAGCAATCTCGTAAGAAACGTACGTTTTCTACGGTCTTTCCTAAGGCTATAATATCGAGACCATGTCATCATATCTCTAAGGACCTCCATCGTCACATTTCAATTTCTTCACTTTGATCCTTGTCATTATGTTTTATGTTCGTCCAACAGGCGTGTTAAAAATGTCCGGGCGGCTGTGGAAAGGGCATCACGTGTTGGTTTGCTTTCTCAAGCCTCAGGCAGTCCTCACAAAGAAACACGCCCGATGCACCTAGCCTAGCCAGTGCCAGCTGCCGGGTAAGGACTCGCAAGCGCTCCCTCAGGCTGGTCCGATGGCTGCTGCTGCCTTCCCGCTTCGTGACCCACCGCGAACGTCCAACGAGGTGCGGGTGAGTCGTTGGCGGCATACTCCACGAATACGATGTCTACTGCGGGCGGGAGGTGGTAGCGCAGACAGCTGCTCATGTACGCGGACTGGGTACCTGCATGCGCGAGAAGTCGCGACGAGTGGGGGAGCAGGGAATAGAATGGATACAGTCACATACAACCCCACATGGGGAGAGCTCGGGAGAGCTCGGGAGGTGTCTGACCGGGTCTGGAATGGCTGGCCAGTTGTGAGAGCGTTGGCCGATCAGCGATGGTTGAGGTGGCTCCGGGAAGGCTTGAGCTGCATTGGCTCAGGGCTCAGGAGCGCACACCCGCAGCAGTGTGCGAAAACTCGGCTCCGAAACCAAAATCGGAACCGAAACCCTTCTTTATATAGGGTCCGACGGTGACGACCACCAGTGGCATGCTGCATCTGTTGTATGGGATGCCTCGTCCTTGCCAGCCTTGGCACCTTCACCCTCACTTTCACCTGCACCTGCACCTGCTCCTTCACCTTCACCTGCACCTTCACCTGCACCTGCACCTACCTGGCACAGCACCATTAAGGAAATCGTGACGCAAGGGCTGCCCCCTCCAGCTCCCCGCATGTCCATCGCGGTAAGAGCCTGTGCCACCATCCCGCTGAGGTGCTGTTGCTTCCGTTGGCGGCTTTGCTCCTCCTGTTGCATCTGGTGTATCTAGCATGGCACCGGTAGTCGCTGCCGCTATGCCCGCCAGCATCTTTCTTGATGTCAACGCCGTCACCCTACCCTGCTCTGCGCCTGCTGCCTGTCCACGTATCGCTCCCGCTGCCGCCAGATCCTTCACTGCAGCCGTGTCCCCCCGCTCCACATCCGCCATTCCTACCGACGCAATGGCCGAAAGTCCCTTCAGGGTCCGCTGTGCCGCCGCCAATGGCGCCCCCGCCAGTGCGTTCGTGGCCGCTGACCCTGACTGTGCGGATGCCTCTGCAGCTGTCGCATTGCCTTCCTCCGCGGCCCTTCTCCGGGGCTGCCGGTGCGGCGGCGGCATGGCGGCATTCAGCCAGTCCGTGAAGATCTTCACGTAACTGCCCTTCCAGCCACCCACAGACTGGCCGAAGGTGATGCTGCCGCCCAGGGCACCCACGATCAGGGGCTGGCCTGCGCGGGAAAAGTAGGTGTTGGATGAGCTTTGTTCCAAAGCTCGGTTTCAGAGCTTGGTTGCGATTCGATGTCTTCGCATTCGATGGGGTGTTGCTTGATTTAAGTCAGACGATTTCTGCAAATTCGGTGCCCCAAATGCAGTGGCGTTTCGGCCCTTCAAATGGTGCGAGATTTCAGGGGGTAAGCGTAGGAGCTTAGGGTTTGGGTGCCAGATTACGTGCCGCATGGGTGACAGGCTCGCAGTTTTATCCTGATGTTACATGATGCACTACATGACGCACACGGCACCAACCGTTACGCGCACGCTCCAGCACCAGGCGTAGGCGTGCCGCATGCCCCACATATGCCAGCCCCGCTAAGCGTTCAGGCAGGGGCACGACGAATCGGTATTCAAGGCTGATGTGAGGGCCGCTTGCGGAAGACCGACCGCTGCGATGGTACGTCTTATTTGCATGCACGACTCTTGCGGCTGGATCATAATACCAGTATATATTAGCATATTTTATTTCTACATCTGTCAAGTTTTCGATTCGCGGAGATGTCGCATGCTGATAACAAATAGAGAGCGGCAGCTTTGCGATTGCCAGCAGGATGAACAGAAAGTCCTTGATAGGACCCATCTTGAATGTCTATGATTTAAAAAATATTTTTTCCATGCTTGCACTGCACGTTAGTTGGTAGCATGCTGATTGCTGAAGGTTTCTACCCCTCCCTAATTCAATGTGACTTCCGCCATGAGAAAACATGGTGTAGCAATTCACTGTTACGTTGGGAGTGGATCAATAAATTAAGAAAGGCACTTTTGTTGGATGCGCTGTTGCTACTGCTACCCGGGCGCCGTATTACTGAGTGCTGCGCCTCGGGGCTTAACTTCTGAAACGAAAGCACCAAAGCTAACATATCCTCAAGTGAAAGCGTCATTTAGCTAGTTCATGACCCAATTTACGTTTCTCTCGCATCATGTTGCCATATGTAGGTAGAGTGCGAGGCGGCTTGATCTCTTCCATGGTTTGCACACGCCATTTCCTACCAATTGGGCAAATACTTGCCATATATTGCCAGACTCTGAATCAAAAGTCCCAACGAATACCCAGCGCTTGCGCACAAGTTGTGCTGTCCTCAGCCATAGCAGATACGCAGCAAAGCTGCAGCAAAGTGCACCCTATTCAAGCACACGCGCACCTGACGGCGCCTGCTGCAGGCCTATGATGGCTGACATGCAAGGGTCGGCCATGTACGGAGCTTCCTGATGCCGCATCCCGTAGACAGCCCAAAAGAGAGGGCTTGCGTCCTGCCATGCTTGCACCGCATGGCTCCCCAACAGCTGTCAAGCTTGATGAGGGGTGCCCACGTGCGTGCCCGCGCCCGTTTTTGCGTCTTTCCATAGCTCGTAAAGGTTCTTGCCTCGTACAGCCTCGTATCATCACGTTCATTACACTAAGGGATGCCCCGTTGTTTCCTGAGATAGATTCCACTCCGCCTGCATCTTTCTTTATAAACTCGTGTCATAGAGTTCCTAGAGGCCTGTCGGCGCTCAACGTAAAGTCAACGGCTGGCTAAATTCCATCATACACTTGACCCCCGTGCTCGCCATTTCATCGACATGAAGACACACCCACATGTCCCGCAAAGCGAAGGGGAATGTACCCGCAGGCCAACCACCAAGGACGCCAACCACCAAGGCACAATGCAGCCGGACCGACCCTGGTTTGGCGTTTCCTTCTGTCCATCAGTCAATCGACCAAGGCCGTTCTATTCTGTGAAACGTCTTATATTGCTTTCTGCCATCGTGCAGGATGCATGCGTCCGTCCATGATGAGCAGCAACGATTTATTGACATCACGGTGCGCTGCCACGACCTGGAGGCGTTCACTTGCCCAATCGATGCGGACCTAATTAAAGGAGAGAGATTTCAGGACTTGCAATCACGCCCAGATATACATGCATTTATATGCCCATGTATATATGCGTCTACGCATGACGGCTTCGCATTCAATAAGGAATGCTATGAATTCAGATAACAAACACACATATCTTAACATCATACATGGAAGTAACCGGTTGTATTTGGGCTTCTTTGCCCCGGCACGCAGATGCTACCTCATATATGCCCCTAATGCGACCTAATGGATACACCTACATACATACATACACCCATACCTTCTACCCCGACTGAGAGCGGGCCAAAGACCCTAATGTTAAGGGCAGGGTGCCCCCATGTCGATGGACGGTGACGACCCCAATTAAAGTGACCTGCGAGCTGACCAGTAGCGGAGTTGACGCCTTAGTTGATTCGGCAGATTCCGCTGGATGCTGGTGGTGGGTGCTGAACCTGGGAAAACCACTGATTTCGGAGAAGTCGGCATGGGAGACTGGATGAGGATGCCCCGAAACACCGGGGAAGGTAGGGACTGCCAGGTTAGTGGCCACGGGTGATGTACCCCCCTATCCTACACACACCCATACCTCCCCCATATCTATATATCTATCTATTAATATGTATATAGATACATAAATATTATATTCATCGAGTTGTGCCTCTCATTCTTTCGCGATGAACTCACAATACGGGATCATTATTGCGATATGGTTCACCTCCACCTGCGGACCACCTCGTCGTCAACATCATTGTGAAGCACGTAGCTTCACAATGACACCAAGTAGCTCACACGCGCCGCGGAATAAGGCCCTAACACTCCTTGCGTCACTCCCTGGGGAGCAGGTGACGTGTGTGTATCCACGGGGCGGTTGGAGGAGGGTAGAAAGAGGGTAGAAAGAGGGTAGAAAGAGGGTAGAAAGAGGGGAAAAAGAGGGGGAAAAGACGGGAAATATCCGGATGTCGCGCAGAGCACTGTGCTGAACTCCATCAGCATTACTGGCAGCCGGGGGTTAGCGGTAGTGTATTGCTGCTGCTGCTGCTGCTGCTGCTGCGGCGGCGGCGGCGGCGGGTCTATCCGGCCGACGCACCCCGCAAGGCCTGCACCTTCTTGAAGATATCCGCAGTGTTGCCGCGCACGAAGCTGACGGTGCCCTCAGTCGCTCGCGGGTCCTCGCCAACCTGCAATGCGGAGAGGCATACGGGATCTTACCGATTCGATCTACACTCGGGGGCACCTTACGCAATCGGCAGTGGACTCGATCATGCACGGCAACTCCGACTACGAATTTCGTGTGACCCAAGAGGAGGCGCCACCGGGCTCACGAAAAAATGGATACGTCCGTGTCGGTGTTTGTTTGGCGCCTTGGAATGCATGCCGGGCGGGAATGGGAGTGCCATCACCGCGTACAAACACACGTGTGCGCGCGCACACGCCTGCTGCTCTTCCTGGCGAGCTAAGCAGATGTCTAGATGATAACTGACATCCATCAGTCTCCGGCGGGCCAACGTTGCTCTCCACAATGTTGTTAAACATTGTGTTTTTTTGAACACGGGCAAAAAGGGACCAGAATGTGTACAAATTCTATCAGGACTTACCACAAGTCCAATAAGCTTGAACTTGTAGGCGAAACTGCCAGTCGGGGTGGTGCCTTCCCAGCCGCTACTGAACCCGCGGACGGTGCTTGCATTCACGGCCCGTGCCTTGGCAGCCTTCCCAGTAATGAGCTGCAGGCAGCACTCGGGGTGCTGAGTCACCTGAGGGAAGAACAAAGAGACCCAGGTGAACAACGTACCGCACGTTAGTGTACGGATCCTGAAACACAAATGTGTTCGGACATAACCGGTAAGGCACGACACTGTGTCCCTGGAAGTTCCAGGATCGTTCCTGACTGAGAGCGGGAAGAAATCTCTCCACTGGTTGAGGTAGGATGTGATGTTGATGGACGATGAGGACCTCGGATAGAGTGACTTGCGAGCTGGCTTGGAGTGAATTTAAGGCCTCCGAATGCTGGCCGTGGGTGCTGAACCACCTACCTATCGGAAAATCACTGATTTCGGAAAAGTCAATATCCCTAGGGATGAACGGATGAGGGTGCCCCTAAATACAGGGCAAGGTAGGGACTGCCAAAGAATGGTCACGGGTGAAGCATAGCCCCCCTATCCCGCATACATACATACATACTTGAGGCCTGTGTGCCCTTGCTGAATGAGCGAGGGGAGGAGCGCACGGCAGGACGAACAGACTAAGCCATGTGTTCCCCGCTGCGCTGTGGTTCCGCCCGGTCAGGGCCCCCGGTGCTTGTCCTTTCAGGGCAAGTCGCCCAGCCACAGTGTAACACCCGTTCATACGTACATACATACATGCATAAATACCTATATATGGATATGGATATGTATTTGTATATGGATATGATATATATATAGGTATATATAATATCCATATCCATACACACACACACATATATATATGGATAACTTCTAATACAGCCTGGCAAAGCATCACACTCCTCTCCACCCCACAATGGTCGTCGCAGCTGCTGAATTATTCTGCTCGTTGCTGTTTCGTTCTCCTTCACGGCGCAGCTCAACGGTTGCTGCCCTATCGTTACCTCCTCGCGAAAAACAATCTAAGCAAATACACAAAGATACAGGACTGCTCTACATAAGCTGTGGGCCTTGACCACCACCACCAACCCCCCTCCAACCTGGGGCAGTAGTCCCCCCCCCTAATCGCCGCAGTTTCGAACCTGCCTTGATGTCAGATGTGATCGCTACGGACACGGGTCTGGGGTCGTAGGCGTTCAGAGTCATGGCCTCGCAGGCGCATCCGGACTTGCAGCTCAGCTTGGCGGTTCCCAAGATGCGGTAGCTTTGGAGATAGGAGATCTGCGGTGACGGAAAGGGGTGGGCGGCGGGTGGGCGGGGATGTGCACCCCGTATATATAAATACCTATATGCAATAAAAGTCGCGTGCGTGTGTGTGTGGAACGGTAAAAGGCAACTGAAGGGGTAAGGCTATGCAGAGCAGAGCAGAGATAAAACGGGAATTATGTCAAGTTTGGTTCAGCACACATGAAAAGCCTTTCATTAGCGCTAGCCTCGCGACCCACCTGCACTATGATGGGCTCGAATAACGCTCCATCAGATCCTTCGGGCTTCACCTGTGTGTTGACCTGTCGAGTTGGCGGCAGCAGTAACAGTAGCAGTAGCAGAGGGACGTTAATCACATGCAACATCGACCGTGGAAGAGGCCCATTGTTACCCAGACATTTAGCTGTATGGAGACACCCGCACCCGCATGAAAATTTACCAATATATAAACATTGGCTCAACGAATCCTGCCGAATGATCCTGCCGAATGAGTCACCTGGCGTACACCTCCGGCAGACACGAAGCAAGCCGGCCTGCATTTCGTCCGCTGATGTGTACCCCGGGGGGATGTCCGCCGGAGAATCCAGACTAGCTATAGTACCAAAACCCCATATATATGCAGAACAACAAGCTCTTTGGCACCCGTTTCTTCCTTCCCTCCCTTAGCGGATCTGTCCGCTGCGCTCCGCTCCATCCTCCTGACCTCAACCTATCGAGCCCTCGCTTCGCCCGGGGTCACCTTCAGCCGCAGCGTCTTGCCCGGCGCCATCGCCACGTAGCCCCACTTGCCCCGCCCCTCGTCCGTCCACTCCCAACCCTCCACGGGCGGCTGAGTCAACGCCTGTGCGCGCATGAGAGGAGGGGACCGAGATAGGGAGAGAGAGGGAGAGAAAAAGAGAGAAACAGATGCAGGCGGGAAAGCAGAAGAAATTAAACATTAGGATCAATCGATATACACGACTGAAAAGCTGGCATGGAAGACAGAGAGCGGCGATGAGGTGGATGCAGTTTCCTAGTTATGGCTTCCCCTGGAGCACTACTCCTGGAGTAGTGCTCCATTCGTTCTAGCAGTTCATGTGGGAGCGCATTGTCACCTTTTCGCCCAAACCCCCCTCAGTCAGTCCCCCATGCATCCGCCTAGGCACAATATGGCTCGGAGGCCCCTACCTGGATGGAGGCCCCCCGTCCCTATTGGGTCAACGATTACGCGGCCCCTCCGCAGCCGTTCCGCCTCGTCTCCTCCTACAGCTCTTCGCGTCTTCCCGCCGGCCCAAGGCCTAGGGCTATTTCCCTACCCACCCACCCTGCGCCTTAACCCATCCATCCCTATCCCACCTGCAGCTGGTGCTCAATATAGCAGGTGTCCTGTGTAGCCCCGTAATTGCCAGGGAAAATGGGATGAGGAAGCGGGCGGGCCGCCACAGCCGCCAGCTTCTCCATCGCCAATGGGCCGCCGCTGCTGCCGCTATCCGTGGCTGCGACAGTTGCACTCGAGCTCCCCTCACCTGGCGCGCCCCTGGCTGCTAAGGTTGCGCCCATCTGAATAGTATTCAGCTGCAGAAGGTCCTGAAGGGTGGGGTCGCGGAGAGGATTGGGATTAATGGATGGGTCGGGTAGGAGTGAAAGGTAAGGTACGCGACGTGTCATGTGCAATGTGCAAGGCGATAGGGTATATACCGAGAGGGAGACCCGACGGGTGAAGCACTTGACCAGGATTATAAAAACAGTTTGGCAGCCGCCGTCCCTTCGACTGATGCTAACTTTTCTCCCCTCTCTCCCCCCTTCTCCCCCCCCCTCTGACATTCTTCAAAACCAAAAGACATGGGCAGAACACTGGGGGGGGTAACTCAGACAGTACTCACCTCTCCGCAGATACACCCCGTCCAGCAACTGTGCCCCACCCTATATCTACAGGCTACACCTTCAGCCTGCCATGCTGCACCCCGGGCTACACCCCTTGCTAGGGCACATGGACCTCGTACCAGGCACAAAGTGATGAGTAGCTCCGTGATGACGACATGGCCACCGCGGCCAGGGTGGTTGAGGCCGCCGTTGAAGATGGCGCCCAGAGAGACCGCCGCAGCACCCGCCACTGCGGCGGACGGCAGCACTGCGGCCTTGAGACTCACCTGCGGCACCCATTGCACCCCATACCGAAGGGTCGCGCGAGGACACGGGCGCGATGCCGCCAGCGCTGCTTTATGGAGACATGAATGCAGAGAAGACAAAATAAGCAAGCTAATTAAATGTTGTCAATCCAAGTATGTGATGCATTTCAGGCATTAGGTTCCTCCAGCCCCTTGGGGAACTTTACCGGCGGAACCGGGTTTCAACCACACAACAGAAAACCCTAAGCAGAGAAACCCTAAGCAGCCGCAAGAGAGTGGCGACAGGGGGTTGGCTGCAGGGGATTGGCGGCAGGGGCCGCCGCAAAAGCAGAACAACAACGGGATCTGCCTCCACAGACAAGGAACAGCATACCAGGGCTCTGCCGCCCCTGCTACTGCTCCTGCTACTTTGGCTCGTTGCACACCAGTACCCCTCCTGCTACTGCCGCGCCCTTGGATAGGTCTTACCGCAGGAAGGCTGTAGTAGGTGGCGAATTCCATAAAATCACGCTCAGCGGTGTGATGATAACTGCAACATACGCCGGGAGCGATGCAGCGAGGATGGTGTTTCGTGAAAGTGTCGGGAGGACATTCGCTTCATGGTTATATTGGCATGGGCATGGCAGCGCATGACCAACTCATAACACCAACACAGCGCACCATCTTTTTGCAAAAGAGGTCTGTCTGCGCCACAGACGGCGCCGCAGTGCACCAAAGTTAGCTCAGGGTAATTACGTCACAAAAAGAGCAAAGCTCAGGAAGTTCAGGTTTAAGCACCGGCCAGGCATAGGCATGTATGACGTGCGTATGTAAACCAGCCTCTGCTAGCATCCTCTGGTAATCTGTTGTGCACCTTCCGCTCCTAGATGCCTAGCCACACACAGACACATACACAAAGAGACACATACACACAGATTCACATAGACACATAGATACATAGACACATACACACAGAGACACATACACCTGAGGGCCTCTAGTGCTTGTCCTTACAATCACCCACATTGTACCATTCACATACACGTACTCATACTCGTACACATACACATGCACACGCGGACATTCTTCCCCCTGGATAACGTCACCTCCCCTTCGACCTCCCCTGGCCAGCTGAAAGTCCCACGCTGCAACACGCAAGATGCAAAGTGCAGCTGCTGCAATGTAGTGCTTCTGTATGTAGAGTGCCAAATGCCGCGACTCCCTCCCCAACGGCCTCTCAAACGCTAACTCCCGCGACTCCCTCCGCCGGGTAGTTTCCATACCGTCAGAGGACTCACTTTCCATGTGATGGCCCCATCGCAAACATGTTGACGAGCACCACTGCTGGTCGCGAAGGCAGGTTGAGGAGCTTGCGGAAAAGGCGTTCCAGGGGCCGTCTGGGGGACCCCTGCGCCGTCCATCCAATCAGTCACTCGGTGGGTATCAATGCATGTTGATCGTAAACGTGATTGTGAATGCGGTGGTCCTCATGGGGCAGGTATGACCTAGGCGGACGGCGCTTAGATGGTCGCGTATGGGGTAGATGTCGGGTCCCATGTCCTGTGATCCTGACGATGGGGATCTGATGGCCCATGGTCTTGGCATAGGTCCCTAGGGAGGGGCACATTCCAACGCCAACCGCGCTTTCAGGAGCTGGAACGTTCTTTCCGTATAACAAACACTTTTTCCGCTCTAGCCCTGCCACCTCTCATCACGCGAACGTGGGCCCTATTACCTCATCGGCCCAGGTATTGAGGGGCGAGTCGTTGACCGCAAACTCCACGAAAACCAGGTCTGCTCCTGGTATGAGATGGTGGGTCAGGCAGCTGCTGGTGTAGCCCGACATTGTGCCTGAAGGAATGAGGAGCTAACTGTAGCTAGGTTGCCATCCATGTGGTACTGCCATGTGGCAATTGTCGAGATGAGTGATACATGAAAAGAGAATGAAAAGGAAAGAAAGAAGAAATATCGCGAGGGCGGGGCGCTTTCCTTTCTAACAGCAATCCCTGCCTCCCTAAGGGTCCCGCTACGGAAGGAAGATAACCAAACATGCACTGGTTTGTACCTGGTACTGCGCCGTTCAGAAACTCATGTTTTGCTGCCTTGTTACGGAGCAGGACACGCCGGCGCCGCCTCTCAAGCCAACCACCGCCAACTCCGCCACCTGCTCGAAGTGCCCGTCCTGTCAGCACTCGAAGCAGGAGACAGACACGGGGCAGAGCGGACCTCAGGTGCTCGAGAAGTAACAACAGGACATGGGGCGCGATCACCGCTATGGATACGGGGAGGAAGGGGTGTTGGTGGGGCGAGAACACCGCAGCATGTGCGGTGGAGCTGGTAGCCGAAGATTTGTGGAGGTGGCCCCCCCTGAGGAACCCCCTGAGCTCGCCCTTCACATGAGGACCTATGGCCCTTCACAGTATGCAGCAGAGCTCGTGCTTACTA
Source organism: Volvox africanus (assembly GCA_030268105.1). Classification (NCBI taxonomy): domain Eukaryota; kingdom Viridiplantae; phylum Chlorophyta; class Chlorophyceae; order Chlamydomonadales; family Volvocaceae; genus Volvox; species Volvox africanus. The sequence continues at coordinate 1,733,631 of BSDZ01000010.1, read as the reverse complement.
TACCTGTACCTGTACCTATACCTGTATCTAGGAAATTCGTGCGGTCTTCGGAAAACCCGTTCAGATGGAGCACCAGATCGAGTGCTAGCACGCGCGTCATGCAGTGTCCCAACGGTGCTCGGTGTTTTACTCCCTGCTGCACCTCCCGCCCCTCTTTCCACGTCTTGACTTCCACCTGTTCTCAGCGCCGCCTCGGCTGCTACTGCATCATTGCCGCCTGAACTGGGAGGCCGGCGGTGCGCGGGCATCGCGCCGTTGAGCCAGTCCATGAAGTACTGCAGGTACGTAAATTCCCCGCCGCCCACGCCATGGCCTGAGGTGATGCTGCCACCCAAGGCACCAATCCGGAGCGTCTCTCCTGTCGTGCAGGAGAAGTCCGCGAAGAGAAGGAACACAGGTGAGCTTCAAAGAGTTTTGCTACGCCGATGTGATGAGGTCGTAGAGCGACGAGCATTTGGTTGATGACTAGGGCAAATTCAGTTAAATTTGGATCGGCAATATGTTGAGGAATGTTGTCATATGTAACGGCGTCATTCGCCCTCGGACACAACAGGCAAGTAAAGTAGCTCGTTACCATGGCGGGCCCGCTCCAACACCATCCGTAAGCGCGACGCGTGACCAACATATGTAATACCAGCCATACGTTCAGCTGAAGGCAATGAAAAACGATAATCGAGCTTTGGGTAACTATCGATGACCGACGGTCCTTGAGCTGTGGGCATTATTCGTTCTGTGGCATTGTAAATCCAGTATATATTTGCATACTCGACCTCTGCCTCGGTTAAATTTTGTGTGATTGGAGCTGTATGCTTATCAGCGGTCGACAGCCCTAACAAGATGGAAAACAGGGGAAGTGATATCAGGCTAGTCATATTTATTCGAGAAAATGTAGTTTTAATATGAGATTTATTTAGGGTCTGGTTATTCAAAAAAAGGGTGTTGAGTCAGTTCTCTATTGACGCGCCCTCGGGGATCGTTGCCCGATTTGATCTAACCGCCAAAAGTTGCCTAGTGGACGACAAGCACAGGTACTCGGGAAATCGACGCCCTGAAGCATAAGGGAATATGAATGACCTGAATTATGAACGACCTGAATTATGCGGACGGATACGTGCCGTCAGCTGGGCCCGTCCGTCAGCACGATGACAATGACCGCTTTGTAACTGCACTGTGCAAGGATTAGAAATAAAAGCGGCTAAAATGAAAACGGAAAAGTTACACGTACTTGGATCATGCGCGATGCGTCCTCACCATATGGCAAGCACGGCTATAGCGGCCCCCGAGTCCTGCAAGTACTGATAAGTAACGCCAACACTTCCGGAGATAGGGTAAAGCTATCAGATATATTAGATAGGGCATCTATGGCAGGCCTTGGCTCCATAGTCCAATACCTCAAGAAGCGAAAATCCCGACGCCATCGGTTAAGACATATGGGCAGTCCTCATGCCTAAGCAATAGAAAAGACCGAGACCAAGTACGCAGTTTTTCTTCCGCCAAATAACTTTTGGAAGCGCCTGATAAACGTGGATGCGTTGGTTACCAGACGTGCCTTTCGAAGGCTCCTTCGCAGTGTCAAAATGGAAGGGGCAGGCCCTTTCGACTTCAAGCCTCAAAGAAAACCTAATTCTAATCTTAATCCCCAATCCAAACCAGTTCCATCGACAGCAATCACTCCGGAAAGAAGAACTTTCAAAAACACATTCCTGCCTCACGACATCACTCATTCGACTGCGAATAAATATCATTAAAGCTCACTCTCCCTTCCACGTCCGTCTGACGTCGCGGCCTTGTAACACACCACACCTCTACATCTAGTTCTGTCCCTTCCCCCATCGTCCCTAGAAGCGCACCTCCAGCGCTCCGTGCAAAATGACAGATCGGCCGGACAAAGCCTCCTTTCGGAAACCCCTTTGCCGATGCGGTAGAGCGCATTAGGTCGCTCGAGGACAAAACCAGCAAATGTAGCAAACACGGAAACACCCCTGCCACCTAGGCACCGTGTACGGCACCGTGTACGATAGGGCAAAGGCCGGAGTCAGTCAAAGTGCGCCCCGGGGGCGAAGGGGGCCTAACAGCGGGAGGCGTTGCCATCGTTTCGCCGCTGAGTACAATATCATGTAATGTTATAGGCCGAACCAGCCCCAAAGCCGGCATACTGATACTTTCATTTCAATATCCAAATCATGACACACCATCAACTCGCACACGACCGGTCACAACGCGCAGGGATCAGGTCACAACGTTGGCAGCACAACCTGCACCAGAGCGCAGTACCTGGATGCTGCGTTGGTCTTTCCCCTGCACCGTGTCCCCCCGTGTTTTCCCCGTAGCGGGAAACACACAGAAGTCCTGATCCACAAAATTCGACTGACGGACGGATGGACGGATGGACTGACGGACTGATTAACATGTTCACGTGGACTCAGGCGGTTAGAACCCCTCCCTTGACCCCACCCATCACGCACATGCAGCATGCAGCCACAATGGGTCATCGCAGTCATGGTGAAAATCCCCGCCTTTTGGGTTCTCAGAGATGTTATGTTACCCAAATGTTACCCAAAACATCCAATATAATTCCGTCCCGAACTCCCACTGTCGGCCGTACATCACGTCAATCTATCAATGTCATCATAGTGAGGGTCGAGATGCCCGCTGTGCTCCGTAACTCACCGGCCGGGGGGAGGTGAACCACCATCGGTCGGATGTCGACCATAAGCACATACACATCTACATTTACATATAGATAACATATATATGCACACATCCACACATGCAACCTCCCACGGTTCACGCGTCTCTCAACGCAACCACTCTTCGCCCGCCGTCCTGCGCCATCGATTGCATTGAGCTCCGAAACCTCACGGACGGACATGATGCAGCTCGCAGAACAACCCGCCTGTCTTCCCCACTGCCCGCCCGCCTGCCCGCCTCACACAACGCTCGCACAACTCGCTCCATCCCGTGACGTGTCACGTGTGTCATGTGGGGCAAGTTGACAAGTTGGCATTTTCATCGGACATTATGAATCCAAAGGTGGGTTGCATTTTTCACATCCCACCGAGCACTGGCGTCGATACGATGCACTTCCTCAAACGTCGAGCATATCCTCCAAAGTTGTTACAGTCGTACAGTTGTACAGTTGTACAACCCCCGCTGATGCAAACACGCAACCGTCAGTGTGTCCGTGTAGATCGTCGCAATGGCTGCAATTGATAATCCTCGCAGCAGCCACAACCAGCTGCATCCATAAACAGTCCCAGCACGCCTATACGGTGCTTCAATCCTTGTACTTGCTACTTCGACTGCTTTCATATAGTTGAGTATGAGTGATGGCGGCTCACCTCTCATGTGGCTCTGAGCCTCCAAACCTCCTATCCTCCAGAGATCCACTCCAATTCCACCGCAACGCCGCAACGCCGTACCGTAAGAATGGTAAAACATCCCCGGGTGGTTGTGGTCGTGATGGTGGTGGTCGTGGTTGTGGTCGCTACCAACTTCACCATCACCGACTAGCCCTGAGTGGTGCGCAACCAGCTAGGCAGGACGGACGTGTCCTTTGTGTGAGGGTGAGGGTGTTTTCCCCCTTTTACCTCAGGAACCCATGACACTCCAGACAGCGGGACTTTCCTTTCCCGCTGCCTCTCAGCTCGCTCCATGCTGCTAACTCCTCTCACCACCTAACCCTCCTTCCCTCTCCTCTCTCTCCTCTCTCATTCCCAACTTTACTTTCCCCCCTTACCCCCGTGCAATTTCTTTTTCAGATCTATACTAACCATGCGGACGTGGTCAAATGTCCCCGTGGAGGCGCCGGGCTCCTCGCCGACCTGGTGGAGCAACGCAAGTCGGTCGATACGTTGGTTAATTTACAACTTTGTCAGATCGTAAGTCGGTTGGTTAATGGGTCGGTGGGAAGCTGGGGGGAAGACGACAGGCGACAAACGACGTTGCCGACGGATCGAAGCAGCGGATCGATAGCGATCTGGAAAGGGTGAGACCTAGGTTCCAAATGTCGCACGTGCCACCGTGACGGCACGATATGGTTCTCAAGGCAGGCACGTCTCAAGGCACTTCTCCCGCCTCACGCCCGATCGAGCTCACCACGAGACCCATCAGTTTGAATTTGAAGCCGTGGGGAGCACCGTCGTGGCCCTTGGCGCTGGCCGCGCTGCTGGGCCCCATGGACGTCACCGACAGAAGACATTTCGGCGATTGGGACACCTGGTCGCCCGGGAATGAGGGGGATGAGAGGATGAGGGGGATGAGGAGGGAATAAACGGTAATGCGACATTGAGTTTTGTTTGTGTTGTGTTGTGTTGTGTTGTGTTGTGTTGTGTTGTGTTGTGTTGTGTTGTGTTGTGTTGTGTTGTGTCGGAGCAAACGGTAGCGAGGAGTTAAAAGAGAGGAAATCGTCCTCTTCGGCATCCCTTACGAGATGATTCCATGCAAACATGTCATACAACCAAATCTCGAAGCTGACCGACAGATCTCAGATCTCAGATCTCAGATCACGTGACGTGACGGGGTTTGTTGGGACGGGCACGCGGGATGGGGTATGTTGATTAGGACGGGAGGAGGAGGGGGAAGGAAGGAGCAGAGGAAGGGAAGGGAAACGAAGTGAGCGCAGAGGATGACCATTGCACTATCGCGCAATAGTAGTCTCAACCGACCCGCGAGTCGGTCTCTCCGTAACACGATCAGTCCATCACCCCTCGTCGCAGAGTGAACCCTGTCGTGGCCTCGCCCCTTGTTTCCGCGGCACTTTTAGGACACGGATGGGCACCAGCGAAGATGCCGCTGTTAGGCCCAGCGAGTAAGGCCCAGGGGACTGCCCGTCCCCTTCCTTGCCCTTCTCAAATCGACATGAGGAATAAGTACATGACCCGCAGCCGCCCTGCTGGCCCCTCTCTTCCTCCATCACCAGGCGGCGGGTAGGAGCAGCCCTGCCTCAGTGGCCCTCTCACCCACCTGAATGTCCGCCATGCTCGTCACAGACACAGGACGTCTATCGAAGGCGTCAATGATCCGAGTGTCGCATTTGCAGCCCTCCACGCACGCCACTTGGACGGTTCCCATCCCGCGGTAGCTTCGGAGATACGCAATCTGCGGAATACGAGGACCAACGGCGGTCCCTCCCCATCTCTGTGAGGCCGTACATCCGTGCTGTTTAACGGCAGAAAGTGAGTGTGTGTGTAATTGTGTATGTGTGTCTATGTGTATCTAGCAGTCTGTCAACCTAGCAGGCTAGAGGACAAAGTACGATACCGTACCTGCAATAGGATGTGTGCGGACGAGTCCGTGACGCTTCTTTTGCCCTCCAACCGCGTGCTGAGCTGCCGCAGGAAGGGGTAGCAGGGAAGCGGGGTGTCAGACCCCATCGACCGACTCCAGGGCGGGTGATACGTGGTAACATAGTCCGGTGGCGAGGTCGGGGTTTCCCGCTGCAAGCCGGTAGACAAGAGAATGACCCAACAGGACGGCCTCCGACTAGGCGACCGGGGTGTCCATTTGCTTGGTTTCGGAGCGCAGTGCCGAACTGGCCCAACGCCCTATCATGCCCGCAACCAAGGCAACCTGCCGCTGCCACCCACCCCCCACCCATCATCGCCGATGCCTGCGGGGGACGGGGGGGGGAGGACACCGCTTCCGCGTCTCACGTACCTTGAGTTTTATCTGGTCGCCTTTCTTGACGGACACGAAGCCCCATTTCCCCCGGCCCTCATCCGTCCAGTTCCAGCCGACGACCGGCGGTAACACCAGCCGCTGCAGCGGAGAGCGGGGCGCGGGAACAAGGACGCAGCTCTTAGCTTCTTATGCACATCGGGGAATAGCCTAGCGGATTGAGCACTGAGGGGTCCTGGCAAGGGCAAGGGCGAGCAGCAAACGCCCGAAGCTTTCATCCAACAGGTGCTCACAACGAGCAACATCGAAGGCCGGCGCAGCCTACCATTCCTGAAAAAAGTTTCAAGAGAAAACAGCGCCCAAATGCCAAACCGCCGTCCGTTGCCCAACTCCAACCAATAAACCCGCAGCACCCCGGGTCGGGTCGAGGCAGCACCTCCTTGGAGGACCCTCCCTCCCTCCCTGTACCTGCAGCTGGTCCTCAATGTAGCAGGTGTCGACGGAGGACTCGTAGTTGCCCTCCGCAAGCGGGGGCGGCAGCGGCCGGGCAGCGACCTCCGCAATATCCTTCAGGCTCACATGGTCGGGTTGTCCCGCCAGACCGTTGAGCCGCAACATCTCCTGGGAAAAATGAGGTGGGGGTCGGGTAAGTCCTGATTGCACCAACCAACTCAGGACACAGCTACTCGGCAGTTAACAGAAGGTAGCCATGAAAAGCAGGTAGCCAATTAATCCAGCCAGCCAGGCCCAGGCGGATCCAGCCAGACCCAAGCGGATCCAGCCAGACCCAAGCGGATCCAGCCAGATCCAAGAGGATCCAGCCAGATCCAGGGGATCCAGGCAGACCCAGGTGGATCCAGCCAGATCCAGGATCCATAAAATTCAGGATTCCAATTGTGCTCTCACAATCAGGAGGCGCAGCGCGTTTCCACCGAGCTTGATGGCCCCACGGAAACCACCCATATGGGCAACATGAGGCAACACTAATGCGCCGCGAATGCCGTAGAACCATCGGACGTAAGCATGAGAAACACACGCGCGCTCCGCAAAATATACTTATATGTGTGTAGGATAGGGGGGTACATCACCCGTGGCCACTTACCTGGCAGTCCCTACCTTCCCCGGTGTTTCGGGGCACCCTCATCCAGTCTCCCATGCCGACTTCTCCGAAATCAGTGGTTTTCCCAGGTTCAGCACCCACCACCAGCATCCAGCGGAATCTGCCGAATCAACTAAGGCGTCAACTCCGCTACTGGTCAGCTCGCAGGTCACTTTAATTGGGGTCGTCACCGTCCATCGACATGGGGGCACCCTGCCCTTAACATTAGGGTCTTTGGCCCGCTCTCAGTCGGGGTAGAATCTGGAACTCCAGGGGCATATTAGTCGTGGCATAACAGTCGTGCCTGAACATTATATACATTATATACTTATGTATTCAAATGCTGACCCACCAGGCATAGAGTGATGAGTAGCTCCGTAACCACCACGTGGCCACCGCGGCCAGGGTGCATCGCACCGCCATTGAAGATGCTGCCGGGGGACACCTCGTCGGCTCCGCGCACCACACCGGACGGAAGCACTGCGGCCTTGAGACTCACCTGGGATAGGGTGCGGATAAAAAGGTTGGATTAACGGATAACGGAAGGGTTTAGGAAGGGCAAACCCTAGGATAAGTGTGAAAGAGTAAACATGTAGAGTTAATGGAAAAGTGTGAAAGATGCTGACTAGATTCGGAAGAACTCTGCGGAAAACTGTAAAGAGGAAAAATATATCCAGGCGGGAGGCCCCATGACGTTGCCGAACGGGGGGCTCCCCGGGCCAACATTGCTATCTCAATACACATCCCCCATTCCGTGTGTCATAGTCGTCGTGCTTGGCATGCGGGAATGCGGCCGAGAAAGGACTCCATCAGAAACGCCTTATGCAGGCGGCCAGAAATGCATTATGCAGTAGGGTTTGAAGATTAGGGTTAGGGCCCTAAACCCTAAAACCCTAGGGGAAAAACGCTGTGACTTCATACCGTCGCAGCTGCAAAGCAGTCCAGGCTCACCTCATTACACCAAAAGGCATTCGGCAGCCTTCCGTAACCAGCTGTGTAGGCATGAAACCCATCCCCCCCCATCCGCCCGCTCGCCCCACACTCAGCCCCGGGCGCCCGTCCCCCTCTCACTTGTTCCCGCACCGCGTCTTGCCAGCACCGTCCCCCCTCCCCACACACACATTTCCCCCCCCTCCGACCCGATCCCTGAGCTGATATGAACAAAAAAAACAATAAAAAAACAAACTCACATGTATGCACGTATTGGGCATTAGGTATTTTACCTGGCAGCTGAAAGACCCTTGAATTCAAGACTACCCACAGGCCCTCGCCCCTAAGGTTGCATCCCACCGGCATTTGGCCCATTACCACTGGCACGCATCAATCAATACATAAGAGGGACGCTGACCCGGGCCGACTTCGATTTGCAGTCCATGGCCCAGAAGCAGTAAGCCGGCCCTAAAGTGCCGTTGAGACTTTGCAGCTCTCATGCCGGAACGCTGTTCGCTGAAGAGCTCTTTGTTGTGACAGACGCTGAATGCTTAAAGCCCATCGTCCGCGGAGTAATTCCACCGGGGCGTCAGGTTTCGTCGCCGTCGGCTTCTGCCCCCACCCCCATTTCATCCCCAGAATTCCCGCTTCAGCCTCACCGAGGGAAGACTGTAATATGATGCCAGCTCGCCAAAATCTCGTTCGGCGGTGTGGTGGTACCTACCGGGCGAAAGGGGGAGGTGTGTTTGGCGAGGAGCGGAACAGCGTAAGTGGCGTCGGGCCTCAGTGACGGGACCTTAGTGGCCAAGAGCCTGGCGTAAGTTTTAGGCTTCAGGGTATTTGGTTTCCATGGTGCCTAGCTGCCGGCAAGGATAGTAACAGTAGACATCCCATATGCCGCAGCAGCGCTCTATTCCACCATTCCTGACTCGCACGTGAACCGGCTGTAGAACGTTTTGAGCGTCCTTCCCCAAACCCCACCCAACCCTTACACCCTTAAACCCTAGAAAATCCTAAAAGCCCCCCGTCGCAGGCCAACGCTGGTTGAACACGTACTTGTTTGAAGCGGGAGCAACTGCGTACATGTTCACCAGCACCACCGCCGGCTTGGACGGTAACCGCAGCAGCTTCCGGAGCAGCCGTTCGAAAGGGCGACGGGCCACAGCGCCCTAAGGGCGTTGCATGGGTTTGCGGGAAACGTTAGGCAAGGACCTGGGAACGCATATGTGGGATTTACGAAGGCGGCCCCCCCGCAGTCCCTGTGTACGGCGAGCCTTGACGTGCTCTGCTACTACGATTCTCTATCAAGCACAAAATTTGCACGTTTTGGAATGCTTACCGAAATTGTCTCAAACCATACTAATAATGATAATATAATGACAATGACAATGATAATGACAATGATAATAATAACAATATTAATAAAAAATTAATTATTAATATCAGATAGTAATACTAATCTAGTAATACTAAATTAATCGTATTACTAGGATAATCTATTACTATATTATTTTATTTGCTATTATAACAACATATAAATCAACAAATAAAAAATATGTAAGAATTCGTGGATGTCTGTATGCGGTGAATCGCCCGCCGCCCCGATGTGGGGTTATGGCCCTTTCGTACATCCTTCGTTGCGGTGACACCCCCACACGCACCACCACCACCACGACTGAAGATCTCCAACCCTTCACCTTTTCACCCCTATTTTGCATGCCGTGGCATAGCGGTATTTGAGTGCTTACGCCTGGACGCCAATTAACCCGGCTGCATGACTCTGTTCTTCGCGTCAGGAGTTGGGACCAAATGCCACCTGCTATTTCTATCCAATCCATGCATGCATGCGTATAATTGCACTGGAGTAGGAAGCACGCTCTACTAAGCGCCTTTTTCCTTTGCACTATCACGGGGTAGTTACACACAACATATTTTCAGTGCCTCAGGGTAGGGTGTGTATTGACTGCATATATCACCCGGCTCCCAAAGTGAGCCTCCAGGTGACCTCAGGCGATAGGCCCCATTCAACAGCAGCCCCGGAATTCCCCTTCCAAACACACATGCTCACTCACTCACACTCACTCCCACACGCCTACCCAGTGGCATCCCGCCAGACCCTTTATGCGATTGCATTGTGTTGACCGCTATCCGTGGCGCCACATCTGATTGCTTACATCTAAAGTCCACGTGGAGATGGGTGAGTCATTGATCGCAAACTCCACAAACACAAGGTCCGGTTCGGGTATCAAGTGGTTATGAAGGCAACTGCTGGTGTAGGCCGAGACGGTGCCTGCCAGAGGGAATAGCGGGGGTTACTAAGAATACGTGTATGCGGCCATACACGTGCACCTGGGCCCGTAGGAATCTCTCTCTCCCTCTTCTCTCTCTCCCTCTTCCCGCTCTCCCTCTGTCTCTTCCTCTCTCCCTCTCTCTGTGTCTCTCTCCCCCCTCTCTAGTCTCTCTCTGGGCCGCTTCTCCCAATCCGGGCGCACCTGGTACCGCGCCGTTGAGGAAGTCGTGCTTTGTAGTATCGTTCAAGAGGGATGGCCGGCTGGATTTATCGTTTGGAGGCAGAGCTAAGTTGAGCCAATCCATGAAGTAGCGGATGAAAGAGAAATCCATGCCGCCTACACCATGGCCGGCTGTGATGCTGCCACCCAACGCGCCGATGCGGAGCCTCTCCCCTGTATACAATCACGACAAGATTTAGGTTTTCATGGATTTGGGTGAAATTATAACGCCGCCGGAGTGAAGTCTGAAGCGTGTCGTCGAGGGTTGGGTTTGGCACCGGACCGCTCCAGATTACGTAAGGTGGTAGAGGGATTGGGAGTAACGCACGGATCTAACGGGATGATGCTTCCAGCAGAAATAACATCATGAGGAGGATGACGATAAAGACTGCAGAATACTGCCCTTTAGTGATTTGCAACACCGAACACATACACCGAACACATCGCCGACCTCTGTATAGGCCGCAATGGTGGATTACTGGTGCACACAAAACTAAAAGTCCGTCTTAATCTTACTTTCAAAGTGTCGACGTTCTATTGTTTGGTCTACCTATATCACGTCCGCGTCTAACAACAACCGTCGTTCCCAACACCAAGCTTCAGCCGGATCACAAGTCCCGCAAATGCCATCGACCACAGGAAATAAAACAAAATACAAACCCCGACCGAAAGTAACGGCGATGCGAACTTTAAACTTCGCACCGTTGCGCGCGCGCTCCAGGGCCAGTCGGAGGCGAGCTGCATGTCCGATATAAGTTAGGCCTGCTGCGCGTTCTGGAGATGGAATTAGGTAACTGTAGCCTAATCGCGAGGCACCGCTTTCTGTCGGACTGCCATCTTGATTCGTGGGTGTCACGCGACCCGTTACATCATAATCCCAGAAAATCTTCGCAAATTTAACTTCAGATCCTTTCAAGTTGTCAAGTATAAGTCCATCAAAACTCATGGCGAGAGACACGCTTGCAAGTGACAGGAGCAGCATCAGCAATGTCATACTGTTGTACATGCGCAATTCGCCTAACGAATTTAATAATATATGTGAATGATTCTTCCTACAGCAATCTGCGTGCACGATCGGCGCTTTCCGTCAGGCCTAACACCTTCCGTCAAGCTGGAGAGGCCTAACGCCGCAGTAAATAGCTTGCGGCTAACAACTTCTGCATTACCAAGGAATTTGAAGCTGGTAAGCCAAGTTGCACGCAATCAGTACGGTTTGCCGTACGAACTTTGTGGTTAGGATTGTGTTAGACATAAAACCATATAAGCCTCAATAGACATATATAATAAACATAATCAAGAGTTGCAAGTTTACGGCTAACTGGCAACACTCGCCCGCCTTGCAATGTACAACTTGCAGTACAGGGCTTAAGCGTATAGGAGATAAGGAGCCACGAATAATGCTCGATCGCTATTGACGTTCTTGCACTGTACAGAACTCGCTAACAATGAAAATTAATATAGATCGACATAGTTTCTTCCATTTGTACGGTTCTTGCTTACAACAGAAGTATGGACTATTACTTTGGGTTATATTCATAACGTGCAACATTGCCTTAAAGTCGATTGACCGATCTGATGTACCGCAACCTCAGCGATGAATTTCCAGGGTTGGCCTAAGTCCGGCTTAGATGACTGCAATTGGTAGACGCGACTTCACTCCTGAGCCCTCTACCGAAAAGCGAATTGCGTTGAACACATTACCATTATTGATTTTCGATTGCAGTAGAAATAGGGAAGGAGAAGACCCAAGAACCATGCAGTCACGGAGTTCATTTCTGCCGTGCACAGCTTAGACGGCACATATATGCCATTGTACAGCTTACAGTTTAGTGATTCATTAACTCAATTTACAAAATGCTTCTAAGGTTGAAGCTGTGGAGGATCATCAAGGTCCGAGGTGACAAGTCAAACAGCAAAAATAGTTGGTCATTGGCCGTACTGGCAAAGCGAACCGTACATCTACTTCATGTGTCTAAAACCCACTCATTGCCACCAAAACCTATCATGTCCTGGCCGTAAGCACTGTGCACCAACGTGTGCTTTTCTAACTTAAATTGTGAGCATGTCAATGCTAACCGTATACTGGTTCTTTTGGAAAGAAGCGCCGTGAAGGGCGCAAACTGTCGAAATCTAACCTAGCGGCAATCGAGATCTACATTACAGGCCCAGATCTGGCTTGTCTGTATAGAAACATATCCATCCAACCTGAAGTGATTATGATTGTATTTACCAGCACTATTATTACCATGTTTGCAAACAGCTTCGCCAAGTAAACGTCAATGCCGCCCCGCCTTGTCACAAACCCGCTAGAGCAAGTCTGCAGCAATAATAACAAAGAAGATATGTTAATTCAGCTTTATTCGAGCTAACTTAGAGTCCCGACGACTCGACTTCATCCATCTGATTGGATCGACTTGGACAAAATGCCACGCCAAAGCGAGCTGGACATTTGAAGCAGAAACCACCGTCTGGTGCTCTAAGTATATAAAAATAAACTGTATCCAGAAGTTCGTAGTCTGAGTCGTCATCTTGTCAGGCATTTGCGGAACAGAACCTACAGTTGTTCACTCCTTTTGTTAGCTAACTGTCGAAATTGATATGTGCAATGGATGACCCTTAATTGCGTATTTTCTCTCAATTCAATAATTTTAATTTTTTAACTTATTCTCTATAAAGTGGTCTTCGTGGGTTGTAGCTCGGCGGAAGCCGACGATGAAAATGATAGCCAGAAACGCCAGAATTCGCACGGCGATTTTATTGTTGAATCTTGATCCGGATTGCACAGGTGCTTCATACGCTATTTAGTTTCACATGAAGCGTTCCTGCGCTTGGGCCTACATACACCAAGGGGCAGTAACAAGCTTTCGAGGGAGCCGAAGCAAGGCAGAGATCTGCTGTTATTTTTGGAAAGCTTGAAGAAGCTGCGCATGATTGTAACGAACGGCTAAATTATCTGGGTTGTTTACAGGTATAGCCTGATGTTGCTCCTGCGTTACTTCGCGATATCATACACACGTAAGATCCATTGCAACAGATCACCACAAAGGTGCTATGGACCGGTGTATTTTGACACCACCGACTATGAGGATTTCCGCTCGCTTGGCTTAGCAATCATAAGCGTGTGGCCACTGGCGTCTATTACACAATGTGCTTGAGTTTGGTGCACCAATTAACAAGCAAGTAAATCACATTCTGTAAAGTTTCTTTACATCAAGCAATTCGCAATTAAGTGATGTGCTGCCGCTTTATACGGCCATCATACGATCCGTACGCTTACTAACCCTCTTTGGTCCTTTCTGCGCCAACCTCGTTTATGTTGATTGTACAACAGCAGAAGCTTTGTCCAAGACGATGGGGCCCCATCCGCGCCCCATCTGAGACCCGATCATCTCCGATTTTTACTTGCTCACACATACAATGCCTGCAGCAACTGCAGCAATGCTTACCGCATTAACACCACGCAAGTCGTGCTGGTTGTGTTCAGTGCGTGCGTGTGTATCATCCGCAGCCATCAGACAATGGTACGTTCACGACACCGAAACCAGGGCAACGGAAATAAGGGAGGGATTCCGATGAAACGGTACCGATTGATGCCGTATGAAGCGGATGCTGAAGGAAATTTGGCCGGGTGCTATGCATGATGAAGATTAGTAGCGTGCGCATGTACTTGCTTTCGTTGATGGCACACCCTCCATACTTGCATGGGTGCCAAATCATGTGATTTGATTGGATCACATTTTCGATGTCCTTTTCATCTCGCCCTCAGTGTTGCCCTCAGTCTTAGCGCTCTCTTGCTACTACATCCACATGCTAGGCCTCCGAGGATGACTCTCTCCACTGCTGCTGCTGCTGTTGCTGCTGCTGCTACTGCCGCCCGCAGGTCACCTTTGCCGCACCGTGCACGTCGACAGATTTGAACCCGGTTCCGCCAGATATCATCGCCACGCATAGACCCGCACGACCTAAGACCCGTTGTAAGGCCAGTACGTAAACCTGCCCCGGTTGCGAGAGTTAGAGTGTTGGTGGCAGAGCATCTATAGCCTCCAGCTACGTACCACACTGCACTACCGCAACTATTGTGATGCCGTTAGGGCCCACACCCACCAAATGGTTCATTCCGCAGCTTATCATCGATCCACTAGCAGGCCACATGAACACACACACATCTCTCTCTCTCTCTCTCTCTCTCTCTCTCTCTCTCTCTCTCTCTCTCTCTCTCTATATATATATATATATATATATATATATATATATATATATAACAATCACTCCGCGGGACTTTACTGCAGCTGCATCATCCATAAACGCTATGTGTACACGTGCTTGCAATAAACACAGCTGTGTGCATGCTGCCCGTGCGTCCACAGGGGGACTTACGGACCACCACAGGTCGAACAATTGCCTGAATAGGAACCAGTGGACGGAAGCACGGAATGAAGCAAGATGAGGCCTCTACCTGCCACCCCAGCCAGCCGGTTAAGTGACAAGCCGTGAACAAACAGATGGAGTGGCTCTCGCTCGCAGCTCCATACACACACCGACACGCATACACACAAGTACATATAGACATATTCATGTGTGTGTGTGTGTGTATCGTGCACAGTGTAATGACAGGATATAGCATCGATACCTTTGCTCAGGATTACTGGCGCTATTAGTAGTGCTGAGCCCCCGCAGCATCCCTCGTTCGCTTCCACAGCACGTGGCTATCACCCCGCACGGAGGTCACGGTTCCGGCGGAGGCTCCTGGCTCCTCCCCCACCTACATGTATATGTAATGTAGCGTGAAGTGTCGCATCGCGCAGCACGAGTGTGTGTATGTGTATGTGTGGAGGGTGCGCGGAGGAGATGTTGCGTTTGAAGGAGTTGAAAAGTACCAAAGAAGGAACTGGATGCACACACGCATATGTAGATAATCTCTCCTTTGCAGTGCTCCCATACTTACCTAGGTGATGATTTAGCATTTACTAGGTATCTTCTGACCTTATCATCACTTAAACCCTCTACATGATCAGCAAAACTTGTAATTGTATAACTTGTCTGTGTCGATAATAATTATTGACAGTAGGCTATTCTTGTTGATATTTCGTTTTGTAAGCTGAATGTGTTAAACACCTAAATTACCTAAATTTATATAAATGATAATTTAGTTGTTTAACACATTCAGCTTATCGAGTATATACTCCGTTTTCATCCATTCCGCGGAGGTCCTGAAAACAAATGTGTATCAAAATACTGAGAACTTCCCGAGATAAAAGATTAAATACATACCTTTAGGAAGAAATAAAATATATTTGTTATATGAAAAGTATTTGGCAATATATGGCGATAAGTTTTTATTACTTTCTTGATATACGTAGTTACTTTAGTAAAGTTTTTTGGCTTAGTGTACAACCAGTAAAATAATCTTAACCATAACGGACTCCATCATAACTGGCTAGATTCGAGGAAGCTTCAGCCAGAGCTATGACATAATACACTGCTAAGGCATGGCATTTTCGCAGTCATGCCATAAGTGTCCTTAGTACCCGGTTTTAGAGGAATTTCTATTTTAATATCAGTGTCTGCTTTTCCGGAATAAATGTTCAATCAATACCAGCCTGCTTCAACATGTTATGAATATTAACTGTAATAAAATCTGTGAGAGTGCTAATGGAGCCTTAGCTTTTGCAGCAATCAATAACTTAGTATTTTCCAGGCCTTGGCAAGCCATATGTATTAAGCCATTAGTAATTTCAATATCATTCGAGTTTGCGTTATTGATAATTAAGTCTGCAACCATCCCTTTTTGCAAAACATTGATTTGCATATTACCTGAAGGATTTAATTCATTATTGTAAACAAACTTTAGATCCCTAATTCTAACAAAAGATTTTATACAGCAATTCTGTACGTAAACTCTCATGATGCAGAGCATTTCTGAATTTCCTTAATGATTGCTGAAATTTTTCTTGCAGAATATTCTACCGGGTCAGCAAAGCCAATCTGATTGGACTAATATGAAGCTTCAGCTCCTCTCAGCTCTCACACAATAATCCTGTCAGGTCTAAGCCTACGGCTTTTGAAACTTTTTGCTTATAATCCGAGGATAATGCCTCATTTTCATATTAGCCGTATATTTTCTCCGTTTAATTGTCGTTCTTGATGTCTTCTCCTGACATAGTAACAGTAAATTCACCAGATTCGAGTATTCCTTCCTTGATTCATTCATGAAAATCAATAAATACAAGTAAAACTAGTTATAAGTACAGTTTTTACACTTCCTGCAAAAATAATGTTATTACCGACTTTACCATGCAAATCAAATTTTACATAATACATCGATATCATATGTATTGTTTATTTGCAAAAGAGCATTCTATTTGAGCTTTTCCATTCTGCAAATCAATTTGCTTACCAGTATTATCAGGTGCATTTTGATAAAAAAAACTATCGTATACGGCTAACCAAATGTTAGATTTACTTTTTACAAAATAGCTTTCGTAAGGAACTTTTACTTAACTAATTGAAATTTGCTGATTCTCACGGTCAATAACACTCACCTTATCTATCTGGACAACTACAGAAAATCGGGTTTCTTTATGATTTAGATTAATTAAAAATTAACTACGATACTACTACGATACTATTCAGTGTAAAGTCGATGACATTTCTTGATATTACAATCCAATTTACCCTTCTCCGATTCCCTTTAAAATCCAATAACCTATTTAAGGATCAAATGTTTTACTTTAAATGATATTGAAAATAATATTGTAACTCATAATTAATAGGAGCATTTAGTTTTCCTGTCCTTAATCCGTAAATAGCCAGCATCACTACCGCAATAACAATCATGCTTATGTATGCGCCTGGCTGGCTGGCGTCCCTTAACATTCTTGATGGGTTGATTATAAGTCCGAGTTCGTTCCCGGTAGACTGTCCTCCTCCCTCCGGCTGCATGCCGCTCGCGCTGCAGCTTAATAAGTACATAGATACAACGCCATGCTGTATGTCCGACATGCATGCCAACGTACGCAGTAACGTGCGCCTACCTACAAGAAACTTGCTGCGTGGCTAGCAGCATACTGCCTGTACTCACCACTACGCCCATAAGCTTGAACTTGAACATTTCGTCACCTCCACCTCTTCCAACCGCATCCACGTTGGCGGTTGCCGCTCCCACAGTGGCAGCATGACTTTGTGGGCCGGATGTAATTGCCATGATGCAGGCTGAATGCTGTGTCACCTATGCATGCATATATACACACTGTTGTACCTCTGTTGTGTCGGCCTACAAAGGCCCGACCGGAAGATGACCATCGGTGGTCCAATCTTTGACACTACCCGTAGATACCCCAGGATACTACACACACACTCATCACAGACAGAGACAGACAGGCAGACTGACTGAGAGACATGCATCGTCCTATCATCATGTCCTTGCATATTTGTGCATGTTTGCGTCTCTTTATGGCACCACGTGTATCCAGCCATGCAGCTGGCATATGTTTGCATTATTGGCGATTGATGAGTTGTCCCCGCGCACCTTGATGTCTTTCATGGAGGTCAGAGACACCTGACGAGCGCTGTACGCGTCGATGGTCACGGAGCTGCACTGGCAGCCCTCCGTGCAGTCAACCCGGGCGGTGCGCATCCGGGTGTAGCTCTGCAGAAACGCGATCTGCAAACATGCACACATACATATATGTCGCCCACAGTGTAACACCCATTAATATATGTCATACATACATGTCAAAACACAGACATGCCATACATACATACATACATAGAGCTGGTGGGGTTGAGTGAGGCTCTGTTCCTTTGAGTAGCCAGGCTTGAGGCTCGTGAGGTCTGTGTGCCCTCGCTGGCTTGAGCGAGGGGAGGAGCGCACGGCAGGACGAACAGACTAAGCCGTTTGTTTCCCCCTGCGCTGTGGTTCGGCCCGGTGGTCAAGGCCCCCTGTGCTTGTCCTTTCAGGGCAAGTAGCCCGCAGTGTAACACCCGTTCACACATAAAGGTTGGGGAGGGAGGGCTCCCCTGGCCCCCCCCTCTCTCCACGTCCTCCCCTCGCCACATCATCACATCGTGCATGCCGCCTGCTGCGTGGGACCCCGAGCCACGCCCGGACCCTGACACCGGCCCCACCCGGGCCCACCCCTCTAGACCTAGCTACTAGCTCCGACAAATATCCACTGGCGGGTTCTCATTGTTGTTTTTGTTATCGGTGAGCTCACCTGCACGATAATGTTCGCAAATCTGTCTTCGTCGGTCCTATTGCCCATAAGTCTCGTATCGAACTGCATATATGTGTAGGATAAGGGGGTTTGTCTTCACCCGTGGCCACTACCTGGCAGTAGTCACTACCTTCCCTGTATTTCGGGGCACCCTAGGTAATCAAGCCCCTGGCCCGTAAGCGAGCAAGGAGGACGGAAGGCGCAGACAAGGTGAGAGGCAGGGGTTGGCCGGCCTGCCAAATAAACGCCGCAAGTAACAAGAAGCCTGTACATAAAAGGCCCCCACATTGCCGTCGCGAGCACGTGGTGGAGCCAGCAGCAACCTATACTACTTAAAAGCAACATATTATACAAGGGAAGCAACACCTATATATCCCCTGCATCGTACTAAGGATGCGTACTGTCTGCTGCTACTAATAAAGGTTTTATCGATATCCATGTAATCGACAAACATGCATGTTCTATCGCACCTGCCCGATAAGCCCCCCCCCATCCATCCATCCTTTATCTTACCGGCCATGTCGCGACATGCACGAAGTAGTGGCAAGTAGTAAACAACGCAAGCCACATTACTTGCCTGTAGGTGCACCACCCATACATAGACTGTACCTTCCCTGTTGGCCCAAGAGTCCCCAACAAATCCACCACTGCCCCATCTACTGGCCGCATCGTGCCCTCTGCGTCCTGCCTTCCCTAGCTATCTATCTGCTGCTGCACAACGAAGTTCTTGAAATGCGTAAATCTTATTTTAAATTGTATATATCCACAACGTTAACCTGGTCTGTGCGAGCCCTCGCTTCGCCCGGGGTCACCTTCAGCCGCAGCGTCTTGCCCGGCGCCATCGCCACGTAGCCCCACTTGCCCCGCCCCTCGTCCGTCCACTCCCAACCCTCCACGGGCGGCTGAGTCAACGCCTGAGGGCCAGGAAGGGAAAAGGGCAAGCCAAGCAAGTGGAGAGTAATTTATATTCCAATTATTATAGTCCAGCTAAAGTGTGATCTAGCTCGGATCTAGCTCGGATAGATAGATAGATAGATAGATGGATGGATGGATGGATGGATGGATGGATGGATGGATGGATGGATGGATGGATGGATGGATGGATGGATGGATGGATGGATGGATGGATGGATGGATGGATGGATGGATGGATGGATGGATGGATGGATGGATGGATGGATGGATGGATGGATGGATGGATGGATGGATGGATGGATGGATGGATGGATGGATGGATGGATGGATAGATAGATAGATAGATAGATAGATAGATAGATAGATAGATAGATAGATAGATAGATAGATAGATAGATAGATAGATAGATAGATAGATAGATAGATGGATAGATGGATAGATGGATAGATGGATAGATGGATAGATGGATAGATGGATAGGCTCACGAGTAATTCGTCCTCGATGTAGCAAGTTTGCCTGGACGACTCGTAGTTATTGGCGGCCATAGGTGGCGGCAGCGGGCGATTCCAGACTTCCAGAAGCGCAGCCGCACCATCTTCCGCCAGAGACGTGGCGTCGCCAGCAGCAGCGGTCTCCGTTGTATTGGTTCGACTTTCCAACAAGTACCTGGGGTTCGATCGGAGCAGGTCCTGGGCCCCAAGGGAACCGGCCAAGATGGAGGAGCCAATTGATAGAGTCACGGTAAGGGAGATCCGCTTCACGGATAATGGATAATGGATAAGGTCGTCGAGTTAGTTTAGCAAAGAATCGTATTTTGTTAGCTAGGCCCTGTAGCATTATAACGGCCTGTAACATTCATAAGGGTACACCTGAAAATCACTTAATCACATCGCATCGCAGCCGCATCGCATTGCGGCTTTGAAAGCACTTAATGGGTTTTGTGGATGGGTTGGACGGGTTTTACGTCATTTCTTGACAGCCTGGCTGCACGGGGATATCGCCAACCTTCATGCAGTCCTTCGCCCGATTAGCTAACGATGACAAAGACGATGAAGGGGAAGGCGATTGTTCGAGGCAGCGGTTGAAAAGCCCCGAGCCCTGATCCCCTAGTCCTGAGCCCTGAGCCCTGAGCTCATCTCACCATGGCCAAGGTAACCAGCACCTCGAAAACCACCACGTGACCGCCCCGACCGGGATGGTTGAGGCCGCCGTTGAAGATGGCGCCCAGGGACAGCTTCTCCGGTCCCCCCGCGTACACGGAGGGCAGCACGGCAGCTTTGAGGCTCACCTGCACTTTCAGTTGACGTCAGAGTACCTCGTCACGAAATGCACCCTTGCGCAGTGACCTAGAGGGCTAGAGGGCTAGAGGGCTAGAGGGCTAGAGGGCCAGAGGGCTAGCACGACATAGACAAGAGGCAAGCAACGGTCATGAAGTCATGAGTTGAGGATGAGGACACACTCAGCGCCTCAGCTTGCAGCCCAACATTACTGTTCCCATTCGTTGCTCCTGCCGCGCCCTTGGATAGGTCTTACCGCGGGTAGGCTGTAGTAGGTGGCGAATTCCATAAAATCACGCTCAGCGGTGTACCAGTACCTGTGCCGGCATTTTGCATACCCGGCATCACCGTAATCACCATGTGCAGGATGAGGACGTGTGGTGTATATGTGCCTGGCTTGACCAGCATGGACACATGGCAAGGCAATTATGCATTCAAAGTGCTTGTACCCCGATACCTACTATACATAATCATGACAACATGAATTGTAATGTAGTACATTATTACATTGTATTATATTATATTATTATCGTTACTATTACAATAGCTATCGGGGGATTTGTAATATAATATAATATAATATAATATAATATAATATAATATAATATAATATAATATAATATAATATAATATAATATAATATAATATAATATAATATAATATAATATAATATAATATAATATAATATAATATAATATAATATAATATAATATAATATAATATAATATAATATAATATAATATAATATAATATAATATAATATAATATAATATAATATAATATAATATAATATAATATAATATAATATAATATAATATAATATAATATAATATAATATAATATAATATAATATAATATAATATAATATAATATAATATAATATAATATAATATAATATAATATAATATAATATATGCATGCAATATACTGCTTATGTAACCTATGTACCCGACGATAGAAAGCCCTCCACATTCTCGCGTACTCACTTTCCATGTGATGGCCCCATCGCAAACATGTTGACAAGTACCACTGCTGGTCGCGAAGGTAGGTTGAGAACCTTGCGTACCAACCGCTCCATGGCACGACGAGAGGGACCCTACAGCACCATCGCAACGGTGACCCATGGGTTCGTCACACCCCGCACAAACCAGGCAGGGACGCCTTTTTATGTGCGCCGCAATAACACACTTCAGCGGCCCTCAGAAGCCCCCTGTGCAGTACATGTAAGAAAGAAGGCCAACGAGGGGCATGCATTCACAACGGCATTTGTCCATTGTGGCCAGCATGACATTATTTCACGGACGTGCAAGCCTCCATGTACTCTAGCCAATTTTCTTTTGCTGACCCCTTCTTTTCACATCCCATTAATTTGACTTAACAGGATCTACTATGTTGGCACAATCCCAACATGCGTCTTAAATGTCAAATCAAATACCTTCCGAACCCTTGATCTGGTTTAGTTGCCCTGCTAGCAGTATATCTCCTGGCAGTATATTTCCCCCTCCCCTCCTCTCCGCCCCGCCCAGCTCCCTTGTGGATCGATTTAATATCGAAGCTGCTGCGGAGGAGAGGAAACCCCAAAGGTCCTCCGCCCGTCCTCAGCTTCCCCGTGCTCTCCAGCCACGCAGTTACAGTTCCATTCTCCAATATCAATAGGTCCTGAGATCCTCTAATCGACATTACTGTTCCCATTCCAACTTTTGACTCAATCTTGCGGACTAGCTAGAAGATGGATCTTTGCAGACAGACAGACAGACAGACAGACAGACGGACAGACGGACAGACAGATGGATGGGTGGATACGGCAGCGGACAGGCAGGCGGCTTCCTCCGTGTCCCCATTTGAATGACCCCACCCAGCACCCACCGCTTGCGGCCAGGATGCAGTCGGTAAGTCATTCATTGCATAGTCCACAAACACCAGGTCCGCCCCGGGGATGAGGTGGTGGTGCAGGCAGCTGCTGCTGTACCCCGACTCGGTACCTGGAGGCGAGGAAACACCACCCATGCAGACGCACGGGGTACGGCACAAAGCAGCCGCAGCATTTCCGATCCGGTCTATTATTACAGCTTTTGGCCGCATGTGGCAGTGTAGGGTGAGGGTCCCCACGATCCTGGTTGGATTTGTCCACGAACGCCTAGCGTCTACATACCGTACTGAGCAGTGCGAAGCAATCAATTACCGAGGTGCTAAACTAAATCAAAGCGTCAGGCAATAGGAGGCTAGAGACCGATCCTAGCCAGACAAATTCTAGGGATCATTGCGACGAGGCTGTGCCGCTAAGAGCACCACGAACTCACGGAATACTAAGGAGGCGACCGACAATGTCCCCGAATTAGCCAACTGGCGGGAACCGAATTAACTACCTAGCCGTTAGCTCTTCGAATGACTTCATTGCCTGGAAAGGAAAGGGTCAGGTGGCATGATTCCCAATGCTGATGCTGATGATGCTGATGAGCAGGAGGATGGTGACGATGACGATGATGATGATGTTGCTTTATGGTAATGATGATGGTGATGATGATGATGATAATGATGATGATGATGGTGGTGATGATGATGATGATGATGATGATGATGATAATGGTGATGATAATGGTGATGATGATGATGATGATAATGGTGATGATAATGGTGATGATAATGATGATGGCAGCCCATCGTTCCACAAAGCCGGCAGGAGATAGAGCCTCACGCAGGCAAGGGCTCCGAGCGAGTCATTGCGGCATTAGAACTAGTATATTCGAATAAGTCCCTTGAGAATGTTAATCTGTACGCAGGAAATGTAGCCGTCCAGAGGACCAGGCACAGAGAGACAGCGGTCGCAGCAATCCGTCGTTGCTCTCACCCGAAACTGCACCGTTGATGAAATCGTGCTGACGAGGCAAACCAACAGCTACATTTGTGTCCTGCGTCTGAAAAGCGGCTTGTTGGGACGTTGGGCTTCCGGACTTGTCGTCATGGGGCGGCATGACGAAGTTGAGCCAATCGATGAACCTCTGTAGGTAGGTGAACTTGGCGCCTCCCACGCCCTGACCAGCCGTGATGCTGCCGCCAAGGGCACCTATCCGCAATCGCTCCCCTGAAGTCAAAGACAGGCACAAAAGGGCCAATCGACAAAAAATACATAGACAGTCAGACAAATACTCAGACAGACAGTCAGGCACGCAGTCTGGGGTAAAGCGAACGCCGTAGGTTGGCCAGCAGGATGGGCGAGAACATCGACTTGGATGCAGCTTCTCCATTCACGCGTTTCGACCTCGCGTCCTTCTGCACCGACAGGCAGAGGGAACCCCAGAAAGGGGAGCCAGCAGTATAAGCTTTACCTAGCCATGCCTGCCGCGCACCTTTGCGCGCTCGCTCCAGAACCATACGAAAGCGCGCCGCATGCCCTACGTAGGTGATTCCCGCCATCCGCTCCGGAGCCGGGATAAAGAATTTGTATCCTCCAGGCGAACCGATTCCGTCCGAGGCAGGAAGGATATGGTCAAAAATGTTATAGTTGTAGTAAATATGCGCATATTTAATTTCAGTTTCTGTCAAGTTTTCAAGTCGTGGTCCATCCAGGCTGGCGGAGGAAAATACAGATAAGAATAAGAGCGATAAACTGAAAATCAGCATAACAAATAATGGATGAACTGATTGCCTGTTTTGCATTTGGGTACGTTATGCTAATGTCCGTTGCAGCGCCTGGCAACCTGTAATCGAATGCCGGATGTTGCAAAGTCGGGGGAAGGCAGGTTGATACTTTGCAGCCAATGAATTTTCGACTTGCAAGCTTTTATTTTTATAAATATCAAATAAGTTTGCTTTGTATAAATTAGATATACGTTCCCAGGCGTCTCAGCCAGTTTACCTGACACCTTGCATTGCAACCTTGCCAACGGAAGAAACGAATTCCGTCGCCGGGTTCGGGGCAGCCCTAAAAAAAAGCGGACGGCACAACCAAGACAGCCCTTAATATAATTCAATATCAGGTTATACCCACGTATGTTATCCACCGCGTCAAAGGCACGCGTGACAAGGGCGCAACGCATGCCTTTCATCCGGCCCCTGCCGTGGTCCGCCTGACCTGTGCCTGGCAGACCATCGGACATCGTTAGCCAGGGGCCGGAACAGGGGCCGAATCCTGGCCCCCCTTTCGTCCCCTGTCTTGATGATAAGATATAACATAATGCACCACTTCTCTTCATACACGGTATTCATATCACTTTGCGTGCTACGTAAATTTCTGCACATTAGGATAGCACCTGAGATAGAGCACCAATAACGAAAGTTGCTGTTGTGAGGCACGGTCTCCTGCCTCATCTGCTCTGGCGGGCTCTATACCCAAAACAAATCCCAGTGCGGCTCCCCGGTAAACAGGACAGCGTTGTCACATACATCCGCACCGCGAACTGAAAGTAAGGGCTCGGGCGATCATGATTCGATGAATCGGTGGCAGGGACAAGATTGGACCTTATTTATGGTTACCCCGGGGGCTTGTTCCTCGGGACCATTCATATTCCGCCGCAAATGGGGACCAACACTGTCGGGCACAGTCACAACGGCAGATGTAAAGTAGTGGCAAATAATGTTGCAACTGCTGTATCATAAGCTGTACCACCTGTTTGTTGACACCCTGCATGTGGCACCTCGCAACATCTCCCTGCACAGTGTCAACAGAAGTCTGCAGCATACATACACGTATCAGCAAACACACCGGCATCCAGGAAAGCATGCAGGTGATTGAATACCCCACCTAACACCTTTCTTCGTGATCCGTCCTTCAAGAATCATTCATTAGCAGCTGCTTATTTATCTGGATTGATTGATGGATTGTTTAGGATGGAGTTTGCGGCATGCAGTTCGGCCTAATGGAATGCGGCCTCATCCGGGTCCGGCCTCCATTCGCAGATTCCACATCACAGGCCCAAGGGTTCGTGGCCAAGTGGCACACGTGGGTTGGGGGCGGATGTTAGGCACATCTCCTGCAAAATGAAGACATAAACCTTCATGCAATTACACAGAGTGAGTAAGCTTGATACGGTGAGGAAGCTTGATAGCACCAAAGGGCCTCAGATCCAATGACAACAAATCGTAACTCGAAATGGCGTAAGAGTAATGATGACGTCAGCAGTCAGCCAAGATAATGTCACGACACGCAAACCCATCCACCAACCTTAATAAGCGCTTTCATAATAATAACTATATCATATATGAGACAACCGTTCTTTATGTCCTGGCATGGTAGGGCCCCAAAACTATGGTGGGTTTGTCCGCACAACTCCATGACCAGCAACTCCCCACGGGTACCACCACCGCCCGCTTACATCAAATGAAAGGCAGTGTGTCAACTCAATCAAAACACGAACACAAAAAGCCTTGGGCTTTGTTCCTCCAACCCTTCGTTCCACCTGCCACTGAACTGGCAACGGCCTTTGCGCCCGGGAGGTAGGAGACCCCTAGACATTGGGGTAACCTTAAGTACCCCCATCACACGTCCCCCGACACGCAGTCCCTACTGAGGGACTTCATTACCGCACCTGTTTCTCATCCGGCAGTACTACGAAAGCCCGCGGACAGCCGGCCGGGCCCTATCGACTGGGCCTACAATGTCTCCGAGGCGGGGTAGAACGCAGCTGCAAAGCCTGTCTTACGTTCTGTGCCCCTACACTCCCAAGAAGTTCCCTTGCGCTACGTCCCGACCGCATTTGCGATTACCCCCACCGGCATCCTCCGTTATAGTCCCAGACCCGGCTCTCACACACTTTACGTGCCACAGTCCCGTGTCTTCCTCGCTGAGCTGCCATAACCTTGGCCCATGCCCTCGCCGGAGGCATGGAGATGAGTACCGGCCACTTGCCATCAGCTGGCTGGCCTGGCCCACCTTTACCGCCGCGTCAAAGAGCGCCCACTACCCGGTCGCGAAAACCCGACTTGACATCCCAAAACATTGCGCAGGGTTCAGAATAGGATTTTAAGGTTTAGGATAAGCACACGTTTTAGGGTTTAGAATAGGCACGGCGCCGTCACTAGGGCTTGCTGAAGGTGCCTCATCCCTCCCTCGCCTGGCTGCGCGTGGCGCCCTTTTGGAGCAGCCGCATGTGCATGACACGTGTACTGCGTCCCTGCCGGGCCTTAGATTACCTCCATGGCTGGAAGCTGGTACACGAAAAGAAAGAAAGAGTTGTCATCAGCGGCTGCAAATCTCCTCAAAAACTTCCTGGAACAGCTCTGGTGGCTGCGCGCCCGAGAGTTTATAGCTGCAGAAACAACGCGGGCATGAGGCGTAGTAGGGGGAACTGCGTTGTGAGAGGCAAAAGCGAAGGAGGCAATCAGAAGCCAAGGACAGAGGAGCTTATTGAGTTATGTATCTGGCACGCTCAGGGAGCGGACCAGACTATTGCAAGGGTCGACGTCATTCAGCTTGCCGTGCGCTTCGGATAAGGCCTCAGGCAAGTGGGGTATTGGTGCACACAGTATCCCCCCTTGACAGGTACAGCCCCAGACTCCAGGCCTCAGGCACTGTGTTCTGCGCATGAGCCTCCCCCCTCGTGTACCACGCACGAACCTCCCTTCCCTGCAACACCGGTACCGCCTTTGTCCTTTCCCCCTCTAACCTCTTATTTATGGTGAAAAATGGCACGCCTCCAATGCCACGCGCCCGGTCCAACTGCTGCTGAACCTCCTGGAGGTGCGCTCGCGGGTCGTCGAGCACAGCCGCCGCTTCATCAGCTGGCAGACCCGCCTTCACCGCCGCCGCCAGGAGCACCCCCGGGTCGCTGATGTGCTTCTCCTGAGCATTTTATAAGCATTTAGCATCTTTTAGGTGTGTGTGTGTGGAAAGGTAACTACTGGCTTTCAGATCCTCTGCCCAAATCATTTATATATGCATATACCATGCAAAGTATACCTCCACCACCAGTATAACTCATGTGAAGATCTGTTACTGCCTGTCAACATCGGGAAGCGACCTTGGTTGCTTAGCCTTTGCATATGCTTCGACCAGCCGTGGCCTTGGCTCTTGATTCATGCCCTTTCCGTGACGGCCTCGCCAGGTGACGACCAGATGGCAAATTAGGCTTTTCGTCTTAATCATCGCCATGATACTGCAATGGCCTGCCGCTCCAATTCTCAAGCCGCCCCAGGCCATACCCAACCTGACAGTACCTGTAAAGTACCGAACATCGCTCCCTTTCGCCTCTCCAAAGGTCCACTTCACGTCTGCCTGCCCCGTCTGCCCCTGCCTCGTCTGCCTGCGCCGGCTGAGCGGCGCAGCAGAACTCAGCCACGATACTTGGCGCGAATTCCCCCCTGGGCCCCCGCCGCAGCTGCAACGACCTGCCTGACAGAAGTAATTCTGGAACAGCTCTTCCACCAGTGCGTTCTGCTTCTCCACCCCGAACTTCTCCGCCCATGCAATCAGCCTGCTCGTGTGCCAACAGCATTTTGAGCAAAAGAATGGATTGTTGATGCGGTGCGTAGGGAAAACGCTGTGGCCTCCGCCCGGATGTAAGCATTTTGTATAGGTGAAAATTGGGGAATATGAGCCCGTAATTGCTTCGGTATTTTTATTTATAACGAATAATAAAAGTAGTAGAGGGAAACGCGGGAGAAATGAAATGAAAGATGGGTTCCATTTCTTTATGATTGCGTAGATTTAGTTGCAGCTCCGGAGCGACCGGCAAAGCGAATTGTACATCTCCCGGGTACAGAGGCGGTTGACATCTCTTCACTCCCATAAACGACCAGGCCATACAGGGGACTGGGGGACTGGGAGACTCAGGGACTGAAGGTGCATCCATCCAAGATATACCTTTATAGAGTTACCGCATATTGTGGATGTTATCCACAATATGCGGTAACTCTATACCCCTCTCCTCCCGCGTTTGTATCCTACGTCCCTGTGCACTTTCTTATTGCTCCCACCTACCGGTGGCTGTCCAGCGTGTTGCCCGTGAGACCACCAACGCTGTACTGGAGACCCTCGTCCGCGAAAGTCCTGAGAAGGCGCGAAAGGTGATGATAATGCTTGCGGTAGATGTGGAAGTGGCGCCGGTGGTGACGATAGGCTGTGTGGTTGTAGACTTGTGTGGCTGCCATCATGGGTGTTGTGGTGATGGTCACCGTGAAGACCAATATCGTGATGGTTGTGATATTCATCTTGGCGATAATTGTGGTGAAGATTGCAGTGATTGCAATTCTGGATGAATTTAAACCAGCCAATTATGCGTGCTTACCCGGACGCCCTGCCACCGACAGACAAACCTGGAAAGGTGGATAAACAGGGTGGCAAGAAGGGGCCTCACCGCGTCATGTGCGGAATCATTTGCGCCACTCGTGCTGCCCCAAATTTCTGATTGTAGTAGTCCACCTTAACGACGCCTTCCTTTGAGGCATCTGGATTGAGTTGGTAGGGCAGCCAGCGCACGATGAAGTGTGCCCGATCCGCGAAGCGTGTCATCGCTCTCTCCAGTCGCCGTTTGCCCACATAGCACCAGGGACTGGAGGGTTCGGAGACAGTTGGGATTGGAAGAGTTCCGAGGAGAGAGCCTCAAAAGCAGTGAGACGCTGAGGCAGTGCCAGTCAGTCTTCAAGTTAACACTTGAGCATTATGATGTAGCTATTTCTGAATACGTGCGTTCGGAAGCGCGAGTATGTGGATTGGGGTGTAGGTGTCCAAAGAAGACAAAGGGGACGGACGAGGAAACCAACTCCAGGTTATCGCCTTTTACGGCTCCTTCATTACCAAGGTTTACGGGATTACTGTCGTATTTGCACGCACTAGCCCCTCATAAAGGACCCGAATAAACTGTGCGGTGGTTCGCGGGGACAGGCCAACGGGCCTTGCGTGGAGTTTCTTCAGTTACCAGTTTCCAAGAAGACGACGTTACCCTCTCACCACACTGTATCCGAGATAACATCGACTGATATCTTTTTCTTGGTATTCGGTGTGGCCATCGTGCGCGAAAGGCTTTGCAAAGATTTAACTCTAGCAAGGTGCCCAACCTTAGAATGTATCGCAAACATGAGCACATACCCGCTGTGTATGACAAGGGTCTCATTAAGCTCTAAACGAATTTCGATCGGTTGACGAGCGCCAACGACATCCGGTCGTGCCGTGCATAATGTGCAAATTTTCTTATGACGAGGAAAAGATAAATTCTATATATGAGCATGCCTACCGGCGAGTAACGTAATGCTATCTTTTGCCTTGGCGTCTTGTTTGGAAATACCAGGTTCTTACAGCAACAACAGCGTCACCCGCTTTCCTGCATATATATTAGTATGATACAAATTGGGAACCGTGAACATAATCACTGTAGTTGGCTCTTGTTTTCAGTGCGCCACTGATCTCAAGCGATGCGAAAGGCAGAATGACTGAGGACGCGCAACCTGCTGAGGAAACGGCAGCGGCCCGTCGTGAAAGACGCAAACGGTCGCGATGGGGGGAGGAGACGGAGGCAGGGAAGAAAGTCCTGGAGGAGACGGCGCAGCAGCCAGAGGCTGCGGCTGGCACGACGACAGGAGATCAGCAACATTTAGCAGCTGGTGAGCGTGAGGGCTCTGCTGGTCCCGGAACCGGCGATGCTGCTCCGCGGAAGCGTCGCAGCCGATGGGAACCGGAGGAGCAGAAGGTTATTCCAGGCTTGTCAACGGCAATCACGTTGCCTCCATCTCTTGCACATTTAGTTGACTTAAATCCAGAAACGCTGGAGCTACAGATGCAGCTAAACAATGTAAGTTTGGCCGGGCTGGCATGCGGAATGGTGGCGGGACCCCCGTCACGCAACGCAAGAGAGCATGGAGTTGCGGTGTGTAATTCTGAATACTGTATGGAAAATTCAGTCAGTATGCGCGATGGAAAAGAGTTGCATAGGAGGGCAATCTTTACTCTCTACTCGAACTCCTTCAACCCTAAAATCTTCATGATACGTAAGAGTTGTCTAATTTCTCTGAATGTCATATGCGTAGAAGACTTTGAGGTGCTGACGAACTCCGGTCACGTTGATGCCCGCGTGCTGCCCCTCCCCACGGTGTTGGTGCACCACGACGGTGCCGTCTATGCATGTCTGCCGTGCTGCATGCCTTAAATTTTTGGGTGCATGACCATGCACGTGGCTCTTGCTGATGGCCACGTGCTAGCCCTAGCTTTTCCGCCATATTGTAATTACTCTACTCTTGCTGTCACTGGATTTGCCCTCTTCAGTGTTCCGGGCATATGCAATACACCGCACAGTGCGTCATGGCTGTTTTCGCACGCTCTACCCGATTCCACACTGACATCTATTGCACAATCCTGTATCTACTGCCACTGCCCGCCGGGGCAACCCTTGCAGATCAACCAGCGGATCGCTTTGTTGCAGGCCGGCAAGCTGCTGGATGACACGCCACCGGAGCAGCGCTCGCCATCACCGGAGCCGGTGTACAATGAGTTCGGTATTCGCCTCAACACACGGGAGCAGCGCATGCGGGAGAAGCTCCAAGACAAACGAACGGTACGTGAGCACCAGTAGTGTGCTCGCTCGAAGAGGGGCTTGTGCGTGTGTTATAAAAGACGAGTAAAGCACAGATTGGCAGACCTACGCGATGATGTTAACAATTTGTTTTGCCAACATAGGCCCAACCAGGAGGATTAAGTAGCCAAAAGGATGAAGTGGATGGCCGGATGGAGGATTAGCGACTCAAATGATAAGGGTCACCAGTTTTCTGTATGTTCGTCATTTTGTCTGTGTATCCCGTTGATCCCGCATAATGTGTAAGTCTCGGTATTCTATTGGCGTGCTACCGCTGGGACCTGGGTCTGGGATTGCATACGTGGGCGGACCCGTAGCCCCAATCAGTAGGCCCAGTCCATACGGATGAAGTCACCGAAGGAAGTGCACCAGGAGGATGTACGGACATGTGGTGGAAGCTTTTTATGATTGCGTGTGGGGAGGCCACCGCGCACAGGGCTGGGGGGCTGTGCGCTGCAAGGCTGTGTAGATTTTGCGTGCTGCAAGACTGACTGTGATTGGGAAGTGCTTACTAAGACGGGCAAACAAAGGGAGTCAGCATGGGGGTTTGGTGTGGGATGGTTGCCTTAGGAGAACTGTTGATTTGGGTTCTCAGCGGCTGCACTGGGGAGTGGGCGGCAAAGCTACCCACGATTGGCCGTCACGCAGTGGCTTTGCCCAAAGAGTAGAATAAAAAAATCGCCTGTTGCGCTGCCACGGACGGACAGACGCGGTCAGGTCAGGTCAGGCTCCTCGGAAAATAGAACAGACTAGAACGCGGCGTGATGGAGCAATAGTATGCAGTGGTAGCACTGGGATGATATGACCATGCGCCGGGTCCTGCACGCGGGCGCAGCAGCTGCCCCGCGATTCTGTGCTTAAGAGTCCATATAGATCTGGTGCACAGATGTGCTCACTGCTACTCCACGGGCGGCGAACAAAGCCCCTTCCCTTGCCCAGCATATAATTGTTCACCAATCGTGAGCATTCGCTCCAGTATGACCTTATCACTGGAAGACATGTGCGCGTTCCTCGGAGCAGCCGGAAGCCCCTGGTCTTCTTTCATAATGTACCCTGCTACCAACGCGTTGGGGGTGGACTCCATAGTGATGGCGTCAACATCTCACTCCGCCTGCTGTCTGAAATCCCTGGTCCTTCACCTCAGGAGCTCATCATGGAACTGATAAAGAAGAACCCGAACTACAAGCCGCCGGCCGATTTTCGACCGCCACGGAAAACGCGGAAGATCTACATTCCTCAGACTGAGTACCCCTCCTACAACTTTATTGGCCTCATCATAGGGCCCCGCGGTAACACGCAGAAGCGCATGGAGAAGGAGACCAACACCAAGATTGCCATTCGTGGCAAGGGGTCCATCAAGGAGGGCCGCACGCGGAGGGACCCAATGGGTCGGCCTGAGCCGGGGGAGGACGATGAGCTGCACGTGCTCATTACCGGCGACCATGACGATGATGTGGACAAGGTTCGGACGGACACGGGACAGGGCGGGCTGGGCTGGGGTATTCAACGAATGGATGGATTGAAACGAAAGTGCCAAATCCAGGATGGCAGGTCGCGGGTCGTCCCTGAGAATGGCTGGGACGACGTTTCGGCAGAATGAAATGGATGTATTTGGGGTGTTTGGGTGCGGGAAATGGCAGGATCTGGAAGCAAATCCGGACGTGTAGCGAGACCTCGTCGTCTTGGAAGGTGTGGGCAAGTGTCCGCACCGTGTGGTGCGGACACTTGCCCACACATGCTCGGGTCTGCTAGTATGTTGCCAGCGCTTGTGTGTCTTGGCGTCCGGATTTCTCAGCTGCGCCCCGCCCTTGCGACCCCAGGCTGCAGCGCTGATTGAGAAGCTGCTGCAGCCCCAGGACGAGACCCTGAATGAACACAAGCGGCTGCAGCTGCGGGAGCTGGCAGCTCTGAATGGTAGGAGGGCTCCGAGAAGGGGAATATGAGGGGGATCGTGGCATGATAGGGGTGATGCTGTTGAAAGCGACGAAGGGCCAGGTTGAAGTCCGATCCAGGGTTAAATTAGGGCTCAGATGTTTGGATGCCCATCTGTGCGTTCCAAACTCGCTTTAGCTGATGATACTTTGGGCGCTATGGGACATGCGTATGTCCTTTGGGAATCAACATCTCTCTTGCTCGTGCATACCCGCGTAACGTGGTCCGTTAAGGGATCCTGACGCAGCGTTGGCTGACCTGGTGGTTGTTCTTCCGCGTCATTGGAAAAGAACGGATTCGGGTTTGGTGCCGCGGATCGCTAATTGCGAAGATTAACTCAAGTAATTGGGGCAATATCCGAGATTTTTTACCATTACAAGATCGAGGCGGGTGTTTTCCCATCCATCGCGGCACGCAGGCAGGGGGATTGTTAATGGCGTTGAAGGGAAGACGTAGGCCCATAACTAAAACTTGGCATTTCGCTCTTCGAACTGCAATTTGCGGTCCGTCACTGACTTTTTCCCGCCTTTAGGGACGCTCCGAGACCACGAGCTCATGGAGTTGCAAAGGCAGGCTGAAGAGGGTGGTGAACTTTTCAAGCTACCAGAGCATCTCAAGGAAAAGGTGCGCAGATGCAGTGTCCAGTCAACCGCCTCTAGATCATCTCCAGCCATCCCCCAAAAGTCCTCGACATTACTGCCTGCTGCATCGCTCCCTCGGGGAACCCAGGGAGCACCGATCCTCACTAAGGGCTGGGTTGAGCTTCCCGGGCTGCTGCGATGGTGTATGCTTCCGTGTGCGCAACCAATGGCAGTGCATGATGATGTTAAAACACCGACTCTCTTTTTCTGCGGCTCTATTCGTGCCGCACAACACACAAGCACACACATCCTCGGCGCATACGCCATTTTGACCCCTTGCACAGCGCACACATCCTCCAAGGCACTTAATCCGATTCCGTTCTTTCCCAACTACGCGGAAGAATAACCAGCAGTGCTATCAGCAGCATCAGGCCCGCCAGCACACAGCTCCCTTCCACCTCCCAACCCCCTTCGGCATCCGCACCCGCAAATCAGGTGGAGGAGCAGTACCGCCGTGACATTATTGCGGTGCACGGAGAGGGCTCAGCGTCCATGGAAGACGAATACAAGAGCTTTCTGAGGGACCTGGGTGGCGACGTGCCACACGTACCAAGGTATTATGTGTTTGTGTGTGTGTTTGTGCACATTTTGAATTACTGATGGGCGAAGGGACGCGTCCCTTTTATGTGGCTGGGTCCAATACAAAGCCCGGAAGACACGTGCATATATGTGCGCATGTTTATTTTATATTATATATATATATGTCTGTGTGTGTCTGTGTACATAAGAGCAAGAGCATGAAAACGGAGTTGGCTCACTCGACGTCCAAATGGAACTCCAAGAAGCGGAAAACGCGGTGTTGGGTTGTCTGCCGTGAGTCTGGTGTGGTCGCACATTTGGCGGCACGGGAGGTTCCGGAGTCTCTCTGCGCCGTGGGCAAAGAGGCACCGCATAGGCCCAAAGGTGCTCGCTCTGGGGTCAGTCCAGCCTTGCACTGGCACCCGGAGAGAAACTGCATGCCTCATTGAAGTATGGGGGGCCGGGTGTCGAAGTCTGGGGTAAGATAGCAGAGTGGTAGAGGATGCTGTCTGTTTAGTGGGGTCTAGATTGGGCTGGGCCGGGTGGTCCGGAAGAATATTGAGAACATTAAGAACCGCGTTATCCGGACAAGAAAGGCTCACCCCAAAACCAAACCACGGCACTGAAGCCCCTCGGTCCACAGGAGTGCATTTTGAATAAAATGCCTCGAAACGCTATTGTTCTGCTGTTCTTACAGCTCACTCCGCCGTGGGGTTCATGAACCTTGCATGCTCACGTGCCGTGGGGTTAGGTGCCACGTGGGGTTCTGAAACGTTGCATGCTCATGCGTTGTCGTATTCCAGCGCTCGAGGTCAGTCGCCAGAAAGCTGTTTGGAAAGGGCGCTCGATTGGGTCGGCTCGCTCGAGGGAACCTTCCGAACGTTTGGTTGTGTTCCCTTCTGGTAATGCGTATAGGGAGCTGGAGGGCCTGCTGGGCGCTGGGGGTCGCGGGCGCCCGGGCCTGGGCCTGGGCGCCAGCCGCCATGACGATGCAGACCCGCGGACCGTTTACGTGGGGTTCATTCCGCATCACATTTCGGAGCATGAGCTCCGGCACCTGTTCTCCGCGTGCGGCGAGGTGAGTCGCGAGCAGAGAAGCGGGGATGCCGCCTCGCGTCGCGCCGTGGTCGTTGCGGTGCTTGCCCGGGCGATGTACGTGCGAACCTGTGTATGCGTGTGTGTATGTATGCGTGTGTGTGTTTGTGTGTGTGTGTATGTATGCGTGTGTGTGTTTGTGTGTGTGTATGTGTGTGTGTGTGTATGTATGCGTGTGTGTGTTTGTGTGTGTGTGTTTGTGTGTGTGTTTGTGTGTGTGTGTATGTATGCGTGTGTGTGTATGTGTGTGTGTATGTGTGTGTGTGTGTATGTATGCGTGTGTGTGTTTGTGTGTGTGTGTTTGTGTGTGTGTGTTTGTGTGTGTGTGTTTGTGTGTGTGTGTTTGTGTGTGTGTGTATGTGTATGTGTGTATGTGTGTATGTGTGTGTGTGTGTATGTGTGTGTGTGTATGTGTGTGTGTGTGTTTGTGTGTGTGTGTTTGTGTGTGTGTGTATGTATGCGTGTTTGTGTATGCGTGTATGCGTGTATGTGTGTTTGTATGCGTGTGTGTTTCAGGGGTGATAGCCTGCCATAGGGGAAGGTTCAAGCACCTCACTTGCATGTTTAACCTAAGCTGCCTGGCTTCCCCTTGGACCCACCCCTCACTCGTTTGTCTTGTGCGGTACCCAAAACCTGTGGTTGCCCCTCAACCCCTAGCTGTAACTTCTTGACTGGGCGTCATTTAAGAATCGTGGCTGAGTTACTTCTCTTGTACAGGTAACCGAATGCTCCATAATTACGGAGCGCCACACGGGCGCCAGTCGCGGCTTCGGTTTCGTCAAATTCGCAACGGAGGAGCAAGCGCAGATGGCTATTGACCGGCTGCACAACTACGTGCTAAGTGGCAGGAGGCTGGTGGTGCGGGCGAAAGGAGCGCAGCGGCCTGGCGCGGGCGGGCCCGGAGGTGCGCTGCTGCCGCCAGGTGGCGTTGGACCCGGCGGGGTGCCGCTGCCGCCCCCGCCACCGGGGCGACCAGGTGCGCGGATGTTGGGGATGCTCGGAGCATTTCTTGGGGTTTTAAAAGGTGGGGGTGGGCCATTCCTAAGAAGGTAGAAGAGGATGCGCGCGGAGAGCCGCGAGCCCCTTCCTGCAGGTTGGTCCTTACGGGCGGGTTTGAGACTGCCATGGAGGGGGCGGGTCAGGGGGCACACCAGCAGGGTTCCACTAGCAGGGTTCGCGCCTCTCTCTATACTCTATACTTACGTATATTGAAGGGATCTACCGCTCAATGTATGCGCATCAATGCATCACTTAACGTGGGGTTAACTTGGCGTTTTGGAAGGTGGGGGAACAAACTTCATTTGAGCATTTCGCCATGTATGATAAGCCCCGCATGGGCCCTCCACCCTTACCCGAACCCACGTCCTCACCCTCATCCTCACATTCGTACCTCACCTTCACCCTCACCCTCATCCAGGTCTAGACAATTACCTGGACTACCCTGGTGGCTCGTTGCGGCTGCCGCAATGGGTCTTCACCGATGACCCACCGCCGGGTTTCGATTTCTCTGCCGCCCTCGCCGTGCACCACCCAGTGGACCCCGCCGCGGCACCGCCGCCGGAGCACCTCGCCGACTGTACCGGCATGTACCGGTACATGTTGGCGCAGTCGGAGTGGCAGATGATCCAAGCGACCCATGGGCCATCACTGCATTCCCGGATCGACGCTGCCCTCGCTGGCACCGCCCATGGAGGCTTTAACTATTATATAAACGAGCGAGAACGGCAGCGCCATCAGGAGCTACAGGGGCAACTCGGCGATGCGACTGCCGGCAGCGATCACGCCGGCGACTACGCCGCCGTGGATCACTTCGGGGACGGGATTTCGGGGACGGGGGAATCAAGGACACTGCTAGAGGAAGCTGCCACGATCTGGTTGTCACCACCGGTGATGATGGACCCCTTACCTCCAGGCCTGGACTCGTGGCCGGCGGGCGAGCACCTCGTTGCTTTGCCGGGGGAGACAGCGGAGTCGTACAACGGTTACTGTGCTGCATATAGCGCAGCAGCTGCGTACGGTTACGGCTACGATATGTACGGGGATGGCGTGGTTTTTGATTCTACGCTTTGGGGTGATTCTGCGTATGGCGCGCACGGCATGGCAGGGCAAGTTGATGCGGTAGCGGCGGCTGCCAAGGTGGCGGACTCGGCGGCGGCGGCAGCGGCGGCGGCAGCGGATGCACCTCCTGGTGATGACGCCGCCGCGGCGGCGGCGGCGGCTGTGGCAGCCGCCACAGCATCGGGGGCAGGTGCCGGGGGAATGGGAGGTGGCGGCGGGGGTGGCGGCGGCGGCGGGCATCGCCGCGGCGGGCGTAACCGCAATAAGGCGGGACCGGCGGTGGTTCAGGTTGTATCTTTGGATCCCGCTGAGATGGAGAAGGCGAAGAAGAAGAAGCAGGAGGAGGAGGAGCGGGCGCGGAGAATACGGGAGGCGGAGGAGCGGATGAAGGTGCGGCTGAGAAGGTGTTCGGGGGGGAGGAGGTGGCTACGCAGTTGGCTGTGCCGATTGCTTCATTTGACCCCAAAAGATTCCTAAATATGACCCCTATTCGAAGCCTGCAAGACATGTGCGTTTTTGCACCGTACCCGACACACGCAGCGGCGATCTGGAGGGGCTTGTGGTCTCTGCGTTTTGTGACGCAATGTCCTGACGAGGATCACAATTGCCACTTTGCTCATTCCACATTGCGTGATAAGGAAAACAAAAAGGCTGATATCTTGCAAACTCCACGACCGCCACGGTCGGATGCGTTTCGTAAAACCTACAGGCCGATGCGGAGCGGCGGGCAAAGGAGGAGGCCGAGCGGCAGCAGCGGGCCCAGGGTACCTCCGGCAGTGCAGACGCGGCCGGCAGCGACGGAGGCCTCGGACCTGGGCAGGGCCTGATCCTCAGCGCAGGATGTGGTCCTGCAGGACCAGGCTGTAACCGAACAGGAGGGCCGCCGCCGCCGCCGCCGCACCCTGGGGCGCCACCCGACGGCCCTGGGCAGCGACGCGGCACCCGCAGCCCTTCCCCGCCGCTACGACGTTTCACCTCCCGCAGTCCGCCAATGCGTGGGCGCTTCACCTCCCGCAGTCCTCCGCCGCGGGGGCGCTTCGTCCCGAGTCGCAGTCCGCCGCCGCGGGGACGGCTGGGCGGGCGATACGTCAGCCGCAGCCCGCCGCCACGTGGTGGCCCCCGCTACGCCAGCCGCAGCCCCTCCCCGCCGGGCCGGAGCCGGCATTTCTGCGGGAGGTATGCCAACGGCCCTGCCACTAGCCAAGGAGAGCACCGCGGCAGGCGATTCAGCCGGAGCCCGTCTCCATTGGGACGCCGCGGTAGCATGCGGGGGCCCGGCAGCCGCTACGGCAGCCGGAGTCCTGGGGCGGGACCGTTCCGAGGGCCAGACCGTTTCGATGCGGGTTATTCAGACGATGAGGAGTTCGCAGGCGGCCGCCGCGGCCCGATGCGGGATCGTGGGCGGGAGGAGCAGCCAACAGGTGGCGCGGCAGCAGCGGGGGCTGGGGTGGGAGAGCAGCAGCAGCCGGCAACGCCTGAGGTGCGCAAGACGATGGGGCTTCTAATGGGACTCATTATTAAACAGGGGGTTTATGAGCTGTGCGGGAAATTGGTGGTGGGGTGTATGGTAAATGACTGATGGGGAGTTCCGCCGCTGTTTTTGGGGGGAGGAGAGGGGGGGGCACATCATTTGACAAATTGCACTGGTTAATTTGCCTAAGTACAGCACGAGGAGTAATAAATACACACATATATG
The DNA here is from genome assembly GCA_030268105.1 of Volvox africanus. NCBI lineage: Eukaryota > Viridiplantae > Chlorophyta > Chlorophyceae > Chlamydomonadales > Volvocaceae > Volvox > Volvox africanus. Next base: position 1,694,624 of record BSDZ01000010.1, on the reverse strand, counting down.
TATATATATATATATATACATATATATACACACATAAATACACCATATATGTACATGTGTGTATAATTCCTCTTGCCGTGCTTGCTATATCCCCTTGCGCTGTGGTGCGGCCCGGTTAGGGGCCCGTTGCGGTCGTACGTGCGCATCTGACTTCTTTGTTCAAATTGAACAGCCAGGAAAGGGGATTTGAGTTCTCAAAAGGGGGGTTACAAAAAGGCTCTTCGGTCAGTGTGGCCTGCCGCTGGACCGCAAGCCGCTGTCACACATTACACATAGCATTGTGGCCGCGGCTCTGAAGCGCGAGTTCGTAGCGAGATCGTGCGAGCCCAGTCATATCGCATACGCAGTCTTCATTGCAATTCGTTTGGGGAGCAGGTTCTGTACCTCGACCCATTCCTCGCTGTCCAACCACGGCCATAGACCCTTTCATCTGGTGGTCATCGTCGAAACGTTTCTCGTGTTCTCGTAAGGAATATATATAAATAAACTTTACCTGGACGTGTTTATCAACAGAAGTTCGATACGTTCGTGAGTCCTGAGTATTCTTGCGCTCCTTGTGTGCTGCCACACAGCCCACTGAATCGGGTGAGATCTCGGAGGGCGAGGTTCCTGGGTCTGACGCGGAGGGGCCCCCGGGCCCCAGTGGACGTACGCGATCTCAAGCCGACACGGAACCAAGCAGCCGAGGGGGTCGCCATGGCGGGGACGGCGGCACTGGAGGATACAACCGGGATGGCAAAGGCGCTCGGCGGGGCTATGCTGCTGGGGGACCCCATAGTGCCGGCTATGAAAGGGGGGCACGAGGGGCTGGGGTAATGGACGGGTATCGGGGCGGCGCAGGCAGTGGTATGGGACGGGGGCGAGGCGGTGGTGGCGGTGGGGGAAGAGGAGGTGGCCGGGGTGGTCGGGGATCGGGAGCCCCGGGGCTGGGGCCTGGTGGGGGCTATGCGTTCGGGAGCCATGCTGCGTACGAGGGCTATGATGAAGAGGCGTACGGTTGGTATGACGATGGGTACGGGTACGGGTATGAAGAGGAGGGGGAGGGATGGGAAGGGGATTTCGGATATGCGTACGCGGACCCGGGTTACTTCGGCGCCTTCTATGCGGCGGCACCGGCGATGATGGCCGGGGCCCGAGGGCCAGGTCGTGCGGGGGCCGGTGGGGAGTATGAGATATACGGGTTTGGAGGCGCTGGCATGGCCGGTGCAGGCGGCGGTGCAGGCAGCGGTGCAGGCGGCGGTGGCGGTGGCGGGGCAGGGGGTGGGGGTGGGGGAGTTGGGGGCGGATACTCAGGCGGGAGTCGGCCAGCTGGTGGCGGAGGAGCTGTTAAAGGCAAGGGCCGTGGCGCTGGGTAGCAAAACCCAGCACGCTTCTCTGCACGGGAGGAGCTTGCACATATGTTGTAGCGATACTTAGTTAAGTGCGCGGCCGCCGGTTACCTACGCAGCAGGCAGAAGACGCTCTGCTCTTCCTTGCCATGATTTACCTGCGTGGTCAGGGTTCGCTCATCTAACATGACGAGAATGTGGTTTTTTTGCCTTGTCGAGCGCTGTCATCATTCAGTTCTGAACCTTCATCGTGCCGGTAACATGAGTCTTGAGGAAGGGGTGGACCCTGAAGGGTGCGGTGCGTCCACCGTGACGCTGTAAGGAAGGAGGGAGGTGAGGGGCCAGGATGCGAAGGGCAGACCCGCCCAGGGTTCAGTGACCCCGAAACACCACCGCCATTCCATCCACACCCTCACCTCCCCGCAGGACACGCCCTCCCAAGTTGTTGACCCTGTAAAGCACGATTTAAGGATTTCTGTCTGTACTACGCCTATACGAGCGGGCGGGCAGGTTCTCGCCTACATATGATTTTCCAAGCTTATGGGTCCAGTGTGACAAATCCGCGTACACCTCCATGCACGGGCGTCTTGCAACTTCCACGGGTCATACAGCCAGCTAGGTAGCGCAAAGGCGAGTCCTCGAGGTTCGGCTCCCAGCTGTCCTCGTCTCTGCGTCTAGTTCGCATCTGCCGGTGCTCACTGGAAGTCATCAATCTCAATACCCTAGCCTTAAATTGCCTGACTGCCGGGGCTCCGGTTGTTTTCGTGCGTTTGGTGTTTGATGCTTCCTTCGGACGTACACGTGAAAGGTCAAAAGGTATAAAGCGAAAGATACCGCTAAGTCAGAAAAGTCAGAAAACAACCTCACTGGAGCAGCGCTACAAACGTGGTATGAGTTCAGGTGGCATACATTTAACCAGGATATACCAGGATTGAGACACACTGAAGATGGGATCGAAATGAGAACACAACATTAAGGAGCGGCGGAACGGCATCATGACAGGATTTATAATCGATTTATAGTATTGACGTATCGGGAGCGCGATACTGACGCGTGCCTACGTGTCCACAACACACGATTTGTGAAACAGATAAGGGCGCAGCGACGTTGAGCTCCCGTTGTGCATCCACCATTGCTTAAGGGGCACAATTGAAACAGCCAATCTCTTCATCAGAAATTGGGAGCAAAAACAATGCATATACGACGCATCTCCACTCCTCACCCCTGCACTTTCCATCAAACTAGCACACTGCCATATCCACAACGACACAGAACCGTTCCAAAACACACACGTACACATACAAATGCACGCTACCAACATATCGTATGATGATGGCAACCAGATTTTCGGAGTCTTTAGATCTTCTCTCAAATTGGCATGCAACTAACTGCATAACCCATTGCTACATACACACAGGACATGTACACCGTCGTACCGTACCGCACCTCTAGTGTACATAGAACAGGGGGGCACCGGAGAAAGCCCCCAGCATGGTGGCGTTAGGATGCTTTTCCCCCAAGCGCCACTAAGTGGGCCGCCGGTGTGACAACCAAAGCCTTCACGGGGTTCTCTTTGAACTGTACAAACGGCACATCGACAACTGGCGGGTAGCAACTGAGCGGGACCCGCGTTCATTGGCCACTTCAGCGGCTCAACATAGGTCGTCTCCGATGGCCGGCCTGAGGATAAACGAAAGCACATACATGGCTCCGAATGGTCTTCGCCCCACCAGGCGCTCCGCCACAGCACACATCCACAACACAAAACTCAATGAACCCTAAGGAGCATATTTTCCATTACCTTGCCTTTTCAGTTTCCACAAGCGCCTACTCATCTGGACTCCCGGCCGCACCATGATGCTTATGTGTCGGATAGGTACAGAGGCGCTTCATCGGATCGGATACCTACAGCACCCGGCGAAACGTCCCTACATTTCTTTGTTCTAGTACCAGTGCTCGCCGACGTAGATGTTCACTCAATAGATGTTCTACTCCGAAGCGGAGTAGAACCGCCTTTCCTACAGAATAACTGACATCGTTACTGACATCATTAGCTTAGGAGCACTTGAGGTGCAGCAAACACCATCTTGAGGAACCTCGCAGAAAGCGGGGACCCGTGAACCCATGCCCGTATACGACCGCATTTCCCCACACCTCATTGAGCTCAGTAACTAACATCTCAGCGCATGTGGGCATACAGCTTGCCCACCATCTCGCCACGTCCGTAAAACGACGTAAAACCCCTCAGGCACAATGGACATATAAATGCAAATTGCAACGTATACGCATACTGACAAACAAAAGGTGTATATGTGCAATACAATGTATTCGTCGCATCACCATCACCATGCTACGTCGCAAGCCCAAGAGGTTACAATGGGCTATCTCCCGGCCCTCTGCTCATTTTCTGCAACCCAGGCAGCAGCAGACTGCACGTGCGGGTGTCCCCAATGCACTTGGCTCAATTCCCACTGGCGCTAACCCCGCCAGTGCCAGGATTTCCATCTTCAACTCTTTCATCAACCCCTCAGACGGCCGAAAAGAGCGTTGCAGCTGCGAGTGTTGAGGGGACAGCAGCACGTCGGTCACTGGTTGGCTTGACGAGGCTGCTGCGCCGCCGCCGCCCCCGCCATTGTTGCTGCCATGCATTCCACTCAGCGCCGCCAAGGCCGCAACACGTTTTCGGTACAACAACGCCCGACCTGCCGCTACAGCCTTGTCATACAGATTGACGCGGAGCTCTCGCTGCTGACGGCAACGCACCGCCGCCACCAGCCAGCCATCTGCGACATCCTGCATGGCAGTCAGGATGCGCCGAGGGATTAGGCTGTGGGGCGCGGAGGGCGTTCCGCCCAGTTGTGAAATCACGGCGCTGCAGCCGTACCGCCACAGCTCCTCTACGACCTTGCGGCATTCCGCCAGCTCATTGCCATCCTGTAACCCGGGAGCAAAGGAAGGACAAGCAGCCGCATTCTCAAGAACTACTTTAGAGCTTTTAGGCGTGTTTACATCTGCAGCTGGCGGGAGATGCACGTGCGTGCAGTAACATGGCCACGCTCAGTCCCGCATGCGGAGGAACGAAACCCGCGGCTCAAAGCCCTGGCGCAGTACCTCGTGTCACTCCCCGCCGTGTTCCGTTCCTTCCGCTAATCTACTCTGCTTTCAGTCCTGCTCCTCAAGGAACTTAACTCCACATCCAAGTAAATGCACAGAATGAATTCAATGTCCCGCCACAACCTTGGTGAAGCCTAAGGTCCAGATTTGGCAACACCACAACCCCTTTTTTGCCCTTCCGCCAGCTCCGTATTGTGTTTCCCATTGCATAAGTTCTCCGTCTTCTTCGCTGTTATATTCGCAATGTTTCCTCAATGATTTTGTGTGAAGTGTGTGTAATGTCGACCGTGCGGTGGAAATGACATGCAGTTTTCAGCGACCAGGAAATTTACAGGTGTACAGCACGTATTAGACCCCCCTGAGGCAGTTTCTGTGTACAGGTTTCTCGTTCATCGTACTACCCAGCTTACTAAGCGCTACGTTTGAACATATTGTCCGATAGCTCCATTTGATCCTCACCTGCAAGAGCTCCATTTGGGCACGGTGGCTGCGGTACCAAGCATCGTCCGCTGGGGTCCTGTTGTGGCAGCTGTTGCCGCACGATCCGGCTTCCGCCGACTCGGCCGGTCCTTCCCCCTCCGCATCCTGTGGCCATAGCCCAGGCCATCGCGCGTGATGCTGGCCGCAGGGGCATAGCATGTCTGTGACCGGTGTTGCTGCGAGTTCTCCGTGCTGTTCCATCAACCTGTCCAAATGGGCCTCCCAAGGCGCCGCGGCATACAGTGCCTGACGCACCCGCGCCGCCTCACCATCTACATCGGCTCCGTACGCAACCAGGCAGTGCACGTGACTGAAGCAATCGCCTGCCGCCGCAAGTCGAAGCGGGGAGTCGTTCGGGTTATCTGCCCAGGCCACGTGCGGCCGTGCGCCACGCCGGAGCAGCGTGCTGACACAACAGCTGCGGGCGCCACGACAGAAGCGACCCGCACACAGCAGTAAGGGTGCACCCAGCTCTGGATCAGCCCCCTGCTGCAGCAGCCATTGCATGAGCTGCTGCTGGTCGTTGCCAGTGGCGAGCACAAGAGGTGTGGATGCAAGGTGGGCAGGGCGGACTGCGTCCACAACGCAGCGCGGCAGGCAATGCGGTAGCCGGGCGATGACCTCATGAGGGAAGGCACGGTGACACGCGAGCGCCCAAACAAGGAAGCGCAGCGAGCGCAGCGCGGGAGGGCAGCACTGATAGTCTGCGGGGATTGCGATCAGCAACGCGGCGACAATGGGCCAGTTGCCGGCGGCCGCAGCAGCGGCCAGTGGGCAAGTCGTGCGCAGGGAAAGGAATGCCGCGTCGTCATCGGCGTCCGCGCCGTTGCTGGCCGCAACGGCCGCACCGAAGGCGCATGAGGGACCGTTTAAGTTCGCATTAAGAGACCCGCTCTGTTGGCTGGCAGAGCTGATGGATGCCGCGTGAGAAATATGTTTACTGGGGGCGTTGGAGTCCGGTGGAAACAGTGACGCGCCGTAGGAAAGCAGCATATGAACGAGGTCGGAACGACCTCCGCTCGCGGCGAAGAATAGAGATGTCCGGCCCGCACGGTCAGGTTTATCCATGTCCGCGCCGAGGGAGGCTAAGACCTCCACAACCGAAGGTTGGTTGCGCTGCGTTGCGCGATGCAATGCAGTCTCGCCGCTGCTTGGGTCCTCAAAGTTGGGATCTGCGCCGTCAGCCACGCAGCGCATTAGCTGGAAGCAGTCGCCGAGAGCAGCTGCGGTAAGCATTCGTTCACCGGCTTGCGTAACAGCCTCAGTTTCGGACATGGATGTTGGAAGATGGTTAAAAGGTAGGCCACATCGTCCAATATCGGCCGCAACATGTTGGCTAAACGAGCTTCCGAGAGATATAAGCGGCATGGCAGCTTCCCGAGCCATACCCAACCTGAGGACACAGTACAGGTTATATCTTGATGTTGAACTTAGGGAACAGAATTCACATATCTCACTGGCATAACTAGCTACCGGGGCAACCGTCAGCAGGCCAGCAGGCCTAGAAAGGGCCAGTACGTTCAATGATCCATGCCAGAATCCGTTCACATATGAAGTCACGTTATAGCGACAAACATACCTTTCTCACAAAGTCACTAGGTTTCAATTGTCCTCCTCGGAAATAAGCTCAGGCATGGATGAAATGCGTTCGAATCTAAAATGCAGCTCCAATGACTACCATCATAAACGTGTTGGCCGGAGTCAGAGAGCGCTTGGCTTTGTATCATAAAAAGCGCATGGACAAGTGCGCATTTTCTGGACGTCAATGAAAACATGTATCATGGTACCGGTACATGCTTTATGGAAGGATATGCGGAGGAACCCAATCAAAACCAAGGAAGAAGGGACGCTGTTGCTAACGCTCACAATACTCCGCTTCTGATTTATTAAATTGGTATAAGTCAGGTCGTGTGTTTAAAGCAAACAAAAGGTGACGAGTCTGGGGATTTTTATTGCGGCAAGTTCATATGTACGGCATGGCAAGATATTTCGTCCAGCTCAGGTCTAGCTGTTCAAGCATACAAGACACAGAGCCGAGACAAGACCGCTTTAGTGTAGTTATCATATATCGTTAACCCGCGGCTGACAATATGTAAGCACAGCGGGGTACAGCTTATGCGGCTACAACGCGCTGCAGTCTGGGCATCAGTCCTGCGACCGCCTTTGTAAAACCTTTAAGACTGCGCAGACTGTTAAAGTTGTCCAGACGGCGTCTGGACGTTGTTTGTCAATGCATTACTGCTCCTGTCCTACATGCAGAGCAGCCCTGCACGTTTCCGCATCACTCCGCATCTTCCATGGGGTTCCACATATAGAGGGATGGCCATGAGGTTGCGCAGCAAGGGTTGCAATCAGAATCACATCACTATCTACGGCCAGCTGGCGATGCTAAGATTGTTGGTGATACGTGTTCGGAATGGCTCGATGTAGCAGCCTCGGTTGCGCCACACGATAAGTGTGATAAGGAATTAAGGATGGCATGGGCCCAGGCGGTTGGGCTTTGGAGAGCTAGATGGCATACCGGGGATTGAGTTCCAGCATGCCATATCCCGGCTTTCATCATCATGCATCATCTCTGCAAATCACTTCACGATATCAGGGTCAGGGAAACATCGGGTATTTGGGTAAGAGGTACGCGGCACATCTTTCGGAGCCACGGGGGGAACGATGGGCGAAGTAAAGGTAATTACCTGGATTATGAAGTAAAACGTCAGGGTTACTTTTCCTGACGTTTTTCAGTTTGACCGCTTTAGAAGTCACCGTGTCACCAGGTGCCATTCTGCGTTATATAATTTTCCTACAGCCGCAGAGGCCCTCAAGTATATGTCCCTCACGCCGCTGGAGTCTCACAAGCGCTGCTTGTCACAACTGCTCACCGTTCGTTGACAGCCCCTCACGTAGAGGCTAAGGGGGTTGGGTGCTTAGGGTTTGAGGCCAAGGGGCTTGAGACCGTTCAACAGCCTCAACCCATAATACTTATTAATAATGATAGTAGTATAACCGGGAATGGATGTCATGGTAACCACGGCGTCATATCTTCCCAAGGCGCATGTTGAAAACGGCCTCGAATTTCAATTTCAATGCTGCCCCGTCAGTTGCAACGCCTGACCCAGCACAGAGCATGCAAGAATCGTCTGTGTAACTAATATGCGCCCTTTGCTTATTGTAAACGGCAATTGTGAACGGCACTGCACGGGGTTCCAACCTACAACTACCCAAATAGTTACCGAAACGTCTCAATATGTTGAAGGCCTTTCGTGATCTCGTTTTTGATAAATTACTAGCGAAGAGGTTAAGCTATGCATGCAGCTTTAACATTGTTAGGGCGTTCAATATGTTGTGCCCAATGATGCTATAGATTTCGTCTGTACGCCTTTCAAGCCGTATTCCGTTGTGAATGCAATTTGCTTCTTTTCTATTTCAAACGTTTTTGGTTGGCAGGTGTGGTATATTCGTGTATACAGTCGCTTGGGCCTTGCGAACTATTACAAGCTTGAGACACCGCCATCATCAATATCTTTATAAATTTATTTAACCTATACAAATTATGCATATCAATGAAAATCATTTTATGGACAAATTAAAACATGAATAATCAATATTTGGTTTGTAAGAAGATTTCCTGAATCAATCGAAAGCATATCTAATTATAAGATTTAAGCTTGAAAAATGGATCGGCCACCTACTGCAACAGTCTTCAGTAAGTCTGTCCAGCTGGCGAGTTGACGTGTGGGGAAAAGTTGCCACTAAAGCGATGCATTGCGTTCTCGCAGTCGGGAATATACCTTACGATGTCACGGAGCAGATGCTCGTTGAGACGTTCTCGCAGGCGGGCCCGATCAAATCTCTTCGGTGCGTTCCTGGCGGCTTGGGTATAGGATTTCCACACGCAGAATCTGTAAAGAGCACAAACTTTTATGCAGGCTGGTGACAGATAAAGACACGGGGAAGCCCAAAGGTTATGGGTTTTGTGAATTTCACGATGTTCAAACAGCTCAGTCAGCAGTACGCAACCTCAACAAGTACGAAGTGAATGGGCGAATGCTTCGTGTGGACTTTGCGGATGAGCACACGCAAGATCCGCGTGTCAAGCGTGATAAAGGTAGAGGTGCAGGCCCTAAGAAGTGGGGAGGGTTAGGGGGGGTAAACAGGTCCGTCGCAGGCCGTGCTCTAACCAGCCTCTGCACGTGTGCAGCAGCAGCCTGTTCTGGTATGGCCAAGCGCGGTCCAAATACTCTTTAACATCCAAGCTATGCGCCGCTGTGAGGGTTGCTTACCCTGTAAAGCCAACAAGATCGCCTATGAATAGTCTTGCTTATGAATATTCGTCGTTGCCCCACCATGAGGACTGCACATCTGGCCGTCATTAGATGGGCGGGGGGGCCCATTGCGGTGCTCATGCCGGAATATGCCGGCATATGTCAGGATCTAGCACCAACGAACTGGGGCAGCGTTGTCCCTTTGCCGTCACCACCTCTTTTTCCCATGCTGCTAAGCTGCAGAACCACGAGGACCCGAGGGCCGAAGAGTACCTGAGCAGTCGCTCGTGCCAGGGCCTCCACCGGGCACAAGAGTGAGTTTTCGGCAGACGGCCACTGGAGGGAGGAAAGGGGCTTTGGGTTTAGACGCGCCCGTCAATGCCACACTTAGAATGGGAATTCTTTTTTTCGTGGCTATGAGTCACTCGCTGCTAGCAGCAGTCTCCCAGCGGACTCGACTGCAACCTTGTCTCACCATTGCATTTGTCTAGGCACAGCATCCTGTGCTTCAAAAGTGGCAATTCAGTCAACTGCTTAGTACGATATAATACGTTTGCACGTGGGTTTGCACTGCTTAACATCCAGATAGCTGCCATGGGAATTCTCAGTGTACAGCCACCAGAAGCCTGATATATTTTACGGCGGATGGTATTTGGAAAAAGCACACTTGCTGACTGCAAACTGAGGCACTCGGGTTCCCTCCCTCTCCCTCTCCCTCTCCCTCTCCCTCTCCCTCTCCCTCTCCCTCTCCCTCTCCCTCTCCCTCTCCCTCTCCCTCTCCCTCTCCCTCTCCCTCTCCCTCTCCCTCTCCCTCTCCCTCTCCCTCTCCCTCTCCCTCTCCCTCTCCCTCTCCCTCTCCCTCTCCCTCTCCCTCTCCCTCTCCCTCTCCCTCTCCCTCTCCCTCTCCCTCTCCCTCTCCCTCTCCCTCTCCCCCTCCCAGCCTATCGGACGAGAGGCCGCGGGTGCGGCAGCAACCCAGATGAACGCACTGCTCGGTAACGCGCCGTACACGGGACCCTCCCAGGAGAAGATCTCCACTGTCATCGCGGGGATGACGCCCATGCAGTTGTTCGAGATTCTGTCGCAGATGCGCACCCTTTGCCAGCAGAATCATACTGCCGCGCGGTCCATCCTTGTGGCAAATCCGCAGTTAACCAAGGCTTTATTTCAAGTGAGTGTGTACAGGGTATGCTGATGGGTGAGTGCCGGGTGGGTGACTGACCGCCAGGCTGTGTTAACAGGCAAAATAATTGATAAGTGAAGCAGTAGCAAGTTGCGAGCTGTCGATGATCATTACAAGGTGATTGCACCTTGGCTCCTGCAGGGCCGGCATGTGACCACTTAATGGCTGACAGCCATCCGCTTCCCACGGCCCTTGGAAATTGCTCAATACCTGACAGGCGCAAGTTCTGCTTGGGATGGTGAAAGGGGGGGCACCGCCGCCATCCACTATTGCGTCGTTGGCTCCGCCGCCAATGCAAGCGCCGCCGCCCCCACAACCGCAGCAGCAGCCGCAGCCTATGCCCCCCCCATCGCAGCAACCGGGTGGGCCCATGGGGCCGCCGCCGCCGCATTCCATGGCACCGCCGCCTGGTGAGCGTTGGGTAGCAGTGGCTATCGCCTTGTTCTCCAGGCAGCAGTAAACTTCCTAGCTCTCTCCTGAGCGTCGACGCAAAAAGGGCGATTAGATCGCCCTGCGGCATGCGGCAGGCACTGCTATCTGGTGTTTAGACGGAAGACACTAATATCCAGTTCCGGTTCTGGTAATAAAGAATAGCGGAGTCGTAACAAATGCCTTTGTCAATTGAGACGAGGTACATAACGTGCAGTTATGTTTTTAGGACATATGTGAGCAGTACCTAGGAATACCTGCAATGCCGATCCGCAAGCATCTCTGGCGATTTAGTCTGTGCTCATGATTTGTCACATGTGAGAGCAGCCGCATGTCTCCGACGTGATGGACTTCTTTGATGCTCCCGCTTGATACAGGCGGTGCTGCAGTGCAGGGGCCTCCACAGACGCTGCCGCCACAGTTCAGCGTCGCAACGGGCCCCGGAGGCCCGTTTGTTGCCGCGGCAGTGCCGCAGCCGGGTCAGCAAACCGTTACCATGGTCAGCGGTTTACCGCCGGGTAAGTAGGGGAGGTGCGTGTTAGCTTCTGCGTTAATGGTGGGCTCCAAGGGCCCCTGAACCGCAGCATCGCGTTTGGCCTGCCGCCACCAAGAAGGCAGTGAATTTTGAAAGTGGACAATTGCCTCGGTGGCCGGTCCATCGTCCTTAGAACTGCTCTGTGACATCGGTGGGCCTTCCGGGCCACAAAGCAGTTCAATCCCCCTCTACCTTCACTGACAACACCGGAAACGCCCGTCGCAGGTCCCATGCTCATCGACCCCGCCACCGGCCTTCCCTACACTGCTCCTCCGGGCGCGGTAATTGTGCCGACGGGACAGCCGGCGCAGCCTCAGCAAACCATTCTGCAAGCGGCACCGCCGCAAGCTCCACCGCAAGCACCTGAGCCACAGCCAGTCCCCGCACCAGCGCCAGTACCTGCGCCGGCAGCACCAGCAGCACCGGCCTCGGGGCCTCCCGCAACCGTTCAGTTGCCCGCCAACTTGGCGCCGCAACAGGCGCAGGTGCTGCAGCAAGTACTAAGCTTAACACCTGCGCAAATCGACGCGCTGCCGCCCGCGCAGCGCCAACAGGTGTTGCTTGTGCGGCAGCAGCTCGGACTGGGCGCACCGGGGGCTCAGTAAGGAACGGGGTCGGACACATGCCCCTTCAGAATAACGGCCGCAGCAGATGGTGGTCATCTGTGAAGGCCAAGGATGTTTTATGGTATTGGAAGGACGTATCTTGGGCGGATGGAGCCCATAATATAAGGTGATCCAGTTTTTTACACCATGCACCGAGTGGGTCGTACGTAGTCCGCTGGTCGCCGCGGAAGGCCATCTGGTACCTAATAAAAGTACCCGACGGCTGCTTTTACAGGATGCCAGGGGAAGAAGGGCTTTGGCTCTGCGTGTTCGCAATGGCGGTATGCCCAACCCCCTGCGCCTCCAAGGGCCGCTGCATTCTGAAGGATATACTGAGAAGTGACAACACACACAGCTGTGCAGGCACGTTGGACGAGAGCCTCAAAATCAGATGAGCTGTGTAAATGACTCCCTGACAATGTCAGCACACATACTAGTGAAATGTTCCATAAAACATGACGACCCGTTAGGTTATCCATTCGTATTTAGACGAGAAGCATTGACATCATACTCAGTAATGAGAAACTCTGATTTAGCAGTCGGAATACGTTGCTTAGTATAAGCACATCGAACCCAGCAGAGTCAGTGAAGCGTTGTGCCCAGGTCAAGGTTGCCCAAGCATGGCTGGCGCTGCACCCAAAAACATCAGTCGGCAGTGCAGCCGTCGAAGCTATCGAAGGAAGACGACACTGCACACAGATGTATATTGAATTTCACACATGCACACGGTGGACACATGCGCTGGCCTGCAAGGAGGTCAGGTCTGATGCCCATTAACTCCGTATCGCGTACGCCAAGTGCCTATGACACAAGTCCTATGACACAAATGACGGTAGCCGCAAATACTGGCCCTTTCCGCTGTACCCATACTATCAATCCTAAATGCCTTTCACTATGAAGTCCCCAAACGTAACATGCACATGACAGCACATTCCCCTGCATTCCATACATAAGACACTTTCAACTTTTGTTAGCTAGAGATGAGATGCTATGAATTATAGAGTGTACAAGGCTATAATTGTTGATTTTTAAATTATCGAATATTGTGTTTGGTCGTCACGCACACACACACACAGACATAGACAACCCTGTTAGAAAGGAAAGCGCCTTCCTAGGGGATTTGCCTCTTATACATGGATCCCTCATCTCAATTAATCCTACTGGGATCCGCTCCGGAGTGTTGTAATTAGTGTGTTAGAACAAACCTTTTCGGTCAGACCTCTATGCTATGCTGAGCTTCGGTATCTTTGTGGTACAATCTGTACTGCAAGACTACCATATTTGTGTCCGACAGAGACACCTATCTTTGGCTGATGTGTAACAGTATGTGCTAGTAAGGCTCGAGGAACGCCTCAAGAGCGATATGCACGATAGGTCACACAGCTCAATTTACGTGAGGTTATGAGCCCCGCCAAAGGCGGCGAAATGGAGACACCGGTTCGCTCAGTGTATAATGAGAAGCTTTCACTCAAGAATCGTTCAGTATGGATTCTGAGGTCAAAGGCAGCGATCACTGCAGCCAAGGCCGGTGGGGCGTTGTCGAAGCCCCGAGACGATACCAACGCGGACAAGCATGAATCCGCAAAATCAGTAATCGTCAACCTCCTCGAAGACGGAGATCTAGACCTCTGGGAGAAACATGACGACATCAACGAGCTCTACAAGGCTCTGGAGAAGCGATACAAGGACATGATGATCGCGCGAAAGCCGGTCCTCTGGAAGCAACTGAGCAGTGTAAAGATGAAGCCTGGAGAGAGCCTCAGGAGCTATATGAAAAGGATCAAGGATCTCGTCGCAGAGCTTAAGGAGTGCGGTGATACGGTATCAGACTCAAACGCAATTACGCACGCGTTAACCGGCCTCACGTCATCGTATAAACAATTTACCAACTCCTTCTTTGCAATTGCAATGCCTAAAGATCTAGAAGAATTGGAGGGGAAGCTCTTGCTAGTGGAACAGCAGGTGGAGTCTGAGGCGACGGAGGCGACAACCGTGTCACTATATGCTGGACAAGAGCGATTCAACAACCGCAACAACAAGGGTAAGCGTGACGATGGTGGCAACAGCAACAACAACGACAGCGGCTTCAGAGGGCGATGTTATAATTGTGGACAGCGTGGGCACCGTTCGGCTGACTGTAAGAAGCCGAAAGAGGACAAGCCCTTCTGTACACACTGCAAGAAGACAGGCCACACACTGGCCCAGTGCTGGAGCGCACCAAGGAAGCGCGAAGAGAAGAAGGTGGAACGGGACGAAGATGAAGACTTTCCAAAGGATGGAGCCATCTTCATGTTCCTGCCGACGGAGCTGGCTGAGAGCCCGGTGGACCCGCAGGTGATGGTCGCGAAGACGGAGGACTATGACTTAGAATCGCAGGTGGAGGCCGCGATTTGGTCGTGGGAAGCGTCAGGAGAACTGCCGTGCGGTGACAAGATTAGTGTCACGACATGCTCGAAATGCTCGATGCTGTTCGATGCAGTGAGGACGCTGCATACGGGAGGGGGGATAGTTGTTGTACGCAGGTTCGATCACCGTTTACACCGAAGTAGACCGCAATCCATTTGAGCATTATGAAGCATGATACAATCATATTAGCATGATATACTCGACATGCTCGAAATGCGTGTCGTGGTGCCGCGGGAAGTGACCGTGGTGGCGGCAATTGAGCCGTCAATGGTGGAGCCGCTGGAGCAGTCAGCGGCGGCAGCAGTTGAGTTGCCAATGATGGAGCCGCTGGAGCAGTCAGCGGCGGCAGCAATTGAGTTGCCAATGATGGAGCCGCTGGAGCAGTCAGTGGCGGCGGAAATTGAGTCACCAGAAGAGCTGCTGGAGGAGTTAAAGGCGTCGATGAGAAAGCGGTTGGAAAAGTATATAATGGAGAGGCTGGCGGAGCTGATGGAGGAGCCTAGTATGGATCCTGAGGTGCCGTTCTTAGACGACCACAAGGTGACCTCATCGTCGGAGGTCGTGTTGCCCATGGGTGCCATTAGTCAGATGATGATTGACTATGTGGATTGGCTGGAGAAGGAGTGGGGTATGGGGGCGACCACTCCTGCAGCTATGGTGGTACCACAGTCAAAGGGCGAAACGCTGCTATGTGATAAGTCAGCCTCGGGGTTGAATTGCAAGCGGCTGTGGTTCGTTGATTCGGGCTCATTTTATCACGTGACGCCCGATAAAGATAGCCTCCAAAATTACCGCGTACTGGAAGAACCAATTGCGCTTACACCAGTAACGGGAAAGCCGTTATATGCGATCGGTTATGGCGATGTTGTGTTGCGCATTGACTCGTCAAGGTCATTGCATGCGTTTCGACAGGATCGGACAGGGGAGCCGGTCTTAATCACAGTAAAGGGGGTATTTCATGTGCCGGAGTTTCACTTCCGGCTTATCTCCCTAAAGCAGCTAACGGCCCCAGGAGCGGAATATTCAGGTTACGGTTCGTCAATGAGCGTGTTTCACCAACATGAGGACTGGTATTTTGAAGCGAGCTGCAAGTTGTCGGTGTATGCGGTCCGTGTGCAGGAAATGACAAGTGCTAGGCACGGTAAGCCCGTTGCTGCTGTGCTTCCTGTGCGTGATCGTGCTAAGCTGTGGCATTCAAGGTACGGTCACCTAAGCTACTTCAATGTGGCAAGGTTAGTTGAAGAAAAGATGGTCACGGGCATTGATGTTATTTCTGACCGTTTTAGGGTACGTCGCTTTGTGCGGAGTGTGTGATGGCAAATCACCCACGCAAACCATTTCATGAATCTGACTCCCGGGCAGAGAGATGTCTAGAACTGGTGCATATGGACCTGTGTGGTCCGATGTCTGTGGAGTCCCAGGCGGGAAATCTATACGTTGCCACTTTCCTGGACGATTACTCAGGACTATCAGCTGTGGTGTTTTAGAAGAGTAAGAAAGATGCGATTGGGGCCGTGCAGCAGACCCTGAATTTGTTGGAGAACCAATCAGGCCGGAAGGTAAAGGAGGTTCGTACGGATCGGGGTCGTGAGTACCTAAACCTGGAGCTGAGTGGATATTACGCGAACAAAGGGATAGTGCATCAAATGTCTGCACCCTACACTCCGCAGCAGAATGGTCGTGCAGAGCGCCTGAACAAGACCCTGCTACAAAGGGCGCGAGCCATGCTTCAGGAATCGAAGTTACCAACGAGTATGTGGTCTTTCGCAGTGAGTACTGCAAATCATCTACGGAACAGGTCGCCAGTGAGGGGCATGGAGGGCACTCCGTTTGAGCGGTTTTACGGCAAAGTTCCTGATGTGTCCAACCTGCGTGTATTTGGGTGCAGTGCGTACATTCGCGTTCCAGATAGCGAGCGCACAAAACTAGATCCCATGTCAGCAAAAGGCGTGTTTGTAGGGTACGAGGGTACGAAGGCATATCATGTCATGCTGCCAGATGGTCGTGTTAAGGTCGCACGTGATGTTGTTTTTGATGAGTCTAAGTTCGGCTGGGAGGGTGTACCGCGTCCAACTAAGCAATATGTCCTCATGGAGGACTGTGACGAAGAGGAAGAACCCCCGCTGGTCGATGCTAGTGATTCCGACAACGAGGAGGACAGTGGTGACGATGAGAGTGACCTGGAGTTTGAGGACAATGCTAATGAGAATGAGGAAATCGTGGGAGCCTCGCCAGGGGGAGATGGAGATGGGTCTCTGTCTGAAGACCCCAACATTGGCTCCGGCTCAAATTCTGGTACGGCAGGGGATTCCCCGGAGGCATCTCCCGAATTGGCAAGGGCAGCTCGAGTGAACCGGGGCATACCGAGGGAACGTTTGAATCTGGCGGTAGTGGCCAGGCAACCAGATGTACCTCGGACATATGACGAAGCCATGGCATCATCTGCATCCCAGATGTGGAAACAGGCAATGGACGAAGAGATTGCGTCTCTGAGGGCAAACCAGGTGTGGACCCTGGAAGAACTGCCAAAAGGTGTACGCGCTTTGCCGGTGAAGTGGGTGTTCACTATTAAGCGTGACGTTAATGGCGAGATAGTCAGGTATAAGGCCCGGTTGGTAGCAAAAGGGTTTGCACAAGTAGAGGGTCGAGATTTTGACGAAGTGTTTGCGCCGGTGAGCAAGCACACCACCCTGCGTGTACTGATGGCATTGGTAGCGGCGGCGGATTTGGAATTGCATCAAATGGATGTGAAGACCGCGTTCCTAACGGAATCCTGGAGGAGGAGGTGTATGTACTTCAGCCCCCGGGATATGGTGAAGGAAATCAACAGAAGGTCTGTCGGTTGCAGAAGTCGTTATATGGGCTGAAACAGGCCCCTCGTGCTTGGTATGCACGACTTCGTGAAGAACTGGAGCAAATGGGCTTCCAGGTTTCGCAGGCTGATCCGGGCCTGTCTTTTAAGGATGTACAAGGGGAGCGCGTCTACGTGCTGGTTTATGTTGATGATCTTCTGGTCACGGCTAAATCAATGACCACAGTAAGCGCAGTAAAGAATAGGCTGATGTCTGCCTTTGATATTAGGGACCTAGGGGAGGCACGTGTGTTTCTTGGTTACGAAATTGAGCGGAACCCTAAGGAGTGCACCCTAAAGCTCTCGCAGAAGCGTTTCATAACGGAGTTAGTTGCGAAGTACGGACTGAAGGAGGCAAATCCCCGCAAAGTGCCGTTATCGAAGGCACTCCGTTCGGATGGAGAGCGGCTAGATATACAGCAGTTTCCGTATGGTGAATTGGTTGGTAGTCTATTATATCTGTCCGTGGGCACTAGGCCAGATATTTCATACTCCGTGGGAGCACTGTCCCGCTATATGTCGAAGCCTACTGTTGAGCATTGGCAGGCGGCTAAAGGTGTTTCGAGGTATCTGATTGGTACCAAGAACGTAGGCATATCCTACTCAGCAAAATCGAGCGTTGGAACACTGCATGGCTACTGCGACTCTGACTACGCTGGTTGTGTAGACACCAGGCGATCTACGACGGGATACGTGTTTCTATTAACGGGTGGAGCAGTAAGCTGGGCAAGCCGCTTACAGGCTACGGTCGCCACATCTACCGCTGAGGCTGAATACATGGCAAGTGGAGCGGCGACTAAGGAGGCGCTTTGGTTTCGCCACCTAGCGCGAGATTTGAAGCTGCGCGTTCCATGTGTGCCGATCCAGTGTGACAACCAGGCGGCACTTAAGATGAGTAGTAATTTGATAACTACTCCTAGGTCGAAGCACATTGATGTGCTTTACCAGTTTATTCGTGAGCATGCGGCACGTGGAGAGATCAAGTTTCTGTACTGCAAATCGCAGGACATGGTGGCGGATGTTCTCACTAAGCCGCTACCTTTCCCGGATTTCTCAAAGTTCGTGCGCGCAATGGGTGTCTGCTGATTCGATACAGCGACGACCCTGGATTGTTTGATTTGGCGTTTTGGTTCCAGTTTAGTTCTGGAGCGACTGAGGTCAGACCGCGTGGGAGTGTTGTAATTAGCGTGTTAGAACAAACCTTTTCGGTCAGACCTCTATGCTATGCTGAGCTTCGGTATCTTTGTGGTACAATCTGTACTGCAAGACTACCATATTTGTGTCCGACAGAGACACCTATCTTTGGCTGATGTGTAACAGTATGTGCTAGTAAGGCTCGAGGAACGCCTCAAGAGCGATATGCACGATAGGTCACACAGCTCAATTTACGGATTCAGCACACTGTGAGCATCAGACGATTCATTTCAACAAACTAGAACCAATGCAGCTTGTCCGTCTTGCAGCTACAGCATTCGATCGAGGATGTCTGCATCGACTGGTACACGACTGTCCCTTTTCTATTGAGTTGGGAAGCGAATTTGGTGCAAGTTGCTGTTATAGGATATTGTAGATAATATGTATTATTTACGACGTTGATCTATGTTAATGCCTTCCTATGGCAGCCCGACAGCAGGTAGGGGGCCATGATCCCGCCTTTGCTCTACCATTCAGCATCAAGTTATCTCATAGGACAAATCATTTTAGATTATTTATTCATATTCTTTTTTAAATATAAATTGTGACTGTGGAGTGAGCCCTAAGCTGGATTATGGACATATAAATAGGCTGTACTGGAATCTAGTACGCGGCCTTAGTCAAGTTACATGCGACAGGCTTGTAAAGGGTGATTCAAAATATTACATGACCTCATGAACCTTGTAACAATAACACACAAGTTACTCCCTTCCAGCTCAGCATTCTCCCCTAAATTTCAGAGCTTTAAAGATTGAGTCGCATTAAGGGCATTCGGTATAACAACGCAGATGTACGACCTTGGCTGCTGAAAGCCAAAGGAAGGCGGGCGAGTTAAACGTGTTAATACCCTATGTCGTATCTTTCTACCTTGCACATATTGTTATTGTTTGCTTGCTTTTGGAGAGCAGTGCTTTTGTGGAAATCTCTCTTTGGCCATGGGGATTTAAGCTAGAGATTTAAGGACTTGTCGCGTAAAGACAAGCATTTGTCGACCTATCCAAGTCGCCCGCGCGAGCGATATTATAAAGTAAGCAAGAGACAAAACTAACGGGCCATCAGTAATGGATTTAGGATTTGCAACCTTGAAGTGAACATGAATGAACGGTTTCTGAGATATGTATGCATGTACGTTATCACGAAATCCTAGTTTTACATTGGATGTTTAACTTTAATGTAGTTGGCGGGCCTCCATAACTAATGCCTCTATGTGCGTGATGTTCGCATGGACGTGTTCTTACTAGATGACCGTAATGGTAATAATGCGCTTTCGGTTTTGGTGCTTAGTCGATGTCCAGCAATGGGTTTTGTTATATTACCTGCCGTCGATGAGCGAAGAAGATGGCTGGTCTTGACGGCAGCAAGCCGTAATCCTCAATACATAAGTATACGCGCAACACCCCTATATTTACAAATACGGTATCGGTAGACATCTACCCCAGGTTCCCGTTGCGTACCTTAATCCTCATCCTGTCTGCTGCAGACTTCAAGCTAGTCTCAGATAGAGCACGTACGCCTTGATTTCGGCAGTCATGGCTCCGGCAAACTGCTATCTACGATGGACATTTGGGCTCCTTCAAAACCCGTTGCAGCGGCCGTTCTGTGTGTCAGGGCGTAGCTTGTCTCTTTTGCTGGCCTCGTTGCTGCTGGCACTGGACGGTGGGTTACTGCAGGCTTGCACCGTTCCGTCATATTTCATGAACATGTACGGCTTGCAATTAGTTATCTGCCCCGACAAGGTTGATTTAGGTATGCTTGTCAGATATATACTTTTTACAAGGTGCCGTAATGAACCCTGCCTACGGAATATACTCAGTCAACACACAAAAGCACACTGTAAATGCTCCCGGCAAACGGACGTCGACGGCGGTGATGACACGGGTGCCGAAGGACCCATCAGGCCCCCTAGCTAGCGGAAACTTACATTTTATCGACGGCGTGTGCTTCACGGTAATACCAGCCAATAACATGCGCTCTGAGATGACACGCTACGACCATAAATACCTATGCATGTGTATGGATCAGTATCATCAACTCCCCAGAATGGAAGATGTGCGTGCAACGACACACACATGTTTTCACTCCCCCGTGTGCAGGTGCTTTGGCGGCAACACCGTTAGCACGACCACGAGCATCACCGCCGACCCGTTCCCCACCATTAAGGCCATCCCCACCCCAGACAATCATTGCGGCCGCTGTCCAAAGCATAGTCATACGGGTGAGCAAGCAAATCATATCATATAAGTCCATGCCTTTGGCTATTTAGTCAAGTCCGTTGATACATACCGGTACATACAGTGCGTCTTTAATTAGCTTGCAGAGAAATTCTAAACCCTGAATGCTAAAATACTTACTGTAAGAGCAGCCGCTAGGGACAGTTGACGTACATATGTATGGTAAGGCGGTGGCTTCCACTATAACAACAGATTCGTGCGTTAGGCTCGCGTTAGGCTGCGTTAGGGCGCGTATGTGTGCGTTTTGTGCGTTAGCGGTTGCGTTAGCCTAACGCGAGCCTAACGCAAAGAAATAGAAAACTGGACAGAACGTCTGTTATAGTGCGTCGTTTTCAAGTTCGTTTAAATGAAAACAATATTTATAATGATTATAAAAGTTCCCTGTAATTTTTATTACGTTTCGTGGTGCTCGAAAATCGGGGGCTTGCGTATGTTCTAACGCGAGCCTAACGCAAACCTAACGCACGCGATCGCAAACCTAACGCACGCGTTAACTGTACGCAAACAGCTTGCGTATATCTTGCGTACATTGCGTTACCATACGCACGTAACGCACTGTAACGCAGTTTACGCAAAGTTTATGTAGATAGCGCATAATAAAGTTCGGAGCACGGGTTCGCCGGATTTATTTAGTTTGCTTACTTGCTCTTATTGTGCAGTAGCATTGGAGACTTTGTGCATAAAATATCTTCAAAGTTAATTTCAATTTAGGATAGCGCTATGAATACTAGTCGTTGTACAAGAGATTGCTCTGGTGAACGCTTGTTAACATCGCTAAATCGCTACCATTATATGGATTTAGAACCTGTACATGTGGCTTACTTTTTAACATAAAACTCTGAAGTGCCACACATGGCTGTTCATGGCTACCTTTCTAATGATGGAAGGGTTTCTAATTATTAAGCAGCAAGCTGCCGGAGTTAGCAAGCGTGGGTAAGGATCGCGGAAAGTTGGCAACAGCAAACCTTACACAGTAGCCAGGCAACAATGTTGCCAGATGGAGACCCAAACAAAGTCACCAAGAGCCACAGTTACACATCGAGCAGGCCCCCAAAATTATATAGCCTTGTCCGGCAAGCACCATAGCAGCTTTGCGTAGGTGCGAAAATTGACCATGAAAATGACCATGTGTGAGACGTAATCTATGACCCCAATGCTTCCCAAATCCAGACATAAGGCAAGGCAGAATAGTTCAATCGCTGCACGGGACTGAATAGTTCAACGGATTCACGCCACAATTTTCAGCACGGTTATTATTTTATCATTGCATAAAAAACGTCATGCACATTCCTAACCAAAATTGTTTCATGGCTCCAGAAACTCCAAGCACGTTCCTAACCCAATGATTCCTCTAGACGGTGCTGTACTGAGGGCTGCCCAGAACCCTGGCCTTCCATCCCATCCCGCTGGCCCTCGCTCTCAGGTACTGGTGCAACGAAACCATCCTAACTCTCTGATGTGCTATCCATGTCCATCATGAACTTCAGAAGCTTGCGAGTACTCCTATTGTGCCTGTATGCGTGTTGAGGTCAGACAACCCTCCTAGCATTGTGAACCTGTTTCGCTACTTCGTCAACCAGTTCGGCACTTTTCCGAAGGCGGCCACGCATTTCCTCGTGCAAGAGCCTATAGTTCTCCTTGACTTCCAAGAGCTCCTTTTGCAAGCTTGCTGATCGCTCCACTCCAATTTGACATCCGTTTCCTGGCTTTGGAGCTTAAGCCGCTCCGTGTCAAGCTCGCTTTGCAGAGAAAACGAGTGTTCCTGCTCCACATGCAGGCTTTTCTCCTGCAGCTGCACTTTCTTCCTTAGATCCTGCAGCTCACACCTACAAGCAAGGCGTACAGGCGGCGTTGGCTACCAAAACATATCACAGCATAAAATGCACATAGACAGGGCATCACAAGTACAAACTTTGCAATGGTAATTCTAAACATCCACGTCACAATGAAGTCACTTCTCATCGCTACTTAAACAAGGAAGAGCCAAGCTTTGAGCCAAGCTGCCGCTGCCTTCATCGATGCCATCTAGCAGCTCCAACACGATGTTGCCTTCCAGTGGCTCCGTTCAAGGCATGACACACTGAAAATGTTCCTGACTTTCAGGAAATAGTGTTTCTGGGATGCAAAGAGTTTCATGTCATTCCATCATAAGCAGAAGGCGGCTCCATTCGTTACTGAAGCAATTAATATTCCTTTATAAATATATTATTAGCTGTTGATGCTGCAGAAATTGTACGTATGCTGCCTGTCCAACAGAACTGCTACCGTATGACATGGACGACCTGACGACTGTGTACAACGTCGACCAAAGAAGTACACCCCGTGAGCATGCATATTTGTGCATATGCATGAAAGGAAAGTGTAAGATATGTGTATGCCCTATACACCTTGTTTAAAATGTTTATGTCATTCGCCAATAGTCCATGCCAACTGCCAAAATCGTGATTTCACTCATGATATGAAGAAGTCCAGCTGTTGGGCCAGGCTTAGCCCTTAAGGTTCTGATTTCAGTACGGAAGTCGTAACTTGACCACCTTGGTACTCCTATAGATTCAAACGATTTGCAGTTCGTAAAGAAGAAGGCTATTAGACTACTCTAACTTACTTCCTTTATTTGAATGGTCGTCCATCTGTTTGTGTGTCATTCAAAGCAATAAATAAACATTGTGTCAACTCTGTCATCCCGTATAGCATGCACTGAATGAAGCTGCATGCATGCAAGTAAATACAGCAGATAAATGCCAGGGAACTATTGACTTTTGGAAGCCAGCATAATTGTTTCTTACCACAAAAGCGTGCACATATCTTTGATACTTCCTAGCAGCATATGCATTATGATTTTGAACGAAGGGCAGCAACCAAACATAATGAATCCTGTCCCCAAATCAATTACATCAATCCACACATTCATTATTTAGCAGCAGACAGGGAAGCACATACATGTACTGGTACTCCCTATTCCTAGCACACTCCAGCGGCATGTGTCTGCATGATCTTAACCTTGAACGCCACATATGAATACGTATGCATGCAAGGAAACCCCAGCAAAAATGCGGGAAAGTAAAGGGTCTGCAGTCAGATAGAACAAGAAAACATCACCAAGGCGCGGGTAACATGGCGCAAGATCTGCCATACACATGATGTATACCCTTTTCCATCAACCACCAAATGAAGCTAATGACAATATAGTCACAATCCCCTGGAGTTAAGCCTTCCAAGGTAAACAACATGCAACTGTACACTTGTGTAAACCCCGCCCCTTCTTCCTGGGGCTTAAGGAATAATAGAAAGCAAGTCCGCACCCTACCATGCTAACTAATTGGTTCCCCATACACTGTTCATGAGGCTTGATTGATCACAAAATCAACTGTACCATGCCTCTCACTTTTTTACAAGCAATGTCCGGCATCAATAAACCCCAGCCCCCATATTAGGTACAACATGCACAGGCTACATACAAGAGTTCACAACTACATTTTAATTGTGCTTGTGCACATGTACCCAATCAGCAGCAAATGATCAGGCATATTCACCTCCATCATTGGTCGGAAGCTGAGAGAAGGTAACATATGTGAGGAAATAGCTTAGCTCATTGTTGACACGGCAACGAATGACCTTTGAATCTATCATGCCAACCTCCTTGGGAAAATAATTAAGGAGTATTTCCTGTCGTACCTCATTCACCGTGGCATCCCGCCTGGAGTAATCCTTCACCCGGTAAAGCTCCTTGGGCCTCAACACCTCAGCTCGGTGCAGATTGCAGACAGCAACTTTTACAGGTGCCACATCACACCTTGGACGGATCAGCGCAAAGAATAATATTTCCCCAATGAAAATGCTTACCCTAGGGTCACTCTCTGAAACCATACCCCCAGGGCCATACTTGCACTTGAAATGGTAAGACTGTCGCTTAGTGGCCCTGGCATAATCCACTGAAAGCAAAACCTCATCTCTCCGTTTCAGTGCCCGCTTGAAAATGTATATGTCACTGTCTTGTAGGACCGATGGTAATAAGTTAGTACGGGCCATGAAATCTTCTGTCTCCTCTGTGCGCAGAATACCACCAAGAATGTGTGATCGCTGTTCTGCATCAGCAATGTAGCCCTGGCCAAGAAGCTGTGAGCCCTCACTGTCCTCCTCATCTAAGAAAACATCTCTTTTGCTGGGATTTAATTGAATATTATCTGCACGGTATCCTGGGACCCATTCATCAAATGTCCTAAACGTTTCAGGATGGGCAGCTTTGAGATGTGTGAGCCAAAGAGATGCAAGGTAGCCACCTGCAAGTACGAGTTCTGGAACGGTAGGTGATCTGTACTTAACAATACTCTTCATCATTTGCATTCCACGCTCTACCCAGAACTCGGTAGCAAATGCAACGTGCCCCCGTGCATTCTCCTGCTCTCGCAGTCTGCAGACTAGGATATGTAGGTTGTAAGTACAGAACTGTATCCCAAAGACATGTTCAGCTGCAATGCTGAAAGACTTCAGCAGCCTCGCAGCATGATTGTTGGCGTCTGCTGAAAAGTCCGAAGGATCATAACGAAAGTAATGCAGTAGTGCTGTCCGTAAATTGTTCCACATGACCTTAATATTAAAGGACTTGGTAATACCATCGACAACACGTTGGACAACTGGCATCAGTGGTGTGCTGCTTTGCAGGGAGTCTTCCTCATGAAGGATGTAGACTGAATAGCTATCTAACCAATGCAACCAGTCCTCCATTGTCCAGGTACCTCTGTGTTTTACTATGTCACGATACGGCCGGTTAAGGTCATTGGTTGTGATAATGTGGCTTGCACGCTGTGCCATAATTTTCCGCTGTGGGCCAAGAATGGTGTAGTCCATGACATGTCTTCCAAGCTTTCCAAGAATAGTGTTCCAAAAACGCTTTATAACACCAAAAAGGGCTGCATGTGCAACTGGTACGACAAAGACGTCATTATAGTTGCAGTAGTCAAGCTCTCGAATAATTGGGCTAAGGCCTTTACAGCCTACAATCCCAGTCCACTGAGGATCTTTCATAGCCAATGCTGCACGCTTGAGATGCATTTCATGGCTGACCATTATCCTTGGGTCCCCACAACGTGCTGACAGGGGAGCATTTTCCATGTCCGGTATAACACCATCGAAAATGCAGTTGACATCAGCGTCTACTGCGTAGCCAGGAAAGTACATGCCACCACCCTCACCACTCACCCCCTTCAGTAGGCAGTGGCCACATCCAGTAGCTGATGTGTGTGAGTTCCACAAACTTAATTTCCTGTTAGCAGGAGTATCTGCATGCATGCAAATGAGGCAAACAGCAAAAAGGACACATGCAAAGTACCAATCTTATGTCAATTATGTAAACAAGCTGTCTTGCTGGCCTCAATCACAATATTCTTATCATTATACACATATATAACATATATCCAAATATTTAAGGAGTGCCACAAATATTATATATACCCACTTTGGCTCATCCCGGTCAGGGGCCCTGGTGCTCGTGTTTGCAGGGTGAGTTGCCCACAGTGTTAACACCCCTTATCCAAATGTTGTGCATATTTCTTAGACACAATAGCATGCTTGAGCGCGTACATATGCAAACGTGACGTACCTGCAAATATAGCACTTAAGAAGATCTTGTGCTCAAACAGTTGTCGGTCATTGCCCATAACCATAAGTGAACTTTCACTATATGGCCCATATTCTTTAAATGCATCAAGTGTCCGTGAAACATAAACATCCATACTTGATGGCTCTTCTGGACCAGGAATCACTGTAAGGATATAAGTAAAACGACGTTTAGATCTGTGTGCGACAGGTAGGTCTGTGCATCTGCGGATTTATTAACGAAAGGGACAATCATATAAGGGATCAGCAGTTACAGCAATACATGAACATCACAGTCATTACAATCAAGGCCACGAATGATCACGTGCTTAAATATTGTGTAGATATTGCAAGTTTAAACTGAGAACCTGTGGCCCACAGCATTCCTGTCAAAAGACAATTAAATACCTCAAAACAAAACAAAACAAAATCCTAATTCTCTTGAGTTTTCCCACTGTTCTTTATGCAAAGTTGGAGATAATGTGCCCTCTCATTTCACGGGAAATGAATGGGCCAAACATGCAGCAGCATAATATGTATATTTTTTCTTGTGTGTATGTGTGTGTGTGTGTGCATGCACACGCATGCACGCACACACACACACACACACACACACACACACACGCACACACACACACACACACACACGCGCGCGCGCGCGGGCGCACGTGTAACTGAAGCAAGGTAGCCTATTGACATTAAATCAAAATATAAATGTACCTTTCATGCAACATATTCTCACCTCATCAGTAATAAACCAACACTATGAGTTTTGAACTGATATACTTGGGCAAAGTCGAATCCAAGATCATAAGCAGAATTTGCATGCTGCATAAGCTGGCCATTCGTTTTTGCGTCAATATCTTTGGCCATTTGGGAACCATAGAAGTCATCTGGCTCATTATCACGGCCAGTGCCACGAAGCTGGCGGAAGAGTGGATCTGAAAACATGGCCTGTATGATGTTCTCCACCCCAAAATCCCAATATCTCTGCATACAATAAGAGAATGGATATCCAGGGCATTCCAAGCCTTAACAGAACATATATACTATAACCAGGGACATTCTGAAAACATATGACAGTATGAAACAGTAATAGGCTACAAATTAATATATTACGATGATACCAATAACGACTAATGGGATGACTGCAAACGTTAAAGCTTTTAATTTATCAAGTAAGCATTCAATCACCTTATTGGGTAATGGATGGGCCCCTGCACTTGTGGTCACCATCTTGAAGCGCTTATGCTTCTCTGGGCAATTACATGTGTCATCACGATGATCCATCCAGTCCTTTGTGGGTAAAGGTGGAAACCTGCACTTTTCACTAAGGCAGATGTGCTGCTCGAAATCACGTGGGTCTGGTATTCCAAGCATCTTTCGGAGGACATAAAGACTGGGTGGAACATGGTTACCAGGAGGTAAGCAGATATCCCTCAAGAACCGTAGCTGTCGATCTGCAACCACATCTCGAACACGTCCAGCCATCTTTTCTTTCAGCCAGGCATATCCAAACTGACCCACGGTTATTCTTGCCTCTGCATGCATTCAATATGCATGTACATGCAGGAGAACAATCTTATTTTCTTCCAAAGGCATGCATCCGTCAAACAAGGCAAGATGTTTAATAATGCCCTACAATAGGCCTCAACACTTCTCTTACCTTGGCACACTACAACGCCATCACCATTATTCACAGTGACCCTCCACAGAGGGTCATCCAAACGTTCTTTGTACGCTTGAACAGTGCTTCCTGAGGCAAGAAGCTCGGCTGGGTTTGTGGGTTCCAGCAGCTGTAACTGCCCATGATCCATGGCCCCTAACTGTGAAAGTACACCAAGTTCTGCTGCATCGGGTTCATCATCCTCAGATTCAGGATAACTATGTTGGCATAAGTTATCCAGGATTGCTGATATATATTCTAGAGTTTGCCGGTGATTAGGATTGGCAGGATCAAGATCATCCATAACGTGAATGAGAGCAGAAACAAGTGAGGAGGGCAGAGCTGTTTCTTCCTGAACCTGCAAATGTCCACTGCTATCCCCTGACAACACCTCTGATGTATGCCCTGAACTGTCCTTGCTGCTACTGCTATGGTCTTCATTATGATCATCAGAGGTGTTGAAGTCATTCTCATTGTCCATGTTTAAGTTGGTATCCTCTGGGAAAGAAAGTCTGCATCTCTTCATGTGCCCATAAAGCTGCGACCGTGTCCTTCCAGTAAATGGGCATTGAGTACATGCATAAACCTCCTGACCAAGAGGGTCCTGACAATGACTGAACTTGTGCTTTTGCAGCCATGCATCTGTGAATTTTGCAGCACAGTAATATTGCATTCATTTAATCATGCTGTCATGCAAGTAAGGAGATACGTAGATGTAGCTTGCATGCCAATTTGGGGTGAGGGATATTTTAATTTTTTCCGTGCATACATGCATGGCCACGGTGGATGGCAATTGGAAGGGTTTCATTGGACCCATCCAAACAAACCACAGTGCCTGGCTCATCACACCAAAGCCCGGGCTAGTATGAATAACTGTACTTTGATTTAAAATTCTTGACAGGATGAGTGGGTGGCTGGTACGAGATGAGTGCACAATGGATGTTCCAAATAAATATATCCCTTAAAAACCTATATGAACATAAGTCATCCGTGCGCACCTGATATGTTATCCCTTTTGGATGAGGCTGGGCGCTTGTTCGGAAGCCTTCCACTGCCTCCAAGGAGGCGGCCAAGAACTTGAACATGGTACTGGTTATGTAAGCCGTACAAGCCAAGATGTTTATCTCGATCTGATAGCACGTCCCCTCTACTAGAAGTCAACCTCCAAACTGATCCAGGTTGAAATGTAAATAAGGAATTACTGGAGACGAAGTCCATGAGCTGTCCCACAGTTGAGTCCGTACTTCCAGAAAACGTCAACGTCCGTGACCCAGGTAAAACGACGAAAAGCTGAAGAGCTCGTTCATCATGATTGGACTGTGTAAATGACACCGTTGAGCAGTATCGCCCTATCGTAACGCCCAACACTGTGATGAGAACAAAAACAGAAGAACCCATGAGGATCCACACTAAATATTCTGTAACATATACATCAACTAAAACAGGGGCATACAGAGCAACGTAAGAGGCAACAGCAATACCGAAAGTAATGCCACAGAAAAAGCCTAATAAAAGGTGGGCCATGAGCATGTAATAATATACAGTAAAGTAGCAGGATCAGACTGTTTTTCCTTACAGAACTGATATCTGACAAAGGGAAACGACTCCTCCATTGTATGGAGTGGTACAGGCAGTACTCATGCATGTGGAGTACGAGATATTAAAGTGGAACGTGCATGTCCGCGTAATTTATACTTGAAGTAAATTTTCAATAACGAATGATAGACTTGAATAGTAAATTACATGCATACGCACAGGAAGCTCCTTATACATGCATGTACGTGAAATACTGGGATACAGCCTCATCATCATACTTCCAGGAGCTTGCTAATAAGAAACTTGATTAGCATTCCTTAAAAATAATTTATGACGTTTCTCATGAACTCGTTGACTAGCTTTTACGACAACCAACCGTTACATGCCGCAAATAGCTAGCCGCATGCGAAGAGCTAAACATATTTTTTATGTAGGACGACGGCAATCATCAATATTATTGTAAAATAACATTCTTTATTGCTGCTGCACCTTGTATATATGTTAAGATTTAAAGGCTAGTGCACAGCATAACTTTTATAGCAGTTGCTCTTGCTTGCTTCACGGGTGGCATTAAATGTACATATAAAGGATGTTGTAAAGCAGGGTTACGAAACATTGTTGCTTACATGGGATTGATTGGCAGCCGCACAACCCTGGACGGAGTACCAAAGCACTACTCTTCACTTTTTAGTAGTACGTAGGGCCCATGCCTCATGTCTGCAGCTGTATGTATCCTGCTGAAGGAGCAAGTTATTTGCAATAGTACAACCTATTAATGAATGGAGACACATTCACCAGTTGTTTGTAAACTGCTGGTCTGCTGTCCTAATGAAGAAAAGAGGCGTATTGATGCTGAGATAAATCTGTCAGTGGTAGATTTCGAGCAGCTCCTTACTGATGCAGCTGGCGCAAAATCAATCAGTGAAGTTTCAGTTCAGGTTTTAGACTCGGAGGATGAGGATGGCAAGCTTGTGGCCCAGCAGGTGGCGCCTGTGCAGCTGCTTAGCCGCTGCACTCGGTGGCTGAAGAAGGAAATTAGCGCGCCTTTCAAGGGGAAGGCTTGGAACCAGGCTCAGAAGAAACTAACTATCCACGTATCCCTAAAACAGCCATCTGTTCAATTGGTATCCCCTGAAGTAAGCAGAATCAGTATACGAAAGGATCATGATCGTGGTGAGCCATTAAAGCGGAGCAGGTCATATGAGCAGGCCGCCATCAACAAAGCCGTCCGCGACAACGTGCCGTACAACCTCGACAGCAGCCTGAAGAATCCACGGGTCCTCATTGCGAAGGATATTCAACGTGAGCCGCATCTGCAGCCCGTTTGGGATAAGTGCTTTGCTGCTGGCTTTGCACAAGTGGCTGACTTACAGCCAAGAGTTACAGTCGACTGCTTCAAGAAGAAATGGCAAAAGTACGTACATGTTTATTTTCCTAATGTCATGCTTCTAGTGATTATCTTGTTTGTGGTAATCATACATGCCCATCCATATCACTAGCTTACTTTCAGTGGGGACAGACAACAATAGAATGAAGCATGCACAGCATCATAAGTAAGCACTTTCATTCGGTGCATCCCATGTACTTTGTAGATACGCAACGGATTACAATGCCCAACGTGCAAGGTATGAAAAGGTGAAGGCCACCCACAAGGAGGAACTTGCCTGCAAGCCAGGTTTGTGAGCTCCTACTGCTACTGTCATCCATATACTTGTTTTACAACATTTTTTGATCAGGTTGATTGATAAAAAAATTCCTTTCTATGTATTTTGAAAAATGGAATTTGGGGTAAACGTGGGCCAAAGATTTGTTTTACGACAGAGGACATGCATGCCGCTTACGCTATGTACTGGATTACGAAAATTTTTGACAATGATGTGTATTATGGCATCTGGCGTTGATGTTCGTCTTCGCATTATTTTTATGTAGAGGACCTTGAGAAGAAGCCATGGAAGAAGCTATGGAACAAGGAGTCTCGGGCAGCCTGGAGGAGCTTCAAGTACGCTCAGCCAGATAACCCAGATGCGGGTCCCAGTGAGCGCCGCATTGCGATGGAGGATTTGAATGTGACAGATCGGCAGCAGGAGCTTATTAATGCACTTTTGCAGCGGAAGCAGATTGAAAGCAGTAAGACATCCTTCACCGTACCAGCCACTCCAGTGCCGGTTGGAGCTGGTGGAACAGCTCAGCATACACCAGGCCTTGGTGCACTGGAGTTGCCAAAAGGCACTACGGTAAGATGTGATTATGCATGTGTTCACTTTAATTATTGCTGCTGCTTCGCCACCATAATAGTACGTACTTCTTAGTATGTTTGCAGAAAGTACGTCACAGTTCATGCATAACATTTGTTTCTTATTTCAGCTAGTAAAACAATAACAATTTTTTCATGCCTTTATTTCCTCATTTACGAAATGCTTAATTGCTACCAAACCGCAGAAAAGCGGCCGAAATGACGAGCCGCCAGGAACTCAGGATGGGCGCACTAGCCAACGCCAAAAGCAGCCCGCAAATGGTGAAGATGCATTGATGATGGTGCTGGCTGCCAATGCAGCTCGCATACATCAGAAGGAGAAGGAGATCAAGGCCGCTAGACGCCGACAGGTTAGTCCAAATAATAGTGGTAAAGAGAGTGGATGAAGGGGTGTGCAAATTTCCAGGCGCGCTTAGCAAGGTTATTGCAGGATGGGTGATGTACATTACTGATTGCATGTACAGGGATGTACAGGTCATTAATGTCCTTTAACTTGTTTTCTCCTTTTTGTCTTTTATGTAATTGTTCCTATATTCCTCAAACATACTTCCTTTTCATGTAGGCAAAGAGTTCAGAGCCCTCTAAGGCAAGGAACTCCAGCAGGAATGCTACAAACTCAAGCAAGGCGGCAGCGAAAAAGGTACAGCCCATTCATCCTGTCTTCCCGTTTTAGTGAGTTGTAATTTTATGTTTCATTCTAGTCTTTTAATTTGCTGCGTGCTTTGTGGTTTGATGTGGTATATGTCGATTTGTTTTTCTCTTTTTTAATAAAAAATGTAAGCTTATCATTTCTAAAATCATATATGTATGTTAATGGTGGGCCTTGAAGGTAACGAACAATGACGATGTGCGGCCATCCACGAAAGTGAGACGGACAAGCACGGGCATCAAAAGAAAGGTACATTATATTGAGGCCCGACATTAATTACTTTTTAATAATATTTATTATCACTATCTAGTCCCTTAACGTGTTTTGGACCAGCAGGTGCCGGTGGAAGACAAGTCTACGGACGGTGACGACAATAATGACAGTTACGACCACCGGCGAAAGAAGGTAAATTTCCTGAGTTCAGCTTGTTGTCTTAATTTCCTGCTTGTATGAATGTAATATTCTAATATCTGTTGTTTTGACTGGTAAAGGTCAAGAGTGCTTCGGAAGATGTGCGATGTACACGGGCACGACGTCAACGTGGGAGCTCAGGGAGTAAGAAGAAACAGGTAACAAAGTGTCCACGTACATAGTACCTAGAAGCACTGCCCATCCATCATGATTAAAGATATCGTAACCGAAATTGATAATTGCTGGGTCATGTCGGCTTAATTTACCTTTATACTTATGCATGTAAATAATATCTAATTTTCCTTTTCTGAATTTTTCAGGAGTTGCTTCAGGAGGAGGTGAGCAAGGACGAGAAGAGTGAGGACGAGCAGGATGATGCCACCAGTGCGCGAGAGGACGATGACAACGAAGATAGTGAAATAGAAGATGATTAGATAGAACTAACATCTAACATGTTTGTTTCTAAGCTTATATTAGAGCGGGCTGCTAAATGTGCGGTGGCAGATGAAGTTAGGATGTATGTACCTAATGATGATTGAAATGATTGGTGCATGGTACAAATGATTATTGAACTCATAAACAGAATTTGATTGGCAGGATTGGATGTGTAGAAATTTGATTGTTTCGTTGAATTAATGTGTACTCACCAATGGCTCCTTACCTGGATGCTTCCCGAATATTGAGCTGTAAATTATTTCCTGGAATATTTTCATCTATCAAAACTGAAATCCTATTGATATTCTTCATAACAGCTACGTACATTACGACAGGATAGTATCCGTACACAAAAAATAATTCTGCAGCGGGTTGGCAAAACAGCAAACAATAACAGGAACGATAACTGAAACAGTAAAGAAATAACCAGAACGACCAAAAGTAGTTACAGTGAGCAAGAATGCGAGGCTGCCTCGTACGCAAAGCAAAAGTGGCGCGAATGTTGCTATCGCACGCGTAAGACCTTGCGAAAGCGTGCGAATATGTTAGTTACATGCGTATAAAACTTTTACGCAACCCACAACTGCTAGCTGTGTACACATTATTCGCAGCATACGCAAGCATGCGTTAATGCGCGTTAATGCGCATTAATGCGCGTTAGGCGTGCGTATATTGTGCGTTAGAGAACTTTAAGTGCGTTAACTTCCATGCACACTATGTATTATTGCTTGCGTATGGGTCTCTAACGCTTGCGTTGCGTTAGGCGTAACGCACACCTTAGAATCTATGTGGGTGCGTTTGACATTGCGTAAGTTCGCGTTAGGTTGCGTTAGCTAACGCAAAGTAAACGCAAACATTTTCGTTCCCTCCCAAAAAAGTTTATTTGCGATTGCGTTAGGTGCGTTAGGATTGCGTTAGTGATACGCAAGCAATAACGCAATGCGTTTGATTTGCGTTAGGCTTTGCGTTAGCTCGCGTTAGTTCGCGTTAAGCTTGCGTTAGGCTTGCGTTAGGGGTCCCTAACGCGAGCCTAACGCGAGCTAACGCACGAATTCCTTGTTATAGTGTTCATTCTTCATTCGTTACACTTTCCGTACTGCGTCTTTGCGCTGTCATGAGTAAGTTTGTTGAATTTATACGCAGGGCAAGTTGCAGTCCAGGACCTCAAGGCTGATAAAGAGCACGTGGATGCTGACATCTGTTAACGGAACCAGCAGGTCGTACACTCTACCGTACCAACCGATCGAAGCCAGCTCGGGTTCCCCAGTCTTCCCCGGCGAGAGTGTTCAGTTGGTGCGTTGAGTGGAACGGATTTGCTCTTGCATGGATTAGTCTCGCTGGGTTTGGATAATTAGGGCTTAAAACTTAAACAAAGAAGCTCGGGGTATATGACGCAGTTACTCGTCAGGATATAGCCGTATCGTTGTGGGAAATAAAGGCGGCACCTATCGGGGATAAATCTGTACGGGTGAAGTTGCATGTCTGCATGTCTGTGTGTCTGATCAGGTGTTATTGTGTGCGCATACATCTCGGATATGATGGATATCTTTATCTATATATTTATATCTATACCTATATATCTATATCTATATAGATATATAGATATATAGATAAATATCTAGATATATAGATATGTGTAGAGAGAGTCCACGCAGCTGCGAAGTTACCAAGTGGGAAGTACCCCAAGGTGTATATCACGCCATAAACCCTCCGTCTGTTATTGTCGAAATTAAATCTTTAGAAATTTCTGTTTGGTATATCTCTTCTAAATGTCCTTGAATCTCGCTCATGCTCATACCTCTAGCATAAAGGGAGATTACTTTATCATCGAAACCGTTGAACCTTCTAACACCTTTAGGTAATAATTGTGGGGTAAATTCTCCTTCTCGATCGCGAGGTACGTCTACTGTTAACTGATTACCATTCTCGTCTATTATTGTTTTTTCATAACTACCGTTACGGTTGAGGAACTCTGATCATTTATAATCATATGGAGTTTAAACCCATAGAACCAGTCAATAGAGCTATGCCCTCTTTCTGCTAAACCTGCAAATGTTTTGTTACTTGATATCCTGATATTCTTGCATACTGCAAAATGTGTAGAGTCTACGTAATATATGCCACTTTTCTTACCAGAGAGATAGTGCATTATAAACATCAGTAGCAGAAATAGCTGTGGAATAGTAGCGATAAAACGCTCATAGCAAGGAGGGTTACTAAACAAATTACCCCTGAGGACCATATATAAAAAATCTTAAAATTTTTGAATTGGCTAAAATGGTAAAATATCATTATTGATATTGATTCACTCAAAGTTAGCTTACCTTGCCTATTTCTTTGTTTACTGGAAGTAAGGAGCTTGTGACGTCTCCAGTCTTCATATATTTTACAAAAATCGTCTACAATACTATAAATCGTGGTATACTTGCACATGTTATTAATCCTTAGTTTGGTTGGTACAAATTATAATACTTAGGGATTAATAACGCTCCTAGCTTTTTCTCCTACTTAGCTCTTATCCTTAACTGGGGTAATTTAGGGTCTGTTAATTCTTCCTTACTCATCATCAACGTTATGCCGGAACTAGGGTCAGTGAACCTTGAAAAGTTACAATAATAATCCGTATCAACCCCCATTCTACCCGAAAAGAGCAAATCTTTGGCTAAATTTTCATATTCAATTTGCATTTCCTCTTGGTAAATTCCGGGAATTTTGTCAAGAATATGATATACTAAGCTTATCCTGTAACCCAAAAATTGAGAGTAATATTGCCAGTAAATATTTATTATATTCTACAAATATAGATCTGTAATTTTTGCTTTTTACGAGTACGATATGTGGTACTATTGCTCCCCTAGGGAGGTAGCGAGTGGTTTCATATATTGCCCGTGGCATTTCTTCAGCTAAGGTAACTAACCTAATTGAAGAAATACCATACTTTTTGAGGAGTAAATAAGTATTAATAGGATAATGTTTATTACTTCGTATGGTTTCAGGATCCGAAATTACTTGATATTCCGGTACCCCTTGTTCTTTGAAATAATTTTTATAGGGAACAGGATTCTCATCATTTGCGAGTAAAATAAGTGGTGCATAACCAAGCTTTAACAGAGCAGCAGCCGTATAAAGTTTTTGTTTATTATCACCAAAAATTACAATTGCTTCCGCCCGTGTTCTGGTATCCAATTCATAATTTCCTATCATATATATAAAACCAAAGAATCCTAATAGCCACGATAGTAATATTACGCTAAAAGTTATAGCTGCTGATCTCATTAAAATATTTCTATAAAATTTTCTTTAATATTATATCAAATTCTGTCATGGAAATGTTAATGCCTATCTCTTCTAGAGAGGTTATAGGAAAATCATGTGTACCACAAGGAATTATCCCGGAATAATTATTAAGATTTGGATTGATGTTGACTGCTATACCATGATAAGTAACCCATTTCCTTACTCTTATTCCTATAGCACCGATTTTGGATTCTATATTTTGCCTGTTTTTAACCCAGATGCCTACTTTACCTTGAATTGTAAAAGCTTTAACACTAAGTTCTGTAAGAGCTAATATTATCCATTTTTCTAGTCATGTGATGTATAGTTTTAAATCTTTATCCTTATTTGCAACATCTAAATTTATTATGGGATAAATGACCCTTTGCCCTGGACCATGATAAGTAAATTTTCCCCCTCGACTGGTATAAATAACCGGAAATAAATTAGGCTTCAGTAATTCTTCTCTTTTTGACTGATAAAGTTACTGAGCCTTCGGAAGGAGTAAATTTAACGGAGTTTGATAAAAGATTTAACAAAGCTTGTTTAAGCCTTTTTGGATCAGCTTTCATTACTATGTGTTCTTGAGGTAGATCTCCAAGTAATTTGACATTAGCTTCATCAGCTCTTGGTCTCCCCTGCCGCCATGCATGCATGATCCAAGCCTGATTAGTTGAGTTGTCCTGGAGCATGTGGTTACGTCACAAATTGATCTTATTACTCGACTGCAGATATTGTGTACAGCATGCGGTATGCATACAACGACTAGATACGATGCAGTTCCGATCAAAAGGATTGGTCCGCATCCATCCGTTCTCCTGAACATGCACTCCGTTACCCCACGCAACCTTTAACCACTCACCTCAAGACGTAAGAATGGCGACAACATCAGTGTGATGATGATGGTGATGATGATGGTGATGATGATGATGATGATGATGATGATGATGATGATGATGATGATGATGATGATGAAGATGAAGATGGAGAAGATGATAATGATAATGATGATAATGATGATGATGATGACCAGCACCGAATCGTAAAATGCGTAATGCAATAATTTCCTGTCACGACCTATTCCGTCGTTCCGCGTCTATCTATCAACGAACATGAATGAACGCACACCGCCGCCGCCGCAGACGTGCTTCCTCGCCGACCTCTCCACGACCAAGTGCTCCAACATCACCGATGCCAAAGTCTACCTTACACAGGCGGCGCCCCCCTCCTTCAATATCACATTGAGTGTGCTGGTAATGGTGGTCAGTCTGAGCTACAGCTCAGAGGACTGCAAAGGCAAAGGAGGGGCTGACGTGAGTGATACGTACAAAAACAACGAATGAAGCCGTTGACAGGAATACAAGTAGTAGTAGCTACGTACTAGTGGGTGCCCGTTCACGACTAGAGACCTTCATCATCTCCCCGCTACTCGTATCACCGGTGCTTTCTTAGTTCTTAGTTGTGAGGTCCTGCATGTCCTGACGATTACGTTTGATACGGTACACTCTGGGGATACGGAGGACCTGCCTTTAAAGAGGTTTCGTTCCCCGATGAATGAAATGAGATCCCTTCAATGTCTAACAATAACATCGGTATTTTATAGGAAACCGGACGAGAAGTTCGGTTGGCTTCTGGAATGGCCACCCAACCGAACAATAACTCTATGGTTATAATACCTTCATATATTGAACGTCAATCGACAGCAGGCCTCTTTTCTATCTTTCCCAGGGTGCGTGCTATCAACACCCTAGTGCCGATACATACATGCCCATTCATACATATATCGTGTTCAGGCACGACTGTTATGGCACGACTAATATGCCCCTGGAGTTCCAGGTTCTACCCCGACCTAGAGCGGGCCAAAGATCCTAATGTTAAGGGCAGGGTGCCCCCATGTCGATGAACGGTGACGACCCCAATTAAAGTGACCTGCAAGCTGACCAGTAGCGGAGTTGACCAATAGCGGAGTTGACGCCTTAGTTGATTCGGCAGATTCCGCTGGATGCTAGTGGTGGGTGCTGAACCTGGGAAAACCACTGATTTCGGAGAAGTCGGCATGGGAGACTGGATGAGGGTGCCCCGAAACACCGGGGAAGGTAGGGACTGCCAGGTTAGTGGCCACGGGTGATGTACCCCCCAATCCTACACACATACATGCCGTAACGAATGCTGGGCCGATTACCAAAGGACTCCTTACAAACCATTACATAGAATAATAATAACGTCTAACATACATACCATCATATTGTATAAAATAATTTTATATTGTATAATGTTATTTTAAATTAACAATAACATTAATAATAACATCGACTTATATTAACTAACTCATTCAATATTACTTCATTACAGCACATGTTGAGAGCGCCGCACTCGTCGCGATGCATGCCTTGCAACCGAATATCGTTATTCGGACCCTTGCATCATGCGAATGCCGGAAAGGCTTATACGTTGTTATGCTTGGACATCGCCTATACGCAGTAGGGTTGTCACACTTAGGATCGGCCTCCTAGTGTGAATCGTACGACATTGTGATGCTGCGAGTATAACAGATGCGAGGACGGCTAAGCAAGAGAAGACATTCGATACCGAAGAACACTCGTGTGTTCTACGCTATTATTACTATACGCTATTCTACTTAGCCCGAGCTAAGCCTAAACTTCGCTATTCACCGCCGCGTGATGATTGCTTGCTTCCGGCGCTGACGGCGATTACGTCCATTGCACCGCTTCGATCTGTAAGACTGTAAGTTATATCTCTTCTTGTTTGAAGTCTTCCGCTGTCTCTGTTTGCTCGCGCTTGTCTTGCTGTACTTGCAAGTGCTCGCGCATCCGTGTCGAAAGCCTTCAGACGCGCAGATACTTATGAGCAAACACGAAGGAGAGGTACAACAGAGGCAATAGGAGCCCCTGTCATCGTTGACCGTGGAGCCTGGCGTCTTGAGCCAATCATTGGTGTGGATGTCAGATGTCCCCACAATGAAGATGTAAGGGCTAGACAAGCAGTTTGGCAAGGAAAGACTGGCAGTGATGTCAGGGTCGCCGCCTGGTGCGATTTGGCGGCAAAGTGCGAGTCAGTCGCTACTACGAGGAAAATGGCGCTACATAGGAGATCAACGATCAGGTTATGGTTCCTTCTGAGGACACCTTAAAAGTGTTGTGCTACGGTTCATTTCCCGTCGACGCGTAGGTCGACGCGATCCTATGAGTCGAAGTGCTTTTGTGATGAACGCATTACATATGAATGAAACTGCATGATATAAATGTATTCGCATACATTTATATATGCATCTGGCATGTTGTCATTATCCATCGCGACATCGCACCATGGCAAATCCGCCTAGCATGCATGAATGACCTAATCATTGAAGTGCGCATTATGCTCGTGCTACGAAACGATAAGTAATATTATCTGATATAATATTACTTCATTAAAGCACACGTTGAGAGCGCCGCACTCGTCGCGATGCATGCCCTGCAACCGGATATCGTTATCCGGACCCTTGCATCATGCGAATGCCGGAAAGGCTTATACGATTGTTATACGTAGACATCGCCTAGACGCAGTAGGGTTGTCACATCTAGGATCGGCCTCCTGATGTGAATCGTACGGCACTGCGATGCTGCGAGTATAACAGATGCGAGGACGGCTAAGCTAGACAAGACATTCGATACCGGAGAACACTTGTGTGTTCTACATTACTATTACTATACGATATTCTACTTAGCCCGAGCTAAAGCCTGAACTTCGCTAATCACCGCCGCGTGATGATT
The DNA here is from genome assembly GCA_030268105.1 of Volvox africanus. NCBI lineage: Eukaryota > Viridiplantae > Chlorophyta > Chlorophyceae > Chlamydomonadales > Volvocaceae > Volvox > Volvox africanus. The sequence goes on along the minus strand of BSDZ01000010.1, from coordinate 1,654,414 downwards.
GCTTGCTTCCGGCGCTGACGGCGATTTCGTCCATTGCATCGTTCTGATCCGTAATACTGTAAGTTATATCTCTCTTCGTCTTGAAGTCTTCCGCTGTCTCTGTTTGCTCTCGCTTGCCTTGCTGTACCTGCAAGTGCTCGCGCATCGGTGTCGATAGTCTCCAGACGTGCAGATACTCATGAGCAAACGCGAACGAGAGGTACAACAATTTGGTATCGAGACAGGTTCGTTGCCTAACTGTCTCTCTTTGTCTAATCGGAAGTAGGTTCTTTCTATGGCGAGTTCCAGCGACGAACCACGAGGACCGCTAGATACTTTTGCCGAAGATTTAGGCCGCGCCGTTTTGGACGCCGCCGCTTCCGGTTTGTAATTGTTTAATTGCTTTTGCTTAGATTGCTGCACTTGTTGTGTAAGTGTACGCTCTGAGTCGCAGGTAATCTCAGTGCACCGGCATTGCTTGCCGCGGCGACTGAGACCGGCGTTCGTCCGGACCAGTTGGCGACTCTCATTGCTCAAACTACGGAGATCAGGACTCAGCTGGGCAATTACTTGCTGAGTTTGCTGAATCTTCTCAAGAGTACTGTCGGTAGGCTCACCGAATCGCTTTGTACTCTTGCCTTTGCGATAGAAGTCGGCTTCTATTACGCAAAACTAGGGTATTGTTTCGTGCTCCATGTCCGCGGAACACGACGATACGCCGCACACTAGCCTAGCTAGCCAACCCGATTTCGTTGTAGCTGCTAGAGCGCCGGATAGAGGTCTTGAGACTGTTGGCGCGCGAGCCACTCAAGAGCCCCTTTTCCTTCAGACCCCTGCTCACTTAATTGTGCCGCATTCAGCAGTGAATACGAATATGGACAACACTGCTGGACCAAGGGTTCTGCCATTACCTCAAGCTCGAGGGCATGATGACATCCCTGAGGTGATGAGATTGTCGATTCCCGTTCCTAGGCTCAATATTTCGCTGACCGACAAGACACCAGGGCATAGCATAGCCGATGCAACTCGTGCGTACGTGCGTGACGCTAAAAAGTACCTCCAAGCTGTTCATGGTGGCGACAATGACGGTATCAGGTGTCTCTTCGTTGGTAACACCCTCGAGGGCGCAGCGAAGGACTGGTATCGCAATTGGACCAACGCCCGGGGCAGCTATACTTTTGACGAGTTAGTCGTCGCTTTGCTCGCACGATTCGCTACTGAGGTTCAAGCACGCGATGTGGAAGCTCGTAACGTTTTGGCAGCGGGTAGCTACCACATGCGTCGGGATGAAAATGTACCTGCGTACCAGTCACGCTTTGAAGCACTAGTGACTCCCATTGCTGACCTCACCGAATCTGAGCGTGTCTTTTGGTTTAGGCGAGGCCTAACGAAACTTTTGGCTAAATGGTGCGCCACTGACTTGGTTGGAGCGCAGATCAAGTCGTATGACGCGTTGGTCGCTTTTGCTAAGGGCGCGGAGATACGACTTCTTGCCGGCGAGGAAGAAGTCAAGTCTGCCCCTCGTGCAAATGCCGTGCAAGTGCAGGATCCGCTTGGGGAAGCTGTGGCTCTCGACCAGGACCTCGGCGCGACCCGCCCCACGCCTACTGCCGCGACGCGACGCAGCAACAGGCAACGCAAGGCGCGCGGGGGCGCTAGCTCGGGTGTCCGTGGTCCAGGAGGGGCAGGTCCGAGCTCGGACCCAGCTAGGAACAGGAAGCGTGGTGGTGCGCCGTCGTCGGCAGCCGCACAGCGTTCCGACCCCAACGCGAAGCGTACTCGTACGGACGACACATTTATGCCAAAATGGAATTGCAATCGTTCCGAATTCGAGCGTCGAAAATTGGCCAACGTTTGTCTACGGTGTGCGGAGAGCCATTCTACGAAGGATTGCCCTCTAATGCCGCCGTTTGTACCTCAGCCGAAATAGGGGCTTGCCCGGGTTCCTGCGGAGGGGGCTCTACCTGGGTTTTCTGAACTAACGCGTGGTCGGTGGTCATCCTTACGGCCAGCCGTTAAGGCATTGTTGCCTTGTGTACTTGGACACATCGAGCGAGTCATTGCGCGACGCATCACGCTTGACGGACGCACGGGACTTCTCTGCTTCGACCCGTTGTGTAATTTGTTTACACCTCGCCGTCCCCTGTCGTCTATCGATCTGTCTAACCACGTGGTTTTGTTCATCCCCTCGTCTCTGCGTGAGATGTCGGAACAGTTGGCCATGTACAGGAGGTGTAGGCGTCAATATCCAGGCACTGCCGCATGTGTATTACTCCCCGCTTTCTGTCGGCGCAAGGCAGAGGCATCGTTAAGGGGTATGCGGCATGTCCACCGGTTCGAGCCGGGCACCGTTTTGTTTAATGGTGTGGATCGGGAGGGTACGTTGGCTCCGTGGCCACACCTATCCTACTCGGTTGACGTTTGGTACGAAGCTCCTGATGGGGGTGCCGTTGGTTACGGGCCCGCCTTAAGTGCACTGACGTTGTCTGCTGGGCAGTCGCTCGTAGATAACCGTGTCCCTGTGGTTCAGATCGGTTTGAATGGCCGTACTCTGAAGGCACTTGTTGACACCGGTGCCAGCGACGACTTCATCTCTGTCGCAGAGGTGAATGCGCTGGGGTTGTCCCCAGAGTCGTCTGATTGTACACAGGTTACCCTTGCTGACGGGGGTAAGCATCCCATCATGGGCAGGATTACCCTTAGCCTATCGTTAGGCCCTTTGCGTGTTGTGACCCGGCCGTACGTGCTGCAGGGCTTAGCAGAGACTGCACCGTACATAATGGGGTCGTCGACATTACGACAGTACCGCGCGCGCATCGACATGGAGACCGCAACCCTGCATATGTGCAAGGGTACTCTGTCGATTAAGGTACCTTTCCTGTCGTTCGAATATGTCACACCAAAGGAGGGCGAAACTGAGGCGGTGCCTATGGTTAATTTCGCTGTGACCGCAATGGCCGCGCGAATCGAACCAGAGCTAGTCGGGCGTAAGGAGGCCGTCCGTTTGTTACGGAAGGGTGCCCACGGACTGCTTTTAAGGCCGCGGGTGAGCTGTTGTGTCACCACCGCGCAGATTTCTGTGGATCCTGAGGTTGAGGCCCTACTGTCGCAGTATGAGGACGTCTTTAAAGATATCCCTGGCCTACCACCTATGCGTCCTGTTGATCACACAATCCCTCTCATGCCTGGAGCGCAGCCTACGGCCCGGCCAATGTACAGGTTGAGTCCATTGGAACTGGACGAGGTGAAGCGCCAGGTGACGGATTTGCTCGCGAAGGGTATGATACGCCCCAGCACATCCCCGTATTCTGCACCGATTTTGTTTGTCGGTAAGAAGGATGGGACCTTGCGCATGTGCATTGATTACCGGGGGTTAAATGCGAATACGGTGAAAAATCGCTACCCTTTGCCACGCGTTGACGACCTGTTGGATAAGCTGAAGGGATCGGCTTATTTTTCCTCAATTGACTTACAACAGGGCTACAATCAGATTCGCATCGCTGCCTCTGATATCCCGAAAACCGCTTTTCGGACGCCCTTCGGTCACTTTGAGTATACGGTCCTATCGTTTGGTTTGACTAATGCCCCTGCTACGTTTCAGGCGGTTATGGACCGAATGTTTAGGCCGTTTATCGACAGGTTCGTCGTTTGCTACCTGGATGACATCTTGGTATATTCTAAAACGCGCGAGGAGCACTTGGAGCATCTTCGGCTCGTGCTCGACGTTATGAGGCGGGAGCAATTGTTTGCTAAACGCGCCAAATGCTTTTGGGCGCAGCCTCAGGTGGAATATTTGGGCCACATTGTGTCGGCCACCGGTGTGAAGATGGACCCGCGGAAGGTCGCCGTGGTTCGCGATTGGCCCGCGCCTCAGAACCTCACGGAACTGCGTAAGTTCCTTGGCTTGACCAATTATTTCCGGAAGTTCATTGAAAAATATTCCATCATTGCGGCCCCGCTTACTAACTTAACTCGCAAAGGCGTTTTCGTTTCGCTCGAGTCGTGGACGTCGCAATGCCAGCGGGCATTCGAAGAGCTCAAACGAATCGTTGCCGAAGATGTCACCCTTGCATTCCCTGATTACTCGTTGCCATTTCGTGTTGAGGTAGTGTCTGATGCCTCAATATTTGGAAGCGGCGCTGTATTGTTACAGGAAGGGCGACCGATCGCCTTCACGAGTAAGAAATTTTCTGGTGCGGAGATTCGCTACACCACCGGGGAACAGGAGCTTCTGGCCGTGCTGCATGCTTTAAAGGAATGGCGCTGTTACCTCGAGGGACGCCCGTTTACTTTAAAGACTGACCACAAGCCCCTAACGTTTTTGCAAAGCGTTCCGACGTTGAACCGCCGTCAAGCTAGATGGATGGAATATCTAGCTAGGTTCAACTGCACCTGGGAGTATATTACTGGTAAATTGAATATTGCCGATGCTCTCAGTCGACATCCGTCGCTACACGCTGCAATTTTGGCAGCGCCCGTCGTGCGGCCGCGTAGCGAGGAGGTTCCGATCGCGACGGACCTCGCGGAGCGGTTGAAGGTTGCCTACAACGTAGACGCCTGGTTCGCGGACCCGGCTAATGTAGAAAACCTTCGCAAGCAGAATGGCCTTTGGCTACGGACGGAGGGTGCAGCTACGCAAATCGTCGTTCCGAACGACGACGCGCTACGCTACGACATCCTTGCGCGGTTCCACGAGGACCCGTTAGCAGGACACCCTGGTAGCAAGCGATTGATCGACTTGGTGCAACGTTCCTTTTGGTGGCCTCGTTTGGCTAAGGATGCGGCGAACTTCGTCCAGACATGCAGTCTGTGCCAGCGCAATAAGGCTTTGTCCGGTAAGGGCCATGGGTTGTTGCAACCGTTGCCTGTCCCGGATGCGCCTTGGGAAAGTGTTTCCATGGACTTCGTAGTCGCGCTGCCCAAAACTGAGGGGGGATACGATGCGGTGTTCGTAATGGTCGATCGTCTGACTAAGATGGTTCACCTAGCACCATGCACATCATCCTGCACGGCTGAGCAAACCGCACGTTTGTTTTTCGATAATGTGGTTCGGTTACACGGGATTCCCAAAAATGTGATCTCGGACCGCGGTGGACAGTTCACGTCTAAGTTTTGGGAAGCGCTCTGCAAACTAGTTGGCATGCGCGTCAACCTGAGCACGGCGTATCACCCGCAGACTGATGGTCAAACCGAACGCACAAACCGCACGTTGGGTGATATGTTGCGCAATTATGCTGGTCGCACACCACTTGTTTGGGATACATATTTGACTGCGGCAGAATTCGCGCTTAACAACGCTGTTAACCGCTCTACAGGCAAAAGTCCGTTCTTTCTTAACTACGGGTTTCATCCCGCGCTACCCGTGTGGCGTGAGTTGGAAGTGAACGTGCCTGCTGCTAAACTTTTTGCCAAGTCTTTTATGTCCCGAATCACAGACGCGAAGTCATGTTTGGACGCGGCGCAGCAACGAACGACAGAATACTACAACAAATCCAAGCAGGATGTGACGTTTTCGGAAGGGCAACTCGTGTTGCTAAGCACCAAGAACTTGCGTTCCTTGGCCGACGGATCCCGAAAACTCTTACCCCGCTGGATTGGTCCGTATCCTGTCGTGCGCATGGTTGGGAATGTGGCTGTGGAGCTTGCATTGCCCACTGATATGACCATTCACCCCACGTTTCACGTATCGCTTATTCGTCCGTATCGTAGTGCGGAACCCGTCCCTGAGCCTGCTAACGCCCCCACAGCGATCGAACCAGTTCTCGAGACCTGGATCGCTGGTAAACAGAAGTTTTACGATGTGGAGCGGGTGTTAGATTATCGCGCGCGTCGTGTGGGCCGACACCGACGTAAGCGAACAGTACACGAGTACTTGGTTAAGTGGACAGGGTATACCGACGAGCACAACTCATGGGAACCGGCACGCAACTTCTCACAGGACATGAAACCCCTGCTCGAAGAAGCCCGCAAACGTGCCACACAAGCCCAATGACCCCTGCAGTCGATGCTGTATGATGCAGCGAGGACGCTGCATACGGGAGGGGGGATAATTGTTGTGCTACGGTTCATTTCCCGTCGACGCGTAGGTCGACGCGATCCTATGAGTCGAAGTGCTTTTGTGATGAACGCATTACATATGAATGAAACTGCATGATATAAATGTATTCGCATACATTTATATATGCATCTGGCATGTTGTCATTATCCATCGCGACATCGCACCATGGCAAATCCGCCTAGCATGCATGAATGACCTAATCATTGAAGTGCGCATTATGCTCGTGCTACGAAACGATAAGTAATATTATCTGATATAATATTACTTCATTAAAGCACACGTTGAGAGCGCCGCACTCGTCGCGATGCATGCCCTGCAACCGGATATCGTTATCCGGACCCTTGCATCATGCGAATGCCGGAAAGGCTTATACGATTGTTATACGTAGACATCGCCTAGACGCAGTAGGGTTGTCACATCTAGGATCGGCCTCCTGATGTGAATCGTACGGCACTGCGATGCTGCGAGTATAACAGATGCGAGGACGGCTAAGCTAGACAAGACATTCGATACCGGAGAACACTTGTGTGTTCTACATTACTATTACTATACGATATTCTACTTAGCCCGAGCTAAAGCCTGAACTTCGCTAATCACCGCCGCGTGATGATTGCTTGCTTCCGGCGCTGACGGCGATTTCGTCCATTGCATCGTTCTGATCCGTAATACTGTAAGTTATATCTCTCTTCGTCTTGAAGTCTTCCGCTGTCTCTGTTTGCTCTCGCTTGCCTTGCTGTACCTGCAAGTGCTCGCGCATCGGTGTCGATAGTCTCCAGACGTGCAGATACTCATGAGCAAACGCGAACGAGAGGTACAACAAAAAGCGCCGAGAAATTTTACTGGTCGTTCACGAGCTACAACGATGCCGACGCAAAGATGGAGCGGATTGGCGGTAACTTCACAGTGAACTAGAACCTTTACCGCATTTATACGTTGAAAGCTTTTTGACTATGCCTTTATTTACTGGGCAGCTCGCGGCGCGGCGTTTTGTAAGTTTGTAGTTCGAGCAAGGTGGATTTCACCTACATTGATAACAGCTCAGGCGACGTTTTCATAGGTGCTTTATTGCTATGTTTTGTCAGAGCACCCCATAGCAGTTCAAGGCAATTGATGTGCTTGCCGAGCCATAGACCTCGCCTGTGAGTGGCCTGTGCCTGTCAGCCGCACGTTATCTCATGGAGAACTCTTGTTAGGAAACGCTAACGATGCAAGAGGTGGCGTTCTCTTGGTGAGAACAAGTTTGTTTCGTGCAGTTCAGAGTACTGCATAATTGCAGCTTCTAATTGCCTTGAGGAAAAAGGGGCAGAAGTTTTCATCACACCACTAGGTACAGCTATGTTCGCATACTGCCATTGGGCCGTATTTTTCTGAGTACGTTCGAGTACTGCCATTGGGCGGTATGGCATTTGCTTGTGGTAGTGATTGGCGACCTGAATTAACTCTCGATTTGTTTTGGTTATGTCAGTGGTGCCCTGCCTAATTCCCAATTTGTGGATGTTTGCCTGCCCGTAACTCAGACCTCATGCAGCACAGTGAAACGACAGCGTCTTGTTGTACCTCTCCTTCGTGTTTGCTCATAAGTATCTGCGCGTCTGAAGGCTTTCGACACCGATGCGCGAGCACTTGCAAGTACAGCAAGGCAAGTGCGAACAAACAGAGACAGCGGAAGACTTCAAGACAAAAAGAGATATAACTTACAGTCTTACAGATCGAAGCGATGCAATGGACGAAATCGCCGTCAGCGCCGGAAGCAAGCAATCATCACGCGGCGGTGATAAGCGAAGTTTAGGCTTAGCTCGGGCTAAGTAGAATAGCGTATAGTGATAGTAGTGTAGAACACACGAGTGTTCTCCGGTATCGAATATCTTCTCTTGCTTAGCCGTCCTCACATCTGTTATGCTCGCAGCATCGCAATGCCGTACGATTCACACTAGGAGGCCGATCCTAAGTGTGACAATCCTACTGTGTATAGGCGGTGTCTACGCATAACAACGTATAAGCCTTTCCGGCATTCACATGATGCAAGGGTCCGAATAACGATATTCGGTTGCAAGGCATGCATCGTGACGAGTGCGGCGCTCTCAACGTGTGCTGTAATGAAGTAATATTATGTCAAATAATATTACTTATCGTTTCATAGCATGAGCATAATGCGCACTTCAATGATTCGGTATTTCATGCATGCTAGGCGGATTTGCCATGATGCGATGTCGCGATGGATAATGATAACATGCCAAATGCATATATAAATGTATGCGAATACATCTATATCATGCAGGTTCATTCATATGCAATAATCATTCATGTGTTCATCAAGATAACACTTCACCTTGTAGGGTCGCATCGACCTACGCATCCGCGGGAAACGAACCGTAGCACAACACGTCTGCCTTGGTGGTACGATGTGAGGGCCATGAGAGCCCGACGGACCTTTGTTTACTATGATGTTCAGGTTATGACAACTGGAAGGTCAGTACCTTGAACTCGAGGGATATGTGAAGCCATCTAGGTTGCAGCCATTTGTGAGTTTTTGTGTCAATTATGGGAACGTAGCTAATTCCCTCAATCAGACATGAGGCAGATCAGTTGCTTGGCCTTGTTCACCTGGATGTGTGTGGCTAGATCCTGGAGCTATTGACTTTTGTTTTGAGGCTTAGAGAGTCAGAGGTCTGTGGTCTGAGTGCCCTAATGTAGGGCAGACGGAGCAGCAGTATGAATGACCCTGGGATGGACTGTTGGTGGCTAATGTGGTTCATGTTTATGAGGCGAAACCATACAAGGGTGTGCGCAAAGTGTTTATTCTACAGGTATGACCAGCAGGATAGAGCCTGGCTGGAAGAGGGACCTGATGAGAGGTCGCCTGATGAGTTCCCAGCAGGATAGAGCCTGGCTGGAAGAGGGACCTGATGAGAGGTCGCCTGATGCGTTCCCAGCAGGATAGAGCCTGGCTGGAAGAGGGACCTGATGAGAGGTCGCCTGATGCGTTCCCAGCAGGATAGAGCCTGGCTGGAAGAGGGACCTGATGAGAGGTCACCTGATGAGTTCCCAGCAGGATAGAGCCTGGCTGGAAGAGGGACCTGATGAGAGGTCACCTGATGAGTTCCCAGCAGGATAGAGCCTGGCTGGAAGAGGGACCTGATGAGAGGTCGGCTGATGCGTTCCCAGCAGGATAGAGCCTGGCTGGAAGAGGGACCTGATGAAAGGTCACCTGATGAGTTCCCAGCAGGATAGAGCCTGGCTGGAAGAGGGACCTGATGAGAGGTCGCCTGATGCGTTCCCAGCAGGATAGAGCCTGGCTGGAAGAGGGCTGCCCAATGAGTATGTATGACATGTGTTAGGGAGTCGATGGCAGAGTCCTGTGGAATGCTCTCAATTATGTTTGGGTAGCTATCCTGGTTATCCCCTGATGTAATGAGGGATGGAAGGCTGCAAGTGTTTTGCACGTCTTTATGATTGCTTTGCTTGATTTGCTTGGCTCTGCTTGCGTTCTCGGCATGTCCTTGTGTCCAGCCCTGTGAACGTCATTTTCGTGGGAGTATTCTGTACGAGCTTAGTCTCTGGAGTGCAACCGTTCTTTAAAGGTCGTGTAACCTTAGTGTTCGCCGAGTGCGTGGGAGACGTCTTGCGCTACAGGTACCTAAGTGTTCACTTAGAAGTTTTGGCAGCGGCGGAATCAAAGTTTGAAAGGCTGTCAGTTGGCGTTGATTGCGTGGCGACGTACTGTCCGCGAGGGAGTCTTTCGAACGTTTCTTTCGGTCACCAACGTTGCGCCTCATCGTCGCAGTTGAGTTTTAATGTTGTCTTTGTTTGAAGTCACAGATGCAATTGTTAGAAAATGTCACATCGTATGCTTGCAGTGCGTACGGGAAATCTGCCCGTGTGGGAGTGTTGTGATATTCGGTCAGACTTCTTCATGTGTTCATTGGTTGAACGTATTGTCAGGAACGTACTGCGGCTGAATTTCAAATGTGAAGGGTCTTATGTACGATCCTTCACCAAGTTGCTATTTATTCCCCGAAGCTGACTTGCTTTTTTAGCTGTTTGTAACGATCTATTGCTTGCCCGGACTTTGGAGTGTCCTTGTGGCTGGAGGCATAGTGGCAGCTCGCTTGTCCAGCTTGTGCAGAACTGGACTTTTCTCAACTGTTGCGACGCGAGTTTCACAACAGTATCTCTGTGTTAATATCCATCAAACTGTTGAGGCCCAATTGGAAGATGTCCAATTTCCTGGTCATCACAGATATTAGCCCGACATACACCAGGATACTACACTGTAGAAGATACGCATGTGTACACGCATCTAGCTAGACAAGAGTTGGTAGGAAGCCAGAAACAGGGTGGGCCCCCCAGTATCTGTTGTTGTATCCTGGGGTATCTACGGGTAGTGTCCAGGATTGGACCGCAGATGGTCATCTTCCGATTGGGCCCTTGTAGGCGGACACAACAGAGATACAACACCTGTACCGTGTGATAGATTGGATGTCAAGTTATTTGGACATTGAGGGATTACATGCGCATGTGCGCCTGCTTGAGTAGACACACACAGACAGGGGCCGGTGAGCGTGTGCAGGTTCGTAGCTAGATAGCAGCAGTCGGTCAGCGAACCCACGTGAATAAATTTCATGCAAATATATGTAATGATAGGACTAGCCATCTCAGATAATCACCCAGAAAAATAGGATCATGCATATGCAAGTATTGCTTTCCGACCTGAAATACTTTGTTAGTATATCGCTGTGTACCGCTACAATCACGTGATTGTTGCAAGAATGGATCGCTGTATACCCCAGCTGATACATCATTTGATAAAAATTGATTTACCCAGGTTAAGTTGCGAGAGGCAAAGGTTGGACTGCGGGCTGGGACAATCCATAGAGGGACAGGGAACCTCCGGGACAGTTAAGGGCTCCTCCATAAAGGTAACAGCTAGCGAGCATGTTTTGAACTCAGCAGACTTAGTACAGTCCTTGCCTCGGATCTTTGACGGCGAGTTAATATCACACAAAATCTCCTCTGCGTATCCGAATTGCAGTGGTTGACCTCATGATGAAACAACCTATCAAAATGGACAGCCCATTGCTCAATATTCTGAATGGGACAAAAGTGGGGAGAGCCTTTGCTCTCTAATCTCGTCCAAAAAGCCCTGGGATCTCTTTTGAATTCATCCACCAAGGCTTCGAAGTTTTGGATGTGATACGTACACCTCCTTGGCTTACCACCTCAACCTCGATATATGGTACGCAATTGGCTAAGCACTTGGGTCATCCAAAGAACCATTCAACCGCATACTGGCTTTTTGATCTAAAATAGCCGTTCTGGCGCCGGCACAATCAGGATTCCACCAGCCGCATCTCCATCATTACGAATAAACGCCTGTGTGGCTCGCATTGATGGGTCATGCTCTTTAAAGGCTTTATTAAGAGCTCTGGACAAGCAAGGGAAGAAGAAGCAGTAAGAGCAGTTAGAACATTAATTGCCTCAGTGCTACAGAGGGAACTACCAAGCTTGTCTGTGATAGAAATCACCTGCTGCAGGACAGCACTGTCATCACTTTCAAAAAGCTGCAAATAACCAGGAATGTGCATCCATGTGATTAGCTATGCTACGACGTCGCTGATTTATCCCCTGGTCTGCAGCAACAATACCTAGGCTGAGGTGAATAGGGTAATTATCACGTATTAGCTCTTTGACCCCAACTTTTCAACTTTGACCCAAACAGAAGCCAAGGGAATACCTTAACCTCTAATTGTTGTGCCTTCTAGAAAAGGGAGCTGAAACAATATACAGATCAACAACACTACGACCATCTCTATTCTTGTGCCAAAATGTGTATTCACCTTCATTATCTCCAGCCACCTGCCCATCGAGTCAAACCACACATAACCACTGATTCTCCAATGGGAGTGCCCATCTGCTCCTCTAAGCCAATCTCGCCTTCTATATCAGGGAGATCTCCTATGTTGGCTGTCTGTTGTATCTCTGTGTTAATATCCGCCAACCTGTTGTGACCCGATCGTAAGGTATACAGTTTCCTGATTATCTTTAATACTAGTCTTAAATACCCCAGGATACTACACTGTCCTGACATTCATATCCCTTGTGATGAGGATTTCATCTGGGGACCCTCGGTAACGTCATATAAGCACCTTCGATCTAGCAAAAACACGCTCGTCAGTATGCCCTATATTGTGCACATCAGAATGGCGCCAATCAGAAGACTGTCCCCCCAAAGCTAAAGCGTCTGCTTTGGTGTGGAGTCAGACGCTCTGCATACCCCTAGGAATGCGAGAAACACCAAGAAAATCCATAGACCAAGCAATCCGTTTGATGTACCCAGACTGCAACACCTCTTCTTGTCGCAGGGCGTCCAGGGCGTATGGCCCTCACGCTAAAAAGGCACGACCCCTTTGGCCTTGATGGTCCTTGACGGCTTTCATATCCGTCATGTGTGTTTCAGTGATGATAAGTACATCATACTTTGTCGTCAGGTTCCATGTGTTCCTGGCACATTCGCTCCAGGCTCGTGTAGCCCAGGTGCCCCAAGCGCCGATGCCACAGTGCTGCCTTTGAGCCTTCTGACCCGACCGCCGCACATGAGCGGCCTTTCTTGGCTAAACGCCCTGCTGTGTGATGGCGAACAACATAGGGGCGTCCCACCTTGTCTGCACGTAGGATCGTCCTCCCCTTTGCCTGCACGAGTGCTTTGTTGTGGCCCAACTGAAAGGTAGCGCCACGCTCATCAAAGATCCCTGCTGAGATCAGCTTTACTGTCACCTTGGGCACCACATAGACGTTCTTGAGCTCAATTTGCAGCCCCTTGACGGTGTTACTCCACATGGTGTAACGGCCCACGTGGGTCGGCTTATACCTGGAGCCATTGTAGCCAACCACCGTGAACATCTCTTCTGGCTGCACAGCTCTCACGTCCTCCAGCTCTGACACGTCGTAGGTGATATGCCATTCTGACGCTGAGTCCAGGTGCCAGGCGTTCGACCGCGACTCGTTTCCAACTGCATACGCCATTTTTTGTGGGCTCCCTGCGCTGAAGGTTGCTCCCGCCGCGTATATAGTTTTCCTGTTGGTCTGCCAGGCGCTTCTTGCATACTCCGATAAAATGCCCTGGCTTGCCGCAGTAATGACAGATAGCGTTTGACTTACTCCTCTGCTTACTTTGTTGATTACGGCCTGTAGAGCTTGCGTTGCCACCACTTCGGTGCGTGATGTATGCGGATGATGACTCCCTGTTGTCATCGTCCGGTATCACATACGCCATGAGTCGCGCAACCACTTGCGAGAAGTCCAGCTCTCCTTCACGCATTGTCAGGGCTGTCTACATGGTGACTTGCTTGAGAGTCCTTTAATGACTATTGTAGAGAGCTACGTGTCTGCGACTACGTGTCCCACATCCAGCAAGTCCAACTGTATCTGTCGCGCGCGGCTGATATATATTGGCAGCTCCTCTCCATTGGCCATTTTAAAGTCACTTAGCTCCTGTCGAAGTGCTACCTTTCTCGTATTGCAGGTCGATGCGAACGTAGCTGCCAAAGCGTCCCAGGCGGCCTTCGCATTTGCCGCCCGAACAATTGTTTGGAGGTGGTGGTTTTTAACGTTCTTGGCCATCACACTCTTGACCTTGTCGGACATGGTGACATCCGCCTCTGCAAATGGTGCTTGTAGCAGGGCGCGACTGTATCCAAGCTCCGCGCACAACAATTGGAATCGCAGCTTCCAAGTTGAATAGTTGTGCAGGTCCAACGGCTCGTCCAGCCTATCCTTTCCCATTGTGAAGACCTATAAATGCGAAGATCAACACTAGAAATGGGCAAAAGATGTCAGGCTCCGCGGTCAACGTTGACTGGGGCTCATAACCTATTGAGACGTAGACTATCAGACATAAGGAAGCCTGACATAATTACGAGAAAGTATAAGTTACATATTATCTGATAGTAAAAGAAGTCCAAATAGTTCGTTCTGGAGTCGGCACATATACTTGCGTGTATAGCACTACAAACTGTACGGGTCGATAGCGTACCGCCGAGTACAGCTACAACATCACGATTGCTGCTAGAACGGATCGTTAATACACCATTTTATAACATATTCGCACTGGGTTTCGCCTGCTTACGCACATTTCGCAGCTTTACGCAGCCAAGCGTGATGTAACGCGCCCCTAACGCAATTTTCCGTAGCCATAGTAATTGGGGGCTCCACCTTTTTCTGGATTCAAGCCGACACCAGCTCTTGTTTTGTACGTATAGATACATGCATGCGGCTAAAGGTGATCTGGATAAAGATGGATGGATGGATGGATGGATGAATAGACAGACAGACAGACAGACAGACAGACAGACAGACAGACAGACAGACAGACAGACAGACAGACAGACAGACAGACAGACAGACAGACAGACAGACAGACAGACAGACAGACAGACAGACAGACAGACAGACAGACAGACAGACAGACAGACAGACAGACAGACAGACAGACAGACAGACAGACAGACAGACAGACAGACAGACAGACAGATAGATAGATAGATAGATAGATAGATAGATAGATAGATAGATAGATAGATAGATAGATAGATAGATAGATAGATAGATAGATAGATAGATAGATAGATAGATAGATAGATAGATAGATAGATAGATAGATAGATAAGTGTGGCGAAAATGGGGTCTGGATATCTGGATGTGAGTCACAAGTTATCTAGATGCGGCTAAGGGGGTTCTTTGTCAGTATATATCTAGCTAGATGCGATTTTGGGGCACCCAAATCAACAAATGCAGGCCGCCCGGATGTTTAGATGCCACTTGCTGCCTGGGTATCTAGATGAGATTTTTATTTGGCCCGGCAATGAAGCTTAAGGGAGCCTGGCCTACTAGGTATCTATAACCGATAATGTGGCAGGAGCCCTTTAAGCCAACCTCAGCCTTCAAATTAGTAGGCAGGCATATAGTTGGGATTTCGTGTTCCCGGAAACTCAAATCATATATAGTGACAGAACATTGAACACTGTGGTTGTAGGATACATAAAAGTACAGGTTGTACTCATATGTAATACCTAATAAAAGGATACGAATATACCGTGATGAAGTTGAAGCACGTGTTTATGCTGTCGCCGAATGTAGCGAATGCCTGTCGACAGCGACGAAGAGGCCAGGGCGATATGAAGAGCGAACGAAAGGGGGAAAGGCGAAAGGGGGCCCCAGACCACTTACGTACACACAACCTTGCCGTACGCAAAGCACATAAATGGATTCACTTATTCACTGATTCACACAGCCAGGGCACCCATGATAGTTTCCAAATGTTCATGGCGCATACCAAAAAGACAGCCATCCGGTCAATCTCTGCACGGTGCAGCTGGTTTGCTGAATTCCCTTTTCCGCGTGCACGCAGAGAGGGAACAAGGCTGCAGCAGCAAACCACCCCACCCATGCCATCCAGCACCATCAGTGTATCTCCAGCCATATACCACCTCCCCGTAGCTCCTCGTACCTCGATGGCGTTTCCAAAGATAAGGTGGGCCATCATGGCGTACCCTATGAAAACCATGCCAGCCACGATGGCGAAGTGGATGAGGTAAAAGGTGCATGGCTTCAATCATCAATTCAAATTCGACGTAAAGGGGCGAGTTACAGGTTATTATTAGAGCAATTCCATGTGCATGAAGCAGGTCATAGCAAGGATGCAGGGCGTGAGTGTCATCAGATCATATCGATGGTTCATTCCCGCTGACAGGAACGTTAACACTTGTTCGTGCACGTATCCATTTGCTTTTATTCTTTGTGTGCAAGACTTGCAAACAGTCTATCTGTCCTTTTCTGATGCCTTGCAGACTTTGACAGCAGGGCCTCAACCATCGTGGTGACCATCTGCCGATTTTCTATTGGACCCAATGAACGCAGGGATCCCGCACCGTAAGTATGTAACCGGGGAAAGCCGTCACGTTGTGGATGTGTACTGCAATGGCAAACAGATTGATAGAGGCCTCCCTGCACGGGGCAGCAGACCAGCCATCCAGGAAGATGTGCACAAATAAACAGCTTGCATTAAGTTGCCATACATTACGTATTAGGCCGTTGTGTTGTATATGTAACCCAACGAAGGGCGGTATCGAAAGATACCGGTTGTTGTGCCAGAGCCCGATTACATAGCATCACAGACCAAGTCGTACTTTGGATGCCTTAGGGCCTAGAATCGGGTGTGACCTTCAGAAGTCACCACGACAACCGGAGATTCAGTGAACCAGGAACCAGGTGTTTCACCTTTTACCATTCAGGCGGTAAATGGACCAGTCCATACAGGTTATGGACTACCGACAGGTTCGGAATTTCGGGAGGGTGGTTAATATTGGCAGTTGGCGGCTGAGGCCAAATCCGTAATCCTGATTTCCGATGGGATTACGAAACGATTGAACTGGTAGTTAGCTTAATTTGGATTATTAACAAAATTTCAAATTATTATTATCTCTTAAGCATTTTTTGAAGTGCATTAAAGATACAACACGTTGCAGGTCGATTATGATAACTAACGATATCAGCGAGGATTCACTTGTATGGTATGGAACACTGCTATTATGTTGTTGTTGTCATTAGCTTGGAATTAAAATCTGTACTAGCTGCATGCTGCACTGCGTACCGGCTGCTGCTGCAAGTCTGAACCTTAGCAACACTTTCTTCTGAGAACCCATTAGAGCCAACCATTAGAAATTAGAAACTAATTAGAAGGTATGAGCTCAGGTGCCCATTGTGCCCCTCATACCAGGCCATCTCGTGGTGCTTATGCGTATCCAGCACCACTAATGCTGCAACCTCCCAGCAGCCCATCTCCAGTATCAAGTCCACCATCGCCAACACCACCCAGCCCAACACCACCACTGCCCAGGCCGCCACCTTCACCAGTACCAAGGCCTCCTCCATCTCCCCAACCAAGTTCACCGTCTCCCGCACAGCGGTGGGTTGTAACTCTGACGAAGCACCAGCAGCCCGGTAGTAAACTACATTAACTTGGCTCACAAATATAAATAGTTAATCATGCGGTGAGCATGTTACCTAATAATAACCGACTGCTCGCGATCAACATAAGCAGATCGCCATACATCTTGGTAAATGAGCCAATATTTAAGTCACCCTGGTGGAGTGCTTTGGCCAGACACTAAAGTGTTACGATACTAAGTGTTCAGAATTCAAGACTCTGCTGCCACCGGACCTTATTAGATGTACAAGGCTGCAACATTGTCCTACTTGTGTGCCTTGCGAACCCATAAAAAACGACGCTTCCACACAAGAAATCTAGCATTGTTAGGAGGACTGCTACACCATTCATCCACCATGCCAACCAACGGCTTGTTTCTTAATGAGAACCAGGGTGGTAAATGATCTGTGGGGGCTCTAGTTAGAGTGTGAGCAGCAGCGACAGCACGGCTCTTCAGTCGTGTCCTTGTCCGCCCGCTCTGGCAGGACTCATTATCAGCGGTAAATGCTCCACCTAGGAATTGCAAACCCATGGCCCATAAGCACGTGATGCCAGCAGGGTGAGAGTGCCGTAAGGTTGCGTACAGTATGGCAATGCAAGTCGGTCAACATAACAAGCTGCAGTCTTTATTAAGGTAGAGGATATATTTATATGCCTTAAGGAAAGATACACATGATCAACAAATGCGATCAAGCTCAGGAACGTCTACTAGTAGCAACGTTACATTATTGAAGCATCCCATCCAACCCACTATGCTTAGTTTAGAGGTTGAAGACAGGGGGCCACTTACAATTGCAAGTGCTAGGGCCAGTGCCATAAAGCAACAACCTTTCGCCTTGGGCTGCAGCGTCCTTGTAGCAACCTTGGTATAATATCCTGGGGGCATCTGCGGCTAATATCCAGCAGGATGACCAGTAGTCTGGACATCCTCCGATCATCCAGGTATTGTTACAGAGGTACAACATTTGGGCACAGGCCCAAGCCGCTTCCAGATCAGGGGTCCGGTGAGGGTAACCTTTTACACAGTACCCAGCTATTTTAGTCCGAAGAATTTCCTTTCCAGCTGACAAGATATACGGTTGGTCATGCCCCGAGCGCGTGTCTGGCCCGAATATGGTCTGCACGGTAGTCAAATACCAGTACACACAGTCGCAGCAATTACACATGGAGGGTGGGATGCTTGAATATGCACATTAAATGGGAAGACAACCTTAATTGCGAACTGCATTACCAACAATGTGTCCCACGAGGGCCCACGTACCGTGGTAAATGCTTGTATGGATTTGTCAAAAGCTGCCCTAGGTTTTTATTACTATAGACTACATCTCTGTGCAGCCTCAAGAAGGCGCATAGCATGGAGTCAGTCTACGACCTTACAGAGGCTTTTGCAGCTGGATTAGACAAATTCATCTCCCAAATCTCCATCACGGATGATAACCTAACTTGTTTGCCATGTTTTGTCATATTATTATTTTGGGCGGGATTCCAGCATGAAGCGTTTCAGGGGGCCCAGTCCTATAGGATTGCCCATGTACATATGTGTGTACATGTGTGTGTCTGCAACGACCAAACATATATATATATATATATATATATATATATATATATATATATACGCCCATCCAAAAAGCAATACTTATATCCTTATATGTTTTAAATTTTCTCTGCTTCCTAATCCTCCCCTCCTCCAGCGTTTCCTCGCTCTCCACCTAGATATCCTGACTTACCCACTTACCCACATCTAATAAAAGTAATATAATGGTACGCTGACCGTAGCCTGGCATGTGTTAAGGAGATGGTAACGAGAGGTTGCACAGCCCTCCTGTATGCCTGCACCACCGAAATGCACATCTAGATACTAAAGCATGCTATTTAGATACCTGTTTGGGATATTTAGATATAGGTAAATCCAATTATTTATAGCCAGGTGCTTAACCAAATCCGAGGACTGTTGATACCCTCCTATCTGCTGCTGCACTTGCCCCCTCAAAGAGTTCATAAGCTTGCACTTATATTCCTGGGTATCATAAATGCATGCTACCTCCTCTTCTTGGGGATTTGCTTCCATAACAGCAGGTGGGCCTAGCTAACCGATCCGCAGTAAAGATTCCACTGTAGGTTGGTGAGCTGGTTCATAATTTTATGTAAGTGCCTGCTAATGCCATGCTCAACACATGCAAATACTGTGGGGGAGGCGGGAAATACAAACGTAGCAACAATCAGGAAAGTAGGTAGGCGTCTTTGCACATGTCTGCCAAAGCAGCCTGCCGAATAAATATGTAGATGTGATGTCGGAAGGTCGAGTGAGCGAGCTTTAACTTGATATTTCTTTGTCTTTCAATTGAGCTAACCATTTGTGGCCTTGAAGAACTTCGAAATATTCGTAGCCGAATCTCCCACTTCTTACATAGCCGGCTGCTCCCTTGCATCTAACATTGCTGGTTAAAGGTTCTGATATATCAATATAAGCAATTTTATATAAATATTATTCATAATATTCTTTAGTCTGCTTTTACAGCGCCAATAGATGAAGTCACAAGGTTCCAGAGCCAGTTTTTGTCCCTGAACTTGGACCCTACATTTGGCAAAATCTTTCCGGGTTACCCCGAAAAAAATAAGTTTCTTCATGGGGACCAATTTTCCTAGCCCCAGAAAACCTCTCTTCACACGATGAATAGTTTCCGGGGCCCCCGGAGCGGGCCAAACACCCCCCGGAGGGGGCATTTTTGGAAAAAAGCATAAATGTAGTAGTTATACATGTACGGCCCACACACCAATGGGACAGAAGCACCGTTTTTCGTCGAGCATCTCGAGAGGCTCTCAATTACTGCAATGGTAGCGAGACGAAACCCTCCGAACATCAGGGTCCCTAGCAAGACCCTGATGTTCCCGATTCGTACCCAGCAAACATCATTTGTCAAAGACGACCAAAACAACAGAGGAAATACTTGTAGTATTCCAGAGGGGGTATCTAACGCCAATATCGAACATAATCAGGAAACGGGACATCTTCCGATCGGGGGCTAAACTGTTTGGCGGATATTAACACAGAGATACGACACCACTTGTGTCACTTCCCTTCATTCTCATGGCTCGAATATCGCATATATGTATACTTGGTATTGTCATTTTTTGCCTATGTATGTTCGGGAAACCATGCACATGCCGACCCCATCATCTGCTGCCGCCGCCTTATACGTGGCCACAACTGCCTTCATCCAGGTTGCCTCCTTCACCGAGTCCAACACCCCAAAGTCCCAACAGCAAATCATTGGTATTGCGGATCATGGTGATCAGTCTGAGCGCCAGTAGTCCCAAGTGTCCTTCTATACCTGCAGGCACATCTGTGAGTATGTACCCGTAATAATCATGCACGGATGTCTTTCTGCACGCATCTAGACATTTCGATATCGATCTTGATTGGTGAAATAATGTTTGACAAGGATTCAGGACTTTGATTGGCTTGGGGAATGGGCGCTGGTGCTATCATGGTGCAGGGGTATCAAGAACGTGTGGACACATGCATGTATGTGATGAGGGCCAGCCAAGATCGGTGCATGGATAAACGTGTGCCTATCTAGGTATACTACTGTCTCTAGTGAGTGCACGACGCACTTGCCTATGCATGTACCCCAATATTCCCAGCTAGGTACGCCGAAGCATTCTTAATATATCCATATTCGCACAATTATTCTCACTCCTTTAGATCTCCTGTCGCTGTCAAGCCTGATAACCAGCCACTATCATCACTTCATTATTACATTAACGGTAACTAATAATGGTGGGTTGTTTGTTATATAATAGGTGCCAGATGTCAGGAACGCCTTCCTGGGGCGTGATGGGTACGCTGACTTCTTCAGCAACTGCAGCTACGGGCAGATGCAAATAGATAGAGCAGCCCTGAAGGTGCGTAATGAGGAAAACGGCTTCGTCATATTCACACAAGCCCGCTTGGGGTGAAGCTAGCTTGGGGTCTGGAGTAGTTATCTCATGGGTCAGGCAGTATATGAGAAATATATTGCCAAGAGTTGACAGGGTACGGTTCTCTGCTGCTGGACGAGCGAGTGAGGAGTAAGGATCGAAGATCCGAACGAACGAAGTGAGTTCAGCAGCAGAGAGCCATATCCTGTCGAATGATTTGCAAGAGATTGCGAGTAGATGACTGAACCGTGAGATATATAGCGGATTTATACCAGTGGCAGGCGCCGAAGTGGCAGTGCAATATTGCTGCATAGTGCATTTTATTTAAGTGCATCTCACTCTCACTCATCACATACACGTCTCACACCGATTGCAATATATTTGCATCAAATGTTAGGGTCCTGAGGCGCCACCAGTGGATAAACACATATATACAAACTATTATGTCCCTGTACATATGTATGCCTATTTCGCATTCTTAGTGTATGATAAATTGTCGGTCTTACTTTACATAATGGGATCGAACTTGGGACGAAAAGTTCTAAATCTGACGGTTCCGTCACGATACCATTTTTTAATGTAATACAATCACTTATACTAAAAATTGTTAGAAAGGAGTTGATACGGAATTTCCGAATAAGCTACCTAACCTAACAAACTAAAACTGCGTAAAAGATAAATAACTAAAACATATAAACGATGGTCTACGATTACTAGACCAGGTCTTATCAGTGGTAGCAGTTATGTCGACATGTATACTGCGCATATGCTGTCATAACTTCACCCCAGTGGACATGACCTGCATGCTTTACTGATCACAATTCATGTTGTGTGTGTGTGTGTGTGGGGGGGGGGTAACAATCGAATATATTTCTTCGCCCATGCATCTGACAAGAGTTGGTGTCTGCTTCCTTGAAGCCTGGAAAAGGGTGGGGCCCCATTCAATATTTGCATCGTGTGATAGCTAAGATAGCAATTAGATATTGAGGTTTGCAGGTGCACGTCACAGACAGATAAGGAAGATCGCAGTTGCACCCATTGAGGTTAACACTAATGCAGTTTATGCACCCTGCATTCTGGCCACTGTGTGCGTGTACGCCCGCCTGTATCATCAGTATATATTGCTTGGGGGATCCTCCTTTTATCCTGCTTCAAGGAAGCTGACACCAACCCATTTTAGCACAAGCTCACACATACGTACACACATACATGTGCACTGTCTCTATTCCAAGTCTCTGCCGACACCTTTTCGAAAGCAAATATGGCTGCAGAAGCGTTGATAACACCTTGACCTCGCCAAACCTGTATGTGCTCAAACGAATATTCTTAGCGACAAACAAGATACAATTAAATATATAATTTATAAGGTTTTAAAGTCAGCAAAGCGCCCGACCCCTCCATGGGCCGTAGTGACCGATCTGACTTTCTTCCGTATATGAGTGTTGCTCACTCTCAAGGCTATAAGGCTATAGCCATAAGGCTATAGCTATTGCAAGGCTATGACTAAGCAAACTTGTTTGATCGTTACACGCACGCACACACACGTCATATGGTTTGGATGGGACTTATGTAAATCATTACACCATCACACATTATAAACCATTTATTTGTTGAACGTTCTGTGCAATTCAGGTGGTGCCCACGGTGATTCCATGCAGTCAGGCGATACTGCTATGTGATTTAGACGAGATTACCACTGCTGCATTGCAAAACCTGCCGCCAGGTAAGTTCCTAGCTAGAAAGAACAAGGTAGGGTTTCAGGACCAGAAGGATGGCTCGGCTTTGTTTTGAGGGCTTGTACTCGAAAATGGTCGAGACTGTTTTCCTGCATATTATTATGGTCGCCGCTGTCACTAAATAAATATAACAAGATTGCGCACCGTGAGACATACAGTAACGGGCAGAGCAGGGAAAAGAAGCGGCGCCGATGTATAATGTCGTTATTCGTTTTGTTCGTGATGTCTACTAGATGACTACTAGATAGGTTCGGTGTACGCCTGCCTACCTGCCTGCTAGCTCCTGGTGTCCACATATGATTGAATCACGCACTGACATGTACGTTAATGCTGGGCGGCACGGCATTTGTTTATTTGGTGCCTTTGTTCAGGCTTCCATCCTGAGCGCATGCACAAAACAAATAATGGCTACTTGGACCTGCACTAAAATCATTTGCATTAACGTTTACGTGTTTGTTCACCGGTATTTGAATTTCCGAGATTATAACTCGGCAACTATTACTTCAGAGATATCATTATCGATCCGTGAACAATTCTAAATTGTAGCGTTTCCCACCCTTGCTTCCCCGCCGGTCCCGCAGAGGTACAGCAGAGTACCACGTCGCCCCCCTACTACGACTTGTTCGTATTGCCTAAAGACTTCAGGTCTTCCTGCGGTTGGAAGGCCATGATAGAGAATCCAGGAACCAATAGCTGGTATTCATCCGATAGTGTCGTAAGTAATAATCATTACTCGCCAGTGTGAGTAGCATCATTCATGTGCATTGTCAAACGTTCAGCATTATCATTACCATGATGCTGTCATGCATAAACACATATTTGTGGAGGCGGATTTATGTTTTTAGATATTCATGGGCGACGTACCTCTTAACATTAGAAAGGGTCATAGCTAGCTTAGAGAGGATCATAGCTAAAAGAAATTAAATTACTAGACCAGCTAAATGAAAGCAGAACTCTGCAAGCAAGGAAGCACATATTGCTGGCCACGGCAAACATTCCTGAGGGCCGAACACACCTAGGACTCGTTCCAGTGAAGGTGTAATTACGACACAGAGATGTTGCGAAATAAACTACCTAAACCTAAGACAATTAAATTGCCTGATAAGAAAAATTTAAAGATACATCAGATGTCAGCTATTAATTACTAGACCACTTTATAACAGCGGTCGCAATCATGTATTGTCGATAGAGAATAATAATAAAAAACGGAGGATCCTCATGACACATTTCGAGTATCTGTGAATCTTCATAAAAACATATTGCAATCAGTACTTGGCCTTATAGCACTAGCTAGGCCTGTTTCTGCAGGTTGTGGTTTCGGGAAGAATCTACACTGGGAATCCTAAATCGCTTTTTTCTGTAAGATGACGAGACCAGGTTGAAACCAATGGAAGATTAGTGGTTGAATCTGGATAATTATTATGGGTGTTACACTGTGGGCGACTCGCCCTCCAAAGACGAGCACCGGGGGTCCTGACCGGACCGAGCCACAGCGCAGTGGGGAAAAGCACGTGGCTTTGTCTGTCTGTCCTGCCACATGTTCCCCCTCTCACTCGGGCCATCAAGACCTCTGAGGCTCTCGCCTGGACACTAACAGAGCACTGAGGGGCACCAAGAAACCATAGAAGGACCCAAGGGAAAATGGGGGACATCTACCTGCTCAAAGGAGGGGGAACCCTCTCTCCTCTAAACCGAACCTGACCTGGCCAGAGACTGACAAACACATATAGATCCCCTCAGAGGAGAAACACCAGCAGGAAAGCACACTCTTACACAGCCGAGCCGGAAGAAACCAACAAGGGGTGGAGGGGGGGATGACAAGCCAAGCTGGCGCCCCCCTAGAAAGCCTTCCGGCCCCACCCAAAGCTGGCCCTGCAAACACCTGCACTGCACAAGAAGGAAAGACCTCTCTCGCTCTCGACACCAGGACCTCTAGCCACGAGACCCTCCGTCCTCTCCCTTCCCCTCCTCAAGACCTAAACTGCCTTCCCCTTGTCTTCACGTCCCTGATTCACTCCCCCTTTTCTCCCACAGAACCTCCTCCTCAAAACTCCTGTCCTAAAGCCCCTGTTCTGTTCTTGCTGCTCCATGGCCGGTGATGTCAACCGGAACTGCACACCGCATTTGCGTTCCAACTATGGCTAGGATGGGATGTTGTGGTCCCACCCGATCCCAGCCATACTTAGGGATACCCAACGCTGCAAAAGAATGCAAGCGTGCCCAAAAGTCGTCAACTGTACGGGCTCGCGCACGGTCCAGGGGTGAGGCTGCTGTTTGTGTTGGAGTGTCCATTGTTGGCTGTGTCGTAGAGATGATTGGATGGGTGTTGGCATCTTCCTCTTCCTCTTGAGTGAAGCCCCCTGAACGGTTGAAGAAGTCAGTAATAGCCCGTTGACGGGGTCCCAGCTCTGCTGTGTGGGTCTGTTGTTGCTGCTGCCGTCCGTGGGTAGAAGGCCCCTGCTGCCTTTGTTCCCGGGTTGCCGCCCGTAGACAGTACCTGCCATATTCCATAGAAGATAAGGCTGCCAGGGCTATCACGTCCCAAGGGGCCTGTTCGCAACCGGGAGGTGCTTGGACAAGCCATAGCTGTTGCCTGGTCATTCTCCGTTCAATGGTGGCTGATGACGGCAATGGCAGATGCCTGTCGATCTGTTCACGCACCGCCTTGGCTATAGGGCACTCCCAGAAGTGGTGCAGGCGCGGGGAGCAAGGTTGATCAGTATCACCTCCATAGCTCCCAAACCCACATGGTTTGATGGGCACCCTGGAAAGATGTGTGTTGCCAGGCATGGGTATCCCATTGACCACCAAACGTCACAGCGTCTCTTTGTTTTTATTTTCCCACCGAACTGCTGTCCACAGCCTGTCTAGGGGTGCCTGAAAGTGCTGGATGTCAGTGGCAGGGCAGGGAGGAGTTGGTCCGTCTGTTGGCAACCCTAGCGCCTCCTGCAAATAAGCTGTCAACAGCTCCAATCGCTCCTCCGCTGTTGAACCCCCTTGCAGCTGAGTAGCTTGGCTGACCGTAAGGTTGTAGAAAGGCACTATACCCGAGTCCCCTGGCAATCTCCAGCCCAAACGCCTGACAATCATGGCCATCACTGTGGTGCGGTCTGGTGGTGCTGGCATCTGCTGCTGCATTCTGTCCTCCACCCTGTCCTGCTGTTGGGGTTGTAAGCGGTTGACTACCTCCCGTGCTGCTGCTATCCATGCTGGGCTGATATCGTTGCATAAAGCCGAGAGAGCCATATGGGTAGACTCCTTGTCTCGCAGTTGGGTGGGGCTAGCTAAGGGGTCTAGATACTGTTGGGTCCAGTCTAGCCAGCTCATGCACGGAGGGAGGGGTATTTGGCCGTGCTCCAGCATGTCGTACACCCTTACCAGGTCCCCAACTGTGAGCAGTTTTCTGCATGAAGCCATCAGTCGGTGGCGTGTTTCCAGGCCTGGGCGGTGGTTGTTACCATTGATACTTCCCCCATCATCCGAGTTGTTGGGCAGCAAAGGATTTCCCCAGAGAGCCGCTGCCCAGCACCAGTCTCCAGGGGCTAAAGGTGGATTGCTGACATCTTCTAGTGGTGGAAGGTGCCCTAAGGCCCCTACAATCCGGCTGATCTCCTCAGGCAAGGTCTCTCCACCCAGCCAGGGTTAAAGGCCGGATGGGTGATCTTCAGGTAGGTGGCCACGGTCCGGTTCCAGGGGTGGAGACTTCGATCATTACCAAGAGTAACAGGCTCCTCCTCCTCTTCTTCAGCAACTGTATTCATCGCCGTGTCCATAAGCGTTACCCTCTCTCCCTCACTCCTGGCCATCAGGGCCCCTCGGATGAAACGCACTGCCCACATGGCTTGCCTTGCCCGGATGTGTTGCCTGAGGGGCAGTAGGCCAAATCCACCAGTTGATGGGTGTCCCACCAAGAGTCTGCTAGGCACTCCAGTGAAGCGCTGGCCCTGATCTTCTGGGCCCTGTTGCCGATCTAGAAGGCGGGCAGCTAAGCGTTCAATGTAGGTCAGAGTGGTATCTGGAGGTGGTCCACCATGCTCCATATGCCAAGTGACTGTTTGCAGGCAACAGCTTGAGACTGCTGCAGCCCGACCAAAGGCAGAGAGCGGATAATGGGCTAGGCGTTGCATCCTCTTGTAGGCCAGTGCTAGCATCTCAGGCCAGTCTGGTTGGGACGGCTGCAGTTGGTTGTCCATTGGAAAGTTAAGGGCTGTCGCAGTGGTGACCACCTTCAGGCCATTGATTGTGCGTCCCTGGCGGTGGTCGTTCACAGCCCCTATGGGTAGGAGTTCCACCTTATCCAGGTTCAGGCGTTGACCTGATGCCCGGGCAAAGGTATCCGTGGCTTCAAGGAAGGCTGGCACGGATTCCTCTCCTTCAAGGGCCACTTCTGCATCATCAGCAAACTGGCAGGCTGTGACCCTGTCTTCATCTGAGGGCAGTGGGCGGAGGCCTGTCTCTTGGCTCTTTAGCCAGCAGGACAAGGCCTGGGCAACAAAGAGATACAGCAGGGGTGCTAGGGGGCATCCCTGTCTTACCCCTGCTTCCATCTTAACAAGCCTGGATTTGAAATTTGAAAAGAAACCGTTCATCATGGCTCTTACCCGCGCGTTGCTAAGCAATATCCGGGTCCAACTGCAAAGCTGTGGGCCTGCTCCCATCGCCTCCATCGCCCCCATCAGGAAGTTGCGATCCACTGTGTCATAAGCTTTCGCGAAGTCCAGGAAGGCCAGCAGACCTTGGCGGTTCAATTTCCGTAAGTGATGAGGCAGATGGCGTATAAGGAGAACACTGGCCCCAATGAGCCTCTTGGGCTGATGATTCGCCCTAGGCGATTTGCCAACACCTTGGCCAGCAGGCGGTAGTCCGAGCAAAGCAGTGTGATAGGGCGGTAGTTGCCAGGCTGTTTGGGGTCTCCCTTCTTGTAAAATACCTTATTGATACCATCCAGAAAGCCTGTTGGCACCTGCCCTGTTTTGCCGATAGCCGTGAAGAGGGATAATTATATATGGTAGTTAATATATATATAGTATATAGTATATAGTATATAGTATATAGTATATAGTATATAGTATATAGTATATAGTATATAGTATATAGTATATAGTATATAGTATATAGTATATAGTATATACTATATACTATATACTATATACTATATATATACTAACCCTACGACCGCCATATATATATATATATATATGGCGGTCGTAGGGTATATATAACATATAATACATAATGTCATATACGTGGTGTTCAAGCGGCTTAATGATGGAGTGTTGAGACGTAGACTATCAGACATAAGGAAGCCTGACGTAATTACGAGAAAGTATAAGT
The DNA here is from genome assembly GCA_030268105.1 of Volvox africanus. Classification (NCBI taxonomy): domain Eukaryota; kingdom Viridiplantae; phylum Chlorophyta; class Chlorophyceae; order Chlamydomonadales; family Volvocaceae; genus Volvox; species Volvox africanus. The sequence continues at coordinate 1,626,402 of BSDZ01000010.1, read as the reverse complement.
TACATATTATCTGATAGTAAAGAAGTCCGAATAGTTCGCTCTGGAGTCGGCACATATACTAGCGCGTATAGCACTACAAACAGTACGAGCGCGGGTCGATAGCCTACCGCCGAGTACAGGTACAACAGCGGGATTGTTGCTAGAACGGATCGCTATATCCAACTGATACACCATTTCATAACATGGAATGACCTCTCATTTGATGAATAACGCGACTGTTGAAGTCAGCAAAGGCCCGGCCCCTCGTGGGCCGTATTACTTGCTCTGACATTCTTTCGTATATGAGTGTTGCACACATTACTACACCCCCCCGTGAGAGGCACTCCGTCGATCTTCGCTCTCCCGATTACTGTCTCGCCCCGATCTCCCTGCCCTGGTCAACAGCTAGCGGGATTCGAACCGGCCACCTCTCGGCCAGTCGCGCACGTGCGCTCGGGGCTCACAACTTAATGAAGTCAGCAAAGCGCTCGGCACCTCATGGGCCGTACTACTTACTCTGACGTTCTTTTCTATATGAATGTTGCACACATTCCAACAGCGACTTCATCCTGTTTTAAATGGCGATATTTAATAACCAATTATTGTTTGTTAGTTAGTATGATAGCAACGACAGCGTTCTTGATTTTTAACTTACTGCCGTGGCAGTTAATCGAGTGCTTCAGCAACTCTGCGCGAAGACCTTGCAATTGTTAATTCTGTAATATGACATATACTTTAATCGCATGAAAAATACAACATGTATGGGGAAAGTTGTGTAGTTGCCTTTCAAACTCTCCTTCTTGCCAAAATTTATTACGAAGAAGGCTGCGCTGCCGGCTTTGCAAATTATGGAAGCATATTAAACGAACCACTCCAAATCAATAAGATGCTCCACTAGCTCCACTAGCCCATGCCTGTGGTGTGTTGAGGGGGGTGCGTGTGTAACGACCAAACGTATATATTGACCCATCTGCAAAGTGTTCATTCTATTTTTCTATAATCTCTGTTGCATGGCATCTCGTTTGTGGTTAACAAAATCATATGAGAACGAACAGGTTTGGTGAGGTCAAGGTGATATCAACGCCTCTATCTCTAGTTTAACGTAGCAAAAAATGTTAAGCCTAAACTTGTATGTTTATTTCTCTCTAATTTTTTTATGTTACCCAAATCACTACGTAGCTGAAACCGATCACGCCACGTTGCGTCTCGTTATACGTTGTTATGCTTGTCTTGTTATATTATTTTGTTATATTCTTTGGATTACTTTGCGTGATGAGATTCCAGGATTGCGTTAGAACATAATACGATTTATTACAGCCTGACCGGATAGATGGATCTCATAAGGATCTGTCGGGTTTAGGTAGAGTGATATGGTCTCATCTGCCGCTAAGTAGTTCAATCATTTCGCCATCCATAACATCTTACCGACAGGGCATCTTCAAACAGGGCACAGTGATGAAAGCGCTGCTATCATATGATACATTACTGAGTGCCCAGAGGGATGGGATTGGCAACAGCGATGGTTCGACAGCTATGGGTTCCGGAGACAGCTGCCCTTCTGCCCCCGAGTTGAGGCTCCTCGGCTGGGCTACACCCCTGGCGCAACTCAACTCTTCATCGATTGGTGCCAACGTTTATCAGGCCTTCACACTACCAGCTACGTATCTGGGACCTACAGGGGTCATGATCAAGATCCAACCTGATTGGTTGGGGACCTTGGCGTACAAGAAGTAAGCAACTGCGGCGTCCTTGCTGCCGTACATCTTGTATGTTTTCTGGAGGTTGGATCTATCGTGACCATCAGCAGTCTAGCAATAACTGACATATTGCATATTTATATCGCTCGATTGAATAATTCAGGCATCTAGTAATAAGAGTCTACAGGATGAACCACGCAACCTTCCGTACCTGTCACTACGACATGCAACCTGATTTATTATGTTTTACTTGGACGTTTCTCTGGTAGTCTTGTGTTTTCGCTTAATGAAAACGAAATGCTAGCAGCTACAACATAATACCTCTCACGCATGGATACAGGAACCTGTACCTATCGCTGCGAGCCAAGGCCGGGGGGGACAGACTTTTGTTAGACGAGTTCAATGGCAAGGTACAAACGGTTGCAAGATTATATGCTACCAGCAGCAATATTTCATTTTCTGCATCCCAATCTGGGCACGAGTACGTAGGGATATCGTAGTGCACTCTCCTGCATTTGCAAGCAAGCGCAACGGTATGTATGTACAAGCGGATACGCACCGTGCACACCCGCACGTCCGTCCCCTGGTACGTATGATTTGTTGTTTGCATGTTCATCACAGAGGTGGGATTCATAGGTGTCACTGAGTAGCGAGATGGATAGCTGATCTTCCGCGATATTGCACTTGCATATATCTGCAAAGTGCAGCAATATTGCACTGGTACTTCGGCGCCTGCCATTGGTACAAACCCGATATATATCTCACGGTTCAATCACCTACTTGAAATATCCTGCAAACCGCTGAACTCGCAGCACTCGCACTGCTGACGAGGGCCGTACCCTGTCTCACTCTTGACAGTACATTTCTCATAAATTAGCTGGCCCGTGAGGTAACTACTCCATGTATATTGATACCGCGATATTAAGTAAACCCATTTGGTTTCTTCGTGGTGGTTTTGGAATTCTGGCACTATTATTACACTTCATATATCCCTCTTCCTTCGACCTAAATTTACCTCCATCCATCCACTGGATATGCTTGGCGGTTCTGTGCCTCTCCAAAAGCCTTATTCCTGACCCTCATATTCTATTCGCCTCCAGAGGTTTTTTCATTACTATGGCGCTGCAAATACCATTCCTTTTACAATTTTAAGTCGTCCCCTTACATTGTCATCATTCCCTATCATCAGGTCAGTGTTCACGAGGTTGATGCAGAAGTCGACAACTCGATCGTTCGGCAGCAAGTAGCAACGGTTAACTTAATCAACCTGTTGAGCCCAACCACCTCCTTTACATTTTACAACTACCAGCTTCAAATCCTTATTGGCGGTGAGTCTGCTGTCCGTGAGTGTTGTATTATAATAACGGAAGCAATTTAAGGAAAATGTCTAAAGGTAAAAACCAAGAAAGATAGAACCACAAAGTCGTGGTAGTAAGAATTACCGGTTAGTCGGTAAGCGAGATTTAGTAGCCCAGTGCGGCGATTGATGAACTCCAGAGATGGAGGTCGGCACCTAGGGATGATCTTGACCTCGAGCCCACCTCGTGAGCCTCCCACCACCGTAAGGCGTTGGAGCCTAGCTGGAGCCTAGCTTCCAGAGGAAGCCCTTCCTCAAATAAGTCAGGATCTGTGGTCGCGCGGTATCCCTACCCTTCTTCGTAACCACTACCAGCGACCGCAGTAGCGACCACTTCACCAGATGTGTAAGGCCCCGTTATAGCAGTCATGTGTATAGTCTCCTCTTGAAGCCATATTACGACCGTCCTGTCGTCACACGTCTCACGCTCCTGCTGGTCGACCCTTAGCCTCCCTCCGTTATGACCGTTGACCTGTGGGGGTTAGTCGTTGACGTGCAGGGTCAACCGTTGACCAGTCTTGGCTGCCCTGAGATACAACAGTGAGAACACATACGCCCATGGGAAGGAAATAGAACCACCTACCTCTGGTATCAATTCAAGTACAAATAATTCCAACCGTAAATGGCTAATTAATCTGCGAAAGCAAATGCCATTAAGCCTGCCTCGGATACAATGTTCGGGTGCGGTGCCTCGCGGGGTATGATTGCCCACGTCCGTATGTGTGTCTGTGGTAACGTCCAAACATACTTATTTGCCCCTCTGAAAAACGTATATATAGTATATAAAAGTATATAAAAAGTATCTAAATATATATGTGCTCTGTAGCTGAAAGGTTTTGAAACTCAACAACTCGAGCACGTGGCGTGGCGTGGTGCAACGTGACGCGGCACTCCCATTACTGCAGTTCCCAACTACGTACACGCTCGCTGGCCACTGGGTGTCTGGGTGTGTTCGCGCGCGTGCAGGTGCATTTAGAGGTCCCAATGTTAATTTTCTGTAACCACGTTTTTGTAACCAAAGGACTAGTTTGGGCTTCAGAAGTCCAAACTATTTGAATCTTCTAATCCTGTCAGACCTAATTAGGCCAGCCTGTAATTGGCAGGATGGGGGCTGCGGCAACTTTTCTCGGGCTTCATGGAACCCAAACTCTTGTCAACATTTGCATCGAGCGCCTTGAGGCTCTCATCATCATGCAACTCGTTATATAACGATATCTGTTGTGCAATTTTCATTCTAGATGTATGCAATACATGTTCTATTGATACTGTTCTTCTTATGCGCTCCGCTCCCCTGCCCCATTGCCCCTCAAACATCATTACCCAAAGAGCTTCTTAACAATGGGACTGCAATCACCATCAAGATCTGCCGCTTCATCTTCAGTCCCACAGATTGTGTGGAGGCATCTTCGTGAGTGGCATGCATATATGCCGCCTCAAATCAGGATGTCCGAAGTCACTATTGATCACCAGACGTATGGATATGTATGCTTGCCCATCCTACATTCAGTGGTTTGCGCAACATTATTCTCATGTATTTCTTGTCAACAATCATCCAATCACACGATCTTCTTGTGCCTGACTATTTTGTAATAATTTTATTGAGCGTCGTAAAGTTTGCGAAACAATTCATGCCGATCTTTTCTGCCGCCGCCACCGCCTCCAACTTGGAAACATCCGTCGTCATCCAGGCTCAAATTGCGAATCATGGTGCTTAGTCTAAGCGCCAGTAGCTCCAGCTGTCCTTCCATACCTGCAGGCACATCTGTGAGTCCGCACCTGTAATGCACATGTGTCTAGGCATCTGGTTGATTTTCATCTTGGAGAAGTATTGTTTGGCAAGGTTTCAGGATTTTAATTTGCGTGGGAAACAGGTGTTATCATGGTGCAGGGGTATCAAGAACGTGGGAACACATGCATGTATGTGATGAGGGCCAGCCAAGATCGGTGCATGGATAAACGTGTGCCTATCTAGCTATAACATTGTTTATTTGCATGCCTCTGAGGCTAGTGAGTACACGACGCACTTGCCTATGCATGTACCCCAATATTCCCAGCTAGGTACGCCGAAGCATTCTTAATATATCCATATTCGCACAATTATTCTCACTCCTTTAGATCTCCTGTCGCTGTCAAGCCTGATAACCAGCCACTATCATCACTTCATTATTACATTAACGGTAACTAATAATGGTGGGTTGTTTGTTATATAATAGGTGCCAGATGTCAGGAACGCCTTCCTGGGGCGTGATGGGTACGCTGACTTCTTCAGCAACTTCAGCTACCACTATAACAACAGATTCGTGCGTTAGGCTCGCGTTAGGCTGCGTTAGGGCGCGTATGTGTGCGTAAGGCTGCGTTTTGTGCGTTAGAGGTTGCGTTAGCCTAACGCGAGCCTAACGCAAAGAAATAGAAAACTTGACAGAACGTCTGTTATAGTGCGTCGTTTTCAAGTTCGTTTAAATGAAAATAATATTTATAATGATTATAAAAGTTCCCTGTAATTTTTATTACGTTTCGTGGTGCTCGAAAATCGGGGGCTTGCGTATGTTCTAACGCGAGCCTAACGCAAACGTAACGCACGCGATCGCAAACCTAACGCACGCGTTAACTTTACGCAAACAGCTTGCGTATATCTTGCGTACAGTGCGTTACGATACGCACGTAACGCACTGTAACGCAGTTTACGCAAAGTTTATGTAGATAGTGCATAATAATGTTCGGAGCACGGGTTTGCCGGATTTATTTAGTTTGCTTACTTGCTCTTATTGTGCAGTAGTCTCGAGACTTTGTGCATAAAATATCTTCAAAGTTAATTTCAATTTAGGATAGCGCTATGAATACTAGCACTATAACAAGGAATTCGTGCGTTAGCTCGCGTTAGGCTCGCGTTAGGGACCCCTAACGCAAGCCTAACGCAAGCTTAACGCGAACTAACGCGAGCTAACGCAAAGCCTAACGCAAATCAAACGCATTGCGTTATTGCTTGCGTATCGCTAACGCAATCCTAACGCACCTATCGCAATCACAAATAAACGTTTTTGGGAGGGAACGAAAATGTTTGCGTTTACTTTGCGTTAGCTAACGCAACCTAACGCGAACTTACGCAATGTCAAACGCACCCACATAGATTCTAAGGTGTGCGTTAGGCCTAACGCAACGCAAGCGTTAGAGACCCATACGCAAGCAAAAATACATAGCGTGCATGGAAGTTAACGCACTTAAAGTTCTCTAACGCACAATATACGCACGCCTAACGCACATTAACGCATGCTTGCGTATGCTGCGAATAATGTGTACACAGCTAGCAGTTGTGGGTTGCGTAAAAGTTTTATACGCATGTAACTAACATATTCGCACGCTTTCGCAAGGTCTTACGCGTGCGATAGCAACATTCGCGCCACTTTCGCTTTGCGTACGAGGCAGCCTCGCATTCTTGCTCACTGTAACTACTTTTGGTCGTTCTGGTTATTTCTTTACTGTTTCAGTTATCATTCCTGTTATTGTTTGCTGTTTTGCCCACCCGCTGCAGAATTATTTTTTGTGTACGGATACTATCCTGTCGTAATGTACGTAGCTGTTATGAAGAATATCAATAGGATTTCAGTATTGATAGATGAAAATATTCCAGGCAATAACTTACAGCTCAATATTCGGGAAGCATCCAGGTAAGCAGTCATTGGTGAGTACGCATTAATTCAACGAAACAATCAAATTTCTACACATCCAATCCTGCCAATCAAATTTTGTTTATGAGTTCAATAATCATTTGTACCATGCACCAATCATTTCAATCATCATTAGGTACATACATCCTAACTTCATCTGCCACCGCACATTTAGCAGCCCGCTCTAATATAAGCTTAGAAACAAACATGTTAGATGTTAGTTCTATCTAATCGTCTTCTATTTCACTATCTTCGTTGTCATCGTCCTCTCGCGCACTGGTGGCATCATCCTGCTCGTCCTCACTCTTCTCGTCCTTGCTCACCTCCTCCTGAAGCAACTCCTGAAAAATTCAGAAAAGGAAAATTAGATATTATTTACATGCATAAGTATAAAGGTAAATTAAGCCGACACGACCCAGCAATTATCAATTTCGGTTACGATATCTTTAATCATGATGGATGGGCAGTGCTTCTAGGTACTATGTACGTGGACACTTTGTTACCTGTTTCTTCTTACTCCCTGAGCTCCCACGTTGACGTCGTGCCCGTGTACATCGCACATCTTCCGAAGCACTCTTGACCTTTACCAGTCGAAACAACAGATATTAGAATATTACATTCATACAAGCAGGAAATTAAGACAACAAGCTGAACTCAGGAAATTTACCTTCTTTCGCCGGTGGTCGTAACTGTCATTATTGTCGTCACCGTCCGTAGACTTGTCTTCCACCGGCACCTGCTGGTCCAAAACACGTTAAGGGACTAGATAGTGATAATAAATATTATTAAAAAGTAATTAATGTCGGGCCTCAATATAATGTACCTTTCTTTTGATGCCCGTGCTTGTCCGTCTCACTTTCGTGGATGGCCGCACATCGTCATTGTTCGTTACCTTCAAGGCCCACCATTAACATACATATATGATTTTAGAAATGATAAGCTTACATTTTTTATTAAAAAAGAGAAAAACAAATCGACATATACCACATCAAACCACAAAGCACGCAGCAAATTAAAAGACTAGAACGAAACATAAAATTACAACTCACTAAAACGGGAAGACAGGATGAATGGGCTGTACCTTTTTCGCTGCCGCCTTGCTTGAGTTTGTAGCATTCCTGCTGGAGTTCCTTGCCTTAGAGGGCTCTGAACTCTTTGCCTACATGGAAAGGAAGTATGTTTGAGGAATATAGGAACAATTACATAAAAGACAAAAAGGAGAAAACAGGTTAAAGGACATTAATGACCTGTACATCCCTGTACATGCAATCAGTAATGTACATCACCCATCCTGCAATAACCTTGCTAAGCGAGCCTGGAAATTTGCACACCCCTTCATCCACTCTCTTTACCACTATTATTTGGACTAACCTGTCGGCGTCTAGCAGCCTTGATCTCCTTCTCCTTCTGATGTATGCGAGCTGCATTGGCAGCCAGCACCATCATCAATGCATCTTCACCATGTGCGGGCTGCTTTTGGCGTTGGCTAGTGCGCCCATCCTGAGTTCCTGGCGGCTCGTCATTTCGGCCGCTTTTCTGCGGTTTGGTAGCAATTAAGCATTTCGTAAATGAGGAAATAAAGGCATGAAAAATTTGTTATTGTTTTACTAGCTAAAATAAGAAACAAATGTTATGCATGAACTGTGACGTACTTTCTGCAAACATACTAAGAAGTACGTACTATTATGGTGGCGAAGCAGCAGCAATAATTAAAGTGAACACATGCATAATCACATCTTACCGTAGTGCCTTTTGGCAGCTCCAGTGCACCAAGGCCTGGTGTATGCTGAGCTGTTCCACCAGCTCCAACCGGCACTGGAGTGGCTGGTACGGTGAAGGATGTCTTACTGCTTTCAATCTGCTTCCGCTGCACAAGTGCATTAATAAGCTCCTGCTGCCGATCTGTCACATTCAAATCCTCCATCACAATGCGGCGCTCACTGGGACCTGCATCTGGGTTATCTGGCTGAGCGTACTTGAAGCTCCTCCAGGCTGCCCAAGACTCCTTGTTCCACAGCTTCTTCCATGGCTTCTTCTCAAACTCATCTACATAAAAATAATTTGAAGACGAACATCAACGCCAGATGCCATGATACACATCATTGTCGAAAGTTTTCGTAATCCCGTACATAGCGTAAGCGGCATGGCATGTCCTTTGTCGTAAAACAAATCTTTGGCCCACGTTTACCCCATATTCCATTTTTCAAAATACATAGAAAGGATTTTTTATCAAACAACCTGATCAAAATATGTTGTAAAAAAGTATATGGATGACAAGTAGCAGTACGAGCTCACAAACCTGGCTTGCAGGCGAGTTCCTCCTTGTGGGTGGCCTTCACCTTTTCATACCTTGCACGTTGGGCATTGTAATCCGTTGCGTATCTACAAAGTACATGGGATGCACCGAATGAAAGTGCTTACTTATGATGCTGTGCATGCTTCATTCTATTGTTGTCTGTCCCCACTGAAAGTAAGCTAGTGATATGGATGGCATGTATGATTACCACAAACAAGATAATCACTAGAAGCATGACATTAGGAAAATAAACATGTACGTACTTTTGCCATTTCTTCTTGAAGCAGTCGACCGTAACTCTTGGCTGTAAGTCAGCCACTTGTGCAAAGCCAGCAGCAAAGCACTTATCCCAAACGGGCTGCAGATGCGGCTCACGTTGAATATCCTTCGCAATGAGGACCCGTGGATTCTTCAGGCTGCTGTCGAGGTTGTACGGCACGTTGTCGCGGACGGCTTTGTTGATGGCGGCCTGCTCATATGACCTGCTCCGCTTTAATGGCTCACCACGATCATGATCCTTTCGTATACTGATTCTGCTTACTTCAGGGGATACCAATTGAACAGATGGCTGTTTTAGGGATACGTGGATAGTTAGTTTCTTCTGAGCCTGGTTCCAAGCCTTCCCCTTGAAAGGCGCGCTAATTTCCTTCTTCAGCCACCGAGTGCAGCGGCTAAGCAGCTGCACAGGCGCCACCTGCTGGGCCACAAGCTTGCCATCCTCATCCTCCGAGTCTAAAACCTGAACTGAAACTTCACTGATTGATTTTGCGCCAGCTGCATCAGTAAGGAGCTGCTCGAAATCTACCACTGACAGATTTATCTCAGCATCAATACGCCTCTTTTCTTCATTAGGACAGCAGACCAGCAGTTTACAAACAACTGGTGAATGTGTCTCCATTCATTAATAGGTTGTACTATTGCAAATAACTTGCTCCTTCAGCAGGATACATACAGCTGCAGACATGAGGCATGGGCCCTACGTACTACTAAAAAGTGAAGAGTAGTGCTTTGGTACTCCGTCCAGGGTTGTGCCGCTGCCAATCAATCCCATGTAAGCAACAATGTTTCGTAACCCTGCTTTACAACATCCTTTATATGTACATTTAATGCCACCCGTGAAGCAAGCAAGAGCAACTGCTATAAAAGTTATGCTGTGCACTAGCCTTTAAATCTTAACATATATACAAGGTGCAGCAGCAATAAAGAATGTTATTTTACAATAATATTGATGATTGCCGTCGTCCTACATAAAAAATCTGTTTAGCTCTTCGCATGCAGCTAGCTATTTGCGGCATGTAACGGTTGGTTGTCGTAAAAGCTAGTCAACGAGTTCATGAGAAACGTCATAAATTATTTTTAAGGAATGCTAATCAAGTTTCTTATTAGCAAGCTCCTGGAAGTATGATGATGAGGCTGTATCCCAGCATTTCACGTACATGCATGTATAAGGAGCTTCCTGTGCGTATGCATGTAATTTACTATTCAAGTCTATCATTCGTTATTGAAAATTTACTTCAAGTGTAAATTACGCGGACATGCACGTTCCACTTTAATATCTCGTACTCCACATGCATGAGTACTGCCTGTACCACTCCATACAATGGAGGAGTCGTTTCCCTTTGTCAGATATCAGTTCTGTAAGGAAAAACAGTCTGATCCTGCTACTTTACTGTATATTATTACATGCTCATGGCCCACCTTTTATTAGGCTTTTTCTGTGGCATTACTTTCGGTATTGCTGTTGCCTCTTACGTTGCTCTGTATGCCCCTGTTTTAGTTGATGTATATGTTACAGAATATTTAGTGTGGATCCTCATGGGTTCTTCTGTTTTTGTTCTCATCACAGTGTTGGGCGTTACGATAGGGCGATACTGCTCAACGGTGTCATTTACACAGTCCAATCATGATGAACGAGCTCTTCAGCTTTTCGTCGTTTTACCTGGGTCACGGACGTTGACGTTTTCTGGAAGTACGGACCCAACTGTGGGACAGCTCATGGACTTCGTCTCCAGTAATTCCTTATTTACATTTCAACCTGGATCAGTTTGGAGGTTGACTTCTAGTAGAGGGGACGTGCTATCAGATCGAGATAAACATCTTGGCTTGTACGGCTTACATAACCAGTACCATGTTCAAGTTCTTGGCCGCCTCCTTGGAGGCAGTGGAAGGCTTCCGAACAAGCGCCCAGCCTCATCCAAAAGGGATAACATATCAGGTGCGCACGGATGACTTATGTTCATATAGGTTTTTAAGGGATATATTTATTTGGAACATCCATTGTGCACTCATCTCGTACCAGCCACCCACTCATCCTGTCAATAGTTTTAAATCAAAGTACAGTTATTCATACTAGCCCGGGCTTTGGTGTGATGAGCCAGGCACTGTGGTTTGTTTGGATGGGTCCGATGAAACCCTTCCAATTGCCATCCACCGTGGCCATGCATGTATGCACGGAAAAAATTAAAATATCCCTCACCCCAAATTGGCATGCAAGCTACATCTACGTATCTCCTTACTTGCATGACAGCATGATTAAATGAATGCAATATTACTGTGCTGCAAAATTCACAGATGCATGACTGCAAAAGCACAAGTTCAGTCGTTGTCAGGACCCTCTTGGTCAGGAGGTTTATGCATGTACTCAATGCCCATTTACTGGAAGGACACGGTCACAGCTTTATGGGCACATGAAGAGATGCAGACTTTCTTTCCCAGAGGATACCAACTTAAACATGGACAATGAGAATGACTTCAACACCTCTGATGATCATAATGAAGACCATAGCAGTAGCAGCAAGGACAGTTCAGGGCATACATCAGAGGTGTTGTCAGGGGATAGCAGTGGACATTCGCAGGTTCAGGAAGAAACAGCTCTGCCCTCCTCACTTGTTTCTGCTCTCATTCACGTTATGGATGATCTTGATCCTGCCAATCCTAATCACCGGCAAACTCTAGAATATATATCAGCAATCCTGGATAACTTATGCCAACATAGTTATCCTGAATCTGAGGATGATGAACCCGATGCAGCAGAACTTGGTGTACTTTCACAGTTAGGGGCCATTGATCATGGGCAGTTACAGCTGCTGGAACCCACAAACCCAGCCGAGCTTCTTGCCTCAGGAAGCACTGTTCAAGCGTACAAAGAACGTTTGGATGACCCTCTGTGGAGGGTCACTGTGAATAATGGTGATGGCGTTGTAGTGTGCCAAGGTAAGAGAAGTGTTGAGGCCTATTGTAGGGCATTATTAAACATCTTGCCTTGTTTGACGGATGCATGCCTTTGGAAGAAAATAAGATTGTTCTCCTGCATGTACATGCATATTGAATGCATGCAGAGGCAAGAATAACCGTGGGTCAGTTTGGATATGCCTGGCTGAAAGAAAAGATGGCTGGACGTGTTCGAGATGTGGTTGCAGATCGACAGCTACGGTTCTTGAGGGGTATCTGCTTACCTCCTGGTAACCATGTTCCACCCAGTCTTTATGTCCTCCGAAAGATGCTTGGAATACCAGACCCACGTGATTTCGAGCAGCACATCTGCCTTAGTGAAAAGTGCAGGTTTCCACCTTTACCCACAAAGGACTGGATGGATCATCGTGATGACACATGTAATTGCCCAGAGAAGCATAAGCGCTTCAAGATGGTGACCACAAGTGCAGGGGCCCATCCATTACCCAATAAGGTGATTGAATGCTTACTTGATAAATTAAAAGCTTTAACGTTTGCAGTCATCCCATTAGTCGTTATTGGTATCATCGTAATATATTAATTTGTAGCCTATTACTGTTTCATACTGTCATATGTTTTCAGAATGTCCCTGGTTATAGTATATATGTTCTGTTAAGGCTTGGAATGCCCTGGATATCCATTCTCTTATTGTATGCAGAGATACTGGGATTTTGGGGTGGAGAACATCATACAGGCCATGTTTTCAGATCCACTCTTCCGCCAGCTTCGTGGCACTGGCCGTGATAATGAGCCAGATGACTTCTATGGTTCCCAAATGGCCAAAGATATTGACGCAAAAACGAATGGCCAGCTTATGCAGCACGCAAATTCTGCTTATGATCTTGGATTCGACTTTGCCCAAGTATATCAGTTCAAAACTCATAGTGTTGGTTTATTACTGATGAGGTGAGAATATGTTGCATGAAAGGTACATTTATATTTTGATTTAATGTCAATAGGCTACCTTGCTTCAGTTACACGTGCGCGCGCGCACGTGTGTGTGTGTGTGTGTGTGTGTGTGTGTGCGTGTGTGTGTGTGTGTGTGTGTGTGTGTGTGCATGCATGCGTGTGCATGCACACACACACACACATACACACAAGAAAAAATATACATATTATGCTGCTGCATGTTTGGCCCATTCATTTCCCGCGAAATGAGAGGGCACATTATCTCCAAGTTTGCATAAAGAACAGTGGGAAAACTCAAGAGAATTAGGATTTTGTTTTGTTTTGTTTTAATTGTCTTTTGACAGGAATGCTGTGGGCCACAGGTTCTCAGCTTAAACTTGCAATATCTACACAATATTTAAGCACGTGATCATTCGTGGCCTTGATTGTAATGACTGTGATGTTCATGTATTGCTGTAACTGCTGATCCCTTACATGATTGTCCCTTTCGTTAATAAATCCGCAGATGCACAGACCTACCTGTCGCACACAGATCTAAACGTCGTTTTACTTATATCCTTACAGTGATTCCTGGTCCAGAAGAGCCATCAAGTATGGATGTTTATGTTTCACGGACACTTGATGCATATAAAGAATATGGGCCATATAGTGAAAGTTCACTTATGGTTATGGGCAATGACCGACAACTGTTTGAGCACAAGATCTTCTTATGTGCTATATTTGCAGGTACGTCACGTTTGCATATGTACGCGCTCAAGCATGCTATTGTGTCTAAGAAATATGCACAAAATTTGGATAAGGGGTGTTAACACTGTGGGCAACTCACCCTGCAAACACGAGCACCAGGGCCCCTGACCAGGATGAGCCAAAGTGGGTATATATAATATTTGTGGCACTCCTTAAATATTTGGATATATGTTATATATGTGTATAATGATAAGAATATTGTGATTGAGGCCAGCAAGACAGCTTGTTTACATAATTGACATAAGATTGGTACTTTGCATGTGTCCTTTTTGCTGTTTGCCTCATTTGCATGTATTGGACTTTTCGTGTGTATTATCGCTTACATGTTACAAAAGATTCTAGGCTCTCAAGGCAAGGAACAAGAGACCGATATAGTCAGTCGTACACAAACGACTTCTAACCAAAAACATCATAAAGGCAAGTCTGACCGAACTCGTAAAGCCAAATTCCAACACTCCCACGCGGTCAGATCTTGCACACGCCCATGCTCTTCTGGTGCTTTGCAAACTTCTCCAACGGCAGCGGCTTCGTCAAGATATCCGCCACCATGTCGTCGCTGCGACAGTCCTCCATGACCTCCGCTCCACGTGCCACTTGCTCACGAACCATGTGATATCGCACAGCAATGTGCTTTGATTTTCCTGAAATTACTGGGTTCTTCGTGATCTTAATCGCTGACTGGCTATCACAGTTGATGGTGGTCGGACGTAACGAGTAACCCAACTCCGAGAGCAGAAGACGTAGCCAGAGTGCCTCCTTGGTAGCCTCCGATGCCGCCACGTATTCCGCTTCCATGGTCGAACTCGTAACTGTACGCTGTAGCCTGCTCGACCAACTCACTGAGCCTCCATGCAAAGTGAAAACGTAACCACCAGTTGACTTGCGGCTCTCAATGCATCCTGCATAATCTGAATCTGTATAACCAATTAAACCTTCTTCAACACGTTCGCCACCAAAAACGATGCCGCACTGAGGTGTTGCCAGCAAGAAGCGAACTACCGCCTTCGCAGCTCTCCAGTGCTGCTCAGTGGGTGCTGACATGTGGCGTGTGAGGACTCCCACGGCTTGTGCAATGTCAGGCCGGGTGCAATTTGTGATGTACATCAAGCTGCCTACCAGCTCAATGTACGGATATCGCGAGCGATCCAAAACTTCCCCGTCAGCAGCCCGCATCAGGATCGTCCCCGGGCTCATGGGAATGGATCTTGGATCTGCATTAACCATGCCATACCGCTCGATCAGCTCATGGATCATGTGTTCCTGCGACACTGTGAGGGTGCGGGTCTCACGGTCCCGCTTGATGACTAAACCCAAAAACACCTCCGCTTCCCCCATGTCACGGCATTCATACAACTGCTTGATCTCCTCTTTCACCTCCAAAACGGTCTGCTCATCGTGAGATGCAATTAATACGTCATCTACGTACACTAACAAGTACGTAAATATCTGACCATCTAGATCACGACGTATGTATAGGCTTGGGTCCGCATTGGACACCTCAAAACCCATCTGAATCAACTTCTCATGCAAGGTCTTGTTCCAGGCGCGCGAGGCCTGGCGCAAGCCGTACAACGCTTTGTGCAAACGACAGACGAGGCCTGGACCACCATTCTCAAAGCCTGGGGGCTGCACGGTGTAGATTTCCTCCTCCAGGTCTCCATTTAGGAAAGCCGTTTTCACATCAAGCTGGTGTAGCTCCATGTCGTCCGCAGCTACCATGGCTAAGAAAACACGCAGAGTGGAATGCTTGCTAACTGGTGCAAAGACCTCTTCAAAGTCCACACCTTCACGCTGCATGAATCCTTTCACCACGAGGCGCGCCTTGAAACGCTCAACGACCCCATGCTTATCCAACTTCACTGAGTAAACCCACTTAACGCCTAGGGCTTGCTTGTCCGCCGGCTTCTCAACCAGCGACCAGGTGCCCTTTTCCTGCAGCGAAGCAAACTCCTCCTCCATCGCCTCAATCCAGAAATCAGCCAAGGGTGATGCAATTGCTTCTTCATACGTAGTGGGGATATCCACGTTTACCCCTAAAATCGACTTAGCGTACTTGGTATTTTGACGCTGCGATTTACGTAATGCAATTGGAACGTCGAACTCCGGTTCCGGCTGGGGTGCTGGTTCCGGGGGTTGCTCCGGCGGCGACTCCTCCTGTATTTCGTTGCCCTCATCAGCCTCGGGATCGGACCCAGAGACATCCTCCTCCTCCGATTCTGAGGCGTCGAACTCCATGCTCCCACGAACGCCCCACTCATCAAACTTAACATCACAACTGATGCGGACACGCCTATCCTTCGGTACCCACACCCGCCATGCACTCATGCCTGGTGCGTAACCCACAAACTGGCCCGGCACGCTCACGGGATCCAGCTTATGGCGCTGCTGCTTAGGAATCATGACGTATGCAGGGCAGCCAAAAACCCTCAACTTCGACACGTCCGGTTTTTCACCAATGAACCGCTCCCAAGGCGTGAGATTGCTGCCCTTCGTGGGAGATACGTTGCGAAGAGTATTGGCCGTAATAACAGCCTCACTCCACATTTCCTGCGGCAAACCTGAATCGGCCAACATGGTGCGCACACACTCCTCCAGAGTGCGATTCAAACGCTCCGCGGCGCCATTCTGCTGTGGTGTGTACGGCGCCGTCTTCTCATGGAAAATGCCCATGTCCCGCAAAGTGCTAGCCAGTTCTTCATTTACGTACTCTAAGCCACGGTCAGTGTGGATGCGGCGGACCTTGTCGCCAGTCTGCCGCTCCCACAACTTTATCACCTCCTTCACCGTCTCAGGAACCACGGTCTTGTCAGTGATACACCGCACCTCCGAAAACTTCGTGCAATCATCGTAGAACGTGACCCAATACTTCGCATTATTCCACGAATTCACTGGCAATGAACCGCAAAGGTCCATATGCACCAAATCGAGCCTCTTACTCGTAACATGGCCGGTTGATGGGTTCGGCTGCCGTGTCTGCTTGCCCTCGGCGCAGGGCTTACAGAACTGCCCCTTCGCAGCCACCACATCATCCACACTTGCACCGAAACCCGTGACCATATCACTGCTGGCCACCTTGGCCAGGGCGTCAAAACCCAAATGTCCGTACCGTTTATGCCAAAGAACGCCAAGATTGGAATCCTGCTTCGTGATGGCAAGCTTGACCTTCCTCAATTCCTCACGGACCTTCTTACCACTAAGCACCTGTCGGACCCATACCGACCCATCCAGCTGTAGCTGGAGTCCTCAGCATAGAACAACCCATCGATCTTCTCCAACTCAATCGCGGGTGCCCCACCAATCTCCACGTGTGGCAAGACCCCTGAGAACTGGGGAACCACATTCGGTCCAAAACTGCCCTCTAACGCCTTCAAAGACAGAATATGACCCATGATCCCCGGTGCATGGTACACGTCTACCTCGACATCTGTCTCAAAACAAGAGGAGCGGAACATGACCCGCCCATGGCCCTCCGGGCGTACCACGCTTCCATTCGCTGTTTTTAACCACACTTTACAATCTGAACCACAATGCTGATAGTTCCGGAGCTTGTCCTTGTCTCCAGTGACATGGACTTCTGCTCCAGTGTCGAACAGCCACAACTCCCGCTCCCAGTCGTCCTGCTGGGAAGAGTATACCCGGGCGATCAGCTGTCTCCGTTGGCCTTGTGCTGGCCGTGGGGGAGCCGCTGCCTGTGCGGCGGCTGGGGGTTGGGCCGCGGGCGCCACTGGAGGCGGCGCCGGCGGTGGAGCTGCTAATGCCGGTGGGTTTCGGGGCTTCTGCCGCAATCCCTTCAACACCGGCCTCCAAATCCCCCGCTGCTCATCATTTGCCTTCTTCCTGCATTCTGCGATGAAATGCCCCTCCTTATTGCAGTAGAGGCACGCCTTCCTACTCCTGCCTCCGTCGGCGTTGCCTGCTCCAGCGCCCTGGCTGGGCCCCACTCGGGCTCCATCATGGGTACGGGAGAGGGACATCAGGGACACCTCGCGAGCCTTGTTACGCTGAAGCCTTAGCTCGCCCTCTTCGGTCTTGAGCATATCCTGCAGCTGGTCCACGCTTTCGATACTCTCCATGTGGCGTAGCACGGACTTGACTCCGTCGTAGTCCGATGACAAGCCGCGGATAAGGTGGAGTAACGCATCCTCAGGCTCAATCTTCATCGAAATAAGGCTGGCCTTGTAGCCAATTTTATAAAAGCGGCGGAAATAATCGTCAATACTTTCTCCTGACAACATCTCAAAATCCTTAAGCTGTTGTTGGATTTGCATCCTGAAATTGCGGACGTTGGGAATGTGCTTCTTCGCCAGCGCCACCCACAAATCTCGTGCCGTTGTGTTGCCCGCAAACTGTAGCAAATCTTCTGGTAAAATGTATTTCTTGATGGTGCCGCGAGCCAATTTGTCGTCGTTTGGCTTGATCGCAGCGAGGACATCCTCGTCGTCGCTGATCGTGTCATCGATGAGCTTCCTCTCCAAGTGTGCGTTCACAACTTGGGTCACCGTAACGTAGTCATCGCGACCGAAGAATACCTTCGTGGTATCCTCGTCCTTGCCCATCCTGTCCTATCGTCGCTACCACCTCGTGCGGCCGACTTTTTGGATAATCAGGATTCACCTAGACGCGCCGTTGCGCGGGGCTCATAACCTATTGGACTTTTCGTGTGTATTATCGCTTACATGTTGCAAAAGATTCTAGGCTCTCAAGGCAAGGAACAAGAGACCGATATAGTCAGTCGTACACAAACGACTTCTAACCAAAAACATCATAAAGGCAAGTCTGACCGAACTCGTAAAGCCAAATTCCAACTGTTGAAGTCAGCAAAGCGCCCGGCCCCTCGTGGGCCGTATTACTTGCTCTGACATTCTTTCGTATATGAGTGTTGCTCACATTCCAACAGCATGCATGCAGATACTCCTGCTAACAGGAAATTAAGTTTGTGGAACTCACACACATCAGCTACTGGATGTGGCCACTGCCTACTGAAGGGGGTGAGTGGTGAGGGTGGTGGCATGTACTTTCCTGGCTACGCAGTAGACGCTGATGTCAACTGCATTTTCGATGGTGTTATACCGGACATGGAAAATGCTCCCCTGTCAGCACGTTGTGGGGACCCAAGAATAATGGTCAGCCATGAAATGCATCTCAAGCGTGCAGCATTGGCTATGAAAGATCCTCAGTGGACTGGGATTGTAGGCTGTAAAGGCCTTAGCCCAATTATTCGAGAGCTTGACTACTGCAACTATAATGACGTCTTTGTCGTACCAGTTGCACATGCAGCCCTTTTTGGTGTTATAAAGCGTTTTTGGAACACTATTCTTGGAAAGCTTGGAAGACATGTCATGGACTACACCATTCTTGGCCCACAGCGGAAAATTATGGCACAGCGTGCAAGCCACATTATCACAACCAATGACCTTAACCGGCCGTATCGTGACATAGTAAAACACAGAGGTACCTGGACAATGGAGGACTGGTTGCATTGGTTAGATAGCTATTCAGTCTACATCCTTCATGAGGAAGACTCCATGCAAAGCAGCACACCACTGATGCCAGTTGTCCAACGTGTTGTCGATGGTATTACCAAGTCCTTTAATATTAAGGTCATGTGGAACAATTTACGGACAGCACTACTGCATTACTTTCGTTATGATCCTTCGGACTTTTCAGCAGACGCCAACAATCATGCTGCTAGGCTGCTGAAGTCTTTCAGCATTGCAGCTGAACATGTCTTCGGGATACAGTTCTGTACTTACAACCTACATATCCTAGTCTGCAGACTGCGAGAGCAGGAGAATGCACGGGGGCACGTTGCATTTGCTACCGAGTTCTGGGTAGAGCGTGGAATGCAAATGATGAAGAGTATTGTTAAGTACAGATCACCTACCGTTCCAGAACTCATACTTGCAGGTGGCTACCTTGCATCTCTTTGGCTCACACATCTCAAAGCTGCCCATCCTGAAACGTTTAGGACATTTGATGAATGGGTCCCAGGATACCGTGCAGATAATATTCAATTAAATCCCAGCAAAAGAGATGTTTTCTTAGATGAGGAGGACAGTGAGGGCTCACAGCTTCTTGGCCAGGGCTACATTGCTGATGCAGAACAGCGATCACACATTCTTGGTGGTATTCTGCGCACAGAGGAGACAGAAGATTTCATGGCCCGTACTAACTTATTACCATCGGTCCTACAAGACAGTGACATATACATTTTCAAGCGGGCACTGAAACGGAGAGATGAGGTGGTGCTTTCAGTGGATTATGCCAGGGCCACTAAGCGACAGTCTTACCATTTCAAGTGCAAGTATGGCCCTGGGGGTATGGTTTCAGAGAGTGACCCTAGGGTAAGCATTTTCATTGGGGAAATATTATTCTTTGCACTGATCCGTCCAAGGTGTGATGTGACACCTGTAAAAGTTGCTGTCTGCAATCTGCACCGAGCTGAGGTGTTGAGGCCCAAGGAGCTTTACCGGGTGAAGGATTACTCCAGGCGGGATGCCACGGTGAATGAGGTACGACAGGAAATACTCCTTAATTTTCCCAAGGAGGTTGGCATGATAGATTCAAAGGTCATTCATTGCCGTGTCAACAATGAGCTAAGCTATTTCCTCACATATGTTACCTTCTCTCAGCTTCCGACCAATGATGGAGGTGAATATGCCTGATCATTTGCTGCTGATTGGGTACATGTGCACAAGCACAATTAAAATGTAGTTGTGAACTCTTGTATGTAGCCTGTGCATGTTGTACCTAATATGGGGGCTGGGGTTTATTGATGCCGGACATTGCTTGTAAAAAAGTGAGAGGCATGGTACATTTGATTTTGTGATCAATCAAGCCTCATGAACAGTGTATGGGGAACCAATTAGTTAGCATGGTAGGGTGCGGACTTGCTTTCTATTATTCCTTAAGCCCCAGGAAGAAGGGGCGGGGTTTACACAAGTGTACAGTTGCATGTTGTTTACCTTGGAAGGCTTAACTCCAGGGAATTGTGACTATATTGTCATTAGCTTCATTTGGTGGTTGATGGAAAAGGGTATACATCATGTGTATGGCAGATCTTGCGCCATGTTACCCGCGCCTTGGTGATGTTTTCTTGTTCTATCTGACTGCAGACCCTTTACTTTCCCGCATTTTTGCTGGGGTTTCCTTGCATGCATACGTATTCATATGTGGCGTTCAAGGTTAAGATCATGCAGACACATGCCGCTGGAGTGTGCTAGGAATAGGGAGTACCAGTACATGTATGTGCTTCCCTGTCTGCTGCTAAATAATGAATGTGTGGATTGATGTAATTGATTTGGGGACAGGATTCATTATGTTTGGTTGCTGCCCTTCGTTCAAAATCATAATGCATATGCTGCTAGGAAGTATCAAAGATATGTGCACGCTTTTGTGGTAAGAAACAATTATGCTGGCTTCCAAAAATCAATAGTTCCCTGGCATTTATCTGATGTATTTACTTGCATGCATGCAGCTTCATTCAGTGCATGCTATACGGGATGACAGAGTTGACACAATGTTTATTTATTGCTTTGAATGACACACAAACAGATGGACGACCATTCAAATAAAGGAAGTAAGTTAGAGTAGTCTAATAGCCTTATTCTTTACGAACTGCAAATCGTTTGAATCTATAGGAGTACCAAGGTGGTCAAGTTACGACTTCCGTACTGAAATCAGAACCTTAAGGGCTAAGCCTGGCCCAACAGCTGGACTTGTTCATATCATGAGTGAAATCACGATTTTGGCAGTTGGCATGGACTATTGGCGAATGACATAAACATTTTAAACAAGGTGTATAGGGTATACACATATCTTACACTTTCCTTTCATGCATATGCACAAATATGCATGCTCACGGGGTGTACTTCTTTGGTCGACGTTGTACACAGTCGTCAGGTCGTCCATGTCATACGGTAGCAGTTCTGTTGGACAGGCAGCATACGTACAATTTCTGCAGCATCAACAGCTAATAATATATTTATAAAGGAATATTAATTGCTTCAGTAACGAATGGAGCCGCCTTCTGCTTATGATGGAATGACATGAAACTCTTTGCATCCCAGAAACACTATTTCCTGAAAGTCAGGAACATTTTCAGTGTGTCATGCCTCGAACGGAGCCACTGGAAGGCAACATCGTGTTGGAGCTGCTAGATGGCATCGATGAAGGCAGCGGCAGCTTGGCTCAAAGCTTGGCTCTTCCTTGTTTAAGTAGCGATGAGAAGTGACTTCATTGTGATGTGGATGTTTAGAATTACCATTGCAAAGTTTGTACTTGTGATGCCCTGTCTATGTGCATTTTATGCTGTGATATGTTTTGGTAGCCAACGCCGCCTGTACGCCTTGCTTGTAGGTGTGAGCTGCAGGATCTAAGGAAGAAAGTGCAGCTGCAGGAGGAAAGCCTGCATGTGGAGCAGGAACACTCGTTTTCTCTGCAAAGCGAGCTTGACACGGGGCGGCTTAAGCTCCAAAGCCAGGAAACGGATGTCAAATTGGAGTGGAGCGATCAGCAAGCTTGCAAAAGGAGCTCTTGGAAGTCAAGGAGAACTATAGGCTCTTGCACGAGGAAATGCGTGGCCGCCTTCGGAAAAGTGCCGAACTGGTTGACGAAGTCGTGAAACAGGTTCACAATGCTAGGAGGGTTGTCTGACCTCAACACGCATACAGGCACAATAGGAGTACTCGCAAGCTTCTGAAGTTCATGATGGACATGGATAGCACATCGGAGAGTTAGGATGGTTTCGTTGCACCAGTACCTGGGAGCGAGGGCCAGCGGGATGGGATGGAAGGCCAGGGTTCTGGGCAGCCCTCAGTACAGCACCGTCTAGAGGAATCATTGGGTTAGGAACGTGCTTGGAGTTTCTGGAGCCATGAAACAATTTTGGTTAGGAATGTGCATGACGTTTTTTATGTGATGATAAAATAATAACCGTGCTGAAAATTGTGGCGTGAATCCGTTGAACTATTCATTCCCGTGCAGCAATTGAACTATTCTGCCTTGCCTTATGTCTGGATTTGGGAAGCATTGGGGTCATAGATTACGTCTCACACATGGTCATTTTCATGGTCAATTTTCGCACCTACGCAAAGCTGCTATGGTGCTTGCCGGACAAGGCTATATAATTTTGGGGGCCTGCTCGATGTGTAACTGTGGCTCTTGGTGACTTTGTTTGGGTCTCCATCTGGCAACATTGTTGCCTGGCTACTGTGTAAGGTTTGCTGTTGCCAAATTTCCGTGATCCTTACCCACGCTTGCTAACTCCGGCAGCTTGCTGCTTAATAATTAGAAACCCTTCCATCATTAGAAAGGTAGCCATGAACAGCCATGTGTGGCACTTCAGAGTTTTATGTTAAAAAGTAAGCCACATTTACAGGTTCTAAATCCATATAATGGTAGCGATTTAGCGATGTTAACAAGCGTTCACCAGAGCAATCTCTTGTACAATGACTAGTATTCATAGCGCTATCCTAAATTGAAATTAACTTTGAAGATATTTTATGCACAAAGTCTCGAGACTACTGCACAATAAGAGCAAGTAAGCAAACTAAATAAATCCGGCGAACCCGTGCTCCGAACTTTATTATGCGCTATCTACATAAACTTTGCGTAAACTGCGTTACAGTGCGTTACGTGCGTATGGTAACGCAATGTACGCAAGATATACGCAAGCTGTTTGCGTACGCGTGCGTTAGGTTTGCGATCGCGTGCGTTAGGTTTGCGTTAGGCTCGCTTTAGAACATACGCAAGCCCCCGATTTTCGAGCACCACGAAACGTAATAAAAATTACAGGGAACTTTTATAATCATTATAAATATTGTTTTCATTTAAACGAACTTGAAAACGACGCACTATAACAGACGTTCTGTCCAGTTTTCTATTTCTTTGCATTAGGCTCGCGTTAGGCTAACGCAACCGCTAATGCACAAAACGCACACATACGCGCCCTAATGCAGCCTAATGCGAGCCTAACGCACGAATCTGTTGTTATAGTGTAGTCGTTGTACAAGAGATTGCTCTGGTGAATGCTTGTTAACATCGCTAAATCGCTACCATTATACGAATTTAGAACCTGTACATGTGGCTTACTTTATAACATAGAACTCTGAAGTGCCACACATGGCTGTTCAGGGCTACCTTTCTAATTATGGAAGGCTTTCTAATTATTGAGCAGCAAGCTGCCGGAGTTAGCAAGTCTGGGTAAGGACCGAGGAAATTTGGCAACAGCAAACCTTACACAGTAGCCAGGCAACAATGTTTCTAGATGGAGACCCAAACAAAGTCACCAAGAGCCACAGTTACACATCAAGCAGGCCCCAAAAATTAGATAGCCTTGTCCGGCAAGCATCATAGCAGCTTGGCGTATGTGTGAAAATTGACCATGAAAACGAGCATGTGTGAGAAGTACTCTATGACCCCAATGCTTCCCCAATCCAGACATATTGCAATGCAGAAAAGTTCAATCGCTGCACGGGAATGAATAGTTCAACGGATTCACGCCACAATTTTCAGCACGGTCATTATTTTGTCATTGCATCAAAAACGTCATGCACATTCATAACCAGAATTGTTTCATGGCTCCAGAAACTCCAAGCACGTGCCTAAGCCGATGACGGCGCTGTACTGAGGGCTGCCCAGAACCCTTGCCTTCCATCCCATCCCGCTGGCCCTGGCTCCCAAGACGGGGCACATAGACGGGGCATCTCAAGTATAAACGTTGCAATGGTGATTCTAAACATCCTCGTCACAATGAAGTCACTTCTCATTGCTACTAAAACCAGGAAGAGCCAAGCTTTGAGCCAAGCGGCTGCTGCCTTGGTCGATGCCATCTAGCAGATCCGATGCAATGTTGCCTTCTAGTGGCACCCTTCCAGGCATGACACACTGAAAATGTTCCTGACTTTCAGGGGAAAAGTGTTTTCGGGATGTAAAGAGTTTCATACGGGACTTTCCATCATAAGCAGAAGGCGGCTCCATTCGTTACTGAAGCAATTATTATTTCTTTACACATATATGATTAGCTGTTGATGCTGCAGAAATTATACGTATGCTGCCTGCACAAGCAAGGTTGTCCAATAGAACTGCTACCGTATGACATGGACGACCTGACCTGGCATTAAATGTACATATAAAGGATGTTGTAAAGCAGGGTTACGAAACATTGTTGCTTACATGGGATTGATTGGCAGCCGCACAACCCTGGACGGAGTACGGAAGCACTACTCTTCACTTTTAAGTAGTACGTATGCATAAGATTTGTATTTTACTTTAACTAGTAAAAGAATGAATTGTTTTCCTGCGTTTATTTTTGTCGTGTACGAAATACTTTATTGCCACCAACCCGCAGAAAAACGGCCGAAATGACGTGCCATTAGGAACTCATAATGGGCGCCCTAGCAAAGGCGAAAAGCAGCCCGCGCATGGTGAAGATGCATCGATGATGGTGCTGGCTGCCAACGCAGCTAGCACACATCAGAAGGAGAAGGAGGTCAAGGCCGCTAGATGCTGACAGGTTAGTGCAAATACTAGTAGTACGGAGAGTGGATGATGGGGTGTGCAAATTACCAGGCGCGCTTAGCAAAATTATTGCTGGATGGGTGATGTACATTACGGATCTCATATACAGGGATGTACAGATCATTAATGTCCTTTAACCTGTTTTCTCCTTTCTGTCTTTTATGTAATTGTTCCTATTCTCCCCAAACGTACTTCCTTTTTATGTAGGCAAAGAGTTCACAGCCCTCTACGACAAGGAACTCCAGCAGGAAAGCTAGGAACTCAAGCAAGGCGGCAGCAAAAAAGGTACAGCCCGTTCATCCTGTCTTCCTGATTTTTTGAGCTGTAATTTCATGTTTCATTATATTCTTTTCATTTGCTGTGTGCTTTGTCGTTTGATGTGCCATATGTCGATTTATTTTTCTCTTTTTTGATAGAAATTGTAAGCTTGTAATTTCTCAAATCATATATGTATGGTAACGTCGGCCCTTGAAGGTAACGAACGATGACGATATGCAGCCATCCACGAAAGTGAGGCGACCAAGCACGGGCACCAAAAGAAAGCTACGAAATATTGAGGTCAGACATTAATTACTTTTTAATATAACCTTTTTATTACTACCAAGTCCCTTCATGTATTTTGGACCAGCAGGTGCCGTTGGAAGACAAGTCTATGGATGACGATGACAGTTACAACCACCAGGGACAGAAGGTTATTTCCTTAGTTCAGCTTATTATCTAAATTTCCTTCATGTTTGAATGTATAATAATAATATGTGTTGTTTCGACTGATAAAGGTCAAGAGTGTTTCGGAAGGTGTGCGATGTACATGGGCACTACGTCAACATGGGAGCTCAGGGAGTTAGCAGAAACAGGTAACAAAGTGTCCAAGTACATAGTACAGCAAATGAAAGACTATGCTTTTAGAATGATTAGTGGTACTTAAAAGCACTGCCCACCCTAGACATGATTAAGATTATTGTAACCGGAAGTGATAATTGCTGAGTGGTGACAGCTTAATTT
The DNA here is from genome assembly GCA_030268105.1 of Volvox africanus. NCBI lineage: Eukaryota > Viridiplantae > Chlorophyta > Chlorophyceae > Chlamydomonadales > Volvocaceae > Volvox > Volvox africanus. The sequence continues at coordinate 1,599,999 of BSDZ01000010.1, read as the reverse complement.
ACATTTATACATATGCATGTAAATAAGTATAATTTTCCTTTTCTAAACTTTTCAGGAGTTGCTTGAGGAGGAGGTGAGCGAGGACGAGAAGATTGAGGACGAGCAGGATGACGCCACCACTGCGCCAGAGGAGGACGACAACAGAGAGAGTGAAATAGAAGACTATTAGATAGAACTAACATCTAACATGTTTGTTTCTAAGCTTATATTAGAGCCGGCTGCTAAATGTGCGGTGGCAGATGAAGTTAGGATGTATGTACCTAATGATGATTGAAATGATTGGTGCATGGTACAAATGATTATTGAACTCATAAACAAAATTTGATTGGCAGGATTGGATGTGTAGAAATTTGATTGTTTCGTTGAATTAATGCGTACTCACCAATGGCTGCTTACCTGGATGCTTTCCGAATATTGAACTGTAAATTATTGCCTGGAATATTTTCATCTATCAATACTGAAATCCTATTGATATTCTTCATAACAGCTACTTACATTACGACAGGATAGTTTCCGTACACACAAAAATAATTCTGCAGCGGGTGGGCAAAACAGCAAACAATAATATGTGTTCAGGCACGACTGTTATGGCACGACTAATATGCCCCTGGAGTTCCAGGTTCTACCCCGACTGAGAGCGGGCCAAAGACCCTAATGTTAAGGGCAGGGTGCCCCCATGTCGATGGACGGTGACGACCCCAATTAAAGTGACCTGCGAGCTGACCAGTAGCGGAGTTGACGCCTTAGTTGATTCGGCAGATTCCGCTGGATGCTGGTGGTGGGTGCTGAACCTGGGAAAACCACTGATTTCGGAGAAGTCGGCATGGGAGACTGGATGAGGGTGCCCCGAAACACCGGGGAAGGTAGGGACTGCCAGGTTAGTGGCCACGGGTGATGTACCCCCCTATCCTACACACACATATAAATAACAGGAACGATAACTGAAACAGTAAAGAAATAACCAGAACGACCAAAAGTAGTTACAGTGAGCAAGAATGCGAGGCTGCCTCGTACGCAAAGCAAAAGTGGCGCGAATGTTGCTATCACACGCGTAAGACCTTGTGAAAGCGTGCGAATATGTTAGTTACATGCGTTTAAAACTTTTACGCAACCCACAACTGCTACCTGTGTACGCATTATTCGCAGCATACGCAAGCATGCGTTAATGCGCGTTAATGCGCGTTAGGCGTGCATATATTGTGCGTTAGAGAACTTTAACTTCCATGCACGCTATGTATTTTTGCTTGCGTATGGGTCTCTAACGCTTGCGTTGTGTTAGGCCTAACGCACACCTTAGAATCTATGTGGGTGCGTTTGACATTGCGTAAGTTCGCTTTAGGTTGCATTAGCTAACGCAAAGGAAAAGCAAACATTTTCGTTCTCTCCCAAAAAAGTTTATTTGCGATTGCGTTAGGTGCGTTAGGATTGCGTTAGCGATACACAAGCAATAACGCAATGCGTTTGATTTGCGTTAGGCTTTGCGTTAGCTCGCGTTAGTTCGCGTTAAGCTTGCGTTAGGCTTGCGTTAGGGGTCCCTAACGCGAGCCTAACGCGAGCTAACGCACGAATTCCTTGTTATAGTGTACGGGCAGATGCAAATAGATAGAGCAGCCCTGAAGGTGCGTAATGAGGAAAACGGCTTCGTCATATTCACACAAGCCTGCAAACATCTACCTGCTTGTTGCAAAGGACGGTAAAAGCAAGATGGGCGCACTCACGATGGAACCTTAGCATGCGTGGGCCCCATGTGTGGGCCCGATGCCTGGGCCTTATGCGGAATCGAAACGTTGGAGATCGAAACTGGCATTCCCACCTAATGCACTTCATGCACCCTGCACTTTGAGCACTGTGGTTTATGTGTGTATGTGCTTGAGTGCCTGTAATACTTCACAATATCTAACAATCTAATATATCATTACACTGTATAGATATTGAGGGCGGCCCGGGCCTTTTCCCGGCTTGAATGCCAACACCAACAGGTGTAAGATGCACACACGCACACATACATGCACACATGCATACGCAGTGACTCTTTTGCCCGCTCTCCTCTGACGTCTTTTTATTTTTTCTTATCAAAAATGTAGTTATGCATGTAATTATGCAGGTATATCCCTGTTGCTGATTAGTTGCTGTACACATAGATACAAGCCGTGTGTTCCACCCTGCGCTGTGATTCAGCCCGGTCAGGGCAAGTCGCCCACAGTGTTACACCCGTTCATACAATCATCGCTTGGTATACCTTATTATCGCTTGCTTCTACATTATATACCTTTTGCTGAACGTTCTGTGCAATTCAGGTGATGTCCACGGTGATTCCATGCAGTCAGACGATGCTGGTGGGGTGTGATTTAAATGAGACTGCCACAGTTGCACTGCAAAACCTGCCGCCAGGTAAGTTCCCAAATTGGGTAATGAGCGTCTCACCACTACCCCTAGATATTTAATCCAGAACATAATTATGAATTAAAACAAAAACTTACCAGCCTATATATAATGTTATTGTGTTACGTTTTGTTCGTGATGTCAGGACTACTACCGCCCCCTAGATAGGTTCGGCAGTATACGCCTGCCTGCCTGGCTACCTGCCTGCTAGCTCCTGGTGTCCACATATGATTGAATCACGCACTGACAGGTACGTTAATGCTGGGCGGCACAGCATTTGTTTATTTGGTGCCTTTGTTCAGGCTTCCATCCTGAGCGCATGTACAAAACAAATAATGGCTACTTGGACCTGCACTAAAATCATTTGCATTAACGTTTACGTGTTTGTTCACCGGTATTTGAATTTCCGAGATTATAACTCGGCAACTATTACTTCAGAGATATCATTATCAATCCGTGAACAATTCTAAATTGTAGCGTTTCCCACCCTTGCTTCCCCGCCGGCCCCGCAGAGGTACAGCAGAGCATCACATCGCCCCCCTACTACGACTTGTTCGTATTGCCTAAAGACTTCAGGTATTACTGCGGTTATAAGGCCTTTACAGAGAATCCAGGAACCAAGAGCTGGTATTCATCCGACAGTGTTGTAAGTAATAATCATCACTCGCCGATGTGACTAGCATCCTTCGTGTGCATTGTTAAAAGTTCGGTATTATCATTAACATGATGCTGCCATGCAATGACACATTCATGTACGTTCATGTCTGTGTAAGTAAAAATTACAAGTATTTTTATATATGAGATGGATTGAAAGTATTCATATAATCAAACATCGTTGAAAGAGCATGATAAATTTAAGAAACTCAGGATGTCCATCCATTCCATGTGGTGCGGACCTGTGACTTCTGATTATAAAGAACATATTGCAACCAGGAAAGGGTATTGTAGCACAAGGGTGGACGGGCCTTGATTGGTAGGGCATCGAGGGCCGCTGGTGCTGACGTGTATTATTATTGAGCCCAGACTATATGCGTAGAAACTATTCAGAACACGGCATCTCATGATGCCGGGTATGAATTTCTTGGATTTTGGAATCGTTTGCGTCTGCGCCATACTGTACGACTACTAGATTCTCGCCCCATAAAGACGGCAAATCCAGCACACTATGGGCACTCAGCTAGCTAGCTAGTGCTTGCCTCATTTAGCCCCAAGCCTTTCTTAACCCTACTAGGTCTTTTTTAGTAATATCATGGATTAATCTGTGTGGTGGAACTCCAAAATTACGTTAGATCATAATGCTTCACAGTAGTACGACCGGATAGATGGATCTCATAAGGATCTGTCGGGTTTAGGTAGAGTGATATGGTCTCATCTGCCGCTAAGTAGTTCAATCATTTCGCCATCCATAACATCTTACCGACAGGGTATCTTCAAACAGGGCACAGTGATGAAAGCGCTGCTACTAAATAGCTTTCTGTTGAACGCCCAGAGGGATGGGAGTGGGTACAGCGATGGTTCGACAGCTATGGGTTCCGGAGACAGCTGCCCTTCTGCCCCCGAGTTGAGGCTCCTCGGCTGGGCTACAGCCCTGGCGCAACTCAACTCTTCATCGATTGGCGCCAACGTTTATCAGGCCTTCACACTACCAGCTACGTATCTGGGACCTACAGGGGTCATGATCAAGATCCAACCTGATTGGTTGGGGACCTTGGCGTACAAGAAGTAAGCAACTGCGACGTCCTTGCTGCCGTACATCTTGTATGTTTTCTGGAGGTTGGATCTATCGTGACCATCAGCAGTCTAGCAATAACTGACATATTGCATATTTATATCGCTCGATTGAATAATTCAGGCATCTAGTAATAAGAGTCTACAGGATGAACCACGCAACCTTCCGTACCTGTCACTACGACATGCAACCTGATTTATTATGTTTTACTTGGACGTTTCTCTGGTAGTCTTGTGTTTTCGCTTAATGAAAATGAAATGCTAGCAGCTACAACATAATACCTCTCACGCATGGATACAGGAACCTGTACCTATCGCTGCGAGCCAAGGCCGGGGGGGACAGACTTTTGTTAGACGAGTTCAATGGCAAGGTACAAACGGTTGCAAGATTATATGCTACCAGCAGCAATATTTCATTTTCTGCATCCCAATCTGGGCACGAGTACGTAGGGATATCGTAGTGCACTCTCCTGCATTTGCAAGCAAGCGCAACGGTATGTATGTACAAGTGGATACGCACCGTGCACACCCGCACGTCCGTCCCCTGGTACGTATGATTTGTTGTTTGCATGTTCATCACAGAGGTGGGATTCATAGGTGTCACTGAGTAGCGAGATGGATAGCTGATCTTCCGCGACTCGATTATCCATTAGTAGTTGTAAAATAGCCTGAGGATGCTCGTATGCAGGGCTAGTAGATCCTTTCACAACACAACGTTTCCCATGTATAAATAATGTCATGTAGCATTACTAAATGAAATTACATTATATAATTGCTACCGATGTTATAACATACTTGGTCTATCGTAGATAATAGATAATATCTTTTTACCTTTCATATCTTTTTTTGATTATCTTTATATTTAGGCGCATTAATTGATTTATCCTTAGGTAGTGTTTTAGGAATATCTGTTTGTCGTATTTTCACCTTGCTCCACAGTAACAAGTCTCAGTATGTAAGGCCCTCAGGAAGTTTTGCCGTCGCTGGGAAAAATGTGTTCACTTGCTGGCCAAGTTCTGCTTTCATTAGCTGGTCTACTACTCGATTTTATTTCTTTTAGCTACGATCGCTTTTTAGGTTGTTTAGGGGTAGCCCCATCGATATTTAAAAGCGTAATATAATGTTATATTATGTTTTATGAATGAGTGCTACACTGTGGGGACTTGCCCTTCGAGGACAAGCACCGGGGGCCCTGACCAGGCCGAACCACAGTGCAGGGGGGAACCCACGGCTTTGTCTGTTCATCCTGCCGCGCGCTCCCCCCCCTCACTCATTCAGCAAGGGGACACAGACATCATGAGCCTCAAGCCTGGCTACTCAAAGGAACAGAGCCTCAGCTCATCCCACCAGCTCCCAGACGGAGAGGGCAAGAGATATTAAATTATATTAAATTATATTAAATTATATTATATTAAATATATTATATTATATTATATTATATTATATTATATTATATTATATTATATTATATTATATTATATTATATTATATTATATTATATTATATTATATTATATTATATTATATTATATTATATTATATTATATTATATTATATTATATTATATTATATAATATTATATTATATAATATTATATTATATTATATTATATTATATTATATTATATTATATTATATTATATTATATTATATTATATTATATTATATTATATTATATTATATTATATTATATTATATTATATTATATCATATCATATCATATTATATCATATTATATTATATTATATTATATTATATTATATTATATTATATTATATTATATTATATTATATTATATTATATTATATTATATTATATTATATTATATTATATTATATTATATTATATTATATTATATTATATTATATTATATTATATTATATTATATTATATTATATTATATTATATTATATTATATTGTTTAACATTAATATCCTTAGTAGTAATTATCACCCTACCATTTCCCCAAGCTTTTGAATTACAGGGAAAATAAGGTTGGATTGATCTGAAAGTCTCCACATTATCATAAATCAGAAACCAGTTAGGGTGCTGTTTTAATTTCTGCTAAATATTAATTTTTAGGGGTATTGTATTTTATTGTATTGTATTATATTATAATAAAATCTATTATATAATGCTTATGCCTGTGTATATGTGTGTGTGTGTGAAAACCAAGTGCGTTCGCCCATTTAATGGCAACCTTATAGTCGTAAGAATTGTTTATTTCATGGCATCTTGTTTAAAGGTAACAGAATTCGTATAAGCACATACAAGTTTGGCGAGGTCAAGCTGATTTCAATGCTTTTCCGGCAGAACTTATTTTTGAAACTGCCGCGTTTCGTAACATCTTAATCTGAGCCAACTGCATTTGTGGAATCAGCCAGTATCTTTTACGACCATATTCCTGCCGTATGACAAGGACAAATGCTAAAGTAAATCTTTTAAGCTAAATTTATATATTAAGACCTCCTTTATTTAATTGTGAATGCCTCTGCTTGGCTAAAGTAAACTGAGAGCAATCAAGTTCCAAGTTCCAAGTTTCCTTTGTACCAGCCCGCAGTCCAACCTTTGCCTCTCGCACTTAAACTAGATTAAAATGATATACAATAATATCTTTGTATATAACCTGCGTTGCTTGTCTGCTTAACCTCAACAACTTGTGTGTGCGATGCGGGTGCGAACCTGAACGCGGTAGCGCAAACACGAACGTGAACATGGTGCAATAAACGCGAACGTGAACACGGCGTGGTGTGGTGAGAACGCGAAATTGAATGCGCGCAGTACGAACTCGAACACGGCGCCATGTTCACGGTCACGTTCGCACGGGGGAACGGGGGACGGGGAAGAGGGACGGGGACCTGGACAGGGGGTGGATGCGAGACGGGGGACATGGGACATGGGTAGGAAGGGGGATGCAGGACCCGGACTGCGTGTGCACACTCTTCACTGTGTGTGTGTTTGTGTGTGTGTGTGTGTGTGCACGTGCGTGTGTGTGTGTGTGTGTGTGTGCGCATACACACACATGTAATCCCCTTAACGTCTACAACTGTATCCAAGCTAGGTAGATATCCTACGATATATAGAGTTTGGGGGCCCCACCTTTTCTCTGGCTTCAAGGAAGCTGACACCCGCTCTTTTCACTCCATTTCACTCCACACCTCCCTTTTTCTTCGACACCATTTTGACTATATCCGTCCACTGAATATTCTCGGCTTTGTGTCTTTTTAAAACATTTATTTCTGATCCCTATATTCCACTCCCTTCCTTTATACCTTTTTAAAGCACTCCTGACGACGATGGCGCTCCCTCCCATCCCTTCGTTAATTTGTCATTTTTAAGTCGTCCCCTTACATTGTCATCATTCCCTATCATCAGGTCAGTGTTCACGAGGTTGATGCAGAAGTCGACAACTTGTTTCTTTTGGGCAAAGACCCAATGATAACCCTTATCAACCAGATCGGCCCAGCCACCTCCTTCACCTTTTTCAAATACCAGCTTTGTATCCTTACAGGCGGTAAGTCTTGCGGTTGTGGCTCATAAGCCCCTGGGAGGGAAATAACAGATACAACCTCTGATATCAATGCAACCATGAGTCGACTGGCAATCCAATTGCAAACTCGGAACTCCCCCTCATCATCATGCAATTAATGTAAACACATATGTTGTGATATTGGCATTGTAGATGTGTATTGATACTGCTCTTCTCATGCGGCCCCCTGCCCCGTTGCCCCTCATTACCGGAAGACCTATTAAATAATGGGACCGCCATCATTATCAAGATCTGCCGCTTCATCGTCGGTCCCACAGATTGTGTGGAGGGATCTTCGTGAGTGACATGCACATACCTTATATAGGCATTTCAGGCTGGCATGATCAGCTGAACAGGTAGATCTGGGGATCTTACTGATGCCGCCTTAAATCTGGGCATCCGATGTATACAATGGATCACCAGACACTTGCCCACCCATTCGTGTACGCCTCATGATTCTCATATATTCCTTATCAAAACCCATTCAGGCAAAGTGTTGTATTAGCTAGGATTGTTTGTCAATGCCCTTTGGTTCTGATGGCTACGATCACTCAATTATCTTGCAGCTATTTTACCGTCACCTTTTGTATCTTTCTGTTTGTGAACCGATGCATGCAGATCTTTACCGCCACCAATACCACAACCCCTTCCTCCACAACCCTCTCCGTCTCCATCAACCGTGCCTCGGCCACCGCGACCACCATCACCACCGCTACGGCGTCCACCACCACGATAACGCCGCCTACCACCTACTGTTGATGTGCCTATGTCTCGCAGATCCCTAGCATCCCCATGTCCTCCACAATCGCTAGGCCACCCCCAAGGCCACTAGAGGTCTTGAAACCACGTCCGCCATGATGTTTATGATGATCGCAGAAGATGCAGGGGTGTGTCTCATGCATGCCATACTTGTCGTCACCATCATGCGCACGTGCAATCGATATTTTGGAAATGAAAACGATGGCTTCAAACATCGATCAAAGACATCATGTTCATTTACAAACTGTCTTAAATATCAAATACATGAGCCTTAAAACAGGAAATCTGTATGCGCGGTGAGATAGAGTTGTAAGGCTTAATGTCTTTTATTCCTCCCTGTTGTATCACCCCAAACTAGTGGTAGTGATAACTACCGGTTGATAGGAAGAGCAGAGCGTGGGTACTCTGAGCTCAGTACGGAAAGCCTCCATAAAGAGCCGTAATCTCTAAGGAAGAGAAAACGTGGATATGTATTAAGGATATACATATGATCAACCAGTGAAACCGAACTCAACTGAGTCTACCAGTGACCGTGTCACAGTTGCACTAGGGCATGCAACCCTTAGCCTCTATATTTGCATATAGAGGGTGTAGCCACTGGCTACTTACTTAGCAAGGAGCTAAGGCCGGTACCTTAATACAACAACTATTCCCCCTTTAGGACGCGGCGTCCTCACAGCGCCCTCGTGCACGGGCTCGAGCTGCTTCAAGATCAGGGATCAGGTCAGGGGTAAAGTTCTGCGCAGGTTCCCAGCTGTTTTGGTCGGAAGAATAACCCTTCCACTTGACGAGGTACTCGTGCACCAGCCATTTCTGTTTCTTCCCGATACGGCGAGCACGGTAGTCAAGAATGCGCTCAACCGAGTAGAGTGGTTCGTTGTTCAACCAATCTACTGGTAGCGGTCCATCAGGACTGGTCCCGGGATTTCCAGAGGAAATATTGGATCCATTGGTAACCAACGTATCTGGTACTGCCCTGTAAGGACGCAGCAGAGACACGTGGAAGGTGGGGTGAACACGCATATTCACGGGAAGGACAAGCTCGGCCGCTGCCTGACCAACCATGCGTTTCACAGGGTAAGGTCCCACCCAACGCGGCAAAAGTTTGCACGGACCTGTGGCAAGTTGCCGTAGGTTTTTAGTACTGAGGAGTACAGAATCACCAGGCTTGAAGGTGCTTTCCTTCTTACCACGGTTGTAGTACGCAGTGGTACGCTGCTGTGCAACCTCAAGAAGGTGCTTAGCTTCAGTCATGCGGTCATTGTATGACCTCACGAAAGCTTTGGCAGCTGGGGCAGGCACATCCAACTCCCGAGCCAGTGGAATTGCGGGGTGGAAGCCATAGTTCAAGAAGAACGGAGACTGTCCCGTAGACCGGTTAACAGCATTGTTCATGGCAAACTCAGCAGCAGATAGGAAAGTATCCCACGCGCGAGGGTTATTGCCAGCGTAAGTACGCAGCATGTCACCAAAGGTGCGGTTCATGCGTTCCGTCTGCCCATCCGTTTGGGGATGGTATGCAGTGGAAAGGTTCACGCGAACATTGACAAGGTCACCCAGGGATGCCCAGAACTTGCCACCGAACTGGGGCCCACGATCAGAAATGACCGACTTGGGTATGCTATGCAAACGCACGACATTATCAAAGAACAGACGAGCCGTCTGCTCTGCAGTCACCGAGGTGGTGGTAGGTGCAAGGTGCACCATCTTGGTCAAACGATCAACCATGACGAGCACGGCATCGTTCCCCCCCTCAGACGGAGGAAGACCAACAACAAAATCAAGGGAAACGCTTTCCCAGGGAGCCACCGGAATCGGCAAGGGTTGAAGCAACCCTGCTTGTTTACCGGAAAGGGGCTTAGAGCGTTGGCAATCGTCACACTGCTGCACAAAGTGAGCAGCATCCTGGGCCAAGGAGGACCACCAGAAATGGCGACGTGCTAGCTCCACCAAGCGGGTAACACCCACGTGTCCAGGGGGTGCCAAGGGGTCCTTATGCAAGCGAGCAAGGATATCCCGGCAAAGAAGGTCGTCGTTAGGCACGACAATCTGGCGACGTTCACCATCAGTACGGATCCATAGGCCACGCTCCTGCTTATAGGGCTCAACATTGCGGGCATCCTTAAACCAGGAGTCAGAGACATATCCCTGCACAATGCGCTGTGCAAAGCCAGAGGTAGTGACCTCAGAGGCATCAGATTGACGCCGAGTGACCACAGAAAGGATCACGGCATGCAGGGATGGATGGCGACTCAATGCATCGGCAACATTGAGGGATCCGGAGAGATGCTCCCAAGTGAAGTTGAAACGTGCCATGTATTCTAACCAACGCGCCTGACGGCGGTTAAGGGTAGGGACACCCTGAAGGAAGGTCAAAGGTTTATGGTCTGTCTTTATCACGAAGGGACGGCCCTCCAGGTAACAGCGCCATTCACGCAAGGCATGAATGATAGCCAGAAGCTCTTGCTCACCGGTAGTGTAGCCCCGCTCCGCCGGAGCGAACTTCTTACTGGTGAACGCAATGGGACGCCCATTCTGCACCAGAACGGCGCCTGATCCTTGCAGCAAGGCATCAGAGATGAGCTCGACACGAAAGAGCAAGGAGTAATCAGGAAAATGCAGCACCACGTCATTAGCAACAGCGTGCTTGATCGCATCAAACGCAGCTTGGCAACTAGGGGTCCAAGCCTCAGGAGACTGAAAAGCGTCTTTGCGAGTGAGTGACGTGAGAGGTGCAGCAAGGGAGGAGTTCCCAGAGATAAACTTACGAAAGTAATTGGTAAGGCCCAAAAACTTGCACAGCTCCGGCAAAGAGGTCGGAGTCGGCCAGTCCTTTACGGCAGCAGTCTTACGGGGGTCCATGCGGATGCCATCGGCAGACACCACATGTCCCAAGTATTCCACCTGAGAAAGAGCCCAGTGGCACTTGGACTGCTTGGCATACAGCTGCTCACGCCGTAAGACCTCCAGCACCTGACGTAGATGCTTAAGGTGTTCCTCTTTCGTCTTCGAGTAGATCAGGATATCGTCCAGGTAACACACGACAAACTTGTCGATGTAGGGCCTGAACATACGGTCAATGACAGCTTGAAAGGTCGCAGGGGCATTAGCCAAACCAAAGCTCAGGACCATAAACTCGAAATGACCAAAAGGGGTACGGAAAGCTGTCTTAGGAATGTCAGATTCCAAGATACGGATCTGATTATAGCAGGTCAATAGAGCTGAAGTAGGCAGAGCCACGCAGCTTATCAAGCAGGTCATCGATCTGGGGTAAAGGATACCGGTTTTTGACCGTAACAGCATTAAGACCACGATAGTCAATGCACATGCGCAGTGTGCCATCCTTCTTACCCACAAACAAGATAGGTGCGGAGTAAGGGGAAGTGCTCGGACGGATCAAGCCCTTAGCAAGCAAGTCAGTAACCTGCCGCTTTACCTCATCAAGCTCTAACGGGCTGAGACGGTACATGGGGCGTGAGACAGGTTGCGCACCAGACACCAAAGGAATGGTGTGATCCACCAGTCGTTCCGGCGGAATCCCTGGAAGGTCGCGGAACACATCTGCATACTCCGTGAGCAATGCAGAGACTTCAGGGTCCTGCATGGAAGTCTGAGCACCAACAGAGTTGAGCCGAAGAGAGGGGCGCACTAGAATGCCATGAGCACCCTTACGCAGCATACGGACAGCTGCTTTACGGCCAACAGACTCTGGGGTATGCTTGGTTTGACGCATGGCAGTGATAACGTGATTGATCTGAGGGGCGTCATCAAGAACAGCCTCCTCTGCGGCTGTAGGCAGCCAGCGAAGCACGCAAGTTGCTGAACCCTTAGACAGGCGAAGGGTGCGTTCCTCATAGTCAAACGCAGCAGCATGCTTCTGGAGTGAGGCAGAGCCTAAAATGAAAGATGCGGCATCTGTGAGTGTTGGCAGCACATAGGGCTGCAAGCAAGCACGAAAAGAGCCTGCAGACACCCGCAAAGACACCTGCCCCAAGATGGCTTGTTTGCCCCCGTCGGCTAAGGAAACCAAAGACCACGGGCAAAGGCGAACAGGTAAACGCAAGAGCTGAACCAGTGACTCACTGATAAAGTCGTGGGTAGCACCCAAGTCCACCAAGGCGGTGAAACTGAGTCCAGCTGTTGCCAGAGAAATAAGAGGAAGAGCCGATCCTGCAGTCATAGCACCAGATGCAGCTACCAAAAGGGCAGAAGTGAAAGGATCAGGTGACACAGGTGTGTATGGCTGCGGCGCATCAAACCATACCTCTGCAGGATACGGGATGCCAGGTAAAGCAACCTGCTGGCCTGAAAGGTCAAGACCATTAAAGAGACCAGTACCTTTTGGAAAGGACTGAACCTTGCGCATACCTACAAGTTCAGCAGAGGCCAGACGAGCTACATGCTGTGGCAAAAGAATACCAGCTGCTGTATCAGGTCTATGCTGCTTGCAGGTGCGGTAATGACTGAGCAAGGCCCTTAAATGATGAGGTGAGGAGGGAATCAGGACGGTGTGCCCACCAAGGTCAGCCGATGAAAGGGAACGTCCACGAGGTGCCAGGAGGTTACACGTGGAATCAAACCCAGCCTTGATGGCCAAGGCACCAAATGAAAACCGGCGACCAACAGCGGTCTCAAGGTCAGCAAGGACCTCTGGGCGCAAGGCGCGCACAAAGCTACGCACACCTGAACCTATCTGTCCGGACTTAGAAAACCCAGGCAAGCTCTCCTCAGCACTAGCCTGGGCAAGGCCCTAGTGGCCATTGCCTTGTGCCACGGCGGCACGAGCCTCAGGGGGACGCAACGTGCACTCATCATATGAGTGGCCGGCAGCCCGGCAGCAAAAGCAAACGTTGCCCCCTGCCTCCTGACGCAAATCCCTCAAGTCACCACGGGTGAGCTGGCGACCATAACGGTTATAAAACCGGGTGAGCTCACGCTCCTGGTCCACCGTCAAGGACTGCGGTTTAATACCTCCACCACGACCCGGCTGGTGGCAACGGCGGCCCCCACGTGCATTTCCCCTGCCTCCTGAACTAGGATGCTTGTCACGCTGACGGGGACGGGACGCTGAGGAAGGACCGGTGCCTACGGCGGCAGCGGCAGCCTGCGGTGTGTGAGCACGCACACGCTTAGCTGGGGGCTCTCCATCAGAGGCCTCCATAGCATCATATCCAACCACATCCTGCATAGTGATGGCAGAACCTTAGAGTGAACATCAGAACGGAACCGGCGTTCAGCGAGGATTCGGGCCTCTTCGCCAGTGTTGTATATGGTACCCACGAAGGGTGGTATCAAAAGATACCGGTTGTTGTGCCAGAGCCCGATTAAGTAGAGCCGCCGACTAGGTCGTACTTGAGAGGCCTCGAACCGGGCGTGACCTTCAGAAGTCACCACTACAACCGGAGATTCAGTGAACCAGGAACCAGATGTTCCACCATTTACCATTCAGGCGGTAAATGGCCCATTCCATACAGGTTATGGAGTAACCGACAGGTTCGGATGTTTCAGGAAGTCGGTTAGTATTGGTCGTCGACAGCCGAGACCAAATCCACAAATCGAATGCCAGATGGAAACATGAAACAGTTAATATGATAATTAAATATATTATATTATAAAATAATAAACAGATAATTATTATATCTTAATGAATTACCGAAATGCATTAAGGATACAACAATTGTTCCCCCTCTAGATGCAGCGTCCCGATGCATAAGAAGAGAGCAGACAGGTTGAAGTAGGACAGCGTCAGAGAGGTCCGTCCTTAGACTGTGCCCGCAGCCTAGCTTCATCAAGCAGGGGTTTCATGTCAGGGGTGAAGTTACGTGCCGGTTCCCAGCTATTGTGCTCAGATGAATACCCAGACCATTTAACCAGGTACTCATGCACATTGCGCTTACGCCTGCCCTTGCCAACACGTCGTGCACGGTAATCTAGGATACGTTCGACAGCATACAGGGTCTGCTTACCCGATAACCAGGTAGAGGGATTAGCTTCCGTAACAGGAGGGATGCTATCGTTAGCCTCAGGTAGAGTACCCCAATATGGACGTACGAGAGATACATGAAATGTGGGATGAATGCGTAGGTCAGATGGGAGTTGTAACTCTACAGCCACCGACCCTACCATGCGTACGACAGGATAAGGCCCCACAAAGCGCGGTAATAACTTGCGAGACCCATCAGCCAGGGAACGAAGGTTCTTCGTGCTCAACATAACCAGCTGGCCCTTGGTGAACGTGACGTCCTTTTTGGACTTGTTATAATAGTCCATAGCCCGTTGCTGTGCAGCTTCCAGGCAAGCTTTAGCGTCAGTTAGACGGGACACGAAAGACTTAGCAAACGTTTTTGCAGCTGGAACATTTACGTCCAACTCCCGCCAAACAGGCAAAGCAGGGTTAAAACCGTAATTCAGGAAAAACGGACTATTACCAACGGACCGGTTAGTAGCATTATTAATGGCAAACTCAGCAGCGGTTAGGTAGGTATCCCATGCAGTAGGGGTGCGTCCTGCAAAGTTACGGAGCATATCACCCAGGACACGGTTAACACGCTCTGTTTGCCCATCAGATTGGGGGTGGTAGGCGGTGGACAGGTTCACCCGCATTCCTACCAGAGTCCCCAGGGCGCCCCAAAACTTACTTGCAAATTGAGTGCCGCGGTCAGATACCACGGACTTGGGGACCCCATGCAAACGTACCACATTGTCGAAAAATAGACGGGCCGTTTGCTCAGCTGTGCAGGATGATGTCGTGGGGGCCAGGTGGACCATCTTGGTGAAACGGTCGACCAGGACCAGCACGGCATCGTATCCTCCCTCAGTTTTGGGCAGCGCAACAATAAAGTCCATAGAGACGCTTTCCCACGGAGCGTCAGGAATAGGAAGAGGTTGGAGATGCCCATGTGCTTTACCAGACTGGGCCTTATTGCGCTGGCACAGGTCACAACAGAGGACATAATTTTCGGTGTCCTTAGCCATGCGGGGCCACCAGAATTGACGCCGCAAAAGCTCTAGTAACCGCGTGCAGCCAGGATGCCCAGCAAGAGGGCCGTCATGAAAACGTGAGAGAAGTTCACGACGTAATGAATCGTCGTTAGGTACAACAATCTGACGGTGGGATCCTTCCGATCGGATCCATAAGCCATGCTCCTGTGCCAAGTGCCCCGTGTTGTTGTGAATTGTGAACCACGGGTCGGCTGCATAAGCCTGTTTCAAGCGCTTGGTAAAATCGGAGGGCACGAAGTTAGGTTTTGCCTGAGACCTACTCCGTGTGCTTACCGCCAGAATGGCTGCATGCAGTGAGGGGTGCCTACTGAGAGCATCAGCTATGTTAAGTGAGCCGCTCAGGTACTCCCAATCAAAGTTAAACCGTGCCAGGTATTCCATCCAGCGGGCCTGGCGTCGGTTAAGGGAGGGCACACCTTGCAGAAACGTAAGGGGTTTGTGATCAGTCTTGAGGGCAAAAGGCCGGCCCTCAAGGTAACATCGCCATTCCTTCAAGGCATGTAGGACCGCCAGAAATTCCTGTTCCCCAGTGGTATAACGGGTTTCAGCCCCCGAAAACTTCTTACTCGTATATGCAATGGGGCGTCCCTGCTGCAACAGAACTGCCCCCGTCCCATGTATAGATGCATCAGTTATGACCTCTACACGGAACGGCAATGAGTAGTCAGGGAAGTGCAGGATAATATCATCAGAGATAGCACGCTTCAAAGCATCAAAAGCTTCTTGGCATGCGGGGGTCCAGGCCTCAGGTGAAGAGAAGGCTCCCTTACGTGTGAGGTTTGTTAGCGGTGCAGCAATGACTGAGTAGCGCTCTATGAACTTACGAAAGTAGTTGGTCAGGCCCAAAAACTTACGCAGTTCCTGAAGGTTGGAGGGCACTGGCCAATCCCGAACAACAGCAGTTTTCCGGGGGTCCATCCGTATGCCACCCTGAGACACTATATGCCCCAGATACTCCACCTGTGGTTGTGCCCAGTGGCACTTAGAACGCTTAGCATACAGCTGCTCACGCCGCAGAACCTCAAAGACCAGGCGGAGGTGTTGTATGTGCTCCTCACGGGTCTTTGAAAACACCAGGATATCGTCCAGATAACAGATGACGAATTTGTCGATGTATGGCCTGAAGATGCGGTCCATGACGGCTTGGAACGTTGCAGGGGCGTTCGTCAGTCCGAAACTAAGGACGGTATATTCAAAATGGCCAAACGGCGTACGGAAAGCCGTTTTAGGGATGTCAGATTCTGCTATACGAATCTGATTATACCCCTGCTGGAGGTCAATAGAGCTAAAGAATGCAGAATCTTTTAGCTTATCCAGCAGATCATCGACACGTGGGAGGGGGTAACGGTTCTTAACTGTTGCGGCATTTAACCCCCTATAGTCAATGCACATTCTCAGAGTCCCATCCTTCTTTCCCACAAACAGAATAGGGGCGGAGTATGGGGATGTGCTTGGCCGTATCATACCTTTTTTCAGCAGCTCAGTAACCTGTCGTTTGACCTCGTCCAGCTCCAAGGGGCTTAGCCGATACATGGGGCGGGAAACGGGTACTGCACCAGGCACCAAAGGTATGGTGTGATCCACAGGCCGCATTGGAGGCTTACCAGGGACCTCCTGGAATATATCTGCATATTCCTGTAACAGGGCCTCAAGCTCAGGGTCAGTGGCATCAGCTGGGATAGAAGTTGCATTCAGGTGCAACTTGGGCCGTACTAGTAAAGCATGGGCCCCCTTGCGAATCATGCGAACTGCTGCTTTTCTGCCAACAACTTCAGGTTCAGTATGCTGACAGATAGCAGTGGTTGCATAATTAAAGCAAGGCGCAGGTGTCATCTGATCTGGTGGCTGTCCGGCAGTAGTAAAGGGTACCTTGCAGACTAGATTCCCCTTGCGCAGGCGCAAAGATTTAGCCTCATAGTCAAGGACAGCCCCATACTGTGCTAGCGTGGAAGAACCCAAGATATACGTGGCAGCGTCAGTTAGCTCAGGCAACACGTATGGGCGGACATTTAACCTTAAAGGACCTGCAGATAGACGAAGATTAACCTGCCCCAAGATAGCCTGCTTACCCCCATCAGCAAGGGTAACTTCTGACCAGGAGCATGGGCTAGGTTTCAGGCCAAGCTGCGTAACCACTGAAGCCGAAATGAAATCATCACTGGCTCCAGAGTCAGCTAGGGCGGTGAACGTACGACCTGCCGTACTTACGGTGATCAGAGGTACGCCAGCACCTATCAGGGCAGCAGCTTTAGGCAAGCAGAGAACTGAAATACAGGGTTCAGTCTCAGGCAAGCCCTCCTGAACCGATTTAGGAGCAGCAAACCAGACGTCAACAGAGTATGGGCTTCCAGGGAGTTGAACAACCTCACCTGCCATATCAAGGCTATGGAAAAGAGCCGTCCCTGGATTAAACCTTAAGACCCGTTGCATTCCCGACAGAAAAGAAGGGTTGCGTCGGGACACATACTCAGGCAGCAAGATGCATGCTGAGGTATCAGGGTGTTGACGTTTGCATGCCCTAAAGAGAGCTAATTGCTTCTGTAGCTCGCAGAGTGAAGAGGGAGTGAACAAGATAGTATGCCCACCCAAGTTAGCGGAGGATAGGGGGCGACCTTGAGGCTCAAACAGATTACAAAAGCCATCAAAGCCGGCACGGACAGTTCGTGCATCAAAAGAAAAACGTCTCCCTATCACCTGCTCCACTTGGTTTAAAACAGAGGGCAAAAGAGCCCGTACTGCACGGCACTTTGCTACCATCTGGCCCACAGCAAAGACCCCAGGTGGTGATCCCTCTATACCAGCCTGGGCAAGTTCCTAGTGGTCCTTACCCTTATTTTTCTCCGCCCCCAGCATTGGGCAGGAGTCAACCCTATGTTGGTCGGAACCGCAACGGAGGCACATCCCATGTTGTTTACGGAAATGGAACTCCCGTCTAGTACATTTGAATGTGGTTAAATATTCCGCTAGGTTCTGCTTGGGCCCCTTCTTCTGCACGTGGCCCCCTTTTGGGGCCAAGTGCCTCCCCTGCTGTCCGCCGCCCCTCTTAGACTTACCGGCGCCCTTAACCTGCCGCGGCTGATCCTCGTGCCCGGTGATGCCTGGACGAACGGATGCAGCCCGCGGTTTTTTGGTCGGGGGCGCCGGGGTCTCCTCGTCAGGGTCGTCGCAGGCCATGTCCTGTACCGACAGCATGTTCAT
The DNA here is from genome assembly GCA_030268105.1 of Volvox africanus. Taxonomy (NCBI): domain Eukaryota; kingdom Viridiplantae; phylum Chlorophyta; class Chlorophyceae; order Chlamydomonadales; family Volvocaceae; genus Volvox; species Volvox africanus. The sequence goes on along the minus strand of BSDZ01000010.1, from coordinate 1,581,403 downwards.
TTTGGGACGGGCCAGTTTGTCAGATTCCCGTCGGGCCAGTAACCTAAGTTCAGCTCCCAGGGAGAACTGAACCAAGTCTGTATATGACTTAAAGGTTTTACCCGACAGGTCAGTTGCACAGTCCCCACTAAGGTCGGATGAGAGGCCCTGCTGAAACCAAAACACACGCTCACTATCAGACAGGTCCGCAATGGGCGTGACAAGAGCCTCAAAGCGGCTCTGATAGGCAGAGACAGTTTCTCCAGGGCGCATGCGATATTTGCCAGCATTTAATTTCAGGCGTGCCTCAGTGTCACGTGACTGGACCTGGGGTGCAAAACGGACAAGCAGTGCTTCTAGCAGTTCCTCAGATGTATAAGAATCCCTTGCGTTAGTCCATTGATCGTGCCATAATCTTGCCGCGCCTTCAAAGGCAGTGGCCAAGAAAAGACGGCGCGTAGAGTCCTGTTGACCCCCACGGGCTGTGGCAAAGTAGTTCCTAACATTACGGACAAAGGCCCGTGTTAGAGGCGCAGCAACTCGTCCTAAATCAGAAAGCTTAACATCCATAGGGATATTCAGCTTAGGCACTGCGATCGCTATTTTTATCACCTCGTCCTCATGTCCAGTATGAGGAGGCCCAGGTGGCCTGGAAGAGGTGCCCGCAACAGCAGCACAAGTTGTTGCGGCAGCAGCGGGAGCCATCCCAGGAATATCCACGGCACCAGGTGTCAAATGGTTTGACACTACAGCAGGGCCATGAACATAAAAAGGGGATGGGGCATAAATAGGTGATGTAGGTGCCTCAGGGGATGCTGTGCCGCCTTGCCTGGGAATAGGTGAAGGCTGGTTCGGAAGGTCGATACCGCCTGCCACAGCAGCATTTGGTGGCTGTGTCAACCTAGAGAGCCATTCCCACCTATTCGCTTGGCTAGCATTAGCAGCAATCCGGCCAACAAACTGAAAGGTGTTGGCAGCAAGAGCCGAGACAGCATTCGCTAAGTTCGAGGCTTGCATATTGTATGCCTGAAAGCCTAACAGATCGAACTGCGAGTGACTGTTCTGGCGAAAGGCAAAGCAAAGGCAAGGACCAGGGCCTACCCAACGCTTGGATGCCTTCGATGAACTTCAAAAATTTTGAAGTCCGCGCGTGAAGTTGATTTGCGATGGATCGGAGTGACTGGGCAGAGGTGCCGCTCCGAAGGGTCTGAGGTGTTGACACTGCAGAAGCACTCACGGCGGTTGGAACAAACACAATACCTTTCAAGTAATAGAGATATATATGTATTAGTGAAAGCCGAAGTGAATTCACGAAGTCGACTCCTCGTTGGATTCGATGCGAAGGTACTATCGAACCCGCAACTACAGGGATTCCTCAGCAAAACTGCAATACAAGTTCTAGATAGAAAGCAGTGTTGCAGGAAGATATTACCTAACAGAGAAGGCAGAATTGTCTAGGTCGCGAGCCACGTTGACCGCGACTAACTTAGAGATTGACTTTAACAGAAAGCACAGCCAAACTCACAGAGAGCAGGTTCTAAGTGTCACTAGACTAATTTCGTGAATATTACAGACCGGTGGTAGCCGCAGCGAAAATGGCGGCGCCCAGCTCCTCAGGCAATGTCTCCATGTCCAGAGGGATGTCGGCAGGAGGAAGATCGTGGTCGATGTCCATTTATAAAAGGGCAGCTTGAGTGGCTTGAGCGCGTTGCGCGGTTAGAGTGGCTTGAGCAGTTACCACAGAAAGACTTGAGAAGGCTTGAACGATTTCAGCGGAAGACTTGACGAGACGTCCCAGGGAGGAACGGTCTCGATACCAGCTTGTTGTATATGGTACCCACGAAGGGTGGTATCAAAAGATACCGGTTGTTGTGCCAGAGCCCGATTAAGTAGAGCCGCCGACTAGGTCGTACTTGAGAGGCCTCGAACCGGGCGTGACCTTCAGAAGTCACCACTACAACCGGAGATTCAGTGAACCAGGAACCAGATGTTCCACCATTTACCATTCAGGCGGTAAATGGCCCATTCCATACAGGTTATGGAGTAACCGACAGGTTCGGATGTTTCAGGAAGTCGGTTAGTATTGGTCGTCGACAGCCGAGACCAAATCCACAAATCGAATGCCAGATGGAAACATGAAACAGTTAATATGATAATTAAATATATTATATTATAAAATAATAAACAGATAATTATTATATCTTAATGAATTACCGAAATGCATTAAGGATACAACAGCCAGAGGCATGACGCACAAGGTCATCATAGCTGGTGAAGGGTCTTCCCTTCTCATCAGCTGCACACTTAGGTTGCAGGACACCAGACAGACCTTGCTGAAACCAAAACAGTTTCTCACGAGGGTGGATATCAGGGATATCCTGGAATAATGCCTCAAGGCGGGCATGATATGCAGGGACATTTTCACCAGTCTGCATATAGAAGGACTTGTCAGCAAGCTTCTGACGAGCCTCCTGCTCAACCGACAGAATTTGTGGTGCAAAGCGAATGCGCAAATTCTCTAGGATAGATTCCCCAGTGAGCTGAGTCTGAGAGAGCGACCACTCATCATACCAGACCTTAGCATTGCCACGCAATGCCTGAGACAGGAACAGACAGCAAGAACGCTGGTCCTGGCCCCACGGAATGACCCCAAAGAATAGGTTAACATCCCGAATGAAAGCACGAACCCGGGTGGAAATCTTCTTAGCATCTAGTTTGTCATCCAGCATCAACACTGGAGTCGGCAAACTGACCCGCGGAAGCTCTGCAGCCAAGTGAGTCGTACACGGACTCTGCTCCGCAATAGGCAAAATAGGTTGCCTGTCGCGCGTGCGCCTGCTAGGCGTTTGCGTGGCTGGTGTTGTGAAACTCGTGTCGCAACAGTTGAGAAAAGTCCAGATCAGCACAAGCTGGACAAGCGAGCTGCCACTATGCCTCCAGCCACAAGGACACTCCAAAGTCCGGGCAAGCAATAGATCGTTACAAACAGCTAAAGAAGCAAGTCAGCTTCGGGGAATAAATAGCGACTTGGTGAAGGATCGTACATAAGACCCTTCACATTTGAAATTCAGCCGCAGTACGTTCCTGACAATACATTTAACCAATGAACACATGAAGAAGTCTGACCGAATATCACAACACTCCCACGTGGGCAGACTTCCCGTACGCACTGCAAGCATACGATGTGACATTTTCTAACAAGTGCATCTGTGACTTCAAACAAAGACAACATTAAAACTCAACTGCGACGATGAGGCGCAACGTTGGTGACCGAAAGAAACGTTCGAAAGACTCCCACGCAGACAGTACGTCGCCACGCAATCAACGCCAACTGACAGCCATTCAAACTTTGATTCCGCCGCTGCCAAAACTTCTAAGTGAACACTTAGGTACCTGTAGCGCAAGACGTCTCTCACGCACTCGGCGAACACTAAGGTTACACGACCTTTAAAGAACGGTTGCACTCCAGAGACTAAGCTCGTACAGAATACTCCCACGAAAATGACGTTCACAGGGCTGGACACAAGGACATGCCGAGACGCAAGCAGAGCCAAGCAAATCAAGCAAAGCAATCATAAAGACGTGCAAAACACTTGCAGCCTTCCATCCCTCATTAAAACCCTAAAACCCTAACCAGGATAGCTACCCAAACATAATTGAGAGCATTCCACAGGACTCTGCCATCGACTCCCTAACACATGTCGTACATACTCATTGGGCAGCCCTCTTCCAGCCAGGCTCTATCCTGCTGGGAACGCATCAGGCGACCTTTCATCAGGTCCCTCTTCCAGCCAGGCTCTATCCTGCTGGGAACGCATCAGGCGACCTCTCATCAGGTCCCTCTTCCAGCCAGGCTCTATCCTGCTGGGAACGCATCAGGCGACCTCTCATCAGGTCCCTCTTCCAGCCAGGCTCTATCCTGCTGGTCATACCTGTAGAATAAACACTTTGCGCACACCCTTGTATGGTGTCGCCTCATAAACATGAACCACATTAGCCACCAACAGTCCATCCCAGGATCATTCATACTGCTGCTCCGTCTGCCCTACATTAGGGCACTCAGACCACAGACCTCTGACTCTCTAAGCCTCAAAACAAAAGTCAATAGCTCCAGCATCTAGCCACACACATCCAGGTGAACAAGGCCAAGCAACTGATCTGCCTCATGTCCGATTGAGGGAATTAGCTACGTTCCCTTAATATGACACAAAAACTCACAAATGGCTGCAACCTAGATGGCTTCACATATCCCTCGAGTTCAAGGTACTGACCTTCCAGTTGACATAACCTGAACATCATAGTAAACAAAGGTCCGTCGGGCTCTCATGGCCCTCACGTCGTACCACCAAGGCAGACGCTGTCGTTTCACTGTGCTGCATGAGGTCTGGGTTACGGGCAGGCAAACATCCACAAATTGGGAATTAGGCAGGGCACCACTGACATAACCAAAACAAATCAAGAGTTAATACAGGTCGCCAATCACTACCACAAGCAAATGCCATACCGCCCAATGGCAGTACTCGAACGTACTCAGAAAAATACGGCCCAATGGCAGTACGCGAACATAGCTGTACCTAGTGGTGTGATGAAAACTTCTGCCCCTTTTTCCTCAAGGCAATTAGAAGCTGCAATTATGCAGTACTCTGAACTGCACGAAACAAACTTGTTCTCACCAAGAGAACGCCACCTCTTGCATCGTTAGCGTTTCCTAACAAGAGTTCTCCATGAGATAACGTGCGGCTGACAGGCACAGGCCACTCACAGGCGAGGTCTATGGCTCGGCAAGCACATCAATTGCCTTGAACTGCTATGGGGTGCTCTGACAAAACATAGCAATAAAGCACCTATCAAAACGTCGCCTGAGCTGTTATCAATGTAGGTGAAATCCACCTTGCTCGATCTACAAACTTACAAAGTGCCGCACCGTGAGCTGCCCAGTAAATAAAGGCATAGTCAAAAAGCTTTCAACGTATAAATGCGGTAAAGGTTCTAGTTCACTGTGAAGTTACCGCCAATCCGCTCCATCTTTGTGTCGGCATCGTTGTAGCTTGTGAACGACCAGTAAAATTTCTCGGCGCTTTTAAGGTGTCCTCAGAAGGAACCATAACCTGATCGTTGATCTCCTATGTAGCGCCATTTTCCTCGTAGTCACAACTGACTTGCACTTTGCCGCCAAATCGCACCAGGCGGCGACCCTGACATCACCGCCAGTCTTTCCTTGCCAAACTGCTTGTCTAGCCCTAACATCTTCATTGTGGGGACATCTGACATCCACACCAATGATTGGCTCAAGACGCCAGGCTCCGCGGTCAATGATGACAGGGGCTCCTATTGCCTCCCTGTCCGGCGCTCCTATCGCCTCCTTGTCCGGCGCTCCTATCGCCTCCTTGTCCGGCACTCCTATCGCCTCCTTGTCCGGCACTCCTATCACCTCCTTGTCCAGCGCTCCTATCGCCTCCTTGTCCGGCGCTCCTATCGACTCCTTGTCCAGCGCTCCTATTGCCTCCTTGTCCGGCGCTCCTATCGCCTCCTTGTCCGGCGCTCCTATCGCATCTCTATCCGGCGCTCCAAGCGACTCCTTGTCCGGCGCTCCTATCACCTCCTTGTCCGGCGCTCCTATCACCAGGATTACCAACTGATCCGCTATTATTGCTGTCATAACGGACAACTGGCATGTACCTGCCACTGACAGGTGAAGTCAATGCTCCAGACGAACACAAAACTGATACAAACCGCCGCGATGAGCTCCGGTGCAACATATCGATCAATTGAGCTTCCACGACATTCAAAACAACTCAGGACAAAGCACGTCCTCAACAACGGCCACCGCGTCACGTGGGGCTCATAACCTGTTGTGAAACTCGCGTCGCAACAGTTGAGAAAAGTCCAGTTCAGCACAAGCTGGACAAGCGAGCTGCCACTATGCCTCCAGCCACAAGGACACTCCAAAGTCCGGGCAAGCAATAGATCGTTACAAACAGCTAAAGAAGCAAGTCAGCTTCGGGGAATAAATAGCGACTTGGTGAAGGATCGTACATAAGACCCTTCACATTTGAAATTCAGCCGCAGTACGTTCCTGGCAATACGTTTAACCAATGAACACATGAAGAAGTCTGACCGAATATCATAACAGCTGGCACAAGCGGCGCAGCAGCAAAAACGTTCACAGGCTCATTAGCAATTCCCATACAAGGAATGCGATTTAAAGTGGTTCCATTGCCACTATTGGCTACGGCGTCAAGGCGACCCGTATGTTGGTCAACAGCATCAGGCAATGTACCAACAGCTGGCACAGCTTGCTGAGCTTGAGAACCAGAAGCCATTGCAACCGCAATAGGACGAGGACTAGGTAATCCGGAATAGGTATTCACACGATTACGTCCTCCAGCCAAGGCAAAGAGAGTTGCCATCGGAGGTTACTTTCCAGGAAGGACCCAGAAACGTACCCTTCTCAAACGTAAAGAACGTTTGTGTTGCAATGTCCACTCCACTGGAGCGTCTGAGATTTTGCAACAAGGGTGTCTGTTCTTCGTGATAAGGAGCAGGCGAAATCTCGCCGTCGTCTGCAAAGAGCACAACGAAGCCTAAATTTCACAGTAGTAAATATATTGTAGAATATTCTATTTACCAGGGTAAAGTGTAGCTTTAATCGCTTCTAAGTTCAGGCTAACGTCCATGTCCATGATTATCGAAAAGCACAGAAAGAAGTGTCCAGAAAGACCGTCTTGATACCAGTTTTGTTGTATCACCCCAAACTAGTGGTAGTGATAACTACCAGTTGATAGGAAGAGCAGAGCGTAGGTACTCTGAGCTCAGTACGGAAAGCCTCCATAAAGAGCCGTAATCTCTAAGGAAGAGAAAACGTGGATATGTATTAAGGATATACATATGATCAACCAGTGAAACCGAACTCAACTGAGTCTACCAGTGACCGTGTCACAGTTGCACTAGGGCATGCAACCCTTAGCCTCTATATTTGCACATAGAGGGTGTAGCCACGGGCTACTTACTTAGCAAGGAGCTAAGGCCGATACCATAATACAACACTCCCTGCCTGCGTGTACCAAGTTGCAAGCCAAACTTGCCATTGAGAAGTGTGGAAAATTGCAGTGCAAGGGACTGGAAATCTGGGGATCGATCCAGGAGCCATGGCTGCCCAGCCAAGGCAGGGCTGTAGTCGTGGGACTGGACTAGGTGTCAAAGATCCGAGGTCCAGGGCTGGAATGGAACTGTGCAAGCCTACGTCAGGGTGCATGTAATCCCTCAAGCTGGCACTATCGTAGTTGGGGGCCGCAAAGACCTCTCAAGATGTGGAGAAGGTGCTTCTGCACCTAAACATGTACGGCTACTACTACTCCCCATGGAGGGCATGTCTCAGGGTCTTTGAATCCTGTCAGCAGATGCTTGGGATAGCCAACCCCGGCCATGGGCGTCTGTGTTCCCAAATTACGACATACCCACCTTGCATGCAGCCTAACACTCAGGGATTTTTTAAGCATCAAATCCCTTTATGCATGACTAATCAAATTCTCTCCTGCTTCCAGAGGAAACCAGGATTGCGTCAGACCAATTTTCTTAAACAGCTGCAGTGTTCTGGCATCGAACCCGGAAAACTCTACTTTGAGGGTTACACTGCGATACCATTGAAGTATTGAGGGCTGTAAATCGGGTTCGTGCATATCGTACATGCACAACGACTTCAGGCACTGTACTAGGCAGCTATCGGCCATCAGAAGAACGAAAACAAGGTATACCCTTGCTTACACTGAATGAAACACCTGCTGATGTTGTGAATGGCCTTAAACATGCTTTTGTTTTAAGCTGTAAAGCTTGTAGGGTGCTCTAAGAGGCATCCCTTGTAATATTAATTGGTTGTTAGGACTCAGAAAAAAAAGTCTCTTTAGCTAGGTCGCTTTGATGCTATGGCACATGTACATTTTACCTTGAAACATTCACACCATCCAATATCCTATGTCAGCCCTCCCCCCGTAATTGATCCATGAAAGATTATGGACCCTACCCAGTAATGGGGATTTTCGACAAGTAGGGTGTCGGCTTCCTCGAAGCCGGAAAGGAAAGGGCGGGGCCCCCCACAATCCGTACAGGCCGGTTACTTCACCATGAAACGGTTTGAAGTTTGCAAGGTTGCGATGATGCCGGCTCATGATGTTCAGCAGGCAAACGACTGCAAACGCAAGGGCAGGGACCTCACGTCCCAACGCACGCACGCGCGCGCACGGAGGCCAATCCGCGCGCGCGTGTTGGCGGAGGCCTTTCCAAAGCGAACGGTGAGGACGTCAAGTGTTAGAGTGTCGCCAGTACTATTGATGGAAAGCTTGACGCTGTATCTCCGAAATGCCTGCGGCTTCAGCAATTCACCCCACAGGATCGAGCTCCATGTCGGCACTGTGGAACTCTTCTGCCCCGAGAATTGGCTTAAATTAATTGTACACAACGTTACATTCTTTGTAGATAACTGTAAGCAAATTCGTCGACCTGCTGGTGGCAAATCGCCATGCCTGTGAGAGCAGCTTAGTCACCCAAACTGGTTGTTCGATTCATTTCACGCCGTCAAGCCAGAAATCCATTACAAGAAACGCAGCACCTTTTGGAATGAAATTTTGGCCGAGAGGCGTTGATGTGACCTTGACCGGGGTCAAAGGAGACTGACAAACTTGTTTGTACTCATACGATTGTTATTGGCCAAAATAAAGATATAGAATGTAATATGTGACAAATATCGCGTTTCCGCCGGGCGAGATATTATGTTTGGTCCGTCACATCTTTCTTACAGAGAGACAGAGAGACAGAGAAACCGACATAGGCAATCCCACAGGGCGGGGCCCCCCTGAGCGCTTCACGCCAGGGCCCCGCCCAAAAATCTGCCCCATTTAGGGTCCCTCCCCTATAGTACCTGTAAAAATGATTACGGCCCGCAAGTGGGGTACGACCCCCCTAATGGGTCCGTACAGACAAGTAACCTGTTAGGGACAGCACCGGGAAATGGGGGCTATAAGCGTTAATCGCTTCCCTCTCAACAACTTCAAGCACTTTTAACTGTTTTTCCAAAGTTCTTTTCATCTTTCCCTCACTGTACTTGTTTGCTATGGGCGTTTCAGCAGTATTTTGCATTAGAAGGGATTTCCCTCCAATTTAGGGCTGCAATCCCAAACAACCCGACTCGAGGAAAGCACCTCGTCATAGGTCTAGACAGGGGTTTTATCGGCGGGGTTATCACCCTCTCTGATGCGGCATTCGATCCATAAAGTAGTAGTATACACATAAGTGTTGGTATACATACCCACATATATATTGGTATCCTCCTGCTTGTTGTGAGCTGAATGCAGCGGGCCCAAGTCATCCACTATTCAGGTAGGACAAAAGACCATATACCATATGTGTCTTCTGCCTAAACTGCCTAGGAGAGACCCGTTGAGTGGTCCAGTGTTCAACATCGTTGCTTCAGCGAACCCAGCTGTGCCTCCCCCATCCATCCATATGTAAAGGAATACATGTGTGGCGGGTTCATATGAGGCTACGGGGCTGGGATAGCCACACATATCCACGTCAAGGAGCAGAGCAGAGAGCTCTTCTTCCTTTTCGTGAGTGAAGGACAAACCCGACGCTGAGGCAGACTATGCTCTTGGCCAAAGTCTCAAGCGCAATTTGCATTCAAAGATCTGATGATTCACGTATTTCTGCAATTCACACTACTTATCGCATTTCTCTGCGTTCTTCATCGATCTGAGTGCCAAGATATCCGTTGTTGAGAGTTGTCCACATAGAGGAGGATGTGTACATGAGAATATACCCATCCAATAACATGCAGTGTTTATGTTTTCAAGTCCCTTGTCAAGGGATGAAAGATGCACAGCCCCACGCAGCACACAAAGCCCAACCCCAAAAGAGGTGGGCTGTATAAATAGCGTGTCCCATATTCCTCATACCGTTATTTTGAAATCAGAAACAACGATATAAGATGGGGACCCACAGAGATCACCACCTCAAAGAGCGGCAAGACCACACACAGTGGAACCGTGCAGACCCACGCATTTCCCAACCCAAGAGGGGCTGGTCTGCATATAGCAAGGCGTGATCCATACTCATCATACCCCATGATTCTGATGATAGTGAAGTTCTCCTCGACTTAAAGCAAGGACAACAGCACTGGTCAAATCAAGAACCCCGATATGAGTTGGTAACCTAGCCATATATAGCAGCGCATGCCCCATATGTTCCCCATACGTAAGCTTCTGATAACGTACTGTTTTCCACAGCTAAAATAAACTCTCGGACAACAGCACTGATCAAACCAGAAGCCAATACGACATGATGACCTCTGCGAGCAGCTAACTATGAGATTCATGCACTTCGTCTGGAAGAGGACTCTGACATATTGGTACATACGTCACAGCCCTCTCACAAACAATCAACTCCAATGATCCTTCTGTTGTATCTCTGTTGTGTCAGTCCAGTAAAGGCTCAATCGAAAGATGATCATCGGTGGTCCAATCTTTGACACTACCCCTAGATACCCCAGGATACTACACCTTCCGCAGGTTCACCTACAGAAACCTTGTTACGAGTTCTCCTTCCTCTAGATGGGAGGGTTTAATGAACTTCTCAACCCCGAGCAGATTTCCCTAAGTCATCAGGGCCGATCCGAACACATCACTAGCACACCCAATCGGTAGGAGGTGTTGTACGCCGGTTCGATCACCGTTTATGTCAAAGTAGGCGCGCTTTCACCTAGATATGGATGGACGTGTTATAAGCATTTTAGCATGATATATTCGAATATGTCTAGCTAATGTAGCACGCTGCATTACCATTCACGACATCACGCTGTCAGTCAACATGTTTGACTCGAGGCTGGTATCAATGCGCAGACCCACTATTGGCATAATATATCACGTAATAATATTTTAAATATTATTACCTCATCCGTGTCATAAACCATACGTGTATGCGGAAACGCGACGATCGTGATGGTTGGGTCGGCAACCGAATATTGATATTTGGACCTTTGCATGTTGCATACGTTGTATCCATTAATATCACGGATTACGAGATATTTAGGACAGTGCTATGATGGTACTCAAACTTGAGATCGGAATTCAGTGAGACTTGCACTGCACATCGGTATTGCAAACGTGATAGGTGCGAGGACGGCCGCCTAGAGACCGAAGTCGGCTCAACGCTACTTTGGATTAAGTACCCACGTGCTTAACTCAACCTGATTCTCATACGTACGTTTTACTTATTTATATTCGGCCTGAGCTATTCCAGCATACCTTTTCCATCCGGATGATGAATGCTGCCCGTGGGGTCTGACGGTGTTGTATCCTTCCTTCTTCAATCATGCACTGAATCTGCACGTCTGGATGTTAGCTAAGTGCACACCGAGCTTACGAATTGCAAGGTGATTCAATGCGAGCAAAGTGACAGCGGAAGACTCAGCGACAAGGAAAGATTCAACTTACAATAGTCTTCGATTACAGGATGGTCGTCAGCTGTCAGTGTTGTATGCGGGTTTGATCGCCGTTTATACCAGAGTGGACGGCAACCCATTTAAGCATTATGAAGCATGATACAATCATATTAGCATGATATACTCGAGTATATCTAGCTAATCAGGCATGTCGCATTATCATCTACGACATCGTGCTGTCGGTCAACATGTTTGACTCAAGGCTGATAATTAATGCGCGATCTATCCATTGGCATTTTATATCACGTAATAATACTTTAAATATTATTACCTCATCTACGTCATAAACCATACACGTATGCGAGAAGGCGATGATCACGATGGTTGGGTTGGCAACCGAATATCGATATTCGGACCTTCGCATATTGCATGCGTTGCATCCATTAATATCACGGATGACACGATATTTAGAACAGTACTACGAAGGTACTCACACTTGAGATCGGAATCCAGTGAGACCTGTACTGTGCATCGGTATCGCGACGTGATAGGTGCGAGGACGGCCGCCTAGAGACCGAAGTCGGCTTGGTCTACTTTGGACTAAGTACCCGTGTACTTAACTCTAGCTAATCCGCATACATACGTTATACTCATTTATATTCGGCCTGAGCTATTCTAGCATCTCATCTGCAGCCGAGTGATGAACATTGCCCGCGGGGTCTGACGGCAGACTTCTCATTTGCAATTGAAGAACATTGTAAGTTGAATCTTTCCTTATTGTTGAGTCTTCCACTGTCCATTACTCACGTTGAATTGCCTCGCTGTTCGTAAGCTTGGTGTGCACTTAGCTAACATCCAGACGTGCAGATTTAGTGCATGATTGAAGAAGGAAGGATACAACAGTCAGACCCCGCGGGCAATGTTCATCACTCGGCTGCAGATGAGATGCTAGGATAGCTCAGGCCGAATATAAATGAGTATAACATATGTATGCGGATTAGATAGAGTTAAGTACACGGGTACTTAGTCCAAAGTAGCATCGAGCCGACTTCAATCTCTAGGCGGCCGTCCTCGCACCTATCACGTCGTGATACCGATGCGCAGTACAGGTCTCACTGGATTCCGATCTCAAGTGTGAGTACCTTCGTAGTACTGTTCTAAATATCGTGTCATCCGTGATATTAACGGATGCAACGCATGCAATATGCGAAGGTCCGAATATCGATATTCGGTTGCCAACCCAACCATCGTGATCATCGCCTTCTCGCATACGTGTATGGTTTATGACGTAGATGAGGTAATAATATTTAAAGTATTATTACGTGATATAAAATGCCAATGGATAGATCGCGCATTAATTATCAGCCTTGAGTCAAACATGTTGACCGACAGCACGATGTCGTAGATGATAATGCGACATGCCTGATTAGCTAGATATACTCGAGTATATCATGCTAATATGATTGTATCATGCTTCATAATGCTCGAATGCATTGCGGCCTACTTCGGTGCAAACGGTGATCAAACCGGCGTACAACAACTATCCCCCCTCCCGTATGCAGCGTCCTCGCTGCATCGGACAGCATCGACTGCAGAGATCATTGGGTCTGCGTGGCACGTAGGCGAGCTTCCTCCAATAGTGGCTTCATTTCCGGCGAGAAATTATGCATCGGCTCCCAAGAGTTGTGCTCGCTAGAATAACCAGTCCACTTGACCAGATACTCGTGCACCTTCCGCTTTCATCATTGTCGACCTATACGACGAACCCGATAATCCAGTATTCGTTCCACATCATACACTTTTTGCTTGCCTGCGATCAAGGTCTCGGGACCGGGGTCCATTACTGCAGGGGCATTGGTGTCGTTTGTAACGGGCGTCGTGCCGTGATAAGGGCGGATGAGGGAAATATGAAATGTGGGATGGATATTCATGTCAGAGGGTAGGGATAGCTCCACAGCTACATTCCCTACCGTGTGAATAACGGGATATGGACCAATCCAACGAGGTAGCAATTTATGGGAATAATGAGGATATTACGGCCATAGCCGTAACTATGAACCATTCGTATGTATTAATGTACGGGATGTAATATGTCCCACTAATGTACGGTAAGCACCTTTCAGATACTTTGTATGTTTAAAATGGAATGTCTTTAAGAATGTTATGAAATATAGACAATGATAGATACAATATTGAGTCTGTTACAGTGTAATTATGGCTTCCATCATGGGAATGTATGGCAGATTTAGGCTCCAGAACCGAACCTCAGGGTCGGTCGGTCGGTTTGGAGGGTCCCAAAAATCCTTCTCACGATATGTTCAGGAAATATACTCCCTACCCACCCCTTGTACTACCAGACAGTTGAAATTTTCCTGCTGCATTACAATCGCACGCCGTAAGCTCACTGCACTAAGCAAGGGTGCAGCAGGGAACGAAGCAACAAACGGCGACCAACTGGAACATGCCGGCCTCTCAATCCTCGTGCCGACAACAGAGATTTCCGGTCGAGCTCACTTGTGAGTGAGGCCGCATCATACACGTCCAAAGCTCATTTGCAATCAACGCCCCCATCGATCATTAATTGGCCAACCTGCCTGAATGGTCGGTCAGGTCATGATGTCGTCAAGTCAGGGTTTCCCACTCAACAAAGATAAGCCTCCAAATTAAAACGGGCTCGTAGAAGTCCCGTGTTGGTATGGAACCTGGTCGAGCATATTTCAGCTGATGCTGGCGGTGCGGGGTCGGCCCTTCAGCCTCCTTTCAGCCTTTTACTATACGTACATACGGCCATGGTGGATGCCCCTCAATGCCCCACAATCTGCAGCAAATGGAAATCCCTTTTCCCACAAGCAGGGAAAAGGTTGAATAACGAGTCCTAGATACTGGTAAGGCGCGACCACCTGAAGCCGATGGATGACACAGCAGAGCCCAATGCGCGGCGCAATGCTGGAATGAATCTGGAATTTCCAAAGACACATCGTTGTGGCAACGCATTTATTCTGCATAACTGAGAACCTACTTTATATGGCACTCACAACCGCTGTTCCCAGATTAGCACTGACGAGTGACGACACTTATGTAAGAAACACCTATAGGTAGCCAGGCTAGAGGCTCGTGAGATTTATGCGCCCTTGCTCGCTCGAGCGAGGGGAGGAGTGCAGGACAGACTAATACACGAAGCCGTGTGTTCCCCCCCGCGCCGTGGGGCCAAGTCGCCCACAGTGTAACACCTATATACAACACCTATAGGTGTTTCGTAGCTATCTAACGTATTGTCATCTGTTATGAATGAAATAGCTCTAATGACGAATGGAGGCAAGTCAAGCAACAAACCTATGAGTTAGAGTACTTGTGTCGTCGATAAGTTCTAACGGGTTATTTTGGGGCGCGGGGCCGGCGGCTTGGGGGCCGGCGGCTTGGGGGCCGGTACTGGCTTGGGGGATGGAGGCCGCGGCTTCAGCGGCTGTGGAGAAGGCGGCGGGGGTTGGGGACTACGCGGCGGGGGTTGGGGACCAGGCGGCGGGGGTTGGGGACGAGGCGGCGGGGGTTGGGGACCAGGCGGCGGGGGTTGGGGACTAGGCGGCGGGGGTTGGGGACTAGGCGGCGGGGGTTGGGGACTAGGCGGCGGGGGTTGGGGACTAGGCGGCGGGGGTTGGGGACTAGGCGGCGGGGGCGTCGGCTTCAAAGGGGGCGGGGGTGCCGGTGGTGGGCTCGGCGGTGGGCACTGGCTGTCGTCGGAGCCATCAAAGCGGCAGAGGGACACCTGGATGGTGTCGTTAGACGTCAACCCGCCTGTGAAGACCACCATGTTGTACCCCGAAATCACTTGTCTGGTATCTTGTGGGATCATGTTGATGATTTGAATTTTACGGTCAGTGAATGTATAAAACTGTGGGAAACCATTGTCCTGTGGGGCCGGGGTGAATGAGGGCAGCAGGATCAAAGTTAGGATGGCGCATGTGCGTTGAACGATGAAAGGGCCCCCCCCCTTGCACGCCGTATGTATTGAGGTGACCGGTCCCAGCGTGTAATATTATACATTAACGTGCTCTGCTTGAATATCGCACTAAATCAAAAGCATCAGGAATAAGATGTAGGTCAACAATGGTTAGCGGACTCTCGTCATGGAAGGAAAACGTGTAATTCAGACAGCCCTAGCTGCGTACTTGTGTTGCTCCATCTCCCCCTCACATATATCCGGATACCACACGCAAGGCATACACATATAAATGGTAATCGCACGTACGACCTCACATTCGTATGTCCATGTTACCGCCGCATCAGTATGGCACACACAAACACGATATGATATGTGATACACCAAGCACACGCCAAGAAGCTCGTCAGCACCAACATGTAGAATACGTGAGATAGCGGGCAAACATGCATGCACGATATACGTGTGATGAACATGCATGATCGTCATGTCACCAACATCTCCGAACATCTCCGAAGTACAAACTACAATGACTCTGGAAATGTATAAAAAACACGTCGTGGCGGGACACCCCAGCTCAGATTCTTAAACAAGCACAATGACTTTGTTTTCGTCGGTAACGAGTATGCATGACACGATTTTGATACAATCATTAGATATAAACGATCTCTAGCAATAATGGCACAAACGTGAGTACCGTACGAAACGACAAGCGAAACTTCCCTGTTTCCGTCCCACGCCCCAGCTGGCAATGGTATGCTTCTTCTTACCATAGTCGCGTTGACCTCGTGGACGTGGACCCGGTTGCTGTACGTGCTGCCCATCCCAGCATCACCGGCCTTCGGAACTCGCAGCGCAATGTACAGGTGCTTCGCAAGTGAGTTGTTGCCGTACGTGGGCAACCAGTTTGGAATCACACGCAAATAGTTATTGTCACCCGTGATGTAGGTGGCAGGCAGGGTCCAGGTCACGTATGCGCCAGGTGCCGTCAATACCCCGGTGTTGATTTCACCGCCCTGCGCGGCTGCAGTGGCCCATCCCAGGCGTGAGAGCTCGGCGGCATTGGGGCAGGAGTCACCACGACCCATGGCTGTGGAATAGTCCTCGTACTCCCAACCATTTTTCCAGGAATGCCACAGGCCTGCGGCAGCGGTATCACACCCATACGAGCATGAGAAGTCGCAGCAGGCGGGCAGCAAAGGCAAGAGTACGAAATAAGGCTTCAGAACCGAATTGAGCATTTACAAGAATTGACATGACTTTCAGCAGCAACACCATCAGCAGCGAGCGAGCGGTGGACTGCGAGTAATCTATTGAACAGCAACTTCCTTTATACGCGCATGTGCTTGTGAACCTTAGGTAGAAATAACTGGAAAGATCTTGGATGGCAAACAGCAGATTGCTTTCGCGGCTGTCGATATCGATGAATCATAGATATGGATTTGAAAGTCCCCAAAAGGGCGTACAGGCCTGTACACTAACATACATGTCACCGAAAACGTACGACGCATAAATTCTGCTTGGTGACCTTCTCACGTACGGCGGGTGCAGCAAAGGATTACGTTAAGCAACTAGCTAGCTTACTCAGCAGCAGATATGCAAAAGAGATGGGCAGACACAATGCACATAACACACACACACATGTAGTATCCTGGGGTACCTACGGGTAGTGTCCAAGATGTATGTAAAGATATAGGGTTTATATATATATGGGACCTGTGACATAACGGTGAGGCAGTTGCCGTTAGTGCGGACAGCTGTGAGGGCATTGTTGCCTTTGGTCCTCAAACAGATTGAATCCGCAGCGGGACGTTGGAGTTCGTTCGACGGTCGCTCTGGACGCACGGGATTTGACCCTCTGTGCAATCTACTTGTGCTAGCGCAATAAGTTACCATGTGTACGTATCCGTACACACACACACATGTATATATGTGTGTGTGTGTGTGTGTATGTGTGTGTGTTTGTGTACATATGTCCCATGCACGTCAACTAATAATGCACTCGAATGAGGATCCCACGCTCCAGTCTTGCACGCACTCGACAACGCCGGCATCGAATCCCATCTACACACAGCTCACCGAAGTTGTGAATCGTCTCCTGCATTATGGTTGCCCATCGGAGCACACCGTAGCCTGTGGACTGCAGCCACGTTTGTTTCCCGGGCACCAGGGCCAGACCTGCCCAGGGACAGACACTTTGCAGCCCTGGTGGCACCACGTAAGTGTAGTACGTGAAGTTAGAAAAGAACGGAAGGCCCAGTTGCGCCTTAGCAGCCGCGTCTGCTGCCGAGGAAATAGCCCACCAGCTGCATCCGCCGGTGACAGCGGTGGAGCAGACCGGCTTGATAACTGCTACTTGAAAGTAGCTTATGTTGAACTTGCCATACGAGCACTGTTTGAACTTTTCAGCAACGCCCCCATTGCCGTCACCGTTGGGACCCATGTACAGCTGGGTAACCGTGTCGACGTCCAAGCTTGGCGCAAACCCGCATGCAGTGTAGTCTAGGATCAGGACGAGCAGTCTATAATTTTTGTTAATAGCCGTGCCTTCATTGGGGTTGTTGGGGTCCATTTGAGCTACCTGCCAGGCTGGCACGACTTGGGAAACGGTGGCCTGGTTGGTACTTAAACAACCCTGTATTTGTTCTTCCGAAGGGCAAGTACAGGTCGCGTTTTCACCAGAAGGGCATGAGCTGCAGACCCGCCCAACAACGCATTCCTGCAGCATGGTTGCGAGGGGTGGAGAAGGTTACCAAGCAAGGGACGACGGTTGCGGGCAGGAGGAAGACAACTGGCTCGCTCGTGGAATTCCAGGCCAAAGATGTCTTTATGATCCTTGGTGACTGGATTAAGGAAAGTCATGCATACATATGTTTTTATATGCCATTTAAGCAGTGACGATCTTTTGTGAGGCACGGCATTTCCGGTAAATATTGATGGTTAAACTGTGCATTGACGTTTCAAAAGTATCTTATGATAACCGCTGCTGAAACGGCCACTCAAGATGATGTGTAAGTTCTCTTGGCAATATGTATTTCTTATCTTGCTTGTGTAGCCGTGTATCCAAAGGCTACGGCACATGGCAAGTTAGAAGAGCACACCATATACAGCAGGACAGGGCAGCACAACTACTGTAGAGCGCAGGCCATGCAGGATAGGTAGGCCACTCGGCCGCAAGTCCAGCTTACCAGTTGAAGGACGTCGCCTGCTGAGATGGGAACTGTTTTGTTATCAACGTCGGATAGTGCCAAGTCGCGTGCTAAAGGTGTCACGTTTCCCTCAGCGTCATAGAATGTGTAAGTTCGGTGTCCATCATGGGTATCCACGTACTTGATCTCCCCCGTCAAGGTAAATGTGGGTAGGTTCGGGTCGGGTGGAGGTGGAGGGCTCCTTAAAGGCTTCCCCGATCCCTTGGGAGTAGGTGTGTCTTGACCTCCAACTGCACCAGTAAAGGCATGTATGGGGGATGGACAGAGGGGCGACATACAAGCTGTCTTATAAGTTGTCTTGATGAGAAGAAAGGTGTACTTCTCAGCCCGTGCGCGTACGCCTCTCAAGATAAGGGGACGTAGGCCCTTTCGCAATCATGAGCAATCACGTCCGCCATCCGCCATCCAAGTGCGTGTGACCTAGTCGCGTTGCTTGCATCGCTGCTAGCTACGAGCAAAACGAACTTCCGAAAACGTGTATGGACGACAGCAGGCGGTACTGGTCGTCTCCACGCAGCAGGGTATCAAGGACTACTCCACCTACCCATGTCGACCAACCCTGCGGACGAAAGAACTGCAAGTGCCAGCAGTAAGCAGGTAGCCCTGATCCTCATGATGATGAGAAAGACAGCTCCTTCAGGCCTAAATAAGCTTTAATTATTCCCTGTCGTCGTGGCGCCACGCACGGCTTTCAGCCAGTGGACCTCTGGTGACAGGCTGTGCGTAGAAACGCAACTGTTGCCGAAAAAACGATTTCAGCCCTTTAATATAATGTTCTGTATTATCTTGGCCTACGGCAACCTCGTGATGGATAACTCGATTCGCAAGGTACGTACCGCAAGGTAGGAAAAAATGTCCCTCCAGCTTGTTGTATATGGCTCGCTGACTTATAATTGCGTGGTGCTATAAACCGGTAAAGAATTGGCTTTGAAATGATATCGCATTGCAATTTATACTTGTTTATGTGAGTAGATTGCAATCCCTGTAGCTTCCGCCCGGCAACGTACACTCTTCGGGCTGTAACGGGCTGTAACGGGCTGCAACGGGCTGTAACGAAAACGTCCGTCATGTAAATAGCTCCCGGCGTAGAAGATCCATTAATGTAATCACGGACTGCAGGAATGCAGTGGAAAATGGTTTCAATGCAATGAACTTCCAGGAGTTGGAATCGGAGACGTCAGAGCTGGCTTGATTACGACCATTTGCCTATGTAGGCTTGCTTCATGCATTCCCTTAGCGGCGCGTGAATGCTGACAACAGGAATGGCGACCGTCCTATCCCTGCCTGCGTGAAGTGGAGTACGATGCTAAGTTTTGCGATTGCACATGTGAACTGTATCGTTTATGGGCCTTACACACTACAACAACTTGTGTCCCCTGCTATCCGTACCGAAGTCGAAGGGTCCAGCAGTGGACCTAGGCAAAGGATGATTATCGCTGTGTACTCAGGATGGATGCGCTTATATTTACTTTTAGGGAGAAGATAACATATACACGCGCATAACGTGCTATATTACATACTTACGGCATGCATGCGCTCCTTGATAATCGTTGTGGCGGGCTGCCGCGACTCATGTATGGTCACTTTGTGTGCGTATGTGCGGTAATGCAGGATTATATACTCACAGAATGAAATTACACTCGCAAGTAAGCTGCGTAACAATGCCCACGCACTTTCTTCCTCCGCATTGGAGGTCACATAACAAGGGTCTTCGAAGAACAATCAGGCTTTCTGGCCGGAAAGTGTACCTTGACGCTATGCACGAGCGAGGTTAACAGTATCACGATCATCAGTGGCATGTAGAGTCGTGTAGCTAGAGCGAGTGCTCCATCTGTAGTTTCATGGACTCCCATTATTCAGCAGCCCGCGAATGAGGATGAGCAAATCGTTAGCTTTCTTTGGCCCTCTAGCCGTTGGCCGGGTTGCGCCGTTTGGAGTTCAGTACTTTAACCGTTAAGCGCTGGTATCTTTTCGTTGGCTTCTTGTCCCGAGAGCAACAACTAATGCGGGCTTGCGTTAGGACGCCGGGTTAGTTAGGCGTAAGGCCTAGGTAAGGCGTTTAAACTAAGGGCCTTACCTCAGCCCGTGGCGTCAGGGCTGTATTATTCGCGTGCGTAGTCGTTCCAAGTATCTTGTTTTTGTTGTTCAGCACGCGCCCGCCCGCCCATCCCTTGCCGCGTCGCCCGTAGTGTTGCTGGTTTCTTTCCTTGGTTCGTCAGGCCTTCGGTTCTTGACCTAGGCCTTTATCAGCACAGTGCAATTGTAACAGAAATGGCAATGTTTTTTTGTCCCGAGAGCAACAACTAACGTCCAGTATGGCCATTCCTTGCGTAGGTATTTTCCAACTCGCACTCGGGCAGCCCAAGAGATTCCTACGCCGTAAAATGGAGCTACTGGAAGATCTTATTGCTTTGGAATGGTTTAATGTGCTTCCGTTATTTTGCCAAGAAAGCGAATTTGCAAGGTAATTAAACAAAGTTCCTCACACATGTCATAATTGTTATGCGATTAGAATATAACTGTTTTCTTATCCGTCTGAAAAAGATTTACAATGTGTAAGGTCTTCTCTTGGGGATAACAGTCGCTTGTAGTACGACAAGGCGCTGATTGTAGGAGAGTTGTACTTTCAGATAAGCGCCAACAATAGAGGATTCCTCGAGATGATTATCAATAGCCATCTGGCCGTTTACGGACATCCGTGTACAGGATATTACGGCCATAGCCGTAACTATGAACCATTCGTATGTATTAATGTACGGGATGCAATATGTCCCACTAATGTACGGTAAGCACCTTTCAGATACTTTGTATGTTTAAAATGGAATGTCTTTAAGAATGTTATGAAATATAGACAATGATAGATACAATATTGAGTCTGTTACAGTGTAATTATGGCTTCCATCATGGGAATGTATGGCAGATTTAGGCTCCAGAACCGAACCTCAGGGTCGGTCGGTCGGTTTGGAGGGTCCCAAAAATCCTTCTCACGATATGTTCAGGAAATATACTCCCTACCCACCCCTTGTACTACCAGACAGTTGAAATTTTCCTGCTGCATTACAATCGCACGCCGTAAGCTCACTGCACTAAGCAAGGGTGCAGCAGGGAACGAAGCAACAAACGGCGACCAACTGGAACATGCCGGCCTCTCAATCCTCGTGCCGACAACAGAGATTTCCGGTCGAGCTCACTTGTGAGTGAGGCCGCATCATACACGTCCAAAGCTCATTTGCAATCAAGGCCCCCATCGATCATTAATTGGCCAACCTGCCTGAATGGTCGGTCAGGTCATGATGTCGTCAAGTCAGGGTTTCCCACTCAACAAGGATAAGCCTCCAAATTAAAACGGGCTCGTCGAAGTCCCGTGTTGGTATGGAACCTGGTCGAGCATATTTCAGCTGATGCTGGCGGTGCGGGGTCGGCCCTTCAGCCTCCTTTCAGCCTTATACTATACGTACATACGGTCATGGTGGATGCCCCACAATCTGCAGCAGATGGAAATCCCTTTTCCCACAAGCAGGGAAAAGGTTGAATAACGAGTCCTAGATACTGGTAAGGCGCGACCACCTGAAGCCGATGGATGACACAGCAGAGCCCAATGCGCGGCGCAATGCTGGAATGAATCTGGAATTTCCAAAGACACATCGTTGTGGCAACGCACTTATTCTGCATAACTGAGAACCTGCTTTATATGGCACTCACAACCGCTGTTCCCAGATTAGCACTGACGAGTGACGACACTTATGTAAGAAACACCTATAGGTAGCCAGGCTAGAGGCTCGTGAGATTTATGCGCCCTTGCTCGCTCGAGCGAGGGGAGGAGTGCAGGACAGACTAATACACGAAGACGTGTGTTCCCCCCCGCGCCGTGGGGCCAAGTCGCCCACAGTGTAACACCTATATACAACACCTATAGGTGTTTCGTAGCTATCTAACGTATTGTCATCTGTTATGAATGAAATAGCTCTAATGACGAATGGAGGCAAGTCAAGCAACAAACCTATGAGTTAGAGTACTTGTGTCGTCGATAAGTTCTAACGGGTTATTTTGGGGCGCGGGGCCGGCGGCTTGGGGGCCGGTACTGGCTTGGGGGATGGAGGCCGCGGCTTCAGCGGCTGTGGAGAAGGCGGCGGGGGTTGGGGACTAGGCGGCGGGGGTTGGGGACCAGGCGGCGGGGGTTGGGGACCAGGCGGCGGGGGTTGGGGACGAGGCGGCGGGGGTTGGGGACCAGGCGGCGGGGGTTGGGGACTAGGCGGCGGGGGTTGGGGACTAGACGGCGGGGGTTGGGGACTAGGCGGCGGGGGTTGGGGACTAGGCGGCGGGGGTTGGGGACTAGGCGGCGGGGGCGTCGGCTTCAAAGGGGGCGGGGGTGCCGGTGGTGGGCTCGGCGGTGGGCACTGGCTGTCGTCGGAGCCATCAAAGCGGCAGAGGGACACCTGGATGGTGTCGTTAGACGTCAACCCGCCTGTGAAGACCACCATGTTGTACCCCGAAATCACTTGTCTGGTATCTTGTGGGATCATGTTGATGATTTGAATTTTACGGTCAGTGAATGTATAAAACTGTGGGAAACCATTGTCCTGTGGGGCCGGGGTGAATGAGGGCAGCAGGATCAAAGTTAGGATGGCGCATGTGCGTTGAACGATGAAAGGGCCCCCCCCTTGCACGCCGTATGTATTGAGGTGACCGGTCCCAGCGTGTAATATTATACATTAACGTGCTCTGCTTGAATATCGCACTAAATCAAAAGCATCAGGAATAAGATGTAGGTCAACAATGGTTAGCGGACTCTCGTCATGGAAGGAAAACGTGTAATTCAGACAGCCCTAGCTGCGTACTTGTGTTGCTCCATCTCCCCCTCACATATATCCGGATACCACACGCAAGGCATACACATATAAATGGTAATCGCACGTACGACCTCACATTCGTATGTCCATGTTACCGCCGCATCAGTATGGCACACACAAACACGATATGATATGTGAGACACCAAGCACACGCCAAGAAGCTCGTCAGCACCAACATGTAGAATACGTGAGATAGCGGGCAAACATGCATGCACGATATACGTGTGATGAACATGCATGATCGTCATGTCACCAACATCTCCGAACATCTCCGAAGTACAAAAACTACAATGACTCTGGAAATGTATAAAAAACACGTCGTGGCGGGACACCCCAGCTCAGATTCTTAAACAAGCACAATGACTTTGTTTTCGTCGGTAACGAGTATGCATGACACGATTTTGATACAATCATTAGATATAAACGATCTCTAGCAATAATGGCACAAACGTGAGTACCGTACGAAACGACAAGCGAAACTTCCCTGTTTCCGTCCCACGCCCCAGCTGGCAATGGTATGCTTCTTCTTACCATAGTCGCGTTGACCTCGTGGACGTGGACCCGGTTGCTGTACGTGCTGCCCATCCCAGCATCACCGGCCTTCGGAACTCGCAGCGCAATGTACAGGTGCTTCGCAAGTGAGTTGTTGCCGTACGTGGGCAACCAGTTTGGAATCACACGCAAATAGTTATTGTCACCCGTGATGTAGGTGGCAGGCAGGGTCCAGGTCACGTATGCGCCAGGTGCCGTCAATACCCCGGTGTTGATTTCACCGCCCTGCGCGGCTGCAGTGGCCCATCCCAGGCGTGAGAGCTCGGCGGCATTGGGGCAGGAGTCACCACGACCCATGGCTGTGGAATAGTCCTCGTACTCCCAACCATTTTTCCAGGAATGCCACAGGCCTGCGGCAGCGGTATCACACCCATACGAGCATGAGAAGTCGCAGCAGGCGGGCAGCAAAGGCAAGAGTACGAAATAAGGCTTCAGAACCGAATTGAGCATTTACAAGAATTGACATGACTTTCAGCAGCAACACCATCAGCAGCGAGCGAGCGGTGGACTGCGAGTAATCTATTGAACAGCAACTTCCTTTATACGCGCATGTGCTTGTGAACCTTAGGTAGAAATAACTGGAAAGATCTTGGATGGCAAACAGCAGATTGCTTTCGCGGCTGTCGATATCGATGAATCATAGATATGGATTTGAAAGTCCCCAAAAGGGCGTACAGGCCTGTACACTAACATACATGTCACCGAAAACGTACGACGCATAAATTCTGCTTGGTGACCTTCTCACGTACGGCGGGTGCAGCAAAGGATTACGTTAAGCAACTAGCTAGCTTACTCAGCAGCAGATATGCAAAAGAGATGGGCAGACACAATGTAGGAGAGTTGTACTTTCAGATAAGCTCCAACAATAGAGGATTCCTCGAGATGATTATCAATGGCCATCTGGCCGTATACGGACATCCGTGTACAGGATATTACGGCCATAGCCGTAACTATGAACCATTCGTATGTATAAATGTACGGGATGTAATATGTCCCACTAATGTACGGTAAGCACCTTTCAGATACTTTGTATGTTTAAAATGGAATGTCTTTAAGAATGTTATGAAATATAGACAATGATAGATACAATATTGAGTCTGTTACAGTGTAATTATGGCTTCCATCATGGGAATGTATGGCAGATTTAGGCTCCAGAACCGAACCTCAGGGTCGGTCGGTCGGTTTGGAGGGTCCCAAAAATCCTTCTCACGATATGTTCAGGAAATATACTCCCTACCCACCCCTTGTACTACCAGACAGTTGAAATTTTCCTGCTGCATTACAATCGCACGCCGTAAGCTCACTGCACTAAGCAAGGGTGCAGCAGGGAACGAAGCAACAAACGGCGACCAACTGGAACATGCCGGCCTCTCAATCCTCGTGCCGACAACAGAGATTTCCGGTCGAGCTCACTTGTGAGTGAGGCCGCATCATACACGTCCAAAGCTCATTTGCAATCAAGGCCCCCATCGATCATTAATTGGCCAACCTGCCTGAATGGTCGGTCAGGTCATGATGTCGTCAAGTCAGGGTTTCCCACTCAACAAAGATAAGCCTCCAAATTAAAACGGGCTCGTAGAAGTCCCGTGTTGGTATGGAACCTGGTCGAGCATATTTCAGCTGATGCTGGCGGTGCGGGGTCGGCCCTTCAGCCTCCTTTCAGCCTTTTACTATACGTACATACGGCCATGGTGGATGCCCCTCAATGCCCCACAATCTGCAGCAAATGGAAATCCCTTTTCCCACAAGCAGGGAAAAGGTTGAATAACGAGTCCTAGATACTGGTAAGGCGCGACCACCTGAAGCCGATGGATGACACAGCAGAGCCCAATGCGCGGCGCAATGCTGGAATGAATCTGGAATTTCCAAAGACACATCGTTGTGGCAACGCATTTATTCTGCATAACTGAGAACCTGCTTTATATGGCACTCACAACCGCTGTTCCCAGATTGGCACTGACGAGTGACGATACTTATGTAAGAAACACCTATAGGTAGCCAGGCTAGAGGCTCGTGAGATTTATGCGCCCTTGCTCGCTCGAGCGAGGGGAGGAGTGCAGGACAGACTAATACACGAAGACGTGTGTTCCCCCCCGCGCCGTGGGGCCAAGTCGCCCACAGTGTAACACCTATATACAACACCTATAGGTGTTTCGTAGCTATCTAACGTATTGTCATCTGTTATGAATGAAATAGCTCTAATGACGAATGGAGGCAAGTCAAGCAACAAACCTATGAGTTAGAGTACTTGTGTCGTCGATAAGTTCTAACGGGTTATTTTGGGGCGCGGGGCCGGCGGCTTGGGGGCCGGCGGCTTGGGGGCCGGTACTGGCTTGGGGGATGGAGGCCGCGGCTTCAGCGGCTGTGGAGAAGGCGGCGGGGGTTGGGGACTAGGCGGCGGGGGTTGGGGACCAGGCGGCGGGGGTTGGGGACGAGGCGGCGGGGGTTGGGGACGAGGCGGCGGGGGTTGGGGACCAGGCGGCGGGGGTTGGGGACTAGGCGGCGGGGGTTGGGGACTAGACGGCGGGGGTTGGGGACCAGGCGGCGGGGGTTGGGGACTAGGCGGCGGGGGCGTCGGCTTCAAAGGGGGCGGGGGTGCCGGTGGTGGGCTCGGCGGTGGGCACTGGCTGTCGTCGGAGCCATCAAAGCGGCAGAGGGACACCTGGATGGTGTCGTTAGACGTCAACCCGCCTGTGAAGACCACCATGTTGTACCCCGAAATCACTTGTCTGGTATCTTGTGGGATCATGTTGATGATTTGAATTTTACGGTCAGTGAATGTATAAAACTGTGGGAAACCATTGTCCTGTGGGGCCGGGGTGAATGAGGGCAGCAGGATCAAAGTTAGGATGGCGCATGTGCGTTGAACGATGAAAGGGCCCCCCCCCTTGCACGCCGTATGTATTGAGGTGACCGGTCCCAGCGTGTAATATTATACATTAACGTGCTCTGCTTGAATATCGCACTAAATCAAAAGCATCAGGAATAAGATGTAGGTCAACAATGGTTAGCGGACTCTCGTCATGGAAGGAAAACGTGTAATTCAGACAGCCCTAGCTGCGTACTTGTGTTGCTCCATCTCCCCCTCACATATATCCGGATACCACACGCAAGGCATACACATATAAATGGTAATCGCACGTACGACCTCACATTCGTATGTCCATGTTACCGCCGCATCAGTATGGCACACACAAACACGATATGATATGTGAGACACCAAGCACACGCCAAGAAGCTCGTCAGCACCAACATGTAGAATACGTGAGATAGCGGGCAAACATGCATGCACGATATACGTGTGATGAACATGCATGATCGTCATGTCACCAACATCTCCGAACATCTCCGAAGTACAAACTACAATGACTCTGGAAATGTATAAAAAACACGTCGTGGCGGGACACCCCAGCTCAGATTCTTAAACAAGCACAATGACTTTGTTTTCGTCGGTAACGAGTATGCATGACACGATTTTGATACAATCATTAGATATAAACGATCTCTAGCAATAATGGCACAAACGTGAGTACCGTACGAAACGACAAGCGAAACTTCCCTGTTTCCGTCCCACGCCCCAGCTGGCAATGGTATGCTTCTTCTTACCATAGTCGCGTTGACCTCGTGGACGTGGACCCGGTTGCTGTACGTGCTGCCCATCCCAGCATCACCGGCCTTCGGAACTCGCAGCGCAATGTACAGGTGCTTCGCAAGTGAGTTGTTGCCGTACGTGGGCAACCAGTTTGGAATCACACGCAAATAGTTATTGTCACCCGTGATGTAGGTGGCAGGCAGGGTCCAGGTCACGTATGCGCCAGGTGCCGTCAATACCCCGGTGTTGATTTCACCGCCCTGCGCGGCTGCAGTGGCCCATCCCAGGCGTGAGAGCTCGGCGGCATTGGGGCAGGAGTCACCACGACCCATGGCTGTGGAATAGTCCTCGTACTCCCAACCATTTTTCCAGGAATGCCACAGGCCTGCGGCAGCGGTATCACACCCATACGAGCATGAGAAGTCGCAGCAGGCGGGCAGCAAAGGCAAGAGTACGAAATAAGGCTTCAGAACCGAATTGAGCATTTACAAGAATTGACATGACTTTCAGCAGCAACACCATCAGCAGCGAGCGAGCGGTGGACTGCGAGTAATCTATTGAACAGCAACTTCCTTTATACGCGCATGTGCTTGTGAACCTTAGGTAGAAATAACTGGAAAGATCTTGGATGGCAAACAGCAGATTGCTTTCGCGGCTGTCGATATCGATGAATCATAGATATGGATTTGAAAGTCCCCAAAAGGGCGTACAGGCCTGTACACTAACATACATGTCACCGAAAACGTACGACGCATAAATTCTGCTTGGTGACCTTCTCACGTACGGCGGGTGCAGCAAAGGATTACGTTAAGCAACTAGCTAGCTTACTCAGCAGCAGATATGCAAAAGAGATGGGCAGACACAATGCACATAACACACACACACATGTAGTATCCTGGGGTACCTACGGGTAGTGTCCAAGATGTATGTAAAGATATAGGGTTTATATATATATGGGACCTGTGACATAACGGTGAGGCAGTTGCCGTTAGTGCGGACAGCTGTGAGGGCATTGTTGCCTTTGGTCCTCAAACAGATTGAATCCGCAGCGGGACGTTGGAGTTCGTTCGACGGTCGCTCTGGACGCACGGGATTTGACCCTCTGTGCAATCTACTTGTGCTAGCGCAATAAGTTACCATGTGTACGTATCCGTACACACACACACATGTATATATGTGTGTGTGTGTGTGTGTATGTGTGTGTGTTTGTGTACATATGTCCCATGCACGTCAACTAATAATGCACTCGAATGAGGATCCCACGCTCCAGTCTTGCACGCACTCGACAACGCCGGCATCGAATCCCATCTACACACAGCTCACCGAAGTTGTGAATCGTCTCCTGCATTATGGTTGCCCATCGGAGCACACCGTAGCCTGTGGACTGCAGCCACGTTTGTTTCCCGGGCACCAGGGCCAGACCTGCCCAGGGACAGACACTTTGCAGCCCTGGTGGCACCACGTAAGTGTAGTACGTGAAGTTAGAAAAGAACGGAAGGCCCAGTTGCGCCTTAGCAGCCGCGTCTGCTGCCGAGGAAATAGCCCACCAGCTGCATCCGCCGGTGACAGCGGTGGAGCAGACCGGCTTGATAACTGCTACTTGAAAGTAGCTTATGTTGAACTTGCCATACGAGCACTGTTTGAACTTTTCAGCAACGCCCCCATTGCCGTCACCGTTGGGACCCATGTACAGCTGGGTAACCGTGTCGACGTCCAAGCTTGGCGCAAACCCGCATGCAGTGTAGTCTAGGATCAGGACGAGCAGTCTATAATTTTTGTTAATAGCCGTGCCTTCATTGGGGTTGTTGGGGTCCATTTGAGCTACCTGCCAGGCTGGCACGACTTGGGAAACGGTGGCCTGGTTGGTACTTAAACAACCCTGTATTTGTTCTTCCGAAGGGCAAGTACAGGTCGCGTTTTCACCAGAAGGGCATGAGCTGCAGACCCGCCCAACAACGCATTCCTGCAGCATGGTTGCGAGGGGTGGAGAAGGTTACCAAGCAAGGGACGACGGTTGCGGGCAGGAGGAAGACAACTGGCTCGCTCGTGGAATTCCAGGCCAAAGATGTCTTTATGATCCTTGGTGACTGGATTAAGGAAAGTCATGCATACATATGTTTTTATATGCCATTTAAGCAGTGACGATCTTTTGTGAGGCACGGCATTTCCGGTAAATATTGATGGTTAAACTGTGCATTGACGTTTCAAAAGTATCTTATGATAACCGCTGCTGAAACGGCCACTCAAGATGATGTGTAAGTTCTCTTGGCAATATGTATTTCTTATCTTGCTTGTGTAGCCGTGTATCCAAAGGCTACGGCACATGGCAAGTTAGAAGAGCACACCATATACAGCAGGACAGGGCAGCACAACTACTGTAGAGCGCAGGCCATGCAGGATAGGTAGGCCACTCGGCCGCAAGTCCAGCTTACCAGTTGAAGGACGTCGCCTGCTGAGATGGGAACTGTTTTGTTATCAACGTCGGATAGTGCCAAGTCGCGTGCTAAAGGTGTCACGTTTCCCTCAGCGTCATAGAATGTGTA
This sequence comes from Volvox africanus, assembly GCA_030268105.1. Classification (NCBI taxonomy): domain Eukaryota; kingdom Viridiplantae; phylum Chlorophyta; class Chlorophyceae; order Chlamydomonadales; family Volvocaceae; genus Volvox; species Volvox africanus. Next base: position 1,551,310 of record BSDZ01000010.1, on the reverse strand, counting down.
AGTTCGGTGTCCATCATGGGTATCCACGTACTTGATCTCCCCCGTCAAGGTAAATGTGGGTAGGTTCGGGTCGGGTGGAGGTGGAGGGCTCCTTAAAGGCTTCCCCGATCCCTTGGGAGTAGGTGTGTCTTGACCTCCAACTGCACCAGTAAAGGCATGTATGGGGGATGGACAGAGGGGCGACATACAAGCTGTCTTATAAGTTGTCTTGATGAGAAGAAAGGTGTACTTCTCAGCCCGTGCGCGTACGCCTCTCAAGATAAGGGGACGTAGGCCCTTTCGCAATCATGAGCAATCACGTCCGCCATCCGCCATCCAAGTGCGTGTGACCTAGTCGCGTTGCTTGCATCGCTGCTAGCTACGAGCAAAACGAACTTCCGAAAACGTGTATGGACGACAGCAGGCGGTACTGGTCGTCTCCACGCAGCAGGGTATCAAGGACTACTCCACCTACCCATGTCGACCAACCCTGCGGACGAAAGAACTGCAAGTGCCAGCAGTAAGCAGGTAGCCCTGATCCTCATGATGATGAGAAAGACAGCTCCTTCAGGCCTAAATAAGCTTTAATTATTCCCTGTCGTCGTGGCGCCACGCACGGCTTTCAGCCAGTGGACCTCTGGTGACAGGCTGTGCGTAGAAACGCAACTGTTGCCGAAAAAACGATTTCAGCCCTTTAATATAATGTTCTGTATTATCTTGGCCTACGGCAACCTCGTGATGGATAACTCGATTCGCAAGGTACGTACCGCAAGGTAGGAAAAAATGTCCCTCCAGCTTGTTGTATATGGCTCGCTGACTTATAATTGCGTGGTGCTATAAACCGGTAAAGAATTGGCTTTGAAATGATATCGCATTGCAATTTATACTTGTTTATGTGAGTAGATTGCAATCCCTGTAGCTTCCGCCCGGCAACGTACACTCTTCGGGCTGTAACGGGCTGTAACGGGCTGCAACGGGCTGTAACGAAAACGTCCGTCATGTAAATAGCTCCCGGCGTAGAAGATCCATTAATGTAATCACGGACTGCAGGAATGCAGTGGAAAATGGTTTCAATGCAATGAACTTCCAGGAGTTGGAATCGGAGACGTCAGAGCTGGCTTGATTACGACCATTTGCCTATGTAGGCTTGCTTCATGCATTCCCTTAGCGGCGCGTGAATGCTGACAACAGGAATGGCGACCGTCCTATCCCTGCCTGCGTGAAGTGGAGTACGATGCTAAGTTTTGCGATTGCACATGTGAACTGTATCGTTTATGGGCCTTACACACTACAACAACTTGTGTCCCCTGCTATCCGTACCGAAGTCGAAGGGTCCAGCAGTGGACCTAGGCAAAGGATGATTATCGCTGTGTACTCAGGATGGATGCGCTTATATTTACTTTTAGGGAGAAGATAACATATACACGCGCATAACGTGCTATATTACATACTTACGGCATGCATGCGCTCCTTGATAATCGTTGTGGCGGGCTGCCGCGACTCATGTATGGTCACTTTGTGTGCGTATGTGCGGTAATGCAGGATTATATACTCACAGAATGAAATTACACTCGCAAGTAAGCTGCGTAACAATGCCCACGCACTTTCTTCCTCCGCATTGGAGGTAACATAACAAGGGTCTTCGAAGAACAATCAGGCTTTCTGGCCAGAAAGTGTACCTTGACGCTATGCACGAGCGAGGTTAACAGTATCACGATCATCAGTGGCATGTAGAGTCGTGTAGCTAGAGCGAGTGCTCCATCTGTAGTTTCATGGACTCCCATTATTCAGCAGCCCGCGAATGAGGATGAGCAAATCGTTAGCTTTCTTTGGCCCTCTAGCCGTTGGCCGGGTTGCGCCGTTTGGAGTTCAGTACTTTAACCGTTAAGCGCTGGTATCTTTTCGTTGGCTTCTTGTCCCGAGAGCAACAACTAATGCGGGCTTGCGTTAGGACGCCGGGTTAGTTAGGCGTAAGGCCTAGGTAAGGCGTTTAAACTAAGGGCCTTACCTCAGCCCGTGGCGTCAGGGCTGTATTATTCGCGTGCGTAGTCGTTCCAAGTATCTTGTTTTTGTTGTTCAGCACGCGCCCGCCCGCCCATCCCTTGCCGCGTCGCCCGTAGTGTTGCTGGTTTCTTTCCTTGGTTCGTCAGGCCTTCGGTTCTTGACCTAGGCCTTTATTAGCACAGTGCAATTGTAACAGAAATGGCAATGTTTTTTTGTCCCGAGAGCAACAACTAACGTCCAGTATGGCCATTCCTAGCGTAGGTATTTTCCAACACGCACTCGGGCAGCCCAAGAGATTCCTACGCCGTAAAATGGAGCTAGTGGAGGATCTTATTGCTTTGGAATGGTTTAATGTGCTTCCGTCATTTTGCCAAGAAAGCGAATTTGCAAGGTAATTAAACAAAGTTCCTCACACATGTCATAATTGTTATGCGATTAGAATATAACTATTTTCTTATCCGTCTGAAAAAGATTTACAATGTGTAAGGTCTTCTCTTGGGGATAACAGTCGCTTGTAGTGCGACAAGGCGCTGATTGTAGGAGAGTTGTACTTTCAGATAAGCTCCAACAATAGAGGATTCCTCGAGATGATTATCAATGGCCATCTGGCCGTATACGGACATCCGTGTACAGGATATTACGGCCATAGCCGTAACTATGAACCATTCGTATGTATAAATGTACGGGATGTAATATGTCCCACTAATGTACGGTAAGCACCTTTCAGATACTTTGTATGTTTAAAATGGAATGTCTTTAAGAATGTTATGAAATATAGACAATGATAGATACAATATTGAGTCTGTTACAGTGTAATTATGGCTTCCATCATGGGAATGTATGGCAGATTTAGGCTCCAGAACCGAACCTCAGGGTCGGTCGGTCGGTTTGGAGGGTCCCAAAAATCCTTCTCACGATATGTTCAGGAAATATACTCCCTACCCACCCCTTGTACTACCAGACAGTTGAAATTTTCCTGCTGCATTACAATCGCACGCCGTAAGCTCACTGCACTAAGCAAGGGTGCAGCAGGGAACGAAGCAACAAACGGCGACCAACTGGAACATGCCGGCCTCTCAATCCTCGTGCCGACAACAGAGATTTCCGGTCGAGCTCACTTGTGAGTGAGGCCGCATCATACACGTCCAAAGCTCATTTGCAATCAAGGCCCCCATCGATCATTAATTGGCCAACCTGCCTGAATGGTCGGTCAGGTCATGATGTCGTCAAGTCAGGGTTTCCCACTCAACAAAGATAAGCCTCCAAATTAAAACGGGCTCGTAGAAGTCCCGTGTTGGTATGGAACCTGGTCGAGCATATTTCAGCTGATGCTGGCGGTGCGGGGTCAGCCCTTCAGCCTCCTTTCAGCCTTTTACTATACGTACATACGGCCATGGTGGATGCCCCTCAATGCCCCACAATCTGCAGCAAATGGAAATCCCTTTTCCCACAAGCAGGGAAAAGGTTGAATAACGAGTCCTAGATACTGGTAAGGCGCGACCACCTGAAGCCGATGGATGACACAGCAGAGCCCAATGCGCGGCGCAATGCTGGAATGAATCTGGAATTTCCAAAGACACATCGTTGTGGCAACGCATTTATTCTGCATAACTGAGAACCTGCTTTATATGGCACTCACAACCGCTGTTCCCAGATTGGCACTGACGAGTGACGACACTTATGTAAGAAACACCTATAGGTAGCCAGGCTAGAGGCTCGTGAGATTTATGCGCCCTTGCTCGCTCGAGCGAGGGGAGGAGTGCAGGACAGACTAATACACGAAGCCGTGTGTTCCCCCCCGCGCCGTGGGGCCAAGTCGCCCACAGTGTAACACCTATATACAACACCTATAGGTGTTTCGTAGCTATCTAACGTATTGTCATCTGTTATGAATGAAATAGCTCTAATGACGAATGGAGGCAAGTCAAGCAACAAACCTATGAGTTAGAGTACTTGTGTCGTCGATAAGTTCTAACGGGTTATTTTGGGGCGCGGGGCCGGCGGCTTGGGGGCCGGCGGCTTGGGGGCCGGTACTGGCTTGGGGGATGGAGGCCGCGGCTTCAGCGGCTGTGGAGAAGGCGGCGGGGGTTGGGGACTAGGCGGCGGGGGTTGGGGACCAGGCGGCGGGGGTTGGGGACGAGGCGGCGGGGGTTGGGGACGAGGCGGCGGGGGTTGGGGACCAGGCGGCGGGGGTTGGGGACTAGGCGGCGGGGGTTGGGGACTAGACGGCGGGGGTTGGGGACCAGGCGGCGGGGGTTGGGGACTAGGCGGCGGGGGCGTCGGCTTCAAAGGGGGCGGGGGTGCCGGTGGTGGGCTCGGCGGTGGGCACTGGCTGTCGTCGGAGCCATCAAAGCGGCAGAGGGACACCTGGATGGTGTCGTTAGACGTCAACCCGCCTGTGAAGACCACCATGTTGTACCCCGAAATCACTTGTCTGGTATCTTGTGGGATCATGTTGATGATTTGAATTTTACGGTCAGTGAATGTATAAAACTGTGGGAAACCATTGTCCTGTGGGGCCGGGGTGAATGAGGGCAGCAGGATCAAAGTTAGGATGGCGCATGTGCGTTGAACGATGAAAGGGCCCCCCCCCTTGCACGCCGTATGTATTGAGGTGACCGGTCCCAGCGTGTAATATTATACATTAACGTGCTCTGCTTGAATATCGCACTAAATCAAAAGCATCAGGAATAAGATGTAGGTCAACAATGGTTAGCGGACTCTCGTCATGGAAGGAAAACGTGTAATTCAGACAGCCCTAGCTGCGTACTTGTGTTGCTCCATCTCCCCCTCACATATATCCGGATACCACACGCAAGGCATACACATATAAATGGTAATCGCACGTACGACCTCACATTCGTATGTCCATGTTACCGCCGCATCAGTATGGCACACACAAACACGATATGATATGTGATACACCAAGCACACGCCAAGAAGCTCGTCAGCACCAACATGTAGAATACGTGAGATAGCGGGCAAACATGCATGCACGATATACGTGTGATGAACATGCATGATCGTCATGTCACCAACATCTCCGAACATCTCCGAAGTACAAACTACAATGACTCTGGAAATGTATAAAAAACACGTCGTGGCGGGACACCCCAGCTCAGATTCTTAAACAAGCACAATGACTTTGTTTTCGTCGGTAACGAGTATGCATGACACGATTTTGATACAATCATTAGATATAAACGATCTCTAGCAATAATGGCACAAACGTGAGTACCGTACGAAACGACAAGCGAAACTTCCCTGTTTCCGTCCCACGCCCCAGCTGGCAATGGTATGCTTCTTCTTACCATAGTCGCGTTGACCTCGTGGACGTGGACCCGGTTGCTGTACGTGCTGCCCATCCCAGCATCACCGGCCTTCGGAACTCGCAGCGCAATGTACAGGTGCTTCGCAAGTGAGTTGTTGCCGTACGTGGGCAACCAGTTTGGAATCACACGCAAATAGTTATTGTCACCCGTGATGTAGGTGGCAGGCAGGGTCCAGGTCACGTATGCGCCAGGTGCCGTCAATACCCCGGTGTTGATTTCACCGCCCTGCGCGGCTGCAGTGGCCCATCCCAGGCGTGAGAGCTCGGCGGCATTGGGGCAGGAGTCACCACGACCCATGGCTGTGGAATAGTCCTCGTACTCCCAACCATTTTTCCAGGAATGCCACAGGCCTGCGGCAGCGGTATCACACCCATACGAGCATGAGAAGTCGCAGCAGGCGGGCAGCAAAGGCAAGAGTACGAAATAAGGCTTCAGAACCGAATTGAGCATTTACAAGAATTGACATGACTTTCAGCAGCAACACCATCAGCAGCGAGCGAGCGGTGGACTGCGAGTAATCTATTGAACAGCAACTTCCTTTATACGCGCATGTGCTTGTGAACCTTAGGTAGAAATAACTGGAAAGATCTTGGATGGCAAACAGCAGATTGCTTTCGCGGCTGTCGATATCGATGAATCATAGATATGGATTTGAAAGTCCCCAAAAGGGCGTACAGGCCTGTACACTAACATACATGTCACCGAAAACGTACGACGCATAAATTCTGCTTGGTGACCTTCTCACGTACGGCGGGTGCAGCAAAGGATTACGTTAAGCAACTAGCTAGCTTACTCAGCAGCAGATATGCAAAAGAGATGGGCAGACACAATGTAGGAGAGTTGTACTTTCAGATAAGCTCCAACAATAGAGGATTCCTCGAGATGATTATCAATGGCCATCTGGCCGTATACGGACATCCGTGTACAGGATATTACGGCCATAGCCGTAACTATGAACCATTCGTATGTATAAATGTACGGGATGTAATATGTCCCACTAATGTACGGTAAGCACCTTTCAGATACTTTGTATGTTTAAAATGGAATGTCTTTAAGAATGTTATGAAATATAGACAATGATAGATACAATATTGAGTCTGTTACAGTGTAATTATGGCTTCCATCATGGGAATGTATGGCAGATTTAGGCTCCAGAACCGAACCTCAGGGTCGGTCGGTCGGTTTGGAGGGTCCCAAAAATCCTTCTCACGATATGTTCAGGAAATATACTCCCTACCCACCCCTTGTACTACCAGACAGTTGAAATTTTCCTGCTGCATTACAATCGCACGCCGTAAGCTCACTGCACTAAGCAAGGGTGCAGCAGGGAACGAAGCAACAAACGGCGACCAACTGGAACATGCCGGCCTCTCAATCCTCGTGCCGACAACAGAGATTTCCGGTCGAGCTCACTTGTGAGTGAGGCCGCATCATACACGTCCAAAGCTCATTTGCAATCAAGGCCCCCATCGATCATTAATTGGCCAACCTGCCTGAATGGTCGGTCAGGTCATGATGTCGTCAAGTCAGGGTTTCCCACTCAACAAAGATAAGCCTCCAAATTAAAACGGGCTCGTAGAAGTCCCGTGTTGGTATGGAACCTGGTCGAGCATATTTCAGCTGATGCTGGCGGTGCGGGGTCGGCCCTTCAGCCTCCTTTCAGCCTTTTACTATACGTACATACGGCCATGGTGGATGCCCCTCAATGCCCCACAATCTGCAGCAAATGGAAATCCCTTTTCCCACAAGCAGGGAAAAGGTTGAATAACGAGTCCTAGATACTGGTAAGGCGCGACCACCTGAAGCCGATGGATGACACAGCAGAGCCCAATGCGCGGCGCAATGCTGGAATGAATCTGGAATTTCCAAAGACACATCGTTGTGGCAACGCATTTATTCTGCATAACTGAGAACCTGCTTTATATGGCACTCACAACCGCTGTTCCCAGATTGGCACTGACGAGTGACGATACTTATGTAAGAAACACCTATAGGTAGCCAGGCTAGAGGCTCGTGAGATTTATGCGCCCTTGCTCGCTCGAGCGAGGGGAGGAGTGCAGGACAGACTAATACACGAAGACGTGTGTTCCCCCCCGCGCCGTGGGGCCAAGTCGCCCACAGTGTAACACCTATATACAACACCTATAGGTGTTTCGTAGCTATCTAACGTATTGTCATCTGTTATGAATGAAATAGCTCTAATGACGAATGGAGGCAAGTCAAGCAACAAACCTATGAGTTAGAGTACTTGTGTCGTCGATAAGTTCTAACGGGTTATTTTGGGGCGCGGGGCCGGCGGCTTGGGGGCCGGCGGCTTGGGGGCCGGTACTGGCTTGGGGGATGGAGGCCGCGGCTTCAGCGGCTGTGGAGAAGGCGGCGGGGGTTGGGGACTAGGCGGCGGGGGTTGGGGACCAGGCGGCGGGGGTTGGGGACGAGGCGGCGGGGGTTGGGGACGAGGCGGCGGGGGTTGGGGACCAGGCGGCGGGGGTTGGGGACTAGGCGGCGGGGGTTGGGGACTAGACGGCGGGGGTTGGGGACCAGGCGGCGGGGGTTGGGGACTAGGCGGCGGGGGCGTCGGCTTCAAAGGGGGCGGGGGTGCCGGTGGTGGGCTCGGCGGTGGGCACTGGCTGTCGTCGGAGCCATCAAAGCGGCAGAGGGACACCTGGATGGTGTCGTTAGACGTCAACCCGCCTGTGAAGACCACCATGTTGTACCCCGAAATCACTTGTCTGGTATCTTGTGGGATCATGTTGATGATTTGAATTTTACGGTCAGTGAATGTATAAAACTGTGGGAAACCATTGTCCTGTGGGGCCGGGGTGAATGAGGGCAGCAGGATCAAAGTTAGGATGGCGCATGTGCGTTGAACGATGAAAGGGCCCCCCCCCTTGCACGCCGTATGTATTGAGGTGACCGGTCCCAGCGTGTAATATTATACATTAACGTGCTCTGCTTGAATATCGCACTAAATCAAAAGCATCAGGAATAAGATGTAGGTCAACAATGGTTAGCGGACTCTCGTCATGGAAGGAAAACGTGTAATTCAGACAGCCCTAGCTGCGTACTTGTGTTGCTCCATCTCCCCCTCACATATATCCGGATACCACACGCAAGGCATACACATATAAATGGTAATCGCACGTACGACCTCACATTCGTATGTCCATGTTACCGCCGCATCAGTATGGCACACACAAACACGATATGATATGTGATACACCAAGCACACGCCAAGAAGCTCGTCAGCACCAACATGTAGAATACGTGAGATAGCGGGCAAACATGCATGCACGATATACGTGTGATGAACATGCATGATCGTCATGTCACCAACATCTCCGAACATCTCCGAAGTACAAACTACAATGACTCTGGAAATGTATAAAAAACACGTCGTGGCGGGACACCCCAGCTCAGATTCTTAAACAAGCACAATGACTTTGTTTTCGTCGGTAACGAGTATGCATGACACGATTTTGATACAATCATTAGATATAAACGATCTCTAGCAATAATGGCACAAACGTGAGTACCGTACGAAACGACAAGCGAAACTTCCCTGTTTCCGTCCCACGCCCCAGCTGGCAATGGTATGCTTCTTCTTACCATAGTCGCGTTGACCTCGTGGACGTGGACCCGGTTGCTGTACGTGCTGCCCATCCCAGCATCACCGGCCTTCGGAACTCGCAGCGCAATGTACAGGTGCTTCGCAAGTGAGTTGTTGCCGTACGTGGGCAACCAGTTTGGAATCACACGCAAATAGTTATTGTCACCCGTGATGTAGGTGGCAGGCAGGGTCCAGGTCACGTATGCGCCAGGTGCCGTCAATACCCCGGTGTTGATTTCACCGCCCTGCGCGGCTGCAGTGGCCCATCCCAGGCGTGAGAGCTCGGCGGCATTGGGGCAGGAGTCACCACGACCCATGGCTGTGGAATAGTCCTCGTACTCCCAACCATTTTTCCAGGAATGCCACAGGCCTGCGGCAGCGGTATCACACCCATACGAGCATGAGAAGTCGCAGCAGGCGGGCAGCAAAGGCAAGAGTACGAAATAAGGCTTCAGAACCGAATTGAGCATTTACAAGAATTGACATGACTTTCAGCAGCAACACCATCAGCAGCGAGCGAGCGGTGGACTGCGAGTAATCTATTGAACAGCAACTTCCTTTATACGCGCATGTGCTTGTGAACCTTAGGTAGAAATAACTGGAAAGATCTTGGATGGCAAACAGCAGATTGCTTTCGCGGCTGTCGATATCGATGAATCATAGATATGGATTTGAAAGTCCCCAAAAGGGCGTACAGGCCTGTACACTAACATACATGTCACCGAAAACGTACGACGCATAAATTCTGCTTGGTGACCTTCTCACGTACGGCGGGTGCAGCAAAGGATTACGTTAAGCAACTAGCTAGCTTACTCAGCAGCAGATATGCAAAAGAGATGGGCAGACACAATGCACATAACACACACACACATGTAGTATCCTGGGGTACCTACGGGTAGTGTCCAAGATGTATGTAAAGATATAGGGTTTATATATATATGGGACCTGTGACATAACGGTGAGGCAGTTGCCGTTAGTGCGGACAGCTGTGAGGGCATTGTTGCCTTTGGTCCTCAAACAGATTGAATCCGCAGCGGGACGTTGGAGTTCGTTCGACGGTCGCTCTGGACGCACGGGATTTGACACTCTGTGCAATCTACTTGTGCTAGCGCAATAAGTTACCATGTGTACGTATCCGTACACACACACACATGTATATATGTGTGTGTGTGTGTGTGTATGTGTGTGTGTTTGTGTACATATGTCCCATGCACGTCAACTAATAATGCACTCGAATGAGGATCCCACGCTCCAGTCTTGCACGCACTCGACAACGCCGGCATCGAATCCCATCTACACACAGCTCACCGAAGTTGTGAATCGTCTCCTGCATTATGGTTGCCCATCGGAGCACACCGTAGCCTGTGGACTGCAGCCACGTTTGTTTCCCGGGCACCAGGGCCAGACCTGCCCAGGGACAGACACTTTGCAGCCCTGGTGGCACCACGTAAGTGTAGTACGTGAAGTTAGAAAAGAACGGAAGGCCCAGTTGCGCCTTAGCAGCCGCGTCTGCTGCCGAGGAAATAGCCCACCAGCTGCATCCGCCGGTGACAGCGGTGGAGCAGACCGGCTTGATAACTGCTACTTGAAAGTAGCTTATGTTGAACTTGCCATACGAGCACTGTTTGAACTTTTCAGCAACGCCCCCATTGCCGTCACCGTTGGGACCCATGTACAGCTGGGTAACCGTGTCGACGTCCAAGCTTGGCGCAAACCCGCATGCAGTGTAGTCTAGGATCAGGACGAGCAGTCTATAATTTTTGTTAATAGCCGTGCCTTCATTGGGGTTGTTGGGGTCCATTTGAGCTACCTGCCAGGCTGGCACGACTTGGGAAACGGTGGCCTGGTTGGTACTTAAACAACCCTGTATTTGTTCTTCCGAAGGGCAAGTACAGGTCGCGTTTTCACCAGAAGGGCATGAGCTGCAGACCCGCCCAACAACGCATTCCTGCAGCATGGTTGCGAGGGGTGGAGAAGGTTACCAAGCAAGGGACGACGGTTGCGGGCAGGAGGAAGACAACTGGCTCGCTCGTGGAATTCCAGGCCAAAGATGTCTTTATGATCCTTGGTGACTGGATTAAGGAAAGTCATGCATACATATGTTTTTATATGCCATTTAAGCAGTGACGATCTTTTGTGAGGCACGGCATTTCCGGTAAATATTGATGGTTAAACTGTGCATTGACGTTTCAAAAGTATCTTATGATAACCGCTGCTGAAACGGCCACTCAAGATGATGTGTAAGTTCTCTTGGCAATATGTATTTCTTATCTTGCTTGTGTAGCCGTGTATCCAAAGGCTACGGCACATGGCAAGTTAGAAGAGCACACCATATACAGCAGGACAGGGCAGCACAACTACTGTAGAGCGCAGGCCATGCAGGATAGGTAGGCCACTCGGCCGCAAGTCCAGCTTACCAGTTGAAGGACGTCGCCTGCTGAGATGGGAACTGTTTTGTTATCAACGTCGGATAGTGCCAAGTCGCGTGCTAAAGGTGTCACGTTTCCCTCAGCGTCATAGAATGTGTAAGTTCGGTGTCCATCATGGGTATCCACGTACTTGATCTCCCCCGTCAAGGTAAATGTGGGTAGGTTCGGGTCGGGTGGAGGTGGAGGGCTCCTTAAAGGCTTCCCCGATCCCTTGGGAGTAGGTGTGTCTTGACCTCCAACTGCACCAGTAAAGGCATGTATGGGGGATGGACAGAGGGGCGACATACAAGCTGTCTTATAAGTTGTCTTGATGAGAAGAAAGGTGTACTTCTCAGCCCGTGCGCGTACGCCTCTCAAGATAAGGGGACGTAGGCCCTTTCGCAATCATGAGCAATCACGTCCGCCATCCGCCATCCAAGTGCGTGTGACCTAGTCGCGTTGCTTGCATCGCTGCTAGCTACGAGCAAAACGAACTTCCGAAAACGTGTATGGACGACAGCAGGCGGTACTGGTCGTCTCCACGCAGCAGGGTATCAAGGACTACTCCACCTACCCATGTCGACCAACCCTGCGGACGAAAGAACTGCAAGTGCCAGCAGTAAGCAGGTAGCCCTGATCCTCATGATGATGAGAAAGACAGCTCCTTCAGGCCTAAATAAGCTTTAATTATTCCCTGTCGTCGTGGCGCCACGCACGGCTTTCAGCCAGTGGACCTCTGGTGACAGGCTGTGCGTAGAAACGCAACTGTTGCCGAAAAAACGATTTCAGCCCTTTAATATAATGTTCTGTATTATCTTGGCCTACGGCAACCTCGTGATGGATAACTCGATTCGCAAGGTACGTACCGCAAGGTAGGAAAAAATGTCCCTCCAGCTTGTTGTATATGGCTCGCTGACTTATAATTGCGTGGTGCTATAAACCGGTAAAGAATTGGCTTTGAAATGATATCGCATTGCAATTTATACTTGTTTATGTGAGTAGATTGCAATCCCTGTAGCTTCCGCCCGGCAACGTACACTCTTCGGGCTGTAACGGGCTGCAACGGGCTGTAACGGGCTGTAACGAAAACGTCCGTCATGTAAATAGCTCCCGGCGTAGAAGATCCATTAATGTAATCACGGACTGCAGGAATGCAGTGGAAAATGGTTTCAATGCAATGAACTTCCAGGAGTTGGAATCGGAGACGTCAGAGCTGGCTTGATTACGACCATTTGCCTATGTAGGCTTGCTTCATGCATTCCCTTAGCGGCGCGTGAATGCTGACAACAGGAATGGCGACCGTCCTATCCCTGCCTGCGTGAAGTGGAGTACGATGCTAAGTTTTGCGATTGCACATGTGAACTGTATCGTTTATGGGCCTTACACACTACAACAACTTGTGTCCCCTGCTATCCGTACCGAAGTCGAAGGGTCCAGCAGTGGACCTAGGCAAAGGATGATTATCGCTGTGTACTCAGGATAGGTGTGCTTATATTTACTTTTAGGGAGAAGATAACATATACACGCGCATAACGTGCTATATTACATACTTACGGCATGCATGCGCTCCTTGATAATCGTTGTGGCGGGCTGCCGCGACTCATGTATGGTCACTTTGTGTGCGTATGTGCGGTAATGCAGGATTATATACTCACAGAATGAAATTACACTCGCAAGTAAGCTGCGTAACAATGCCCACGCACTTTCTTCCTCCGCATTGGAGGTCACATAACAAGGGTCTTCGAAGAACAATCAGGCTTTCTGGCCGGAAAGTGTACCTTGACGCTATGCACGAGCGAGGTTAACAGTATCACGATCATCAGTGGCATGTAGAGTCGTGTAGCTAGAGCGAGTGCTCCATCTGTAGTTTCATGGACTCCCATTATTCAGCAGCCCGCGAATGAGGATGAGCAAATCGTTAGCTTTCTTTGGCCCTCTAGCCGTTGGCCGGGTTGCGCCGTTTGGAGTTCAGTACTTTAACCGTTAAGCGCTGGTATCTTTTCGTTGGCTTCTTGTCCCGAGAGCAACAACTAATGCGGGCTTGCGTTAGGAAGCCGGGTTAGTTAGGCGTAAGGCCTAGGTAAGGCGTTTAAACTAAGGGCCTTACCTCAGCCCGTGGCGTCAGGGCTGTATTATTCGCGTGCGTAGTCGTTCCAAGTATCTTGTTTTTGTTGTTCAGCACGCGCCCGCCCGCCCATCCCTTGCCGCGTCGCCCGTAGTGTTGCTGGTTTCTTTCCTTGGTTCGTCAGGCCTTCGGTTCTTGACCTAGGCCTTTATTAGCACAGTGCAATTGTAACAGAAATGGCAATGTTTTTTTGTCCCGAGAGCAACAACTAACGTCCAGTATGGCCATTCCTAGCGTAGGTATTTTCCAACTCGCACTCGGGCAGCCCAAGAGATTCCTACGCCGTAAAATGGAGCTAGTGGAGGATCTTATTGCTTTGGAATGGTTTAATGTGCTTCCGTTATTTTGCCAAGAAAGCGAATTTGCAAGGTAATTAAACAAAGTTCCTCACACATGTCATAATTGTTATGCGATTAGAATATAACTATTTTCTTATCCGTCTGAAAAAGATTTACAATGTGTAAGGTCTTCTCTTGGGGATAACAGTCGCTTGTAGTGCGACAAGGCGCTGATTGTAGGAGAGTTGTACTTTCAGATAAGCTCCAACAATAGAGGATTCCTCGAGATGATTATCAATGGCCATCTGGCCGTATACGGACATCCGTGTACAGGATATTACGGCCATAGCCGTAACTATGAACCATTCGTATGTATTAATGTACGGGATGTAATATGTCCCACTAATGTACGGTAAGCACCTTTCAGATACTTTGTATGTTTAAAATGGAATGTCTTTAAGAATGTTATGAAATATAGACAATGATAGATACAATATTGAGTCTGTTACAGTGTAATTATGGCTTCCATCATGGGAATGTATGGCAGATTTAGGCTCCAGAACCGAACCTCAGGGTCGGTCGGTCGGTTTGGAGGGTCCCAAAAATCCTTCTCACGATATGTTCAGGAAATATACTCCCTACCCACCCCTTGTACTACCAGACAGTTGAAATTTTCCTGCTGCATTACAATCGCACGCCGTAAGCTCACTGCACTAAGCAAGGGTGCAGCAGGGAACGAAGCAACAAACGGCGACCAACTGGAACATGCCGGCCTCTCAATCCTCGTGCCGACAACAGAGATTTCCGGTCGAGCTCACTTGTGAGTGAGGCCGCATCATACACGTCCAAAGCTCATTTGCAATCAAGGCCCCCATCGATCATTAATTGGCCAACCTGCCTGAATGGTCGGTCAGGTCATGATGTCGTCAAGTCAGGGTTTCCCACTCAACAAAGATAAGCCTCCAAATTAGAACGGGCTCGTAGAAGTCCCGTGTTGGTATGGAACCTGGTCGAGCATATTTCAGCTGATGCTGGCGGTGCGGGGTCGGCCCTTCAGCCTCCTTTCAGCCTTTCCCTATACGTACATACGGCCATGGTGGATGCCCCTCAATGCCCCACAATCTGCAGCAGATGGAAATCCCTTTTCCCACAAGCAGGGAAATGGTTGAATAACGAGTCCTAGATACTGGTAAGGCGCGACCACCTGAAGCCGATGGATGACACAGCAGAGCCCAATGCGCGGCGCAATGCTGGAATGAATCTGGAATTTCCAAAGACACATCGTTGTGGCAACGCACTTATTCTGCATAACTGAGAACCTGCTTTATATGGCACTCACAACCGCTGTTCCCAGATTAGCACTGACGAGTGACGACACTTATGTAAGAAACACCTATAGGTAGCCAGGCTAGAGGCTCGTGAGATTTATGCGCCCTTGCTCGCTCGAGCGAGGGGAGAAGTGCAGGACAGACTAATACACGAAGCCGTGTGTTCCCCCCGCGCCGTGGGGCCAAGTCGCCCACAGTGTAACACCTATATACAACACCTATAGGTGTTTCGTAGCTAACGTATTGTCATCTGTTATGAATGAAATAGCTCTAATGACGAATGGAGGCAAGTCAAGCAACAAACCTTTGAGTTAGAGTACTTGTGTCGTCGATAAGTTCTAAAGGGTTGTTTTGGCGCTCGGGGGCGGCGACTTGGGGGGCGGCGGCTTGGAGGACGGCACTGGCTTGGGGGGCGGCGGCTTGGGGGCCGGCACTGGCTTGGGGGACGGCACTGGCTTGGGGGACGGCACTGGCTTGGGGGACGGCAGTAGCTTGGGGGACGGCAGTAGCTTGGGGGATGGAGGCGGCGGCTTCAGCGGCTGTGGAGAAGGCGGCGGGGGCCTCGGCTTCAAAGGTGGCGGGGGTGCCGGTGGTGGGCTCGGCGGTGAGCACTGGCTGTCGTCGGAGCCATCAAAGCGGCAGAGGGACACCTGGATGGTGTCGTTAGACGTCAACTCGCCTGTGAAGACCACCATGTTGTACCCCGAAATCACTTGTCTGGTATTTTGTGGGATCATGTTGATGATTTGAATTTTACGGTCAGTGAATGTATACGACCCTGGGTAACCATTGTCCTGTGGGGCCGGGGTGAATGAGGGCAGCAGGATCCAAGGTAAGATGGCGCATGTGCGTTGAACGATGAAAGCCCCCCCCCCTTTATCGCTGTATGTATTGAGGTGCCCGATCCCAGCGTGTAATAGTATACATTAACGTGCTCTGCTTGAATATCGTACTAAATCAAAAGCATCAGGAATAAGATGAAGCTTGACAAATATTACCGGAATCACGTCAAGAAAGGAAAACGTGTAATTCAGACAGCCCTAGCTGCGTACTTGTGTTGCTCCATCTCCCCCTCACATATATCCAGATACCACACGCAAGGGCATACACATATAAATGGTAATCGCACGTACGACCTCACATTCGTATGTCCATGTTACCGCCGCATCAGTATGGCACACACAAACACGATATGATATGTGATACACCAAGCACACGCCAAGAAGCTCGTCAGCACCAACATGTAGAATACGTGAGATAGCGGGCAAACATGCATGCACGATACAGGTGTGATGAACATGCATGATCGTCATGTCACCAACATCTCCGAACATCTCCGAAGTACAAACTACAATGACTCTGGAAATGTATAAAAAAACACGTCGTGGCGGGACACCCCAGCTCAGATTCTTAAACAAGCACAATGACTTTGTTTTCGTCGGTAACGAGTATGCATGACACGATTCTAATACAATCATTAGATATAAACGATCTCTAGCAATAATGGCACAAACGTGAGTACCGTACGAAACGACAAGCGAAACTTCCCTGTTTCCGTCCCACGCCCCAGCTGGCAATGGTATGCTTCTTCTTACCATAGTCGCGTTGACCTCGTGGACGTGGACCCGGTTGCTGTACGTGCTGCCCATCCCAGCATCACCGGCCTTCGGAACTCGCAGCGCAATGTACAGGTGCTTCGCAAGTGAGTTGTTGCCGTACGTGGGCAACCAGTTTGGAATCACACGCAAATAGTTATTGTCACCCGTGATGTAGGTGGCAGGCAGGGTCCAGGTCACGTATGCGCCAGGTGCCGTCAATATCCCGGTGTTGATTTCACCGCCCTGCGCGGCTGCAGTGGCCCATCCCAGGCGTGAGAGCTCGGCGGCATTGGGGCAGGAGTCACCACGACCCATGGCTGTGGAATAGTCCTCGTACTCCCAACCATTTTTCCAGGAATGCCACAGGCCTGCGGCAGCGGTATCACACCCATACGAGCATGAGAAGTCGCAGCAGGCGGGCAGCAAAGGCAAGAGTACGAAATAAGGCTTCAGAACCGAATTGAGCATTTACAAGAATTGACATGACTTTCAGCAGCAACACCATCAGCAGCGAGCGAGCGGTGGACTGCGAGTAATCTATTGAACAGCAACTTCCTTTATACGCGCATGTGCTTGTGAACCTTAGGTAGAAATAACTGGAAAGATCTTGGATGGCAAACAGCAGATTGCATTTGCGGCTGTCGATATCGATGAATCATAGATATGGATTTGAAAGTCCCCAAAAGGGCGTACAGGCCTGTACACTAACATACATGTCACCGAAAACGTACGACGCATAAATTCTGCTTGGTGACCTTCTCACGTACGGCGGGTGCAGCAAAGGGTTACGTTAAGCAACTAGCTAGCTTACTCAGCAGCAGATATGCAAAAGAGATGGGCAGACAAAATGCACAGAACACACACACACATGTGGTATCCTGGGGTACCTACGGGTAGTGTCCAAGATGTATGTAAAGATATAGGGTTTATATATATATGGGACCTGTGACATAACGGTTAGGCAGTTGCCGTTAGTGCGGACAGCTGTGAGGGCATTGTTGCCTTTGGTCCTCAAACAGATTGAATCCGCAGCGGGACGTTGGAGTTCGTTCGACGGTCGCTCTGGACGCACGGGATTTGACACTCTGTGCCATCTACTTGTGCTAGCGCAACAAGTTTCACATGTGTATATATCTATATAGATATAGATATAGATATAGATGCATATGTCCCACGCACATCAACTAATAATGCACTCGAATGAGGATCCTGCGCCCCAGTCTTGCACGCACTCGACAACACCAGCATCGAACCCCATCCACACACAGCTTACCGAAGTTGTGAATCGTCTCCTGCATCACGGTTGCCCACCGGAGCACACCGTAGCCCGTGGACTGCAGCCACGTTTGTTTCCCGGGCAACAGGGCCAGACCTGCCCAGGGACAGACACTTTGCAGCCCTGGTGGCACCACGTAAGTGTAGTACGTGAAGTTAGAAAAGAACGGAAGGCCCAGTTGCGCCTTAGCAGCCGCGTCGGCTGCCGAGGAAATAGCCCACCAGCTGCATCCGCTGGTGACGGCGGTGGAGCAAGCCGGCTTGATAACTGCTGCTTGAAAGTAGCTTATGTTGAACTTGCCATACGAGCACTGTTTGAACTTTTCAGCAACGCCCCCATTGCCGTCACCGTTGGGACCCATGTACAGCCGGGTAACTGTGTTGACGTCCAAGCTTGGCGCAAACCCGCATGCAGTGTAGTCTAGGATCAGGACGAGCAGTCTATAATTTTTGTTAATAGCCGTGCCTTCATTGGGGTTGTTGGGGTTCATTTCAGCTACTTGCCAGGCTGGCACGACTTGGGAAACGGTGGCCTGGTTGGTACTTAAACAACCCTGTATTTGTTCTTCCGAACGGCAAATACAGGTCGCGTTTTCACCAGAAGGGCATGAGCTGCAGACCCGCCCAACAACGCATTCCTGCAGCATGGTTGCGAGGGGTGGAGAAGGTTACCAAGCAAGGGACGACGGTTGGGGGCAGGAGGAAGACAACTGGCTCGCTCGTGGAATTCCAGGCCAAAGATATCTTTTCGATCCTTGGTGACTGGATTAAGGAAAGCCATGCATACAACGTTTTTTTATGCCATTTCAGCAGTGGCGAGGTAATTCTTAACCATTTGGGAAGCGCGGCATTTGCGGTAAATGTGTTGATTATTCAAACTGTGCATCGACTTTTTTGACAGTATCTTATTATAACCGCTGGTGAAAAGGCCACTCAAGATAATGTGTAAGTTCTCTTAGCAATATGTATTTCATATTTTCCTTGTGTCGCCGTGTATCCTAAGGCTACGGCACATGGCAAGTTAGAAGAGCACACCATATACAGCAGAACAGGGCAGCACAACTACTGTAGAGCGATGCTCATGCAGGATAGGTAGGCCACTCGGCCGCAAGTCCAGCTTACCAGTTGAAGGACGTCGCCTGTTGAGATGGGAACTGTTTTGTTATCAACGTCGGGTAGTACCAAGTCGCGTGCGAAAGGTGTCACGTTTCCCTCAGCGTCATAGAATGTGTAACTTTGGTGTCCATCATGGGTATCCACGTACTTGATCTCCCCCATGAAGGTAACATTGGTTGCATTCCGGTCCGGTGGAGGTGGAGGGCTCCTTAAAGGCTTCCCCGGTGCCTTGGTAGGTGTGTCTTGACCTCCAACTGCACCAGTAAAGGCATGTATGGGGGATGGACAGAGGGGCGACATACAAGCTGTCTTATAAGTTGTCTTGATGAGAAGAAAGGTGTACTTCCCAGCCCGTGCGCGTACGCCTCTCAAGATAAGGGGACGTAGGCCCTTTCGCAATCACGTGCAAACAAGTCCGTCATCCGCCATCCAAGTGCGTGTGACCTAGTCGCGTTGCTTGCATCGCTGCTAGCTACGAGCAAAACGAGCTTCCGAAAGGTGTATGGACGACAGCAGGCGGTACTGGTCGTCTCCACGCAGCAGGTTATCAAGGACTACTCCACCTACCAATGTCGACCAACCCTGCGGACGAAAGAACTGCAAGTGCCAGCAGTAAGCAGATAGCCCTGATGCTCATGATGATGAGAAGGACAGCTCCTTCAGGCCTAAATAAGCTTTAATTATTCCCTGTCGTCGTGGCGCCACGCACGGCTTTCAGCCAGTGGACCTCTGGTGACAGGCTGTGCGTAGAAACGCAACTGTTGCCGAAAAAACGATGTAAGCCCTTTAATTTGATGTTCTGTATTATATTGGCCTACGGCAACCTCGTGATGGATAACTCGATTTGCAAGGTACGTACCGCAATGTAGGAAAAAATGTCCCTCCAGCTTGTTGTATATGGCTCGCTGACTTATTATTGCGTGGTGCTATAAACCGGTAAAAAGTTGGCTTTGAAATGATATCGCATTGCAATTTGAACTGGTTTGTGTGAGTACATTGCATTCCCCGTAGCTTCCGCCCGGCAACGTACACTCTTCGGTTCGGGCTGTAACGAAAACGCCCGTAATGTAAACAGCTCCCGGCATAGAAGATCCATCAATGTAATCACGGATTTGCAGGAATGCAGTGGAAAATGGTTTCAATGCAATGAACTTCCAGGTTTCGGAAGAATCGGAGACGTCAGAGCTGGCTGGATTACGACCATTTACGTATGTAGGCTTGCTCATGCATTCCCTTAGCGGCGCGAGACTGTTGACAGCAAGAATCGCGTCCGTCCTATCCCTTCCTGCGTGGAGCACGATGCTAAGCTTTGCGATTACATATGTGAAGTGGCCTTACACACTACAACACCCTGGTCTGTCCGTACCGAAGTCGAAGGGTCCAGCAGTGGACATAGGCAAAGGATGATTATCGCTGTGTACTCAGGATAGGTGTGCTTATATTTACTTTTAGGGAGAAGATAACATATACACGCGCATAACGTGCTATATTACATACTTACGGCATGCATGCGCTCCTTGATAATCGTTGTGGCGGGCTGCCGGGACTCATGTATGGTCACTTTGTGTGCGTATGTGCCGTAATGCAGGATTATATACTCACAGAATGAAATTACACTCGCAAGTAAGCTGCGTAACAATGCCCACGCACTTTCTTCCTACGCATTGGAGGTCACATAACAAGGGTCTTCGAAGAACAATCAGGCTTTCTGGCCGGAAAGTGTACCTTGACGCTATGCACGAGCGAGGTTAACAGTATCACGATCATCAGTGGCATGTAGAGTCGTGTAGCTAGAGCGAGTGCTCCATCCGTAGTTTCATGGACTCCCATTATTCAGCAGCCCGCGAATGAGGATGAGCAAATGAGGGAATCGCGCGCGGAGGTGCGCCATCCATGCAGCACTTAAAAGTTTCGATTCATTTACTGCAAGGAAAGAACATATTAAAGTCCTGGTAGATAATAATGGTGTCAAGGCAAATACGACAACTCTGGCGTTGACACCTGACATACGTGCCCATAGCTGCGCAAATGCCCCTTGACGTCATTCAGGGCGCCCTGCACCATGAAGGCCAACTTCGCATAAATTTAATGGGCTCCAGTAGCCTCGATCTGCACACGCGACGCCGTGCTCTTCAACATTGCATCAAAGTTTGATTCCGCTTTCTCCAACTGCTCCCCAACCACCTCCAGTATTCCCGCGGTCACCTTGAGCTCCGGATTGTCCAGCTGCACCTTCGTGATGGCGATGTCGGTTTGGATGCGCGCCGTGAGGGCTTCCAAGCCATTGAACCGGATCTCGGGCCCGCAGAAAGCCGATAACCAACACCTGCAGCGACGGAGAGCGGCGAGGTCAAAAGGGAGAGGGACGGGGAGTGCGCCAGGACACGGTGCGTAGTCTCGCTGCCACGTTGCTACCCCAACGCAGCAGGAATTGAAGGTGCGACTAATCAAGTGCGGGGATGGGGAGGTGCATATAGCGTTCACAAGGCAACACTTCTCACCCTCCGAGCCAGAGTCGCAGTTGCCTCATACATGTGCATTAAAATCTGGCCGACGGGGCCCGCAGCCTTTCCTGTCCCCGTACCTCAAGGTGGCTGCCGTAGAACTCCTGTCCCCCATGGAACTCGTGCAGTATGTGAACCTCCACCGTAGGGGCCTCCTCTCCTCTGTTGACCGTGGGTCGCGAACCGACGTTCAGGACTGCCTGGATTGAATGTGCAATCAAGAAGGCGGAAAAGGGGCCATGGATGCGTAAGCCTAGGTGGTCCTGGGAGTAGGTGTGTCAAGACGGGGCTAGGCTGAGTTGTACCGCGGGGCTGTAGCTTTTGTTCATGACGGGTTTGCGCCCTGGGAGGCTTCCCTGGAGGTCATGGCGTCAAAAGGTGATGGCAGTCGTAGTAACAATTTACGAAGGGAAACGAACGGCTCGACCACCTGGTAATAATTACCAAGGCAGGGCATCCGGAAAAGCGACGTGGCGGCTGCCTGACCTTACAACCACACTACCGATCAACTCGCACCCAACTGTTTTGGTTAGGCTGAGCTAACCTAATGTAATTATAACGTGAAATACTTTGTAACGAAACGATATGAAACGTGTCCAGCCTTGATATGATCCACAATTCAAACCCTGCACTGTTTCAAGAGCAATTCTGGGAACATGCAGGCCAAAACTAGATCTCCAACACCCGCCACCAACACGGCAGCCACTCACTTTACGAACATGGGAGTCCACCGCCGGCCAGCCCAGTGGCGCATCCAACTTCGCCCAGCTGCGCGGGGGTCCGCAGAGGTCCGACCCAAGAGGGTTCCATGTAGGCCCGGATCCAGCGTCCGCGGTACTGGTCAAAGGAGCTGAAAGTAGCTTATGCACACTTTACATGCATGTTAATGTACATATGTACAACCTCAAACCATACGCCATCAAAGGAAGCCATCCAGCAACGTCCCTCAATTTACCGGTTCCAAATAAAACATAATAAAAGTACAGCAACACAATCCACTATCCTTTCCATCAACCCCATTCGGCAAGTTCCAAAGCTCCCATATCAGGGATCCTTGTCCTACGCGCGACTCTCCACGAGACACTCTCCAAGCAGCCCGTCATGGGCTTCGTACCCGAAGTAAACTCCGGCGGGCATGCCTGGCAGGGTCCGCCTCAATGGCGCAGGGTCGATATTTGCGGTGGGGGTACCCATCTGGCGGCTGCCTCGGCCGAAGCCTCGCACTACGGTACCCCCCAGACACAAGGGCGCGCGCAGCCGGTAGTTGGGCGGCACCTGGCGTTCAGGGTGGAGAGTGACAAGGATAATGAGTGTGGTTTATGGGCGCTATAATGGCATGGATGAATATAATGGCATTGAATAGGGAACTAGGACCTACGGGATTTGAGCAACTTTAGATACGCACGCTGACATCTTGGCCTATATTAACAGTGCCAGTCCACAGGGGGCCACCATCTCTGACTCACAATCGCTTACCTGCAGGATGCCCGAGTAGCCATTGGAAACCTCCTGCTCACTGTGGATGTTCAGCGGAAGGCCCGACACCAGCGCAGCTAGCGTGTCGCGGGTGGGCGGGTACTTGGGCTGCAGGTGGTGCAGGTGGACAAGCCGAAGGTGGCGGGTGACGAGGTCAAGATGTCCGGTCAGGCGGCTTAGGGTGAGGACATGTCAGCTGCAAGCCGAGACATCCAAATAGAGTGTGTAATATCCTCCGCTCTTTCTCCCCGCACCCACCTACCTGCCAACGGCGGCTTTCCGCCTCTGAGTTAACAATTACGCAGCCACCCGGAACGGCGATGAGGCAGGCCTTCACCATAGCGTCCCTGCGGTAGCACCAGTAGTAGCCACAGCACCAGTAGTGACAGTCTAGGCTGGCCGAAATCAAATGGACACCGTCCGTGTTCTACGACCGGCCAGTGGCTTACACGAAGATGCGGTGGTTCTAATGTACGTGGCCAAGGTCCAGGGGATTTCCAACAAAGAGGCCCAGGCGCGCATTGGGCTGCACAGCTCGCGTTCAGGTGGGATTTCAGCGGTGGCGGCCGAGGGGGTGATTGAGTGTTTGTTTTAGGCCCATGGGGGCTGGCGCTGACGAAAGGTCATGCTACCGAACCTGACAGCTGGGCTGAAAGAGCGCGAAGGGGTCACGGGGACCGTCAAGTACTGACCCTGACTGCCGCGAATAATTGAAGTTCGGCACGGCCTTGCCCTCGCCGTCCCACCGTTGTTCATTATCTCCCTGGTTGGGCTCTAGTTTGTAACTTAGTGTTTGCAGAAAACAATATAAAATGTAAAACAAAGGAAGGCCGCACTCCAGTCTCCACAGGACGAACCTGAATACCTAATATGGTGATTGCCAGGCATAGTCAGAAGTATGGCATGATAACTGCATCCTTTGATATCTCGTGCAAAACCACACGCGCACACAAGTGATGTACGACTTGATACCATTGATATGTCGCTGTCCATAGACATGGTCATCCCGGATACTTCACTTTCGCAGACATCCCATGATACCACACTTTCGTCACTATATAGACTACAAATATTAATCCCAAATGACAATCATATAACCGGAGATGCCGGGCAGCACCTGGGCATGTGTGTGTGACTTTGTATATTTGCGTTTTACAGCGTCTGACATTGCTCCGCACTATTTTAGGTGGCAAGAGTTACGGTATTATGCTCAACGCAAATACCATATTATAAGTTAAGGTTAGGATTAGACATCCTAACGATTATCATGACACAACAGGTGTGAGGAGCTGAGACGAGCCTACGGCAAAACAGTTAAGCTACACACACACCAGTCACAACATATTGGCATCTCGATATCTACCAACTCCTTTATGCCTACAGCGATATACCCATAGCCACCTGACCTGTGGGAAAAGGGTCATGTGTGGGTCATGTGTGTGTATGTGAGTGATGGGAACAGTGAGTGATGGTACTCAGACAGAGGAGGGGCATTATAAGGCTGCGGCAGGGATGGCTGGCAACTTGGGCCATGAGGTGCAGTGACTTTGGAGGGGAAGAAGCGATGAGATAGGAGAGAAGGGGAGGCGACAATTGAGGGGTGGGGTGTTCGCAGGGGCTGCGTGTCCCCTTCCCCTTCCCCTTCCCCTTCCCCTTCCCCTTCCCCTTCCCCTTCCCCTTCCCCTTCCCCTTCCCCTTCCCCTTCCCCTTCCCCTTCCCCTTCCCCTTCCCCTTCCCCTTCCCCTTCCCCTTCCCCTTCCCCTTCCCCTTCCCCTTCCCCTTCCCCTTCCCCTTCCCCTTCCCCTTCCCCTTCCCCTTCCCCTTCCCCTTCCCCTTCCCCTTCCCCTTCCCCTTCCCCTTCCCCTTCCCCTTCCCCTTCCCCTTCCCCTTCCCCTTCCCCTTCCCCTTCCCCTTCCCCTTCCCCTTCCCCTTCCCCTTCCCCTTCCCCTTCCCCTTCCCCTTCCCCTTCCCCTTCCCCTTCCCCTTCCCCTTCCCCTTCCCCTTCCCCTTCCCCTTCCCCTTCCCCTTCCCCTTCCCCTTCCCCTTCCCCTTCCCCTTCCCCTTCCCCTTCCCCTTCCCCTTCCCCTTCCCCTTCCCCTTCCCCTTCCCCTTCCCCTTCCCCTTCCCCTTCCCCTTCCCCTTCCCCTTCCCCTTCCCCTTCCCCTTCCCCTTCCCCTTCCCCTTCCCCTTCCCCTTCCCCTTCCCCTTCCCCTTCCCCTTCCCCTTCCCCTTCCCCTTCCCCTTCCCCTTCCCCTTCCCCTTCCCCTTCCCCTTCCCCTTCCCCTTCCCCTTCCCCTTCCCCTTCCCCTTCCCCTTCCCCTTCCCCTTCCCCTTCCCCTTCCCCTTCCCCTTCCCCTTCCCCTTCCCCTTCCCCTTCCCCTTCCCCTTCCCCTTCCCCTTCCCCTTCCCCTTCCCCTTCCCCTTCCCCTTCCCCTTCCCCTTCCCCTTCCCCTTCCCCTTCCCCTTCCCCTTCCCCTTCCCCTTCCCCTTCCCCTTCCCCTTCCCCTTCCCCTTCCCCTTCCCCTTCCCCTTCCCCTTCCCCTTCCCCTTCCCCTTCCCCTTCCCCTTCCCCGAGCACAGACGGACGCAAGGCCAAATAGGACGGAAGGACGTCAGCGGGGACTGACGAAGCGCACACATCACCACTATTGCCACCGCCGCCAAAGCCATACCCCAGACACTCAATGAACCTGCACTTGTCGCAAGCTTAACGTGCTGAAACAGGACATGCAACTGCATAAAGAGGGACGTCGCAGTTCTCCTTTCAACCTACTCTGGGCACTTCTTTGGGGCGGCCACACGGACGAACCGATGGAGGCCTGGTTTTGTGCATCAGCGAGTCCACTGCAGGGCTCCGCGTGCTTCTAAGGGAAACACTGCATGCCTGAATACTGATGTCCTTAATAATCGAATGTGATGACGTTGGGGCTTCTTATCTTACGGGATTAAGATAACGCCATATTGCGTCTTCCCTCATCCGATGTGCACCTCCTTTGGCAATACTTAATCCTGGTTGCAGTACAATATAGTGTAAAAAGAAATTGAAGGCAAATCTGGCACATAGGATGGCGTCTCATCGCATTTTCTGACGGAGATTTCGTATGGTATGTACAAGATAAATCTGTTTGACTCATCAATTCGACCATTGTATTTGCCATGTATATCTTGGATAAGGGCGCATTAGCTGCCCATAACTTGATTGGGCTGGTACTACGTCGTACGATCTGTCGAAACCGAAGCCAAAGAAGCAATATGTTTGCATGGCTCCACGAATTGCATAATGAGATATCATTTCTATAGTTGCTGTTCTGGGGAGCTGCAGTATCATCTTTTTATCAGTACGTAGCCTCACTAATCGGTTAACTCTTGACTTGACCGTGCGTCTGCAACCTAGCTAGCTTATAAAATCCCCAAACTCGGGACGGTAGGATTCCATGTAACAGCTCAAGTGTAAATATTCTTTATCCAAAGTCGCTTATCTTTATTCCACACAAATTATTTATATATGTCCAGTACTTATAAATGAATGTCGGTTGCTCTCTCGCTAGCTAACGAATACGAGTGTATACGTTGGCGGTTAGCTAGCCATCCCATAATCAGCCGCTTCTACTAATGCTCTGTGGATTATAGATAGAAAAGCAAATGATCGACCAAGCTCATTATACGAAAAATAGGAGCTATAATCTAAATCAACATTACGGGTAAATGAGCAGTGTTGTAATTAGTGCGGTAGAACAACCGTATCGGTCAGACCTCTGTGCTGTGCTGAGCTTTTGAATTGTTTGCAGTACAACTGCTACTGCACGACTTCCATATTTGTGTGCAGCGGGCACACGTATCTTAAGTTGATGTAACGGAATGTGCGAGTAAGGCTCGAGGATTAGCTCAGAAGCGATAGGCACGATAGGTTACACAGCTCAAATTACGTCACAGTCAATAGTTATTCATTAACGCGAGCTGACTTCCAGATGGCGCTGTAAAGCTAAGGAACGGAAGTTAAACGGAGCAGCGGCTAGTATCTATCGACACTGTTTAATCATATATTACAGGCAAGTGCTCCGGTAGGTACTAAAATGATATATAAAATAACAAAATGTTTTTTAGTAGCAGCTCCATAGTTTTAAAGAGGCAGCGAATGGGTCGGGCAGCGGTAAGCAAGCATGCGAAGAGGCTCGCTAAATACTGGCGCCACAGCCAGCAAACATATCAGAATGAACTGCAAGACTTTATTGTTTATAACAACCTCCTTTTATCCCCTATTGTAAGGTGTTGCGAGCATGGCAAATGAAGCACAATTGAGGAGCAATGAGGCCAATCCGTTCACCATGATTCGACCAACGCAATTTGCGAACCTACTTATGCAGCTAAACCTCGAATGGACAAATAATAGAGGATTCGCCTACGAAGACAAGCGCCATTTGTAATTCTCTGGTTTTGGGGGATTCGAAGCAATGCTCGCCAGGCATACTTAGGCAGCCTACATATGGTGTTCCTACGGCGTGACCCGTCCCACAATCGTCCAGTATAGCCATTCCTAGCGTCGGAATGATTATCACTAGCCATCTGGCCGTATACGGACATCCGTGTACAGGATATTACGGCCATAGCCGTAACTATGAATCATTCGTATGTACTAATGTACGGGATGTAATATGTCCCACTAATGTACGGTAAGCACCTTTCAGATACTTTGTATGTTTAAAATGGAATGTCTTTAAGAATGTTATGAAATATTGACAATGATAGATACAATATTGAGTCTGTTACAGTGTAACTATGGCTTCCATCATGGGAATGTATGGCAGATTTAGGCTCCAGAACCGAACCTCAGGGTCGGTCGGTCGGTTTGGAGGGTCCCAAAAATCCTTCTCACGATATGTTCAGGAAATATACTCCCTACCCACCCCTTGTACTACCAGACAGTTGAAGTTTTCCTGCTGCATTACAATCGCACGCCGTAAGCTCACTGCACTAAGCAAGGGTGCAGCAGGGAACGAAGCAACAAACGGCGACCAACTGGAACATGCCGGCCTCTCAATCCTCGTGCCGACAACAGAGATTTCCGGTCGAGCTCACTTGTGAGTGAGGCCGCATCATACACGTCCAAAGCTCATTTGCAATCAAGGCCCCCATCGATCATTAATTGGCCAACCTGCCTGAATGGTCGGTCAGGTCATGATGTCGTCAAGTCAGGGTTTCCCACTCAACAAGGATAAGCCTCCAAATTAAAACGGGCTCGTAGAAGTCCCGTATTGGTATGGAACCTGGTCGAGCACATTTCAGCTGATGCTGGCGGTGCGGGCTCGGCCCTTCAGCCTCCCTTCAGCCTTTTACTATACGTACATACGGCCATGGTGGAGGCCCCTCAATGCCCCACAATCTGCAGCAGATGGAAATCCCTTTTCCCACAAGCAGGGAAATGGTTGAATAACGAGTCCTAGATACTGGTAAGGCGCGACCACCTGAAGCCGATGGATGACACAGCAGAGCCCAATGCGCGGCGCAATGCTGGAATGAATCTGCAATTTCCAAAGACACATCGTTGTGGCAACGCACTTATTCTGCATAACTGAGAACCTGCTTTATATGGCACTCACAACCGCTGTTCCCAGATTGGCACTGACGAGTGACGATACTAATGTTAGAAACACCTATAGATAGCCAGGCAAGAGGCTCGCGAGGTTTATGCGCCCATGCTGGCTCGAGCGAGGGGAGGAGTGCAGGACAGACTAATACACGAAGCCGTGTGTTCCCCCCCGCGCCGTGGGACCAAGTCGCCCACAGTGTAACACCTATAAACAACACCTATAGGTGTTTCGTAGCTATCTAACGTATTGTCATCTGTTATGAATGAAATAGCTCTAATGACGAATGGAGGCAAGTCAAGCAACAAACCTTTGAGTTAGAGTACTTGTGTCGTCGATAAGTTCTAAAGGGTTGTTTTGGCGCTCGGGGGCGGCGACTTGGGGGGCGGCGGCTTGGAGGACGGCACTGGCTTGGGGGGCGGCGGCTTGGGGGACGGCACTGGCTTGGGGGACGGCACTGGCTTGGGGGACGGCAGTAGCTTGGGGGATGGAGGCTGCGGCTTCAGCGGCTGTGGAGAAGGCGGCGGGGGCCTCGGCTTCAAAGGTGGCGGGGGTGCCGGTGGTGGGCTCGGCGGTGAGCACTGGCTGTCGTCGGAGCCATCAAAGCGGCAGAGGGACACCTGGATGGTGTCGTTAGACGTCAACTCGCCTGTGAAGACCACCATGTTGTACCCCGAAATCACTTGTCTGGTATTTTGTGGGATCATGTTGATGATTTGAATTTTACGGTCAGTGAATGTATACGACCCTGGGTAACCATTGTCCTGTGGGGCCGGGGTGAATGAGGGCAGCAGGATCCAAGGTAAGATGGCGCATGTGCGTTGAACGATGAAAGCCCCCCCCCTTACACGCTGTATGTATTGAGGTGCCCGATCCCAGCGTGTAATATTAACGTGCTCTGCTTGAATATCGTACTAAATCAAAAGCATCAGGAATAAGATGAAGCTTGACAAATATTACCGGAATCACGTCAAGGAAGGAAAACGTGCAATGTCAGACAGCCCTAGCTGCGTACTTGTGTTGCTCCATCTCCCCCTCACATATATCCAGATACCACACGCAAGGGCATACAGCTGTCAGTGCATTGTTTCCTTCGCTCCTAGAACAGATTGAATCCGCAGCGGGACGTCGGTATTGTTTCGACGGTCATATATGTACATATGTCCCACGCACTTCAACTAATAATGCACTCGAATGAGGATCCCGCGCTCCAGTCTTGCACGCACTCGATAACGCCGGCATCCAATCCCATCTACACACAGCTCACCGAAGTTGTGAATCGTCTCCTGCATCACGGTTGCCCACCGGAGCACACCGTAGCCCGTGGACTGCAGCCACGTTTGTTTCCCGGGCAACAGGGCCAGACCTGCCCAGGGACAGACACTTTGCAGCCCTGGTGGCACCACGTAAGTGTAGTACGTGAAGTTAGAAAAGAACGGAAGGCCCAGTTGCGCCTTAGCAGCCGCGTCTGCTGCCGAGGAAATAGCCCACCAGCTGCATCCGCCGGTGACAGCGGTGGAGCAGACCGGCTTGATAACTGCTACTTGAAAGTAGCTTATGTTGAACTTGCCATACGAGCACTGTTTGAACTTTTCAGCAACGCCCCCATTGCCGTCACCGTTGGGACCCATGTACAGCTGGGTAACCGTGTCGACGTCCAAGCTTGGCGCAAACCCGCATGCAGTGTAGTCTAGGATCAGGACGAGCAGTCTATAATTTTTGTTAATAGCCGTGCCTTCATTGGGGTTGTTGGGGTCCATTTCAGCTACTTGCCAGGCTGGCACGACTTGGGAAACGGTGGCCTGGTTGGTGTTTAAACAGGCTCGTGTTTGTTCTTCCGGAGAGCAAGTACAGGTCGCGTTTTCACCATAAGGGCATGAGCCACAGATCCGCCCATCAACGCATTCCTGCAGCATGGTTGCGAGGGGTGGAGAAGGTTACCAAGCAAGGGACGACGGTTGGGGGCAGGAGGAAGACAACTGGTTCGCTCGTGGAATTCCAGGCCAAAGATGTCTTTTCGATCCTTGGTGACTGGATTAAGGAAAGTCATGCATACATATGTTTTTATGTGCCATTTAAGCAGTGACGATCTTTTGTGAGGCACGGCATTTCCGGTCAAAATTGATGATTAAACTGTGCATTGACGTTTCAAAAGTATCTTATGATAACCGCTGCTGAAACGGCCACTCAAGATGATGTGTAAGTTCTCTTGGCAATATTTATTTCTTATCTTGCTTGTGTAGCCGTGTATCCAAAGGCTACGGCACATGGCAAGTTAGAAGAGCACACCATATACAGCAGGACAGGGCAGCACAACTACTGTAGAGCGCAGGCCATGCAGGATAGGTAGGCCACTCGGCCGCAAGTCCAGCTTACCAGTTGAAGGACGTCGCCTGCTGAGATGGGAACTGTTTTGTTATCAACGTCGGATAGTGCCAAGTCGCGTGCTAAAGGTGTCACGTTTCCCTCAGCGTCATAGAATGTGTAAGTTCGGTGTCCATCATGGGTATCCACGTACTTGATCTCCCCCGTCAAGGTAAATGTGGGTAGGTTCGGGTCGGGTGGAGGTGGAGGGCTCCTTAAAGGCTTCCCCGATCCCTTGGGAGTAGGTGTGTCTTGACCTCCAACTGCACCAGTAAAGGCATGTATGGGGGATGGACAGAGGGGCGACATACAAGCTGTCTTATACGTTGTCTTGATGAGAAGAAAGGTGTACTTCTCAGCCCGTGCGCGTACGCCTCTCAAGATAAGGGTACGTAGGCCCTTTCGCAATCATGTTGGGCAACCAGTTTGGAATCACACGCAAATAGTTATTGTCACCCGTGATGTAGGTGGCAGGCAGGGTCCAGGTCACGTATGCGCCAGGTGCCGTCCATACCCCGGTGTTGATTTCACCGCCCTGCGCGGCTGCAGTGGCCCATCCCAGGCGTGAGAGCTCGGCGGCATTGGGGCAGGAGTCACCACGACCCATGGCTGTGGAATAGTCCTCGTACTCCCAACCATTTTTCCAGGAATGCCACAGGCCTGCGGCAGCGGTATCACACCCATACGAGCATGAGAAGTCGCAGCAGGCGGGCAGCAAAGGCAAGAGTACGAAATAAGGCTTCAGAACCGAATTGAGCATTTACAAGAATTGACATGACTTTCAGCAGCAACACCATCAGCAGCGAGCGAGCGGTGGACTGCGAGTAATCTATTGAACAGCAACTTCCTTTATACGCGCATGTGCTTGTGAACCTTAGGTAGAAATAACTGGAAAGATCTTGGATGGCAAACAGCAGATTGCATTTGCGGCTGTCGATATCGATGAATCATAGATATGGATTTGAAAGTCCCCAAAAGGGCGTACAGGCCTGTACACTAACATACATGTCACCGAAAACGTACGACGCATAAATTCTGCTTGGTGACCTTCTCACGTACGGCGGGTGCAGCAAAGGGTTACGTTAAGCAACTAGCTAGCTTACTCAGCAGCAGATATGCAAAAGAGATGGGCAGACAAAATGCACAGAACACACACACACATGTGGTATCCTGGGGTACCTACGGGTAGTGTCCAAGATGTATGTAAAGATATAGGGTTTATATATATATGGGACCTGTGACATAACGGTGAGGCAGTTGCCGTTAGTGCGGACAGCTGTGAGGGCATTGTTGCCTTTGGTCCTCAAACAGATTGAATCCGCAGCGGGACGTTGGAGTTCGTTCGACGGTCGCTCTGGACGCACGGGATTTGACCCTCTGTGCAATCTACTTGTGCTAGCGCAATAAGTTACCATGTGTACGTATCCGTACACACACACACACACATGTATATATGTGTGTGTGTGTATGTGTGTGTGTTTGTGTACATATGTCCCATGCACGTCAACTAATAATGCACTCGAATGAGGATCCCACGCTCCAGTCTTGCACGCACTCGACAACGCCGGCATCCAATCCCATCTACACACAGCTCACCGAAGTTGTGAATCGTCTCCTGCATCACGGTTGCCCACCGGAGCACACCGTAGCCCGTGGACTGCAGCCACGTTTGTTTCCCGGGCAACAGGGCCAGACCTGCCCAGGGACAGACACTTTGCAGCCCTGGTGGCACCACGTAAGTGTAGTACGTGAAGTTAGAAAAGAACGGAAGGCCCAGTTGCGCCTTAGCAGCCGCGTCTGCTGCCGAGGAAATAGCCCACCAGCTGCATCCGCCGGTGACAGCGGTGGAGCAGACCGGCTTGATAACTGCTACTTGAAAGTAGCTTATGTTGAACTTGCCATACGAGCACTGTTTGAACTTTTCAGCAACGCCCCCATTGCCGTCACCGTTGGGACCCATGTACAGCTGGGTAACCGTGTCGACGTCCAAGCTTGGCGCAAACCCGCATGCAGTGTAGTCTAGGATCAGGACGAGCA
This sequence comes from Volvox africanus, assembly GCA_030268105.1. Taxonomy (NCBI): domain Eukaryota; kingdom Viridiplantae; phylum Chlorophyta; class Chlorophyceae; order Chlamydomonadales; family Volvocaceae; genus Volvox; species Volvox africanus. Next base: position 1,518,294 of record BSDZ01000010.1, on the reverse strand, counting down.
GTCTATAATTTTTGTTAATAGCCGTGCCTTGATTGGGGTTGTTCGGGTCCATTTGAGCTACCTGCCAGGCTGGCACGACTTGGGAAACGGTGGCCTGGTTGGTGTATGTACAGGCCCGTATTTGTTCTTCCGGAGAGCAAGTACAGGTCGCGTTTTCACCATAAGGGCATGAGCCACAGATCTGCCCATAAACGCATTCCTGCAACATGGTTGCGAGGGGTGGAGAAGGTTACCAAGCAAGGGACGACGGTTGCGGGCAGGAGGAAGACAACTGGTTCGCTCGTGGAATTCCAGGCCAAAGATGTCTTTTCGATCCTTGGTGACTGGATTAAGGGGAGCCATGCATACATACGTTTATTTATGCCATTTAAGCAGTGGCGATCATTTGGGAGGCGTGGCATTTGCGGTAAATATATTGGTGATTTAAACTGTGCATTGACTTTTTGACAGTATCTTATTATAACCGCTGGTGAAAAGGCCACTCAAGATGATGTGTAAGTTTTCATGGCAATATGTATTTCTTATTTTGCTTGTGTCGCCGTTTATCCTAAGGCTACGACACATGGCAAGTTAGAAGAGCACACCATATACAGCAGGACAGGGCAGCACAACTACTGTAGAGCGAAGCCCATGCAGGATAGGTAGGCCACTCGGCCGCAAGTCCAGCTTACCAGTTGAAGGACGTCGCCTGCTGAGATGGAAACTGTTTTGTTATCAACGTCGGGTAGTTCCAAGCCGCTTACTAAAGGTGTCACGCTTCCATCAGCGTCATAGAATGTGTAAGTTTTGACTCCATCATGGGTATCCACGAACTTGATCTCCCCCACCAAGGTAGATGTGGTTTGATTCGTGGGTGGTGGATGGTACCTTAAAGGCTTCCCCGGTGCCTTGGTAGTCGTGTTGGTAGTATTTGTGTTTTGACCTCCAACTGCACCAGTAAAGGCATGTATGGGAGATGAACAGAAGGGCGACATACAGGCCGTCTTATAAGTTGTCTTATGATAAGAAAGATGTACTTCTCAGCCCGTGCGCGTACGCCTCTCAAGATAAGGGTACGTAGGCCCTTTCGCAATCATGTGCAAACAAGTCCGTCATCCGCCATCCAAGTGCGTGTGACCTAGTCGCCTTGGTTGCATCGCTGCTAGCTACGAGCAAAACGAACTTCGGAAAAGTGTACGGACGACAGCAGACGGTATTGGTCGTCTCCACGCAGCAGGTTATCAAGGACGACTCCACCTACCAATGTCGACCAACCCTGCGGACGAAAGAACTGCAAGTGCCAGCAGTAAGCAGGTAGCCCTGATCCTCATGATGATGAGAAAGACAACTCCTTCAGGCCTAGAATAGCTTTAATTGTTCCCTGTCGTCGTGGCGCCACGCACGGCTTTCAGCCAGTGGACCTCTGGTGACAGGCTGTGCGTAGGAACACAACTGTTGCTGGAAAACGATGTAAGCCCTTTAATTTGATGTTCTGTATTATATTGGCCTACGGCAACCACGTGATGGATAAATCGATTCGCAAGCTACGTACCGCAAGGTAGGAAAAAGGTCCTTCCAGCTTGATGTACATGCCTCGCTGAATTATTATTGCGTGGTGCTATAAACCGGTAAAAATATTGGCTTTGAAATGATATCGCATTGCAATTTGAACTGGTTTGTGTGAGTACATTGCATTCCCCGTAGCTTCCGCCCGGCAACGTACACTCTTCGGTTCGGGCTGTAACGAAAACGCCCGTAATGTAAACAGCTCCCGGCGGAGAATATCCATCAATGTAATCACGGATTTGCAGGAATGCAGTGGAAATGGTTTAACGCAATGAACTTCCAGGTTTCGGAAGAATCGGAGACGTCAGAGCTGGCTGGATTACGACCATTTACGTATGTAGGCTTGCTTCATGCATTCCCTTAGCGGCGCGTGAATGCTGACAACAGGAATGGCGACCGTCCTATCCCTGCCTGCGTGAAGTGGAGTACGATGCTAAGTTTTGCGATTGCACATGTGAACTGTATCGTTTATGGGCCTTACACACTACAACAACTTGTGTCCCCTGCTATCCGTACCGAAGTCGAAGGGTCCAGCAGTGGACCTAGGCAAAGGATGATTATCGCTGTGTACTCAGGATAGATGCGCTTATATTTACTTTTAGGGAGAAGATAACATATACACGTGCGTAACGTGCTTGATTGCATACTTACGGCATGCATGCGCTCCTTGATAATCGTTGTTATCTTGTTCAGTGGCGTGGCGGGCTGCCGGGACTCATGTATGGTTACTTTGTGTGAATATGCGCGGTAATGCAGGATGATATATTCACAGAATGAAATTACACTCGCAAGTAAGCTGCGTAACAATGCCCACGCACGTTTTTTGCTCTGCCTTGGAGGTAACATAATAATGGTCTTCGAAGAACAATCAGGCTTCCTGGCGGGAAAGTGTACCTTGACGCTATGCAACGAGCAAGGTTAGCAGTAACGCTATCATCAGTGGCATATAGAGTCGTGTATATAGAGCGAGTGCTCCATCCGTACTTTCATGGACTCCCGTTATTCCTGCCGCCCGCGAATGAGGATGAGCAAATGAGCGAATGGCGGGCGGAGGTGCGCCATCCATGCAGCACTTAAAAGTTCGATTCATTTTATTGCAGGGAAAGAACATATTAAATTCTTGGAAGATAATAATGGTGTCATGACAAATACGACGACTCTGGCGTTGACACCTGACATACGTGCCCATAGCTGCGCAAATGCCCCTTGACATCTTTCAGGGCGCCCTGCACCATGAAGGCCAACTTCGCATAAATTTAATGGGCTCCAGTAGCCTCAATCACGCGACGCCTCGCTCTTCAACATTGCATCAAAGTTTGATTCCGCTTTCTTCACTGCTCCACTACCGGTTCCAGTATTCCCGCGGTCGCCTTGAGCTCCGGATTGTCCAGCTGCACCTTCGTGATGGCGATGTCGGTTCGGATGCGCGCCGTGAGGGCTTCCAAGCCATTGAACCGGATCTCGGGCCGCAGAAAGCCGATAACCAACACCTGCAGCGACGGAGAGCGGCGAGGTCAAAAGGGAGAGGGACGGGGAGTGCGCCAGGACACGGTGCGTAGTCTCGCTGCCACGTTGCTACCCCAACGCAGCAGGAATTGAAGGTGCGACTAATCAAGTGCAGGGATGGGGAGGTGCATATAGCGTTCACAAGACAACACTTCTCACCCTCCGAGCCAGAGTCGCAGTTGCCTCATACATGTGCATTAAAATCTGGCCGACGGGGCCCGCAGCCTTTCCTGTCCCCGTACCTCAAGGTGGCTGCCGTAGAACTCCTGTCCCCCATGGAACTCGTGCAGTATGTGAACCTCCACCGTTGGGGCCTCCCCGCCTCTGTTGACCGTGGGTCGCGAACCGATGTTCAGGACTGCCTGGATTGAATGTGCAATCAAGGCGGCGGAACAGGGCCCATGGATGCGTAAGCCTAGGTGGTCCTGAGAGTAGGCGTGTCAAGACGGGGCTAGCCTGAGTTGTACCGCGGGACTGTAGTTTTTTGTTTATGACGGGTTTGCGCCCTAGGAGGCTTCCCTGGAGGTCATGGCGTCACAAGTGATGGCAGTCGTAGTAACAATTTACGAAGGGAAATGAACGGCTCGACCACCTGGTAATGATTACCAAGGCAGGGCATCCGGGAAAGCGACGTGGCGGCTGGCTGACCTTACAACCACACTACCGATCAACTCGCACCCAACTGTTTTGGTTAGGCTGAGCTAACCTAATGTAATTATAACGTGAAATCCTTTGTAACGAAACGATATGAAACGTGTGCAGCCTTGATATGATCCACAATTCAAACCCTGCACTGTTTCAAGAGCAATTCTGGGAACATGCAGGCCAAAACTAGATCTCCAACACCCGCCACCAACACGGCAGCCACTCACTTTACGAACATGGGAGTCCACCGCCGGCCAGCCCAGTGGCGCATCCAACTTCGCCCAGCTGCGCGGGGGTCCGCAGAGGTCCGACCCAAGAGGGTTCCATGTAGGCCCGGATCCAGCGTCCGCGGTACTGGTCAAAGGTGCTGAAGGTAGCTTATGCACGCTTAGTGTACAACCTCAAACCATAAGCCATCAAAGGAAGCTATCCAGCAACGTCCCTTAAGTTACCGCTTCCAAATAAAACAGATGAAAAGTACAGCAACACAATCCGCTATGCTTTCCATCAAACCGATCCCGCAAGTCCCAAACCTCCCATATCAGGTATCCTTGTCCTACGCGCGACTCTCCACGAGACACTCCCCAACCAGCCCGTCATGGGCTTCGTACCCGAAGTAAACGCCGGGGGGCATGCCTGCCAGGGTCCGCTTCAACGGCGCAGGGTCGATATTTGCGGTGGGGGTACCCATCTGGCGGCTGCCCCGGCCGAAGCCCCGCACTACGGTACCCCCCAGGCACAAGGGCGCGCGCAGCCGGTAGTTGGGCGGCACCTGGCGTTCAGGGTAGAGAGTGACAAGGATAATGATTGTGGCTTATGAGCGCTATAATGGCATGGATGTATATAATGGCATTGAATAGGGAACTAGGACCTACGGGATTTGAGCAACTTTAGACACGCACGCTGACATCTTGGCCTATATTTACAGTGCCAGTCCACAGGGGCCACCATCTCTGACTCACAATCGCTTACCTGCAGGATGCCCGAGTAGCCATTGGAAACCTCCTGCTCACTGTGGATGTTCAGCGGAAGGCCCGACACCAGCGCAGCTAGCGTGTCGCGGGTGGGCGGGTACTTGGGCTGCAGGTGGTGCAGGTGGACAAGCCGAAGGTGGCGGGTGACGAGGTCAAGATGTCCGGTCAGGCGGCTTAGGGTGAGGACATGTCAGCTGCAAGCCGAGACATCCAAATAGAGCGTGTAATAGCCTCTGCTCTTTCTCCCCGCACCCACCTACCTGCCAACGGCGGCTTTCCGCCTCTGAGTTAACAATTACGCAGCCACCCGGAACGGCGATGAGGCAGGCCTTCACCATAGCGTCCCTGCGGTAGCACCAGTAGTAGCCACAGCACCAGTAGTGACAGTCTAGGCTGGCCGAAATCGAATGGTCGCCAGTCAGCACCGGCCCCTCACCTCCAGGACCTGGATCTATCAACTCACCCAGACCTGTTCCAGCCTATGCAGAGTTGTAGACAACCTGGGCCGTTGCGACCCTAACCTCAACACGCCCTTCCCTGACCTCCCGCAAGCACATCACCCTAGATACAGCCTGTTGGAGAAGCCCGGGCTAGCTAACTCCTCTCATACCGACCTCCCACATCGACTCAAATACGAATCTCACACATACGTCCGTTCGATCGTACCTGGGATTCAACGCTGTACCGAACGGCTCATCCGTGAACACTATCACCTGTGCTGGGCCCATAAAGGCTGGAAGCTCTGTAAAGTCCCCACGCCATACACGAACGCCTGCACGCCACAGCATTTCCGGGGCCTGAAAGGTTTAATGCAGACTACGATTAAACCCATGTCATGGTCTGGACTGGGCAAAGGCGTCCTTCGGACTGGGTATCTGCTTCGCAGCACAATTGTGGTGCAACTTGGCGGTCTTGCGGTCAATAAATCTTGTGACCTACAGGTATAAGAACCCGGACCCGGACCCGACCCAACCCCGGACTTTGAAGTCTGAAATCCCAGCCGTTCATGTCCCAACAATGTCCGAAACATACCCACCAGGCTCGTTTCCGAGAGTGGTCGCAACGCCGTACGCAGTGGTCACGACGTCAAGAAACTCCGAGCTTAAATCAACAGCTAAGATATCCTGTGGGGGGTGGGTTGTAACGTCGTTACTTGTCCTGAAATGAGCCGAGTGTGTGGGTGGGGTTAGGGTTTAGTGTGATGTGGGTCTTCCCGGAGCAGATACGTACATGCTACGGATCACGGTGGGTGTAGCACCACTCGAAGGCAGCTACTCATGCACCCCGACATGTGCGCAGTGCCATGAAGCCGTGGTGGAATGAAGTGGAACAGATCCGGCATGAGGACTGGGGTAAGACTCCCTAAAAATACTTACCTGCACTCCCAAATATTTGAGTACTTCAATGACTGGCAGGGCACCTGATCCCACCACTATCGCTCTGGCTCCAGGGGATAAACCTGGTGCTAACATGATTCGCTGAGGTGAGGAGCAAAATCAGAACACAGTGCTGTGGAGATCAGTAAAATCACTGATAACAGAGGACAAACTGCTACATGTATCTTACATTCGCAAGCTCCTTGGTACGTGGTGATGCGGGGCGGACGGATGCCTCAACCGGAAGGGCCTACAACGAACATCCTACACACATGAGGTTTCAAGGGTATGGACCCATAACGTTTGGGCGTTTATGTAAGATGCACCTTGAGTGTCATCGCCCTCACGCAGACAGAGCTGCGGCGATTTGAACGCAAACATCGCACAGCGTGCCGGTCGACCGCAGCTAACAACTGCTTATGACTAGAACGCATAAAACAACAAGACATCGCCATCTTCTTTTTTGCTTGCTAACGAGTTGTTCGCCTTCGGCTTTTCCTATATTCGCAACGAGGCGCTAGCGCCCAAGTATAAAAATAGTAAACATGATATTAATTAAAGGGATATTGCTGGTTATGTCTTTTGCGGTAAATCTCTATATTGACGGACAGGCAATGTCTGGGCAACGACTGCGGGTAGCACGTGCCCCTCAGATATCGCGGTATCAACGCAAATGAAGGATTGAGTTTATATTTTTTGGGGGCAATTAATTAGACACCTCGCTAGCCGGTTCGTTTACAAACCCTATGAGGGTTTTAGCGATAAGGTTCTGACTTGCGAGTAAATGTGGCAGCTCCGCGCACGATAAGAGTTCTCCTTATAATGTGATCTATTACGCGCAAAGAAGATTTTCTCCTGGCCATTAGTTTTAGTATAGTCTGAACGGCCCATGGGTCAGGACGAATGCAAGCAAGCAGCCCAAGATTGCCAGATTGTCTGCTTCAAGCACATGCAGCATGGAGGGGCTGAATCCCATTAATACTACATGTTCGTATGGAACATACAACAGGAAAGTGCTTGCATAGGATCTCTTACACGCGTTTTACTGCTTACGCACACACAGAGATGCTTCCATATTAAAATGGTCTTGTTGCGTCCGTTGCTGCTGCTGTATTACGGTACCAGGGCTGCATACAGTGGACTGGGCCCTGGCATGGTTACCGGATTTCAAGCTTGCGCGGAGCATAAGTGCAGCAGGAGGGCTAAGAACACCGTCCAGTGCAAGCAAATTTAACCACTGGCACCGCGCGAGCACCCTGCACGCTGCGTCTGCCGCCTGCCTCGTCCAACAGCATCCGAATAGCCGTGTGCTTTTAAGCTGTTTTGCCCAATCATCCATGCTCGACACAGCACACACAATCATGTATCGCCAACCGGCCCCGCCCACCCCTCAACTGGGAAAACCCAAATCAATTTCCTTCCTGTGCAGCACCCAATCCAACTTCAAGCTCTTTGCCCACCAGCATCCGCCAATGCACACGCTGGGGTTACAAACTTATTACCTCATTCCGCGTCCTCCTCGACCTCTTCTCCCACATCCCCTACGTACTCATCCTCATCCACCTCAACGTCCTCCTCATCCCATCCCGCCAACTCCAGGGCCTCCAACAGCTCCTCCCGGTCCGCCTGCTCCGAGAGAGCATCCAGCATCAACTGCTCCTCGTCCTCGCCGTAATCCTGCCCATGCAGGATAAACTCCCGGTTGTACTGCGCTCGATAATCCCGCGGTGCCAGATGTCCTGTACGCTCCAGCATCTCCTCTGTCTCCTCAATGTATCGGACGCCAAGTGCATGGTAATCCTGCACTGCTAGCGGGTTCTCCACCAGCGCACCATGGTCCTCGGGCCGGCAGGCAAGACCGTTGTTGACGATCAACTGCCGAATCTCCTCCTCCGTCCAGTCGTAGCGGTAGCCGTCGCCCGTGAGGTGCTGCACACGGATATCCCGGTGTTGGTTCATGTGTGGGTAGGTCAGCTTGCCGATACAGGCCTGCCTGCGGCGCCACTCTGCATCGAGCATTGCACGCTGCTGGCGTTTCTCTGCCATGGCGCGAAGGTCCCAAGACAGAAGCGTAGGGTTGGGGTCCGGGCGCTCCGCGTCCACGGGTGGGTTCATCCATTTATCCTCCTCGTATCCATCCTCCGAATGCGGACTCCCCATCCAGTTTATAATGTCCGTGCGCATATCCATTTCAGTGAAGGCGTCGATGAGCTTCTCCGCGCGGCGCAAGGCTTCCATGGGTCCTGCCATGTTACCCTCCTCCGTCTCCAAGTCCTCCACCTCGAGCTCCCAGTCCTGGTAGTTCCAAAACTCCTGCCAGTCTTCTACCTTTGATATCCAGTCTGGATTATCGTAATCGGGGGAGGCGGAGTCGGGGTCTACAACGCGCAAAAAGCCATCGTCGCGGGCTACCTCTTCAAAAAGGGGTGATGGTGTTAGAGTTTTGCCCGTCGATTTACAAGGGGTACTTAGACGTATCTGGGAGGCCCCATGAACATGTTTTCTGCGGCTGCACTGCGAGAATGACCGAACGGAGGACGGCGGCGCACACTGGCCGCTGGGTCCTGCTAAGCGATGCTGTGCACGCCTGGTTACTAGAGCGCAAATGTCCATCGCGAAATTTCAGTCTAATTCAGACAGTATTCAAACAGCCGTCAGCAAAGCCTCCTGTTTTCGTATTAAATACAACATGACAGCCGCATCAAATTATATTGGGGATTCGGTAAAAGTCGTCGTGGATCGCGCATTCAATCAGAACAACATGTCGTCCAGTGTACGATTCAGCTACTATGTTTCACCGCACATAGTCATTTTCAAGATATGCGTAATCGCTGACTTCTAATAATTCAAAGATTACAAAGCTTTGTTTTGAGGTCAACTCCTCGATAATCCTCGCTTGCCGCCAGCCATATGGCATACACATCTGCGAACATACCCGTAGGGCTGCTAGACGGCGTTGTTGCGTCCAATGTAGATGAAGAAGAGTGGTCTTTGGGGCCTTTTAGCCTTCCAATTCCTTTCTCACAGCACAACGTTACTCGGCCTGGCAGCAGCAGCAGCAGCAGCAGCGGCGGCGGCGGCTTCAAGCAACTGGCTGTCCCCGATTTTCGCGGCACTGTACGCCAGTTCAAGGAGGCCGTCAGCGCGGGGTTGTACCCCAGCTCAGGCCGTGGTGGCACAGCAAGCACCAGCGCCCCGTATGCGGCTGGACGGAGGGAGGGGAGTATGCAAATCCAATACTCGGATAATACTCCTCACCTCGTAGGGAAGCGCAGCATAGCCTTGAGGTAAGTGAACTCCACGTGTTCCTCCCACAAACGGCATGTTGAGTTAAGTTGCGCCTTCACTCAGCGTTGCGCAAGCATGACACGGCGCAAACTACCATCCCCCAGACCTCACCTCACCTCACAGGGGAACTATCTTTTGGTCTGCAATTTAGACGGCATTCCATCAAGATATGACCGTCAGGGCACGCCAAAGCTTATGCCATCTGAGCTTGTGTTTGGCTTCCCTGACTCCCCTTGTCCCCACATCCTCATTGACATCCCGGCGTTATTTCAACGTGGTCCAGGCCACGAAGCACACTGCCGTTGTCCGGCTGGGAGCCTGTCTACGACGACCGAGACACACGTTGGTGGACGATTAAGGACACAGCCCTGCATGGGAGCTACAGCTGGGCCTTGCAAGGTGTGCCCTACCACTTGCGGCAGTGCCAACCCCGGTGTGAGATGAGTATGCTGAGGCGCGCTTCCTTTTGCTGGCGCATATCCCATTTGTATACCTTTAATGCAGTCGTAACACCCGCAGTTTCGAAGGTAGTGTGTTGCAAGTTCGGGGCCCAAGCAGTGGCCTCAGGTACCATCAATCTTTCTTACTTCTTTTTCCTCTTCTTTTTGAGGCTTCCTGGTGTCCTCGTCCCGGCCCTTGCGCGTCTGCACGCAAAACAGACTACCAGTCTGACCGTGAGGATGTCCCCGTGCCCGGCGATGCGTGGCGTGCTGACATCCCCAGCGATGTGGAGCTGGCCCCGGTGCTAACTTGCCGGGATCTGGTGAAGCAGGTGGACGGGGGAGGGCGCAGTTGGCGCTTCTAAACTCGTTTACTGGACGTCTGGTTATATCTATGTTCTTTATAAGACATCCGTAAAACGTATTAACGATGCAGTTTATGCGGGTCGTGGTTGCGTCTGTCTCGCACAGCTTAGGCTAATGTGCCAACGGCCGGCGATAGTTGGGGGTCGCGGGGGCCTTACCCTATGCAGCAGGTGGTGTTCTTGGCTCTCAAGCCACAGTGATGGGGGCCTTGCAGGTTGGAAGTGTGAGAATGGCTGCTCAATAGCTGGCGCTGGGCTTCTAGGGCAATACCATTTGCCGTATTCAATCCGTGACATCCCTAAATTTGCCATATCCGCACCCTTAAATCATGTATTGCGACGTTTCTCTCAAGTATGCTTCTGGTCTCTTATGCGTATAATTATCACGAGCACACCTGCTCTTCCTACGGCAGAAGCTCGTGAGATCATAGGGCGCTTTGGCCTTCTGGTTGCGCAGGTACTGGTCGATCAGCACGGTCGCGGCGATACTATCCAGTGTGCGTTCCCCGACCAGCCATGCCCGTCGGGGACTTACAAAGTGATGGCGTTCACCAGTCCCATCCCGGAAGACGATTCGGCTGCGAATTACTGCGACAACCACTTTTACGTGCAGCACAAGGATGTTAACATCAGGCTGCAGCCTGGCGATAGGCTGCGCGACGTGGCGGGGTAGGTGAAAACTGAGGTGCACGAGGCTGTTTATTCCGCGGCTTGAGCTGGATCAGGTTTACGGGGCCTGGGTTGTAAGAAGAACGGTCGAATCCAAAAGAAGCGGTAGATCTGTGATGTATCCAGGGGAGAGAGAGGTAATGCAAAAAACGTGGTAAGATTTTGCATTTTGAAGAAGATGGCGTCTTGGCTGCAGCTCTGCTACTGCACGGCGGCGTGGTGCCTTTAACAGCACTGTTTGGCCAACTATCCGGGTTAGGATATGGATGATCTAGCCGCGAGTATTCATAATCTTCGTGCTATATACGTTGCTCAACTTGTCGACCGTCCCCCACCGTGCCGTCGCGCGATGCAGGTTCTTTAAGCTGCCGGTTGATGATTTGTACGACGTTAACCCCGGCCTGGCGGACATTCCCGAGGATAGCCCCCTGGACCGCGAGCGCAGCGTGCTGGTGCCTGATGCCAATGTGTGGAGTCACAAGCCCAGCGAATGGTTGCCACCAAGGCTGCATGATGGAGCTGGCCGAGCGATCCACAACCCACTTCGTGCAGTGGCGGCCTTCTCAGACGATGAGGGTGGCATGAACGAGCTTCCAGCACATTACTGCTGCTCGTTCTGCGTACGGCCTGGCCTTGCGAAGACGGGGCCACAGCCGCGAGCCCCCGGAGCGGGTCAGGAGTGATGAGGCGGGCGCATGAGAGTACTTGGTGGCATGGTCTGAGGCGGCAGCCGAACGTGCACTAAGCGTGCACATTGGTAATGTGCATGTTTCGGGGGTGCCTGCGTTTTGGACAGGATGTTTGGGAAAAAGGTTAGTAGAGACCCACAGAGTCAGTACGCCCCCTGGATTGCCCTACACGCAGCGGCATGTGGCTGGGGCAGGAGCGGTGACGGAAGTCACATCATAGGTTGACATTTTGAAGGCGTGCAATCTCGTTGATGGGCGCTTAGGACGGCGTATTCCTAAGGGCCTGCCGGGTCAGCCGGTGGGTGTTTTGGTACATCAAGTTGGCGTGGCCTTGGCAGGACGAGACGCTTGCAGTGCACCAGCGTCACCTTTGGTCCGCTTTTTGTTCCTGGTAATGCCGTTTGCTCAGGTCGGGGTCAACTTCTGGTGCTCAGGGAAAGAGTATTCACTGTGTGATTAGCCCGCTGCGAGGCGTGGGCTGGACCTGGGCTGGTTAGCCGGCCCAGCTTAGGCTTTGGCCAAATGTGGCAGGGAGGAGTTTCCACGCGGCTGAATTCCCCCAGGGATACGAGTGCTAGAGCGGAAAAGCAAAGCATATAAAGTGCTCATTACACTGCCTAAGAAATGACAAAAACTTCTTTATGAAATAACACATATAAACAGCGTTGATGCACTTATGTTAGGCTCGAATGACCCGTAACAGGAGTGTATATATCAACCAATGCTTCGGCCGTGCCGCAATTTTTTAAATATTTAATGGCCGTGCGCCATGATGCACCTCTCCATGAGATTGGCAGAAGGCCACCGCAACCCCGAACGGCTCCATTCTTCCTGGCTAGAATCTGCTAGGACACGCCGCAGAGGCATGTACGGTGGCGGCTATTGGCTTGCACACGATATTGCGCCAAGATATACAGAAAAATTAACAAAGCCCCGCAAAACCGTCCCCAAAACAATAGCCGCCCAAATGTGCCACCCTTGTTCCAAGCGAGCTGACAGGGCAACAGCGCCGTCCAGTGGTGATCCCCCTGACGCCGTCAAACCAAAAGACCATGATTCATACCGTAAAACCCAAAAAACACAGCTCGGGGTGCACGTACCCTTAGCTAGGTGAGACATCGGTAACTAATTTAATTGAATCCTCAAAAACCTAAGTTGCTCAAAAATTGGCTCACTGATTCAGCACCCTTTCGATTCTTGCATAGGCTCAAAACGGCATTTTGTCAACATTGCAAAAGCGTGAAGGCGGACTTGTCAAAGCACACTCTCGGGACATATAAATGCGGGCGCGTCTCTGGGGACATGCACAATCGGTGTGTCCACATGGGAGCGCCACCATCCCGCCCTCGCCATCCCGCCCTCGCCTTCTTAACGCCCATCACTGCTTTGAACTTCTATCCGAGCCAGCTTGCGGGAGCCCCCGACTTATGAGCCGCGAAGGCAGGACGCATAACCAGCCGTTAGCCGTATACATGTTTTCGTCTCAACTACACATAAACCAACTACGAACTATATCAGGTCGTGTCTCTCACGCTCTCAGCATAATCCTAAGGCCCCTCTCATCAGTCTGCATAAGGAATACCAGTAATCTTCTGGGCTCATGCCACGGACCCACGCGTACCAATTTGCGACCGCATAGCATGGCATCTCTAAATCAGAGCCGAGGTGTTTCCAGCAGTCCACGCATCGTTATGTCTTCAATATTGCGAACGCAAATCGTCAAACCGAGTGCTCACGTGGCTTTACAGCGAGCCGTCGCCCTTAACATGTAATCGGAAAGGCCACGTCAATTCCTCGTGCCGGCGCTGTTGCTTGGCTTGAGCTTCGTTAACAATATCAGAGCGTCCTCCTGCAAGGTCACGAAACAAAAGCTTCAGCCTAAGAACGTGACCGTAAACCGAACGAAACATGACCCTGCCTCCATGATAACCATCTGGGTCAGATCAGGACTACATGTCAGGCAACACAGCAGTACCCCGCATGTTAGGCTCTGCTCATACAACCACCGCCCAATGCCCAACCAACCGAAGTCTTACAAAACCCTGACAACTGACCTTCTGCAGCAGTGCGTTAATGTCCGGCACGTCCAGCGCAATGGCTGTGTTCAGTTCCCGCACGGCGGCATCCAGTTGCCCCAACTTCCAGTACGTGCGGCCCAACTCGACACGATGGATGAGGTAACTGGGCCGGATGCGCACGGCCGTTTCGTAGCACAGCGCCGCCTCCCGGTAGCTCCCTGCCATGAGTGAAGTGCCGTACAGCATCTGGATAAGCGTCCGGACCACAGCGTTAACGCTTGCCATCTCGTAATTCTGCAAACCGGTTCCAAGGCACAGCATAAACAGACCGACAAGATGGCCGCAGGCCAAAGTTGAAATCATACAGCGGCCCCAGCCAATCGACAAGGGGCAATCAACTGACCGATGCAGGCTAGGAATGCGGCATAGGTAAGCGGAAAATCCATCCCAGCAGCTGGAGGACCGAGGAACCAACTCAGAGGAACCCAGGAACACACGCACTCACCCATCGGCCAAGGAGGTGATGCGCCACATCATTACTCGGTTCCAGTTCCAGCGCCGTGCGCACGTCGTCTTGCGCTTGGCGAGCCAGCTGGACCTTGGTGCGGTTGTCCATATGCAGCGCGAGGCGGCCTCGGCTCACGCAGGCGGCCACGTGTCCATACGCTGATTTCGGGTTCGCGGCCACAGCCTCGAGTGCCACCTCAATTGCGCGGCGATTGAGCTCAATTGCACGATCAGCCGGGGTACCGGGAACATAGGACATATCTGACAGGGCTTTCGAAAGGCGTGCCAGGTGCTCAGCGCTTGCGGGGTCTGCCTGTGAGGCCTTCTCGAAGCACCGGACAGCTTCCTCGAGTTTCAGATCGCGCTCATACATAAGGCCCTGTTCCGCCCAGCGCTGCGCTTGGCGGCCTGCCCTGTTCGCCGCCGCATGGTTAGTACGGCCCAATTCCTCCGCGGCCCCATGGGAGTTACGAAACCTGCGGAATGGGCGCCATTGGCTTGTGCGATCGATCTGCTGGCGAAGGGCCTGCTGCATTCGTACTATGAAGCCGAGCCGCGCGAGAACGTGAAACTGGAAAGCGCGAACGGCAACCTCCGCTTGCGGTAAGCTGAGGAAGTGCTGCACCTGTCGCGGTAGTTGCTGCTGTCGCCGAGGGGCTACACGGAATAAAGCGCCTTCAAGGTTTGTGGCAAGGCTCCTGCTGCTGCTTTCGTGAACCCACGCCAACGGTAAACAGGCACGACCTTCGAACCGCGCCCGGCTGCTGCAATGGCAGGGAGCTGACGTCGTCGCTTGGCTATGGCTACTTCGTCGTGTCATAGCATCGCTGATGCTCGCGACAAGCAAGGAGCCAGCTAGCGGCTCATTGCTTGACAAGAATACGCCAATAGCTCCTCGCAGTTGTGGACCCGGAGAAAGGAAATCTGGTCTAGACATCCTGTATCTTACAAACGATAGAAGATAGTCACTGTGCTGCTAAGAACTCTTAAAGGAGAACCGCAGGCAGGCCCCTCCTGAAGAAGAAAAGAACAACTGGCAAATCGTTTCAAAGGAACGACGATTATACAATGTATATGTTTGTGTAAATAAATGAGTGGGTCCTAACTTATCCAAGATACTGGAGTCCAACTGCACGGGCATGACGCCGTGGTTCCAAGTCAGCAAGTCGGACTTTGGCACTTTTTTCTTGTTTCATTGTATCATTTTAAAGTAGCCTAATACAGGATCTGCAACTATATGTGTTTTTTAATGCTGAATTGACCAAGAACCGTTTGTATTTGTTCCCAAGCTTGAGCCCATCGTTGCTCAGGGTTACAAACTTATTGGGTTAAGATCAAATGATATGCAGTTCGTGACCGATTAGGACTGACTGGGGATCCATACGGGCAATCTGGGTATGGGGTCGGTTATTGCGGGCTTGCGTTAGGAAGCTGGGTTAGTTAAGCATAAGGCCCTGGGCGAGGCAGTTGCACAGATGTCTCGCCTCAGCCCGTGTCCTCGGGGCTGTATTTAATCGCGTGCTCTTGTTTTTCTTTTCATCTTGTTTTTATTGCTCAGCACGCGCCCGCCCTCCTATACTTCGCCCGCGGTGTTGCTGGTTTCTTTCTTCGGTCGTTTCGGCGTAGGTTTTTCGTCCCAGACTTTTTGAGGAGCATATCTGTAACAGAAATGGCAATAGCTATTCGTCCAACGAATCAATACTTGGAGCCACTTCAGCTAGCGAATGTACTAAGGCATCCGACGCAAAAGGAACGCATTTTGGTGCTGGACGTTCGGGATGAGGTGCGGCCTAAAGATTGATGTGGGTAACCTGGGGTGGACGCTGGAGCCAGGGTCTACTGGAGTTGAGGGCAGGGTACGGATAGGAGCCAGGCCTGGATGCATGGCAATGTTCCAAAATTAAAGCTCGTAGCATACATGGTCTGGAATGCCTCCAGATCTTGTGTTGAAGCTTGGGATTTTAATAGACAGGTAGGTACCAGTTCCTAAAGCGCGCTCACTGCATACACGCGGCAACTCCCGCGAGAGTAAGAAATGGAACACAAGTCCATGCATTAGATTGCGACTTAACCGGCACACGCAAGAAATATCTCTACATGTTGCACACTCTACAAAACTAAAGGCTTAAAAGGCAATGGGTTCTTGGGTCAGGGCTACTGGTCGTCTACTACACATGTGCTCATGCACTCATGAGGTTTACAAAATGGCCCGGGTTCTCTTCAACCACGTTGTACCAGGACTTTGCCGGCGGTCATATACGCGGGGCAGTGAATGCACCATCCGAGGAATGGTGTAACGAGGCGCACATTAGCGATATCATTGATAAACACCTGGATGGCAAGGATATGGTGCGTATGTCTCTTTCCAAATTGCTTTTTAATCTTCAGAATCACGATCCATGCGGGTTATAAACGCTCTAAATTCGCTTGAATTTACTACTCATCCACGACCACCACGTGCGCACTCTATTAGCTCGTGTATCAAACGGAATTCGCACGGCATGAAAGCTATGTGAGGTAAAAGAGCCATGTGCATCCATTGCGATTGTGTTTCAGTAGGGATGCAAGCAATTCATGGTATTTCGCAGGTGGTCGTACACTGCATGTTCAGCCAACAAAGGGGCCCCAGGTGCGCCGCTAAGTTTTGTGTGTACTGTTGTCTGCGCTAAGCGACTATTTGGTCGTCTGTTCTTGGTATTCACATCCCCCAATACAAAGCTTCGATGTTCTCGCCTAAGGCATATTCCCGTTGTCGGTCGCGGTAAAGCCGAATTGTTCGCTTTGGACTATGTCACCGCCCATTTGCCTTGTAGATGCGCCCTGAGGTTGGCAAAGCAGCTAAGCACGCGTCCAGGTCCCGCTAAACCCATAGTGTACGTGCTTCGCGGTGGCTTCAATGGCTTCGTGAGCCAGTACCGGCATGACCACGATCTGGTAGAGGGAATTGAGGACGCATATTGGAAACAGTGATGCTGGTGTTATTTTTGAGTTTGTAAATGGTCTGGTGTTGTGAATTACTCCAGGCGGCTGGGTCCGTGGGCAGATATACCCAAGATATCTGACCGCCGTCTCAAGAGAAAAGATTGCGTTACACGTAATGCATGCATTAATCAATTTAAAATTTTCAAGTAACCCCTGTGTCCCGGATATAAGCATAGCGGGAGTATGAAATGGGATTGCGAAGCTTTCTCTAAACCCCGTACGGCATTAATAGCATTAACCCAGTCGAACATATCAAACAAGCGTTTTAATATGCCAAATTTATATAGAAGTTTGTTTGAATTTGCTTGATAAAGCTTTGTTCTTGTCCACGTCCTTATGCCGCAACTCGAAGGCAGCGTTATATAATTGGTACACAAATCCATTATAGATTGTACCAACATATTTGGCATTATTTATGCAATGATTTAAAACTAGTTTTGATGGATGAAAAGCGAAGAAGGCGCAAATAGCAATGGTCGGGACCGGGACCCTACGCGTAGGGTCCTTGACGCACCAGGAGAACACTCCAAAAGCAACCTTAAAGTACAAGAAATACAATGGCGACGTTGATCCTAGCCAACTTACAAAGGTACTTCCCATGTCCTTGCTGACGACGTTATGCCAGACAGAGATATGCATGCAAGGACCTGTGTACGTCCCTGCAGAAAACACCCGGTCAGCAGGTTGCGGAGGTGTCACAAACTGGACGGAATGTAGAGGGTTGGCGGCCGCGTCCGCGGATTATTGAGCATCTGAATATTGCGGACTTCAGCCACCACGTAAGATGGCGTGGAGCAGCATATTTCGCGAGTGGGAAGCTTCAAAACTTTGTGCTTTGTATTGGAGTGCAAAGGCACGCGGGTTGTTCTGTTCTGGAATTGACCTTGACCATTGCACCGCCGAACCCACGTCCCTTCAAACCCTGGTTATGCGCTCTCCGCTCGCCATTACACCCTGTCATAGCTCTAATCGATCCACTGTATGAACGTTCTGATTGCACATGTTCGTGACTTCGATGATCTCGTACCCGTACAGGTGGAGTGCAAGGTGCCGGTGGACGAACCAATCTTCCAGCCATTTCCCCCAGAGGTCACTTTTCACAATTATGAGGCGTTCCAGACCTATGATGCCACTCTTTACCTCCGCAATAACGACAACGTAAGACTAGGTGCATGGAGGGAGAGTTCATGTTGTCTGGGCTGGGGCTATGTCAGCCTGCCGGTAAAGGCCTTGGGTTGCGTCCGCTGCATACACGGCGCCTAGGGCTGAAATTGCCTTACTGCATCTGGTGGCAGGTCAATGACTCCCGATTCTGGGCGCCCGGAGCCGCAAAACTGTGGCCGTCTCTCCATCGATTTGGGCGCACGGGCGCACTAGAAGACCACTGAAATGGCCCAATCCCCCTACCCTCATCAGGTGTCGCGCCGCGTCAAAGTCCTGCCCATGGAGTCGCCGTATTTTTCTGTACGGCGAGTGGCGGCCACGGGCAAGGACGACAGCAAAGTTGCGACGGGGATGGAAGTGGCGTTCATGGTGACCTTCCGTCCGGAGTCGCGCGACGATTACTCCTGTGATTTAGTTGTGTGTACTGAACGCGAAAAGTTCGTGGTGCCCGTGCTGGCGGTGGGTGCGTCTGCGGCGCTAGGCTTCCCTGACCTCGTGGAGTTTGGAACTGTGCCCGCAAAGGTGGAGGCGCGCCAGACCGTTTTCGTGCGCAACGTGGGCAGCAAGGCCGCGCACTTCAGCCTATCCGCGCCGACGCCCTTTGGGGTAAGCCCCGCGGCGGGGCACCTAGCACCAGACGAGACGCTGCAGTGCACCGTCACGTTCGAACCGCCTTCAGTGGGACGGTATGAAGGCGAGCTGGAGATTCGGTACGACAGCGGTCGCTGCGTGTACGCGCAGCTACTGGGAAGTGGCAAGGAGCTTGACGTTGGCGTGTCGCAGGGGGTTCTTACAATGTTGTCTACCTTTGTAACAAAGTCCAGCCAGAAAACGTTTAAGATCGTCAACAACAGTGACAGCAGCATCACGTTCTCGGTGAAACAGCGGCCATCGGCGGACCAAGATGCAGCTATTACAACGCAGCGCCTGGGGTCACTCACAACGTCGCCGCGGGCCACATACCGCAACGGCGACATTGGCGCCAACGGTACCAACACCGGCGACGGCGATGTGTCGTCGGAGGATGAGGACGCCATTTTCTCCAGCGCCGCTGCGCAGCTGTCCCGGAAGCTGCATAAGGCTCAACGCGATGCTCTCCTGGATCAGCACCTTTTCAATGACCGCAACTTCACTGTCAATCCAGTGGACGGCACTATCTGGCCGCACAGCGAATTGGAAGTGGTCGTCACGTTCAGCCCCGACCACGCACGGGATTACGAGGTGATGGCATACGTGGACGTTGCCGGCCGCGCGGAGCGCCTCCCAGTGGTGTTCAAGGGCCGCGGCCTCGGTCCCACCGCGGTCTTTTCTTATGACGTGCTGGACGTGGGCGATACGTGGGTCAATACGCTGCACCAGTATGAGGTAGAGCTGCAGAACCGCGGCAAGATCGACGTGGAGTACCGACTTGTACCTCCGGGCAGCCCCTTTGGCAGCCGCTTCTCATTCGAGCCGGCCTCTGGGCGCCTGGCGGGCGGGCAGATCCAGGTCATCAAGGTGAAGCTGCTGTCGGACCTGCTGGGTGCCTTTGACGAGACGTTCGCATGGCAGATCCGGGGCAGCAGCGAGCCACTGAGCCTGCAGTTCCGGGGCCGTGTTTGCGCGCCTTCGTTCGAGGTAGACGAGGAAGCGCTGGACTTTGGGGTTTGCTCCTACGGGTTCAGGTGGGTGCAGGGGCGCAGCGCTGGGTGGGCCGGGAACGGTGGCAAGGTGAGGGACTAGAAGCAGTGTGCAGATCTGGTCTGCAATTGCCGCTCTGTATTTGCAGTTGGGCGGTTAAGGTGTTTTGCAGCATAACTTGCCTGCGTATGCGTGGGCGCTTGAGAGCCGCACAGGTGAAATCAGGACTATGGATGTCCATACACTAATACATTGCTGTGGGGAATACGATTATCCGACACATTCGGCAGTTCCGTTCATATGCTACATGAAAATCGTTTGGACGAGGTGTAGCCACAGCTGGGCCTCAACGCACGGTGGAAACTGCACGTGGTGTCGGCAGCGTTACACAACGCATGTGCGGGGAAGCGCGCATGCAGGACATGGGATGGCACGTGATGATGGGCATGATGGACATGGGATGGCACGTGATGATGGGCATGATGGACATGGGATGGCACGTGATGTCTATATCAGCACTTTAACGTCTCTGGGCTAAATTCACCAGGCCCAGGCTAGGATAAACTCTGGTGTGCTGGACCGGGACTAGGGTTGGGGCATGGAAAACCAGGGGCCTGCGGAAAACCTTTGGGGTTTTCATGCCTTGCATTAATCATGTAGCCAGCCATGCCATCACACGTCATGGCCATGGTTATCGAAGCGCACGCACTGGTCACTTTTAAATGGCCTTCGCACGCATTAATTGCCGTGGAACTGATCGTTGCACAAGGGGCTAGTAGGCTAGGGACTCAGTGGCTTGAACTCCGGGCCTGCCGTGCATCCTGCCGCTATCCCTGATGCCGCAGGTACACGAAGGAGTTCGCGCTTACGAACACTAGCGAGATCCCGTTGCGTTTCCTCTGGCGAGTCCCCACCGACCAGGAGGAGCCGCGCGAGTTCCAGATCTTACCGGCCAAGGGCACCATTCTGCCCCACGGCCGGGTCAAGATCAACGTGGAGTTCATCAGCAGGACGGTAAGCTAGGGAGGGCAGCAGAACCCCGGTCAAGCAACGTTGGGAGAAGACGACACTAGGCACGAGGGCGAGTAGCAATAGCATGGAAGCCCCCGGGGATTCCTGCCAGGACTTGGCATTCGGCAGGAGGTCGGGGACGTGGCGAGGGCCTCACCGGGGTACGCCGGCCTTGCAAATCCCTGATAAGTGTGTCGCAGTCGATTTGTGCCAATGTTTTTCAGGGGCGCCTTATCTGTCTTCAGCTGTATGGCAGAATGCGGTGTCCAGGGGTCTCCCTGCACGAAGGTTACATGATTTTCATTTCACAGGCATGGATATCCTCTCCTTGGGATGGCGCAGGTTCAGCGCTATCGCACGGAGCTCGTAATGGATATCCCTGGCGTGGCGGAGCGCCAGCTGGTGCTGCCACTCACCGCCGAGTGCGCAGTGCCTAAGCTAAGCCTGTATTCGCGGACGTTGGAATTTGGGGAGTGCAGCCTGCGGTACCCGTACAAACAGGTAAGGATGAAGGAAAGTGCCACATTGGCTAATCAAGCGCGGCTAACCCGGGCTGGGGACAGAAGGTGCCGGGATGCGTAGTGGTTGGGGAGGCTGGGTCTGCCCGGGCTGTGAAGGCGGGAATCTTGTCGTGGCAGCGTCAACTACGCGCGTTATCATCGCGGTGCATAACCAGACTGGATGCCCGGATGTTCGTGAAAATGTCAGTAGCAGTAGCAGCAGCGGCGATCTCCTTCATGTACGCTGGGTTACCGGAGGAGCAGATCCTCATCACCTCCACGGCGCAGAAATGCGCAAACACATGCAAGAAAGAACGCGTGGCCACCAGCCATCCCCAATTGTTCTCATCTCTGACCTATGTACCTCTATGTCCCGCAGGAGCTGCGCATTGTGAACGAATCGAAGCTGCCCGCCAAGTTCGAGGTGCTGCCGCAGGAGCACAACTCACTGGGTTTAGCGGCATTCACGGTAGAGCCATCGTCAGGCGGCATCCCTGCGCGCGGTGAGCAGGCAATAGATCTGACGCTGACGACGTACACGCTGGGAAGGATCCAGATCCCTGTGAGGATCAAGGCGCTCGGGTCAAAAGGGGCGCCCCTGGAGCTGATTCTCAACGCGAAATGTATTGGCCCCCAGCTGGACTTCGGCGACGATATTGATGGGCGGTAAGTGCTGATGACAAAGACTCATGAGGATGCAGACCAAGCAAGTCAGTAGTCCTGCAGCAGCATGCCGATTTTGGACAGTCAGCAGGATGATGCCGTCTAACACAATTTACCGGATGAACGAGATGTACACAAGTAATGGCCTTCCGTGAGCCCTGTTGACTATCACGTGCCTCGTCTTCCTTTTATGCTGCGCGGAGGGATGAAGGATTGCCCTGGATTACCCTCAGAGGGGCCTCAGCGGCTTGCGTCTGGGAGGCCAGGTGTAGGGCTCATAGGACAGGGCAATAACGTCCCGTCAAATGAAGTGTTCAGTCACCGACTCCTGCTTTCATGCTCCCTTGCCACACACCTCAGAACCAACACTCCTACAATCGCCTTTGACAAGGTGCCGGTACTCAAGGAGCACTCAATGCCGCTGACGATCAACAACATCAGCGCCATTCCTGCGGATTTCAAACTTTTTATTGAATCCAAGGACAGCGTCTTCAGCGTTGAGCCACGCCAAGCACATTTGGAGCCGGGAGAGAGCTGCACGGCGCACGTGATCGTTAAGATGGACGAGAGCATGGACTTTGCGGATACGCTACACGTGTTGATCCAAGAGGGCGCTGACATGCCTGTCCCGCTCACGGCTACGGGTTAGTGCAGGGCCTCAAAGAAGATTAGACAGATGGACAACGAGGTGGCCAAAATCCCTTACAAAGCATCAACGAAGGGGACCGTGGGGGGCGTGGGGAGGGAAGAACGCCTGTAAGCGGACTGCCCTGAGCTTGTTCTAATTAGCCAAGAACCGGGTTCGGGCACGGTTCGTGGGCAGCATGTGTAGGACCGACCTTCATGATCACAAAACACAACAATTAGCCCCAAGCTCTCAAGGTCTTTGTCCTCTCGCGCATTGGACAAAGCAATCCAGTCCACGCTATCTTTCTCGACCGCTTCCCCTGCAAACTAACGAGGGGCACAATCTTAACTGGTGCGTGCGCTTGTGTACATAATGACAGGCACCGGCAGCGCCATCTTGGCTGAAGAACTATCCAGCGGCCTGGTGGACTTCGGCTACCAGTTCGTGGGTCGGCCTTTCAGTCGCGACGTTACCGTATACAATATGGGCCGCAAGGGAGTTTTGCTGGCCTGGACTTCTAACAGGTGAGATTGCGACCGCACAAATTGTGACTGCAGCCGGCAACCAGCCGCCGCGTGGCTGGCAGGGGAGGCGCATAAGGTGCAGTACAGCAGGGTCGCCTCCCCAACAAATCATGTCGTGCTTTGGACTCACGAGATTGTCACGCCTCCATGGTTCGGCGTTTGGAACTGCAGCTGATCGGAGGCGACGGATCGCTGTTGGATCTCACGCTATTCCGGGCTCAGAGCCTTGGATTGGGGAGGTTCCCGGTGGTCGTGACCTAAGGGCAGTTGGATGATGCTTACGACTGACCCTCTTCCCTCATTGCCCAGGTTCGATGAGCTCAAGCGTGAGTATGCGCGGGCACATCGTGGCTCGGGCAAGAGGTTTGAATTGTCGTTAATCGCCCCGGAGATGCACCCCGTCTTCAATATCTCCCCTGATAAGGTGCGGGCGGGACCGCATTGCGTGGTTGCCTATTACATAGTCCAGCGACATGTCGACGGGAAAGCCTAGTGCCAATGACCATTTTTACAGACGCTGGGCGCCTTGATTTTGCATGCGTTCGTGTGTCCATGCCGTTCTATGTCCCTGCAACAAGCCGCCATTGACGTTTCGCGCACGCTCAGCAGCGCCCTGCCGAGCATTCATGCACATGCTAGTTGCAAGTCGCACGTATCGCGTTGAAATTAGAACGCAGAGATCCTGAGGCTCCATCTTCTCATCTTTCAAACGCACATATCTCTTGTTTGATAAGATACGACGTTCACCACGCGCATTTGATGGACCCCTGTCCTAATCATGAACACACACGCATGCGTATAGCACCATGGCCATGCGAATCCACACGAACATGAACGCCAATGTGCGCAGGTCCAACTAGGGCCAAAGGAGGCCGCCACGTTCACCATCACGGGTAATGCATTGCTGCCAGGGGAGGTACGTGAGCAGCTCGTGTGCAGCGGCACCTTTGGTAACTCTAACAAGGGAGCACGGCGTGTGTTTGAAACCGCCATGCGCGCCGACGTGGCCACACCGCTTCTACACTTCTCCGAGCGGCTGCTGCATTTCAGGCACGTTTATAAGAAGGGCGTGCCGGTTGAGTCACAGACGCGGCCTCTGACCATCAAGAACATCTCGCCGCTGCCGCTCACCTTCGCGCTGCGGCCCACCCCACCTTTCACGGTGGACCGCACATCTTGGGTGCTGGACTTGGAGGAGAGTGGCACTGTAAATATCACGTTTGATCCCAACTTCAAGGAGGACCTCCAGGTACGGATCAACCTGGAGCTGCCCCGAATAACCAGCTTCCAAGGAGAGGCTGCACAACCTGTGCCTAGAACCCGCATAGGCGCTGCTTTTCACATACCCAAAGCATAGGCATTTGTATCTCTGTCTTACAACTGTTGAGGAAACAGCACACATTGGCACCATGCAGATGTACACGCGTCCCGTTGGTTACTTTGTGTCGTTCGTAATTTCGTTCATTAGTTGAGGGAAGTCCCCAAAATGAAGGAACTTCTGTCATGACTTGACCTTGACCCTGACGCTGAACCCGCAGAGTATCCAGACGCGCACAAAGCTCCAGGTGATCTACTCAGACAACCCACAGCGCGATGCGGTTGACCTGCACGGAGACGTCGATTTCCCCAACCTCTCCTTCGAAACGCACACGATCGACTTCGGCTCCGTGCTACTGGACACCACGCGTCGCGTACCTGTGCGCGTCACGAACTCCTCAAACGTCGATGTGGTGTACTCATGGGCGTGGGACAAGGGTTCCGTGCAGGAAGACGTCAACTCAGTGGCATCCATGTCTATGCGGCAGGGCCGGCCCAAGCCGCCGCCTACACAGCTATTTGATGTGATGCCCATCCGCGGTGTGCTGCGCCCTGGAGAGGCAGAAACGATGACTTTTTCCTTCTTCGCTTACCCTGGCGTTCGGGCCTCCTGCGCAGCAGTGTGCCAGGTGGAGGGCGGCCCAGCATACTCGGTGCATCTATCCGGCGAGTCTAACAACATCAAGTACAGCGTCGAGCCGCAGGTGGGTAGGGGCATTGGAGGGATAAATGAGCCTTATGAAAAATCTGAGCAATGCAGGAGTTCGCAGCAGGTACATGGAGCAGGGCATTAGGATCGGCGGGCGGCTAGCATTAGTGCGTTGGCACCATTAGGCATGAAGGGGTCCGTTCTTTCCCTGGAGATGTACGCGTCGTAGCCAGGAGCGCGGCAAAAGGGCTAGGCTAGGCGCGGCAACAGGGCTTGAGAGAAATTTATTGGGCAGGATCTAAATGCTAACACCAAGGAGACCGGTTTCTAGGACCTGCCCGGCCAGCATGGCAGCACATGGATTTGTCGACGTCATTTTTAGGCTTAAAACCATTATATAATCTTCCTCGGGTCCCGCAGATATTGGATTTCGGCATCCAACTATACGACCGCACCGTGGAGCGCGAATTGACATTGAGCAACTCGGGCAAGGTGCCATTCACGTACAACTTCAACTTCACGCGGCTTTCCCGGCCCGGTATCGTGGAAGCAGTTCCGGTGTCCGGCACCGTTTCGCCGTTGACCAAGGAGACCGTCAAGCTGAAGGTGCGGCATGCTTGCCCTCGGGGATCATTGCTACTAACCAATCTCCAGTGAGGCGGCTGTTTCACGATGGCGTCGCTCCTGTCAGGCTTTTGCCGTCACGGGGTTCAAGCTGCTGACGTCCCTGTGGCGCTGCTTCCGGTGCTCCAAAACAGGTTTGCCCAGGCGTTCCGGAGAAGCTGGTGGAGACGTTGCTGGTGGAGGTAGCGCACTTTGAGCCGGTGCCGATCCAGGTGCGACAGACCGGAATCTCAGGCAGGTCCAAATTGCGTATGTTGCTCCCCCTGCTGCAGGGCCCTGGGCGCGCCTGCCACACTAGACCATTCTCGTCATGTAGATTCCTTGCATGTTCATAAACACAGCGCATCATGCGGACCTGTCGCCAATGGAGCTCGGAAGCCGTGCTCTTGTTTTGACTTAAGGCCAGCAAAGTGGGGTTTTTGTTTCATCCGCTCAATAAAATCGTAGCTGGTGTGGAGCCACGCAACCGTTGCTAGGCATCCACCAGCAGTACTGATCTTGTCAATTGTGCATCTGTCCGTCTGTCCGTTCCCCGCAGATCTCAGTGGAGGGCGCTTATGCAGCCGTGGTCATTAATTTACCACGTGTGCGTGACGAGCAGTTCACCTCGTGCTTGGAGAAGGCGCGTTTGTCACTCATCAACGGTGCGCTGTCGCACGTTCCAGCCGATGAGCCCAACAAGCCGAGTGACGCCGTTCTGTCACTGTTTGGTGGTCTACAGCGCAGCACAACGCGCTCAAACCGTGGCGGGGCAGCTGCCGCCCCAGCTTTGGAAGGCGCTCCAGTCCCAGGAGATGCAGCAGCGGCGGGTGGTGGACCGCCGGCATCGGCAGCAACCGTGCCGACAACAGCAGGGTCGCGGACTGTACCTGCCGGTGCCCGCAGCATCCCAGGCGGTACACGTAGCGTCAATGGCACAAAGAACGCTGCCGCCGCTGCCGCCGCTGCAGCTCCTGCAGCGGCCCGGGTGGCGTCAGCGCACTCGACGGGTGCATCTGGTGCTCCACAGCTGACACCGGAGAAGCGCGTGGAGGTAGAGGCGGAGCGGCTGCGGCTCATCCAACAGCTGCTGGACCGCGAGGCCGAGCGACGGCGCCTGGCGGATCGCGTGTCAGTGGTGGTCGACGCAGGCGCCGCAGACACGGCAGACTCACAGCACCTCAGCACCTCTCCTACGATGCAGCGCGAGGGTAGCGCAGTCATCAGCCCCTCTGTGTCCGCCTCCGGCGAGCTACGTGCTCTGGCGGCAAGGTCAAACACGGGCATAAGCAAAAGCGTGCTTACGCGTGCTGCATCTATTGCGACCATCGGCACCACTGGCTCGAATCGTGGCGGCCTGCCCATGGATGAGGAAACACGCCGCGCCGCGCGTCTTGCATCGTTGCAGCCACCGCTGCCGGCACTCTCGGTTGCACACTATGTGTTGGACTTTGGTTACGTTGTCAAGGGCCTCACCCGCACTCGCAAATTCAGGATCACAAACACAAGCACACAGCAGGTACGGTCGTCACTGGTCGGGGAGATCCAGTCATGCCTCATGCTTCCGGGACATGCAATGCATTGGAACGGCCTGTTTACCTTCACCACGGTACTCACCGTCCATCCATCATTCCTCACAGGTGTCCTTCCGCTTCGAGAAAGGGCTTTTGGAGCTCCACGGCTTCAAGGTGGACCCCGAAGTGGTGGCACGGCTGCCAGGCGCGCCCGACTTCGGGTCCGTGGAGGTGGCAGTGACCATGCAGGCGAACAAGTCCAGCGTGCAACCGGGACCCCTGGAGCTGATCTACCCCTTGAGTATCAAGGGCTCACCGCCGGTACTGTTGACGCTGCGAGCACACATCCAGGTGCCGGACATGCGGATAAGCACAGAGGTGGGTGCCAAAGAGCTAGTCAGCGCGGTCTTCGCTGCGGTCTACGTCCTCCTGCGGTCCCGCGCAGGTCGCTGATGATAATAACGGCTTGCACCGCACGCTACCATCTTTCGTTGCCAGGCTCTCCAGCCCTGCAGACCTTTGTTTCTGTCGTCCTTATTAAGTCAGTTGACGGGCCTTGATTCCGGATTCTGTCTCAACCTCGTTTGTTCAGCACAATTATGTCACGTCCTTCCTGGTCTCTGCATACACCACCCGTTCCACAGATTCTGGACTTCGGCTCCTGCCTGACGGGGCAGTGCAAGGTGTTCACGGTGCAGTTGCACAACCAGAAGCAGGTGCCTTGCGAATTTTCGATAAAGCGCCCAGCGGAAGTAATCAAAGCAAAGGACTGGCAGTTCTTTGTTTGCGAGCCATCAGAGGGGACCCTGGAACCCGACCAGCGACTCAATCTTAAGGTGAAGGCAGCAGCCATGTGGGCGCAGGCGCACGTGCTGTCGGGATGGGAGGAACGGGATTTAAGGCCGCATGCAAAAGGAGTGCACTACTAGTTACAGTTGGAGAGCCCAATGCCTGGTAACCGTCATGGCTAGGGCGCTGCAGCCCGACTCTTCCGACTATTCGGCGATACATCAAAATAGGAGTCGGCTTGCGGAGCGTAAACGAGGTCGATCGTTGTTGGATAAGTTGCTTAAGCTGCAAAACGTTTTTGTGCCATAGATTGTTAACAGCCTAAGCTGGTCGCACCGAGCTTGGTGTTCTGTCCAGGTTTGATTATTCAAACTTCGATGGTGTAGCCAAGGTTCTGTTGGTTGTGTTGGCAACATCAAACCCTCTTTTCGCCTCGGCGCCTCGGTGTCCTCTCCCGTCTCTCATTTGTTTGTAACACAGCGACTAACCCGCCACGCAGGTCATGTTCACCCCCATCCTCAACCGCGAGGCGCCGTACAGCCAGGGCATTCCAATCCGCATCAACCTTAACTCCAAAGTCAAGGAGCTGCAGTGCACCGGCCGCGGCCTGACGTCCAAGGTCAACTTCAGCCCCAACTTTGTAGACTGCGGCCCCATCCTGCCGTTCTTTGAGGGCCAGGCTCCCAATGAGGCCCGCGTAACCATTTCCAACCCCTGCCCCTTCTCTATAGAAGTGGTCTCCCTGGACTTCGATCAACGGTATTTGTCGGACGAGGAGGCGCTGCGCGGCATGGAGGGGTAGGTACCTGAGCTCTGAGTAGATTGGAGTAGTTGCAGGTTGGTGGCGCCATGGGTCTTGCAAGAACGGATGGATTATTGTCCTTTCGGCAACAGACCTGTGCTCTTGAGATTCACGAGTACGCCCTATCTTAAGGCGGATGCCTCCTCTCCTACTTGGGCTACACCTATTTGCAGATACAACGAGAACAGCGTCTTATACCTACCGCCACAACATCCAGGCGATCCGTTGTGGCCCGAGGTAGCAGAGGCAGCGGAGCAGCGAAAGCGTATGGAGGCCGCAGCAGCCGAGGCGCAAGCCGCGGCGGATGCTGCAGCCGCCGGTGCTGCAGGGGCGGACGCGCAGGCGACGGCAGCGGGAGGCGCTGCTGGCACAGAGGGTGTTGGCAGTCTAGAGGCAGTGGCTGGCGGAGCAGCCGCTGCTGCCACCGCTGCTGCCAAGAAAGCGGCGCAGAAGACATTGGTGCTTGTCGTCGGTCCGCATCTAGTAGGCAAGACCACACAGGCGCGCAGGCTAGGAGTACGGTACGGCGTGCCCGTGGTGCAGCTGGATGATATGCTGCTGGCCGCTGCGGATTTGGAGCCCCCGACGCCGGAGGAGCTGGCAGCGGCCGCCGCCGCCGCCGCAGCAGCAACGGCTACACCGGCTGCGACAGATGCAGATGGTGGCGAATCAGATCCCACAGCAGAGTTAACACCGGCTACAGCTGCGGATGGCACAGCAGCGGCAACACCGGCAGCCCCACAGCCTCTACCTCCATTTGATACGGCGATCTCAGACTTGCTGTTCGATAAGGTGCTTGCAGACCCCGATTATGAGGGTGCGCCCGAATATGTGCCACCGCACAAGCGACTTCCGCCAGAGGAGCTGTACGGCCTTATCGTGCGTGGCCTTCGGCATCTCATAACGCAGCAGCCGGCGTTTTATGGCAAGGGGCTCGTGCTGGATGGGCTGACTTCACGCTACCTTCCACCACAACTGGTGGCCAAGGCTCTGCTGGAGGCGCTGGGCTTGGAGCAGGTTGTGCCTCCGCCGCCGCCCCCACCCGAGCCGGTGATAGACCCCAAAGCAGCCAAGAAGCCACTGAAGAAGGGCGAGGAGCCGCCTCCACCGCCCCCGCCGCCGCCGCCCAAGCCGTCCGGCTGGCGCGGACCCTACACCGTGCATGTGGTACAGCTGGCTCCGGAGCCGCCGCTGCTTGCAGGCCGACTGCGGCTGCAGAATGACATCCGCACTGCGGAGGCGATGCTATCTGGGAAGTCCGGTGCCGAGCCGTCTGTGGGGCAGTCCTCCCTGCTTGTGGGTGGCGCCACGGATGGCCCGGCTGTGGGGGCAGAGGCCTCCAAGTTTGCCACCGGCGAAGGTGTCGCAGCTGCCACTGTGGCTGCTGCAGGTGGCACTTCTGCGGCCACGCCACGAACCTCGTTGGCCGTTACAGAGGAAACCGCGTCGGTGCAGCAGCCGACAGGGGCCTCCGGGCCCACACCATCGCAGGACGAAGCCCTGAAGCAGTACCTCGAGGATGCAAAACAGATTATTGCCGGGTTTAACGAGAGCACACTCGCGCCGTTGGAGGTGGAACTGGGGCCGCAGGGACCGGACAACATCGTGGTGATCCGCCGGGTTGTTCCGGAGGGCTCGGAGGACAAGGTGCACAAGGCAGTGGTGGGACTGGCGTTCCGCCTCGGTGTGCTGTCTACAGCGTTGCCTGGCGCACAGTGCGACGCAGAGCTTGTGCCGCCGCGTTACACGATGCAGATGGTGCAGAAACCAAGGCCGCGGCAACCGCGCACCCCGGTGCAGCGCTTCAAGATCTTCACCTTCGTCGACCTACTCAACGGCGCGGAGCCTCCGCCCCCGGCCCCGCCGCCGCCCCCGCCCCCTGCGCCATCGTCGCCCACGGCGTCAGGGCGTCCCAAAGGCTCTACTCGTGGGAAAAAAGGCGCGCCGGTGGTAGAAGAACCTCCGCCGCCGCCGCCACCACCGCCAACTCGGAAGCTCATACCCGATACCCGGTGGGTCATTCCTGCCGGTGGCGCGGTGGAGCTCCTTGTGCAATTTGCCTCCCCCGACGTTGGCAAATTTACGGAGACGCTCGCGTTTGATGTGCTTGGCGGCGAGCGGCTTAACACGCTTGTTCTCACCGGCACGTGCGACTACCCGCACATTAGCACAGACTACCGCAACGTGTTCTATAAGAAGGTCAAGGCGCGTCCGCAGACGCCGCTCATCCACAGTCAATACGTTATCAGCAAGGGCGTATTTGAGTTCGGGCCCCTATTGCACAGTAAGGACGTGACGGGCTACCTAGAAGGTGCGCATCCGGACAACACAGCGCGTATCCGTATCACCAACAACGGCCTCTTTGATAATCACGTGGAGTTCATCCTCAAATCGGTGGAGCAGCTGCAGCAGCAGGCGGAGGAAGCACCCGCGCCAAGTAGGTCCTACACGGGCTTAGCAGGAGAAAGTGGGGGTTAGAGATAGGGGATGGGACGGCCATGTTGGTACCAGGATCATATGGTACCTGGCATCTATCAAATCGTTGTGACGTGTGGGAAAAGTAGCGTGAGCTGCTGCCTGAGGTCCGAGTCGACGGTTGAACGTGTGGGTCCTCTCACATCCTCAACCCACGGATGGGCGTACCTTTTCTTTCTGGTCCATTTCTATGCTCTTAAACCAAACCTCTCGCTCAGCTCCTCTGACTTCGCATCTTCTCCCTTGCCTTGCCCCGTTCAGGTAGCGGCAGGCCTGGCAAGAAGGAGAAGGATACCAAAAAGCCGGAGCCAAAGAAAGCCGACCCAAAGAAGGCTGATCCCAAGAAAGGCGATAAGAAAAATGAAAAGGAGCCTGAGGCGCCGCCGCAGGGTCTGCAACTTGACAGTGTATTCGTGCTGCAGCCTCAGTCCCTCGACCTCAAGGTAGACGAGACGCAGGAGCTGGTGGTATACGCCTTCCCGAAGGCGGATGGACTGGTGGAGGACGTAATCGTGTGCAGGTAGGAGGTGTGGGTATTGCAGATCAACGCTACATTGGGACAAACCCTGGCCAGAGTTGGGCAGCTTGGGGCTCGTATGGGCGTGGGCAAGCGGCTTTCGGGCTGGTTAACAGTCCTAGAACCTCCTAGAACGGCCCTAGAGGTACGATGGGAGTCATCGCGCAGAGCGTTGTGCATATATAATGGTTAGACAATGGTCGGAAGCCATGGCTTTAGGGATATAGCTATAATGAGCGACAAGAGTAGACCCCCAAATAGCCCGCAGCTATTTGCCCGAATATGAGCCCATCTTATGGGTGATGCTGATATCCAGCCGTTTAGCTGGGGAACCAATAGTGCTTTGTGGCTGCGTTGATGTGGCCTCGCAGGATCAAGGACAACCCAACGCCGGTGGAGTTCCCCATCTCGGTCATTGGTGCCAAGCCGCAGGTCCAAGTGCGGCTCAACGATGGCACTGTGCCGCCCGACCCCGCTGCGCCCCATCCACCGGGCCCTCCGGCCCACAACAAGCTGCTTACAGAGGGCATTTTGGTACGCAAGTTGCAGTTCTGTTGGTATAGTGGTAACCTCGGGCACAAGCCGCTCGTAGCAGCCGGATCTCTGCACCAGCTTTCTCATTCTCTCATTTTGTGCGTGCCCTTCTATGCCCTTCTATATGGTAGTTACCGTAGTCGTTATCACAGTCTCATGCCAGTGCCACGGCAGGAAAATGTATCGTAGCCTTAATAGCCATTTGGCAGGCTATGAAGCCCGCAGCGGGACGAAAATCACCTGCATTTCTTTCCAATTCGACGACGCACATTCATGGTCCCATTGTCACGTTCTCTCGCTGTTGTCCACTTAGTTTGAGCGTCTCCTGGTGAACAAGAAGGATGTGAAGACATTCACTATCACCAATCCTGGATTGCTGCCCATCAAGTGGCGCCTCAACAATCTGCAGACTCTGCCCAAGGAGTTCACGGTGTATCCGCAGGTGGGTGTGTGAACTTGACGGCCGTCGTGGGATGACAGAGATAAGGGACATCCTGTTGCGTGGCTGCGGACTGGGAATATGCGAGGCGGGACATGGCCACTTTAGCAATCGTGGCTAGACCAGGCCCTACAACCAACCTACTTCACTGTGCTTGTGGTTGCGGTTGCGGTTGCGGTTGTGGTTGCTTGGATCCTCTCGTTGGCATGAGAACGGGTATTGCTTATGGCTTCCGCAGTCTGGCGAGATCCCCGCCCGCTCCGACATCGTGGTGACGGTGGAGTTCGCAGCCATAGAGAAGCGCATTTGCGACGCCAAGCTGGTACTGGAGGTGCTGGATGTACAGGAGCTGCAGGGCGTAGCGCATAGCATCCCGCTGCCTATCAAGGGAGAGGCGTACAAAATTGAAATCGACATAAACTTCCCCCAGGTGTGCATGCATGTGAACGCGGATGCGGACGTATGTGCACGTGTGGGTGCCGTAGACTAGTATGTCAGAGACGTTGACCCATGGCGCGGACACAGATAGGGGCGTTCCCTTCCTATAGTAGACTCGGCGGGAACGGTCGGCACACCCGGCATTTGCCATCCAGGGCGCAGTCAACAGTACAATGGGCTACCCCTTCCGTTCTTGGACCTGGAAGGTCCCCCTCTCCCCATTATGTTTACTTCCTGGCCGAGTTGTAGCTCATCTGCTGCCTGCCTCGTCTGGAGCAGGTAAACTTTCCTGGAGTGGATTACGGCACGCTGCGCGTGGTGGACGACGTGGTCAAGCCCATCGTCATAAAGAACACAGGTACGTCCCATGTGTAAGTTGTGTTTTCGCTCGTACCAAAGCCTGTTCCACGCGGCATGGCACAACGCGCGCGACCTTTTTAAACTTCAACAACGTCGTTTCGACGCTTACGACTGGGTCTTCGTCTCGTGAAGCCGTATGGCCTCCGGGCGCCGGCTGGGGGAGATGCATTCATCGATTCTGTTGCTGAGGGCCTTAGTCACTATGCGCTTTGGAAAGAGCCGATGCTTCGCACTGCCCAAACATGGTCCGCAAACATTTGCCACGCAGGTAAATACGCCATCTCCTACAACTTCACCATGAAGCCCGGGTCTGTACTGCACGGGCTGGTGAACATCACCCCCCCCTCCGGTAACATCGATCCCGGCAAAGACGCCAAGATTGACATGGCATGGAATAAGGACAAGTCGTTACGGTGAGTATTTACAGGATTCAGGTTGGTCACGCACAAGTATTGATTTGGCGCCCAGGATTACGCGTTTGGCTAGGAGAATTAGGAGGGGAATGCATGTGCGAGGACAGGCAAGGGGGGGCCAGGAAGGGCCGCGAGCCGTGAGGAGGATCATGAGCCAAGTTGTGTCTTTGTCGCTTGCCCATATATCTTATGATCGTCCATTTTGTGTGCCCCATACTCTTATCTAGTCTTGCAGGGATACTCCTTACGAGTCCTCTTAACCCTCCTACTCCACAATAATGCTGCATGTCATCCCCAACATTGCTTTCGGTGCACAGGCTCAAGGTGGCGTGTTGGACTCTGCACAACTATAGCCCCGCCCTTAGGCCAGATCCCTCTCACGCCGCCCACCGCCCCGTCTCAACCTTCGGGGCCCTGAACCTCGCCCACAGGAACGAGATGACGCTGGTTGGAAATACCGACGTGACGCTGTCCATCATCGAGCCGCTCACAACGAACCGAGAAGACACCATTCCCATTCAAATCTCCGCGCATGCTGTCTTTTCCAAGTATGCCATCACGCCTGCGCGGGGCATCCACTTCGGCCCCGTAACTTATAATACCGCTTCTAAGCCCAAGGTCGTGGAGATCACCAACCTCGGCCAGTTCGAGTTCCGGTACCGCCTCTTCAACTACGCTAACGGGCCCCCAGCGGTAGCACCGCTGCCAGCGGCGCCTGCGCCTGGTGCGAAGGGTGCGCCAGCAGCCAAGCCAGGCAAGGCGCAGGCACCGCCGGCGTTGAACATCGGGCCCTTCACCTTCGACCCACCGGAGGGCGCCATCCCGCCGGGTGGCCGTCGCGAGGTGGCCGTGGTGTTTCACGCGGCTGGTGCGTCCACATACGCGGAGGTGCTGGGCATCGATATCAGTGAGCGCGACTTCACTGACCAGCCATCCGGGATCCCCATCGAGGTGGCTGGCGAGTCGTGCATCCCTGGTATTGATGCTGAGAACACTGTCGCCATCTTCGAGGAGCACGTCATCTCGCCGTCACTGGACCCCTTCAACCCTATTAACAATGAGTTCTCAACGCGCGAGCGCGTGTTCAACTTTGGCGCCGTCCTGGCGCAGCTTGGCGTTGCTGATGCTGGGGCAGCGGCTGCCGTCCGCGCGCCAGAGGAGCCACCGTCGCCGCCACCGCCGGGCGGCAAGAAGGGCAGTGCCAAGGGCGCCAAGGCTGTCGCCGCGGCACCTAAGCCGGCGGCGGAGCCTGTGGAACCCCTGCCAACAGCGGCAGCGGCGCCCCACGCAGTGCGTGCCAACCTCAAGTTTATCAACCCCGTCAAGGTACCGTGCGTGGTCAACTTCACCATCAAGCCACGGGGCAACCTGCCGCCTGGTGAGTTGGTAGTATGGCTGTGTCACTGTAGCTAGAAGGGTCCCGGTCAAGTGAGGGTTGCTTGCCACCGCCAGCATTTTGATAGGCCCTTACTCACCGTCCTGCCCGATCATGCATCCAGACAAAGCCCACAGGTAGGAGCAAAGGAGGCCATACACGCCATTTAGCCGAGGAATCTCGTGCCTCTTCAAAACTTATTACACAAAATAGTTTAAAAGCAACGAG
The DNA here is from genome assembly GCA_030268105.1 of Volvox africanus. Taxonomy (NCBI): domain Eukaryota; kingdom Viridiplantae; phylum Chlorophyta; class Chlorophyceae; order Chlamydomonadales; family Volvocaceae; genus Volvox; species Volvox africanus. The sequence continues at coordinate 1,482,727 of BSDZ01000010.1, read as the reverse complement.
CGCAACACATTGTTCTTGTATAAAACTTTCTACCGCACCTCTCTCCCTAACTCCCTGCCTCGGGCATGGGTTGTCTTGCTGCAGGCGTGCCACTGCCCATGGAAGTCTCCCCTGCGCAGTTGGTGATCCCGCCCTTGGAGTATCGATACACTGCCATCTACTTTGCGCCTCGGGCCATACAGACCTACGTGGCCACACTAGAAGCGGTGGTGGAGAACGGGGGGGACGCCAAGACGAAGTCCTTCTCCTGCGAAGTGCGAGGTGAGGGCACGTTGCCCACACTGGCTATCACGGAGCCCACCTTGGTGGACAGCCAGGGTCGGCCAGTGTTGCGTTTCCAGCGTCTGCTGCGCGGCCGCAGCGCCACACAGCGCATCTCGCTCAAGAACAACGGCATTTTGCCGGCCAGGGCACGTATTGAGATGACGCCGCACCCGGCATTTCGCCTTGAGTCCACGACGGCCGGTGGCGGTGGCATGGCCGGGGAGACGATTACAGTGGAGAGCAAGCGTGGTGTATCGTACAACGTGGTGTTCACTCCAGCGGAGCTGGGCCAGGTCCAGCACGATGTTCGGCTGCGGGTGGCGAACAATCCCTTCGAAGACTATCGCTTCCTTCTGGCAGGCGAGGGCTACCAGGAGGACGTCACTTTCGATCTGCTGCCTAACGACGCATTGGACGTGCTGCGGTTACAAGACGGACCTGTGGGGCGGCCTGTAACCGCCGTCTTCGCCCTCCGGAACCACTCTGCAGTTAAGAACTTCCGCTTCCGCTGGCCGGCACCCGGCGCCCCTGGCTCCAATCCGCACCTTTCCGTATCGCCTGCTGTGGGGCACCTCCTGGCCGGCAGCAGCAAGGATATCACACTCACCTTCTCCGCAGCAGCGCCAGTCAAGCTGCAGCCTCATGATCTTAAGGTCGCGCTCATGCAGATCAACCACGCTGCCGGCGCACAACCCGTGGACTGGGATGACCGCTCCGTGGTGGTCGACTACGGCCTGCCGCCAGGACTCAACGGCCAGCCCGTGGCGACACCGGAGCCAGAGCCGCCCATCACGGACGTGCAGGGCAGCGGCCGGGACCTGGTGCTGCACGTGCACGCGTGCGCGGACAATGCCAAGTACTCTTGCGAATCCGGACCCATTGTATTCAAGGCAACCATGATGTTCCAGACTCGCTCCTACACCTTCCCACTCACCAACACCAGCGCCGCGCACCTTGACTACAAGTTCACCATCACGCAGCCCGACGGCACTACCGCCGACGAATCAGGGGTTTACAGTGTAAGTCCGCAAGGTGGCTTAATCGAAGCCGGCCAAACCATCCAGATCACTGTTAAGTTCTCGCCCACGGAGGTAGAGGATTGCAATCGGGTGCTGACTTGCCATATCCCTCACCTGGACGCGTCCTGCCCGCCCCTGGCGCGGCCGTTGTCTGGTCGGGTGCTGCGTCCATGGGCGCACTTCGAACTGCCGGACTCCGATTACGTGTCTGCCGGGCGGCGCAGTCCCGACATGCCCGGCCCGTCTGGCTCCATCGAGCCGCTGGACCCGGCCACGCGCGTGGTGGAGGTGGAATCGTTGGGCATTCGCGTGCGTAACACCAAGCGGTTTTTCGTGCTCAACCCCACGGGTATCTCCTACGAGTTCTTCTGGGAGCCCTTTGGCAAAGTCAGCACCGCTGCTGCCGCGACTCAGAAGGCACAGCAGCGGCAACCGTCACAGCAGCAGCAGCAACAATCTGATGCGGCACAAGGATCGGGCCAGCAGATCTCCAACCCATTCTCGTGCCTGACACGGCGCGGCATTATCGGCGGTGGGAGGCGGTTCGAAATGGTCTTTGATTACACACCTGCGCACGATGCGGTGGTGGAAACTTTTTGGCGTTTCCGCATCCCGGAGCAGGGCATCGAGGTTCCCTTCCTGCTGGTAGGGCTCGTTAGCGAGCCGCGTGTAATGTTGGACCGTCCTTCAATCAATTTTGGGCAGATCCTCATCGGATGCAAGGGCCATGCAACCGTCACGCTGCTCAACAACGAGCATCTGCCGTTCCAGTTCACTTTCGACAAGGCCTCGTACGATGCCACGGACGAGCTTGTCAAGGCGACGGGTGAGTGTTAGATCATGACCTTAGGAAAGAAGAGGGGCAGTCTGGGTGTTTGTTGCGGTTTGTATAGGACGTGCCCATCCTGCTGGTTGCCTCTGCTGCGGCAAGACATTGACCGCTGTCCGGTTGTTCACATCATTCCCGTAGATACCAATGACCCTCACCGCCGTCCGACTTTGTCTACCCTCTTCAAGTATCCACCTAATCGTTTCTGTGGCGCGTGGTTCCCGCCGCTCCCGTCGCGCCCCGTGCCTCTGTTACCTCCTTACTAGGACTACCGCCAATGGTGGATCTCGAACCCTCGAGCGGGGTGGTGCCGGCTCAGGGTTCCGTTACCATCTCCGCCACGTTTACACCCCGCCTGGAGCGCGACATCAACTACAATGTTCAGTGCATCGTCAAGAACAAGCCCAGCCGGCTGTCGCTCAACGTCAAGGGCGAGGGCACTGCCATTCACGAGGCACTGCAGCTTGAAAACGCGGACGGCAGCACCGTGGCGCTGGCACCGCGACAACCGAACGCGGTGGACTTTGGTCAGGTGCTGGTCAACGAGCGCTGCGTCAAGGCGCTGGCGTTTATCAACAGTGGCCAAGTAAACTTCAACTTCGTATGGGATATTGGCACAAATCCGCGCATCAGCATCCATCCCGAGAGTGGCACCGTGCCGCGCGGGGAACGGTTATCGTGCGAGATTGTGTACAATCCACACGGACCGGACAAGTGAGTGTGCCGTCAATGGGGCTTGGTGGTTGGGGGAGCGGCATACGGCTGCGTGGGGAGAAGGGTGTTGCTGGCTGGGCTGGCGAACAGGGAGCTGCGGAACCGGAGCGCTCAGCTTGGGTGCTGGTTCTGTGCTGTTCTGGTGTAGGATCGGCAGGAAAAGCCTGTCAGACACTGCGAAGAGGCATTCCTGGAAGGAGAAAGATCAGTTGTTTGGAGCGATGAACATCGCCAGAATGTGTTAACTGACCTGAACGCATTAAGTCGCCCATCCAACGCGGTGAAGCAAAGGCCAGGCGAGGAGCGCGGCCAGGCCTCAAGGTGCCAGGTGGCCAGGCGCATTCCCGTATAACAACACGCCTAATCGTGGAAGTATGTCTGAGCCCTTGGTGTTCATTTTTACGTTACTGATTCAGCTTATGTCTTGTTTCCCCGACCTCACCTTCAGGCTGCAAGACTACAAGGTGACCTGCCAGATCCTTAATGGCCCCAAGTACACGCTGCTGCTCAGCGGCGTGGGCCATAAGCCGCGCCTAGATCTGTCTTGGTTCAACCACGACTTCGGATTGCAGCCGATTTGGCAGCCTGGCATGGCTCCGGCGGTGCGGCCGCTGCGTCTCCGCAACGACGACCCGCAGCCCATCGCAATTGACCCACATTGGGACCCGGCCGCGCCGGGATCCGCCGATTGGCAGGTGGACTGCGGGCCCACGGTCCTGCAGCCCGGAGAGAGCCGCGAGTGGGTGGTCACGTTCAAACCTCGCGGTGCTGCATCTGCGTCGCTATCTCTGCCGCTTGAGATCAATGGTCTGTACACGGTGCATGTGGAGGCGAAGGGAGAGGGCAGCCTGCTGCGCGTGGAGGTGGCCAATCCGGCGCACCGCGCTATCAACTTCGGCCCTGTGGCACAGGGCGGCTCTGCCATGCGAGTGGTGCCTGTCATCAACCGCGGCCGCACCACCGCGACTCTCAACATGGGACCCAGCGCCGAGCTGCTGTCACGCTGCGGCATTGACGTTATCCCATCGGCCACTACCGACATTCTGCTGCGACCCCGCGAGAGCGCCGACCTGACGTTCTTCTTCCGGCCGTCCGGACGTATGCGGCCCTTTACCGAGGAGTTGCTGGTGAATATATGCGGCGTAACCACGCCGTTGGCCACCCTGACCGGCGCCTGCCTGGGCACGGAGCTGCGCCTGGCATCCGACTCGCTCCCCTTCGGACCCGTCGTCCATGGCAGCCGTGCCGTGAAGCGTCTGCAGCTGGAAAACACAGGCGATGTGGGCACAAAGTTCGCATGGGACGTTCGCGCGTTTGGCCCACACTTCTCCATCTTCCCCGCCGACGGCTTCCTGGCGCCAGGCCAGGACGTGAAGCTCGACGTGACCTTCCATCCAACGGAAGTTAACCCGGACATTCGCGTTGACAAGGTCCGCCTGCGCGTGGATGGAGGCGCTGAGTCCACGCTGACCCTGACTGGGGCCTGTATCGCCTCCGCCGCGCAGCCAGAGGTCGTCTCCTTTGCATGCAACGTACGCTCCTCCGCCTCTCAGTCCATTACCATTACCAATGCCTCCAGCAGCGCCTGGTCACTGCGACCCGTGGTGCAGAACGACTTTTTCTCCGGCCCCGAGTCGCTCACCGTGCCCGCCAACGGCAAGGCGTCCTACCCAGTAACCTTCAAGCCGCTCACAATGTCCTCACCAGATCAGCCTCACGAAGGTAGCGTCTTCTTTCCCATCCCTGATGGCACGGGGCTGCTGTACCGCCTGGTCGGTCGTGCCGAGGCGCCCGTGCCAGAGGGCGTGCTGGAGCGCCATATTCAGGCTAAGTCACAGCATACGGAAGTGCTCAAGTGCCACAATTGGCTGCACAGGCCGCAGCGCTTCCACGTGCTGGTGGAGCGTAAGACGGGTGATAAGTCGACCCAGCTGGTTGTGCCTGAGTACGTGGACGTGCCAGCGCTGTCCTCGAAGGAGGTCAAGATGGGCGTCATGTCATTTACGGCGTCCACCACGCAAGCCATTGTCAAATTCAAAAATGAGGCTTCTGGGTGAGTCCGGACCTGAGTAAAGCTACCATGGACGGGTTGACGCGATTATGTGGATTAGGCCGGGATTCTGGCTGTTGAGGCTGGGGGCTACCTGACATATTGCCTGGCCGTTGTCACTATCGCCCATGATCATAAGAATTCAAATGTGCATGCTCGAATATATTGCTAACCCCGCAGAGAGTACCTGCTGTACGATCTCAAGTTCATTGCCTCTTCGGCCGCTCAGCGTGGTAGCCTGTCGCTCGAATGCCCGGTGCGCACCCAGACCTCCGGACGCGTCTCCGTGACTAACCCGCTACCTGAGGACGTAACCCTGCGCGGTTCCTCGACCAGCAAGCACGTGGTTGTGCCACAGACAACGGTGCTCCGTGCCGGATCCACCACCGAGATTGAGGTTCGCTACCGGCCATTGGTAGTGGGCTCCTCCGAGGCGGTGCTGCGCCTTGAGTGCCAGGAGCTGGGCCTCTTCGAATGGGGCCTGCGCCTGGCTGGCACGCCCACCAACCCCGAGCGCAGCTTGGCGTTCAACGTGCCCTTGGGCGGCCGCGAGTCGCAGGTCTTCCGCTTCACACATTGGTTAGATGAGCGATCCGAGTACAAGGTCAGCTTCAAGTCCAGTGGGACCAATGTCGCAGCTGGTGGTGCCTTCACCGCCGCCTCAAGCGTTGTTGCACCGCCGGCGGTGGCGGGCTTGGCTGCAGGCTCAGAGGCCTCCCTGGAGGTCAACTTTGAGCCAACGGCCATTGGCGAGAACATTCGCGACACACTCGTGGTGGTGTCAGCGACTGGCGGAGAATACCAGTGCCCACTGGTAGGGCGCTGCATCCCGCCCAAGCCACAGGGCCCCGTCGATGTGAGCCGCGGTACCGCGATTTTGCCCTTCGCCAACGTCTTTACGGCCGACGCGGAATTTGCATTTGCGGTGGATAACCCCGCGTTCATGGTTAAGAATAGTGAGAAGATCCCCTCGAAGAAGTCAGCAAACATCGCCATCCAGTACAAGCCCGCCGAACCCGGTCGTGCGGCCAAGACCGGCAAGCTCACCATCTCATGTCCTGCTCAGACGAGCAGCCAATGGGTCTATTACCTGCAGGCGTAAGGGCAACGCGCCACGCGGCTTAGATACTCCTCCGTGGCCATCCTCTTGCTGGTGCGCGCGCATCTATATGCGTGCGCTTCTTTGGGGCAGTGGAAAGAGACGAACGGAGGTAGGGGCGTGAACGGAAAGGGTGAATGGCTCGCCAGGGAACACCTGGACGGACAGATTTGGATGAGGGGATTCGTGGAAGATTACATGGGTGCACCCGCAGGAATGCGTTGTTTGTGCCTAATGCTGGGCAAGACGTTACCCTGCTCCATTGTGACCGTAGTGACAATCTGTAGGTCTGTAGAGCAGGTGCCTCGGGCAAATGCGGGGATTGGGAGGGCGTTCGCCGGAGCCATTGTTGACTTGCCGTGCTTGTGGTGCCACGTAAGGCAACTCGGCACATCCTGGGCATGTACGGTATGCGTACTCACGATTATTCTTGAGCCAGCTACATGAGCAATGCGATACGCTTGGTGTACTTCTAAAAGCTGGCCTCAGAGGACAGCTCATGGAGAGGGTCCAGGCGCATCTCTTGTTGACATACATACGAACACCCGATGATTATTATTTCGTGCTGCTTATGTCATAACCTCTACAAGCGGCGAAACATACTGGAACGGGTTAGGGTATGGATACAGGTGCGCGGGTGGTAGGGGATAAGCAACCGTACGGAACGGGTGTACGCAAGCAATATAAATGCCTGCATGTACGCTGGGGCAGCGGCGGCTGGTAGGCACTCCACGCGGTCGGCCTGCCTTCCAGGCGGTGTGCTGGTCGAGCGCTAAGCTGCCTTAGGCCGTGGCCTCGCCTGGATGCGCGTGCCCCAAATGAGGGATGCAAGTGCCTGTTGAATGAAGGCCACTAGGGCTGAGCGGCACAAAGATCCCAGAACGTGACACCGAAACCTACATGGCGCTGTTACAGTTTACCAGGGCGATGGCATGCGGCATGCCTGGAGCTTTGGGACCAGTCAGGTAGTTGTGTAAGGAGTGAACAAGGCTAACGGACAGGCCCTTCAAACCACAACAACTGGACTGTCATACTGATGTGATTTTGGGTACTTAGTTGTTTGGCGTACGCGTATGAGCAAAAGGCGCGGGGGAAGAGGCGCGGAAGCGGAGGCCTTGAGGGTCGTGGTCGTCATTGATCAGGCGGCCAGGCAGGTTTGCACGTTCACTAATGCGTTGGAGTGTATTTGGGGACTGCAAACACACAAGTCAGACTGCAGAGTATGCGTTGATAAATGACGGTGGGCCTGTAACATGATTGAGATGCGCCGCCAAAGAAACCATACCCTATGCTGCTGATAAGTGTGTACGGTGATAGGGGTAGCTTTGTACGTCTATGAGCGTGTGGCTCAATTTCACGACTTCCATATGCCTTGTATTGGGACTCCGGGAGCAGGTGGCTGGTGGACTTGGCATGAGGATGCAACTTTAAAATTAGTAACCGCTAACCTCCCTCCAACTTCTGGGCTTTTGGATACCGGATCTTCGTTGTTAGCATGTTATCTGTTCTTAGTTGTCACATAGTTGGCTTTCCAGAGAAGCAAGAATTTCGCAACTCCATATGAATCTGCATATTCCGATATGCTATGCCAAGTTTCAGCGACATCTTTAAGTTAAACCTCGTATTGGCAAGTTGGGAGGGTGATCATATATGTTCTTCGGTTTTTGTAGATGATGATGATACATAAGGAGCGAATCTAGTTCCCGTCTCTCTTGGGACTGAGCACCAAGCAAGCCATTCGTGAGAAGTATGGGCGATTTACTTCACAAACGGGTGACGGACGGGTGTTTAACGTAAGATGGTAGGTTGATATGCAAGACTCAGCTGGCTCGTGAAAGGAATAGGAATCAAAAGTTACATAACACCTTGGCGCGCTCGTAGGCAACCCGCCAAGTTTCCCGCCTGTCCCTTGCGCCAGCACTCAGAGACCATCTCATCGCTCACAACATGGTATGTTCGGAAAGGGATACAAGATGGCCATACCTTGATGCCTTAAGTTGAAAGGCGTGCATGTAAGGACCAACCCGAGGCCAAGAGAGGCCAGGCTTCCAATATAACCAGGACTATTCCTCCAGCGCGGTTTGCAACGAAAGTTTCTCCATTCATTTCCTCCCTGCCCATCCCTTAGACCACCGCCCGCGACATCCTCTTGCTAGGCCCTCTGGATCTCGTCGAGCTGTTGGGCCTGACGTGGAGTCAGGCCACGCAGCTGCTGGCTGACGTCAGCGCACAAGTCACTCCACCATATATTACGGTAGATGCTGAAATCGCCGCTCAAGGCCAAGTGTTGGGTTAGGGGACAGCACACATGGGTAGGCATGGACTCCCATCCAAATCCTTCCTGGCTGGTCCTCAACGTGATGTCCACCCAACCAATACACCATATCCGTCTTGAGCTCCGGAACCATGGCGCAACTTCCCTCTCCCTAACTTGCCTCCTTGGGCACAAATGGCCCAGTCACCTCACTCTTTTAGCCCTGTGGTGCCGGTACCAGTATGCGACGCATCATCCCCGGCGACCCCGTGTGCATGACCTGGTGTGTATGAGCTTCCTCGCTTAGGCCTGGGAGGCCCTTGCGCAGCTTACCGCGAGTGAAGGGCCGGCACCACTGCGGAGTGGCTTACCAGTAAGGCTTTGGTTGGTGTGACCCGCGACATTCTCAGTCCTGACCTTTGACACGAAGCTGCACATGCCCATCCGAACATCAAGCACACACACATGCGTGCACGCAACAGCACTGCCCCCTCCAAATGACCCCTCACATTGCAAAGTGCAGCTCAAACGCTTTGGCCACATCCTTCTTCGTCCGCCACTAGTGCTGGCCCTTATGGACCTCGGCCAGCTCCATTTTTTGAGGGTTGCTGCAAAATCAATCTATCTATCTGAAACGTCTCCATCTAGATCGCCTTTTTACCTGTCCGGTTAGCTAGCACGGTATTTCGCCGCAGCGGCGGTGCGGCAGGGCTGATCCTTGTTGTTGGGCTGTCATCAACTCTTTACGAGTGCTGGTAATGCTGGTCTACCGTTGCCGCTGTTGCTGCTTCCATTGTAGCTGCTATCACTGTTGCTGCCACCCGGTTACAGACTCTGGACGCTGCCCTGCGGCTGGGTTTGCCTGCGGGGAGCATTACGGAGCTGGTGGGTCCCGGCGGTGTTGGCAAGTCACAGATGTGCCACATGATGGCAATGACGACAGCGCTGCCGGCCGGGCTGGGCGGGTACGTATCAGCTTTGACTCATGAGCCCATGCGCTCTCTTTAAATATGTATATGCGAGTATGTACACCTATATGTACACCTATATGTACACCTATATGTACACCTATATAAACATTGGTATGAAATGAATTATAAGTATTGATACAAATAAACATATGAATACAGATAAATATTCGCACATACACTTCCCTTTCAACCCCAAACAGCTGAGTATAGTACGTTTATATCCTCCCTCCACTCGCTGATACTTATCACGATGGTCTCCGGCGGTGTAAATCTCTCTCGCTCTCTTTGTCACTACAATGTGTTTCCCCCTCGCATTACCCCGAGTTGTTCACAGCCTGGGCAGCGGAGTCGTGTACATAGATACGGAACGCAAGTTCTCGGCGGCTCGGTTGGCGGAGATGGTGCGAGCGCGGGCAATCACCGCGGCCACGGTGCCGGGGGCCACTCCGACCGGCAGCGCACTGCATGCTGCTGACGTCGGGGCCATAGTTTCGGAGGTTCTTCAACGGGTGGTCGTGATGAACCCAGGCCGGACGGAGGAGCTCGTGGAGCTGGAGGTATGCTGGCTAGGCCTCAGCTGTTGGATTTGTTGGATTTTAACATATCCGCTTCCTGGTAATGAAAGCGGAGATGTGATCTGCACCATTCGTCGAGCATCTTAGTACCAACGCGCCTTTACGCAAGCTCCTCCAGAAAGAACGCCAGCTGAATTTGATTTTCCTAAATTTTAACCTCATATTTCATTTTTTACTCGTCAGTCTGTCCTGCCGTCATACTGCCACCAATTTTAAGCACGTCGCTACCCCGCCATCCGCTCTGCAGTCTTTGCAAACGATTATACTTCGACACCGGGCCCGGCTTATCGTGATCGACAGCATCGCGGCGCTCGCCCGTACGGAGTACGGTAACGTGCCTGATAACGGTGATGGCGGCGGCGGCGGCCTTGTGGGCAGCATCTTGGAGCGGCAGCAGGTTCTTGGTCGCATCGCATCTCAGCTCAAGGCGCTGGCTGAGTCTTTCCGGGTGCCCGTACTCGTCACCAATCAGGTGGTTGAGAGGGTGTTTGGAAGGAAATGTTGGTTGTAATGATGTTTGAGAGGGCGGGCGGGTAGTTGATTAATGACCCCTGAGCTGGGAACATACATTCTTGCCAAGGGAGTAGGAACGGGCCCGCGTCAGAGAGAGAGAGAATATAGGGGTCATCAACGGGCCATCATGCAGGGTAAGGAGCTAATAACCACTTTTTTCTGCGTGGCATAGGTGACTACGCGGATGGGCCCCCCACGTGAAGGTGCGGGACAACAACACCAGCACCAGCACCACCAACAGGGGACAGGTGGTAGCGGTGGGTCGCTGACGGCGGCTCTGGGGACCAAATGGGCGCACTGCGTCAATCTGCGCCTTGTCCTGGAGCGTGTGCACGAGCGGCGATTCCTCAAGGTGGGGGACATAAGGGCACTACGGCGTATGAAGCAGCGCTCTACAGCAGTCCTGGCGGCGGCGGGGCTACGGGGGATGGTTGGTGAGCCACGCAGTGACTTACGATGCGCCTGCCATACGGCACCAAGAGACCGGCCAGCCACCACTTGAAACCCTGCTTTTGGGTCACCGTATCCGTAACTAGATGTGCTCCCGCGCGGCCCCTGTTACTATTGTGTTGAGGCATGTCAACGTGCTGGAGGACCGGCATAGGACACAGACCTTATGGGTGGTTCAGTTTCATCCTGCACCTCATTTCGTCTGGTCTCGCTGCAGGTGGCCAAGAGCCCTTCGTGTGCCAATATAGTTCTGGAGTACATCATTGGACCCATGGGTCTGCAGCAAGTGGAGGCCGGCGAGCCACCTGCTGCGCTGCGCGGAAATGTCATGGACCTGGCCATCCTGAATGACGTGGACTACGGCGCCGAGTATGGTTGATGGCCTGTTGGTCGCGCCGCCTGACCCCGGACCTGAAGCTCGCCATGGCTGCCGCAGCCGCAGCGGCCATCACGGGCGCCATCCCAGGGCGCACATGTGACATGTCAAAGAGGCCTTGGCGATCCGATGGGTCGCGTAGGTCGGGAGGGGGTTCAACGGACTTGTCAGTGGGAAGCATAATGCACAACCAAATTGTGAAGATTGTTTGCTCGTTTTACTCGTAAGTTCCGTACTGTCGCACTATGGATGGATAGACCAGGGACCCCCTGCCACCTGTATACCTCTCCCTTTTCCACGGGGCGATCCAATGCCTCTGCCGGCTATCATGGGAAAATGCTCACAGGGAGGACACGCTCTGACGAGGTAGAACGCTTTCCCCTGCTGCGGTCTGAAGTGCCTCCTTCAGGAACAGGAGGGAATGGGCACCGCCGGTTCATTACCCAGGCAGAACACCAATTTCCATCCGGGATAGGGACGGGTATGTTAGATGCTCATTACACGCACTTATCATGAGCAGGACGATTGGGCCCGTGAGTATGGCTGTGTGTCAAGAAAGGGCTCGGATGGCATAGTGTTGGCAGTGGTGGGCCCACCAAGCTGTTTTAACACGCACTGGGTGGGCGTGCCGAAGCCGATGTACAAAAGACAGTCTTCTGCGTGGCTAGCGAGCTGCCATATCGATGGCGGTGAGGGGTATGGGAAGTCCACGTCAGAGATGGGGACAGCCACTATGATGGCATTTGTGCCGGCGGAGTACTTGACCTGCTGATCTGGTTGAGCGCTGGTCTTGGCACGTGTTGCAGCCATAATCTCATTAGCCCTGCCCAGCACGGTAGGCAGGTCCAGCGGGGACCGCATCAGCAGTGGCTTGATATCAGCCCAGGTGTCGCAGGTTGCCACTGGGAAACCTTGCCCAGGTAAAGAGGTGGGAAACTCATGGATAGCTAGCGGTTGTGAAGGACTTAAAGGATCCAGTACGAATGGGTAGTAGTGGCAAGCTGTAATTGTTTCATCTTTATTTTTATGGCTGAAGTCGTTTGCAGGTGTTTTGCAGTCGTTTGCAGGCGCGGCGTGGACAAGGATAAGACATAGGAGCCGTCGTGGGCTGCCTCAGCCCGAAAAAGCTTGCGTACGTTGACCTGTTTTCAAGTTATAATCATGAAATTTTATATTGTATAGTAATTAATAATAATTAATGAGCTGACAGCATATACTCTCTGAGGAAAATGAAGCAAGTAATAAGTGGCGGTTGTCCATTGTTCATATTTTGTTTTATAGCCTTAAGACGGCTTGCTAAGTCTGCAAAGTGTCGCGCTGCCAAGGGGCCTTACACTAATGCAGAGCTAGGACTGCTCTTAACGCTACCAGGCGCGCAAAAAGAAGCGCCCAAAGCAGCCAAAATCGCTGACCAGGCATTTTGAGCAGCTCCTCAAGTACCAAAAGTTTCTGTCGCGCCCACTGCCGTACTCGGTACGCAGCATTTCAAACTTGCGAACTATGTCCTCTTTTGGGATCAGCTGAATAGCCACTAAGTTAGGGATCATCTGAAGGCTAATGACGGCTCCCAAACATCACAACAACAGGAACGAAGTCTAGCAAGCACCCTCACCGGATCAAATATCAATCTGCACGTTAATGTTCGTAGTCATCATGGCAGATCAGGTGCAAGTTAGTTGTTGCTGCTCAGTTATGCTGACTTGCAGAAGTTCAAATAAGCGACGGCCGGCGACGGTTGCAGTTACTTTGACATCCGTTGTCACGCGTTGTGCAGGTTATGTGTTTTAGTGTGTTTGTGTGGTGACAGGTTGTTAATGCCCCGCTTAAAGATCTACGCTTCTGTATAATCTCTCATGGGAATATCACTCCTTGCATAGCAGTTTGGCGTCGACATTGTCGCGTTCAGAGCTGGAATGCGGCTTGTATCTTCTACTTTCTGTAATCGATTGCGAAATCTAATTGTGGTCACATCAACATGACGCATCAACTTCGAGCACGGGACGTAAAGCGCAGTCATAGGGATGCAAAATCGGAATAAAACAACTGGGATTCATGCCATGAGGCACGCCAAAACTGCGGCGTTGATGCAAGGTGGGCGAGGTAAGAGTGGTGTTGTAGCTGCAATATGTTATTGTAGACCGTGGACGTGTTGATTAATGGAGAAATATTTAAAGGGCTAGCAATATCATTCATCATCTTCCCTCCCATTCTTGACCCATTATTCCTTAAGCTCCGTCTATGGACGGCGACATCCAGGCTGGTCCAGCCAGTCATTCTCTCTAGAATTACAACCAGTACATCTTAAGTAAATGTTTAGAAATGAGCCCTTCCAGCTATCAAGGCTTGTGATTTGTACCCTAATATGCTACCCTGACTAACCCACATACAAACCATATAATTCGTATCGTTAACACAGTCCATATCTTGCCTGCAATATCCTGCCAGTATTTACAGCAAAATGTTTTTATCACAATACGCTTGTACAACCAATATAATGTGCGCCGCGTAAAGGCGTTGGCCGGGCTTTGAAACTGTCCGACAAATACAAACTATATATTACTTCTTAGTATTTAATATTAATACTTGTACACATTTTAGAATCCTTCACACTTTGGGGTAGCCTGCTGTACGGACTGGCGTCATTAATGGCGAGAACTTACAGTTATTGGTCCGTGGCTGTATTTCTCTTTAAGACAAAAATATCTGTTAATCCAGGACATGGCCCTCTTGTGTTCGCCATTGCAACCGTTCGTCCTGCAAGCACGCAATCCCTGTAATTACGCAGCAACTGGCAGGATATGAAAATGGAACTCATTTGCCTCTAGGGATGAGTATTTTTTTAGTTTTAGTTCCAAGGGATGCCGCACGCGGTGGTCGTGGGAACAGACGCAACCGCATTGCACATAGCTAGCCAGCTTTCAGCCCGAGGCTTCGAGGTCACCTTGCTTGAAGCATCTCAGGCAATCGGGGGACAGTGGGTTCAACGGTTATTTGCTGACAGTGCTGGTAAGCCATCCTTGAGTGCAGAGTTATTTGTTTGCGCGGGTTGATGATGGAATTGTTAGAGTTACGCCTGTCTACAGTCTACGGCCTTGATCTGGGTTCATATTAGCCTGGCAATTCTGTTGACGCATTTCAAGTCTGCCCGGGTTCTAGCTCAGTGCTTCGCTTAGGCTGCAGAACCGACATACGGTCATTGCGCGTGCACAACATGCGTGGTCAATAGAGAAGACGGAGACTCGGCGACCGTTGTGTTACCCCCTCATTGCAGACTGCGAGTTCAACGCAGCCGAGGACGGCGTTTTCCTGGACTTCCCCTTCCGAGCTTACAACTCTAAAGAGAAAAGCGTAAATGATTTTGAAGTGAATGACGAATCCATCGGCAACCCCGCAGCGCCGGGCAGGAACATTTGGGCTGCACAGACCAAGATACCACCGAACCCCGTGCCATCGCCTCCCACCGACCAGCAGCTACTTCGACACTTGGCCGAGTACGCCCAAGCCGCCGGCTTGCATCGGAACGTGCGGCTGGGTTGTACACTGCGCCGCGCCAAATGGCAGGTGGGTGAGCAGTTCTCGTATCTGCCAAACTTAATGTTAAAACATAAGCTATTCTCATGCGCTCCTTCCCTATTGCACAGCTGGATGTGTGCACTCTTGCTAGGACCCACATCCCTGGGCCTGCTCCTTCGAGGAACTTCCGCCTCTGCTTGCGTCTCTGACTTTTACCCCATTCCCGCTTGCATAGGCCATGAACGGCTGTTGGCGTCTGGAGCTCAAAACCGAATCGGAGGTGCAACGGGGCGCCGCTCAGCTGAGTGCGGACTTGCTGGTGATTTCCCGTCAGGCAGTGGCTGGGACCCGGTTGCCGCGCCTGCCGGTGAGGCGTAAGGGGAAACACGCTGATGACAATGTGGAGACGGGGAGAGGAGGAGCGTCAGCGTGAAAGATAGTATTGCAAGGACGGGTAAAAAAGGGATTCAAACGGCGCCACGCACCAGGCGGCCGTGGAGAAACGTCCTAGGTCGTACCCTTCACCTAAATGCGTTCGCTTGGTACGGTCGGCTGGGGAGTGCATTTATCAACGCGTCAGGTACTCGGATCTCGAATTGCATGTACTTGGTTTTGGAGCAACAAGAATCGATGTGCCTTCATCCCGTTACTCAATCGTCCCCAGGGCGGTGAGCTATACTGTGGCACCATAATTACCGCCAACGACCAATTTTACGGCCCAGCCGGTGAGGCCATATTAGAGCAGCAGCTGCGCGGCCGAAATGTTCTGGTAGTTGGACCACCTGGGCCAATGGCAACAGGCTGGGCGGAGGCTTGTCGTCGCCACGCTGGTTATGGCGGCAGTGTGGTGCTTCTGGAGGTGGAGGTGGAGGAGGAGGACGGGGAACCGCTGAGGACGTCTTCAGGAACTAAGCGGGTGAGCGGCTGGCAGGATAGACCTAGAAAACGGCAACCCTGTGGTCACCGGTGTTATAGTCACCGGCGTGCCGACTGATTGGGCATGCATATGTTGTGGGGAGCTCGACCATTCATCGAGAGGCAACACAAGGGCGTCATGCATAAGGCGCATTAGGCGCAGGGCACAGAGCTGGATTCAAATGCACGCATACGTCTCTATCGCTTCGTTTCTTTTCAGTTAGGTCAGGACTGCGCCTCATATCAGCTCAGAGATTTTCAAAATCTCTTCCCTAAGCTTTCCTCCCATTCTTTAACGGTCCATGCAGCACGGCATCACTGGTGGCGGCCCGCTCTCGCGCCTCTTCAGCAGCTGTTTTGGCTTAGGCAGTTCATGCGGCAGAGTCGGCCGTTCCAGCGGCCACGGCCACGGCCACGGCGCACACGGGGGATGTGACGTGCCGTCCATGGAGCGTTTCAGCCCAGCACAGTCCCCATGTTCGGGCCCGGACCTGGGCTCAGGGAACGGATCCGGTGGCGACGGGGGATTGATTTCTCCCGATCGGGGCAGCGGCACTAGTGGTACTTTGGACGACGCGGAGGGGCTGATGGATGACAAGTTGAAGACGAGGCACACCAGCAAGGCGCAGGGGGAGGGAGCGACGGAGCCTGTGGAACTGTATCCGGGGCTGGCGGCAGTCTGCCGTCTCGAAGAGTCAGCAACTGGACCATCGTTGACCGCCGGCACTGATGTCGACCGCGGCGAACCCGAGGCAGATAGAAAGTACCCGGGGCCGCGAGAAAGACCAAGTCGTGCAACAGCGGTGGAGGATGGCGGCGGTGGTGGGCGTGGCAGTGGTGGAGATGGTGCCAATCTTGCTGGGGGCCGGAGCGCCCTTCGCGTCTTAAGAGGTAAGGCGTATATCTAACTGCCCAAGGCCGGAATGCTTTGTAGTTTGGCGTTTTTTAAATGAGTTACTTGTTTTCTGCAAAGACTCCATACACTCCATTACATGCTAGAACTTAACCAGGGCGATAATTAACAATGATCGGATGGAGAGGGCAAGGACGCGCCAACACCAGGGACAGCCACAAAAGGCAACCGCGAAAGGACAACCAAAACGTCCAAACCTAGTACGGCCTGTAGCGCTACGTTAACATCTCCGAAAGTACAATTACGGACGTCACTGCGCGTCCTAACAGGAGCCGCCCGGCTCCAGAACCAAGGACGCTCGTCCTCCCTATATTGCAGGAAACTTTGGTTTTCTTCGCAAGCTCAGAACCGATACGTTTACGACATGCTATGTGCAGTAATAGGAGGTATATCGCTTCCTCCAAGTCCTAGGTACCTTAATCCTGCGGCTTGCCAGGCGCAAGGACCTCTCAGCCGCGGCGAAATATGTCGTTTGCGCCCCAAAACCCTAAAACCCATCTTTCCTTGGTCGCTTGGGTGGGGAGAGATCCGTAGACCAAACTTGCGTTTCACTAAATTGCTAGAGAGAAGGATGTGCCAAGAGGAGAAAGGGGGCGGTTTAGATAAGCTGGACACACGATGTGCGGCTTCTTCATGATCAGTATGAGCACACGCCGCGCGCCGCACGACGCAAGGTACAGAATCTGGGCTATTTAGGCCCTTCTGCGTGCACGCGTCACACACAAGTCACGCACGGCTGCTGCCCGCGTCTATGCGAAAGCGTCCTTCCGAAGGCCCTTACCACGTCAGGAGACTCACAAAACGTTCCTGGCTGACTGGTTCAGGGGTCGGTGCCTTGCTTAACGGCACCCACGTCATGCTCAGCACTGGCGAGGAGCTCCCGGTGGAAGTCTTACTGCTCATTCCTCTGGGTGGTGTAGAGACCAGCCTGGCCTTCTTGGATGCAGGCGGGCCGCTGCGGCTGTCGCAGACTGGCGGCAGCTCCGTCGGCGGCAGCTTTATACGTAAGGCTACGACATCTCTGGCAGCCGCCTCCGGTAGCTTGGCGATCATGCCGGAGACGATCTCTCGTCAGCTTGACGTTCTGTATCGAGACATGCTATCAAACAGCCCCTTTGCGCCCAACTTTGCGCTCGTTGGCACGAGTCCCCGTGCATCGCAGCACGACGCACGTATGGCTGCCGCGCAGGCGGCATGGCTGCTGGCGACCTGGGTAGGCTTGGAGGACCAGGCAGCGGCGGCGGTAGTATCACCGGAGGGTCCCGTGTGTCACACGGGGCACGGCAGCGGCGCCGCTTCAGCTGCAAGCAATATTGGCGGTAACGGCGGCGGCGGCGGTTTATTAGACCCGAGCTGGTGGCTGGGTGCGCATGCGGGTGGCTTTATGCGCCAGGCATCGCCCGTTGAAGCTGCGGCGGATGCGGCCCTTCGGGCACGGTGGCGACGCGAGGCGGCGAAGCTGGGAACCCCGGATTTGTACCAGCAGTGCTACCTGCATCAGCTACTGGTTGACCTGGGCGTCGCTGAGCAGGTGTGGGGATGGCGCGCATACGGGACCGGCATGTTTGTGCGGGTTAGGACGCATCAAATATATACAAGAACACAGTGTCTCCTTACACCGCATTGCAGGTTCACCTCCCGCACCCAGCCGCCCAACCAACCACCCATGCACTTCATTCACCTCACGCACCTGAGCTTCCATCGCCGTAAAGGCTCTGCGGAAGCTCCTAACCTCCGTCCCACGTCCTCCCTCGCCGCATCATCATCCGGACCTCCCAACCCTCCATGCTGCATCCTTCGTTCAACATTGCCTCCCCTGGGGGCTTCCTTTCCTGTATACCTTCTCTTACGAACCTGGATGCCTCCTGCTACCGGGCTACACTGAACTGCTTCAGAAGCCGTCACGGTGGCGCTGCAGTGTCGGCATCAGTCGCAGAAGGGCCGCGGCTCCGGGTTCGGAACAGCTAACCCGCCAGCGAGTAGCGAAGTTGCTTGGTCTTAAGCGCCTGCGCCGGGTCCGCCAACCCGTCGAGGATGCGTCCAGCCTTGGCCAGAGCCTCCGCACTAGCCCCGGTCATAACCGGGGCTACAGCTGCAGCGGCGGTGAAGTCTTCACCGCCGCGCAGGCTGCCGCCGTTGCTGCCCTCGTGGGAAGCGGCGGAGGCGGTTTTGAGCACGGCAATGTCCCTGCCACTCGTGAGGTATCCAGGTCTAGTCACCAAGTGGGTTTTCCCGCCCGATGCGGTAACTGCAGCACACAGCAGCTGCCACTTCATGATCGCAGCGTGGGATCACGCAGCTTAGGTGGCGGCTTGGACGCATCTGCGCGGTTCGAGGGCAGCTTCCGGGCCTTCCGAGCGTTCGCGTCTCAAAACGAGGGTACGGGTGCGCCTGGCGGCGTGATGACGACCCAGCAGATGACAGAGGGCTGCTTTAGCACGGGCAGCCTCCATAGCCCTCACCATCAGAACCATGCTAGTATTAACAACGGCGGCAATGCTAGCAATAATAACAATAATTCTCTGTCCTTCGCGCTGGGCTTTAACCAAATGCTTTCACACGAGCTGCAGCTTTACAGGGTCGCCGAACATCCTGCAGAGCACCTCGGAGACCCTCCGGCAGGCCCTCCGGTAGCTGCCGTGGGGGTCTTGCTGCACCCACCGGCGTCGCCCCAGCCCCAAAGTACTCATCACTACCAGCACGCCCTACCATCCTGTCCGTCCAGCCCCAGCCTGGCGCTGGCCACCGCGTTGTGCACGAGCCCCGGAAGCATCAGCGGCAGTATCGGCAACCTTCGCGGCCGATTCCTGGGCGCGTCGTTTTCTATGCCCACTGGCGGCGGCGGCGCTGGCGTACTAGCAAGCGCGGTAACTACATCCCCCTGCATTCTGCCATCATGTGGTGGCAGCGGTATGGAAGCTGCCGGTGCCGCTGTCGCAGCCATCGGGCCTATGTCCATCTGCAGCGCAGTTGGCGGCGAAGATACACTGCTGCAGGGCGGGTCGCAGCAGAACCTCCGCTCACAATTGCTGCAGCGGCACAGGTCCACCAGTCGGCTCGCGGGGATGTCGAACGCAGCATCAGTGCCATCGACTTCACAGCAGCACGTCGCGACCAGTGGCGCGCTTTCGCAATTCTTCGGCCGGCGTGCAGCCGCTGTGTCCACATCTCAGGTAGGAGCCTGAGTGTTAGGGCAGGAGGCGCTTTAGCGCGAGTATTACTGACATCCAGAATTCCAGGCGTGAAAAGGCCGCAGGTTGGACTTTTAAAGTCAACTTGGCGAACTTGCTCTGATTGAACAGCGAGTTCCACACCTGAAAGCATGATCAGCATGAGGACAGTGGCATATGGTGATACGACCATCAACTCATCCACCAGCAAGTTTTCAATGAAGTTCAAGACGAGGTAGAATGACGGGTCGTAAACCCCAACCTGCACCTCATTTGAGTGCTCCACGTAGACATTGACATCGGGGCTTAGTAAGTCGCGGAGCAAAGTGGCCATGGCGGTGACGTAGGCATCATCCGCCAGGTGGTGCACATTGACCCATGGGTCGGCGCCCACAAGATTACACAGCTGCACGATGTACTCCAGTGCGATACCGCCGGGGCCCGCCTGTAACAGAGCAAGCATGCAGGGGCCAACACCGGGGGTCTTGTGGTGGGCTTTGAGTCTGGTCTGAGGGTATGGCGTCGCCGTCTACGGTGTGTATATGTCTAAAATAAACATGGATAGGTGTTGCCTTCGTTGTATACAATCACAAAGCATATATATACACCGAAGGCAACACCAGACCCATGCATATGTTTTGCACTTTATATGTCCTGCACTCTTCCATGCCTACACGGGCGTGAGTGATATCTTCATTGCAGATCTTGACTCACCCCGCACGGCCCCTTACATCCCTCACCCCTACGCCGCAGGTTAGTTTCGATATTCCAAAGAGCTTCCTGACCGACTGCCGGCCGCATAGTGGCCGACCATCCAACCCAAGCAACAGCAGTCGGCGATTCAACAACATGAGCGCCGGCGGTGGGACATATGGCTGCTGCAGCACCGGCAGCCTGGGAATGGTTGGGCGCGCAAACAGCTATGTGAGGTTGCAGTTGCTCCTCGCTGCAGCCAGCTCCGCGTCACGCCGACGCACAGCCATGGCCCCTACATCGCCCTTGTCCATCAAATCCAGCGATAACAGCTGCAGCACTGGAGTCATCGGAACCTTAGGTGGCGGCGGCGATTCGAAGCTACGGCTTCAGACGGCCTACAGCGAGGCACTGGGGGCATTGCCATCTGCCATGGATCGCTCGTGTTACCGTTGCCCATACGCTAGTGTTACAGGGGCTGCCGGCGGCAGGCCGAGCGGGATGGGGACCTCTGTGGCAGCTGTCGCTCGAGCGCATTGCATCAGCAATGGACCCGGCAACGCACATGGGAGCGTCAGCGAGCCCGTGGCTGGGGAGCTGGTGTCAGCAACGGACTCCTTGCAGAGTTCCCCAGCGCACCTTCACCCCAGGATGGCTTATGGCCGGATTAGTGAGACGATTTCGGCCCAACTGCCTGTGGAGGCGGCTGCGACGGTTGCGGCAGTGGTGGCAGCAGAGGAGGTGGCGGGAGCGGCTAGCGACAGTGGCAGCGGCAGCGATTACATCACTGGCGAGCAGCAGTGGAGTGACGGGGAGCCGTCCTTCCGGATGAGGGATAGAGGAAGTCAGGCGGATGACGGTGCAAGCCTGGGCAGCGGTACGCCCGTCAAGTGGCGCCGCGCCCGGCGCCGGTCCATCACCCTACCCGACCTGTGCTTTGCCACCTGACGTTTGCAACACGCATTTATGCTACTACTTCCTGTGAGGTTGGAGATTGGATATTACGGAGAACGCGGCAGCGGTGGTGGTGGTGGTGGCGGTGATGATGATGATGATTGCCCGTTCGCTGACAGTGCCAAGACGCATCGCGCATGCACGGTGTGTATCTAGGACTGGCGAATGTATCCACAGTACACCACACGATACCAGAAGGGGGCGTATGTGCGGTTATCCTTCCCGACCAAAATTGCATAGGGCACCGGTGGACAATGCGGGGGCGCGTGGGAAGCCGCACGTCCTGTCCGAGCTCCGGCTGGGTTCCTTTGTATTGCACTTTTGATGAGTCGCAGTGTGCTGGCAAGGCGCAGAGTTGGTCACCATGCCAGTGCCCGGGTGAACAGCACCCTTTCGGGACAAGGTGTTATTGTTGTTGTTATTGGAAATCATTTCACATAGTTGTGGTCTTGCTTACACTGCGCCTGGGGATAGGGAAGGCGGGAGGCACGGCTCCAAGGAGGGATGCAGGCTACTACCACTGGGCGTTGCACCTTTGCGGCAGCAGTCCGTCTTGAAGTCAATAGAGCGGTCAGAAGCTTGGGGGTAGGGCGGGCGAGCATGCAGGTGATGCGATGCTGCCAGGTCGTATCAGTGCGGCGGTGCAGCTTCAGTCGAACTTGTGTTCTGCTAAATGTTTCATAAACTATTCCCCACATGCATGCCTGTTGCCTACCTATATGCTGTTGGCGTCATCCAGACTTGTGGGGTCTGAGGCGGTGCTCGCAGTGTCTTATGTTTGTGATGCAGTGGAGTGTGATGTGATGTGCAATTTTAGTTTTCGGACTTCATAACGAAAGGCAGAGAAGATTGATAGTACGGGATGGCGGAAGTACTGCGGAACGGGCCAAATTTACGGCTACCATTATTTGTGAGGTTATCCTATGTGTCGTAATAAGGCACTGGGGGCGTACAAGATACGGAGTTTACGGATATAGACCTGTCCTCCTCGCAGGTAAGCGTACGTGTCCATCATGTGTGCACATGCAATTCAATCCAGAGATGCAGACCGATACGGACAAGAGCGACGGTAATAAAAGGACCCCTGGACCTGGTGCTGGCAAGCAATTCTTTCCTCTGCCGCGTGCCGGATGTGTTGCGTGCATTGTCGTCTTCCTGCGGAAAAATTCGACGACTGTCTGATGCATTTTGGTGCAGTGCCATGCTTGGACAACCTAGATTTGGACACAACGCTTCACCGGCTCTGCTGCATCCGATGTAGTTATAATAAGCAACGTGTTCCGATTGCTAATTAGGATTTCCCATTATTGAGGATTATGCCAATGCTTCTCGTCTAAATACGAATGGCTAACCTAACGGACCGTCATGTTTTATAGAACATTGCACTAGTACGTGTTCTGGCATTGTGGCTCTCGTCCAACGTGCCTGCGCAGCCGTGTGTGTTGTCACTTCTCAGTGTACCCTTCAGAATGTCGCGGCCCTTGGAGGCGCAGGGGGTAGGGCGTACCGCCTGGGGGTGATTGTGAACACGCAGAGCCATAGCCCTTCTTCCACTGGTGCCCGTCGCGGAGTCTGTAAGAGCGCTGCCTTCTTGGTGCGCGCCCATGCAACATGTCGTCAGGCTTCATACGCAGATAATGTGGCGGCAGGCCAAACGTGATGCTGCGGCTCAGGGACCCTCGGAGCCCTCAACAAGCACCTCCCCCAAGTACCCGGCAGCAAACCACTGACTACGGTAACGGTTTGCTGACGTTGCTGCGGCATTTCCGCAGCAACGAACAGGCCTCCTGGGTCCGTCACGACGCCAAACTGTGGCGGCTGCTTCTCTGGAGACCCTGAACTGCAGCGCCGCCTGCAGTTTGAGCGGGAGCTGCAAACATGCCCATCACGTCACAAACACGTGGCTGCTCTCGCATGTGGCACGAGCACGGACTATGTTGCCAGAGATGCTTGCGGATCGTTATTGCACCCGCTTCTAGCCAGTCCAGATACTTCCAGGTACACCTCAAACATGTCCTGTACGTTATGTACCTTGCCTTAATTGACAGCGGCTGTTGTTACGACTCCTCTTCCTTCAGTTGAAATGTACCGGTTATGCGCTTTCCGTATAACCGCCAGGTACCGGTGTCTGGTGCAGGCCGCAGGGTGATGTAGAACTTTGCCGTTCGTGCAGCAAGCGCTTGCTGTGAGGGCATTGTTGCCTTCCGACCTTCAACAGATTGCCCTCGGTGTCCTTTCGACAGTTCGCTCAGGATACGTGGGATTTGACCCTCTCTGTAATTTGCTTGTGCCGGGTCGGCGGCTTACGTCATCCAATCTGCAAGGGCACACCGTTTTGATCCTCCCCTCATCGCTGCGTGAGTTGCAGGTGTAACCAACCCATTACAGGAGGTGTAAATGTCAACAAACGGGTACCGCTGCATGCGTGGTATGCTGCTTATAGCGAGCGTAAAGCTTCAGCTTTGTTGGCAGGCATGTGGTACATCTAATGGTTTGAACTGGGCACTGTTTTGTTTAACAGTGTTGATCTGTCGGGTGCACCGGTTCCGTTGCCGGGACTGCCCTACTTGGTTGACGTTTGGTAAGACCCGCTTTTGCCTCCTGAGCCTGGTCCTGCAACTAACTTCGAAACCAGCATAAGGGCCTTGCTGTCTCCCAAAGCTTTGGGAATGACAGGTGGTGGAGTGCCCTTAATTCAGGTTGGCATGGCAGGCTATGACCTGAAGGTGCTTGTTGATATTAGCGCAGAAGTGGAAGTAGGGCTGAGAACGTAGGCAGGGTATGGATCCTATAAGGGCTGGTGTGTTGCATGAGGAACTGTTTGATGTGGGGTCTGCACGTTAATTTGGTAGTCTGGACTAGACATATGTTTAGGGGCGCACATACACCTGGGCACAGCTGTGTGGCGCCCCGAAGAGAATGTTATGCCCTGTGCCACCATGTGCCATCAATTTTGCTTTTTAGTGCGTGTCCATGTAATCATTAAAATGAAGATTGATGCACGATACGAGGAGAGAGAGCCGTAAATTCAACTTGAAAGGTGTGAATTGTGTGAATAATCAAAATAAATTGACAATTACAAAGTCGGTGTGTTGGAAAGACGGGATAGTGGGAGGCTCTGATTCCAATTGTGATGAGGAGGACAAAGGGGAACCAGTCTCCAATGTCCAGAGCGGGGCTCTCCAGGCATCTCTGCCAGTTCATCCACTGGAAGTACAGGAGTAATAGGCGGAAGTAGTGGAGAGGGGGGCTGGGGGCGGTGGTAGATCAGGGCCCGGGGCATCTACAAGTGCTTCCCGATGCATCAAATGTTGCTGTTGTTATACTGCTCTGAATACTTATATGTTGTACACTAACAGGTATGAGGTAGGGCTTGGTCTGTTATGGGGCGCAAAACGTCATGAAGGGGTTCATGCTTGCTGAATTCATCAACAGTTGGCTACAAGCTTGTAGGTGTTGCCTACACAACAGGTGGCAGTATGAATAAGTTCTACCATGGCGGCTAATTCGAATAATCTGATGTCTTCGTAGCCCAAAGCTCTGCCTGACAGCAAGGTTAGGGCAGGACGCAGCCGTTTCCCTCCAGATGAAATAATATATTCGGCGACTTGGCGTACCGTGCTCGAAGCCAACTACAATATCATCGGCAAAACGTACAAAGATCATACTTCCGGTAGCTTCGCGCCGTCGCCATTGCAATCCCCAGAGATCGAAAACGTAGTGTAAGTAGACATTGGCCAACAGCGGTGAGGCCACTGCGCCCTAGCGGTGTCCCTCTTTCACCAACGCTCCACCTACCGTCCTCCAGGACGCCTGCCTTGAGCCACTTGCGCACAAGACGGATAATGCGCTCGTCGCCAATACGGTGTTCTAGGAAACGGGCAAGCCAATCCTGACTAAGTCCATCAAAGAAGCTCCGTATATCAGCATCAAGAACCCAGTTTGCCTGCGTCTCACTGATCGCTACCGACAGCGCGTCCAACGCATCGTGCTGGCCCTGCCCGGGCTGGAACCCGAATGAGAGACCGAGGAAGTCTTCCTCGTATATCGCATAAACGTACAAGCAGGCGCTGAAGGCGCGCAGTTTGTCTATCCTTCAGGTACCCCCCTTCAAGAGGCCCCTTTTTAGGGGGGAGGTTCTGGGTCAGGACGGTCCATTACGGGGAGCCGGGGTACACATTCACCATTACGGTAAGAGGCCTTCCCGTATATCATATCAAGCACAGTAGATGCGCAGAAGGACTTTGCATTGCCGTCTGGTGATGAAGGGGCACATGGTGTAACTTGTTCAGATGGCGACTTGTTCAGATGCTATGCGTCAGATCTATTGTAACTAATCTATTATTACGCAATTATGTTATTGTCATAAAAAGCCAAATTACGACAACTCAGTTTCGCTCTTTCTGGCGCTTCTGCGCCATTCGCCCTGTTACACATGGTATGCAGAGGTCCTGTCATGTATTATGTTTAGTGTAAACATAATGGCAGAGTGAAACTCCTGTATTTAGGTGACTCCGTTGTGGGCGTGTGTGGCCATGGGAATAGTATAATCGGAGGCGGTATGCATAACGACACCGGCGAAGTGGGCGGTATGGATGCATCCATACGAAGATGCTGGTGAAGCGATGGATGACCTCGGTAAGATGGTAACTAACGATGTCCTAACATTAAAGGTCATGTAAAACAAAGTTTTGGCACTGTTCAGGGACTGGCCCTGATGGTGCTGAAATATGACGGCTGTGGCATGGGCTTTAGGATGATGACTGTGGCGGGGAAATTCCATGTTTCCCCCCTCTATTTACAAGGCTATAGCCGCAGGTAAATGTAAACATCTAAGTATGGTAAGATAATAAGTTGAAATAG
Organism: Volvox africanus; assembly: GCA_030268105.1. Lineage (NCBI taxonomy): Eukaryota > Viridiplantae > Chlorophyta > Chlorophyceae > Chlamydomonadales > Volvocaceae > Volvox > Volvox africanus. The sequence continues at coordinate 1,456,592 of BSDZ01000010.1, read as the reverse complement.
CATGCAGGGCACAGGCGCGTGTGATTTTTTTTGAACTTCACCACCATGGCTTTCATCAGGTGGTTGAATGCAAATTTCAGATAAAGTTTAATGCAAGATCTTACTGCTGATCTGTATCAGTTCTTCAATGATAGTAATTACCCTTGCTATTTCCTTATCAAATCATAAGGTTGTACCCTTGCTTGCATGTGTGTTGGCCATGCTGCAGCCTGCGATGAGTGCTTCCCCATTGGCACTGATGGCTGCTCAACTCTTCGGCAGAAAAACTGCGACCCATCCAGCCAAAAGGGAAAGGGTGCAGCTAGATGGGAATCCTCGTGTCCTGACGACCGCAGATATCGACAATGCTCAGTACATCAAGATTGCATGCATCTTGGCGACAGGCAAGTTACAGTAACATCATCTACATTACTTATCGATGGTACACTGCAGCCTTGTCTCATCCTGTATTGTTCGGACAGGGATATTACTAAGGCTTTCTTATTGTTTTCACATATCATACTTTCCATACGTCGATTCATCCATCAGGCGCTTGAGCTGGGAACCCAGGATCCGTAGGTCGATTGAGGAAAAATTAGTTGCACCATGTAAGGTGTCAAAAAGATCCACTGGATTGGGAATGGGATAATGAATTTTGACTGCGCCTTTATTCAGTTGCGAGTAGTCTACCATTCTTTTTTGCAGCAACTAAGATTGGAGTGCTGTATTACGGTTCGATTATCGTCTTTCGACCCGACAAGACGATAAGTGAACGTAATTAATGCATTGCTATCAATCAATATATATGTATATAATTAGCTAATTATGAATTGAGGAGTCCATGATATCGGGATTCTTTGTGTTGCGTGCCAGCTTGTATCATTAATTCGCCAACTAACGAATGCTCGGATCAAAGCCGGCATACGTAGTTCCTGCGCATTAAAATGGCATAAATGGTCAAGTATAGTATTTGATATATTATTACATCAATGCTGGTATGATATACACATAAGTGTAAGAAGTGCGACTTCAGTAGCGGCTATCGCGATAAGACGAGTGATTTGTACCGCGAATCGGTATCACGAGAATAATACGTGCGAGGACGGCCGAATAGCATAAGCTTTTAGCGATCTCTAATCGGACATTCTTCGATGTTTTCATACTGAAATATATTACGCTAGCCACCCACTTCCATGTAGGAAGGGGAATTCGAATCCGCGCGGTCAATCCTCGCTACCAACTTTATTGTATCATGCTCTTGAAGAATCCCGCGAATTTACGCTAACATTTAATCTTGATCATTATCTTGATACTACAAAGATGTTCGGAAAGCTGCTCGATTAATGCGCGCATGGGTTCATTTTTTGCCCGAAGAGAATCCAGTTTATCGTCAAAGGATTCCTTAAGGTGAGTCAGCGCGCCTTCCAGTGCTACAACATGATTATGGGTTGCATCGTGCATTGCTTCGGCAACATGTTGTGCGGCCCGCATTTGCTCCGCATTGAGCTGCAGAAGGCCGCTGGAAGGCAATGCAAGGTCGCCTTCATCAGCCATTTGTGCCTGGGGTGCGTGGACATGATTATTGTTTGAATAAATGTACTAATATTCTTGCCGGGAATTACTGGAGCCAAAGGCAACGTGTCCGGGTCGTCAATTTTTGTGTGCTTTGGCTGCCAATTGGCGGCTATAAGTGCCCGAGTCGCAAAAATCGGTTCTCATATCTACGTTATATGCGGAATAATTCCTTTTGTTGGAATGCGAGCAACACTGATATAGAGAGAATGTCAAAATAAGCAATACGGCCCAGGAGGGGCCGGGCACTTTGCTGACTTCAACGACTTACGAGTCCCGAGTGAATGTGCGCGGCTGGCCGAGAGGTCGCTGATTCGACTCCCCCTGGTTATTAACCAGGGCAGGGTATACGGGACGCGGCGGCCATAGAAGGGGAATTCGTGAGAATCGACGGAGTGTTGCTCACGGCAGGGTATTCCAAGATAGTTGAAGGGCACGACGAAGTTTGTTTGGGCTACACTGCAAGTGTGGCAATTTAGTTGTTGAGGGCTATTCTGATGCCGATTGGGCAAAAGACCGCGATAGCCGTCGGTCTACCACGGGTTTCGTTTTCCTGATGAATGGTACAGCGATCGGGTGGAAGAGCCGATTGCAGCCAACGGTTGCGACATCATCTGTGGAGGCTGAATACATGGCCGCGGCGTCCACCACACGAGAGGCGCTGTGGATTCGCAAGCTCCTAAACGATTTGGGCATGGAGCAGGATTATGTTCGCATCTGGGATGACAACCAGGGTGCGATGAGTCTGATTACGAATCCGATTTCTACAGAGCGGTCAAAGCACATCGATGTAATTCACCACTTTGTTCGGGAGCGGGCTGAGCGTGGTGAGGTAAAGCTTGATTACTGCCCCACGGAGAGCATGGTGGCAGATATGATGACAAAACCGCTTGGTGACAAGAAGTTCGCGGAGTTTAGGACCGCGATGGGTGTGCGCTGAGAGAAGGCGGACGATGACGGTGTTCCGTCCGAGGGTGTGTGTTGAACATCGGTCGGAATATTAATGGAGACAATGCGCTATGGATAGGACAAATGCGAGTACGACATTGGTACGGCTATCCATTCACCCTATTATATGGAGTTGGCGCATTGTGCCAAGACTTAAGCAATTATGTAACAAACTACGGAGTTGCTGCGTGTGTAACAGTTCTGCGCCATTCGCCCTGTTACAGCGTGTCGCATTCCAATACCTTCCGCGGTTCTGCTGCGGAGGATTGCTGTTTGGGGTCGCGGTGCGTCACATCTGTATGTCCGCCTCACCTGAGGAGGATCGCAGCTCAGATCCTCGCTACCAATTGTAGCAGTCATCTTAACGATGCTAAGATTCCTATGTGGAAGTGTTGACTTAATCGGTTAAAAGAGGGCTCACAAGTATGACTATGCAGCAATCTGGTACATCTAATGGGATCCGGTGGCAGCAGAGTCTTGAACTCCGAACAACTAGTATAGTAATACTGTTTGGTCTGGCCAAAGCACTCCACCAGGATGACTTTAATATTGGTTGACATACCAAGATATACGGTGATCTGCTTGCTTTGCTTGCTTTTGTGTATTTCGAGCTGTTCAAGTATCATGCTTATCGCATGATTACCTATTAATATTTGTTGCCTAACGGTATGTAGATAACGGTCTGCTTTATTTGTCTGAAGTTTACTACATGGATCTGCTTTATTTAAATCTCCCGCCAGTTCTTTCACGTGCGTTCATTTACCTCCGCGTTTGCCGTACATCCGTAACTATTCATTTATTGTACCGCCAGATATACCTATACTGTACGGTATCAGGTTCGCGTATGTACCGCTTGCTTACCACTACTGGAGCTAGGTCCGCGCCAGGCCTGGTTGCTGGCTCGGGTGCCCGCAGCGCAGGCGGACTAACCCTTGCACAGGATTGGAGGACTCCGCAGATCGATGTTCCACGTACGTACCTCATCGACCTCACGCCTCCATATGTGGCAGCAGCCCCCACCGGTGGTCGTAGAGGTCGTAGCTGTGACGACTTAACGTGGAGTTGCGAAATCAAAAAATAAGAACTAAAAAATTTTTATACATTGTGCTTCTACGACCGGTGTGTCTTCGTGTTAATCAATGCTGTATTCGATTCACTTACTGCTCGTTACAGCCTTCCCTGATGACCTGCCTTGGATAAATCCGGCGATGAAGAAATCAAGCCGCAGTCATTCGAAGCTTTATAATTTTTTATTTTTGGATAGATGTGTTACTTGGAAGTATGTTGCGTAGGCAGTCTGTTGCCATTCGAAGGCGGTCAGTCGGGACCAGAGAAGCTACGGTGAACGCCTACCTCGTACGCGCACGGTGCTGGTGACGTGATCCTCTGTAAATGTATGCAGCACATAATGGGCCACTATCGCAATCGCCAACAATAACCTTACAACCTTCGCTTGGGCTAAGTACCCTGAGGTACCCGACGGTGCCGGCGCGCGTATTCGAGGGTGTAAATAAGCACGAATTGGATAAAGCTAAATTTACCACAAATATTTCCTACTTAATTTTATTGGTATAACGGGATTAAGGACGCCCTCGCCTGATGAGCAAGTTGCTACAGGGCTTCTCAGCCGGATCTCCATCTGCGGCACAAAAATTGTTCTAACAAACCTACCTAGGTTGTTTTAACAATATTACATAAGCTTATTTCCTGAGCAATGTGGAAGCTGACACTTCTGACTCTTTTTCTGTTGCAAAGTACACAAGGTACGTGCTAGAAGGCAAATTACGAAATTCGAGTAGATAAAAGAAAAGTAAACTCTTTGAAACAACGGAGATTTGAATGGCATTCTGTCGTACCTGTCACATGCTGCGCATTACGACACTAAACACATGCATGTAATATACCTTATGCGTATCCTTGACTTTCATTAGCTTGGCAGAGGCTCGGGCCGGCATTCTCACAGTTCGACATGCCCGCCCATCCCATCTGCCTCGCCCCTTCCCGTACGGTGCCCTGCCCGCAGTTGTCTTTCCCTTCCCAGGAGGCAGCAACGGCAGCGAGGGGGTTCGCGTTTTCGAGAATGCCCGCTCATTAGTTTCTCTGGAGCCAGTTCCTCCTTCAGATTCACCGATTATCGCATTGACCAGCAGCGCCAGCCCGAATGCCGCACCTACCCTTCACGCCGTGCCCCTCTCTGGTGCCATCAACCCGGCGGTTTCACAACCCTGGAACACGGGCACCGGCTCACAGCAGCGCGAATACCCCAACCCCGGATCACATCCTCCCGTGCCCCCCTCATTAGCTACCATCGCCACAGACTCCAGTGGGGGAAATTACACCAACCCCGTCCCAAACCTCGCCATCACTGCCACAGCCATTGTAGACTTTGCTGTGAGACCACAGGACATCACCAACAGCCTGTCCGGCGGCATTGGCCTCTCCGGAGCGGAGCCTTCATTCTCCGTAACGCAGCTCACCGGGGAGCTTCTTTATGTGGCGATCGATGACGGCAAGCAGGCCTGGGCGGTGCGTAATCTGGACGGCAGCCTGACCCCGATTGTCCGGAGCTTCGTGCTGCCCCCAACAGACCCCAGCGGCAAGCACCTGCTACCGGGTACCGTCGTGACAGTGGTAAGCGGGGCAAGCAGGACGGACCGACTTCGGGGGAACGGAGGCTCGGGAAGATCCTGCGGGTGATGTACGAACTGCAAGCGTGTCTGTGGGACAACTGCACAGCTTTTTGATGCGTGAGACGTATGTGCGCGTGTGCGTGTTTTGTGTCATGGCGCATAGCGTGATTGATTTCCTGATGGCGAGATATGCAGACTGATGTGTTGGGTCGTGACAGTTGAGAGTGTGACAGCAATCGTGGTATAGGTTTCGGCGCGCATACGGAGTATGTGAACTCCTGGCTATGTGCATTGGTTGCGTGTGTGTTGGCCATTCTGCTGATAATCATGACACATAATTACACCCAGCCTGACTATTATCATGACTATTTCTTGTCCCACTAGACGCCGTTTTGGCGATATGCCAAACGATGTGGTTACTGCCGCACCCGACAGCCATGCAGACATATCGTCTCATCCAACCGCGCCGGCACTCCCTTAAGTGATCACAACCTGCCGCAGTCCTCCCTGCCCCTGTAAGACCTCCCTCTGTACCCGACTCCCTGCTTGCTGCCTCCCTCGGTCCCGTCTCCCTCTATGTTGCCTCCCGCCTTCTGCCCTCCGAATCACAGCCTTCTACGGGTTGGATCCCGACGTGACCCTTCACCCATCCCTTCTCCTCTGCTGCTTTACTCGCACCCTCCTCCTTCCAACCGCGCCCTCTCCGTTCCCTCCCGACCACTCCTCAGGACTGCATTATAGATCCTGCAACGGGACAGTGCTCCCCGGCTCCCGGCACCGCAATCGTCGTGCTCGCGGAAGCTGTCTTTGCCGCCACCTCCGGGAACGTAACGCAGCGCCCCCTTGTCATTATTCTGGACTATGGATCCTGCGGGCTTTCCCCCGACCTAACACCCAGCGACGTTCGCACGATCTTCCTAGGTGTCAGTGGTGATGGCAGCACAGGCGTTGCACGGAAATATGCCCAGTGCTCATATGGCAAGTTCACCATCAACGCCACCGCCTTCATGGCGATTACCGTACCGGCCAACTGTACGACCGCGGTTACGGCATCATGTAGCTGGTGGGCCCTCTCCCAAAACGGCGATGCGGGTGCCCGGGCCGCGTTGGGCATTTCTTTGTTTTCGTCCTTCACAAACTATATTTACGTCGTTCCTCCGGGGCTCAGCAATGTGTGTCCCTGGGCGGGGCTGGCGCTGCTTCCCGGGCGGCAGGTTTGGTTGATGACGTCAACCTACGGTGTGAGGCGATGGGGGACAGTCATGCAGGAGACCATCCACAATTATGGTGCGCCACGGTATACGTGTGAATGTGGATGTGTACGTGTATGGGTGCATGGTGTTCTGGGGAAGAACATAACGAAATTGCAACAGCAGCTGTCACTTTCAACGCGGCCATGTTTGTCGCCAAGGCCCGCAATTGAGCACTAAAAGCAAAAATGGATAGACCGCAAAAATCCCATTTCACTGAAACTGAACAACGGACACAAAAATAACGTTCATTCTTATTCTTCCTGGCTGTTGTCTCTCCGCGCCTTTCATCCTTAACATGCATATCCAACTGTGTCGTACACACATCGTACAGTTCGAAACCTCCCCAATAAGCACACACCACCTGATACGTGCAATCCCGTACGGCGTCCTCGACCATCGTACCCCCTTACTAACGCTCTTTACTATGCGATCGTGACCATCACGCCCCTCTACGGCAACAGGTCTGTGGCACTCCTGGCAAAACGGCGTCGAGTACGAGGACTACTCCACAGCCATGGGTCGTGGTGAGGCCTGCCCCAACGCCGCCGAGATCTCCCGCTTGGGCTGGGCCACTCCAGCAGCGGGAGCCGAGGCTATCAATTCAGCCGTCTTGCGCGCCGGCAACCCCCTTACCTTTGTACTTCCCGCAACCTACCTAACGGGGGACAACAACTACCTGCGGGTGACGCCAGACTGGATGGCGTCGTACAAGAGTGCCGTATCGGCCAAGAACCTGTACTTGGCGGTACGGGTGGCACTGGCGGGGGACTCACGGCTGGATCCGTACTACGCGTCCAAAGTCAATGTGCATGAAGTCAATGCGACCTTGGTGAGAGAGGGGGATCAGAAACAGGAAGAGGCTGAATCACCGGCACTCAAACCCACGTGAGTCCCATGGGTCACGGGCCCCCGGGACCATGGGTTGTCCACGGACGTCCGCGTGTCGCGTGGGTCAGCCGCATTCGTGGTAGGCACTGCGGCGCCAGTGCAGCTCGTTATGTTGTGAAATATTGGCGTCCGGAAAGTCCAGCATCACAGCCATCGCAACCACTTACAGCAACTAAGCCATTATACCGCAGCCACCGCCCCAAAGAAATTAATAATTATTTATTGTAGGCGATATGGACATATCGCCACCACAGCCGCAACGTTGTCACCTCACCTCAACGTCCTCTCGCCAACCCCCACCTGCTCTTGTTTCACCCGGCCGTGGTGCCACTCACAGGACAATGGCTATCCCAACGCCGCGTATATGAACACCGACCGTCAAGTTCAGTTCATCGATGCCGTGCCATCGTACAGCCAGAAAACGCTTACAGATTATAACTTGGTGGTGTACGGGGGTGTGTGGGTTGCCAATGACACGCTGCGAGTGCACCTTTGTCGCTTCACCTTATCCGCTGGGGAGTGTCCATCACTGTCTTCTTTGGAACCAGTGCCACCGCCGCCGCGGCCGCCACCTCCCAGCCCCCCCCTTCCACCACCTCCTAGGCCGCCTCCATCGGGTAAATCGCCGCCACGGCCGCCGCCAGCCAAGTCGCCTCCACCCATTCCACCCCCTCCTAGCCCGGGACCTCCGAGCCCAACGCCCCCCAACCTGCCTCCCCCCCTGCCACCGCCTCCGCCTCCGAGCCCACCACCGCCGCCGACGCCCCCGCCACCCAGTCCCCCACCTCCAAGTCCATCGCCGCCCCCGCCTCCGGACACCCCGCCCCCTAGTCCGGGCCCCCCAAGTCCACCACCGCCGCCGCCGCCCAGCCCGCCGCCGCCGAGCCCGCCGCCGCCCAGCCCACCGCCGCCCAGTCCGCCGCCGCCACTGTTGCACAGACGGCCGAGTCCACCTCCTCCGCGCCTCCCGCCTTCAATTCCGTCAACACCGAGTGCACAAGCCTCTAAACCTCCCGAAAGCGTCTTAGCATCTGCCCAGCCTCCCAGCCCACCCCCTCCCAGCCCGCTTCCTCCCAGCCCACCCCCGCCAAGCCCACCCCCGCCAAGCCCACCCCCGCCGAGCCCGGTTCCTCCCAGCCCGCCACCGCCCGCCCCGCCCCCTCCTTCACCCCCGACCCTTACTCCTCCCAGCCCGCCACTTGCCATGGCCCCACCAAAGCCAAAGCCAGCTCGGTTGCCTCCTGGGCCTCCATCTCCTCCATCGCCGCGGCCTCCCAAGGCGCCAAAGCCACCGCCACCGCCGGCACCGGCACCTCCACCAGTTCCTCCCAGGCCCCCCCCGCCACCGCCGTCTCCTCCCTCACCACTCCCTCCGGCCCCACCCAGCCCTGTTCCACCCAGCCCTGCTCCAGCGCCGCCCCCATCACCGCCTGAAATGGGTCCAGGCTTCCCGAGTCCCAGCCCCAATCCATCCCGCCCCGATCCTCCCAGCCCTGACCCGCCGAGCCCTGACCCGCCGAGCCCTGACCCGCCGAGCCCTGAGCCACCCAGCCCACCACCACCCAGCCCACCACCGCCTAGTCCACCACCGCCCAGTCCACCGCCCCCTAGTCCCCAACCCCCAAGTCCGCCACCTCCAAACCCACCACCCCCAAGTCCGCCGCCCCCGCCACCCCCCGACCTGCCACCTCCCAGTCCACCGCCCCCCAGCCCGCCGCCACCAAACCCGCCGCCACCAAGCCCATTGCCCCCCAGACCGCCGCCACCCAGCCCACGGCCACCCAGGCCCCCACCGCCCATTCCGCGGCCGCCCCCCCCTAGAGTAAGTACGACGTGACGTCATTGGTCGTACACGTACACCTGTTAGTCATGCCGGGCCTTATGATAAGTAGACGGTCTACGTATCTTACATGGCATCTCCAGATGCCGCTCTCTTCGCTTCGGAACAATATCGACATTCCTGCCTTGTAGAATCGTATAAAAAATATCGGTCCGAAACCAGAAAACGGCAACCAAACCGGGACACGCTAACGTTATACCCCTGCGTATGTTCATCCTCGTATTTACTGCTGCACAAGCAGTCATCTAGGCTCGCTGCCGTACCCTCCCCCTTTTCGCACGACCTACAGAAATCACAGAATTCTGCCCCTTTCTCTCGCCCCTTTTTCCCGCCCGTGTATTAGTATAATTATTCGCGCTCGCTCTGAAGATCGCCTGCCTGTTATTCTATTTCCATCTATGCGCAGAAGCTGGGCTGGAAGCGGACTGCTTCGCCCACCTCCAGCGCGGGTGGCTATGAGGAGGGCGATGAGTAGGTGGGTAGGAGGTCCAGGCGGAGCGAACAGACGGCCCAGATCACTTTGGGAATACATGCTCTGGTGGGCCCTACCTGGTGGGCAAGGCTGTAGTAGTTGAGCACCATATGAGAAGGCTCCTCCCTCGAGAGGCTGGGTAGTCCCTTCTATTTCACATCTTACATTTCGCTTGGTTGTGTGTGCCGTACACCGTGCAGATATACAGCGATATTTGTATGTGTTGTGAGCGGAAATGACATGGGGAAGAGGGAGCTTAGCTAGGTTAGAGTGAATCTGACAGTCAGAGACGTCGGGGCCCTAGCCTGGCAGCTGCGCACCTGCATGCCCGGTAGCCCAGGGTGTACTGGCTCGGTGTGCAGGGTATGGCGCTAGGGTGCAATGGCTATGTGTGCATGCCCGGTAGCCCAGGGTGAGATGGCGTTTTGTGTCTGGGAGATGCGGAGGGCAGTGGAAGTTCGCTCCCTTGGTAACCCTGGGATCCTACACCAGGGAGGGCGAGATGTACCCCCCGGCCGTGACAATATACGGCTGATGATGAGAAAGATGCATGCCTGCTTACTCGGGAGGCAGCATGGCCCAAGTATCGCTGCACCTGCAGCAGCAGTCGCAGAAGCTGCTACCGCTGCTGCTGCGGACATTCCGCAATTCATGCAAGCAAGTATTCATGTTACCATTGCTACTGCTACTGCTGCTGCTGCTGCAACGAACTGTTAGTGGGTATTGCTGCTAACAATGGCGGTATTTCACACTGTGACTTCCTATACTTACAAAGCACCCCGGGGGAAGGATGTGGCGCCACAACCAACGCCGCCACTAATGTGCCTGCGGGACGACTTCGTCAAAGCCCGCTCAAGGCAGGGCTGAAAAGGAAGGGCCTGAAGGGACGAGACGAGATCCATAATGATTATCGGCGGCTTCTCCGTTGTGGGTTTGGGAAGGAGAGAGAACGAAGATGGTAAAAAGGAGGAAGAAGAGGAGGAGGGGTGAAACACATATTGGCATAACGGAAAGTAGTGCAGAGGCGTACGTTTCATAACCCAGCAGATAGAGCTGCACACAGCAGGCTCCTCATAGGCATTTTCCAGGAGCGCAATCATGAGGGACTGAACGCTTATGCTGATGTTGATGTCAATGTTGATTGAAAAAGGTGATGCCCCAATTGAAATATGTTACCACCAGGTAACTGGTCATTGTGTCGGATATTACCACCGTACATATCCCACGCCTAACCAGGATACGCAGTTGGCTGGCACGCACGCTATGCTAACTCATCATGGCAAGGCGGGCCTGAGCAGGCAATCGCGTCCCAGCGCCTTGCGGCTGTCACTATATATCGGATTAGTTAGTTGTCTCGTTGTTCCAGATTTGTTTTCGTATAACGTAGTTTGCTTGGCTGGGGGTTAACAGGCTTCGGAGCTACTGACGAGGAAGCCGCGCTGGGTAGCTTGGGCGGGACATGTGATCGAACACATACATGGAGGAACGAGTAGCGAACTTGCTTTCATGATAAGAGAGGTTGGTGAGACCAGAAGGAGTAACAGAAGTTGGAATTCCCCAGAAGTTATGCTTGACATGCATGGCCACCTGCCCTTTAGTGGCGGCCGCCGGCCACCACATTGCCGTCCCCGTCCCCGTCATCGCTAGCGCCACCAGCGCTGGTGGCGTTACTCAGCATCTGCGGTGGTAGTGTCCTGCAGATAACCCTGCTGGTGGCCTCATCGTCGCTGGTGTCCAGGTTTCCATGGGGGCCGCGTTTGTTTGGGCCACTGTCCTTGTGGAAACCGTCTGCTGCTCCTGCCATGTCTCCGAGAAGAGATCCCATTTTGATTTATCGGCATATTGGCCACTTGCTGAATAGAGGAGGACACGGCGGACACCCGTGTCTACATGTTTGCGTGTATGAGGTGTCTTAGCAGGTAGCATACATATTAACTATCGGAGCTTACCAACCGGCTGACGTGGAAACAGGGGACGTGGGGCCAAAGCGCGTGGGGCTTGAGGATTGAACCTGCCGCCAGTGCGCCAGGTTTGGCAAATTGCACCACAACCCGTGTAATTAGCATACTGTCTGTACTTGCGGGTCACAAACCTGTCTCATTAACTTCGTACGGCATCGTGTCCGCTGCACCTGCTTGCAAGCTGTATCACTGAGGCGTGATGGACGGAACTGCCGTACTGCTAAATTGAAATGTGTGTCGCCGCTGTTGAAAGGCAAAGCAATGACGACGTTTTGTGTGTGTGTGTGTGTATGTATTGGAGACGGTGTATGAACTGTCGTACATGGATGGTGGGGAGTTTGGTTGGCCGCGCCGTCCTAGACGGCCTTATTATCACCTAGACAGTTTGTAATACTTCAACCACTAAACGCTATGTACGACAGGCTCATCGAGAATACACAGAAGCATGTGATTCCAGGAGCATGTGTTTAGTGCAGCTGTAGCGCACAGCAAGTTTGTATGTGTAGTTGCGGTGCTGTTCACCCCTTGCCTGGTAGTATTATGTGTTTATAATGGGTGATGGTATATCTTTTGTTGACTCAAGTAGCCTTGGGGTGTGTAAACGTTATCGTATTTCCATGCATAAAGTTTTTGCAGGCATTGCAGCACGTAGCAAGACAACAAAAGGTTGGTTTTACGGGTTAGAGTTGCATTTATTAGTCAATCCAGGAGGCGGCGTAATCAAAGTATCGTTTAGCTCCGGTAATAAGGATGATAGGGCATTCATCGTTCACTGGCAACCGCGGTATCAGGTTTCCCAAACGGCTTTTCACCGACCACATGTACTTTATCCGTTCTGCTGTGTATTACTGCTATAAGTATTCCATTCGGGCAAAGGCATTCGGTGGTGTATGTAGCTTGCGCGGTTTGGAAGCCATAATACAGGTAGCGGCTCCACAAGGGCTGTAGTGGTCGAGACCTGCAAAGGCCCCTCGAGATGCTGATGAGAAGGGGCTCATGCACCTGTATACCTTGGAAGCGTGTGCCGTACGTTTACGACTATTACAAAGGCTGGTAGCTCCAGCGCTTCACGGTATGATATCAGGTTGCTTATGTATATGTTGTGGAAATTCCACCTGATTTATACATATATGAGATATGATTGGATCAATGTCGGATCAGTGTAGCCATCAGCATCTGTGACTGTGCTTTACCTGGGAATTCTTAGCTGGACTGTACCTTTTTATTTCAAACCATATCTCGGGGCTTCCGCTTGCGCGATAACTTTGATTGCCGACGCGCTTTCAGGAAGGCCCCGAACCCGACAAAGCGCGGGTCAGCACAGGACCTTGCTTCACTTGGGGTAAGAGCAGAGCACCTCCGAGGACACCAAGGGTAACCGACACTTGTAATCGTAGCAATTAACGACCATCGTACAACGGTCAACCGTGTTTCGCATACCTTTTGAGTCCATATCGATGCACAGCAGCAATAAACCCAAGCCCATTCCGGTTGTGCTTCCAAAACACACACACACACAATTACACACACACACACAAGCAAAGGCATTGGATGCATGCAAAGTCCAATAATCATGTGTTCTAAATCGTCATGATTCTCTGATCCACGAGCACATGAAGAATCTGCCCTCATCACTCGTCATAGGGCCCACTGCACCGGCACTCAACCGAGGAGCTAACGTGCCGTCCTGTCCGGCCCCTCCGGACCCCCTCCGGACCCCCTCCGCCGCCCCGCCGCGTTCTCTGCTTTCCCTTGTTCGAGGTCAATCCGTCTCCTCCACCTCTGCCCACAAGCAGACGTCCAAACACTGCCACATGCATCTACACAACACACGCGGGATAACGCGCCCAATCGCAAACACACACACACACACACACACAAATACACACACGCAAATACACACACACACAAATATACAAATACAATGCTGAGCTGTTCTCACGTCCCCATTCATCAAAGGGCCATTGCGTCGCAGCGGGCGCAAGCCTCCAGCGCCGCCACCACGTCCCGCCACGCCTGCATCCATCCGGCGGCACGCACAGCCGGCGCTGCCGCCGCATCGGCGGCGGCGGCGGCTGCCATTGCGTCGTCGTTTCCATCGTTGCCGCTCTCACCGTGCATCTGCCCCTGGCCTATTCCCGAAATCCCCTCCACCCGCCTCCATGCTGGCTTTCCGCAGCTCATCACTTGCAGCTCCGAAGGTCCAGCCTCCCAAACCCAGCCCGGCCGCAACAGCCTTTTCACTGCGTCCTCGGCCGCCTTGGCTGTAACAGCGCGACGAGCCGATGCCACATCATCCAAGCTGTCGTCCGCGTATTCGTGATTTGCGTACTGCGCTGACACCTCGCCGGTGCCGCCACCGCCAGTAGTGGTCAAGAGACGCTCACGCCGCGGTGTCGCTGGGGCCCGGTCTTGTTCGTCATCCCGCGTGTGGCCGGATGGAGCTGAAAAGTCTGATAGATCGCTGGCGTCCGCGCCGGTGCAGTACGAGCCCGTATGATCCAACACCACGGCCGTCTCTAGCTCCCCAATCGCTGCTGCTGTCGACGCCAGCGCGCGCACCCAGCCTGCAGCGGCGGCGGCTCCCGTCGTCAACTCCTCTTGCAATTGCCGTACATGTTCGTACAGATCCTCTAATTCCGTTAGATGCTCCTCCAAATCACTCTCCCGGACGGACGCTTGTGTGATGTCAAACAATCCGCCTCTGTCGCCGCCGCCACCGCCGCCGCCGCCTTGTTTTCCCCGACCGCGAACTGGGTCCGAGACCTTCTGCTCCGCTGCTGCAGTGGGGCCCAACAGCCCCAGCTCCGCGAGCGTTAATATCATGCTCCCGTGTTGTCGTACAATGTCAGCGGCAGCCGCCAGATCCTCTGCGGTTGCCAATGCCTCCGTCGCCAGCATATCGGCGGCCGCCGTCTGGCTCCGGAGCCGGTCTCGGAGCCGCCTCAGGTGATGCTGTTGGTGCCGTCCCTGTTGCTGCTGTATGCGATGGCCACTGACCCGTGGGTCAGTGCTGCCATCGTCGGCGACCAGGAAATCCATCAGTATCTCGGATTCGCTTTGTCGCATGAGGCCGGCGAGACCACCTTCCTGAGCCGCGCCGTGAAGCAGCGCCGCCGTCAGCCGCTGTGAGCGGAGCTGCAATGCCTCCGCCAACAGCAACAGTCTGTCGTACGACTCGATGACACGCCCGCGGAATTCCTCGCGTGCCGCCGCGCCTCCCTGCTCGTGTTGCAAATGCGACCGTAACAGCTTCCGCAGCAGCACATCATCTGACGGCGACGGCGACGGCGACGGCGGTGGCAGTGGTGGAATTCTGAAGCCGCTGGCGGCAGCGGAGCCGCCGGATTTCACGCCGCTACCTTGGAGCGGCGGCCAAACGGAGAGCAGGGGCGCAGATCCATGAGCCATGAGCTCGGATATTTCTTCTGCAGCATAGCGTGTATGCCGCGCCGCGTCGAGCAATTTGGCGGCACCGCGTGCCGCCGCCAACGATGCCGGCAACGTCACCACTTGCTTCACGTCACCACAATACCATGCCGTACAATTAATCGCGTGGTCTCGGAGGATCCTAACCATCGTGCCGTACCGCGTCAGACCCTCAACATCCGGCCGGAACTGCGGGCGAGCCACGTCGGCATCTTTGTGGAGGTTGGACAAGTGTACGAAGCTGTACGGCAGCATCACACCCCAAATCAGCACCACCTGTAGCGCATTTAGCACGTAGCCCACCCAACGCCGCGCGGCGGCGCTTTTATGTCGACTTATTCGAGCAACAGTCAAGGTCCCGAGTGGCAGCGCCGTGCGGCGGTCAGACGTTTCCCGCACTCGCTTCTCAGGAGAACGTCGTCGCGGCGGCGGCGGCGGCGGCACCTCCGCTGCCGCCGGCTGTATTGCTGGCTGCAATTGTGGCTGCGGCCGCGGCCGCGGCGACGCTACCGGTCCGTCTGGACTCTTCAACCTCGCCTCCTCAGCTGCGGCGTCCGCTCGACCCGCGTTGCATAGCTCCGAAACCGCCTCGCAGGGCTTTGAACCCCGGGCCTTATACCATCCGCCCGAGACGTAGTCCCAAAGTGAAGCCCAGTTACTCTTTTGACCGACCCATGGGACAGTCCCCGACTGCGTGCCCACGACCTCCCCCTCTCCATGCGCATCTGATTCTCCGTCACTCACACACACATCCGCTGCCTGTGTCGGGACCTCAAGCTCAGTCTCAATCTCGCTGGCGACGAATCCGTCTGTCGCCACGTCTGTGCCGTCACTGCCTCTGCACTGCCCGTCGACGCAATGCCAGTGCCGCTGCTCCTGATGTTGCTGCGGTGAACCTGGAGACGCCGACGCTGACGTCGATGCCAACGCCGACGGCAACTCGTTGCCGCTGACGCCAATAACATCGACGCCAAAGATGACGCCACTCCTCGGTCTTAGCAAGCTGACATCAGCACCGCCGGTTGAAGGCGGCGGCGACGCCACAGGCAATGCTCCGAAACCGCCTCCTTGGAGCGTTTCTCCCGATGCAACCTCCGAATAGGAAAGGCGCTGCAGCCCCGAAACCACACACGCCTCCCCTTGACTCATCCATGTCCTGGCAGCGGCCTCCTGGGGCTGACTGCTCATACTCCGGCTGCGCTGTGGCGCTTCTGATGAGCCGTGCACCCTCGACGTCAGTCCAACGGCGGCGGCGGCGGCGGCGCCGCTAGGCACCGCCTGGGGTATGAAGGCGGTAGGGTGTACGGCAGAGGCGCGGGCCTGGAAGGGCGCCAGCGCCGACAGCACAGCAGCGCGCTCATAGGGAATCGGGGAGGTGGGAGACATAAGACCCATCTGAGCCGTCATGGCCGGCGACGGCGTGTTGGGTACCGTTGGCACTGCCGCCGCCGCCGCTGCCATGACTGGCGGTATGGTCTTTGCTGCCGCCGCCCCGTCCAAGCTATCTACTTGTGGCGCCGTTCGTTCCTTGGTCGGCATGAACCCTGGACTCCGACGCAGCGCCATTGCTGCCGCCGCCACACCGTCACTACCCCCGCCAACGTCAGAGCTGTTGATGGCGGCGGAGAGGAGCTCCGCCGCCGCCGCCTTGTGTGTCGGCGGTGGCGCCATGATGTGTTCCATCCCCATCTCGGCCACAATCTGGCAGAAATTCAGTGCCGCCACATCCCGCGACAGCTGTCCATGCCCCGACGGCGACGTCGACGGCAAACAGGGCTCCGCTGATGGCTGCTGCTCGGGCTGTATGCTGGTCTGAGTGCCCAAAGAAAGACTTGTACGGCCTACACCTGCCCATTCGGAACCTGCAGATTCATGTACGGAATCAACATAAGACGAGGGTTTGGGAAGCGACCCGAACAAGTGTGTATGATGCCAACAATGGCAACGAGCTGGTGTAGCATCGTAACGCTGTAGCGGTAGATATATCTTTGGTAGTGGTAGCGGTAACTTAGGGTTATATATGTGTGTAGGATAGGGGGGTACATCACCCGTGGCCACTAACCTGGCAGTCCCTACCTTCCCCGGTGTTTCGGGGCACCCTCATCCAGTCTCCCATGCCGACTTCTCCGAAAGCAGTGTTTTTCCCAGGTTCAGCACCCACCACCAGCATCCAGCGGAATCTGCCGAATCAACTAAGGCGTCAACTCCGCTACTGGTCAGCTCGCAGGTCACTTTAATTGGGGTCGTCACCGTCCATCGACATGGGGGCACCCTGCCCTTAACATTAGGGTCTTTGGCCCGCTCTCGGTCGGGGTAGAACATATATATATATTGCGTATACGGCTTTTATGATGTACGCCCAAAGTGACCGGTACCGCTACCAAAGATATATCTTCTCGCGTACCGCTACATATACGATATATATATACATATTCTGCAGCAACAATAACGGCTCAAACGGTCAACGGCTAACTGCAAGTGCACCCACTCGCGATGTGATTGTCCCCTGGGTCTGCCAGAGAGGCGTTCGGCTGGTCGTCAATGAAGGGTGAGTTGGGCGTCAGCAGCATGGTCTGGTAACGGGGCGTAGGAGGCTCCGAATCGCCCGCCAGATCGCCGGAAGTTGGCGCCGCTGCGCCGCCGCCACCACCACCGCCGCCGCTGCCACCGCCACTGACCGGATCACTTGTGGCGCTGAAGGAGCGACCAGTATTGGATGTGGAAATCCTGCCGAGACCGACAGCGACACACAGATAGAGGTGTGCGACTCCCGGACAGTGCCCAGGGCGTTCCATGCTAGGAAAGTGACACGGACGAGGACGAGCAAGGGGACGAGCAGGGGGACGAGCAAGGGGACGAGCAAGGGGACGAGCAGGGGGACGAGCAGGTGACGAGCAGGCGGACGAGGCTGTGGCGGCTTCACTCTCTGCATCTCGGATACTGCCTCCTCACCTCACACCTTACACCTCATTACAGACCTCCATTGCCCGCCTGAGCTCTCAGTCCTTCTGTTGCCACCACCGCTACAGCCAAGGCTACAGCCAATCCGGGCAAACCTTCCCCGCTGATGTCAATACCTGATGCCCCGTGCCGGTGCCAGTGTTGCCGTGTCTGCCTTCATCCCTTCATCCCGCCTTCATGCGCCTCCACAACTCAACCTTTACGTGACAATCACCCCTTGGTCCTACTTCGCACACTTATGGATCGCCCTCCCCCCCCCCTCCCTCCTTCCCACCCCCCCCTCCCCCCCCTTCCCCCCTCCCTCCCTCCTACCCCCCCCCCTCCCCCCCTCCCCCCCTCCCCCCCTCCCTCCCTCCTACCCCCTCCCTCCTTCCCACCCACCCCTCCCACCCCTCCCCCCCTCCCTCCCTCCTAACCCCCCCTCCCCCCCTCCCCCCCTACCTCCCTCCTACCCCCCCCTCCCCCCCTCCCCCCCTCCACCTGGACCCCACCTCCGAAGCACCACACTGGAGGTCAGGTCCAGGTCGGCCGGAGAGATGGCGGCGGTGACGGCAGCAACGTTCCCGCCGCCGCCGCTACCCCTCGCCTCCATGGCACCCCTCTGGCCTTCTTGGGGTCGTCCGTGACGTACGGCGTCCGCGTACGGCTCCATATCAGACGTCAGCAAAAACATGGGCGGCTTCAGTGCCGTAGTTACGTCCGGTTCCAGGTGTAGCAGCATTTCTCCAGCTGTGGCGTCTTCCGACCGATGTGGCACATCATTCGTCGGGCCGGGCCAGAGTCCCATGTCCTGCTTCGGGTCGTAACATGCGTCGCGTCGTCCGTCCGCGCTGTTGACTTGCCTCTGGACGGCGCCTGGTGGTGGCTGAGTGACGGCGCCGTCTGAGGATGCAGACCCCTCATTCGACGCCACGGAGGCAGCGATAGCTCCTGTCGGCTGAGCGACGCCAGCGGCAGCGGCGCCATATATGGGCGTGGTGCTCCATACATGTAATTGAGGCGGCGGTGGAGGCGTTGTGAGACCCGTTGATAGCGTCTGGAGATTCCTAGGTATCGCATGCGTTGGCTCTGCCGGTGCTGCCGTCAGTGCTGCCTCTGCCGCCGCTGGTCCAGCGGGCTCTGGGCCGGCGGCGGCTGGGAAAGCACGGACTGTTTTACCCTCGCCTGGCGGCCTGGCAGCGCCGCTGCCACCGCACCTGCCGATAGTATTACTGGCACCGCCGCCGCCTCCCACTTGCAGCCGGCGGAGGCCGCCAAGGTAGCCCTCTACCACCTCGTCGTCGTCCGCGTCGTCCGTTCGACCGCCCCGGGAATGGTCACGTTCGCAGCCAACAAAGATAGCCGCCTCCAGAGCCCCAATCATCTGCTGCGCCGACAAGTCCGGCACAGCTTCCGGCGATGCAGAGGGCGCTGCGGCCGCCCGCACCGTTTGGCGCTGTGCAAGCGCCGGCGGCAGACCCTTCCGGGCGGGCAGCGACTGTTGCAGCGGCGACAGTGGCGGCGGCGGCGGCGGCGGCGGCGGCGGCTCGTACATCGGCGCTTGTTGCCCTTCTTTTCCGGGGTCAGGACCACCGGACTGAGGGCCGGTGTGGATTGCGGAGGTTTTTGCCGATATGTCGGGGTCAGCGGTGGCGGTGCGCGGAACACGATGTGGAGCATTGCCGGTGGTGGTTGCCGTGGAGGATTTCGCCAACTGTACTCGGATGTCGTCTTCCTGCCAGGGCTCGAGCACCCCGAAGCCAGCACCGCTGCCGCCGCCTGCTGCCGCGGATGTTGCGGCTGAAACAGCACCGCCGCAGCTTTCAAAAACATCTGGTGTAGGGGCTGAGACTCTTTCATCGTACTTCGGCACCGTGATACTGCCCAGGATGGGATGGCAGGCGGAGGCACGTCCACTAGGTGATGGCGGCGGCGGCGGCGGCGGTAGTGAAAGCCCCTCATTGGCTCGCCGCCCTGACCTTGTTGTACCCGCGCCTTTAAAAGGAGCCGCAGGCATAGTCGTACGCGATGACGGCCGAATGTCATATTCGTCGCCGTACCGGTGCAGCGAAGGCGGTGGTGGAGGCGGTGGCGGACCCCAACTTTTCGTCACCTCCGAGTTATAGCGCCTGCCCTGCGCATCCATGCCAGACAAGTACGAGCGCAGGCGGCTGTAGCGAGCCCCGGCAGTGGAACCACCGTCCGTGAGGTCAGTCACATCCGACGTGTCCTCTGACATGGCGTCGTACGGCATTCCATGTCCGTACATACCGATACCGTATGGCATGAACAGTGGCGGTTCGTCGGGCCGCGGTTCGTCCGTATTCTCCCCACCGCTGTCGTCGTACGTGCGCTGTGAGCCGCCGCGCCGCCGTCGTAGCTGCGTCGGAAGCTCGTATTGTTCATCGTCGAAAAACGACACGCTCTTTCGCGCCGTGTGCGGGTGAGGCGCGGGGCGGCCATGGAACGGCGCCGCCGGATAGTGCTCCGACGGGGCGCCGTGAGAGGTGGCGGAGGTAACTGAGCCTGTGCGCAAAATGCCGCCGATATGCCGAATGGTGGAACCTCCGGTGACAATGCCAGCGCCGCTGTCGTTGAGGCCGTTGCGTGGTGGTCTGCCGCCGCCGCCGCCGCCGTTGCCGTTGCCGGCATGCGCCCCGTGGTTCACCAGCAAATCTGGCCCTGACGGATGCGAGCTCTGGACATGCTGGTTCTGATGCTGCCGTGTCTCTTTAGAGTAGATGCCTGTCCCACTGCTGCCGCCGCCGCCGCCGCCGGCAGTGCCACTGCCGCCGGCGGAAGGAACTGTAGCACTCTTGATACTGCCGCAACCGCCACTCGGACCAGCCTGAGGACGTCGCTTTGAATCTGGTGAGCTGTTGTTGCTGCCGCCACCGACGCCGCCGACGCGGCCGCGAAGCTGCGGTGAGTTTCGATGACGTGCGCCGTCTTTGTCTGCGCTACCGGGAGCGCCTTCCTCCGTTTGATTGGCCTGTCCCATTGGAGGAGCCTTACTGACCCCACTTCGGTGAGGGTTGCGACTAGGACCCATCATGGGGTGCAGCGGTGCGGCGGCCCGCTGCAGCGGCGGCGAGGTCCCTGATGAGGGCCGTTGCGGCCGTTGAAATTGAGGCTGCGATGGCAGCGGCGATGGCGCCATCGGCGTCTGAGCCCCGTGTTGGGAAATTGGCACACGAGGCAACCTGGCGGGGCGCTGCCCCCCGTGTGTATGCGTGTACGGAAGCGGTAGCGATACCGCCGCCTCGCTGCTTGAATGCCCAATGGCTTCGCCTGCAGCACCAACGTGGGCGCCGACGCCGATGCCGACGCCGACGCTAACACCCACGCCATCGACGGCCGCGCCGACGCGACCCGTGGTCTGCCCGTGGCCTCCGCCAAAATCGAATTCTTCCTGTCGTTCAAAAGGCTCGTCGGGGTGCTGGCGGTGGTGTTGGGGATGGTGGGAATGGTGACGAGGTGATCGCCTCGATCCACCGCGTCCAACTGCTGCCTCCTCCCCGACCGCTACTTCGCGGTCCACCTCCCCAACCGCTCGTACCTGCTGCTGCTTTCTACGGAGCCGGTCCGCGAACGCCGCCGCGTCGTGCCCGGGCAAGATTTCGTCATGCTCCATGCAGGGTCTCTCGTCGCCGCTATCGAGTGTGGGAGTGCCGCCATGTAAGTCGGCATTGCGCCAAACACGCGCAACGGCCTCGGCAGGGACGGTTCCGCCGTGGCTGTGGCTGTGGCTGTGACTGTGACTGTGACGCCGTGGGCCCATCCGCCCGGCCGCGCTGCGTTCATGCCCGAACCTGCCGCCGCCGGCCCTGACCGCGGCGGCGCCGGCAGCAGATAGCGGCGGGATCGGCGAGAACCGAAAGTCATGTTGGGGCGTTGATGGTTCAAGACCAGCGGAGCTTTGCCTGTCTACTTCTACAGACGCTGTGGCAGACAGAGGGCTTGTGACACTGCTAGTAAAACTGCCGAAGCGACCGCCAAGATCGCCGCCGCCGGCCGCTATGTCGCCGCCGCCGCTGCCGCCAATTATCCTCCCCCCGGGCGGCACCACAAGGCCCGATACCTGGAAGCTCAATCGCGTAAGGCCCTCACGCCGCTGCCGTGCTCGAGCTGCCGCCGTCAGCGCCACCGTTGCCCCCGGGTCGAGCACCTCATCGCTCCCGGCGGAGCCGCCTCCGTCGCCCCCGCCGCCTCCCCCTCCGCCGCCCTCCCCATCCGACCCCTCAGGGTAATCCTCCCCAGCCACCAAAGCCGGCACAGCGCTGATGCCCGACGCCAACGACAATGCGGGTTCCATATCCGTCGCCGCTGAGACCCCTTGCTCAATGAGGTCCACACCGACCCGTGGGTCGCCGGGTAATAAGTGATCCACGCCTTCAAGAAGGTCGAGCGTGTACATACCAATTAATTGCGCCTGCATGGGCTGCAATTGCGGTGTGTTCATTTCCGGCAGCTCCCTGCGGTCCTCTTCACCCCCTTCTGTTGGCGCCAATCCGACTAGTGATGGCCTTTGCTGCCTCACTGACTCGTACGGCGGATCTCGCGGCTGTGGATCTCTCCGAAGCGGCAACGTCGTCTCCGGCACCTCGTCTCGCTGCCCAGGCAGGACTGATTGTGGCGGTGTATTTGAGGACGCTGGTGCATCCAAAATAACAGTAGTATCGCCAGCTCCGACACGCGGATGCAGGCGTTCTACAGCTGCCTCAGCGCCATTGAATGAAGGGCCCTCAGCAGAGGCTCCATCCGGGCTTGCGCAGTCCAGACTGGGCTCGCCTGGGAATTCGCCGTTAGCGCATTCCGCGCCGGGCCTGACCGCCAAACCTTCCGCGTCACCACCTTCGCCACCGTCACCACCGTCACCACCGTCATTATCATCGGCGGATCTACCAACGCCGCTAACGCCACCACCGGCGCCGCCTTCGTCGCTGGCGTCGCCGCCACTTGCAGGCTCCAGGCCAGCTTCAAACGTCGGCGCGACGGGCTCACTTCCACTAAGGAAGCGGTCTAACAATAATGTTCCTGTCGCGGCTCCGCTGCCGCTTCGGCTGCTGCTGCCAGTCAATTGGGCTCCGTTAGCGTCACCGACAGCATCAACATGCCTGCTGCCGCCGCCGCCGCCGCCAGCAATGCGCGACGCGTATACCCATGGGTAGGCGCTGTTGCCCGTCAGCGCAATGGCCGGCTCCCCTAAATTTAAGGTCGATGGTACGGATACCGAGGGAACCGACGCACCGCCGCTACTGCCACCGTCGCCTGGGTCAATGTACGGCATCGGAGGCTCCCGTCCGCCAGCCCCCGAGACGGGCGCGGGGATTAGTGTGGGGGCATTAGTGTGGGAGATTAGCTCCCGGCGTTCTGAGGGCTTCATGCGGCGTTACCGGTGTCGCAAGCTCGGAGGCGCTCACCCGAATTGTTGCAACAGGGTGTTGAGGCGGGGCTTGCGAGCCTGTTGTGGCGGCAGTAGCTAGATTTAGGGCTTACAAGCTAGTCCAGAGACCCAAACCATGACCATGACCACACGTGAGCGCCCGGCCCTTGGAGGGTACAGACCTTACAAATCCTAAATCCTGCTTTAATTCTTGGCACCCTTGTTAGGCTCTAGAAATTCGCGGCCATGCAATTTGCGGCTCAAGGATGAACTTGCCGGAAGCAGCAAGGCGGTCAGCTGGAAAAAGTGGCGAAGATGAAGAGGGGCGTTAATACCTAGAACTAAAGCCAAGTAGAAGCCACCCTGTCATGACCCGCCAAGTACGCACCTGCAGCGCTTTCACGTGTTGGGTCGCGCCGCCGCGGTTCCATCAATCACTGCAGCGAAATTTGTCTCGTCACCGTCAGGAACGAAGTTTATGTAAATTGGTTCAAAATCCTTTATGCGACAAGATCAGGAGGACAAATATATTGTGACCGAACCATGGGTCATCAAGCAGGACACTTGTTTGTTCGTGAAGGGAAGACGCCACTGGTCCTTGGCTACCTCATTTCACAGCCCGTTGCCTCTGGTAAATTCCATCAAGTCAAACAATCTATGCACTTTATCGCACAATCCTTATTTGCGCAAAAGAACGCCGAACAAACTCTATTCAGTTGACGCTTTAGCTCAAGTATGTAAGGAAATTAAGTACAAAATACATTTTTCAATCTTCTACGGAAGTTGTACTTATTTCAGCGCCCTTAAGGCCGACAATCATGGAATTGGCTTTGGTGTCGATGACGCTGGCGCAGAAGGATTTACGTGATTCCAATCAGGGCAAGGCAAAAGGCTTAAAAATGCCGGTTACTGCTATGTCACGAATGTGCTTGTAACATATATTTAGCGGCGGGCAAGCCCTCGGCACCCCGGATTGCTGATGCGACCTGCTGCTAATCTTGCCAGCGCACCCGGTACGCACCCAACGGACCAATCGCCGCTACCGCCTCACCTCCGAATGTCCGAATTCCTGTGTCGGCGAATAGCTAGCTAGGGTTGACCGTCCGTTCGTTTCTTGCACTGTGATGTACAGTCGTCAAACAACTCCACGAAGTGGTGCTACGCGGCCAAAGAGAAGGGCCGAGGAGAAGGGGAAAGATTGTCCACTCCATGCCGTACGCCTCAAAGTTCAGCCGGCCACTCACCCCATGTTTTGGGCGAGGTTGCGCACGGGCAACATCCTCTAGCCAAAACCCAAATCTCATCTGACCGGATTACCTCTCCTCCCAAAGCTCGCTCAGTGTCTATGTACGTGTGTATATATGTGTGTTTGGGTGTTTGGGTGTTACACTGTGAGCGACTTGCCCGACGGCGCAGGGGGAAAGACGCGGCTTCGAAAGTTTGTCTGTCCTGCAGTGCGCTCCAGTGTTTGTTTCGATTTCGGAAGTCCTTCTTTGGGTACAGGTCAGGTAACGAAAAACCCTTTTCCGTTATAGTGGTTACAAACTTACAATAGCGAAAAAAGCTAGGGGGCCTTTGGCGCCCCCTCAGAGCATGAAAACCCCTGAATACCACCTGGCCCCAGATCTTAGGAGGTTCACTTTGTAACACGGGGTGCAATAGAGCGTGATGCCGGGATGCAAGTTCCCATATTACAATCCTCCTCACCCTGCAGCGAACGTCCTCGGCTGCCCCTGGCACCCTGTAGGGCAGCTTGAGCCTTGCATCCGACGAATGGGGTTCTTTTGTTTTCCCGGCATTAACGACAACTTTCCTTCATCAGGGCGGCGGCTCGTAACCCTGACACAGTGCCAGCCCGGATATCCACCATAGGGCAGACGGCATTCATGCGCATCCTATCGTGTTTGCATCACCCTGAATATGCTGGTAGGGGTTCGACCCAGGGGCCATGTGTCACATCCTAGCAATTCGTACCACTGTAACGCAATTCGCAATAGCTTGTGCGAGCTACCCTTTTACACATTTGATTGATGGCTCCTTCTCACTATTGCTCTGCATTTATCCGTTTGTAATTGCTGCTCACCACGTGACCAGGTGGAAAACTGGAAATGGTCTCTGTGTATGGAAATGTGCTGAACTTCGATAAGTCCTGGGCATGCATGCACATGCAGAGGGGCTTTAGGCTGGAAAACCTCACTGACCTGACCTGGTGGAACTGCTTGCCATTGACTATGAACTAGCTTGACCATTTGCTCTTCTTGTTGAAGTCAGCAAAGCGCCCGGCCCCTAGTGGGCCGTATTACTTGCTCTGACATTCTTTCATATATGAGTGTTGCTCACATTTCAACACTTCTGTCTTTGGAAGAGCAACAACGTTGGGGGCTTCATATCATCATTCGTATACGTACATTCAGAAGTTTTCCAGGCAAAAATGCCTCTTTTGTGTGGTATCCTGGGATGTCTATGGGTAGTGTAGTGTCCAAGATGGACCGTGTACGGTCATATTCCAATTGGGCCTGTGCTTAGGCGGACGCAACAGAGATACAACATTTTGTGAAATCTACCAGGCGTTTGGGCCCGGTGCCCCAGCAGTGGGAGGGGGACTTTGACCCGGGGCTAACATCTTCAAATCCCCTCAATACAATCGTTATACCCTATTAAGTCCATATATTAAATCTATTAAATGTAGTTCAATTGAAATATCTTGAAATAATTGCTCGTCTTGGATTATTATTATCCCATACACATCCCAGGATCGTACACCTTTACCATCCATCACAAGTAACCATCCCAAGTCCCGAGCAATTTTCCTGGTTACTGCTTCTGAAGTCCAAAATGTTTTTTTTAGTTACAAAAACGTAACTAGTTACTTGAAAAGAACACTGGTGCGCTCATCCCATTGCTCGAGCCAGCAAGGGCGCACAAACCTCACGAGCCTCAAGCCGCTACTTAAAGGAACAAAGCCTCAGCCAACCGCACCAGCGTCCAGAAGGAGAGGGCAAGACAGCGAGAGAGCAACCCCTACCACCCAAAACTAGGAATTTCCCTCTCCGCCACGTCCACTGCCTCCCTAGCAAAGAGCTGACACTCCCACCCAGGGACACTATAAGGAAGGGGGACAAAGAAGGGGATGTGTGTGTATGTGTATGCGATATGTGTGGTGGCTGGCGCCTGGCCCCACCCGGTACCGGCAGGAAACTCCCAGGTCGGCTGTCCTCCCATGAAAGCAGACCTGAGTGACACAAACATACCTACACGGCAAAGTGATAGCTGGTTCTCTAGGCTGGAGAAAGGCTACGGGACATGCAGGAGGTACTACCTGGCCGAAACCAACATCGCAGCAAAGCGGCAAAGATTAAAGGCCCTGTTTGTGTGCGTGTGGGTCCGTGCGTTCGGCAGCTGAAATATCCGCTTAGTTCCGGATCCCTTCTTCTCAAGCGATCCTTCCTTACAATCTGGTTTGCTTTGCACTGCTGTCCAAGCCGGCCTTCGATCGGCTGGATCGAGATAGGCCGTTGTTATTGTCGTTGTCACCATCATCATCACTGTCCCCAGCTCTGTAGCCATGTGTTTTACAAACATTTGACAAGTGGAGAGGGGAGACACTCCGCTAAAGATATAAAATTGGCAAGTTGGTCAGCAAATCTTTGTGGCGCTGTTCGGGGCGCAGCAGGACGGGGGATCTCCCATGGGACGCACGCTTGCGAGCTGAGGATGGCTCGTGAATGGGAAACGAGAGGCACCGACTCAGAGGAGACAGAACGGCTGAACTGCTGGGGTCTTATCTTGTTGGAGTGAGTTACGATGATAGTTTGAGATGTCCGCCATTGCAAGCGGGTTGTCGCCTTCATGGGTCATGGGTCGTTTCCTTCACGCGCTAACAGGCTGGGCAGGTGTTGGCCCCCCATGCGGGCTGGCTTCAGATGCTGTGGTACCGGAATGGGGGGGGCCCATTCACCGGTGGACTCTAAGAGGAGTTGAATCTGTAAGGCAGATAGATACGTCAAGCCAGCCACATACCATGGGATTGGCGGAGAAGACCGGTACACATAGCCCGCTGGTCCTATAGGCGTGGAAAGAATGCTGACCAAAAGAAACTCCATTACTGAATTTTAGACCGCCGAGGCAGTGGGCGCACGTCATTCAAGATAGGGATGAACGAAACGTTGAATGTTCGCAATCGTGCGCTCTTGGCTACAATTTTAAGTAACCTCCGAGACCACCCACCGCTGTTGTGCCGGGCTCCAAACAAATAGATTATTAACTGTTATAAACTACATCTATAAAAGTTCACTTCGTTTCTGAGATACTAATAACAGGTAGCCGTGAGGCTATTTTACAGGGAGGCAATTACAGTTGCATCTGCCGCACAAGCCAAGCATCGCCATGAGTCGCGTTATCCACGTTGCGTCTAAAGAGGAGTGGCAGAGCCGCTTGGCTGAGTCTCGATCTTTCGGCGGGAAGGCCGTCATAGCTGATTTCACTGCCAAGTGGTGCGTACATAAATGAAAAGTAATGAATTTCCTATTATCCTGAGGGTTAGCAAGGTCACAATTATTGTTCCTGCAGGTGCGGGCCCTGCCAACGCATTGCGCCTATTTACGATAAGCTGTCGCTAGAGAACCCGGAACTCACTTTCCTGAAGGTGGATGTCGACGAGCTGCAGGTGAGTGCCGAGATGCCGTTTTACGGAAGTGTGCCAGTTGGAAAGTTATTACCAAAGTTGTAGGCCCATGCTACGGCAATTGGAAAGTTGGAGATGTTGATAAAACACCTATGCTCATTACGGACCGAAGCCGCTCACGCAGCGGGACTTGTTTATCGGTAGTTTACCGCGAGCCTCCCCTTGTCCCACACAGGACGTAGCAGCCGAGTGCGGTGTGAGCGCCATGCCAACTTTTATGGGCTTCTTCAATGGCGAGCGGGTATGCTGTATAATGCGTGTGTTTTCGGGGGCTCACATCGCATGTAAAGTAGAACTGGGTTACATGTTGATAAATGTTGCGTTATGTGATCTTTCAACTTGGGGCGCCGGTTTGTACGACAGACGTAGGAGGCGGTAGGATTGCAGTCGCAGACATCATCTAATCTACCGTGCATTCTGATCTTGACACAAACCGACGTGTCCTCCCCGTGCCCTTGGTCAGGTCGAGGTGGTTGTGGGTGCCGATATGCAGAAGATAAATGCTCTCATCATGACGTACGTACTGAAGAAATCTGATCATGCTTTGTCTAGTATTTTGTTTAGTATATATTATTTATCACCGTATCAATTGCATGTACAGGCTGAACACCAAGGTTGGCGCAGGCAGTGGTCAGAAGCTTGGTGGTAACGAAGCATCTGCCGAAGACTCAGCTGAAGCTCGTCGCGCACGCATGTTGGCAGCGGCAGAAGCTCGCAACAAGGCGGTATAAATGAGGTGGAAATAGGAGAAAGGAAGAAATTTATTGTAAATCTTACCTGTTCTACTTCAAATCATCGTAATCCTCGAAAATGAATTCTTATGTCAACATTGTTTACATGAATAATACACCGTTTCAGCTTTTGAGCACACAGATCCCTCCACCTGATGTCCTTCCAATACATACTCGCACTGCACAAAATCGCGCGCATGAAGTGGCAAAACAAGCCGCTATGGGATGACTGCGGTGCAATATTTACCATCTCCAGCCGACACGGTGTTCCTCATCAATAGGCAGCCAAAGACGTTAGGCACAATCCCACATACAACGCTCATGATGCAACTCTTGCCTGACGTCGTCAGCTCCGAGAGTTTGCTCCCCTTCGCTTAAGCTGGGACGACATCCTTCTTTAGGATACGCTCGTACACTTCGCGCACCTTGAGACCAACAATGGTCTGGAACAAACCAGTACCATTGTTGGATCCTGGGAAACCGCTATTCTTCAGCATCTGCTGGGTAATCTCGCCATAGAACTTGGCGCTGGTGTTAGACAGATGGCTCTCGACGTAGATGAGCTCCTCCAGCTTGTCGAACTGGCCGTCCATCTCCAGGACGGAGACCTCCTGGCCGTACCACGTATCTGGGCCATAGTACATCTTGATGCCTGCAAGATGCAGACAGATACAAAAAAGGCAATAAAGTACTTTGCTGCCACCGGCCAAGATCCATGCTGCGAATATCATCTTCGTCTAGGAAGAGCGGGCACTAGAATCCAACATCTCACAACACTGGTGGTAAGTCCTTACCCGGGAACGAGCAGGTCAGCTTTCGGCCGCAAGGGATCCAGCTAATAGTGGAACCTTCATCGAACAGGTAGACTGGGTCGAACATCTTGCTGCCCTCCTTCTGGATCAGCCGCACGCGTAGGTACTGGCCCTTGTCATCCGGAACCAGCTGGGTCGGCAGCACCTGTATGTTAAGAGCACACACCGCTGGTTTGAAACAGGACTATCATACCCACATGTAGCCTTCGTGCTAAAGGATTGAAATGCTTCGGTGTCCAGATGGAAAGCGCTGATAAAGCGGATGCATGGGGGCGCATTAGGTCAGGCCAACAGGTCATTGGTTCCAGCCAGTGAACTCAACCCGGCAGCGCGGTCCCCACCTGTGGACAAATTCACTCACAGCGCCCCCATGCAAATGTCTCTCCGATCCCGATCATGCAAGTGGACACTACACGCACCTGGATGATCATGTCGGCATCCTTCTTCTGCGGATCAATGTATGCATCGAAGTCCGGCTTGCGGGCCTCGATAGAGGACTTGATGGCTTGCAAGCTGTGACCACGCTCAGCCATATCACGCTGAATCTTCCAGGCAAACTTAATGTCATCGCTGATGTCAAGGTAGATCTTGAAGTCCAGCAGGTCCGCCACGCGCTTGTCGAAGAAGGGGTGCAGGCCCTCAATCACCAGAATCTGTGGGGGACCAAGTACACAAGACAGAGCACCACAATAATACTCGGGTGTGAGTGCCGGATCAGACCGGAACGAAAACGGAACACTTGGTGAACTTCAACATACATGCGCAACTAAGCTCTAAAGGCTAACGGCTATTGAAC
The DNA here is from genome assembly GCA_030268105.1 of Volvox africanus. Lineage (NCBI taxonomy): Eukaryota > Viridiplantae > Chlorophyta > Chlorophyceae > Chlamydomonadales > Volvocaceae > Volvox > Volvox africanus. Next base: position 1,426,271 of record BSDZ01000010.1, on the reverse strand, counting down.
GAATGAGAGGATATTACCAAGCAGGCAGACAGAGAGCATTCTAGTTAACTTACGTTGGGAGAGTCAATCTTCTCCGGAGGGTCAATCAGGCCAGTCACGTGGTTGTAGATAGGCTTGTCCACGGCCTTGCCCTCCTTGAGAGCCTTGACCTGGTTGTACATCAGATCGAAGTTCTGGGCCTCAGGGGCCAGGGCGGTGACGCCCTTAACCTTACGGCCGTTGCGATCCAGGCAGTGGTAGTCGTCCAGGCAGATGACGGTGGTCATGTCGCTGATCAGAGTGTTCGAGTCAGGGTTGCCGCCTGCAAAGCGGTACGGAACATCATGGAAACACTCGTTCCCGAGCCCCACTCAGCTATCTCCTGATACGCCCCGGTGCATTCAAGCATTCCGATTGCTGGTCGCTATGCGATAATTTACAGTTTGTAGAGTGCTCCTTTCTGTTTCATTTCCAAACAGGGACAGGCTGACAAGCCTGACGGTCTGAAGGCAGCAGACTTTGCGTTAGGCCTATATCATTAGATGGCGTTTGATTAATCAGTTACTACATCCGAGTGTTCAACTGGTGCGCTTGCAGGCGTTACGCGAGAGGGCTCGTGAAACTACTGCACTGTGCCTTACCAGCCGGGGGCTTCGGCACACCACCGAAGATGCTGGTCATGCGGCGCATGAAAGTCGACTTCCCGCAACCTGCAATAACTCAACAAGTTAATGGATGAAAGCGACGCGCGTCTTTATTAGCACATTGCCGCAAACTCTTTCTACGCACCGGAGTCCGCAGCCAGGCCGATCACCACAGTCTTGTCCTTCTGAGCTTTGACCACCAGAGCGCGGCGGCCGGCCTGACATTGGGGAGGGGATAGGAACCATTCAGGAAAAGCCGACCAAAAGCGTGCAAGCTTCTCACCGAAGAAGTGCAACTGCAAGATGCATAGCTATAGCTTAATAATAAGCTTTATTTCCTATTTAATGACAAACGCTGGCCCTTATTGCTACACATTTCCGTGGACCTCCCAAACGACTCACCCGGCTCGCGGACACGCGGCTCTGGGCGATAGCCCTGCGTGCATAACACGAACATTTCCTTAGACAGACCGTCGTAGAGTTGAATGGAGCCAGTTAAGTGGCACCGCCAAAGGAGCGCCTGATCTGCTCGTTTGCGAGGTAATTTCCACCCCAAGGACCAATGAAAGGTATACCTGGGAGCAGGGGCACGCATTGTGAAGGCCATGATTGAAGCGGCTCGACGCAGGATGCACACAGAGCAAGATGTATTTGTCGCTCGGAGGCTCTTATCCTGGGGGTTGCACGGCTTATCCGCAGTACGGCGCGAGATGCACGAATGTACTTTGGCTTGGACTGCCCGCACTCATTGGGAAATGTTTACTTGCTTATGGCTTCCGTTACTTTTGATTTTGATCGTGAAGTCATCGTCCAGGAAAGCGTTTGCCGGCTAAAAGTGCTGAATAAAGTTCCGGCAACCGCCGGCATCATGAACAACATAATGCAATGATGTTTATTAGATTCTTTGCTATCAAATCCAAATTGTAACTTCTCGCTGTTGCACTTGCCGTCAGGTTGCCGACCTAGGGCTTACGTATGGAACGCAAGCGAGACGATTTGCCGTGCATGTTTAATTTCTAATAGTGATCAATTTAAGGTCATGTAATTACCCGCGTGGTTGGAAATGCACTGGCCCAAGGGTCTTTATGAGGCGCTTGCCAGCCTGCGCTGCAGTCCGGTGAACTCACGGGAATAATTAACAAAATCCCTGGACATACAGTTTAGGTAGGAGTTCCTAGTGGGAGTAAATCTGCTCTCTTGGGAACGAAGTTTGTGGCTATTGATGGCGATTTACGACTTTACTAAGTGGGTGTCATGTAGAACCTGCACCATGTCCAGAAGCACAGAAGCCCAAATGGTTGAAATCGATCATGCATGTCGCTTAGCACTTAGCTGTGGACAAGCAGTTAGCAATTTTGACGGGATCCGGCAGGAAGTATCATCGGGACGCGGCGCTAAGTAAGGCCCCTGCCTCTGTCAGATGAACCAAGCGCCTCCGTCCTGAGTTAACTAAGTTAGCCTGGCACCTCGACCAGATGAGTTTGAGGGGGCCACTTGTAGCCAGATAAATTCTGGACAGCTAGATACGTTTTCGCTTAGTAGCCTGAGGTAGTCAGGGACTTAGGGCTGTCAGTTTTCAGTTCATCAGATGATAAATTTGAAGTATGTCATGCCCTGGTAACTGACTAACCATCCAGGACTTCCTTACAGATTCACACATATTCAGGGACGTAGTTGAGGGCATATCCCCACAAATGTTCACAGTTTTTGGCAAAGGGATCCAGGGACAGATAGGCGGGCAGTTCAGCCTCATGTTGTCGGATGGGATGAATAAGATTGCGAGACATGCACGGACACTACCCTCTCCTACATACCGTACAATCAGCCGTGACCAGCGAACTACAACGGGTGATCCGCTATGGGAAGGTGATAGCCAACGATATCATTTAGAGGCAAACATAGGTTTTACATGCCTGCAGAACCATGCATATGCGAAACCAAGGCTTTCCTTGTCGGGTCACAAACTCATACCGTTGGATACTGGAGGCACTCATTGGGAGGCAGTGGACACATGTGAGTTGCATGCCGCAATACCGTTTCGCCTAAATGTGGCATGCGGGGAACAATATGCGGCAGGAGGGGAACAATAGCTGAGGATGATTGTTATAAGCTCTATAAAGAAGACCTAATACGCCCATATGATTGAGTTGCCCTGAACAATGACCTGAGCCCCGTTCCTTACCACGTCCAGTGATGCGGACCCATCCGCCTCAGTTAACGTGGACATCTTGTGTCTCCATGATGTGGCATCTATTAAGTTATCAGCAAGGACTGCTCTGATCCGGATGTGAATGGTTCACATACTTGTGATACAGCAAATTGCCTTCTCAACAGCACGGCAACGGGAAGTCATTGCCGTACAAAGTCCCGAACAAAAATTCTCTATTGATGAAGTCTTGCTGATGTGTGCTGATCGTTCAAATTAAGTCGAACACTCATTTCAGTTTACTTGTTCTGGAAGTTTTTCGAAGGAAAACTTCCCTCTCACGACATCGACTTTAGACTTTCTGGAATATTCGGAATTCCTAAGATAATCGTGCATGACCTGTGCTTAAAGACAGATCGGGACTTTGCCTTGGCTCGGTGAGCCGACCAAAGTAGCTACGAAGAGAATGGTGCGATCATTGTTGCATATCAATAAATGGATTGGAGCGGGCCTTTGGTTTGGCTAACAGGAGGCTTCGTTCTGTTCTTCATGGCAAAGTAGTCTATGTACGTTCGAGTAAAGCGCCTTAAGACGACATACTTTTTGCATGTGGAACCCACGGACACTGTGCTGGAAGTAAAACAGAAGCTTCAGGAGCTTGTCGATCAGGTAGGCTTCATTAGTGTTGCATAGGCCCCGGGACAAGGCTTTGTCACCTTCGGGAACGTGTCCTAGTGTTACTCGACCTTGTTTGTTACACATTTTACTTCGAGAGCAATAGAGCGTTAGTAACGTAAGGTTGCCTGGCTTTCTATGGACAGCCTCCAGAAAGCCAACAACTCTACAAGGGCTCAACGGTGCTGGAGGACGCACGGAAGCTGACAGATTTAAAGGTGGAGAACGACGACGTATTGGCGCTGTGTTACCTTCAACCAGGTGGGTGCGTTCACGCTTATACCCTTCCGTGTCACCTTGTAATACAGCAGGCATCCTCCTCCCCATGGTGGCCTTCCGCAGACGGAACCTTCGAGGCTATCAACATCTCGACATTTGAAAGCGATAAGCCAGAATAATTTGACGTACGGCTAATTGATGTCCTGCCAACCGCCGCTGGTCCCAACGTCCTTCCAATCGCCCAAAGGAAACTCGTTCCGTGAGGTGCTCAGGTCACAGCCATGAAATGAGGCGTCGGCACATATATTACTCGAGCCGGATAACCATAAGCCGGACGGGATACAGGTATTACGACGTCCCTCGGACTGTAACAAGTCTCCATCTATTCGCCTTCCTAATTACCACACGCCCAATAATCTACGCAGTAAAAGAGCAGCTCTTGATGATGTACTAGCTGTAGTACTTTGACCGTAGCCAGAGAAGTAGCAGCACGACGGCTAAAACGACCGCTAGAGGAACGTACTTGCGAATTAGAGCCTGTGAATGAAAGGAGAGGGGTTGGTTTGGGTGAACGCGACACACGACAAGTTGTCCACAATTGGGCAGTATGAAAGGACCATTAGCCACCCCACCTGGCGGTGGAGATCCTTTGCTCGCGAGGCGTATTGTTTGGATTCCGCAGCAAGAGTGCTCGACATTTTCGCCATGCCTGCACAGGACGCATGATTAGACTTTTGCAGATGTTCTTTGACCACTAACACCCTCAAGCGTGCACTTAGCAAACAACGCGAAGCCAAGGAAAGCGCGAACCCTCCATAATCATACAGAAGAAGTCAATAGATTAGTAGAAGCCTACAGATTATTTATACGTTCTTATCTGGCCAAAGAAAAACACACCCGACACGGGTCTTTTGCCAGCCCTGATACTTACTGTCAAGCTTCTCTCCTTGCCCCAGGACCTCCTGTATGTTACGTGTCATGATAGAGTGCACCTCCGCTAGATCATCGTTGAGCTTGGACAAGTTGCGCTGCGTGCGTGTATCAAGGTATAGCTTCTTGGTCTTCTGAATGAAAGTATCTGCATGAAACGACGTGTAAACGTATGTCAGTATACGCTCACGAACTCCCTTCCATTCCCCATGGCCACGCCTCTAAAGACTCTAAATTGCCAAACGACAAGCTGGTGGAACTTGGTGAGAAACAAAGTTGATATACATCAGAAGTGAAAGCCCTGTTCAGCATTCGCTGCCATGGTTTCTGATTTGAACCTCCAACCGAGCTTGACCGACAACCCGCTCCAAACGAAATCCGTCTTTACACAAGAAAACGTCCACCCGGTCCTTGGACAGTGGGCCCCCCAATTCCTGCCGTTCCCAAGGGAAGACCCTTTGGAATGAGAAATTATCACTTGAATACATTAAAGAACGCATGGGTGCATGGAAATCGGACTTACCGAATTTTATGAAGGCATACGGCCTGCTAACCGAGTGCACTTGCTGCCCGTACAGCCGACTGAACTCGTTTAAGAGCTCCTCTAGATATTGGAACGCGAGCTTCTTAGGGTAGCCCTTCTCCGTTAGCGTCAAGTAGCATACGCCCCCGTCGATCAGGTAATGAAAGGTGTACTTGCCCGATTCGACGGACAGCCTAGGTGCTTGGTGGCTTGGTTGTTGTGAAACCTTCTTCAGCAGGCTCTGCGCGCCCATCATCCCCTTGTCGGCAATGCAGAGACGAGGCACCCCAAAGGACACGTTATCTCACCTTCGCCTGTGACTTGTACGCGTCGATCTCGCCGTCTTTCTCACTGTCCAGCCCTTCCGCTAACGGCAGACCATCTTGAACGCGTGCTATTAGCGTCAGCCGCACCATGAGGGGCTGCCCCTTCCGTAAAATGCTCCCAGAGTCTGACTTCGGTTAACTTTGAACCTTTAGATCAGTGATGATCAGAAATGCATGTTATTAAATATTGTTAATAATATATATTACCTAAAGCTTAGGTTGTTACTGAAGACGAAAACTGTAACAGTTTCAGCCGTGCCTGTTGTGCTTGCCACAAACAATAAGCATCAAGATCTCATCCTGCTTGTAAATGAAACCGTTAGTATGCGATCTTATAATCGCATCTACCGGCAGCGACCATTTCCTTACCTGTCGCGCTGTAGGCACCATGACTGGTACGGCACTTTCGGTTGACACTTTATCTGTCGCCAGCTCCCATAATCGAAGGGCTTCCTATGCTTGTAAGTCTATGTCACGTGTATGTTTTTCCTTCTATAGATCTAACCATACTGGCTTGGAGTGGTAGCCTCGGAGGAGCAAAAATGCCAGTTGGACCCCTTTTCGTGTGGGACGGCGATGTGCAGCCCTCAACTTGCTTTTCTTGTTCGCTGTCTTGATAGAGCTCCAGAACTGTTTTCGCACGGGGCAAGATGGAGAACAAGGAAAGGCTGTTCTAGGGCCCCATTAGCCCATCCCCGAATATCTCTGCTCGCACTTTTCTCCGACCTCCCTGCCCCATGGGTCGATGTCGAATATTAATATAGGACACCATGACACCACAGGACCGTAGAAGGCTCAACCATTACAATTGAGAACTTCAAACATCCCGTTAGCGGGAGTACCGTCCTAATAACTATGCGCATATCCAAACAGCCGCCCGCCAATGTATCTTTTACAACTTAGGTAGCCCTCCCCAGCCTTGCCTACATGCAGTCAGTACTGTGGCCATCGCCTAGAAAGCCATCAATTCTTACGAGCTGCTCGGCCAACGGCACAGTATGCGCCGGCATGGTTTGCAAGGTTTGCCGTGTCTCCAGTGTCTCGGTCTTCAGCTCTCAACACGAAAGCATAATGGTTCCCCACGCTGCACCTCCACAGCACCTGAAGACTCCATGTAAGCGGTGCACCGGTAACCAGTGATGCTGTATGTGCCAGGCCGGAATACGGACACCTGCACGGGTGCAGAGTTTGCACATCAGCGTGCCCGAGCATCTGCGTTAAGGTCATCTGCATAAAGATCACCTTTTCATCGCCCAGATGGGCACTCGCACCGAAAGAGAACACAAATGATGTTGAAATGCCCATTCAGTACGTAGGGCTCCTACTTGCCGGTGATTTGTGGCATTGTGGCATTGTGCGCTTGTCCCTGACTCATCTATCCTCCCTCCCACCATCTCACCCTTCCCTTATCCCCCCGTCCCCCGTCATTCAATCCCCCCCTTACCCCCTTACCCCCCTCATTTAATCATCCCCCCTTCCCCCTCCCCCCTCCATCATGACTAGTAGTTCAGATGAATGCGATTACTGCTTGAGCGCCCTCCCAAAGGCCTGCCGTCCTCCCCCCTGCGTCCTCCAACGCCAGCCCCTTACCTGTCACCCCTCGCATCCATACACTATCAAAATGTATCCCCAGACGTAACGCCGACTCTTTGTCACGCTTAAAGTTCGTCAACTGCCCTCGAAGACCCCGACTTACCGCCAATGGTATCTCCACTTCTCCGCCCGGCTTTACCCGCGGCACCGCCACGGAGGTTGGACCCACCCAACAGAACTCGGCGCAGGGCGGCAAACCCGCCTGGTATGTAATCGACATCACACCGCCTCCCATACTAATGGCCGAGGCAAGGCCTCCTGGCGCCGCACCGTTACCCCCGGTGGGGCCAGCGCTTGCCAGGCCGGCCGGCAGGCTGCCGCCCGTGGGACCAGCGTAGGCAGTGCCTGGGACGCCAACGGAGCTGCTGCCGCCGTGGCTTAGCGAGGCGGTAGTGCCCAGGTTGGCGCCCGGACTGGAACCCAGAATAGATGTGGAAGCCTGCCAGCTGTGCAAAGCGTCGCTGGATTGCCATCCATCACCGACCTGTGCATGCCGGTACCCGGTATGGAGAGGGTGCTGGGATCTGGGCAATTGCGAGCTGGATGTTTAGTGCATGCAGGCTATGACGAGAACCTGCAACTGCATCAACGTCTGCACTATCCAACGGGTTATGCGCATCCGCTATTGCTATGGCATGTCACTACTGTCGAAAAAATACATTCGGATTGCAGAAAACGCCTACAAGAACGCGATGCGCTTGCACAGAGACCGCTGCCCAACAAGTCGCTAATGCATTTCTTATTACTTGTGCATTCCACCAGTTACAAGCCTTGTGGACTTGCTATGGCAGTGGATACAGATGCAACAAGGGGAAAACTCCCAGAAAGCTCGCCTCACGACCCTGCGCACCTCGACTTGCAGCCGGGCCTCGACTCCCATGTTGTTTCGCACCATCAGCCGCAGCGGGACCACTGCCAGAGTGCTGCGCCGGAAGTCATGGCGCACGACAGGGCCCGAGCTCCCAGCACTGCTCGCAGCACTGCTCGCGCCGTTGGGACCAGTCAGCAGCATCCGGATGGGCGTCGTCTGAGCCTGAGCATGTAGAGACCACATCAACGACGAGAGTGGCGACAAACGTGGCCATAAACCTCTCCATATTATTGATAGACAAGACATGTGTGCATTGGGGTGTTCAGCGAACCACAATTGGAAACGTTTTAATTTTGAAAGTATAAGGGTAAGAATGCATTCCCAGTGCAATAGACACAGACCACCAAAGCAATGGATGGTATTTGCGCACTTATCATGCCTCTCCTCGTTACGCCCATTGCTCGACGATTTGCGCAAAACATCATCTGGAATCATAGCCCACTGCCCATAGCCTACAGCGCGGCCGCCCACCTGCAAGCAGCCAGATAGATCGCGCCCAGCCTGTGGCTCGTACGGTCTGCACAATCCAATCCGTTGCTGGCCCTGGTGTGGTCCCGTCCGTGTGCTTGAGGCCACATGCCACAACAGCAACAAGTCCAGGGGAGGGTCCGCCAGGGGTACTACCTGCCCCGGTCGCCCAGGGCCCGAGCCACCTGGCGCCACAGCCGGGGTCAGTGTCGCGGCCGTCCTTTCAGTCCCTGCCGCGGGACCCAGTGCCCGCATAGAAGCCGTTCCCGGCAAGAGAGCTCCTTGCGGTCCACCTTGCGCCGGATTGAGGCCTCCCGGCGCGACCACTCCAACTGGGCCGCCGTAGGTAGGGCCGCGCGGAAAACTTACGTTGCTTTGCAGCTGTGGGGGGTGCTGTTGTGGATGCGGGGCCTGCTGCATGAGGCCGTGCGGGCCCGGTCCTGCGCCGACACCTGAAGGAAGGTGCGACACAGCAGCTGCACCTACTTGGGCTAGAGAGGGTTGAGGCCCGGGCGGTGGGGCAACGACGCCCCGATGCGGCAGCCCCGTGCTGTGCAGGCCAGGGCCGGCAGGAGCTGATGCGCCAGAGCCAATGGTCGCGGTCATGCCACGCCGACTGCGACGGTAGAAGTGCGCCAACACCCCGGGGCCGAACAGGTTCAGTTGCTGAAGGCCCGTATCTGAGCCGTCAACGTATGGGAGGCGGCCGCTAGGTCCCGTGGCGTTGCTATCGGCAAGCGCTAGCGACCGCACCGCCTCCACGACTTGCGCAACAGCTGTTGCCGTGGTTGAAGGATCCTCCGAACCAGCCGGTGTGACCATGCCGCTGGCAAGCGGGCTAGGGCCCTTCCCTGTGGTACCCGCCATCCGGCCGAGCACCGTGTCTGCAGTCGCAAATCCTGTACCTGGCGCCGACCCCATTTGGTTCTGGGGTGGTGGCGGCTGCGGTGGCGGTGCAATAAGCTGCAGAAACAGGCTGGCGGATTCTCCGGGCTGCAACGGCACCGCCAGGGGAAGGCTGCGTGGCAGCGCTACCACTGTGGTGCCGCCGACACCATCCCCGCTGCCTGTACTGGCTGTTCCTACTGCTGGAGGCTGCGGCTGTTCGGCAGCTCCACCCGCAGATGATGAGCTTGGTGCCCCAACCAGGGAGATGCACCAGCCATTGGATAACGAACCGTAGCTTGAGGAGGTCAAGGGCATCGTGGATGGCGTCCTAACGCCCGATGCCGATCCGGCGCTTTTCGGATTCCCCGTGGTAACACCACCAGCGGTGCCTCCAATGAGTGGCGGCACCGTCACCGCGGCCGCTTGCTGCAGTACGAGCCGTTCTCCTTCCTGTGCAACGAGCCAGTACCAAAACGCCACTGCTTGTGTTGGAGAGTTGACACGAGTCATACAGGATGAGCCAGGATGTGGCAGGCAAGGAGGTATATTCCTTGAAAAGGTGCAGGAAGGTTGCATGATGCACATTGATGATATGGCCTCTTAAATATGCAGCATGCAGGGACCGCCTCAGCGTAGCGACGCCTACCTTACTGTTGTCAATAGCGAGGCGCAAGAGATAGTGGGAGAGATGGGTGGGGGACGGCCACACCGTAGGCCGCGCCGCCAATAATGGCTGCACGGAAACACTTCCGCTAACACGGAGCGTGCGGTAGCGCATGCTACCCTTAGCGCCCGAAACCTGCCGTGGGGGACCAGAGCAGCAACAACGGTTAAGGCAGCTGCAGTGGCAATGCTGGAGACCGCGCAGCGGACTGCGAGCGCAGGACCTGGCTACTTAACAGCGCAACTGACATCTTGAATCGTAAATCAAGCTCGCCAAGTAAGGCGCTACAGGAAAAAGTTGAAGCGGCCCGATGGCCTGGCCCGGGATGTCTTCCTGAGAATTAGCGCCTCTCTACACATACAAGGGTTGTGATAAACCATACGCGCGGCTCTTCAAGCCGGTGCCAAGTCCATTTGGGCTCACCGCGGGCTCGCCGTACCACACCATCGGCAGCTTTAACGTCCCGATGCCACGCGGATGCAACCATAACGGCCATTCCAGTACTTCGCCCGGCGCCAGCTCCCGGCCAGGCCACAAGCGATAGAGTTGCAGGCTGCCGCGCAGGGAAGGGGGCACCTTGCTGAGCTGGACCACCTCCCGCGGGTCTGGGGGCTCAGCCAGAATTGAGAAACCGCCGGGAAGGGGCAAGGGGACTCAGTTGGGGTCCGCAGAACAGCTTTGTCCTTCTGAGCGCCCTTGGCCGCCGGGCGAAGAGTTGCCTAGCGGCGCACTGCCTACAGTTAAAACCGGCACGTACTGCGCACTGACGCGGTGATGAAAATGATACGTCTTTCATTTTTCCTTGAAACCACGGCAAGTATGTGATGTAGTGTTACTTGACGACTTGGGCTGTGTCTGCCTCAAACCACCCAAACCCCGTACCCGTTAGGCTTTCCATCAGCGGCTTGTCTTTACTGGCGTCTGTTGCAGGACATACCGCCTCTGGATGGCCGACCACCAGAGCCAAAGACCGTAGCGGCAGCCCGCCGCTGTTCCGGATGCGCATCATCACCCTGCATAAATAATGCGTCAACGTTCCGAAGAAGAGCAAGTTCAGTGCATATGGGCGGGCCAGACCGTAGCCAGGTGGTCGACAGAAGTAACGGCAGGTTATGGGGTGTGCCCTTATCATGGTGAGGACACTGCATGAGGCCATGGGCGCATGGGAAAACTTCCTGGACCAGAGATGCAGAACAGTATCCGAGGGACGATCCTGACACAGACTGAAGACGCCAAAGCCACGTGGTGGTGGCCAGAAGACCAGATGGCACAAATGCAATGGGGAGCATTTAAACGGGGCTAGTGACCAACCAGTCCTTATGGCAAACCCACCGACACAGCTCCCCCGAATACAGCGCAGCCGGCAGTGGGTCCGATATCAGCTCCAGGCGGGGCATGGCAGGCACCACCTGGAAAAGCAGTCGCCGGTGAGGCGGATAATGCTTCAGCTGCCCAGGCCTGCGAGGGGTGAGCCACAAGGACGGCAACAGGGACCGCAACTGGAGCCGATTGGCGTGCGTGCAGATTACGAACAGGACCCAATTCGAAGCGCATAATCAGCCAGACCGATGTGGTCGGTCGCCACATCACGCACGACGCACGGACCTTGTGCCCTTGGGCCGCTTCCGGCGGCGGCCCTTAACGTCGAAGGTGATCCTGCCATGCGCCACGCCATTCAACGTCCACGTAACGCCAGTGATCCGTAACCAGCCGGGCGCATGCGGCAGCACCCGCAGCACCTCCACCATGGCCTCGCCGGGATGCAGCGTCAGTTGCGCCTCCGAGATGGTGATCTGAGGCGAGGTGAGGTGAAAGGTGAGGTGAGGCGAAACAGAAGGAGAAGCGAGGCGAAACAGAAAGGAGAGGCGAAACACAAGAGGCGGCAAAAACAGAAGAGGCCAGCTAATAAAGGGTTAAAAAAGGGTGTCAGTTAATAAACGGTTCTAGTCATCAGCATTGTGGAGTCTATACAGGGCCACCACACGTCCTGGTTAAATGGATACGGGCTGTAGGATAGGCTAACAGCTGGGTGCCCAAGAACCAACCCGCCTAGCACGTCAAACTGTGGCGCTAAAGCAAGATGGCCGCGCCGATGGGCACGCTCATCAGACTCTGCATCAGATGACGGACGAACACCACATTGCGCAGCCTCACGCTGTCCACTATCTTCTCACTGGGACTTACAAACTCGCTGCCCGGCTGAGAGGTAAGAGCCGCAGGCGATTGGCCAGGTAGCAATGGGTGGGCACTGTCCATCAGCACCACGCTGCTGACGGCGCCACCAGATTTCGCCGTGGCCGCCTGCTGCCCTGCGTCCCCGGGTGCTGCCGTCCTGGATTCTGACGTCCCAGCATCGCCCTCGGGTGTGAATGAGCAGATGAGCCGAACATTCGTGACCTGGAAATCGTGTCAAATATGGTCGACGCCAAAGAGAATCACATTTAGGTGCACCTTGAACACCTTGGCGGGATGCAAGAAGGTACGGACTGCCGTGGCCTAAACGACATACTGTTCAAGGCCAAAAGGGTATGACTGGTACCAGCGGTAAGCATTATTTTGGAATTCGGGGAGGAGAGAAAGGACAGGATGGTCCAGTAAGTGTCTCAGAATCGAACTTCTTGTTTTTCGAACTTGCATGGTGGTCCTGAAAACTCTCTTCTGAAAACGAAGGCCCCCTCGAGCTTCCGGAGTTGGACACACGCGAGTAATCACTTGAACGAGTTCACACGGACACCTCACATCGTACATGCACGCACACCAAACCATCAGAAGCATCTGGCAACGGGTTTGGGATCGTAAGACGTCACGAGACGTGAGAGGAAAGCAGCATAGCAGCGTCAACCGTACCCATGCTACACCGGTGGTTACGTTGATGTGACGATCGCTTCTATGGCCGGGCTGCACGCATCATGGTCAGGTCACCCTCACCTTGAGCTTGACTGCAAGAGGGTTGCGGAACTCCACCTGCACGCCCACCTCCTCGCCGCATACGCACATGGAGTACTCCTCGTGCTAGACGGAAGGGTTTACGGGTGTACGGCCAGGGTGCGGCACAATAACGTTTCGCATTTTCGTGTAACGAAAGGGTAGAAGGCTGGTGATGGAAATGCTGGCTTTAAGACGAACGAGACGCTGCAGGCGCAGAAACGCTCACACAGTTTCGTAATATTTCCATACTGACTGTCATCACAGAAACCAAGATAGCAGCGTGCCAGCAGCGGCAAGCCCGGCAGTTACAACAATAAACTTGTACGAGCAGACGATTGTAGCGGATTGCAGAGATTTTAGGTCGTGTTCCAATCAGAAGTGTACTTAAGGATACGAAACTCAGCTTCAAACCAAGGCATGCCCATTTTTAACAGCGGTGAATGACTCACATCACGCTCCTGCTTGGTGCCTCCGTCCACAAGCCAGTTGTTGGAGCCACTGGTACAGCACGCCTCCATCTTCACCCAGGTGCTGTCCGGCACCTGGAGATGTAGAAGTACATGAACAACACGTTGCTACCAGCTACAAAGCCGCGCTTACTGTACAAAGATTATTGCGAGGTGGTCATAAGTGTCCCTTTCTCGGACAGAGACTCACCGTCCTTGCCGACGGCCCAGCGTAACAAGCCGCGTCGCTGGACAGCACCCGCACGTCGTGGCGATTAATGACCGGCAGTGGCAGCCGGTCGACGAGGTTTGCGCCATCCTACGCCGCCAGGGTGGAACATGTGTTCAATTAGCTAATAACCTCTACAACGCGTAGTTGCACGCGCGACAGTAAGAATTCCCTTGTTTAATGTGGCACGTACCCTTACCCTTACGGCCACATGGGTGAGCACAACTGAGCAGAGCAGCGCAGGCTACCTCCAGACTACCCACACCTGTGTAATCGCTAGCTGGTCTCGTATCCCAGAGAGCAGGTTAAGGAACTGCCCAACGTTGTTGTGCTGCTGAGCCGCCGGGCGATGTGCACAGTCAAGTAAGGAACAAAAGTGCCACAGCGCCCGTTCGTTGTCGCCATACTGCAAAACGAGAGGCATGGAGCTGAAGTGATACCGTTACCGATTTTATGGTACCAAAAAGCAGCAAAATAATGGCAGTGCCTTCCATAGCAGTGACCAGGGGAGGAACTACACTACTGCAGCTATCGCATGAGACAGGGATGGCTCAAATTGACGCTTGTTTCCGTATCACGAACAACAGCACCCTGCTGCCGTAGTACCCACCCACTAAGATGTGCAATAAACCGCGGCGCACAGAATGCAGAGCCCTGTCGGGCACGCAGCATACCTCCACGCACTGAACTCCAAGCACGGCGTGCAAGTGCTCCTCGATGTATTTCCATTTCTTCCCAAGGTACAGCGCCAGCACCTTGGTGGAGCAGACAAGGGACGGAGCGACCGGAAAATAGGGTAAGCAACCACGTTTTGGCCCAACCCTGAGCCCCGTGTTCGGCAGATGTGCGGAACCGCCGTGGTTGTGGCGAAACATCATATGGCAAGGCAATCGATCTATGTTCAAGTCCTGCGGAGATTTTCTGCCCAAGATCCGGCCGCAGCTCAGATGTTCGTTCCCCAGTCACCTGGCGGTAGGCATGAATGGCAATCCGCTTCTGGCCGCAGCAGATGTACCGAATGCCGGCGAGCACCATCTGGAACGCGAACTTGCGCACCAACGGCGGATGCACGGACAGCATTGAGTAGGCCGACTGGCGGGTGCGGGAAGGGATACAAGGCCGAAGGTTAAGCATTTCATTTTCACACCTCTGGCGACTGCAGGCCAACGCATGCAAAAACCCAGAGGGCGACGTCTTGCATCAGCACCAAACACACGGAGCTTGTCCCGTGAAATGGAGCACGTCCCAGGAAGTCTGCTATATGTACCTGTTCCAGCAGCAACCCTGCCCGCGCGTTCTCCTCCTCCGACTGGGCCCGCATCAGCGCGTCGCTGGTGGCGCGGTGCCTCCCTGCTGCAGTTTGCACTGCTGTGCCCAACAGGATTACCCGTGTTGCCAGCATACGTCCGATCTTGCTGGCCGCCACTGCCGAGGCTGGTGGGGAGGGCACTGCTGCAGTGGGACCACCCAGGCCGTTGGTCGACGTCACAGCCACCGTTGCGGCAGCAAGCACGGCCGCAGGCGGCTTGATGTAGTTCTCATGAGCACGCATGAAGTACTTCATGGGGTCATTCTGAAGTAGCACGGCAGCGATGGGGTCCGCGGGCTCCCCGAGCACTGTGCACAAGCCAATCATCTCCTGTATCGGTCCGGGAGCGGCAACGATGACGGGAAATCACACACAACAATCGAAACATCGCTAACATAACAAATTTAACTTTAACTGCCGCCGCGGGCGGGGTGTGTACCATTAATCCCCTAACTCTGCCTGGCACGAACATGGCAGTGAATCGACAACAACGACAGCGTGGAGTATGCACCATGTGGTCCATAACCCAGTCCCGGATGCAGTCCCAGATGCCTTCTGACCTAAACTGAGATACCTTACCTCCACACCCGCATACCACTTGCTGTTACCCTCTGCTAAGTAGTCCTGCGTCCAAAAGGCAGGCAGAGCAAGTGTCACCAGTTACAGGTCCCCAGGAAGAGGACCTCATCTGAGCCTCGCTATAATAGCGATACGGAGTCCCGCACTGTACAGGTCACGATTTTCAATGCGGGCGATTCATTGGCCGCGGCTGTAGCTTAAAAGCAACAACATCAAAGGGGTTAGGTACAGGAAGGACCGCCACCATGCTGACACTTCAGCGCCACACATACACATAGCACCTCACCTGCGCAGCCAGACGGTACGTCGACTCCGCAAATGCGTACTGACGCATGAGAAAGGCCAGGTCTCCCAGCTGCCGCATCTGACCTTCCACGCTGTGCCAAGGATACGGCCTGGGACAAGAACATAATACGGGCCGGGAACATAATACGAGCAACGCTATTGGTCTGAGTGGAGTACGCTTCTGAGATTTCACACATTGCGGTATGCCAAGAGGGTGCATGGCTAAGTCTTTTGAACAGATGAGTCACCGTGGGAAGTCAATCAAAGGCCAAGGACGTCAATGTAACAGGGTCATGGATATAAAGCGGCACACAGCTGATCCAATGACAACAACCCAAGTCGTGTCTTGACGAAAGTTATCGCGCCTTCATTTTTTTACCCGACATGGCACGGCCATCCTTTATGTTCGTGTGCATACACGGCCTACCGACCGGAAATATGCGCGTACTGCTGCTTACCTGTCAGTCTGTCGATCTTCTGCAGTGCCCTTCCAAAAGCGGTTGAGTCGATTGCGCAGGCCGCGGCGGGTTGCAGTGATGGAGGCGTTCAGCCGCCCGATCCGCTCCTCAAGTTTGGGAAGCAACGTCCGTGACACAAAGTCACGAACAAAAGCCCCAACCGCATCCAGATCCTGCGGCGATTGTAATTGAAACTGTCAAAAACAATTGAAGCCCACCCTGAATAGTCCAAGCTTCTGAACTACAACCTAACCTAACTAAAAACCTTGGCATACCAGCCATGCGTTCCTTTAGTCTTTAATCGCATCACCCTACCTGAACAGTCAGGTATGCCCCCACGCCTCCAGAGGGTGTTGGCGGTCGCGCAAAGGGCTCCCCAGCGCCACCGCTGGGTAAGCAGGTGTGCTGGTACCGGGCGAAGAAGTCCACGGCCGCACCGCTATGTGCCCGGTCACCTAAGGAGCGTGGCTAACCAGCCAGTTAGCGGCGAGATAGAGCATGACACCGCATGGAAGCTACCAATTGTGCACTAGCAGCATGAGGCGTCGGGACAAGTCCCTCACGCCCAAGACCCTTACGACCCGGTGACCAGGACCAGGGAACACACCAAGGTCCATAGCCCTCAATATTTGGTATCACACCATCCCCATTGTCGTGATCTCCTTTTTACCCTTCATAGTGCTCCCGCGTCCCGCGTACCGTTGCCGGAATTGACCCGTAAAAGCGAGCAATGGGCTTCACCGTAAAGACGCCGAATCGCCGCCAGGTTCTCCAAGGCCCTGTCCGCAATGGTTGAAGAGAAGCATCCAGGGAATGCGCTGACTAGGGACGATACGCTCCTGCACCACTACTCCCAAGCCAATTAGCAAATGAATAAGAATCCCAGTTCCAACATTAAATAAGTACGTTTTGGAATCGCGGCGGCACAAAGGCACATGCACGGCCCCCCTTAAACAGAGATCCTTGTCTAATACGCATTGTGCGTCCACATGAAGCGCAGCCTCGCGTTCACCGTACCGCTTCTCGCTCATACCGGCCGCCATGTCCAGCAACAGAAGGTAGTGGCGCGGGAAGTCCTTATCGCGCACCGTATACATGATGTCCTGCTGCATCAGCGGCGGCATCACCAGTTGCGCCACCAGCGTATCGAAATGGGACGCGGGGTTCACCACGTCCGCTGGGATTGCGTATACACCTGGGTTTTGCATGCATGGCACAAATAAACCACAGGATGACAGAAAGATAAGGCCACGGTGACGGGGTCAATATCAGCACAATACTCATCGGTTGTTGGGAACGGGCCGCTATGAAGCTCCTGCTGGAGATGCCATGTCTAGCGTCTGCTCGGCAATAACGGTCATGTTGGAACCACACCTCTCTCGAATGGTCTAGTCTGCGCCTTCAATGTTACCGCTCAGCAAGGCCGCGGCTTTCAAAAGCGCTCCCAGCCCAGGGGCCTTCCCTCGAACCTCGACCACCCTCACCCTCTAGACACGGCCACCTTGTAGACGCGTGTGCAAACGTGCAGATGCTTTCTACTAGCAATTATGCTGCCCTTCAGCCCCCGCCAGTATGCACAGCGTAAAGCTGCACATGGCCCGAGCTCACATGCGACGGGATAGTCCAGAGTTTCATGGTCCCCAAACCTCAGCAGCCGCAAAAACTCCGAGCGATATGCCGTGAACCACGGTGTCAGGTCGCGCATGTCGGGCGGGTTGTCTGTATGGATGGATGGGTGGGACATCACGTATACGAGGGAGGGCTGGGAAAACGTACGCATCGATTGCCAGTGCATAGCGGTCACTGGAAGTACTTATTCCATAGATTCCATCCACGACTTGTTGCGGTCTCATTAATCGAGCTCTTGCCACAGGACTGACCAACACCCGGGCCAGCCCGAGCGGCCCACCTGACATGAAGCGCTGCAGCAGGTCCGGAACGGGCTCTAGACGTGCATGGCGCTGCGCCGCAGCTTTGAGTACCTCCTGGAGCTGATCCTCGATGGCCTACAACGAGAATTCATGCCAGGTAAACTATGAACCCAAATGCATGACAGAGCAGGTGCTAGGGATGAACCACCAGCAGGGGTCAGGTGAAAGCTCGCTGGATACGGGGACGTCCGCTGACGCTGACTCATGACTAGAGCAAAACCCATCCTGGTCATTTGGACAGGGAAAGCTCAAAAGCCGGCGCAGGGATACCGATGCAGCCGCTTGTTAAAAGCACGCAGCGGGCCAAGGCTACATTATCCGGCAATGCTGGCGGAAATAGCATATACACAGCTGAGTAGCCGTGGAAAGTCAACGCGTCTACTACATATACCAAGTGTGACGTGTGAATTGTTGCGTGATCGTACCTCCGGTGGCGGTTGGTACAAGGTGGCGGCATCGTAGAAACGGATACGTAGATCCTGTACACGCACCGATGCCTCCCCAACACGCACGGGCACTGCGCCGCAGGGTCGTTAGGGATGGCTCGCTGCACTCCACTTGCTAAAATACCCACGCGGGGGTGTTCAGGGAAGGTGACGCGGTTTCTTCCAGGGGAAGCACAACCACGAGTGCCTCATGTGATTCATGACCCCTTTCCTCACCGTTTAGTTGGTAGACATTGCTGTATGGGCGCAGTAGGTCAACTAGGCTCAACCCATTCTTGACCTGCAACACTGCGTCCGCAGCTGGCGTTGCCGCTACTAGGATGGAAGGTGCATATAACTCATGGAGCCAAGGTCTTATGTCCATGCCTAGCCTTTACGTGACATCCCAGCCTCTGTTGATGGCGTAAAGCTTTGACGCGAAAGTCATACCCACATGTGTAGACTGTCGAGTTGAGTATAGAACCGGATAAATGAAATTGTTTGTGTTGCAGGATGACTGAACCGGGATTGCTTGCTTGACGGGGACAGGACTGTGTCGTGCAGACGTCGCATCTCGCGCAAACTTACATACATATACAGTACGTTCTTACTTCTCTATCAACGGTGTGTTGTAAAACAACATTTGGACAGTACCTATGCAGCTATTCGCGTCCTGAGCCGCGGCGATCTTGGTGACCTGCACAACAACCTAGTGCAATTGGTACCATGAATCAGCTATTAGCTTTGGTAATATTAGCGCTGCTGCAGTTTGGTGCTGCAGTGCGTATTCCCTCGGCGACTGAGGTAGTGGTGGGACGCCAGCTCTTGAGCGAAAAAGACCATAAGTATAAGGTTGATGATCCAGTCCCCTTGTGGGCCAGCAAAGTTGGCCCATTTACCAACCCAAGGTGAGGAGGGCGGTCCAACTAATAGTTCAGCGCATTGATGAATTGGCACAACAGCCACGCAAACTGACGGATTGCCTGCTCGTGGATGCAGCGAGACGTATGAATATTACAGTCTGCCTTATTGCCAGCCCAGGGAGGGGGTAAAGCACAAACTCCTGGGCATGGGCGAAGTGGTGGATGCAAATCGCATGGCCAGCACGCCTTACCAGCTGCAGTTCCGTAAGAATCGCCAGCGGGAGCTTGTATGCGAGTCCTTGCTTGATGCTGAGCATCTAGCAAAGTTCCGCAAGGTGTGGTCTTGCGGCTGTGCTGGCTCGGGTTTCCGCCAAGGGATTGACGTATGGCCGTCGCGTACAGGCGGTGAAGGAGGACTGGTACTTTCAAATGTATTATGATGATCTGCCGGTGTGGGGCTTCATCGGCAGAATGGAGAAGCTGTTCAAACCAGGCGGTGTGACAGAATACAAGTACTTCCTCTTTACGCACATTGACTTCGACATCAAGTATCACGATGACCGCGTCATTGAGATCAGCGTCTCAACAGACCCCCAGGAAGCCGTCAACATTTCGGAAAATGTGTCTGGCACTGTGAAGGCCCGGTTCACTTACTCCGTAAAGTGGACCCCCACGGCGACAAAGTTCGAGCAGCGTCTCCAGCGCTATGAGCGTTTCCCCCTGAACCCTGTTCACTTGGAGGTGTGCCTTGGGGCCCATATGAGGCGGTGGGGCAGGCTTGGATATATGGGGTTCCTCCATCAACCGCTGTCCTCGGGGCCCTTTGCCGCTGCAGATTCACTGGTTCTCCATCATCAATTCTTGCGTCACCGTACTGCTTCTTACGGGCTTCCTGGCAACCATTCTGATGCGTGTGCTAAAGGCGGACTTTATTAAGTACAACAAGGATGATCGTAAGTGGGACGCGTAGTCAGGGCAAGATTGACTGTTTGTTTGTGCTGAGCTGTGTCATTGCCCACCCTTGGACACAGCTGCCCTGGACGAAGAGGAGTCTGGCTGGAAGTACATACATGGCGACGTCTTCCGCTTCCCTCCTCAAAAGAACCTGTTCTGCGCGTTTGTGGGCACCGGCACCCAGGTGAGCAATCTGAAGTTGGTGCTTGATCTGGCACCCTGCATTGCAGTGTCTCCCTGCCCCAGTATTTCGGTGGTATAGGCTGAGTTCACTGAGCCCAACTCTGCCGATCATTCTGGCTGCAGCTCTTCTACTTGGCGCTGTTCATCTTTGTGCTGGCGCTTGTGGGGGTCTTCTATCCTTACAACCGTGGCGCATTGTACACTGCGCTTATTGTCCTCTATGCACTGACGGCGTGTATTGCGGGCTTCATAGCGTCCTCGTACTATAAGCAGATGGAGGGCGAGCTGTGGGTTCGGAACATCCTGTTGACCTGCTTTGTCTTCTGCGGCCCTTTCCTGATTATGTTCGCCTTCTTGAATACCGTGGCGATCTTTTATCGGGTGAGTGCGGGAAGATGTACTCCGTGTGCACGAGAGTGTGCAAGGGATCAACAGGACACCCTCTACGTAGTGCCCGATGTGTGCGCATGATGTATGTGATCTCATATTATTCGTGCCCGTAGGTATGTTTATCCTCTGTGATATTAATTCATTGCACGGCCCAGCTGGGGATGATGCACGCATGGGTGCTGTTTTACCTTTCGAGTCCTATCTGAATTGTGTATGTTCGGGGACGCTCTTCCTCCCACAGTCGACTGCAGCTCTGCCTTTCGGCACCATTGTTATTATGTGCCTGATTTGGAGCTTGGTGACGATTCCCCTGACGGTCTTTGGAGGCATTGCGGGCAAGAACAACCGGTAAGCTTTGTCCATGCGGACCATCCTCAATGGCAGTAGTCTGCCGACAATCCCGTCGTCGTAGGAATCTGTTATGTCTCAATGCAGTTGTATTTGGACGCACGGCACGTGTATTGTTTTGGTGCAATACCTAGCCCCGGTATGTTTGCTCCGGGGCACCCATACGATGTCATGCTGTGCCCTTGCCGCAGTGCCGAGTTCTTTGCTCCCTGCCGCACGAACAAGTACCCGCGTGAGATTCCTCAGCTGCCATGGTACCGCACGACAGTTCCCCAAATGATTATGGCCGGTTTCCTTCCTTTCTCTGCCATTTACGTGGAGCTGTACTACATCTTCGCAAGTGTCTGGGGGCACAAGGTCTACATCATCTGGTCTATCCTTGCCATTGTGTATGTCATCCTCATTATTGTTACTGCGTTTATTACCATTGCGCTTACATACTTCCAGCTGGCGGTTGAGGACCACCAATGGTGGTGGCGCTCGTTCTTGTGTGGAGGCTCTACAGGCATCTTTGTGTATTGCTACTGCTTCTACTATTACTACGCCCGTTCCGACATGAGCGGCTTTATGCAGACGTCGTTCTTCTTCGGTTACATGCTGATGGTTTGCTACGGCTTCTTCCTGATGCTGGGCACCGTCGGCTGGCGGGCGTCACTCATGTTCATCCGGCACATTTACCGCGCCATTAAATGCGAATAAGCCTAAGGCGTCGCTTGTGGCATTTTTCCAAGGCTCTTGCAAGAGGATCTGTAGCGTGCAGGGAGGGACGCAAGTAAAGGCGGAGTGGAGCGACGGATTACCGGATTGGCATGTTTGCGTGTGCATTGATTGGCGCAGATCCATTTATGCTAGGGCGCGCCTCGGCAGGAGCATTTTAGGCCGGTCACAACGTGGCCTGGTGGGTGACTATCGGATGACGTGACACGATGGCATGCTCGATTGTACGACGGGACGATCAGGCAGATCAGTCTTAGTTTCCAACCTGTGTCGTCGGCAGGCATAGACATGCAGTTTGGATCAATGTACGTTGTGGTTGCCGATGGCAGCTTGTCAGTGATAGGGTAGGGGGACGGTGTCTTATGAAAAGGAAGGAAAGGTTGCGCGGCTCTTTGAGCTGTTATGTAATTATGTTTACATTACTAGGATAACTTCCAACCGAAGATGACAGGGCCCAGTTAGGCGTGCTTGTTTAAATAATGGTGTCTTCACTCCTGGGCTGGGGCTGCATGACTGCGAAATTCGTGCATAACGTAGTCGTGTCCACAGAGGACGTGGTATTTCGTCTTGAGCACCAAATCCTAGGCAGCTCGTAGGAGAAGCTCGCGGTTGCAAAACAGTGTAAGACCCTGTGATGTCCATTAACCAGAACTGCAGGGTGCACTCTGCACGCGAGTTGAAGACGGCAGCTCAACGAGTTTCTTTATTCCACTGATGGTTTGTTGAGGTGCCGGTGCAATAGCCTTTGACGCAACTTCGATGCAGTGTGCAACGGTACTCCAGTGGACAGGGATGAAGACGCGCCGATACGTTACAACTTCACAACTGGTTCATCCTAGCCCTAAATCCTACAACATCACCTCGGCATGAATTGAACCAGTAACCTTGATGCTTTGCAGCTGACTAATGCTCGCAATGACTAATTTTCATTCACAAATACGCCCACTGAATGACCCCGCAATATTGTCTAACCTAGCTTTTCCGCTGGCCACCAAATTGGCGCTCCGACGATTTCAATCAGTTACCAGCGCACGGTTAGCACATGGACGCTCATTGTTCAAGCTGCGCATCGCAGGATCCGCAGGCCCTGGCGGGGTACAGCTCCCATACACGCACCCTTGGATGCGATCCGTCGCAATCAGCACTCCTCTTCTCGTGGCGTCAATGACCATCAACTCCTCCCACGGCCTCTCTTCCGACCGTTTGCCATGTAACAAACCACCTTCATTGCTTCACACAATATCCGTCCAGGCATCAGATGCATTTCACATTTCACTGCCCCACGCCGACACTTCCGCGATCTCACTGAATCAAAGCCAATAACGTAAAGTTTACCAAAGGTGTCAAAAGAGGCAACGAAGCCACTTCCAGCTGCTCCAACACTTCTACCCGCGGCCCGCTATTTGCGGAAGTCATCTCCAGCATTGGCAATCATAATAACATAAGCAACGATGGTGTCAAAACGCCATTCGATTGTCAAAACGCCACACAGTCCCCCGACAGTAAGACCCGTTCCTTTACGTGCGCTGGGCGGTCACCAGACCTGACCATCCTTGGCTCGAGCGATACGAGACGCCCCTTAGTCTTGGCAGCGAAGGCCGCCGGTAGGCCCTGGCCATTGTAAGAATGGTACAAGTGGGCGTGGGACTAACGACGACCGACAACCTGAAAACGAAAGCAACAAAAGCTGGCAAAGGCAGCAAAAATATAACATGACATAAATAGCAGTTCGTCCCGGCTATCAATAAATAACAACGGCCTGTGACACTGTCACATCCTGGCACCGCCTGAGGCGTCTCCATACGCATACGAAGCATAGGCACCGGTGTGAAGAATGCACCGGACCCATTGAGGGCCAGTGAGTACAACTACTTATCCAACAACGCAGTTTCTTCCAGATATGAACCCCCCAAACCTCTCCAGGGAGGACTCCCTGCCAACGCCCCACTTCCAACTACAGGATGACGAAAAACCCCGGTCGGAAGCTCCAAAACCAGGACATGAGAGCAAACCCAAACTCGACGCCATCAGCGTCCGAGCCCTCCCTGGAACGAGAAGGCCTACTATTACCAACAAAACTTACTGCCGTACATATCAGTCGCCCACCGTTCAGATATCCGGCGGTGTGGTGACCCGACGGCCGTGTTCCCCCACCCCCTCTTGACCCCCTCTTGACCCAATCTCGGTCCGGAATTGAAAACTGAATCATCAATGGAGCAGTAGTCTACGCAGCGGGTGACAGCAGCGGCTTGTCCTCCCCTTACAGCAATTCGATAACAATCAAAGAGCGCCAACCGTCCCCCCCTTAACATACGATTAAGGTAAGGTATGAATTAAAGCTGTGGGATCCAAGGTACGACAAGATACACCGAAAGCCAGGGCACTCATCGTGGGAGACCGCATAGATACACACTTCAAGGACAGGCGAGGTGTGGGCCGCCCCAAACGACACTCAAGTCCTGATCACGTCACAATTCTTACACCACAATCACTCATATCGCCCGAGAAAGGGATAAATCCTAACGGAAACCGGTTGTGGTTGCTGGTTGCTGGTGGGGGACAAAGAGCCCTAGAAAACTGCGGAGGGCGCAGACGGCTTCAAGCGACAACGGACACTCTTTTCACTTGTACGGGGAATTTCCTTGCCCTAGGAAGGCAAGCAAATTTTCACATGTTCAGCCATGCGACGATGTGGTTGTGCATGCGGACGCGCCCTACTAATATGAGCGCAGGAACGTTACTATATCTTTCGGCAACAGGCGAAGCGGGGGTCTAATGTGGGGCGATACACACCGAACGGGGCGAAGAAAAACCCCGTGCATATCTCAACCCCGCTGCTGCAGCTCTGCTGCCACTGATGCCCCCCTGTACGGACACACGAAACACAGAGGGGCCGGATCTGCATCCCTCGCCGGTCGTGGCCCCCTGTCGCCGAATCCCCCGCTTGCTAACACGGCTCACAAGGCCCATCTGCCTGTCAGCTGTCCAACGTGTCCATCCATCAACCTGTCAAAACCGCACCACGTATGAAATGGCAAACACCGTACTACGTATTCCTTGCTGTACCACCATTACCACGTAGCTATATTGGATGTGGCCCACCCAGCCACCCAGCCACACAGACATTCACCCAACTAATCAACCAACGAACGGCAACTGGCGTGTGTTCGTACAGAAAGTTGCGGACTCCTGCTCATCTCAACCCCCCAGCCACTCTCACCGCAACCCCCCATCCCATGTTGCAGTACACCGCACATCCGTACATTCGTACATTTGCACACATCTGCACACATTTAACGTAAGAAGAGGCGGCGCTATGGCGCATTTCCCTCCTTAAGGCCAAAGCTTACTTTGACAAAACCCAAGTGCCACGAAAGCCGGTACATAGCCGCTGTAAATAGCCGCTGTACATATTCTCCCCTGATTTTCACCCCGTTACGCGGTCATTGGATTCCTGTCCGCACCACCATTGACGCCGCCGTTGTCGCACCAGCGTCTTCCACTGAGGCTAGCACCGCTGCTGTCGCTGCCGTACCGGCGCTTTAGCAGCCGCTCCGGAACCACTTCAGCAGCCGCTCCGCTCCACGCCCCACACCGCCGACGGAGACTGCACGACCTCGAATCGCATAAGATCGCACAAGGCCCACGTCCTGGTCCGTCCGTAGCCGGCGCGGCGGGTGCTGTCCACTCCAGGCCGGGTAAGAAGGCCTGAATTACTCATGCGGACACAAAAAGTAATACACCGCATGCCGTACGGTTGGCTCCTATACGGCATGCTCAAAGGAAACCTCCTTGACGCCAATAGTTCTCTCGTTCATGTCGTCTGCCGCATTCAGATCCATGGGGCATGTGTGTGCCGGCGACGTGTCGGCAGTAGCAGCAGAAGCAGCAGTAGCTACTGCAGCTACTGCTAATGCGGCGGCTTCGCAGCCGCTGTTTGGTTCCGCTGGGGCCGCTACACGGTCGCCGCCACCGCGGTCCTCAGCAATCGCCACAGGCTGTCGACCTGCTGCCGCCGCCGCCGCCGCCGCCGCCACCGCAACCACCGAAGTCGGTCCCGCCGGCGTGCTGAACACTACGCATCCATCCGAGACTGATCGCGGCTGGCTCCCGTACCCGTCCCAATCGCCGCTTCGAACCGGGGACATGTACGGCCGCCGCGACGTGGCCGCTATGACGGGAATCGCACCGGGGGATCTTACGGCTCCGCTGCCGCCGCCGCCGCCGCCGCCGACAACAACAACGACACTGCCGCTGCTACTGCCGCCTGTCGCAAGGGGCGCCATGAGGCCGACAGCCGTACGGCGTTCGTGTACGGCGGCGGTCTGAATTCCGCTGTCAGAAGTGTGCATCAGACTGTGGCTGTCCGGAAAACCTTGCAGTTGGCGAAAGAGGTAGTGGTTCGGGTGGATGGGATGGTTGGGGTTGCAGGCATGGCGGGGATGATGACGAGGGACCCCCCCGAGCGCAAGCAGCGGCGTCCCGCTGTCGTCGTCAACAAATGCTGCCGCCGCCACCGCCGTTGCTGCTGCCGCGGTCGTCAGCTTCCGGCTATGTCCCGGTGTCAATCGCTCCCGCATCCCCTGTGCCGATGGGATCTCCTGAATTCCAGTAACAGTCCCGCTGCCTCCTCCTCCTCCTCCTCCTCCTCCTCTTCCTCCTCCTCCTCCTCCTCCTCCGCCGCCGCCGCCGCCGCCGCCGCCAACACTCCCGCCAACCCAACTGACGTTGCTGACGCCGACCGCATTTCCATCGCACGGTTCAACACCACCACCGCCGCCGCCGCCGCCGCCGGCAGTCCAGTTTGCCCAGATCGCCCAGGGCCCATCCATGCGACCACCTCCGGGGGATGGCCGGCTATTGATCATTGACATTCGCCGCGCCGCGCCGCGTTCATGCTCCCTGGTAGGCCGCCCGTCCAATGCCCACATTGTCGTTGCCGTTGAGGACCTGCGCTCGCCGGTGCCGTACGCATTGGCGATGGCCTGGAAGGCGCTCTCATCCAGCAGCCCGCTGTCCTGGACCAGGTGTACAATGTGGGAGCCGCACGACACGGGGCCGTCCACCAGACTGAGTGCTGACTGGCGACGTAGCCGGGCGGTGGTTGTGCTGGAGATGAACCCGCCGCGGTGCTGAGGGCTACCCAAACACACAGATCCCAGGCCGCCACTGCGACCCCGATTACCTAGGCTTCCGCTGTGCTGGGCGTTGCCCTGGCTGCTATTGCCCCGATCGCTGCCTGGGGGATCTCGAAAGGCGATCCCTTCGGTGGCGGCGGAGGTAGCAGCGGCGGTGGCGGCAACGGGGCCGTCATCACCTGGCGCCTTCGGCGCCTGCAGCATCGCGGCCGTGGACCCCGACGGCGTCGCCCTTGAGGGTTTGTTACCAGCGTGCAGAAGTTGAAGTTGATGTTGTGAGGTGCGCGGCATGCAGCTGTTACTCCGGCTCCGGCGTTCAAGAATGTGGGTGTTGGCGGTGCCGCTGGCGGAGGCCGCCGCCGCCGGCGTCGGAGCCCCCACCTCCGTCATGACTCGGTCAGACTGCTCCACCTCCGGCTCCTCATGCACCAGCGACAGCCGCGCTGCAGCAGTCGCCGCGGCTGCGGCCGCCAGCTCCGCTGCACTTGCATTCTGGGGCGCCCCGTGGGCCGCCGCCCCGTGGGCCGCCGCCGAGGGCAATTCGTCGTTGAACTGCCCCAAATTGGCGCGAGGACCTAGCGGCGTCAATATTATGTTGGGGGATTAGCATTCGGGCTGTTTTGTAGGTGCTTAAAGGGTGAAGCGCGAAATAACGCACTGGCGCAACAGCAGGGGAGGGGGGGGACTGCAGGGGAGGGGGGGAACAGCAGGCGAGGGGGGGGTAAGCAGAGGAGGGGGGGGACAGCAGGGGAGGGGGGGGGACTGCAGAGGAGGGGGTGGACAGCAGGGAAGGGGGGGGACTGCAGAGGAGGGGGTGAACAGCAGGGGAGGGGGGGACTGCAGGGGAGGGGGGGGACAGCAGGGGAGGGGGGGACAGCAGGGGAGGGGGGGACTGCAGAGGAGGGGGGGGGACTGCAGAGGAGGGGGGGGACTGCAGGGGAGGGGGGGGACTGCAGGGGAGGGGGGGGACTGCAGAGGAGGGGGGGGACTGCAGGGGAGGGGGGGGACTGCAGGGGAGGGGGGGGACAGCAGAGGAGGGGGGGGACTGCAGGGGAGGGGGGGACTGCAGGGTCTCCGCCACAATAAGGCGCAATTCATGGAAGCATGGAAGCAATGAACACCGACTGACAGCCTGACAGACTACAAACATAGTTCCGGGAGGGCTGAGCGGCGCGCCAATGCGGAACGCGACCAAGGCCCAACAGGGTCGCTGGGAGGTGTCTCATTCCCCAAATATATCTCCTATTTTCCCCTCCGAACCGCTCCTCTCTCCAGGGCTCACCGATGAACCATTTCTTGGCGCCGTACTTGGGGAAATAGTACCTGCGAGCACGGCAGTAAGGAAAGACTTCGGATCCTGCCTCGTGGAAAAGCTGTGCCAGTGCTGCTGGTGGGGCCGTGCTGGTGCGGTTGGTGCCTGACAAGCACGCG
Organism: Volvox africanus; assembly: GCA_030268105.1. NCBI lineage: Eukaryota > Viridiplantae > Chlorophyta > Chlorophyceae > Chlamydomonadales > Volvocaceae > Volvox > Volvox africanus. The sequence continues at coordinate 1,397,731 of BSDZ01000010.1, read as the reverse complement.
CGGCGCAAAGGGGGGGCCGGTCGCTCGCCACTTTGATTCCGAACAACACCTGGGGAGGGAGAATAAGGCCCTGTATGTGTGTGCGTATGTGTGTTTTGGGTCATCGCAGCCTCTCGAGCCCACCTCAGTTCAGACATCAACTCCCGCTTCGCAACGTACATTCCAATGAACCATAAAGTCCAATTCATGTTTGCACCCCCATATGTCTCCGCCCTCATGACACCCAGGCAGGCGCCCCGCAAGGACGTACGACTGGGCCCAATGCAGGTGTTCCTGCCTGCCCCTCTCCCCTTTTTCTCCCCTCCTCCCTCCCCCTCCCTCCCCCAGGTCGTGGCTTTGTGGGCATCTGCTGTACATGGCTTCCTACCCCGCCCTGTTCAGAGACACACCTCATCCCCAGTGGTCTCATTCCGTCCGGTCTGCTGTTTCGCCATCCCCTCCTCCCAGTCGACTCACCAACCCAGCGCAAAGGCCATGGCTAAGCCCAGGATCGGTGCGCTCCAGTTCATGTTGATGGGTTTGATGGGGTAGATTTGAGGAAGCGTGAATAGCACCGTGACGGTGCCGACCCACAACAGCGATACCACGTTGTTGACGTACGACAGACGAGGACCTAGGTGGAAAGGCCCTGGCAGGAAGCAGCGGACCCCGGTCGTGACCCTGAAGAGGGACAGCCGGCGTGGGAGGAGGGGGGAGTGAGGAGTGAAGGGGGAGGAGGGAGGAGGGAGGAGGGAGGAGGGAGGAGGGAGGAGGGAGGAGGGAGGAGGGAGGAGGGAGGAGGGAGGAGGGAGGAGGGAGGAGGGAGGAGGGAGGAGGGAGGAGGGAGGAGGGAGGAGGGAGGAGGGAGGAGGGAGGAGGGAGGAGGGAGGAGGGAGGAGGGAGGAGGGAGGAGGGAGGAGGGAGGAGGGAGGAGGGAGGAGGGAGGAGGGAGGAGGGAGGAGGGAGGAGGGAGGAGGGAGCCCTGGCGAAGGAATGATCGGCAAATCGAAACATAACTCCTGCGGGCGGGCGGGGATCGAGAAACGGTAAAGAGAAGATGGAATTACCCCTCTCCTTTCACCCCTTCACTCCTCCACTCCGCCACCCCTCCATCCATGCCTCCATCCCCCCCTCCATCCATGCATCCATTAACCCCTCCACTCCTCCACCCATCTACCCCAACCTCCGAGTTTCAACGCCTCCCTTCCCCTTTCTTACTTGCAAAGCACCGGCAGTGAGTACGCCAAGTAGCAGCCCACCACCGCAAAGGACGTCACGGCAGGGAACTGCGGTAACAACGATTTTGGTGGGGACCAAACGGGAGGGTGGGGTGGGAAGATGAAGAACTAAATCCTATGAGTCAAGTACAGTCAGGAAAAGAAAACAACTTTAATGAAAGCAACGAGGCCCCTTGTCGGGTGAGGAGTTCTCGACCACCAGCAGTCGGGCACCGAAATCCCTTCTCGTTCCAGCTCGTATTAGGCAAGGCATACGCCACCGGGCGCTGCAAAGGCCGGCGGCCAATTAATAGTGTCTCGAGTGATACGAAGGGAAGGTGGCCAAGGGTGCGGGGTGCGGGATGCAGGGTGCGGGGTGCGGGGATGGTCACGATGTACCTTCCCGCTACCTGCACCGCTGTAAGTTAACGTTCGCACGGACGGACAGAGAGACAGAAAGACAACAGCACTGGTGAAACAGCCGTGCGACCACTGCACTTTTGGCATCCGCGTGAGACCAACCGTTGGAATGACCGACTATGGATGTGTATGTGTGTGTATGTGTGTGTATGTGTGTGTATGTGTGTGTATGTGGTGGGAAGCCCTCGTCGGGTCCCCTCTGGCGCCTAGCTTCCCCTTGACTCCCCACCTCCCTTACCACGAAGTCATTATAGCACATGGGTGCAGCCAGCAGGGCGGTGAGGACAACCATGTAGGCCACCCCGAAGATGGGCGCCTTGGTGCGGGGGTGCACCAGCTTGGCGAAGGAAGCCAGTGGCACACCCTTGTCGCGGGCGAAGGCGTACAGCATCCTGATCGGGAGCAGGAGGAACGGGTGTGTGTGGTTTAAAAAGAGTTGCAAAAACAGTACCAAACCCAGGTAGTGCCCTACATTAGGAAACCGGCGCTAATTCAATTTACTGAGATTGCTTTTTGGGCACTTTGTACGGCAAACAAACGATGACTCCAACACCCAATTAACAAATAGGAACAAACACCAATTCCCTGCCACGAGGACGCCGCTTCACCAGCGCCCGCGAAGTTGTCGCGGGCTGAGAGGGGCACGCATCGTGGGGAGGTCGAGAACGTGGAATCAACAAAGCGGCAGCTGCCAGCTTCCCAGCTTCCCAGCTTCCCAGTCGGTTGTGGTACTGGGAAGAACCCGAGGCGCGGGTGATCCTTGCTATTGTGACAGGCCGCTGACGTCCCTCAAATGTTGCACATCATCACCCATATCACACATCGCATTCATAGCATCCATAGCATCGCTGAGTTCGCGAAACGGAGGCCGCCATTTTGCAATATCAGGTTTGCGAGGCTTGGGGTTTGCGCGGCTGCTGAGCCACAGGGCCGTTGAAATCAGATCATCGGTTATACCCTTTGTACGACATGCCGTTATTACCTAGAGTTGTTGGCGATGGACTGTTGCCCGAGGGGGTCGATGCGGGGCGCGAGAAGACATCCGGTACCGCACCCAAGAGAGGGGGATGAGTTGGGGGCGGGATGGGCGGGCGGGCAGCCAGCCGGAAAGTGGTTGAGCATAGGGGCGGGGGCAGGAGTATGCAGGAATACGCAATAAGAATAGAGACAGGTAATGGCCCGATGATAGTGGTGGTGGTGATGGTGGTGGTGATAGTGGTGATGATGGTGATAGTGGTGGTGGTGGTGATAATGATGGTGGTGGTGGTGATAATGATGGTGGTGGTGGTGATAATGATGGTGGTGGTGGTGGTGTTGGAGGTGGGTAGGGGGGGGTGTAGGTCGACCCGACCCCAAAGAACTCCCGAGCAGACAGATCAACTACCAGAAGGGGAGAGACGTCCCCCGATAGGGGAAGAAAGGCCGAATCCGCACATGGAACGTCACGTCACGAGACATGGGCCATCCGTACACTACAGTCGGAAAGGAAAACGGCCTCTGGCGGTCTAAGATTGGCATGTCCACAGCACCACGACCACTCGCACCGTGAAGACTTCAGACCGTCTCCTTCCGCCCCTCCCCCGCCCCCTTCCCGCCTTCCTTCCCTTCCTCGTAGTTCGCCAACCAATCGAAATCCAGCGAGGGAAGGGAAGCAAGGGCCAAGCGATATGGCAAGTGCAAAGCCGCTGCAGGCGCTAGAGTGGCTCTGCTGACAGGTTTGGAGCTCCCACAGGTCCCATCCTCGCCCCCTGCCACCCGTGCACCCTGTCCCCCTCTCCCTCCCCCGGGGGGGGGGTAAGTTCCCTTACGCCCCCCCATCCCCCACTCCATCCCCACCCACTTGATACGAGCAAAAGAACGTTCCGACGATTGGTATGGTGAACAGCGCCACGCCTGCACTCGCGCTGCCGTACGTTGATTTCGTTATCTCAATGAGAATCTGCAGTACCACGTTCCCTCCGTCCGTCTCGTTAGCGGGGTCCATGAGCAGCTGATAGTCCAGCCGCACGAAGAGAAGCGACAACACGAACGCATACCCAGTAATGCCCACGGCCAAGATGGCAAGCAGGATGGCCCGGGGGACGTTCACCTCCGCGTGTTGGGTCTCTTCGGCAATGTGCGCAGCGCCATCGTAGCCGGTCAAGGTCCATCTGCAGGAATCGAGGGGTTTGTGAGGTGTGCGGTGTGAGGGGTGAGGTGGCTAGCCTCTTGGAGTCTGGGTGCTAGCTCCTCTGCGCAAAGTGCTGATGGCAGGGCGAATCTGGAGGAGCCGGTGTGCCGTCTCAAGCCTGAATTAAAATTCTTAATTTCTAAAACACACACACACAGACAGAGGCAAGAATCAAGGGGGCGGAGATCAGGCAGGGTTCATGTGCACCGAGTACTCCCTCTCTGGCACTCCCCTTTTCATTCTCCACATCTTGACAGGCAATGCAGGAACTTGCCCCCAGCGCCGCTCTTCAGGCCTCTTTACACCTCCGTCTGTGTGCGCATCACTCACTGCTGCATGAGCAGTCCCACCAGCACCGTGTAGACGGGGCTGGAGATACCGGTGTACTCGTGGTGAGGCTGCCAGGACGTGTACACGTACTGCGGCGGCGTCAGGAAGGTAAGAGCAGGGGAGGGGCAGCAAGTGAAGGAGGCAGGTAGATCGATACTAGGAGTGGGGCAGAGGAGGAGTGGGGCAGAGGAGGAGTGGGGCAGAGGAGGAGTGGGGCAGAGGAAGAGTGGGGCAGAGGAGGAGGGGTGGAACAAACACCCTTTACCTAACAGAGAGAGGAGGGGCGATAGGTGGAGCGAAGGTGAGGGGGTAATGAGGTGGGCAGAACATGCAGATGGCGCTCGGCATGCAAATAAAACAAAATGCGACGAAGTGGGGTGGAATGGAGACGTGAAAATGATTTCCCAGGTTTCGACCAAACGAAATGCTCAGGGCGTTGTGAGGGGCCCAGTTTAGGGCTGGACTTGCCGCAGAGACTTACCCACCAGGGCCGGGGACAAGGGATTCGATTAAAATACCTGACACGAAAACAAAGCTGGTTTTACTTCCTTCCCCATTCCTCCGGACAGCGAGCACTCCAGGACCGCCCACCGAGTCCCGTTGGCGGACATGACCCTCTTCCCTGCTGGCCGCCGCCTTGTGTGTGTGTCGGCACCCTCACAACGCCCTTACCGCCATTCCCCCCATCCCCCACACCCCACCATCCAGTCCCCCGTCCTCCCACAACTGCAATGTCTTCAGGTAGCAGATGAAGGTACTTCTCAGCGATAAGAGCCGCCGATGCGCACCCCCCCTAATACCCCGCACCTGGGCGTCCTGCCGTTGCGGCGCCAGCAGCGGCACTGTCACACAAAAGGCAGCCAGCGCAATCAAGTGCCAGCTGCAGAGCAGGGCGAAGGAGTGGTCAGGATGGAGGAAGGGAGGAATGAAGGAATGGAGGCATGGAGGCATGGAGGGGTGAGTGGATCGCTACAGAGGACAAAAGCCGGGTTGTTGTTGGGAGGGCAGCACCTCCGTTCGCATCACAATGAACGCGGTTCACTCGCCGTCCCTACAGCGAGGCTTCCCAGCCTTTCCAGCCTTTCCAGCCCAGAGGCGCCATCACAGCAACAGCAACGACATCATACCAGCCTAACTTTTATCCTTTGTCCTCACCCCCGCCTCTCTCACCTCTAAGCCCTAAACACTAGCCGCCAGAGACCCCTGAACTACGGGATTCGCCGCCAGGCAGCTCGTAGCGGCTGGCTTAGGGTTTTAGGGTTTTAGGGTTTAGGGTTTTAGGGTTTCACCCCATCTCAGCCTGGCAGACAGACTGACTGACAGGACAGCTGCTGTTAGGAAAGTTGACGTCTCTACGTGCAAGTGGGTAGGTCGAACAGCACCACCGCCGCCGCCCCCCTTCTGCCGCCGCCGCCCTCACACTTACAAGGTTCCGAATGTAGTCACGAACGCCGTCAGCCTGGCGGAGCCGCAGTTGAGCAATCCGACGATGAACAGCGAGCCCAGAAGCAGCAGGAGCTGGTGAACTGACTTCAGACTTACACCTGGGGGCCAGCCGTGCAGCGGCCGCATGGACAGCCCATGGAGAGACGCAGCGAGGCCCGGGGACACCCGACGGGCCAAGTGGGTGGGAAAGGACAGCGGGACAGCGGGACAGAAGGGCGTGAGGGGATACTGGATGTGAGTCCATGTGGAGGATGCGGAGAGGCATGTCCATGAGGGTGGCAAAACAGCCGCCGCCGCTGATGATGATGATGCAGCGGCGACGGCGACGGCGGCGGCAGCGGCGGTGGCGGTGGCGGTGGCGGCGCACAGGTCGGAAAATGCTCTCACCGAATTGCACCTTTATCGCAGTGCACAGAAGATGTACGAACGTAAAGGAGTTGGAGGCGGAGAAGGCCGCCTGGCCCAAGGTGAGGATCCAGCCTGTCGTCCAGCAGGCCAGGTTTCGGAGCCGTCGGGGGGCCAGTTTAAAGGACCAGTAGTACAGTGCACCTGAGGTCGGGTAAGCTGACGCCAGCTCCTGCAGGACCGACAACGGTGTAATGCGAATGACGGTGATCATCGAGATACGGAGATTACCAATTGATGGGTGCGTCAAGATCAAGACGCCAAACAGCACTGGCAGAGGCGGGTGGGGAATGGGAAAGAAGGCCAGGGGCCGCAGCTGCACAGCTTGACCCAGCAGTATGAGGCTGATGAGCCCGTGAGAGGGTTACGGTGGCCCATTCATCAACTCCACTCCCCCATGCGGGGAAGCAGGTCTCGCTGTCTGAGGATCTGAAGCCCTATCACCAGCCCTGCTGCGCTGCCCTCATACTCACTGCCATACTGAGCCCCATGGAGACCGTGAACAGGGTGACCACCAGCCAGCCCCACCTGCGTCCCCCAGCCACCAGGCGCAAACAGTCTGTGTGGGTACAGGTGTGGATCGACCATTGCGCGGGATTGACCCTGCACTGCACTGCCCTGCACTGCCCTCCCCTGCCCTCCCCTGCCCTCCCCTGTCCTGCCCCCTGCCCTGCCCTGCCCTGCCCTGCCATGCCCTGCCCTCCCCTGCCATGCCCTGCCCTCCCCTGCCTTTTCACTTACGTCATGACGACTGGGCCGCCATACGTCAGTCCGAAGCCGTACGTACCTAAGTACGCACCCGCCACACGAACGCATGAATGCACACGCAAAACCGAGCATATAAGCTTTGTTGATAGGCCAGCATGCGTTGTGGGATATCAGATATCAAATCAGGACGGTGAGAGTGCAGGAGCAGTATGCTGGCACATGGGCAGAGTTGACCCAGCGGAAACTTATTCTGCATTATCAACATATTCTCCCTCCTTGCCCCGCGCGCCGGCCCGGGTACAGCCGCCCATCCCTCCCACCTCCCAGAGCCGTTAAGCTGCTGAGTGCCGTGAAGCTACAACCAAAGCAATTGAACAACGTAAACCTGCGCAACGGAGTCGTTGAAAGGGAGGGTCGACGGGCGCGAGAGAGGGTCACGGAACTCCTTTATTCCTGGTAGACTGAAGTGGTGACCAATCCAGCAATGATTCGCCCTGGCGTTTCCCAGTCGCCCTGGCGTTTCCCAGTCGGTGCTCAGCTTTGTCACGTAAGGCCCAAGCCGGCTTGGGGCCAAGCCTCCAAGCCCGATGAAACCTGAACACACAACGCTATCGTGTAGTTGTACTCGTGTGGTCAAGAACGTTTGTGGTCCGGTAGGGGGTACGCTCCCCGTCAAAAGTCAACGACCGATGGAGCTACTTTGCGTCTGTTTCCGTTGAATATCAGAGGTGCCAGCGGTGCACCGCTGCCACGGCGCCGCTCCGCTTCATCCCCGCTGAAGGGCCAAGGCACAGCAAAGCTCTCCCTTGTAATCGCAGCTCCATATTCCCGCTTCGTCCTCCCCAGTGACCTGTGCCCCGGCTGTGCGCTGCGTATGGAGGGCGGTCCTAAGGGATGAGCCCATTGGGCATGATGCTCATGGATGGTGCCTGCTGCTCTCATGCTCACAGGCCGCTTCCCATCACATTCCCATCTACCCTGATCCAGAACTTACTCCCGAGAGAGCTCCTGGCGGTAGCCCATCATCAGCAGCTTAACTTCGTCCGTATTAGCGCGGCGCCTGATGGGGTTAGGGGGCGCGCCCCGCGACACGGAGCCCTGCCGACGAAATGAGGATGCGTGCAGGCCATCCTTGTCCTGCACGGTAGCGATCCGAGATATCACAGGGTGGGGATGTTTGCTATGGGTTGACGTGGTTGCAGAGAAGGATATTTCGGTGCGTACATCTGTGTCGATGGGAACAGAGATCCCGCCAATGGAGTCGCGCCGTGCAATGACATAAGTTGGGGTTTAATTGCAATTAAATAATCAGTTCTTTAAGACGAATGCTATTTGTAAACGCTCTTCAACGCATTCAGCTGTCCTTGTCATACAAGAGGGCATTTAACCCATGGCCGGTCGAAATACATGACAGCCCTGTACGTGCTTAAATATTATACGTCATGTTTACAGTCCGCTTGATACTGTCCCCCATGTGTAACAAAATGAAAGATTGGGTCAAAGGGTCTGGAGACGCATGTAAAACCCATTTGCGTCCATTCGTCTTTATTACGTCAAAATTTCATGATCATTTACCAACGGCATCTGAAGCTTACCGAACGTGATTTGGACCTGTTCATTGCTTTGACGTCACTCTGCGACGCGCGAAAGCTTCGCGCTGAACGATAGAAACTCAATGAGCGATTCCCTTAGTTTAGCCCATGTTGCAATAAAGGAAACCAAATTTTCGCATTTCCACCTTTAAGCACGTGGCAACTAACTTATGGATATCTAGGATCGTGGCGCTGGACAGAGATTTTAAGTAATAGAGATAATATTGACCTGTTGCGCTCTACATCGGTCCGACTCCATGTGTACACTGGACGAAGTAGCAGGAGCCCGAAACCTAGAGGGATTGCACGGGTATGTGCGTTGCTTTGAAATATAGCAATAAATAGACGCTTGCTCCATATGATTGAGCCAAATCATGCATCTGAGACAATTGTTTGTGTGACTGTACGGCGTTCCCAGCCATCACATACACACGTGAATCGGCCAAACTAAAAGTTCTACAAACCGAAGGTTCAGGTTATTATAGTACGGTGATGAAAACTCCATGCGCATGCGCATCGATGTTAACCCTGTGTGTTGAGGCCCACCAAACATTCCTCGCCTTGTAAGTAATTTCCTCACCTCGTCTTGTAGGTAATTTCAGGCAATCTGGTGTCCTTCGTTTGTCAATGGATAACCCGTTCTAAGCTCGCCCCTGGCGGCCAAACTGCCACCTCTGGACGCCGCCCAGGTCCCAGCCGAGAGGACGAAGCATGCTGAAGTATCCATTAACCCGACGACCCATGCTATTAAATGTGCAAATAGGCCCCTGGTAAAGGCGCGGGTTCAAGTAAGGTGCTTACTGAAAAGCAGTTCTGCAGCACGCGTAACACGTTAAATTAGTTCAGATTCTACATGCAATTTCTGGGCTTGTTGGCTTCATTCTTTTTGCTCGCTAAGCCTCAGCAACGTGATGAATAGGCCACAGGCCCAGGCCGATTATTGGGAACAGCGACTGCGCACAACGGCCAATATGCTGCAGGGCAACGGCCAGTTGCAGCTTGCCACGAAGAAAACTCGATGTGCCGTACATGGCGTACTACATACGCCTGCAGAAGGTTGAAGAACTCACCCAAACTCACCCAACAGTTCGCTACCGGGTATCGACCCTGTTCTGAGATCACCGAACCTGCTGCTCACAGAAGAATCATAGCCGCAAGTAAGTCCCCAAATTTCATTTCTCTTGCAGCTATGCTAAGCCCCGAAGATCAATGAATTCACTCATCCACATACACACACATACACATACATACACACACACACACACAGACACGCCCAACCTGCCTTTTCCTCGCTAACTTGTCGTGTAAGAGAATAACGAAAAATCTGTCTCGCCCCATTTCTGCCCCTCCCATATCCCAATACCGCGCATTTCTCTGCGCCGAACAAGGACCGCCACCACCGGTGGCCGGCCCTCAATCACATTGCTGCTGTTGCTGCGTTGGTTGCGGCGGTGCTGTCTCCGTCAAGAGCCTGATGCTGTCAAACACCGTCATCAGGTTGACGTCATTTAGCAGGTAAACGGGGCAGACACGCCCCAACAACCCTTGGCCTTGTCCCCCTGCTCCTCCCGCTGACCCCATCCCTCCGGTGGAGCTCAACGGGATCGTGTTCAGGTCCTGCCCCGACAGCTCCACCCGCAGTCGGTCTGTAGCTCTGTTCATGGTAGCCCGCGCAGACAGACACACTGCCAGGTCCAGGCTGCCGCGCGAAAGGTACTCGTGCAGCTGGTTGAACGCTCTGTTCCAAAACCGAATTGAGTACGAATCAGTTGCGTGAAACTTGAGCACCAGCGCGATTACGACCGCCTGGAGCACCCTGTGGCGGTAAATGATGCCATGGCAGTGATGATGTTGAATAGTTAGGTATAGCCATAACGGACAGACGGGTGGTGATGGTGGGTTCAAACAACTAAACGGCGAATCAGAAAGTGCTCCCAACGGCGATCAAGTTGGAGGACCTCGTCACACGTCACGACGGCGGATATCACGACCGGTGGCGACGGCGAAACACCAACACGGTGTGTTGGTGCAGCAAGCAAGCACCGTGTGGTATGCATGCATATGCAATAGCATGATGAGGTAACCAGCGCCCGCGGGGAAGCGGGGGCCCCAACAGGCTGTCAGACTCGAGCGGAAAACATGTACACAGCTACACTGGTATTTTGTGGTTTGGAGTAAGGGTTGACACTGAATGCGCGTGATACTGCCCTAAACAAAACACATACGCACATGACATCTGCACCGACGCCCTTTCCGGGTAAGACCTTGCTGGCAGAAGGCCCGCGCGGTCCCCCAGGCGCAAGTCGTCACCCTGCTGCTTGCAACAACATCTCATGGCTTCAACGCACTAGACATCAGCAGCTGTACTGCATGTGGGGACGATTTCGGGCCTGTTGCCACTAATATATGCACTTGTTAGTTACCCCGTACTCGTTAGTTACCCCGTACTCGTTAGTTACCCCGTACTCGTTAGTTACCCCCGTCTTAGTCGCGTGCTGAGTCATCGCTCAACGAACCCTTTTAGATCCCGACGAGCTCCACGTTTTACTAGGAACTAGGTGGCTTGGCTTACCGACACCGCCTCAAAGTCGTCGCAACGGAGTTGGTAGTAGGAGAAGTAGTGCCCTAAAGTTGGGAGTCACGTAGGGCATTACGAAAAACGCATTTCGAAGCCCCACTGTACTATCTACTGAAGCATTGTGGTTCTGCATGCACATGCTCACAGGAAAGAAAGAGAGGTGTGAAGCGCTCTGTTTCACAGCTTTAGGAGGTTCCTTTCTCAAACCTTTCCTCCGCACCTGACCGCTAGCCGTGGCGACACTGTGGACTGGAACCATAGCCCCTCAACCTCCGCCCTCAGTCGAGTGATGTCATTGCTCTGCACCGTCAACATGCAGCATGGCCGCTGCGTCGCGCCGTCCACCTCGCTCTCGGGACGCCAACCCAAATCGAGAGATGCCGTAAACAAATCGCCGTAACAGCCCAACAGGCGTCCGGCGATATCGGCGGCAGCGGCGATGCCGCCGCTGCTGCCGCCCCCAGCCGCGGCCATAGCAGCCGCCGCAGACAACGCAGACGGTCCCCCCTGTTTGGAGAGCAGCTCGGCAACGCGTTCTTCATCGAGCTTTAGGCTGAGGGCCAGCCTGAGGGCGCGATGCGGCAAGAAATCGCGATGCGGCAAGAAATCACGAGCAGCAATTTGCCGTTTAAAGTTTAACCATTCATTGCTATCCCGGGTCTTACCTGTCCCGAAGGCCAATTAACCGAATGACGTGTAACAATAACAACCGCTTCGTAACCTGCGACGCATTACTGCCTTGTGCGCGGCAACGCAGCCTGAACCTCATTCTCCTCTACCCTTTCCTCCCACGAATGTCAGTCCCCTCCGCAAACCCACACACCATGTCAAAACCCAAACAAGCACACACGCACACACACATACACACACACACACAAGCCCCACTTCACAAGGCAACCAATGTTCTTCTCGCGCCAGTGTTACATAGCGCCCTGCACGGTATGCATATGCACTCACTTTTTCACGCACAGCTGCCCCACCACGGGGGTCTGCAACAGGGGGGCCGTGCCTGCCGCAACTGCACCGCCCTCCGGCATGCCCTCCGCCAGGGCCGCGGCCCACTCGTGTCCAATCTCGAAAAGGGCTGAGCCAGATGGCACCGACGCCACCGGAGACGGAGATTGCTGGTGCCCAGGGCTTGTTGGAGACGAACCTGCGCTCCCTCCTGTGGCGTAGCCGCCGCTGCCCAGTACGCCGTGCACCGCGGCTGCCCGCGCGCGCACGGCCTCGGCAGTGCTGGCGTGCGAGGGCGGCTCTTTCATCGGCGACATCCCGCTACCATTGTGAACCCCATGCGGGAGGTTTTGCTGCTGCTGGTGCTGCTGGTGCTGCTGCTGCCAGGTTAGGATGTGTTCGGTGCTCAGCTCGCCCATGCGACCGCTGCTGGCCACCGCGGCCGCTGTGACAGCAGCCGCGGCAGTGTTGTTGTTGTTGTTGTTGCTGTTGTTGTTGTTGCTGTTGTTGTTGCTGTTGTTGTTCTTGTAGTTGTTAACGCCGCCGCTGTTGCACGTTGTGGCTGCGGCTGCGGTGTTTGCAGCCGTGGCGCTCTTGTGTGTGGTGGACAGAGAGTACATCACCTCCGTGAGCAGGCTGGTGATGGACTTGGTGGCTTCCTCGCGATCTGGAAGCTTCACATCTACCAGGAAGGAACCATCTGTGTCCATGGCCAGATCGAGCGGGAGCTGCGAGAGGGGCCGGGGAAAGGAGCCAAACATACAAACCCAAACATGTCACAGCAGACCTCGAATATAGTGCATGCAAGAGTGTGCATGTTTTGCAGCACGTACATCACACTCACACTCACACTCACACGCACATTCCCCACACACCCATCCCCCACCCCACACACACTCACACCCACCTTGAGCTTCAGCGGCCCATCGTAAGATACGCTCTCCGCACCGAACTGGAAGACCCGCCGGTCCGCTGACGCCAGTAACGTGGCACCGGCGCAGCGGAAGCGCTGTTTGAAGGTGCGAAGCATCTTAGCCAGGGAGGCGTGCCACAGGTCCAACAGCTCCAACTGGACCTCCAGCGGCTCTCGCGGGGGACCGGATGCCGCGTTGCCGCTGCCGCCGGGCCCGCTGCTGGCGCCACGACTGGCCCTACACAGGGAAGCGAGAGTGCGCATGGTCGCTGTTGAAATGGCAGCCTGGAAGAAAACGTGATTCTGGTAGACAGCAGGAAACAAATATACGGCGCCGCGAGCCCCCCTGTATTTGTCCGTAGCACTGATCCTAAGATCTAAACCGGCCCTAGCCCAAGCCCAATGACCTCGCCCAATGCCTTCGCCCAAGCCCTCGCCCAATGCCCGCGCCCAATGCCCGCGCCCAATGCCCGCGCCCAATGCCCGCGCCCAAGCCCTCGCCCAAGCCCTCGCCCAATGCCCGCGCCCAATGCCCGCGCCCAATGCCCGCGCCCAAGCCCTCGCCCAAGCCCTCGCCCTTGCCTCCATAAACTCACGCCTTGGCCTCAAACTCCCGAGCCATGCGCTCAAAGAAGTCCCGGATAGTGGCCAATGCGGCATCCGTATCTACCGCCAACGACAGCCGCTCGATTGTAAAGGCGATGCGAAGCGGCTTGCGCACCAGGCGAGCTACGGGGCCGTCCAAAAAGCTGAACAGCAGAAAGCGGTCCTCTGGGGGCAGGCGGACGGGCGGACAGGAAAGGGAAGTACGAGGTGAAAACATCAGAGGGGCAAAGTGGACGGGTGAATACAATTGGTGAGTACAATTGTGAACGCAAAGGAGGACAGTGGCAGGTAGGAGTGTGGCTAGAAGTATGGCAGGAGACAAGCGGGTGAAGGACAGCTGGCAAGGGCAACTACGTCGGGAGAGAAGCACATGCCTCGCTGAGGGGCAATATATGCAGATGGCAGGGTCACAGTTTCCCTTTCTTTCTTACACAAGAACATGGCATGTACCATGACATATCGAGTACTAAAAGGCTTGCCTTTGTCTGTTTGCAGGTTTGATAATAAAAGTTAATCCTATTTTTTAAAATGGCGCAAAACGAATAATTAGTGCGCCCAGACTCACCTGGCTTTACGCCGTGGAATTCAAATGCTGTCTGCAATGGAGAAGACGGCGGGAGGCGTCATAAAAAGTGTGAGGAATGAACGGGCCGGTGGCGAGACGGTATGAATGGATGCCGGGGATGGGCGATGAGGCAGGTCGGTGGGGTTGTGTAGTCGACGGCCACAGGAACAAGAAATCAGCACCTGGGCTTAGGCAGTAGCACCCCCAATGGAGGGAGCAGAAACATCTCCCACCCCACCCCACCCCACCCCACCCCACCCCACCCCACCCCACCCCACCCCACCCCACCCCACCCCACCCCACCCCACCCCACCCCACCCCACCCCACCCCACCCCACCCCACCCCACCCCACCCCACCCCACCCCACCCCACCCCACCCCACCCCACCCCACCCCACCCCACCCCGGCACGGCACGGCACGGCACGCGGACCCTATAGACACAAAGCCCTATCACGCCCAACATAAATCCTGGCGGCGTGTCATTCCAATCCAACCCGTGTGACGCATACACGGGCGTCATGGGCTCTTTCACTTACGGGCTCACTCTACGTATTCAAGTCATAGGCTTTCCGGCTAAGTCGTTAGGAAGAAGACATGGCAAGAAGCCTTTTCCCCATCTCCGGCCCCACCTGCAATGCCCGGTTGAGCACCTTGACCAGGGGAATCCACAGCTCGCTTTCGCTGTAGCTGGTGTAGAACCTGAGGGCAGCGTGACATGACATGGCGCCACATGGCGGGAGGTAGCAGTGCGAATGTGAATCGTCTCATCGACAACCTCACTACAGGATAGCGGGTCAGCGGGCCAGACCTGTCCCGTGTCCGTCAGTTTTGCCTTTTTACTAGGGGCTGGAGGGTGGAGGGTGGAGGGTGGAGGGGCATCTACCACTTTGTTTCCATTAGCCTAGCAGGTTGCACACGTCGTTCGTTTGGTTTTACTGGCATAGACGAAACACAGCGAAGGCCTAAGCAGAGGCCGAAGGCGACACACAAACGGACAAAACCCAGTAGTACTACTTAAGGCGCGTTTCACAAAGCTGCCATCTCATATATTAATGTGTGCGTCGGTGGATTCCGGTGCCCCAGGAGGAGCCCGAAGGACAGGCATCCCCGAAACGTCCCGCCCAGCATCCACCTGCACAGTCCGCTGATGCTGGGGGTAAATCCGGAGCTGTCTGGTACCAGGGACGGCCGGCCGCAGCCCCCGAACAGCTCCGAAACCGCAGCCGCCTGCGCCTCTGACAGCCCCAGCATAGCGCGAGCACGCCCAGCAGCTGCCTGAACTGCCGTCCACCGAGCCCGCCTTGATGACTCGCTGGGAGGCTGCAGCAAAAGACGCCACCACCACCACCGCCAGGGTCGCAACAAAACGGGGCAAAGTACCAAACGAACCAGAAACAGATGCAGTTGTAAAGGTGCAGCAAGTGCGCAGTTTTGGACTGTTCCTTCCAATTACACACATGGGCTATTCCGCATATGCATCCTGGCCTAGTGACTGCGGAACATATGGCTAACACCCAGCCACAAGACTGCACTGCGCCCTAGCAGTCGAGGTCGCACATATGCCATCATGCAGATGCCGACAGCCCCACAGATTCACAGACCTTAGGCGGTGGGGCGATGCTCGTTATGGTGGTTGAGAGAGAGGGCCCTGCTACCTTGAACTCCCCGCTCAGGGCCTGACTCTCCCCGCTGCATGCCGTGTAGGTGCCCAGCTCAACGGGCAGCAGACCCGACAACAGTCCCGTCAGCAGCCCGGGCATGTAGGCATTCAGCAAACCCCTGGACTCTCAGGGACGGGGGAGAGGGAGGGGTGGGAAGACGGAGGGGAAGAGAAGGGAAGGGGCCGCATGTATATGGAGGAGTGGGCGAGGGCGAGTTCAGACAGGAGAGGCTAAAGTCCCGTAAAAAATGCCTTCAGATGAGGAAAGGAACCTCAAGGATCTCGAGTGCACGCCTGATCCTTGCATTTTTCGTTGATCTCTAATTGCGAGCAGCGTTCGATTCGTGAGAGGAACTTCGGAAGAGAAGACGGTACTGGGTGGGATAGGTGCCGGAAAAGAACGAGGCAACCCGACCGGAAGCAAATGGACAGCGCTAGGGATTGCATGAATTCCCTTCTTACACATCCCAGCATGCCATCCCGCCATCCCGCCATGCAAAACGGATTAGATTTGAGATCTATGAGAGAGCTGAGGTATGATCAGAGCACGCAGTTACTACAATGGACACGGTTCGGGCCCTCATATCGCATGACTCGTCGCTCATCGTTTGTTACAGTTATCTGCTGCTTCTTCGGGTTCCAAGCCATGTCACCATCCGATCTCTCCTCCCCCTGCCCCCCCGCAACCACTCTGGCCTTATCCCTCCGCCTCCGCATCGGCTGCCTTTACACTCACACACCCCTGGGCAACAAACGCACACACAAACTGACAAACACACTCTACCAGATTGCCTGCTTGCCTCCCGCGTTGGGTCCCTCACTTGAGCAATGTGCGCGGCAGCGGTAGCGTGTTGCCCCGCATGCGATGGTCGAGCTGCAGGATGTTGAACGACACCGGTTCCGGAGCCAGCCAGGCGCCGCCACCGCCCGCCGGACCTCCAGCTGCATGGTACTCGAACACTGCCGTGACCGCCACCTCCACCTCCAGCATGATTTCACGGATGCTGGTGTCAGGTACCTGAACGTCACATCGTAATCAGAATAGAACGTGAAAAGATGCGCGGGTTGGACGTATGTGGTATGCTCGGTGTTTCGGAGCTTCCCATGATAGCGAAGAATCGCGGGGTATTTACTGATCTGGGTTTGGCGCCGGGCCTCCAAAGATTGCTCCGATTAGAGATGTATGAGTGTGTATTTCATGTCGTATGATGTCGTATGATGTCGTATCATATCATATCTTCTCGTATCATGTCGTATCATGTCATATCTTGTCGTATCATGTTGCAACACAGGGGGGCTGTAAGACTGCAGCATGTAACGCGTTATGCCTCTAATGGAGGGATCCTTGGTGCCGACGTCTCCCTAGTTACCGCAAAGAAAAAGGGTCTCTCCCTTGCCCCCCTTGCTTTCATGGTGGTGTGGAACGCGTGGCGTACGGCATGAAACACATACACGCCACACGCAATACGGTGCACAAAGAGAAGCACTCCCAATTGATCCAGACGCCAGGAAGAATAGTTATCCCGTTAACAACCATTTAGTCATACATACGTGCTACGTACTCGCTCCCCCTACGCGCGTCGTACAAGTACACAGATATGCAAAAACACACCTTCGTTCCCCTCTCCCCAATAAGCTCCACACGCTCCCCCAGCAGTTGCACGTACACGCCCTTGCGCGACGGCCTGCACTCGAAGTCCTCCACGAACCCGCCCAGCAGCCCCGAGTCGTCATCGTCGTCGGCCGCTGCCGAGGGACCTGCGTGCGGGTGTTACGGATCAGAACCCAAGGCGCAGGTGAACCAAGATATCGACACCGCGAATGCCGCAAAGCCTGTTAAATGTTGCATTAAAAGCGCATTGTTTTTATATAATAAAACAAGCACACAACTCCAATCCTTGTTGTTTGGACGGCTAATAGCTCGAAATCTTGTGGATTGATAGTTGTGCTTGCCCACACGATTTGTATGTGTAATAGCAATTCATTTAACTACTAATTACCGAATTCAGTCACAGCCGCAGCCACACAGTTGCGGCGGCAGCAGCTGCGATGCCCCCTAGGGAGAGATGACATCTTTCATATAACATCTTTTGACATTATAGGTGTGAAGGCCGGGCCATCAGCAAGGCGCATGAGGACGCAACCAGTCCGTACGAGGCGTCATCTGCTGCCCAAGTCCTACTCATCGCCGACGCTCCTTCTAACAAAGCGCTTTTGCTGCTGCAGCTCCAGCCTCCTCAGTCCCTATCTTACCGTCTGCAAAGCTCGCTGCCGCTGCAGAAGCGACTGAGCCTGGTGTGCTATCCCCGTCTCCCGCGCCACCGGAGCCACCTCGGCCAGGAGCGGACACCAGTGGCGGCGGCGGCGGCGGCGGCGGTACGGAGAGAGGCCGCGGAGGCCCCCCGCCAGCAGCTGCAGCAGCAGCGGCAGCGGCAACACCGGGGCCGAAATACTCCTGGTCCGCATCAGCAATCGTCAGAATCGAGCCATCCAGCAACATCCCGTCTAGTTGCTGCTGTTGGTGGTGCTGTTGGTGGTGCTGTTGGTGGTGCTGGTTGTGGTGGTGCTGCTGCTGGTAATACTGGGAGCTAGCGGCGGCGGCGCTACAGCCAGTGGGTGCAGCAGGGGGCCGATGGCGGGCGAAATATAAGTGGCCCACAGGGTTACTGGCTCCAGAGTTCAGAAGAGCGTGTATATAGATTGTGTATGTGTGTGTGGGAAAGGGGGGCTTTGCTTCACCCGTGGCCACTACCTGGCACTTCCTATCTACCCATATATTTCAGGGCACCCTCATTCGTTCACCCAGTCCCTAGGGATCTTGGCTGCTCCGGAATCAGTGCTTTCTCGGTAGGTAGGTGGTTGAGCACCCACCGCCAGCATCCAGTGGAATCTGCCGGATCAACGGCGACCTCAACTCCACTCCTGGTGGTCGGCTCACAAGTCACTAGTACCGGGGACCCCCCACCGTCCATCAACATCGGGGGCACCTCCAACCTCAAACTTTGGAGGGATTCATACCATGTTCTCAGTCAGGATTGATCCTGGAACTTCCAGGAACACAGTGTTAATCCACCGGTTATGTCCGAATACTTTAAGGTAAAATTCTATGTGTAAAAGGTCACAACAGCAATCGCGGGGGACATACAGGCCCTTTCACCTGGCATTCTCAGCCCCCCAATCAGCTTCGGCGGCGCCGCCAGCACTGTCCTGACGACCTGCTGGTCGAATCTTGGTCTTAATATCCCGCAGTGCCTCCGGCGCCTTGGTGGCGATCGCCTTGCTTATGCGGCTCAGCTTCCCTCGTCCTTCCGATAGGCCGTCCTGCACAGCACCCCAACAGCCCATTCGATCCGGAAGAGTACGACAAGTACGAGAAGTACGACGAAATCTTCTAAATTCGATGGGGAGACGAGGTCAAATGCGCTCTGCTCGGCACAGCGGGGGATTAGACAGGATGTTCATTCAAAAAAGAAACAAGGGGGTTAGCAGTTGGGGTTGGCGTCTGCGTGCTCAGATCTCACAAGCCCTTTGGGGATATAGGATGCCTTCACCGCATTTGCTTGTTCCCATCTGCTGCACGGAGCGACCAAACCCTCGCACAACCCTGTCGTCACCACCTGCAGTTTCTCCATCATTTGGGCACGAAGCCTCCCACCGCCGCCACCACTCTCCAAGGCGCCGTAGGATGCTTGACCCGCCGCTGCGGCCGCGGGGACAGCCACGGCGCCGCTGCTGCCGGCCCTAGGACCTGACATCGGGAGCCCAAACCCCGCCCCACCTGCGTATTCATTCGGATGATCACGATCACCCACAAGGCCCCCAACCATGCTTTTCAACTTTTCCTTCTTGTTCTTTAGCCCCGATAGGAAGTTGGCCACCGCCTCGCCCTTGGCACGCGGCGGCGGCGCCGCCATCATCACACTGCCGCCGCTGCCACCGCCGCCTCCAAGGGCCACTGCGTCATGACTCGGCACCCGACGATGCAGAGCATCTCCTGATCGTGGAGTTGCCTGCGCGTGCGGCGGCCCCGACATCATGCCTTGCAGCTTCGGTCGCTGCTGCTGCTGCTGTTGTTGTTGTTGTTGTTGTTGCTGCTGCTGTTGTTGAAACTGCTGTTGCTGTCGCAGGTACTGCTGCTGGAGGTGCGCTGGAAGACCCGGCGGCAGGGCCTGCGGAATGGGGAACTGCTGTTGCTGCGGCGGCGGTGGCGGCGGCAGCGTGGTCTGATGTTGCGGTGGGATTTCCTGTGGTCTTTGCTGTGGCGGCGGCGGCGGCGACGGCGGCTGCAGTGTTTGTTGTGGCGAATTGGCGGACAACGACTCCGCAGCTGCTGGCACTGCGGTCCCCGGGCTGGCACTGCCGCCGGCGGAGGCGTTCGTAGGTGTCCCTGGCGAGAGGGCCGACCCTGGTGTCGATGTCCCTGACCTCAGAGACGTACTTGACATCTGTGAGTGTAAGAGCTGCTGCGGTTGCTGTGGCTGCTGGGGCGACTGTCTGCCAGCTTGCGGTGCAAACGCCGTGGGATCCTGCAGCCGCACATGAGACCGGAGGAGGACATCACCCCTCAGGTGGGCTGAGAGATTCCACACCGCCGCCGACACACAAAAAGCTGGTATTTAAAAAAAAGCGAGATGAATAGAACCCAGCAAGCAACGCACTTAATATAGGGCACAACAAACCATAGCAAGTCCTGGAGCTCGCGGCGTCGTGTCTTGACTGTCGTGCCTTGAGTGTCGTGTTGACAACAAGGTCTCCTGACTGCTCTTTCAACAATCATTTGAACGCTAATGCATGGGCGCCATCCACCCATAAGCAGCAGGGCGGCGAGGGCCGCTACCTGACCCCACCTCATCCCTCCCTCCCCATCCCTTTCCTCCTCCACGCCACCGCCCCCTCACCAATCCATCCGCATAGCTGGTATCACCCTCCGCAACAGCCCCAGCAGCCTGGAGGCTGCTGGCTGAGGCGGTGCTGCTGGAATGGCTCAGCTTCCCGCTGCCCGCAGCGCCCGAATGCATGGCCGGGTCGCCACCGCCGCCACTGACTGACCCAGGCGGTGGCGCCGCCGCTGCTTGCGAGCTGCCACGTCGTGACCTGCGCAAGAGAGTGGAAATCACCAGGGGTAACGGGAGCAGGATTGTTTGGCTGCCAAGTCATACGAAAGGATGAAGGAAGCGGGATGTCTTGATGGCGTGAGGAAGTGGTACAGGTGTCCCAATCAGAACATCGAAGAGCATCGCACGATGTGATCGCACCGGGTGGGAGTGATGGTGAACCTAAGAAACCCAACATACTAGGCACAGAGCATGGCATGGTAACGTTCGGCACTCACTCGCTCCACTCTGCCAGAGCCGTAGATGCGGATACGCCGCCCAGGGCGACAGTCAGGCGAGCAACACGGTTACCGTGCGCCGCCGCTGCCGCCACGGAGGCGGCGCCGCCGCCACTGGTAGCGGCGGTAACTGCTCGCCGGCGCTTAATGGGCTCGCACGTGAACTCGAAGCGCCCACTGACCTCGCTTACGTGTAGGTCCCGTGCGGCCACGTAGATACCGCCATTTCCGCTACTGAACCTGGAACGCGAGCAAACCCAGAAAGGAGGGGAAGTGTGACACCCCGGGGAAAAGGTAGGGAGGAAGAGTCCTACAGGACAGCAAGGATAACCTTTTTTCTTTCTCCTTTTCTTTTGTTCAGAATTTTCCCCTGTTGCCCACCCAGCAGCGACATCAACATTGACGTCGTCGATGACGACGACATCTACGACCAATGTATCGCCCGTCTTCAATGCTTCCCGACCGAGTGGTCCATTTCAGCCAGGATGGAAAAAAACCCCAGAGAATAGCAAACCAGGGCAATAGGAACAGGAGAATAGCAAATCAGGGCAATAGGATTCAATTTCTCGAACATTCGTCGGAGTACAATGGAGCGCCAGTACCCCCCACGCGCTTGCGTGTGATGCACGACCCACGCAGCATATCCCATCCAAACGGCACATACAGAACACCTGCAACAATATGTTTAAGCTCTTATCTTAAAAATACCTTCTTTCCCCACTGCCAGTACCATGTCTTGTGTATTCGCCTCTTCCTTTCCCCCTTTCCCCCGTACCCCTCCTCCCTCGACCCTCCGTTCCCACAGCCCCCCATCCCAGAATACCTGTAGCCCTTGGCTTCCGGAAAGTACAGCTGCTGCTTGACACGGTCTAACCGTGCTGTGGTCTTCTCCAGCGCCTCCTCTAGCCGGGCGACCTCGGCCCAGCCGCTCTCCTCCGCGCGCCGCCGATCGGCCTCCACTCGATTACTGGCATCCAGGCGAGCAAGGTCGGAGCGCAGCGCCTGCATCTCCTCCAGGAGTATGCGCCGGGTATCCTGGGAAAATGTGGTAGCTTTGCGATTAGCGAATAAGGCCAGGACAGTGCGCATTACTAATACATGCAACGAAAACTACATAAAACTGCTAAACTGAGCAATATTAACATGTGTTAGAGGAGGGTACGAGGAGGCGAAAGAATCAAGGGCTGTGGAGGAGAGGAAGGGATGGTAGAGGCCAGAGGTCGAGGTGCAACCCTAAAGGAAAAGACGTCGCTGGAAAAGCCCACTTGAGCAGTCTGGTGGAGTATAGAAATCGATCTTAAGAAGTGCATTTGGCGGGAAGGGGGCAGTGATAAGTGCCATATCATAGGGTGGCGGAGGGCTGATCAAGATGGCCCCGCCGGCAGAATAGCATTTATCTGCAGGGCCCCAGTATCCATTAACCTGTTGGCTTGCACCTACTTGTAAAACGACACATTTTGTTGACAGGTATTCACGCTCATATGCTCGTTCACAGGTTGCAAGCTCTTGATTGGCAGTTCTTATTTCGATGTCGGTGGCCAACACCCGGCTGCTTAGTTCATCGAGCTCGCGTTGCAAGAGCGCGGGATCTTTGCTGAACTGCTGAGCGGATTGATCAGACTGGGAAGGTTTGTGGACCTGCCTTGCGCCCTGCGTCCCGCTATGGGAAACCGCGGCAGCCTGCTTCGCCGATAGCTCTGCTGCAAGCCGCTTTTTATCTTTTTTGATAATATCACAAGTCTAAAAGAATGGGGGTGCGTGTCAATTGCGTGTCAGGTAAATGCCAACGAACGATGGAAGCCATATCCATCTTCACCTGGTTTAGCGAAGTTATTAAAAGCTCCAGGCTAGGACGTTCATCCTCCCATTGCCTTATCTTAGCCTTTTCTTCATCCTTGATGAGATTGAAAAGTTCCGCGCATGTGGACCGATATTGTGTAAGTGCCCTAACGAACCCCTTTTCTTTTTCCATTGGTCCCCGTCAAACTAGAATTCTATCTCAATTGGAAACTAGTTAGTCCAATAAAAAGTGAAATATACCATCGCCATTGATGGATGATTGATGTACGAAGGTGGTTGAAACCGTTTCCCGTTCCTATAGCTGCATGCACATTGTGCAAGGGTGCAACTTTGGATCATTCCATGTTGATACAGATCATCAGATCAGCTATATCTGTCATTGATACCATGCTAATCTTACTTTGTTGTCCATGTTTTTCTTACAGACGATACCTGTATCGATAGCCTCGGTACGAGTCTGAAGTGCACCATTGCCATAGATTAATCTATTACATAACTGTGTGTTATAATATCAGACGGAACTGCAATGCAGCTTAGCAAATTTTCATCGACTCAAAACGTCAGGTGCCCCAGGAGGCGGTGCCCGAACGCTCGTCGGCCAGGCTACTTGCATGTTACGGCGGTGTTCACGCTTATGGATGGACAAGGACAGTCCATGACTTATAATAAGGTCTGCGTGAAATGCCAGCTTGTGCTCAGCGGTCCACGTCGTTAGTTCAAGTCCCAAACGCGACCATACCCTTACAGTCCATCACCATATTCCTCACAACTCCAGCCAGCGACACCAGACGCTTGCGCAACCCTGGACCGTACCAAATCCCTCTTCTCCCAACAACCTCCTTTGCCTGATCCTGTTATTCTGCTAACTTTGTAGGCTCAAAGCATCATCGGAAGCTCGTCGTCATGCGACGTCAAGGTAGCGGGGCCAAAAGGTGCGCGTCCCACCGGGCCTTTCCCCACATCCAGTCACAGCCCATTGCCTCACCCCGGCCAGCGCCTGACCCGCCGGGCCTCTCATCTCCCACCTAAAGAGCTCCTTTATCCTTTCGCCTTCCACATCTCCTGGACTCCATGCCCGCGTTGTGACGCCCAACCCTGTGCACCCCGACCGCATCCTTAAGCTGGACAGTTGCTGAGCAGCATGCCGCGATTATTCAGAAGGGTGAGGACCAAAGGGCAGGTGCCGGAAACTGCTCAGGGTTAAAACCCCTAATCCCGAACCCGAACCCGAAAGGAGTAAGCCCTCAATGGATGAAGAAGAAAAACCATGTTTGCAGTCCTGTTCATATTACCTGGCAGCCATGTTAGCCAACCACTATAATTCCTGCATGCGCCATCGATTAGCATCCTGATCCTCGTACATACCCCCGTCAAGGATCTCAGTTGGCATGCATGGTATTGCTCGTCGCCAGCTAACTCCCGTGCCTGGAGTCTGCACCTCAGGGAAGCAGACCTTTCTGAAGCCGCTGGTGGGTGAGGATATGCTGGATGACTCCCGCAGCTGGAAGGACGGAGTTGCGCTGCGGCCCGGGGTCAGCTACGTGCTGGCCTCGGGCTGCCGGCTGGCCTTCGGTGCGTCACTGGACGCGAGGGAGGAAGGGAAAAGGAAGGCACACAGACCCCAGAGCTCTGGGATTTCCTTAGATTGGATTACATTCACAAACCCACACGGACACACACACAAACACACACAAGAAGATACACCGCACCCTACACGCCCGCCGCACCCTACACGCCCTACACGCCCTACGCGCCCTCCTTATGGCACATGGAGGGCCCTCCCCAGCATAGAACCCCTCGGAAACTGGAAGCACAGTTTGTTTGGCGCTCCCAGCATGACTCACCGCGTTACCGTGTGCTTGCGCCAACCCGCCTCCCTGCGCCCACTCGCCTTGGGGGCCTTCTTCTTACGTGCGTCTGCCATACCCTATCGCTGCTGCTGCCGTTGGCACTCTCCTAGGTACTCCGGAAACGTGTTTCACAATCGGCTTCGAGGAGGGGACCGGGAGCAACCCGCTGGTGGAGATGATGATGAAGGTGTGTGCTCGAAGAAGGGTTTTGACAGTTCCTACAGGCGCTGGAAAACACAGCCGCGGATGCGGTCATTTGGGCAACTGTACGTGGCGACCCGCAGGCGATTGGTTTCACTAGCGGTGAAAGGTTGAATCGCACCGTGTCAGGGCTGCCGAACGCAATCATCTTGTTTCGGACGGGCGGTGGCCGCGTGGGGTGTCCTTTTCGACGCGGTCTTCAGCAACGGGTATGATGGGCCACTGCCCTGGACCTCGTGAGCATGTATACCCGAAGAATCACGACAACATACTGCCTTGCCCAGCGATAAGGCAGCAGCACGTGCAACAGAGGGCTTTTCTACTTTTGCTTTCACTCTGTGCCGTTCTGCCGTATCCCAGCGAGAGATACTTTGCACGCTGCATTACGCGTTGAGATGCCATGCTCTGGGCGTGTACCGTGGGTTTACTTGTACATCTGCGGCTGCAGGGGATGCTGGCGAGCAGCAGCCCCGAAGTGAAGAGGGCGCTGGACAGCTGAGGATCGCATTGCATGACGACGACGAGGGGACATATGGGTGACGAGCGCTCAGGGCTGGAGGGACGGAAGGATTCCAGATAAAGCCGCAGAAGCAGGTCTCCGTCGGCTGTCTCGCAATCTGTGCCATCACTTGCACCATCATAACCCTCAGCTTTAGGGAGAGATTTCTGGCGCCTTCCAGGACGGGGCTCTCCCGCCCTCAGGGCGCATCGTCACACAGCCATTTTGCATATGGATAGAATGAAACCGCCTTACACTTACGCACCCTGCAGACTCTGCCTCTTGATCACGTAATGCCCTGAAGTCCACCTAATGCACTCAGCCACAAAGAAGAGGGTGCAGGCTGCACGCAGATGTGTTTAAGAGGCTGCACACAGAAGTATGTGCTCAAGAGCCTGCGGGCCGGGAACCAACAGCCGTTTGTACCAGGACATTAGAGCACCTGGTTGCAACTGCTTGTCTATTGGCAAGATTCATCGCGTCATGGGGGCCATCTGTTGGTGCTGACTTTATGCCGACGCTGAAAAGGCGCGTCAATCCGTCTTCATGAAACTGATTTACGCACCCCGAGACTAAAGTGGTTATAAGATTGTGGATTCTAGCTATTGCTTTTGCTCATACAGCAAGAGACCTAGGTATTAACGTTAATACACTATACACCTGGGTTGATAATAATTTTAAAATTATTATTGGCACTGATTTTAAGCCCATAATTGTAAGTGTAAAGCGAAGGGACGGCAGGCATCATAAAGAGATGCTTCAAATTTCCTGCTGAGTGTGTACAAACAGTACAGCGCAGGTTTGGGCACCGTATAGCATAACGCAACATAGGACGATGCAGCGCAGCAGGCATCGCACAACGTACGCTTGTGGGCATAAGATGTACCAACGCCAAATTTACATGGGAATATGCGCGTTTTCAGTTGCCCTGCACGTGTGACCCTGCACATGCAGGTGGCCCCTGATTGTCTAGAACCGTTCCATTCACACGCCTATCCGTTATACAGACCATGGCAGGGCCCTATGATTAAGTTGCATATTGTTGCGGATTATAACCAACACCGGGTGAAATCCATGTCAGCAGGGAGTCGCATAACTTCCGGACATGTTCGATTGCAGCGACGAAAGGGTGGAAGTCTAGGATAGCGGATTTGGGGGATAACTTCGGCGACAACTCCAGTCCGGGATGGTGGTGTTGGATAAGAGGATGGAGGAGGGGATTTGCAACACAGCGGTTGGATTGCAGCCACGACAGAGTGGTGCTGCTGTGAAGGGGATTGCGACAGGGCGCCGACGTAACCACTTGGGAGTGTTGAACGGTCTTGCGTTGGAGGCGATGCATTGCGGGAGAGGCTGCGTAGATTACATAGGGTTTTGGAAAGAATTTTTGCGCATCGGAGGGCTGGGAACCCCAAGTTGTCGTACATCGATGTCCGCTCCGGCGACTTATGCGTTACCCGGACGTTCCAGTCGAGGCAAGGGCCATAAAAGGTTTTTCGTATGTCAAACGCTGTTTAAATAAGGACCGATTGCCTCGCCGAAGTGTCAAAGCTTTGATATCACCGGTCCTGCGGAGCTGAAGTTTGATTTCTAAAGCACGCTGCAGCGTACCTCAGCGTACGACAAGTGAAGCAAAGGAGTATGCCGTTCCAGCTTCGTTATCGCCCATTTCAGCTTGCCCTCTCACTGCTGAGTAGTGGCAGAGCTGTAGCAATAATAACTGTTACGGCAGTGCTATTCTTGAGTCTTTCAGTTAGCGCCGCTTCCAAACTTTACAAACTTGGAGCCCACACAATCGAACTTTTTACATTGCTTGTACTTTAATTTTGGAGATAATTTAAATCTGAAGGGGCCTTTATAGTTGCACTTCCCGCGCATTTCACACGGCGCCGCCCTCTGTAAAGCCTCCTGGTTCCATCTGCCATCCTAGCGGGCCTTCTGCATCATGCCAAGCGATCGCAAGAAGAAGGCCGCTGCCTCTAAGGGCAAGCCTAAAGCAGCGACGTCCAAGGCTAAGCCAGAGGACGAAGGTAATGCGCAGCCTGATGAGGGCGACGAGGACGGAACAGACGGAATGGATGGAACGCCCATGATGTCAGCGAACGCATCGGCTGTAAATCTGGAGGCTCTGGCTGCCGCCAGCAAGGGCGTAAAAGAGCTCAGCGTTTTCGACACTGGACGCTCATGCACGGGTATATTAGCCAGCCATCCCCAGAGCCGCGACGTTCACATCTCAAGCTTTACGCTCCTGTATTATGGTCACGATCTGCTGGTTGACGCGGATTTGGAGCTCAATTTTGGACGGTGAGCCTAGATGTTGCTCGCATACCCACCCCACCGGGTCAAGGCCACCCATCGTGTTCTCCCTATCTCACCAAGTGCTGGACTTTTATATTCATCATAAAGTCGGATGGGCCCATGGGCTTGATGCGCGCGTAGAGCAGGCCGTTGGCTAGCATAGGGGTGGGTTGCCTTTGTTTCTGTGCGTCTGGTTTACGTACAGTGTATCAGCTTGTATTGGGTCTTTCTCATGACGATCCAAAGCTGCGGTTTTCGGTGTCGCCGCCGCCACCATCTGCCGATCCCCATTAATATTTGCACTTTGCTTCCCACGAGTCCCACCCGTGGTAGTCGTTGCGCGCTAGTGCCTTTGCGAGCAGCTCTCAGATGCCGTCCTGTCTTAGCCCATAAGGCCCCGCACAATCACCTGGTTCTGGCCCTCTGGGGCATCACCTGCCAACGGCCCTGGCGTCTTCGGCTTGCATCATGATATTGGGGCTTTCGTTTCCACCCTGTGCACAGACGCTATGGGCTTCTGGGTCCCAACGGTTGCGGTAAATCAACACTACTGAAGGCGCTGGCTGCGCGTGACGTGCCCATCCCCCCGCATATTGACATCTATCTGCTAGACCGGGAGATCGCGGCCACCGACATGACCGCTCTTGAGGCGGTCATGTCGGTGGACGAGGAGAAGGTGCGGCAGATGAATGGCCGGCATGGGGCTGCGTGGGTGTGTTGAGCTGGTTGCCGGAGCCTTTGCCTGGCAGCGGGAAGGAAGCACATGCAAGGAAAATGATATATGCAGGCTAGGATCGGCTGCTTGGAGACGGACGGACCTGATTACATGGAAATTACCTTGAATGGCGTTGAACGGGATAAAAAGTCGTGGTCGTGTGGGGAGGTCTGGGAGGGGCGAGGTAGCATGGTATGGGGGGGGGGTGCAGGTGCTGGAGCTGGCGGTCCGCTTCGGTAATATTAACGTGCCTCACCATTTTTAACGTGCCCCCCCAACACACGCACGGGGACAACCTTGAGTACTTATTAATGGAGCACTTTCCGCCGGCTCTGGCTGGTATATTTCCCTTCCTTGGAGCAGACTCGGATGGAGCAAGAGGTGGAGGCGCTCGCGCAGCTGGAAATGACGGAGGAGGTGGAGCAGCGGCTATCGGATTTATATGAGAGGTGAGGTCGAACTGGATCTGAATCTGGATCTCGGGCCCGCATGGTAAAGGGGAAAGGCAAGATGCAAGCGGAGGTACATATCAACATCGTGGCAAAGTGATATTGATGATATCGTAGTGAGAAATGTTGCAATGGGAGAGGAAGCGGGAGGGGTCTTTGCAGCTTGGCTGCAAGCCAGCGGGGGTTGGGGATCACCATAAATAAACAGGCTATCACCTCACAAGACAATGTTGCGCGGGCGTATTCCGCGGGAGAGCAACAACCGCTCGGGGTTGAGCGGTCGGACAAGCGCTAGACTGGGCACTCGGGTGTCTGGTCGGCGGCGTAGTCGCTGGTGCTATGCACAATGCCCAGCACGACAACAACAGCAGCAACAACAAAAGCAGCAGAAGCAGAAACAGTGGACCTCCGGAGCGGCTTGTTATGTTGAGATTATTGCATGCAGATGCACCGATCAACCACACGCCATAGGGAAGGAACACCGCGTTGGAGGTTATTGCGCACATGCGGCCACACTGCAGTCGGTTACGCGTTTCGCGCTTCACAAATGAGATGATTGGTATGTTATCCTCAGCGCCTTGTATTCCTGCTCCATCAACTGCCTGCTTCCCACGACTCTACCCACTTCAAAGGTGAACCAGTACCGTGCTCGGAACTGTTCAGTATTGTAATTGTGGCCAAATTAAGACGATGGTCAGGAAGAGCTAACACATCATAACACGGGATGTACGTGGTCGGTGGCGGTTTTCAAGTATTGATACCGAACTGGGATTTTTCTCCCCGCCCCTTTCGCCCCACTCCCCGCTCTCCGCCCCTGGTGCGCCCGGTCTCAGGCTAGAGGCCCTGGATAGCGACCTGGTGGAGGTGCGCGCCGCCTCCATCCTGCACGGTCTGGGCTTCACCAAGGAGATGCAGCGCAAGAAGACGCGGGAGTTCAGCGGAGGTGCGCGCGGCACTGGATATGGGCAGGGACTTCAATGGCGTACTGATGCGGTGATGGCGGGTACTAGCTATTACTTAAATGTAGGCCTTTGGAAGGAATCGGCAAGGCGGTGACGCTTATATTGTGATGCAGGGGATGGTGGTCGGACGCACATGGTGTGAACCTGCACAACCTATGGATGGCACCAGGGGATGGAGTAATAGGAAAGTGTGCTGATGCTGAAGTTGGCTTTCCTCTCGTGACTGCCATTGCCCACGCCCACGCAGGTTGGCGCATGCGCATCGCTCTGGCCCGCGCGCTGTTCATCGACCCCACCATGTTGCTTCTGGATGAGCCCACCAATCATCTGGATCTGGAGGCCTGCGTGTGGCTGGAGGAGCACCTCAAGAAGGTTTGTTCCGCGTGTAGTGTAGGCGCCTAGGGCGAGGTGGGAGGGATTGATGAGGGCTCAGCTTCCTGCTGTTGTTGCCGCAGCTTTGCATTCCCTCTCGACATTGCGCCCGTTCTGCCACTGCGCTGGTGTCATTTCGCGACTCACTTGTGATCGCCTATACCCGTGGCAAGATTCGTTTTTCATTCTCCTCCCGCCTCTCGCCCGGAAATTTCCCCCTCTAAACACAGTTCAAGCGCATCCTGTTGATGGTGAGCCACAGCCAGGACTTCCTCAACGGCGTGTGCACCAACATCATCCACATGCAGAAGAAGAAGCTCATGTACTACACCGGTGAGGTTGGGATTTTAGGGCCCCCAGGCGGCGGCTCTCCCTCCTTAGGCAACTGCGTGGACGAATGGGGTTCGAGTTAAGCAAAGCCACGACTCGGCGGTCGGAGTAGCGCGTCAGGAAGCTAGCTTATTGTTGGGGGCTTGGAGCAGGGTGGGATGCGCTTAACTGAAGATCTCTGACCATGCAGGCCAGAGGAGCACTTGCCGGGGAGGACATGATGATGGCCGTAGGTGGTGCCCATTAGGGGAGGGCATGAGTGCGTGGGAGTAGTGAGTGCATGTGTGTGCCGCGAGAGGAGCGCCCTGGAAGAGCCCCGTCAGCGATCGCCAGAACCATGACCTGCAGCTCCATGCCCTGGAGGTTCTTCCTGAAGAAAGTAATAATGCGCAAACCAGCCCCCCCTATCTCTCCAATCCGTTGCATACAGCCCGAGCATACCTGCCCACCCAGGTCTCTGCGCAGGGCTCGATGGCGTTTCCTCCGAACCGCTGTCCAACCTTCTTTACGTCACGTGTGTTAACCGCCGTACCGTGTTTCCGTGTTACCCTGGACGGTATGGGAACCCGGCTTCAGGCAATTACGACCAGTACATCCAGACGCGCGCCGAACTGGAGGAAAACCAAATGAAGCGGTACAAATGGGAGCAGGAGCAGATCTCAAACATGAAGGAGTACATTGCGAGGTTCGGTCACGGCTCCGCCAAGCTGGCCCGGCAGGCGCAGAGCAAGGAGAAGACGCTGGCCAAGATGGTCCGGGGCGGCCTCACCGAGAAAGTGAGAGTGTGCCCCGGAGGCAGACGCCTTGACTACGACTATTGATCCGAAACCATTTAGTTTAGTAAATTGATTGATTAAAGGAACCAGGATCTGAGTTACCATGTGTGTTTTTGTGTTGGGGGCTTAAGAGGCATGGGGCCGGGAAAGATCAGTCAGAGCGTAGAAAGAAGACAAATACTGGACCGGGGCGTCGGGTGCTGAGTAGAAGGCAGGGGGTAGGGTCGGGAGTCTGGGGGTACGTGGACCGGGATGGAGTGCTCCATAGAGTCGCATCAGGTGTGCCGAGTCCGTTACCTAGGTATTTCCTCGGCTGGGGCCTAGTTGAATCATGACACTCAGGATTCAGGGGCGAATTGGATGTGGTCAGGCGACAATCTCCTCCCCCTGGGCCCTGGGCCCTGGTCGCACGTCTTCGATCTGATGTCCGTCCCGGGTTGCTACCGGGCATCGTCACCCTACGAAAGTTACGAAGGCCTTCCTCTCTTTTTCTTCTCTTCCTCTCTTCCTTGTCACAGGTTGAGTCGGATAAGGTGATCCGCATCCGCTTTGAAAACGTGGGCAAGCTGCCCCCGCCCGTCCTGCAGTTCACGGAGGTGGCGTTTGGCTACTCTCCGGATAAGGTGCTGTACAGCCACGTGGATCTGGGCGTGGATCTGGACAGCAGGTGTGTTTGTGTACGTAAGGATGATGGTGGGACGCTTGGGTTACGTGCCGTCGGGTGCAGCCGCGGCTCAGGGGTGTGGGATGGCTCAAGTGCTTTTCCTTCTCCGAGCTCGCTTGGAGGTATTGGAGCGTATGGGAGGCCGCGTCGTGCTGTTGTGCACAGGCGAAGACATGCACGTGCGCATCCGCATTCCGGTCAGGTTGCGCCTCCGGAGCGCCAATCGCCCGCTCGGACCAATCACCCCGGAGATATTCTGCTGGCTCCAAAACCTATACCGCCGGCTGACGTGTACTGCTACATTCTTAATAGACATGAAAAGAGTTCGTTGTTTCAATCTTAGCCCTATCTTAGCCTTTTAAGGCTTCTTGTTGTGCCTTTTCTACGTGCAGGGTTGCCATCGTGGGCCCCAATGGTGCGGGTAAGTCAACGCTGCTCAAGCTGATGGTGGGTACGCTGGAGCCTCTGGATGGTATGGTGAAGCGGCACAACCACCTGCGAATCGGTCAGTACCACCAGCATCTCACGGAGCTTCTGGACCCTGACCTGTCACCGCTGGAATACATGGTGGGGCATTCCTGGGGAAAAGAACTGGGTGGGTTCAGGAAGTTGACGGAGGTGTCAGGAGGGAAAAATACTGGGAATAGAACATTGGTCTGGGAAGGGCAACGAACGGACCCAGACTTCAAGATGACTTTGCACATTTGCGGGTCATCTCGGCAACGTCTCGTGAATTTTGCGTCTCCTGGCTTCATCGCATCCGCACCTATACTTCTCCATGTCCAAGCCCCCGGCATCGTCGGCCAGTCCCTTGCACCTGTCCTTCCTCCCGCTTGAACATTGCAGCTCAAGGAGTATGGTCGGGAGCTGGGGGAGGAGAAGATGCGCTCAGTTATCGGGCGCTTCGGCATCACGGGGCAAACGCAAACGCTGCCAATCAAGAACCTCTCTGACGGCCTCAAATCACGTGTGGTGTTTGCCTGGCTGGCGCACCGCACGCCGCATATGCTGTTGCTGGATGAGCCCACAAACCATCTGGACCTGGAGACCATCGACTCTCTGGCGCGGGCCATCAACGGTGAGATGCGTGGCGGACAATGCGAAGTGCCGGGGAGGCTCGATGGCGTATGCCAAGAGAAGGCTGGGCTGGGGATCTCATAAATGACGTCATTGGCTTGGTTGGAGTGGGGTTCGACATGTGCACCCGGGTTAGTGGCAGCGGCGTTGCGATTCCGAATGCAGCGAAAGGAAGAGTTCAAATGCCATGTACGAAGTGCACAACATTAACCCACCTGCTCTCTACTTTCCAAGAAACCAGTTGTAAAAGACCGATTTCTTTAACA
Organism: Volvox africanus; assembly: GCA_030268105.1. Lineage (NCBI taxonomy): Eukaryota > Viridiplantae > Chlorophyta > Chlorophyceae > Chlamydomonadales > Volvocaceae > Volvox > Volvox africanus. The sequence goes on along the minus strand of BSDZ01000010.1, from coordinate 1,364,595 downwards.
CCTGCTAACGAGAAGTATTATCGTTATCGTTCACTGCCGCTCCAATCTCCCGTGACCCATGCCCTCCTTACGAAAACAAATAGATAGTTATGGGGAACAGCCGCTCCATTTCACGCTTCTTCACGACGTGGTTGCTTAGTGCGTCCTTGGCGTTGCCCCCCCTTCCAATTGCTGCTGTCGCGCGCTCCCTTTGCAGAATGGGACGGTGGGCTAGTGCTGGTTAGTCACGACTTCCGGCTGATAGGGCAGGTTTGCAACGAGATCTGGGAGGTTGGCGGCGGCCAGGTGCGCAAGTGGCAGGGCGACATCCAGTCCTACAAGGCGCACCTCAAGTCCACGCACGCGGCGCTGGACAACCGCAAGGACCTCAAGTAGATGAAGCTGATAGAAAGGGGAGAAAAGTGGCCGAGGGGGCTAAGACCGGGTGGCAGGCAAACAATATGTGGGGGGCTGATACTGGGGCGACGCTGTGGCGGCTGCCGCGGAAGCAACCAGGGTGCAGAGTTGTGACGCTGCTGCGGCGGCGTCGACGTGGATGGCGGCGGCACCCTCCCTACACGAGGTGGTGATGGTATAACCATTGCTGGTGATTCCTGTCCAAATGTGCTCTAGGCAGGGGCCAGGTGCTGACTGACTTAGACGCCAGAGGGCTGTAGCGATTTTTCGCCACGCTGTTTTTTGCGTTGAGGGGGCAGCCGCTGCGCAGTTCTGTTGTTACGGGACGCATCCAGCCAGCTTTGTGTCTCACGAACTCACATTCTCGACGGACGGACGGACGGACGGACGGGCTGTTCCGCGGTTTGGAAGGGTCTAATTCGGTGGCCTACCCGGGGAGCTATTCCTGAACAGTGAGGATCTGAGAAGGGGTTTTCTCTGGGGCGGTGCTCAGGTACGAAAAGTGTATTCTGCTGCCTTTGGTTCTTTGGTTGGGCGCTTGGGTACACGCTTCAGGCATTAAGTGCGCAGTCGGGTGCGTAAGGCCGGGGGAACCGCGAATCCATCGGTTTCGTCCCTTTCGGACTCCACTGGGTTGCCAAACCAAATCCTTCGGCTGCATTAGAGATACGCCCGTGATTTCATGGGCCGCCTCGTTTGCCTTATGATGGTGAGGTGCCGGCGGGTGGGTATAAGGGAGGCGGGAGGGGCCAATGTGGAAACCTTGGGCCATAACAATAAGGCACCCTCCAGCAGCCGTGTTCTGGAAGAATCCCGTGGGAAGAGAGATAAACATGGGGGGTGCGATAAACATGTGCGATGCCACGACATGCTGCTGCGGTACTGGTTTCTGTGATTAGAGCTGGGTGCGCGGCCATTAATGAACACATGGCTGTAGCGCGCCTAGCGTTTGCCGGAAGGTTTACCTTTGGAGAAGCTAGGGTATGGCCTCTTTAAGGGATGGCCTCTGCTCGCTCGTGAGGTGCGAGATGTGAATAGTGTGAGGGATCGGAGGCGCCCCTTATGCATTCGGGGTGGAACTCCATCTTGGTGCGATCGCGGACCGCCTGGTCAACCGGATAGGACCCAGGATGTCTGTCATATGATATCTTGCATCAGGAAAGTTAGTTAGTTACTTAAGCCCTGTGTTTGGCACGTGGAACCTTTTTGCTGCTGCCTGGTGAAAAGCGCATGACCACACCAGAAAACCGTACGGACAGCTTGCTGGCATGTGGGATTAAGGGGCGCCAGTACGTTTGCAGGTTCGCGCGGACCATACATACGAGGCGACGCTGTAGTGGGGAGACATCACGGACGGTGTCGAGGGGCATGTATTGACGCGGTGCGGGCGCGTCTTTTAGGGTAACCTTTCCGACCCGCGGGCACGGCTTCATCAAGTGCTGATGGACCCTTGCTTGCGGGCGGCGTTGTTTCTTGCATTGGGTACTTGTGTGAGAAGGAGAAAGGGCCCTCGCTTCCCGATGCTCATGGGCCAGTTGCCAGTTGGCGGGAGTGTCCTTTGCCCACTGGCATGTGGGGGCAGTACGGGCTCCGGACATCGCTCATATATGCATTGTGTGCCTTTGTACGGAGGATAACGCGCCGCGATGGTGGCGTGTCGCCGTCGAGTAGGATAACTTACACCTCCCTCATGCAGCAGGAGGCATTGGCATTAATTGACATTAGTGGGGTTTGTGGCTGATAACCGCACGGTCTACTAGTAAATGCGGCGACATGGACTAGGTCTGTGTGGAATGGAATGGAATGGAATGTGTGTGGCGTAATTTTGAGATCTTCCACACTCCACCTTGTTGGGCGCTGTAAATCTGAGTGTTGATCGCCTGAAGGCTCCCGAATGGCTCCTGCTCCGATTGTGCTGCGCGAAGCAAGCGGAATGTGCTGCTCGGAAATCCCCCATCTAGATGGAAGCCAGTGGGAACAAGGACTGAACGGAAGACAGGCGCTGGCATCTGCACTTGTGGATCGGTGCATACGGCATAGCCATTACACGAGTCCAGGCGCATATGTGCTCCTTACCTTACCTAAGCTGTTTCGTAAGCTGCAAAATGTCGACTGACGGATGGCTCATAGATCAAGAGGACTCAGCAGCGGCAGTAGTTGCCCTCCTTCAAAGGTTAGGCACTTTTGAATTACGGCGCCCCCGAGAAGGCAGGAAGGCCCCGCGGGGAGCGCAGGTCCTTCGGGCCATCGTCATCGTTGCCGAGCTTCTCTTTGAGCACCGCTTGGAGCACTGGACTATCGACACTCCAGTGAACCTTGTTGAATAGACATCAATCACTAGAATCTCGCTAGAGACTAAGATCGCTGTCTGGAGACTAAGATCGACGTCTACTGCATAAAGTACCGACGAGAATTCATTCGAAGTACCTGGCTCTTGTGGGATGCTCGCATTGGCAGTATCTTTTACCGGCGTATACGGGCTAGGCAGGGGGGGGTGCTCGGGTAGTCCACCGCAGCCTGTGACATAACGGGTCGCAACCACATCACGATGTGAGAGACTCATTTCGGTGTTACATAAACTTGTACCCTGCCTTAGCTTTTACAGCATCGTTACAAGACGATGCTATAGGTACGCCTCCACGCCACTCTATGAACACGGGCATATGCCACCTGATGGGTCCTCACTTGCCATTCCGAGCCAGAGGCCCATCTCATAATCTTGGAACTGATGGCTTATAACGTCGAGGAGAAAATTGAATAGGAATATATACATCTAACAACCCGTGAGTGCATTGGGAAGGTGAGTCCACACCCATGACCAACGCTGCTCGTCTAACGGCCTAACGACTAATTCCGTTAAATATCACGGACCATCTAACCTTTGACGGCAATAAATAATATCCTCACAGGCAGCACGCATGCGCTCATGCGCCGTTGCATCATTGGCCTCACAACTCACACTCATTTATGCCAGACTATTTGCCTACATGACTGCTCTGACCTACTCTGAAAGACACATACCTACGCAGCCATCCCCTGCACACCATCCAGCACCACCTTAGCGCCAGCGATGGCTATCCGGCAAGGCGAAGAAAAATAAAGGGCCATGGCCAATCGACATACCAGGTGCCAAAACTACCGCATGCAGAAAATCACGTGATAATCCTGTTCCACACCAACCAAACATACAAAAGCGCAGGTGGGTAGGTAGCAATAGCATGTTTGGAGAAATCCCATTTCCCCCAATATATACACACACACACATGCTGTCCGATTCATATGTACACAATCATATCTCGTATGCCAACATCAATTGCATTGCACATATGTTTGACCGATAGCCTGCGCCGTCACCTCAACATGATCCCGCGAGGCGGCAATCAAGTGCGGACTGGTGATGAGTTGCATCCGCTGTCACCCAAAGCATCCAACCCTCCCCCCAAACCACCACCACCAGCAGCAGCAGCAGCAGCCAAGATTTGCACCTTACTGCACCTCCCCTGTATGCCTGCATTATGCCTGCCTACCTCGCCCTGCCGCAAGGTGTAGCAAAAGCCGATTAGTGAGAGACCGAACAGATGGAACCGTACAGATCGTATAAATCATCGTCCTACAAAAGCCGCCCGCCGATGGTAACCATACTGTCAATCTTCATGAAGTACGCTGATAGCGTCACGTCATTCCGGATGCACACACAAGCGCTCAGAAGTACGAAACACGCAACCGTGCCATGCTCCATATGACGTGTTGCAAACGCCTTTAAACCGCTGGTCCACCTACATCCCCTAAGAGACGACGAGAGCGGCGCTTGCCAGACACCTGTTGCCCAGCAGATCGTTGGCGGCTTCCGTTGACCTCCTCTGGGTTGGGCGGCGCACTGCCTTGTTCGTGCTCAGCGCCCTTGCCGCTGCTGGGGGGACGGGCGACGTTGCCAGGGGCTGTGTCGTTACGCTCGGGACGGGTGCCGTTTACCTCGGCAGGCTTGGGAAAGGTGGCGTTGCGCTGGGAGTGGGTCACGTTGACCTCCTGTGGCTTGGGCGGCGCGCTGCCTTGTCCGTGCTCAGCGCCCTTGCCGCTGCTGGGGGGACGGGCGACGTTGCCAGGGGCTGTGTCGTTACGCTCGGGACGGGTGCCGTTTACCTCGGCAGGCTTGGGAAAGGTGGCGTTGCGCTGGGCGTGGGTCTCGTTGACCTCCTGTGGCTTGGGCGGTGCCTTGCCTTGCCCGTGCTCAGCGCCCTTGCCGCTGCTGGGGGGACGGGCGACGTTGCCAGGGGCTGTGTCGTTACGCTCGGGACGGGTGCCGTTTACCTCGGCAGGCTTGGGAAAGGTGGCGTTGCGCTGGGAGTGGGTCACGTTGACCTCCTGTGGCTTGGGCGGCGCGCTGCCTTGCCCGTGCTCAGCGCCCTTACTGCTGAGCAGGTCACGACCGTGGCCCTTGCTGCTGCTGGGGGGACGGGCGACGTTGCCAGGGGCTGTGTCGTTACGCTCGGGACGGGTGCCGTTTACCTCGGCAGGCTTGGGAAAGGTGGCGTTGCGCTGGGCGTGGGTCTCGTTGACCTCCTGTGGCTTGGGCGGTGCCTTGCCTTGCCCGTGCTCAGCGCCCTTGCCGCTGCTGGGGGGACGGGCGACGTTGCCAGGGGCTGTGTCGTTACGCTCGGGATGGGTGCCGTTTACCTCGGCAGGCTCGGGAAAGGTGGCGTTGCGCTGGGAGTGGGTCTCGTTGACCTCCTGTGGCTTGGGCGGCGCGCTGCCTTGCCCGTGCTCAGCGCCCTTACTGCTGAGCAGGTCACGACCGTGGCCCTTGCTGCTGCTGGGGGGACGGGCGACGTTGCCAGGGCCTGTGTCGTTACGCTGAGGACGGGTGCCGTTTACCTCGGCAGGCTTGGGAAAGGTGGCGTTGCGCTGGGCGTGGGTCTCGTTGACCTCTTGTGGCTTGGGCGGTGCCTTGCCTTGCCCGTGCTCAGCGCCCTTGCCGCTGCTGGGGGGACGGGCGACGTTGCCAGGGCCTGTGTCGTTACGCTCGGGACGGGTGCCGTTTACCTCGGCAGGCTCGGGAAAGGTGGCGTTGCGCTGGGAGTGGGTCTCGTTGACCTCCTGTGGCTTGGGCGGCGCGCTGCCTTGCCCGTGCTCAGCGCCCTTACTGCTGAGCAGGTCACGACCGTGGCCCTTGCCGCTGCTGGGGGGACGGGCGACGTTGCCAGGGGCTGTGTCGTTACGCTCGGGACGGGTGCCGTTTACCTCGGCAGGCTCGGGAAAGGTGGCGTTGCGCTGGGCGTGGGTCTCGTTGACCTCCTGTGGCTTGGGCGGTGCCTTGCCTTGCCCGTGCTCAGCGCCCTTGCCGCTGCTGGGGGGACGGGCGACGTTGCCAGGGGCTGTGTCGTTACGCTCGGGATGGGTGCCGTTTACCTCGGCAGGCTCGGGAAAGGTGGCGTTGCGCTGGGAGTGGGTCACGTTGACCTCCTGTGGCTTGGGCGGCGCGCTGCCTTGCCCGTGCTCAGCGCCCTTACTGCTGAGCAGGTCACGACCGTGGCCCTTGCCGCTGCTGGGGAGACGGCCGACGTTGCCAGGGGCTGTGTCGTTACGCTCGGGACGGGTGCCGTTTACCTCGGCAGGCTCGGGAAAGGTGGCGTTGCGCTGGGCGTGGGTCTCGTTGACCTCCTGTGGCTTGGGCGGTGCCTTGCCTTGCCCGTGCTCAGCGCCCTTGCCGCTGCTGGGGGGACGGGCGACGTTGCCAGGGGCTGTGTCGTTACGCTCGGGATGGGTGCCGTTTACCTCGGCAGGCTCGGGAAAGGTGGCGTTGCGCTGGGAGTGGGTCACGTTGACCTCCTGTGGCTTGGGCGGCGCGCTGCCTTGCCCGTGCTCAGCGCCCTTACTGCTGAGCAGGTCACGACCGTGGCCCTTGCCGCTGCTGGGGGGACGGGCGACGTTGCCAGGGGCTGTGTCGTTACGCTCGGGACGGGTGCCGTTTACCTCGGCAGGCTCGGGAAAGGTGGCGTTGCGCTGGGCGTGGGTCTCGTTGACCTCCTGTGGCTTGGGCGGTGCCTTGCCTTGCCCGTGCTCAGCGCCCTTGCCGCTGCTGGGGGGACGGGCGACGTTGCCAGGGCCTGTGTCGTTACGCTGAGGACGGGTGCCGTTTACCTCGGCAGGCTTGGGAAAGGTGGCGTTGCGCTGGGCGTGGGTCTCGTTGACCTCTTGTGGCTTGGGCGGTGCCTTGCCTTGCCCGTGCTCAGCGCCCTTGCCGCTGCTGGGGGGACGGGCGACGTTGCCAGGGGCTGTGTCGTTACGCTCGGGATGGGTGCCGTTTACCTCGGCAGGCTCGGGAAAGGTGGCGTTGCGCTGGGAGTGGGTCACGTTGACCTCCTGTGGCTTGGGCGGCGCGCTGCCTTGCCCGTGCTCAGCGCCCTTACTGCTGAGCAGGTCACGACCGTGGCCCTTGCCGCTGCTGGGGAGACGGCCGACGTTGCCAGGGGCTGTGTCGTTACGCTCGGGACGGGTGCCGTTTACCTCGGCAGGCTTGGGAAAGGTGGCGTTGCGCTGGGCGTGGGTCTCGTTGACCTCCTGTGGCTTGGGCGGTGCCTTGCCTTGTCCGTGCTCAGCGCCCTTGCCGCTGCTGGGGGGACGGGCGACGTTGCCAGGGGCTGTGTCGTTACGCTCGGGATGGGTGCCGTTTACCTCGGCAGGCTCGGGAAAGGTGGCGTTGCGCTGGGCGTGGGTCTCGTTGACCTCCTGTGGCTTGGGCGGTGCCTTGCCTTGCCCGTGCTCAGCGCCCTTGCCGCTGCTGGGGGGACGGGCGACGTTGCCAGGGGCTGTGTCGTTACGCTCGGGATGGGTGCCGTTTACCTCGGCAGGCTCGGGAAAGGTGGCGTTGCGCTGGGAGTGGGTCTCGTTGACCTCCTGTGGCTTGGGCGGCGCGCTGCCTTGCCCGTGCTCAGCGCCCTTACTGCTGAGCAGGTCACGACCGTGGCCCTTGCCGCTGCTGGGGGGACGGGCGACGTTGCCAGGGGCTGTGTCGTTACGCTCGGGATGGGTGCCGTTTACCTCGGCAGGCTCGGGAAATGTGGCGTTGCGCTGGGCGTGGGTCTCGTTGACCTCCTGTGGCTTGGGCGGCCCGCTGCTAGCCACCTTACCATCGCGAAGGCTACCTTGGCCGCCTAACAGCGCACGACCGGAATGATACGGCAATTCCCTTGCGAAAGAGCCTGAATGACATAAAATTTAAATGAAAATCATTTTTCGTATAGGATAATAATTTTTTATAATTGATTGCGTTTGGCAGACATTGTATTCGTACTGAGATTGTGTATGAACTTTATGCAAGAGAGGAGGAACGATTCAAATTCAACTCATTTTTTATCTTGAGATTGGAAATTATGACAGACGAAGTTGGGAAGGTGTCATACGGGGCAATCCAAAGGTTTCAGTGTCCGCCTATACGCTATCAACAAAGGCTTCTGCCCCCTCACCTGCAAAGGCAAACGCAAGGATGGAGGCGATGATGGAAAAGCGGTAGAAGGCTTGGGCGCGATGAAGTTGAGAACCCATCGTGGCTGCTCGGATGCGAGCTGCGCCGACATGCAATGGGGGAGGCGGTGGGACAACCAGTTTAGAAGGCCATGTAAATGTATGCCTGAAGCACAAAATTAATAATTTTATATCCATGAAAATCTGATATTTATAGATAAAACTCAACTTACCTTGGCAGATTTGTAAGGGGTTGCGGATCGGGAAGGGGATCACTGCTCTTTACGTGACGCAAGCTGCGTATAAGAGAACACCTTGTGGAATGGATGACCACTATTATAGTTTTGGTAACTTATGCACAAGCTTAGGTCCATGTGTGCATTTTATTGGGGCGATGAGGCCATTATACGAGGCACTACGAGATGCACGTCGGGCAGGAGCCATAGGATCTACGGAGCGTCAGGCCGTTACGAGAGTGTCAAGCGCATTTGTACGCAACAATTGCGAATTCCAAGGTCAGGTTAATAAAAATTATTATTTTTGTTTCATACAATATTACAATTGCCTCTATGCCTTTTGCGACCTCAGTGACCGACTTGCTCACGTACGGTGCCGGGCCTATCGCGCAGCTTCCCGATTTCCCGCCCACCTTTCCTTGTACCCGTGTGACAGTCTCTTCAAAAATATATAGCCAAAAAAGTAATGCTCTTATATAATTATGCTAGATCTTTTCTCTAGTTACCGGATGCGGTGTTATGCTGGATGGTTAGTTCCGAGGCTGGCGGATCACAGAGATGACTCTCACAGTATTGCTCACACGCAGGACCGAGACTACCAATTCCGGTCCAGAATAACGAATAAAAGGATTTTTCTCAAGTGGTGTTTGACTCGTGCAAGAGTGTCAATAAATACTGCACAACCCGAAAATATATAGGAAATATCGCTGCACCCCAGAGCTTGCACGCACCGAAAGGTGGTAACACCATAGGTCCGAATTCCCAGACTAAGAAGGTAGCACACCTACACATGGGTGGCATTTAACTTCGTGCTTGTTCGTGTAGCGATGCAACATGTTCTTTTGCCCAGTGCGATGTGATTGCTAGGGAGGAATTGCGGATAGGGAACGGGCTTGGATGGGGTACGCCGACAGCGCCGGGGCTAGGAGAACTGCCTGGCAGCGCATTTGCATACTTGATAAAAAGGTTGCTTTAATCCACGAGGCCTTTCTCCAGGCCTTGCAAAGGGAATAGCAATTTGCACGAGGAGGAGCTCATTACCACGAACGTGAGGCTTGGCCACTGCTTTGCAGTCGCAGCCTGTCAGCCTTTTTGACCCGCATCTTACCCTGGTCTTATTACTCCTGGTCGAGTGTTTAGAGCCCTGTGGTCCGGTCCCCTGAACCGAGCCATGCAAACTACATGATATCTAAGGATGTTACGCTGCAATTTGAACCCATGGCCTTGGTCTCTTGCCTTAACTGGGTCAGAGCTGGTGAACTGGCAGAAGTAGCAAATAAATAGGTTGGACATCGATTCGGCTTACACGGCAGTGACGGCAGCGGCAAGGGCCGCCGTAACCTGTTCACTTAGCGCTGTGTTGCGCTTGTGCTGTGTTGCTCGCAATGCGGTACCTTGTTATCTTCTTTTACTCCTCCTGCTTTCATTCCATAAGAAAGGGCCTTACACTTCAGAGCTCCTGATATGCTGTGCCGTTACGTGACTACCTTCCCTTCTCCAGCTCCACGTACCAGCTCTACCTACATCACAACCACCTTCCCAGATGGTATAAACCCCTAAACCTTATCGCGCCTGTGCACCTGCGTCTTATGGAGGGATTCTCAATCTCAATATTCCTCCTCCACCTCCTCCTCCTCATCATCTCACCACCACCACCACCACCACCACCACCACCATCATCATCATCATCATCATCATCATCATTATCATCATCATGCTTATTGCCACGTAAAATAACACGTACACGGGGACCCACTGCAGGGGAGAGGGAAGGGGTGCTCCCCCCAAGTGAAACACATCTTTGATATCGTACGAACGAGAAAACTACATACTTATCCATCCTGTATATCCGTACATCCTCCGAGCCCTCTGACATGCAATCTGATACGTGTTGCCAGGACACATGCAAGTATGTGTGTATCTTATGTGTGCCTGGGTTGGGGTGGGACTACGAAACTACCAGCGAGATTCAGTGATGTTGTACCTTACTTAACACCCTTGTCGTACCTCTACCGGCATCATCGCCATACTGTTTCACCAATGCATTGGCCGAAAGCGCCCCCTCCACAATCGCCCCCCTCCATCGCCTCTAAATCACCGGTTCAGACAAACACACAACCGAGGAGACTCTTCCAATGGACCGACACAAATAAAAGACAAAAAATGCAAAGGAAGACACCACGATATGCGCGTTGCCAATCCCTGCCACTACCCCCATCAAATCCCAACTAGCCGCCAAGCAGTGCGCCACAGCAGAACTCGTTAGTGCATCTCGTCCCTTTCCCCGCCCTCTCTCCAAACAGCTAGGGGGCCCTCAAGACGACATCTAACCGCAAAGCCTCCCACCCGTCAACCGACCGACCAAGCAATGCCCCCGGCTTGCCAGTCGTTTCTCCAGCTTCCCAGCTTCGCCTCTAAAATGGTTATATGCGCGGCTGAGCACTTATTAAACGGCCCCACGGCTTGGCTCCACGAACCGTTAGCCATCACCGTCCCGCAGCCACAGTCCAGCGTTTGCCTTCCGCCAACACCCATACAAGGGCCGTGTTAGTACTGTACTCTCTAAACCCTCCTCCCCCTCCCCCACTACCTCCCAAACCTCCTACCCCTTTCCCTCCGCCTCCACGTTCTCCAGCCCTGCCCGGTATCACCGAAGGTCGAGCACCTCGTGCCTGGTCCGCGGGTTCAGGAATACGTGGCCGCAGAGCTCATACAGCTCCTGACCCGTATTGGTCGGCGGGTGCGTGTGAAAGCCCCGTTGCGGGCACTTCTGTACCAGGCTCAGACCTCCCGGGGTACTCAACCGGAAGATGCCGCACTTCTTGCTCTGGTCGGAGGGTGCCATCACGATTGCCACCGCCTCCTCCAACATCGTCTGATACCCGCACTGTGGGAAAGGGCACGATCGCGACTTCATGCAGGTAACAAACTTTGACAGCCATGGAAAAGCACATGAGGAATCAGTCTAGCTTATTCCATCCCATCCCATCCCATCCCATCCCACGCCCCCCATACAGCATGACACATCACCCGGCAAAGAACCCATCACCCAGGTTCCCGGTAACAAGCGCCCCTCACCTGAGTGTGCACGTCCACTGAGGACAGGAAGCACGTCTGTGTGGGGTGTGTGTGGATCCAGCCCAACGGGTAGAGCTCTCTGGAGAACTGAGCCTCGAAGATCTCCTCCTCGTTTAAAGCCTGCACCGTATCCGAGGTGCCCTGCTGCTTCGGGATGATGAGCGTCGTGATGGCGAATGTGGAGTCCCCCGCCAACAGCCGCCCGGCCAGAATGCCACACGACTCGATGCCCCGGGAGGTGTTGGTCCGGGCGTAGTGGAGGAACTCTTCCATCAAGGCCACGCTCACGTGCACGTCACGCAACTGCGCGAGCTTACGAAGCTCCTTTGGCCCGCCGGAGGGTGGGGTGGTGGCGGCGGCTGAGGACAGCGGCGCCGCCGCCGGGGGCGACAGCGGCGCACCGTGGGCTGTACGGCAGGTGTCAGGCAGGCCGGCTATCGAGGCGGGCATGTGAGAGACCTGCGGGGGCAGGGGGAGTAAGGGGTGGCGATAATGACGACAACGACGACGATGATGATATATCCCCTGTGTGTAAGTCACACACACACACACATTACCCCTACACACACACACAAAGACACACACACCGTTGCTGGGACATAGCTTATGCAAGCGGTGCTACCTGATGCTACAGAGGCCGGAAATCCCCCGGATGCCCCTCGCAGCCGAAATCCGTTCCCCCAGCACTCCCCCCTTCCGAGCCACTCACCTGGACCTCCTGCGGCCCGAGCGACGGCCCTGAGCTGGGGTGCAAGGTCGCCATCGCCATCTGCTGTTGCAACTGCTCCAGGCTCCTCGGAGATGAGGAAAGCTGTGACGACGACTCCCCGGCCGAGGGTGCGGCCGGGCCCAAGTCCAGCAGCGGGTATCTGGGCAGCCCTCCGGTGCCGCGTTGCTGTAGATCGACCCACGCCAGCCCCCGGCTGCCTCCGCTGCTACTGCTCGCAACCGGTGGGACACCGAACAGCGCATGGCGGCCACTGGAACTCGCGGCGTAGCTGTGTGTATACATGGGGAGCTGAGCGGCCTCGAGGGCACTGGTGGAAGCTGACACAGACGAAGTTACCACCGCCGCCAACGCGTACGGGTCCATTGCCACCGATGACGGTGCCGCCGATGACGGCGGGATTGGCGCTGACGGCACCGCTGAGCTCATCACCTCCAGCAGATCATCCACGTTGAGGCCCTGTGGAACCGGGCCCTCTGATACTGGCGGTGGCGGCGGCGGTGGAGCGGCGGGTGGTGCGCCCGAAGAAGCCCAGTCGAGCTGGGGCAGCGCGGAGACGCTGAGCTGCACGGCATCGACTGGGCGGTTGCGGGAGGTGGCGGTGAGGGGCTCGGGTCGTTCCTTCAGCCGCAGAGAGGCCTTGAGCCGCTCGAGCTCTGGGAGGAAGCTGAGGATAAGGTCCTGGTGGAAAACGAGGGGCCCATAGTGGGTTGGTGATGGTGATGGTGGTGGTGATGGTGGGAAAGATGGGAGAAAAGACAATCTGGGAGGGAGAGTACGGCGAGTGGATTCTGGGTGGGGAATCTCGGAAACGTCACCTGACAGCGGGGTAAGTCGGACAAGCACTTAGAGAGGGTATTACGTACCGTACAAAAATACCGTACAAGAGTACCGTAACAGACGGTACGGACGGGACAAGCGGCCTTTGATCTGCTTTCCCGGAAAGAGGTGCTGAACCTGGGACCTCTGGAACATCAAGTCCGCGCTTTCTGCCCCCCCCCCGCTTCATGTCCAGAGAGTGTATAACGTAATGCGGGTACTCCGGAGCGGCACGATCCGCCTGCTCCCTCCCGCAACCCTTCCGCCCGCCCGGCAAGGGGATCGCCAATAGTGATGAAAATGACAACCCTTCAAACCTTTTTCAGGGCCCTATACGCGGTGTTATTGTTCCGGAAATCCCGATGGGTCGGAATGGTCTCCACTACCAAGCTGCAGCACAGGGGGCAGCGGGGAGGGCAGGAGGGCACAGGGGTAGGAGAGCAGGTCAGTGAAGGAACGCAACGGCAGGAGGGCGGCGGGTTAGCAGAGGAGCTGGGGGGCATGTGCGCAGAAGAGCAGGTACCAGTGCAGGAGGCCTGGTGATTGGCTTGGAACGGGGTCATAGGCTTTTTCGGGGTCCAGAGATGTGACGTATGCCGTATGTAAGTAATCTGTATGCTCCCCCATTACTTCACCATACCGGACACAGCACGTGCCTACCGTATGGAGGTACATGACATGCAATAGGCTATGTGGTGCAAGGCTGGGTATATCACTCCGGCGAGTACGCCCACCGGTCGGGCTTGGGGCCGAGTTACGAATCGGCCTCACCTCGCGAAGCGGAGCAGCATGACGTACAGCTGCTCCTCATTGCCAATGCGCCGATAATCGTCAGCCTAACAGCATTGATGGGTCAGCAAAGGGCCCGAGGGCGTTATTCCGACCTAAACATGTTGCACTGCACATGAACCCAAGCATGTTGCACTGCCCGCACTTCGTATGTACCCGTGCACCACGGCCCGGGACTAACCTGCTTAAGCAGGAGCTGAGCTGACATTAAGTATCTATCCAGGCTAACTATGTCATTAACAGCTCGTTTGGGCGCCTGGTCGCTGAGATGCTCCACTAACGACGTGGGCCTGGTACTGCTGCGACCCACTGCCGGCATCTTGCGACCGTTGCAATGCCGTCTCCTGTTGTCAAGCTATATGGTGTGTCCATAAGCCTGTTGGTCCATCCTCAAAAGAGTGGAGGACCCAACGTAATCTGCCTCTCAAAGCAACTAAGCCAATTTAATTAATAAATTACGTTGTGATATTCGACTTCAGGCAGTATGATACGAGGACGAAGGTGAGTGGGTTCTTGAAATTGCAAGATGCTACTTGACCAAGAAATGGCAGATGAACTTGGCGTATCTCTTACGGAAGTAGTAGAAATGGATCAACGTATGTCTGGTCCTGATATTTCACTGAATCGTTCTGCAAATCGTGAAGATGAAAATGCCGAGGTAATCGAATTTTTACCTTGTAAATTTGTAAAGATTCAAATGATGTAACATATACTGCATACAATATGAATACATACATTAACTTATACAAACATAACTGCCGGTAAGTTAGGTTAACGAATGTCAGCAACATGCAGAGTAATCGGCGCAAAGCCTCCTTCAGGTCGGGCTCTATGTGATAGTGGAGTGCCGTCACCTCGGGACATGTGTTCACGTGTGCAACATGAAATTCCAACCACCTATAACCCCGCCATCGCATCCACCCACCCACATCCGACCGTAGGTCCGGAGCGCGCAGGTTGTAATCATTCGGTAGAAATGAGTGGAAGGAAAAATGCGATACAGCTCATGCTCTCTCGATGGTAACCCAAAACACCAAGTGTCACGAGACAATGATTACTCGTGACAATGCGTTGCGTCACGCATAGCTTGCCACGGGGCCATGCGTCCCCCTAAGGCTGATGACAGCGCAACGTCAGTCCTCATGCGCATATCCCCCTGTCCAAACTGTGATGTGCAGTACTCCTACAATCATAGCAACTTGGAAATAATAATTGTCAGTTTCGCAACCAATGGCGAATTCGGTCAATCCCGCCTTCGTCCGTGTACAAAGGCCTGTCCCAGACGGGACTCCCGATACCGGAGTACCCGATACCATCGTTGGGCTCACCATCCTTTTGCATAAGGCCCAGCATCATGCCATGACTGATGGTGTGCAGCACGCACGCATCCATAGCAGCAATAACATCAATAAAAAGTGTGAGCAGTTCAGAATCTCTTCGCAAGCCCTCCCTGTTTGCTAAGTGCTAACGCTCAGCGCGCACATGCCTCCCCCCAACATCAATCACGGCCGTGTGGCTCAATCGCACGGCACGGCACATTTGACAATGCTGGAGAGTCCGACACATCGCTGTCCCCCTGCGAGGTCACAAACGCCTGGCGGATGGACCGTCACCAACGGACCAAACCCCTTTGTTGGGTCCCATCGGGGCATTTCGTTTCCCTCCCAGGAACTCTTTAAAAAACTCACCGACAGTTGGTTACCTTGACTACAATGCTTTGTACACTAACAGCTTGTTCAACGCTTTCTCGATCTCGCACTCGTAACCGGCCGTGAAAAAGGACCCGAAACCTCCTGGGGATGTGACAGGGTGCAGGGGGGGGGCTTGGTTAGGAGTGAATACGTGAAACAACGGAATAAGAGATCCATAAGGCCCAGAGGCCCAGGATACGCCCACAAGTTGAACTGCTAAGATCCATGTGGGTTGACTCTTCGCAACCCCTTTGAGAATTCGTCCGCAGCTGAGTTCAAAGTGGGTCACTGCTGATCTGATCGGGCAGTGGAGGAAAGAAACTTGTCAACGCCCCCCCCCAAAGACCCGGACTCTGCACCCAACACACCGTCTTTCCCAGCCCAGCCCAGTCCCACCTCCAAACCACACCCAAAACCCCCTCCTCCTCCGCGGCTCCTCAGCCACCGGCGCCACAGCGTCTGCCGTCGTCCTGTTCCTCCTCCTCGCATTCATGCACCAGCCGGTCCGTGGTTTGACCTGACACAGGACACATGAGCACCTCGCTGCGGGCGTCCACCTCACCCTCGGTGCAGTCGTCCCCGTACACGTGCACCCAGCCCGTCTGGTCACACGCGTACACAGGGGGCTGCTCGCCAGGGTTTACGCGCGTGAAGGTGAGCGACGCTCGGCCGCGGCGACTGAGGTCGGGGCGCTGTGGGGATGGAGGAGGGTCACCACTGCCACTGGTGCCATTGCCAGATTCCCGGAACCCACGCGCGCGGCGCCAGGCTGCGACCTGCCGTGTTTCAGATTTGTGGGATGGCCTTAGCCTTAGCCTTAGCCTTTGTTGTATGCATGTATGTATAAAATTTCTATCTGTATTGTGATGGAAACCATTGGAAAAGCAAGAAGGGCAGTAGTGAGCAGTTGGTACGATAGCCTGATCGTTGTAAAGTATCTCTGCGGCTCTCGTGCACTCGAAAGTTAAGGATATCTCCTGCACCAAAATCGAGAATAATGATTGAGTTAATTTATACTTTTATATAAGGCGATCTCAATCTTACAAAACCTATTAATGTGGATTTTACGGATTTCTCTATGGTGGTAATATGCTGAAGTTATATAATAATATATTTCTCTATGGTGGTTATATATATATCCCTATAATATTATAGGGATTGCTTCAATTCACATGAGGGGAACGAATCCCATCAGCCGCAGGTGCGCTTCGGTTGAATGACGACTATGCGCAGATGCGCGTCCCTCGCTTACCAGAAAATTTCTGCTTACCTAAACTTTTTTTAATATGTGCGCGACATGTTAACAGCGTACCCCGTAGAATCTCTCTTGCTCGGGCCGCCTAACTCATCCTGGGTTATTTCACCAACCCTCTCCCCACGCGCACGACTCGACCACCATGCATCGCTTCTGCCCAGGGAACATGCACCCGGGGGAAATCCCAGCACTGGACAGAAGCTCTTCACCGCACCGTCACTCCGACCGCGTGCCGTCGTCCCCGCCAACGGGCACACACTTGTGGACGGTGCCAACCATGGCGGCGGTAGCGGCGACAGAAGCAATATCTGGAGCAGCTTCCATAGACTCATCCGCAAGCGCTGGCGCCCCACCGCTGTGCACTTCACCGCCATGGCGCAAACCAGTGCCCGCCAGTTCTGCAGCCCTCAAAACTGTGCTGCACTCGCAACCACCATCACCCGCGCTCAAATTTATGGAGCTGGAGGCAGTGGTGGTAATGGTGATGATGATGGTGGTGGTAATGGTGGCTTGCGGTCAGCTGCCGCGCAATCCACATGGCATTGGGGATTATACGGGCGGTATAACTCCATCCCACGGTGCGGCGCCTCGGCAGCAGCATCAGGAGCAGCAGCAGCAGCAGCAGCCACCTCCTCCACCGCTCCCTTGGATCCTGCAGTGTTGAAATTTGCCGATGGTTTGCCGATTAGGTGGGTGTTTGTGTATTTGTTTAAGACTTACGTGTTCTTGCCCGCAACGTGCCTTGCGCATTGTCGCCCCCTAGTGAGCTCCTCCTAAGTTCAAGATCGCCCGAATTTCGGTCCATATCTTTTTCGTCCTCCCTGGACTTGGGTGCTTAGGGAGTGTCTGGAGGAGGTGCTCACGGGTCTGGACCGAAGCAATGGTTTGGTGCTGCAGGTGAGGGAAGGGGGGTGGGGGTGAGGGAAGGGGGGTGGGGGTGAGGGAAGGGGAGGGTGAAGGGAGCGGAGCGTGAAGGCGAGGGTGGAAGCATGAGGATGAAAGCTGCGGTCCAGCGAGCTCAGGATTGCCCGAAGGAGGTTGCGGGGGGAGCCAGCGAGGGGGTCTTGGGGGTCGCCGCTGTCACCCAGGAGGGGGGGATTGAGGTGACTGCGCCTTTGCAGTTCGTGAAGACTCGTGAAGGGTCCGTGAAGGGTCCGTGAAGACTCGTGAAGGGTCCGCGGCCTGCCATGTGTGTTTGCTTGCTTCTTCACTCTCCTCCCTGACTCCCACAGGCTCCTCCAGGTGCGGGAAAGACAACAGTGATCCCTCTGGCACTGCTGCGACACTCTCCCGATTACTTGAGGTCGGGGGAACGAATCCTGGTACGAGGTGAATGGGAAGTGAGATAACGAGAGAAAATGGATGTGGAGCGGAGTTGTGATCGCTGGAATGGCGAATGCAAGGATAGAGCTTGCAACCTTGGGTTGAGGGGTTTGTCGGAGGGAGGGGAGGAAGGGAGGGAGGGATTGGGTTGACGAAGTGACAGCACGGGAGCGAGTACATGAGAGGAGGGGGGTAGAACTGAGGTTTGGGGAAGGAGATTCTATGACCATACACATACACACACGGAACCAATGCATATTGATAAAGCTATGTACGAATGGACGAACCAAATCTTGACCACTTGGTACGAACTTCCCCCGGGTTTCATCTGCTGGTTACTGGCGGCTGCCGCATCTGCTGCTCGTGCTGCTGTTGGGTACTGCTGCTGGTGGTGGTACTGCTGCTGTTGCTGACAGCTGGTGCTGGTGATGGTTGTCCTGCAGGTTCTGGAGCCCCGACGTGTGGCAGCTAAGGGCGCGGCTCGCCGTATGGCTGCAGTCCTGCAGGAGCCGGTGGGGGGTACTGTCGGGTACCGAGTGCGACTTGACAGCAAGGTACGGCGGGGGAGAGGGGCGGGAGGGAGGGGAGGGAAAGCGTATTAAGGGGGTTAATGACACACACGGTGTCGCATGGTGGAGGTGGGATTAAAGGTGTGGTTGATGGCGGAGTGGAAGTACCAGATGACTCCTCCGTACCCTATACTGCTGCCCCTCCCGCCCTTTCAACCCTTCGCCCTTCTCCCCTTCGCCGTCCAGGTCAGCTCGTCCACCCGCATAGAAGTGGCGACGGAGGGTATTCTGTTGCGGCGGCTGCAGAGCGACCCCGAGCTCGCCGGGGTGGGGGTGGTGAGTGCACACATACACACACGCGCGCGCGGCGCGGGGGTGTGGGGAAGAACGAGGGGGGTGTGCCGCACCGGCAGGGAAAAAGGGGGAAGGGGAGGGAGACGAACATCGAAACGCTGGTAATAATCGCTGACGAAGCCAGGACTAACCGTCAAGGATGACTGACTGTTGTCCTCGTCCAAGGCTGCTGCCGGGGGAAGGGGAGGGGAGGGGAGGGATCATTGGGATACTGATCATCGATTCTATTGTGCGCTGCAAAAATCCTCGTTTTGCTGCACCTGCGTTCCGCCTTCCGCAGACTGCTTACCGGGTGGGCTGCCGCTGCAGGTTGTGTTTGATGAGTTTCACGAGCGCAACCTGAATGCGGATCTGGCCCTGGCCTTGTGTTTGGATGTGCAGCGCCTGGCGCGACCCGACTTGAGGTGGGGAGCTGGGGCGACGGGGGCCCCGGGGCAGGGGCAGGGACCGAGGCCGGGGCGGAGATACGAGGGGAGGAGGGGTGTGGGCCGCGCAGCTGGCTGACACGGCCAAAGTGACCTCGTACTGCCTTTGATCGTACCTTTTGTACGTCTCTCATCTGCTCGGCACTTCGCGACAGCCGCCATATCCCTGCTTTTTACCGCTTTCATTCGCGGCCTTGAAGGAGGTTAACTATTGACGTCAGCGACCACCCGACCTTCACGGTTAGCCAATCATCGTTCCCGCACTACCAGCACCAGCACCAGCTGATTCGTTTCATTCGCCCTTCCCCCTTGATCCCTGACCCTCACCATGTGTCCCATGTCGCCTCCCCCTCTTCACCGCAGGCTGGTGGTCATGTCCGCAACTTTAGGGGGAGGCCTGGGAGACCGCGTGAGGGGCCTTATGGCGGCAGCCGCGGAGGTGGAGGGGGAGGCTGGCGGCAACGGCAGCTTTAGTACGGAGGTCCCCCCCTTGGTGATCAGCGAGGGACGGTCGTATCCGGTCAAAACCGTGTACCTGGGCAGACCGGGATGTGAGGCCGGGGGAAGGAGGGGGAGGGGGCGGGGGTAAGGAGGGACCGGGGGCAGAGCAAGTAGGGGGCGGTTTTTACCAGCACTGCTGCTCTCTCCATCCCTCACCTCTGGCCCCCAGCACGCCATCAGGTGATTTACACATGGTGCAGCTTATTGGCCTGCAGCTACAGATCCCATTTGTTTTCACCTTCCCCCCTCTCACCTCCCCTCTCTCCCGCTCCAGAGCTCTCCAGAACCCTGATCCAAGCACACCCAAACACCCACCAACCCCCATGACCCCCCTTCGTTTCCCCTAATCTCCCGAACCCCGGCATCAATACCGCCACAGTCGAAAGGGGCGCGCTGGAACGAGCTGTTGCAGATGCGGTGGCGTCAGCGATGCGGGCGAGGGGCGGGGCGGGCGCAGGAGACGCACCCGGGGGCGGTGGCGGCACCGGCGACGTGCTGGTCTTCTTGCCTGGAGTGGGGGAGATCCGTACCGTAGAGAGGCTGCTGCAGGTGCCGTACCGTATTGTGATGCAAACTACCCCAACCCCCCATTCAGCATCATTCTCCCAGACAGCGATCTTGCGTCCCTTTCGACATCCTCGCCCCTCTCTCCCCCTCCCCCCGTAAAAACTGAACACACACGAAATGTTTGTCGTGTAGATTGCATACCTCGCTTTCCACGGCTAAAAGAGTTCGTGTGTGTGTTTTAGTTTTGCGTGGGGAAGGGGGGAGAAGGGAGGTCTGGGAGGCATGCATGACATCACCTGCAGGTGGCACATGTCGAGGGACGATGTGAGATTGTGCCATTGTATTGTACCGCCTCAACCGATTCGTGTGTTTGCTTTCATCGTTTCCTTTGCAGCCATAGCGCGAAGTCATCTCAGCTCCAATCTTCCCTCTCTTCTGTCAGCCACCAGGAAGTCCTGCAAGTAGATACTTCCTTTGCTTTACACGTGGATGCGCTGAAGTGTCACCGACCGCCTCCCTGGACCTGTGCGTTTGTATTTGTGTGTGTTTTGTGTTGATGTTTGTGTTGTGTGTGTTGTGGGGATGTTTGTTTCAATCTCCACTCTTGGATCACCAGGAAGACGGCACCGCTCGCAAGTACGACGCGCGTGTACTGCAGCTGCACGGCAACATGGCGCCGGACGAGCAAGACGAGGTGCTGGGACCTGCAACCGGGGGTCCCAATCGACGCCGCCGTGTCATCCTGAGCTCTCCCATTGCGGAATCCTCCGTCACCATTGACGGCGTGACGGCGGTGGTGGACAGCGGGCTGCGGCGGGCTCCCCGGTACGACACTGCAACCGCCATCAACCGACTTGACACGGTATGTCTGTGTGTGTGTGTTACACATGGGAGTAAGCCCAGGGTGATTGTACGATACAGTTATGATGCAAAACCCGTACTGGGGTTTAGGAACGCCCCCATGGCCGCTAGTCAAGGAATGCCTGTGAGCTGATTTGTTGGGGTGAAAAGACTCCCAACACACACACACACACACACACACACGCACACCGCGAACTTCACCAGCAGTACCAGGACTTCGTATATTTGCTGTTCTCGTTGTTGGAAGATGCCGTACCCGTCAAAACTTTTAAATGCCCCCCCTCCCGCCTTTCCCCCCGCTCCCCTCCCGGATGCTCCTCTCCCTCCTGCTCCCCCACCCCCACGCCGCTTCTCCCGTCACCCGCCAGATTCTCATCAGTGAGGCCTCGGCGGATCAGCGAAGAGGCCGAGCTGGCCGTACCGCCCCCGGCCGCTGCTACCGGCTGTGGGACGAGCGTGACACGCTGCCGGTGGTTTCGGAGCCGGAGATTCTGACTTCGGATCTGGCGCCCGCGGCACTAGAGCTGGCACTGTGGGGCAGTCCGGACGGGCGAGGCCTGCCCTGGCTAGATGAGCCCCCCCTGGAGTTGCTGAGTGCGGGCCGGGAGCTCTTGCAGGTGTGGGGGGAAAGGAATGGAGGAGGGGAGGAGGGGACACGGAGGGAGGGGTGGTCCCCTGGGGCTTAAGGCAGGGTAAGAAGTCCTGAGGAGGGAAGGCTAGCGACACGTGATGGGAGGGAGGCGAGCAAGTCGATGGTGGGGGAGTGGGAGGGGGAATGAACTTCGGAAGCAGTGAAGGGTGAGCAGCTTCTGATGATTGTCCCCCCGGTGTCTGGATCATCCCCTCCCCTCACCCCTCATCCACAACCCTCACCCCTCACCCCTCACCCCTCGCCCTCCCCTCACATGAACCATGAATGATGGCAATCATCCCAACTTCAAATCCCCCTGTGGTTTCGGCGAGCATGCAGGGTCTGAGGGCGGTGGACCCGGTCAGCGGCCGACCCACGGGTCATGGCCGGGTGTTGGCACGTCTGGGTGTTCACCCGCGGTGGGGTCACGCGGTGCTGCGCGGGGCCGAGCTGGGGTGCGCGGAGCTGGCCGCGGTCGTGGCCACCATGCTGGGTTCGGAGCGGGACGTGCTGCGGCGGGCCGGAGGGGAGGGAGGGACGAGGAGTGCGGATGTAATGTTGCGGCTGGAAGCTCTGGCGGCTGACGGTCAGTATTTTTACCGACCGTCTGTCGGTCTGCCTATTTTTCCCGTACGCGTTACAATGATCTTATATCGGTACATGTCGTACACCCCGTCCCCGGTCTCACATGCGATAACGTCGTGCGCTGCGTCCCTGTCTTTGGCGATACCTATATGTCGTATTTTGAAAACGGAAACCGAATTCTAGCTGACGAACTAGAAGGGATGTCGCGCAGGCTAAAGATGACGTTGCAAGGAAAATGACACGAACATTGATTACCGTTCGGCTAAACACACAGACAGACAGACATATACACGCGAGACACACACGCAGAGCATCATGGTCTGGATCTGAATGTCATACGGGTCGACTCACTTCTCAGGGCCCATTTACGCGGGCGGATGCCGTACAAGGTACTCCCACATCCCCCTGTCACCTTAGTCTGCCGTCATAAACTGCGAGTCAAAACGTGTATCCCCTCCCCTCCCCTCCCCTCCCCTCCCCTCCCCTCCCCTCCCCTCCCCTCCCCTCCCCTCCCCTCCCCTCCCCTCCCCTCCCCTTCCCCTTATCCGGAATACACGCTGCAGATGCCGCATTGGACCGCGCAGCCGCGAGCCGCATACTCCAGGGAGCCCGCTCCATGGCGGCGATGGCTACGGCCACTGTACGGCGGACGGCCGCCGCCAACGCCAAGGATGACCACGACGCGGACGACGTCGCGATGGCGGCGGCGTTGCTGGAGGCTGGTGTGGGCCCTCTGGAGTCCGGGGAGGCATCTGAGGCTGAGGGGGACGATTCCGCCGATGCCGTCGACGCGGACGCAGACTTGGACCGCAGCAGCACCTCGGAGGGAACCACACGGGGGCCGGCTGACAGCATCGTGAGAGCCGCCAGCAGCATCAGCAGCAGTAGCGGTGGAGAGAACAACAGCAGCGCCGACGTCGGAATCAGTAGCGGTGGCGGGAAAGGCGAGGTCAATAGTGGCGGCCGGAGTGGGGGGGTATCCGCGCAGTCTTTCGATTCCCGCTGGCAGGATCAGCTGCTGCGAGAGGGGCTGGTGGGGGCGCTGGTGGCGGCGGCGTATCCGGACCGGATCGCGGAGCGGAGCCGGCGACCGAACAGCCGCCCTGCCTTCACCTTATCAACGGGTAAGGTGCGGTGCGAGGAGATTTAGTTTTCAGTTTTGCGGTTGGGAGTGAGTTTCAGGGGGATGGAAGGAGATAAACAAAGCGCTTCATTTTCAATTGTCAATGAGACCGTGAGCTGAGATATACTATTTCCCGTACCAACGAACACCGTTTCGCGGTTATAACAGCCTTCTTATTCCGTACTTACTGCAGCCATGATTATCATCATTTTCCTCTTTCTCAACTTTCCTTCTCCAGCGACAAACTCTTCTTCTCTTCCTCCTGCGTCATGATCTTCCCCTTTTTGAGCAACTCCCTCTTGGGCGCCGTATTCGTTGGATCCGGATTTGGTTTCGGATCTGCCAACCATAGGCCAGGTGGTTCGATTGCCCTCAGAAGATGACCCCCTAGGTCAGTTTGAGTACCTGGCGGTTGCGGAGATTGGCGGCGTGGGACCAGCGGCGGGATGGCGGCGGGGTGGCGGCGGAGCCGGGGGAGGCGGCGGGGCGAGGAACGACACGGTCCGCGCCGCTGCGGGACTGACCTCCCTTGCCATCGAGCGATATTTGAGCGACATGGTGCAGGTGCGCTGGTTGAATGTACTGTGGATATCTTATCTTATCTTGTATTATCTTGTATTATCTTGTATTCTATTCTATTCTATTCTATTCTATTCTAATCTAATCTAATCTAATCTAATCTAATCTAATCTATTATATTATATTATATTATATTATATTATATTATATTATATTATATTATATTATATTATATTATATTATATTATATTATATTATATTATATTATATTATATTATATTATATTATATTATATTATATTATATTATATTATATTATATTATATTATATTATATTATATTATATTATATTATATTATATTATATTATATTATATTATATTATATTATATTATATTATATTATATTATATTATTATATTCATTACATTACATTACATTGTAATGTAAATTTTCCTCCCAAAACGCGCGATACACAAGTGTATTCCTATCAACATAAGTATGCATGTTTAAGTATTTTTATCAAGTCTCTATGTGATCCGTTGCGTCACCTTCTACTTAACGTGTCACGTCACGGGTCAAGTTACACAAAAACATCGCCTACGTTATCGAAAACAGTAACGTAACGTAGCATGTAAACTTGCTTTTACAGTTACAGTTACGGTTACGGTTACCGTTGTAATGGTAAAAATTATGTGTGTTAAGTTTCGTGCTGTCTGGCTGTGCAGGAACGCGACGTGGTGTTTTGGGCGAGCGGCAGTAAGTCGGTGTTGGCACGGCGGCAGAAGCGGCTGGGCTGTCTCGTGCTGGCGGAGCGACAAGTGCCCGCGACGGACGCAGCAGCTCTCCCCGCGCTCTTGCAGGTCTCTGGGCCTTGGGTTGGGGACTTGAGGCATCCGTCTTCTCTCCCCACCCACCCCCAACCCCAACCTCGGTCGGCCTCCCCGGCCCCACCCTCACCCCCACCCTCCGCTCGGCGTTCGGCCCCCACCTGCAGCCCCTGCTCGGGTCCCTGACCCAAGCCACCTCTGGAGGGCAGATGTCGTACCTTGCAATGATTAAACTTAATTATTAATCTGGGTAAAAAGGCTGAAACACAAATTATTGCTTTGGACCTAAAAAATATCGCTGCAATGTCGAATGAAGAAACTCGCTATAATTTAAATGGTATATATTTACATGTCAAAAATGGAGAGTTTTCAAGTGCACTATCCATGGCCCTTTTCACATCCTGCTCACCGCTTCGTATTCGCTTTAATTCTGTAATATTTTGAACTCGTCATTTCTTCTTCCCCACCTCATCTCCCCTCTGGTCCCCTTCTACTCCCAACCCTCACCACTGCTGCCCTTCTGCCCTTCTGCCCCGAACACACACACACACCCATCTGCTCCCCGCTTCTAATTGTCCAGGGCTTCAAGGAGATGGGCGGCGTGCGTGGAGTGGGCCTGAGCAGGGAGCTGGAGGCGTGGAGGCAGAGGGTGATGTGGCTCAGGACGCAGGCTCAGGCCGCTGCCGGCCCACCTGGCAGGGCGTTTCCAGCTTCAACGCCCTCAGTGGCGGCGTCCTCTTCGAGTAGCTCCTCCGGGGCCCGGCTGGCGGCGCTGCCTGATCTATCTGACGGGGGCTTGCTGTCCAGCGCTGCCCGGTGGCTAGGTCCCCACCTGGCTGGGGCGCGCAGTAAGGCGGATATGATGAAGCTGGACTGGAACACCATCATTAAGTGAGCGGTGCCGACCGTACTTTGGGACCGCGTTGGGAGGGGTTGGTGGGGAGGAGAATTCTATTGGGGGCTCAGGGGGGATGAAAAGGGGGGGGTATGAGGACCGGGGGAGGGGCGACGGAATACACAAGACCCGGTCCTGCTGCTTTCGAGAACTGGTTGAAGAGAACGATCACTAACCGTGAGGGCTGGCCTCGTCCAAGGTGGGCAGGATGAATGGTTGGCGAAGGGAAGGGTGGGGGATGGGTGTGTGCCTCATCCCAATGAGGCACACACGGGGCAGCCACCCTAGTCCCGATCATTTTTATCTTCCATTTCCACCTCCATTTTCCCGCCTCGTCTGCCCGCCCGTTCAACGCTTCAGGTCGCAGGTTCAGTGGGATCTTCGGCAGCTGGTGGAGGCAGAGGCCCCCTCACACCTCCAGCTCCCCACGGGCACCCGCGTGCTGGTGGACTACAGCGGCGCGCAGCCCCTCGTGCGCTGCCGGCTGCAGGAGGTATTTGGATTGCCGTCCACGCCGCTGCTGGCGGGAGGACGGGTGCCGCTCACGTTGGAACTGCTCAGCCCGGCCGGTAGGCCCGCGGCGGTGAGTGTAGCTTAAAGGGGAGGGCTTGAAGGGGGAGAGGGTTATAGGGGGGAGAGAATTGAAGACGGGTTTAAAGGACCTAGTAGCTGCTCTTTCTGCAGCAAGGACTTTGCATCCTCCATTGCCCCAACCCAACCCAACCAACGTAATGGGGTGCACGTCTTTAATTCGAAGGTGACTTCAGATCTGGCCAGCTTCTGGCGAAACTCCTACCCCGAGGTGCGGCGGGAGCTCCGGGGACGGTACCCCAAGCACGTGTGGCCGGAGGACCCGCTGCAGGTGGGGAGCGGGCGGCGGGAGGGGGAGAGCTGAGGGGCGGGGCTGATTGCGTGTGTGCGTGTGTGTTTTGTGTTGTATGAGATGTTAAGAGGAAGTTGGTATTTTCTGGTAAATCGGCTTTGTGACTTTCTGAATCTTTTACGCCCTCAGATTTAAGATCTGCCGAACGGGCTACTGCCGAGTGCAAGCAATCGCATGTCGTTTTTCTCCGCCCTCATCAAATGCGTCAAATGGTGTACCCGTGACGTGACGTGACGTGACGTGATGGGCAGGCCGATGCCACTCGCCTCACTAAGAAGCAGCTGGAGGCACAGAACGTGGCGGCGGCGGCACTACCAACAACAACAGGGGTGTCTTCAGCGAAGGCCGCACTCAAGAAGGGCTCCGGCAGCGGCAAGAAGAAGTAGAAAGGCGCAGGAGGTTGTGCCGTACAGCAGCGCCGTGTTTTATCCTCTTCTGGTTACCGCTCTCCCTTGACTTATCGACATTGCCGTACATTCTTTGTCTCAGCAGCTTTACGGGATTAGCCCTGGTCTGTCGTAGGCCTCGTTTAGGCGCACTCAGTTGTTGAGTGGGGTCGTCGCAGCGTACCCTTTCATGCACCATCCGAGATCCGACCCAACCTGTTTCCCCATCGCGCTATTGCACTGCGGGCGCTCATGACCTCCCCACCTATAATAGGGTGGTGTGCTGATACTGTCAGGTTTGGGGCCGTATTCTGTTTTTTGCCCTTCTTTTCTCTCTCCCTCTCCCTCTCCTTCCCCCCTCTCTCTCTATGTCTATTATCTAGATATGTTGAATACGTAAAAGCCTTTGGGGCTTTTCGAGGTGCGCCGCAACGGGGATAAAATGCATGCATGCATGTGTGTGTTTGTGATATGTGAGGCTTTTACGTGTTGAAGACCGGTAACTGGGGATGGCTGATGAGATGTTGGTGTTGGTGTTGGCAAGTCACCATGAGGGCATGGTGAAGGTGCCGTCCGGTAAGGGAACCTTCCGGGGACGTCCTGGCCCTGGGGTCAAGGGTTTAAATGCAGGGAAGCAAAACACGCAGAAAGCTAGACTTACATGGACTTACAGTATACATGGAAAAATAAAGTTGTCCATGATGTGCTCTGATCCTGCCGTATAGTCAGTATGCCCACTTATAGGAGGCTCTGTCCATAGGGCCCTGTTCATAGGTCCAAGGCAGGAACGAGGCGGCCAAAGACGGCCGACGAGTCCGCGAGCAGTAAATTATCATTCAGATTTGTGCTGTAATAAATCAGGTCTATACCTCATCTGAAACAAAGTTAATTATTTAGTTCAAGATATCGCATTAAGCGCCTTTTAGAGCGGCACCGGCGCGTGGGCCAGTTAAGGTAGCCCGGAGCTGGACACATGACAACTTGCTCTCTGGTCTCGTCGTGTGCTGCACTCACTGCAAACATACACGCGAAGGGTTTAGATTAATCAAATCCTGGTGGTTGCAATAGTGCATCGATGGCGTCAAGTGGTATAAGCTGACCTCTACTGTTCCCTATATCGGTCTTGCTGTCTAAGTCTGGGCCGCCGGGGAGCTGCGGCAGGGCACACCCTCTCCTGAGGGGTTGCATAGCCCTCCTGTATGCTATTAGAAGATGATTTTAAAAATGCCTTACAATGACAGCACGGATTAGTTCTAATGATAGTTCGTAATAGACAGAGTAATTTTTTTATCTGCGTCTGGAGATGTGTGAAAAATTAGAAGCAGCATTCCAGAAAGCATATAAAGATGCCAAACGCCTGAACCACCGGAATCATAAAGCAAATATTAGCTGTGTATGGTAAGGTGCGAAGCTGCGCAGACCCGTGGCCCACACAGCCGTTTCCCAACAGCCCTTTTTCAGCCTTATGAGCGAGCTGGCCGTGAGGATGTCAGTCTATCTCAATGTCCAGTGGCAATCCTGACATGAGGCGTGATCGAGACCTGAAAGGAGTTGTTACATGCCACCACCTTACAAGCTCCGTCTAGCACTCGATTTCACAGCCACACAACGACAGTCGCTGCATAGCGGCGAAACCTAAGTTGCAGCAGCAGCCTTCACCATTGAGAGCAAAGGAAGCGTGGGAAGCTTGGAATACAGGGAATATGATGCCCAGGTTATATGTGGCCACATGTGCCCCACGCAGTCACGCACACCATTTATGTGTTCACGGGTTTAGGAGGAGCGCACCTCGCCTTGGCGGACGGGCGGGTTGAACTTAGGCAGAAAGGAAGTTCTCTACACTGCTGCAGATGTTGAGACCATTAGAGATTGTACACATGGAAAACTCACGACAAGCGACAGGCGTACAGGTCGCGCAATTCCAATACCTAACGAGCAAATAACCGCAGCCCACAAGGACAGAAATAAACACGGGGCTACGGCCATGTCCTTTGGAGCAGAGCGTGCAAATGTGCAAGGGAACGGATGTCCCTTCTGAGACATCCACCTACACATGCCGGCCCGTTTTCATTCAACGGCACATCCGGCTCTTGTCACATAGTACAATAAAAACATCGACCATCATAAGGGCTTTGCATGGGACTGCATTTTCGTGCCCTCATGGCCCAGCCAATAGACGCCCCGGTCACAGGTACCAGCTCTGGTACAAATACAAGTATAGCACCACGAAACGAAACAAAGGCACCACATGTCTTCGACGAGACATAGTATAGCGACTGCGGTGTTCATAAGTACGACATTGTACGGCTGCCCTTGCGGATCGGCCTAGAAGCCGCCCATGCCCATGCCGCCCATGCCACCATCGAAGCCGCCCATGCCGCCCATGCCGCCCGTGGGGTCAAAGCCTCCCTGCTGACCACCCTGCGAGTCCATGGCATCCTGGAAGTCGTCGAAATCTGCGAGCAGATAAAAAGATCCGGGCCAGCGTCAGCATGGAGGAAGACTGGGAAAGATTGCGCGTGCACAGTGCGTGACAGGTAACTGATCGCTAGCGGTAACCAGCAAGCTCATGATGGTACCTGAGTGACTACGCACCTGGCTTCTTGGGGCCATGGCCCTTTCCGCCGCGACCGCGTGGCGGACCCATCGGCATTCCGGGCATTCCTACGCGAGCGGTAATGACACTTTTTTGGATATCGACGACACTTGTACGATACCGCACAATAATGTTTACGCAAAATGTATCATACCAATGACTCACCGGGCATCCCAGGGTACATAGGAAACATTTTTTCTTTGGTAGATGAGAAACGGCCTGCAAGTATTATGAAGCATTTCTGTTGACATTATATGACAGGTGCATGACATGGACAGGGGCAGACCAAAGGCTCGCGCAGTGCACACAGGTACTAGACCACCCAGGGTTCATGTTGCAGAGTGATGAACGATGTGGGATTAAAACATGCTTAGGGCAAACTTAATCGGTAGCAGTCGCGTTATAAGAGTAGTTTGATCGTCCTCGTAAAGTAGAAAAGCATTTCTGATGCACACTACTTTGCTACGATTCCGACGATGTCTATCGTAGGAAAAACGCAACAAAGTACGAAACTGCATTTTATATCGAAGCTGCTGAATACGTTTGTGGACAGTGTTGGCCTTTCGGTTCCTCAGATGTCGCAGGTCTACTACCAAAAGTGTACCATGTCTGATTCGCCATATCTTCATCGATTCTTTTATTTTAACGTGCAAGCAAACAAGTACTTGGTTTGACGGTGTCTTAGCATTTGTCGACGTCCACAACCGCTCACAAATGCACAGAATGCCTACGAAACTCACCGAGCGAAGCTTGCAGCCCTTCTGGATGGAAAAGATGTTCCTGAAGATGGAGTTTTAACACGTCTCAGTTTCTTGGGGACAATGGCCCAGAGAAAACAATGTGCAGGGGGTAATAATGAGACACTTTCACCTAGCTTACCCAACTTACCTTTAGCTCTCAAGCCAACCTAAGAGCCCCAAATCTCTCTTTCTGTTTAATGTATTGAAGAACTAGAGACATTTATTGCATTTCCTGATGGACGAGCTTGCCAGCTCAGCGGCAGTTACGAGTATCGTATTCGAAAGGTAGGAACAATCGGCGTTACTGGCAGTGCAAATTTAGCTTAAAGCTACTACGATGAGATATTACATATTTATGTAAATTTTTCATGTTATACCACAACGCATATGTCGAGCTGAAGGGATGTGTCACGGGAAACGTGTTAAAATTGTCGTCCTCCTGCTCGTCCAGCGTGAAACCCTTGTACCTGGCGGGCTGGCCTGTGGTGTTTGGCCTTACTATGCTAGCGAAGATTGTAATAAAAATAATTCCCGTTAATCTTCATAGAGGTAAGGTGGAGCTGGGACCGCTGTCCTCAGGGGGCCGATGGGTAGTAATGGACTTCGAAGCTGATACGAACGGGCCATAGACAGTAATGTATTAAAGGATTTTGAATTTTCAAGGACTTTGAAAAACAGTCGCTACAATTCTTCATTTTTGGTTCAGCTACGTGTCTATGGCTGTAACGGCGAAGGATCAAGCGGCAATGCGACATTTTTGGCAAAATGTGTCATGGGTAGTAACCGGTGGTCCTACCCCAGGGAAGCGACAGCAAGGAAAAGCGCCGACAGGACCAGGCCTATGGATGTCCTCCAATGTGCTGTTCAGACTACCCGCAATCGCTATTTGCCCAAACAGTCCATACACACTTCTTCAGGCATCAGTCATAAAGAGCCGCTGTGATGCTGTCTCGGTGCAGGTAGATCACGCAACCTTTTGACGTCGTGTACCCACATGGACAAAGCTGGCGCCAATCATGACAGGAAAGGAGGATTGTCGGGGCCAGCCATGTGAGCAGAATGTCACGACCCCATCACATTTTTGGTCCATTATTACATGCCACCACCTTACAAGCTCCGTCTAGCACTCGATTTCACAGCCACACAACGACAGTCGCTGCATAGCGGCGAAACCTAAGTTGCAGCAGCAGCCTTCACCATTGAGAGCAAAGGAAGCGTGGGAAGCTTGGAATACAGGGAATATGATGCCCAGGTTATATGTGGCCACATGTGCCCCACGCAGTCACGCACACCATTTATGTGTTCACGGGTTTAGGAGGAGCGCACCTCGCCTTGGCGGACGGGCGGGTTGAACTTAGGCAGAAAGGAAGTTCTCTACACTGCTGCAAATGTTGAGACCATTAGAGATTGTACACATGGAAAACTCACGACAAGCGACAGGCGTACAGGTCGCGCAATTCCAATACCTAACGAGCAAATAACCGCAGCCCACAAGGACAGAAATAAACACGGGGCTACGGCCATGTCCTTTGGAGCAGAGCGTGCAAATGTGCAAGGGAACGGATGTCCCTTCTGAGACATTCACCTACACATGCCGGCCCGTTTTCATTCAACGGCACATCCGGCTCTTGTCACATAGTACAATAAAAACATCGACCATCATAAGGGCTTTGCATGGGACTGCATTTTCGTGCCCTCATGGCCCAGCCAATAGACGCCCCGGTCACAGGTACCAGCTCTGGTACAAATACAAGTATAGCACCACGAAACGAAACAAAGGCACCACATGTCTTCGACGAGACATAGTATAGCGACTGCGGTGTTCATAAGTACGACATTGTACGGCTGCCCTTGCGGATCGGCCTAGAAGCCGCCCATGCCCATGCCGCCCATGCCACCATCGAAGCCGCCCATGCCGCCCATGCCGCCCGTGGGGTCAAAGCCTCCCTGCTGACCACCCTGCGAGTCCATGGCATCCTGGAAGTCGTCGAAATCTGCGAGCAGATAAAAAGATCCGGGCCAGCGTCAGCATGGAGGAAGACTGGGAAAGATTGCGCGTGCACAGTGCGTGACAGGTAACTGATCGCTAGCGGTAACCAGCAAGCTCATGATGGTACCTGAGTGACTACGCACCTGGCTTCTTGGGGCCATGGCCCTTTCCGCCGCGACCGCGTGGCGGACCCATCGGCATTCCGGGCATTCCTACGCGAGCGGTAATGACACTTTTTTGGATATCGACGACACTTGTACGATACCGCACAATAATGTTTACGCAAAATGTATCATACCAATGACTCACCGGGCATCCCAGGGTACATAGGAAACATTTTTTCTTTGGTAGATGAGAAACGGCCTGCAAGTATTATGAAGCATTTCTGTTGACATTATATGACAGGTGCATGACATGGACAGGGGCAGACCAAAGGCTCGCGCAGTGCACACAGAATCGAGGAAAGGCCGGCTTGGCTAAATGACCGCTCAGTAGTGCGATGAATGCGTTTAAATTCCCTGGCATTGGAACAAAATAAGCTATAGCAATACATATCCTGCCTCAATGGGTAGGCCGGAAACTACGAAGAAACTCCTGTTTCAACTAAAGGCGGGCTATCCCTGAAGGTATCTCATATGGTAAGGGCCAAGCTGAACCTTGTCAAAGGATCCCGAAAGGGCAATTTATATGCTTCAGTTCCGACGATGCTCGTGTCCTTCGGCTATCCAGCAAGGAGCGCGTTTCAGGTCCTGAACAGTGGAATCCGAGTGATAGTATCGCATCGAACGCACCAACGATTGTGTTTATCCATGTTTTTATGGGTCACAGGCAGATTAGGCCTGTCCCGAGACCTCCTTAGACGGCGCACAATTAGACTTACCGGGCGAGGGTTGCAGCCTCCTAGGTCGGGGTAAGATTCCTGCAGATCAGTATACGACTTAATGCACTGTATTGTTGCAATGGAAGAAAATATATTTTATTTATTCGCTGGACCTTGGGAACTTACCCCGGCGTTCAAGCCGACTTCAAGATCCTTTACTCGTTTTAATTAATTAATTACTTCGAGGTTACTCGTTGGCGTGTTTAAGTATTAATCCTGATGCACGAACTTGCCAACTCAGCGGCAGTTGGAAGCTCGTAAGAACAGACGGATTTACACTGTTCGTGCATGTCAGGGCGATGCAAAGTTGGACACCAAGTTACGACAAAATTCGCGTTAAATTACAGGATTCAATAGGCGCTCTTATAAATGACAACATTAATATTGTGAGGTTAAAGCCGACAGAAGTGGTGCTGAGTTCTATGCTCGGCGAGAATGGCATCCCTTCGGCGAGAATGGCATCCCAGCACTGGACTTGCGCAGGATGCATGCAGGATTACATGAAGAAAAACCGACCCGCTTTAATCCTCATGCATATTGATCGCGTTGGGGTGACCTATCAGGCGGGAGCACATTCAGATGCGAGTTTTCGGTGCTCGTTGCCTGTAAAATTATCAGAAGTCCACAGAGCTCCGAATTGGCTGAATGTATCCAATTCTGCGGTTTATTCCCAGCTTCCAGCGGCATTCTTCTGAGGCCGGCTCTTGCTATCTCATGAGGCTGGAAGTGCTCTGTCACGGCTCTTGGGCCTTGCTGTGCCTTGGCACGATCCTCAGCAAAGCGGCAGCTTGCATACGCAGCGATTAGACGTTGATGAGCACTTGGTACACGACGTAGAGCGGCTTTGACCTGTAGGCACCAGGCGCATGAGCGAGGGCAAAAGACAATTGTATCTGCCGGCATCACCTCACCTTCAACACAATCAAGCGACACATATATCGATCTGCGCACACATTGAAGCCCGAGCAGGCGCTTGCCACACTCCTGGGTAACGTCTCCCAGCTGGGTCCTGGCCTACGAACAGCCATTCCAACCCCGCGCGTCGGACCGCGTGGTGTATACATCCCTACGTTCCACACACCTTTTCCCCGTGGTACGCTAGCGCGTGCATTCCCGATGCTGCAAACGCTGCGCCCTGCGGATTATCCGCCACCGCCTCCACCGCAGCCACTAGCGATGGCAGCACACCGGGGTGCGCTAGCAGATGCGCTTTTGCCTCCGGGGCAAAGCACAAATTGCGCACCAGCGCCAACGCAGCGTTGCGCAGCTGCATCAGCTGTTGCTGATGCCGGGCGTTCGCTGGGGGGTTGGCGGCGTTGATAGCGGGCGAGCCGTGAGCCGGTAGGCCCAGTAGCCCCTCGGGCCCGGGGCCGATCAGCCGCACCACCAGATCTAGCAGCCCAGGGCCGGACGACGAGCGCAGCAGCGCCCGCTGACCCTCCGGCCAGGCTGCCAGGTTTGCAAGCAGCTGAAGAGATCCATCCGCGTTGCAAAATATTGTATAATCCCCAGGCGTGGCGTAGGGGTGGCACGGGACGAGTGAGTATTTCAAAGTACAGAATGGACTGTTCAAACAAAATAGAGACTTCAATGGCGCCATGTGCGTGCGAGCGACGACATCCTTTTGGCCTGCATCTGCGTCTGCGGCTTCTGCGTCTGAGGGGGCCTCATGCACAAGACGGGGCTAGCTGTCTCACTCGCAGTAGAAATGTAGAAACCACATGGCCAATACATGTCGGCACGCGTGCAGCGCTGGTGAATGGTCCCGGATGCCCGCTAGTCATTCGACCCGACGTTTCCTCGCCTCGAGCATGCCCCTGTCCCAAGCCTAACTACGCTAGCTACTGAACCTATGGAATTGCGTGAACCCCTTGGAAAACCCTGAGTCCGCACCTCCAACAGTGCGAGCTGACGCGGCACGTCACGCCCTACACGTGCTACGCCTGCAAGGCCAGCTCCACCTCCACCTCCACCTCCACTACTGAGGTCCTGGAGCACCTTCTGACAAAGTCCCAGGAGGGGTGACTTGAGTAGGAGCTGTGTGCCGTCTTCCGCTGCGGAAATCTGAAGCAGCGCGCCGACCGCCAGGCTGGACGTGGCCGACTCAATACGGGCCTGTGGCGGCGTTGGGAGTGCATTCATACAGGGCAAGACATGCACAGATATATATTATACGTCATGCGGCGGGATGGCCGAAACAGGGCAACGACCTGAATGCAACGTCATGTTTGAAGGGAAGGAGCTCTGGCCACCACCGAACACCGCACGGTGCAGACCAAATCGCAACTACGCATCTCCCCCTGGACCTGCCCATGCAACACTGCGGCACCATGAACCAGCGCCAAAAACCCAATGGTGCATTCCGTGTCAGGTTTCCATGGATTGCACACGGCATGCGGGCCTTCACCACCTCCCAGCCCCATTCCCAAACTCACGCCGCCAAACAGCAACGCCAGCAAGTTTCCAAGCAATGTCCCGGGTGCACCCACTCCCGTCGCCTCGGGACCGCCTCCGCCGCCTCCGCTTCGGCCACCTATGGCGCTGCTTCCACTGCCTGCCTCCTGCGCCACTCGTATCCGTGCCTGAGAGCACTCCGGTAAGATGTTCGTTAAGCAGCTGAGCAACTCATGGAAAAGTGGTCCTGATGTGCTGGCAGCCGCAGCCACCGGCCAAAGGGACCGCAGCATCGCGACCAACCCGTCTTGGACCAGCACCTGGCGTGCGACAGCACTGCCGTAGGCAAGGTGCCGAAGCAGCGACAAGCTCGCCACCAGCTGCAGTTCAGAAAAACACGGCGCGCGGCGGGCCACTTAACACGCGGCGGTGGCGGCGGCGGGCCACTGCCAGTCCAAGCCCACTCGGTTTAATGTTCAATAATAACCGTATTGTGTGCATGATAAGCCGAGACCCCGCAGGAGACATGGGTAAGGAGGAAGAAGGGAGAACATCCGCAGAAAGGTGCCGTACATCCGGCTGCATGGTGCAATGACGTCCAGTAGTAAGAAACAGTGCATTGAAGAGCGGCGCACTCGGCGAGGGCAGTCTAATCCCCAAAATGACAACAAGGCCTTCGTCCAACAATGCGCCATGCTAAAGCTTGCCCAATTCCACACCTTAACGCAAACGATCCTCTCACTTAAGGCTGCGCACACCTTTTGCTCAGCCACCCGCCGTGTTGCCGATTTGCTACTGTTATCCGCGTCCTGGCGTGCAATAGCCGTCCCGGAGGATCTCGCAACTGGTGAAACCGCCGGGATCGGTGACCGCGGCTCCAGGGTCGGCTCGGGGGGGTAAGGGATGGAGGCGGAGGAGGCGGCCGTCTCTGCGTCCTGCCACAGCCCTGGGGGCCTCGTTGCAGGGCCGGAGCCGGGCTTACGCTGCAGCCCCTGCCCCCGAGCCGGGGCAACGGCTCCACGGCGGGTTCCGACTCGACCTGCCAACACAGCGGTGACGGTGGATGTCAAAAGCGTCGGGTAAGGGACTGACCGTATGAATGTCATGATGACATCAATAAACCTAAGGAAGGGGAGGATATTGGAATGCACGAATGCAAGGATACGCAGAGAAGGAATGACCCAAATACGTCAGGTTTTGGGCGAGAGGTGGAAAGGCGGCGGTGTATAGGGTACCGGAAAAATAAATACCGTCCAGGATCCCTGTACACGCCCAAGTCGCCACGGAGCCCTGGTGAGGCCGGGGTCTGTTACTAACATTGTCACCAGCTGGCCGACTTCTCTCCGTTCCCTCACCTTGCCTGCAGCCTTTGCCCGCCTACCCACCTGGGCCGATAGCTGCTATTGCCGAGGAACGCTCGCCAGGCCCCACGCCCGCCGGTATCGGCCCTGCTGCCGTTAGCACCGCCGCCATCCTGGCGCAACCGTGTAGCAGCAAGCGGTGGTAGCCCGCCCGTAATGCCATAGTCTTGGCACTGCAGCTGTAAGATAGAAGGTTCCGGAGCGCCACTATGACACACAGGCTGTCCGACCGCAGATCTTGACTGGCGACGGCATTAGAAGGCCGGAATTGCAGCGACCCGCGCAGCCCTTCTGCCGCTGCCGTTGCCGCTTGTCCTGGCCCCGCGCCCGTGACGGCCGCTACTGAGGAGCCGTGCGCACTAGGCACAGAGGAACGTGCCCGGGACCCTCCAGATAAGTTCTCATTTGGATTGCCCGCGGTGAAGGCGGCGGCCGCGGACGCGGCGCCACCACCTCCGGATAACAACGCGTCATCGGGCAGCAGTTCTAACAGGGCAGCGCACAGCTCCATGCCCA
This sequence comes from Volvox africanus, assembly GCA_030268105.1. NCBI lineage: Eukaryota > Viridiplantae > Chlorophyta > Chlorophyceae > Chlamydomonadales > Volvocaceae > Volvox > Volvox africanus. The sequence continues at coordinate 1,327,337 of BSDZ01000010.1, read as the reverse complement.
CCTCCCTGCCGGTGCTTCCAACCAAATGCTCATTAGCGCTGGAGTCGTCTATTTCAAACCGCAATAATCGGAAGGCCGTCTCCCGTCGTGACAGCAGCGTCGCCACGAGGCACACCACTACCAGACGCAGCGGCCGGGGGCTGCAGTCTGCCCGCAGGACTTCAGCACAGCGCGTTAGCAGCGGAGCCGACGACCGCTTCAGCTCCCCGTCAAGGGCCACCACAGCCTTGACGGGAAGGGCGCCAGAATGCCGCCACGTCGGGGTGGATTGTGCGAGTCAAAATGGGTTATGGTGAATTGGGTTGGGATGACTCTGGTCTTTATACGTGACTGGGGAGCAAATATGAAGAGGGGGATGGTGCCAATTAAGATGGCTGGCAAGAGCACATGGTGCTTAGGGTGGCAGGCTATGATGAGGCCCGTGCGGCGGCACACGCTACTCTCAACAGGTAGCTGGGGTTAAGCAGAGGGTTGGCGGCAAAATGTGCATGGGACTGCAATGCAAGTATTTTCACGTTCTTGCCGTCAGGTGTTGCGAAACACGCGGTTACTGTTTCTCGATGGGGAGTAGCTGCCTGGCTGCTCCCCGCGTCGGCTTCGCAGCACAGGAGCCTTTCCAGCGCGCGTCCGTCGACACGGGGCAGCAGTTCATAAATATCCCATTCCTGAAGGACAATCAAGATTCACTCGTCCCTCTACGCTTTATCCCTCTCCAGCAGACCTACCCCATGCAGGCCCTCCGCATCCAGCAGCTGCAGCGCCGCGTTGGCGGCTGCTGCCGTGTGCTGAACCGCCTCCAGCCGCGCAGCACCCTCCAGCAACCGTGGCGGTGGAAGAGCACGCCGCGCCTCATCCCAGGCTGCGACGCCACCGGCCGCACGTGCGAACGAGCCCAAAAGGATGGCCGCCACCTCGGCCGGGCTGCGTCCCAAAGCCGGCAGATGAAGCAGAGGCGGGTCCTGCAGGGTGTGCGCCAGCAACTGCGCAACGAGCGCTGAGCAATGGAGGGCGTGCAGGTGCTGGCGCCGGCGGGCGGGGTCACAGTTGGCAGGAGCTCTGGGCATTCCCTGAGGGGTGGCGACTGGAGAGGAGGCATCACGGGCGCCGAGGGCAAGCGTCGTGCATATTGTAGGCGAGTCCTCTGGAGGTATGCTTTATCATAGTCCTCGCAGATCGTGCAAGAAAAGAGGGAAGTTTGCACCTTTGCACGCATTTGGAGATTCGAAAGGCGACACGGCATGGTATAACCCGCTTGAATGCTCAGCGTTTGGGCTGAGGATCTGACGTAAGGATAAGAAAAGTGATAGCTACAGTGATGAACACATTTCACTCGAGCACCGCCCTGCAAGAAAATATGAGAATATAGGGCGCACGGCATGCGTGGCGTTTCGGCGGGAGACGTAGGGCGAATACTCGCCCGCCCACTCGCCTGTACTGACGTGACCAGACAGAGGGCACTGAAAGCCATGTGAAAGTCAGCTAGAACACCTTGCGATTGGGAAATGCCGAAGTCAGAGACAAAGGGAAACACAAAGACGGACAACATGATGATCCTCTCTGTCATCCGAAGACTCACCTCCGGCGGCGCAGGTCGCCCATTCCTCGTGCGACATAACAACCGCCTCTAACCCAACGCAGCCCTCCAGCTGCACGTCTGTCTCGAAGCCCGCCCAGGACAGTGCCGCCGCCTGCACAGTCGCCGCCGCTGCTGCTGCCTGTCCGGCAGCTGCATCACCCTCAACCAGGCGAACGTCCAAGCCTCCACTGCTGCCACAGCCACTACCACCTACATGATGGTCTGCCCCTGCTAAGACCTCTACCTGGCCCAGAACAACCAAGAGCAGCGCGGCCCGGTCACTTCCGCCGGCGGCGCCAGCCGCCACTTTTCGCGGCGTCGGTGAGGCAGCGCCACCACTCCCGCCGCCATCAAGGAGAAGTCGAGCGTCTAGCAATTGTAGCAGGCGTTCCAGGAGGCCTGGATGTTGCAGGAATGTTGCGGTGCGTTCGCCGTCTAGCAGCGCAAACTGCAGCAGCAGGGTCAGCGCTGCCGACTGGAAGGGTGCGGGGGCGGCGGGCTCTCGCAGCATCCGAGGCAGTGCTGCCCACAGCGCCTCATTCTGCATGAGGACCGTAGCTGATGGAAGAGCGGAGAAGGACGTGAAGAGCTGGCGACGCGGCAGGCCGGAGGAGGGCTCCAAAGATGTGGTGGCCTCTTCAACATGTTCAGCCTGTGGTGATGGGTCAGGGACATGGGGGGCTTCAATGTGGAGGGGTGGAAGCTGTCGCAGAGGTCACGCGGTAAGCAGCAAACAATAGAGAAGATGAGGAAGGATCAAT